>CM034151.1:155777-1530808 GCA_019776745.2 Taxus chinensis | reverse complement strand
AAGGTTTAATAAAACCTTACTCCACCTTTTTCACGTGGACATGCCACGCATGGGCCTAGCCCCCCCCTACCAACCGCTTCATTTCCTCCTCACGTGGAAGCTTCCACGTATGGCATTTGCCTCCCACAACACCGCTTCACCACCTCCTCCATGTGCATGGAAGTTTGGCAATAGCATGTGGCGGTTTATACTAATGTATAAACATTGATATATATATAGTGGTTTGGCATATACATGTGTGGCATTTGGAAAGTGGACTTACCAAGTAAATATAATTTCGACCCATGTAATGTGGTATGGAAATAATTAACTCGGTCAATAGTATATATTCCACTTGTCGTCTCCCGATAGGCAAATCGAGTGAATTCGATGAGTGGTGGCAAGCCACATGGTGGCTTGTGGACCCACCACATTGGCGATAATACCATAGTCCACACAGCGGCCGGGCTCTCCTCCGTAATAAAAGTTGAGCCTCTTGTTCTCGTGCACCATTTTTATGCTCATCGAAGACTGGTGATCAAAAACCAACAAACAACTCCCTTTTTCATTTTCGCCACATGTCGCAGTGCCAATGGTCCAATATTGACCAGTTGACTAGAGTTGACTTTCCCGTTATCTGAACTTTGACCGAACATATCTAGAGCTCCCGATGTCCATTTGCCGCGTTCTCACAGTCATTGGAAAGCTCTCGAGCTGATCGTCTACACTGACACCATTTAGGGATGTTTAGGGAACTTTCAAAAATGATCCCTTGATCACACCTCCCCACTGAGAAAAGCTTTTGGTCCCAAAAAGCTTCTATACTGTCCTGAATCTGAAAAACTTTTACTGCCACCTCGGAAGTGTTGTTATAGTAGACCCTTGGGTCTTCTCCTCCAACCTTCTCACTTCGACAACTCTGCTCCGATCCTGGGACATGTGGGTTATGGGCCCACGACGCTTCCGCTATGCCATTCTGATATCCAAAGAAGACCTCCACGCCTCTGCTTTTTGGTGCTAAGTTTCTGAATGAAACCTCAATGCTCCTTCTGTGCGGTACTAAGATTCTTGATATCTAACAACAAGGATCTTATTTTACTCTATAAACACAGCTCCTGGATCCAGTGTGATTCCGCAGAATTCTGAATTGGTTTGAAGGAACTCCATGTTACATAGCGTTTGATTGATCCGATGTCAATGATGGACAATGGCCTTGTCCCTTTTCAGACCTCAACACCTCCGATGCCATGATGCTAAGCCTCTTTCAAGACCTCGAGCCCTCCGATGCACGATGCTAAGTCTGTACAGACCTCAACGCCTCACGATGCATGATGCTAAGCCTCTTGCAAGACCTCGAGCCTTCAATGCACGATGCTAAGTCTCTGTAGACCTCAACGCCTCTGATGCATGATGCTAAGCCTCTTTTTAGACCTCAAGCCTCCAATGCATGATGCTAAGTTTGTTATAGACCTCAACACCTCTGATGCATGATGCTAAGCCTCTTGCAAGACCTCGAGCTTCCAATGCATGATGCTAAGTCTATTGATCAGCTACCATTCGTATGTGTGGTCACAATGCCTTGACACCGAATGACGTTCTGAGCTAATCCTTTGAGAGCCCTTCTTGTTGACATACAATATCAGGTACCACTCTACTGCACGGTCACAATGCCTCTACACAGAATGAAGTTCCAACCCGACGTCAATGCCAATGATGATTCAGCTACCATTCTGCTGCACGGTCACAATGCCTCTACACAGAATGAAGTTCTGAGCTGATCTCTGTGAACTCTATTGTCTGCACAAATGGTAGATCAATCTCCAAGCTTTATATGAGTTAAATCTTGTATCAGAGCTGTAACAGGTACTCATAAGCTTATTAGGAGATATGTTTGGAGCATTAATCAAATTTTATAAGTAAGAAAATCCACTGAGTATTGTAAACCTTTCTCTCAGCATTTTCTCACAAAAATCTGATCTCCAAACTCTAATACTGCATACGATTCATCAATCTGAATTATGCAATATATAATTGAAAAATTGTTGACTTACCCATTTAAAGGACTTTCACTTTCAGGTATTACCTAGTCCTGGGTTGACTTGTCAACTGGTGGTGGAGGTAGAACTTCTTCTGCCTTTACAATAGGCCTCCATTCCATCTTTGGCTTGCCATTACTCTGATGGCGAGATGGATGCAGTTTCCAACAATTTTCCACCTGATGCCCATTCCTCTGGCAATGAGCACAAAAATTCCTCTTAATCTCCTTCTTCTGGGATGAGGAACTCTTGTGCCATTTCTCGACTCTGCATGACGAGATTGGTCTTTCTAATTTGCCTTGTTCCTGATGAATGGCATCAACTTCTTCATCAGTGTCCTTCTCTTCTAGCATCTGGCCACTGAATGATTATGCAATCCATAAAAAGTACATGGAAAAGAATTCCACATCTTATGAAAATCATAACCATACTTCTTAAACTGAAAAAGTGGATCAGAAGTTTTATTGTGCTTATGATTATGGTAAGAAACTGGAGGTGGAATCTCATTACCTCTTCGCTGATTTCTCTTACCACATCTTGCATGTGATGACGAAGCACAACTTTCCTGCTCAAAATCTTCTTGCAGGACTAGTGGGGTAATCACTTTGCTTTCGGAAGCTTGACTCCCGTCAACGTTCTTGGAGCATTCTCCAATTTCCATTCCCGCACTAGGATAACCCAAACCTGCAAAATGAGGATGATCCTCGACCTGTATTGGGTTAGCAATACCTTGGCCATTTTTACCAAGGCCTCTTCCATCAAATCCCATTTTATCTAGTAACTTGGATCCAATGCCTCTAGTACGCTTTTCAAACAAACCAAAGACTTCATTACCTGAATCCAAAACCGAATGGGAAGATGAAGAAGATTCCAGTGGTGAACAACTTACAGTGCAGTCATCTGCCATGGTCACTGCATCTGAAGTTAAAGGTATTTCTTTCCTCTGATCACCACACTGCAACCTTGCCAAGAGCTCATCCTTGGTTTGCAGTTCTGATTTCAAACGAGCATTCTCCTCTTCCAAGGAGGAATACATTGATTGCAGGAGAGAGTTCTCTTCCTGGATCTGGTGATTATAAGCTTCAATCTCATCGAGCTTCGCCCGTTTAGACATCTTGCCCATAGTGCACTTGTACCCTGTTCACACAAACTGAACCAACTGCACCAATCTTAAAGCAATCACTTTGTTAATCAGATTTACCAGCTTTGATACCAAACTTGCTTCGGAGATTAGTAAGTTTGCAGGTGTCGATTACCAGCTCTAATACCAAACTTGATCCGAAAATAATCAGATTATTACTACCTAATCTCGGACCCTTATAATAATTATTTGCCAATAATTTACTCCTTTTAAGTAACCAATTTGAAAATTAATGCAAGATAATAATGAAAATTGCACACAGATTGATTACAGAGTTTGGCAATTGCCTACGTCTCCGGGTTCGTGGTCTAACCGTTCCACTAGTCAAAACTTGTAAGTTACAATAGTACTTTCACAAGAAAACCTAATGGAATTTTACTTGCCTGTCAATACACCAGTTCTTTGAAAAACTTCCAATGATCAGTCGAATTGTTCTTCACCTTCCTGATGCACAATCTCCTTCGGCTTTGATCGGCCTTCCCGACGCTATCAATGCGAAGCTAGCACTCCGGTCGACAATCCAGGATTTGCAAGTAATTGGTGTGGCTTAATGGGCCTATTGGGTAGTTTATAATTTACTCCCAATCACAAATATTTCATCTACTATTGCCTAAAATAATAGGCCAATAGACAATACCTGTTGACACATCCCACAAATAAGCTTAACAAATAATAAGCTCGGGTTGTGTGTGTCCCCACAATAAGCTTAACAAATAATAAGCTTAAGTTGTTTTTTTGTGTCCATTACAATAGGATGGGTTCCCATTTATACAAAAATAGGGCCCTTAAAATATGTGATAAAATATTATCTAAGGCTATTTTTAACCTAGCCCGTACATGAAAAATGGGATCAAATACCCATATTGGTGGATGCATTTGTTTAATCCCAATTTGGGTGGCATTTGCATTTTTAATGGGATAAAAATCCCATAGGGAGTGGCTTAGGAGAAGTGGGCGGTTTGCATGTTGATGTGGGTGTAATATCCCACATTTGGCGCCTCTTATATTTGGGTAAGGTTTAATAAACCTTACTCTCACCATTTTTCACGTGGAACATTCCACGCATGGGCCTAGCCCCCCCTACCACCGCTTCATTTCCTCCTCCACGTGGAAGCTTCCACGTATGGCATTTGCCTCCCAAAACACCTCTTCACCACCTCCTCCATGTGCGTGGAAGTTTGGCAATATCATGTGGCGGTTTATACTAATGTATAAACATTGTTATATATATATAGTGGTTTGGCATATACATGTGTGGCATTTGGAAAGTGGACTTACCAAGTAAATATAATTTCGACCCATGTAATGTGGTATGGAAATAATTAACTCAGTCATTATGTAGTCCACTTGTCATCTCCTGATAGGAAAATCGAGCAAATTTGACGAGTGGTGGCAAGCCACGTGGTGGCTTGTGGACCCACCACATTAGCGATAATACCATAGTCCACACGGCGGCCGGGCTCCCCTTCGTAATAAAAGTTGAGCCTCTTGTTCCCGTGCACCATTTTTACGCTCGTCGAAGACCGGTGATCGAAAACCAACAAACAACTCCCTTTTGCCTTTTCGCCACGTGTCGCAATGCCAATAGTCCAATATTGACCAGTTGACCAGAGTTGACTTTCCCGTTGTCTGAACTTTGACCGAACATATCTAGAGCTCCCGATGTCCATTTTTCTGCGTTCTCATAGTCGTTGGAAAGCTCTCGAGCTGATCTTCTACACTAACACCATTTAGGGATGTTTAGGGAACTTTCAAAAATGATCCCCTGATCAGTTAAACTCAATAAAAATTGACTTTAATGATGAGGCCCAGGCTTTGTTGATATTGTGCTCCTTACCAGATAGCTGGGACAGCTTGGTTATGGTTGTAAGTAATTCAGTCTCAAATAATTCAAATCTGAATTTTGAGGATGTAATAAGTGTGATCTTAAGTGAGGAAATGTGAAGGAAGAGCATCAGAGATTCTTCTACTTCTGGAAACGCTTTGACGGTGGAGAGCAGAGGGAGACAAAAGAATAGAGGGAAAGGTAACCGTGGGAATTCGAATGATCGCAAAAGGTCAAATTCCAAGAATAAGTTAGAATGTTGGCACTGTGGGAAGGTTGTTCATGCTAATAAAGATTGTTAGGCTCTTTGGGATAAGAAGAACAAGGAGGAAACTAAAGACGTAAATGTGGCAGCAGGTGATGTTTGTCAAGATGCCTTAATTCTTTCTTTAGATAATATTGTTGAGTCTTGGGTGTTAGATTCAGGGACTTCTTTCCATGCCACCCCATATAGACATTACTTTACTTATTTTGTTCAAGGAGATTTTGGACATGTATATCTTGGTGATGATGAACCATGCAGAATAGTAGGGAAAGGTTGTGTTTGGCTGAAAATGCAGAATGGGAACACATGGCTACTTAAGGATGTCATGCATGTGCCTAAGTTGAGGCAGAACTTGATATCAGTGGGTCAGCTAGGCAATGATGGTTGTACGGTCAGTTTTACAGTAAATTCTTGGAAGGTTACCAAAGGAGCTCTTGTGGTTGCAAGAGATAAGAAAAGGACATGCAAATTATTGTAATTAACTAGTGGTGTTGATTATTGTAATTTAGTTATTACATATGGAGATGCAACTTTTTGGCACCAGAGACTCGGTTATATGAGTCAAAAGGGCATACAGATTATAAAAGACAGGTTTTCTAGATTAAATGAGTTAGATTTAGACTTCTGTGAGGACTGTGTTTATGGAAAAAAAAAAGTAGGTCAGATTCCTCAAGGTTGGACCTACCAAAAAGGAGGGTAAGTTGGATTTAGTACATACAGATGTATGGGGGCCAGCTAAGGTAAACTCTATTGGTGGTTCATGTTATTATGTCACTTTCATTGATGATGTAACTAGAAAAGTTTGGGTATATTGCATTAGAAATAAATCTAATGTGCTTGAAACCTTCAAAATATGGAAATCCTTGGTTGAGAATGAAACAGGTCTCAAGTTGAAAGGTCTCAGGTCGGATAATGGAGGGTAGTATTGCAGCAATGAATTTCTTGATTACTGTTCAGTAAATGGGATCCACAGGTAAAAAATGGTTCCAAATATTCCACAGGAAAATGGAGTGTCAAAGAGAAATTATAGGTACTGTACTACCAGAAAGAGGTCATAGAAACCCCAATGATGATTCAGATCTCTTCGCAAGGTGTTCAGAATCTAGAAAAACTCACCAGTATACATTTGCATCCCAAAATGCCTTATCCAGCCTCTGCATGCTTTGTTCTGACCCCGTTCCACTCTTTTCTTGCATTTTGGTCTTTAGTTTCAAGACCACCACCCTTCCTGGGTGGCGGTCCCGTGACCGCCACCCAGGATAGGGCGGCAGTCTTATAACTGCCGCCCTGTGTAGGGCAGCAGTCCTGTGCGTGTTTTCCAGAACTTTTTGACGCTTTCGTCAACGTGAAAAATTCAAGTGGCACTCACATTCTTCAACCACTCTTGCTTGCATTTATGTTTTAGCCACCTGGTAAATAGTGATTTCTCTTTTTTTATGATAAAAGAGTTCAATTCAAACTTACCCTCTGGTAAATCCAAATGCTATAAATACCAAGCTTGTTTACAAGCAAATGGCCCCTCTCCCTCTATGAATTATTATTCAGTGTGTTTTGAAGTTCTTCCATAAGTTTCAATAGGTTTAGATTTTGCATGAATTCTCAGCCTCTCAGTTCAAGGCTCCTTTCTTCTTTTCTGATTTAGAAATCATCAATCTTCACACTTTCATTTTGCTCCATTGTTATCCTACACAGTCATCTTAGCATAAGATAGTTTCAGTTCTAGATTAGAGTTCATTTGATAATCTTAGAGTTGTAGGTTGTTGTTTTGTCACAAGAAATAGATCCTAGAATTCTTGGTATATTTACATTGTATCCCTGTAATAAATCCTATTAGGAATCACATAGTCAAGCTCTGTTCACTTGCACTATCCCTCTCTTACTTGCATTCTATTCAGTTTACATCCAAGCTGCCACTGTTTGAGTATCTCCTTCTGTTGCCGCTATCACATTCCCACTTTTCTGGATTCACGAGAACACGAAGGAACGAAGAGATAACACTGAGGGGACAAGTCACGACACAACTGGATTTACCACTGTTCGGTAAAACTCCAGGTTTGAACTATCAAATTTGTAGTTATAATATATAAAATAGAGTAGCAAATCATTTTATTTCAATTAAGCTTGCTTTCAGTGTTACCAGGGAAGCTGGGGGAATGATAGCTTCTGAGAAGCTGTGATTTATTCCTCACTTCTGAGGTAAGATTGAAGGTCTTTCGATTAAATTAGTTAGTTATTTAAATATTTAGGATAAATTCACAAGTGCACAGGAAAATAGCTACATCAGGCTAACTTGCTTGTTTTAATTCTGTTATTAGATTAATTGTTCATTATCTGAATATATTAGAATAGTTGCTCTTTAAATTTCATTCAAATATGCATCATTGAAAATACAAAAAATAAAAGGAATATAAGCATAGTGTAGATATATCTTTCATAGTTAGTTTACTTGTTTCAGTTAAAGTTTGATTATCTCTTGCATGACAATTACGGGACCCAGATAACCCAAGGATTATGTATTCAAAACCTCATCCAAATTTCTTTGCAACATTAACAGATATAGATCAAGGGATTAGGATTCAAGGTCTTTCAAATGACAATAAACCCACAAGTAGTTAGTGAACAATTGAGACAATTGAATATTGAAGACGACAAAGCATACACATTCTGGTCAAGTCAACCCAACTATAGATTGCCTTGATAGGATATCCACATGACCATACAAGAACCTGAAAGAGAACAAATATTTGGTTGTGATCCATTAGTTCCATAGCCAAACACAGGAGACCTTCTCATCGACATAGACACAGGCTTACGTATACAAGTTTCCAGAACACCCGTAAGGTATTATGAGAAGATCACACAACTCCTGATATTAAACATAGAAGCTGAAAAGGCTTATGACTATTGGATAGTCGGAAGAAGAGATTGATTCTTCACATGACCATAATAGGTCCACAATAACCACGAACTCATGGTTGTGATCCCCAGGTCCCACAACCCAACGGGCCTGCTAGTCAGTTAAGTATTGACACCAGTTTACGCACGCTGGTATTTAGATCCTCACCACTCCCGCCAAATATCATAATGTAATTTTCCGCATTAAACATAGAAGCCAATCAAGCTAATATTTTCTGGGCTAGACCAGAAAACACCCATAGTTTCTTATAAATCCACTACACCTCTCACTACCATTTTCCATGACCTTGTCTGGAAATATACATGAAGCACCTACAGGTCACTTTCCACGTATCCAACAGCCAATAGATAGGATCTCGGTAGAGCTCGACATTGATTGGAGCCTCCGAGCAGCTATTATATCTGAACGATCCATTACACCAATTCAGGTTAGGAGAGATTTCTTTGCCTTAGACTCACAGATCCCATTATTACGTGTTGAGGATATAAGATTTCCCAACTAGTTTGTCTATATCCACATATATTTCATTTCCACTGGCTGTCTCGGCACGACCTTGGGAGGTCAGGTACGAAGAAGGGCTACTTGTAGATTCTCATGCTCGCATGTCACTTTTCTATCATACAAAATTGGTGAACCTGACGTGAAACAAACAATTGTTCCCCTTTTATTTTCATTTCTTTCATCCATCTTCACTCTTTCCCATTATTCTGTGGGTATTTATATACCCCCCGAATATGTCGGGATATGACACATATGGCAGACCTCTCTCAGGTCTCGAAGCACATTACGGTCAAACAAATAGACAACCATCACCCTCGCTTTCTGCATGGGCTGACAACTATTCAAGCAACTACTTGTCATCACAAACTCCTCCTCAAAGAACTAGCTCTAGTTCTTCATTCTGAATTGAGGAGCTGGATCAGCTCACACAAACACAACAACCAGAGCCCTCAGGCTCTAACAATATGACATTTACTGGAGAATCCATTTCATCTCCTCGGGTTTTGTTCAGACCACAAATCAGTAGGCAGTCAGATCCACTCCCATTTTTAGATGAGGAGTACTTAGTGCGTTACGCTAGAAGTGAACAATGCTTCCAAAACATGTACCCACCTATAGGAAGTTTGCAAACACAACCCGATACCCTGCTCCAAGAAAACACCCCCATTCCTCCACCTATGGAAAATACTCTCGGTGAAGCTTGGCAGGGTAATGATCAATTCATAGCAGGGTACCATACACCTCTACAACCTCAAGGTATACAACAACTGCCATTAAGGAAAAACACTGTGTCTTCACCAATCGAGGTCATCTCAGCCTTAGTTGAGAAGGTTAGAGGACTAGAACTTGCTCAAGCAAATCAAAATTCACATTTTGGGCAAGCAGGAACTTCCAACCCTCCGCATCATCCCAGCCAAGTTGACCTCCTCACAGGAATGGGAACGTTAGGCATGCCTCCTCAACATTCATATAACTACCCACAACAAACACCAACTAGAAACACATTTTCAAACACTGCTCCAGTTGAAAGTATGATACCTCCCGGCTTAGCACCAAACAACCCATATCAGAGAAATGCTCCTCCCTACTTAAACATTTATTCAAAATCACCACAGGGAGACATGTTCTCCTCTCCTGGGATGTTCACTCAACCACAGGGATTTCCTTATGTCCCTGCAAATACATATGCTATGCCATATCAACAACCCATTCCACCTCCACCCCCTCAGCAGGCACCATCGATGGTCGAAACCTATGCGGTAGGGACTTACTCAGAATATTTAAAAGAGCCTCTAGATTTCACCATATGAAGTGTCATGCTTCCAAGACCTCTTCCCAATTTTCCTAAATACAAAGGGGAGGGAGATCCAAATGCACATATCAAGGCCTATGCCATGGCCATTCGAGAATTGCTCCCTTGGGATGTGGTTGTTGCTAAGATATTCCCTAAAACCTTAGAGGGTATTTCCCTTGATTGGTATTACAGAATACCTGAAGCCTCGATACACTCATTCAAACAACTTGTGTCAGAATTTATCAAAGCTTTTGATATGAACAAATTGTTAAGAACAGGGATCAGGGAATTCTTACATATTAAACAAGAGCACAATGAATCCGTTGCTCATTTTATTCAAAGATGGCGTACAGTCCTCTACTCATCAGCAAGTGCTCCAAACATGGATCAGATGGAACTATGTGACTTATTCCTTCATTCTCTCAATAGAGAGATAAAGGAAGAAGTCCAAAAGTTCCCACTAAGGACTTATGATGAAGTACTCGAGAGTTCCCTCCGAATCGATCAAGCGGTAATAGATAGTGGTCGTAAGACATATGGAACAAACAGGAAGTTAATCACTCCCAATCAAAACACTACGACCTATCCTAATGTCGGGAATACCAATCAAGGACCCAAGATCCTTAACAAAAACCATGGGTTACAACAGATGGAGTCACAGACCAGGTTAAAAGGGAAAACGTCATAAACATTTCACCACCCATTAACAATCAGCGAAATAACAACTTTACTCCAACAATCAACGCGGTGGATTTTAATCGTCCATCATGACAACAACAACAATAACAACAATGGAAAATCTAGACACAAGGTCCAAATCAAAACCCAACTGGATATCAAAATCAAAACCAAAGGCAACAACCTCAAAATTTTAACTCTAACAACCAGCAACCTAATCAGAGTTTTGGACCACAACAGGTTTCAAATCAACAACCTCGAAACTATAATCCCAACTTGTATTGTGGTTTCCACAAGATTCAAGGCCATGATACTAGGACTTTCCATGACTATGATAAATTCATGCAACATTTTCTAGAAGACCAAAGACAACTCTTTATAGATATGTTCTTAGCAAATTCTGCATTACCCACGCCAAACACTTACACAGGGGCAGTTTCCCCTCAAAATGCACCCCTCAAGATTTTTAATGATCCACTCCCAAACCACTCTAACAATAACAGGTTAGATCCAAATGGGATGAACAAGGGTGTTATGATAGGAAATAATGATCATGAAGCCTCAACTTCATTAAATCCACCGGTCGCACCCCAATTAGGAACTCAACCACAAACCAAGATAGTTGGTCTGGTAGAGTTAGATACCGAGCTACACATAGAAACCATAACAAGAACATGAGATTATTCTTCTCAACCAGTTCCAAACTATCCATTAGAACCAGACAACATTCAACAAACATTGGTAAAACCCATAGGTGCTTACGATCTAATTAATGACCTAACAAAGACCTTCTCTCACATTTCCTTCTTGGATTTATTGAAGAACTCTCCCACCCATAGGGCTGCTCTCTTAGAAGCATTAGGTCTTGGTCATCTAATTAACATCACTCCTCCACCTGAAATGCAAGTAAACCATGTAGACTTTGATGTCTACCCTCCAGGGCAGCCAGATAGGGATACTGAGTTTATATTTGATATAAGCAAAATGCCAACAGACGCTGAAATTACACATAGAGGTGACCCAACCTTGCATTTATAGGTATGGATTTATAATAATTATGTTAAACACACAATGATTGATGATGGGGCAGCAGTTAACATAGTCCCCTTCACTTTTCTTCAAAAACTAGGATATGGAGAAACAAATTGTTCCACAACACGAAATACGCTAAGAGGTTATGATAGCCTCAAGGCCACTTCAATTGGGACTATAGTTTTACCAGTCACCTTAGGACCCAAGATAGTCCTCACCAAATTTTATATTATAGATCGAGAAACCAACTATAATATGATTCTCAGTCGACCATGGATACATCGCATGAAGGCAATCCCTTCCACGTTATTCCAGGAAATAAGATTTTTACACCTAGGGAAAATATTTGTGGCACAAGGTGACCCAAAACCATTCGATATACACCTAGCAGATTTGAAGAAGAGACCAGGCATTCACTCTGAGTTTGAACTCCCAACGAATCAACTTAACAAACCAATCAATTCAAAACCAGAAGAAAAATTGATACCTACAACAGAATTAGAAATTACGAATCTAGTCGAAGGCATTCCAACACTCAAAAATGAGACTAACGTCATAGAAATGGTATCATTAGGGACTACCAAAAAAATTTTTGAGTTGCTAGAAAAGGATTTACCTATTCTCCTACCATTTGATTCTATGGGTATAGGATGTACCCTAGGAATTGGCTCCCTTCCAGCAGACAAAGTTTGTATGGTAGAAGTAACCGAGGCAGAAGAAACAGATGTGAAGAATGTCCCAACATCCATTTTTCCAAGAAAATATTGGACTCTCCACTTCGATGGAGCTAGATGTCATTTTGGAGCTGGGGCAGGTGTGATCTTTACTTCTCCCGAGGGAAAGATCCTACCTTTTTCCTTTAAGTTAAACTTTGAATGTACAAACAATGGGGCTGAGTATGAAGCCCTCCTCCTTGGCCTCATCATAGCTAAAAGGATGGGTGTTGATAACATTAGAGTGCTAGGAGACTCGCAGTTAGTTGCAAACCAAGTCTCTGAGGTATATGAGACTAGAGCTGAACACTTACAACTCTATAAAATGATGGTATTAGATCTAACCAAAGGATTCAACTTCATATCAATCGAAGCAATCCCATGAGAACAGAACCTCCTCACGGATTCAATAGCAACCTCAGCTTCCCATTTCACTCCAAGCAGTGAGTTGGAAAATACAAGTTTCATGGTATCACTTCGTACTGAACCATTGGTGCGTAAAATACCAACAAACCCATCATGACACGTATAGAAGCTGAGAATGAGTTTTCTATCCTGGATCACTTTGACAATGATAAAGTCACTCTTGGATATCTAAATGCCTATGTGGAGCTACATCTCACTCATCACATAGTAGATTTTTCCCTAATCCCACATTCCTCTTCCTATTTTGGAAATCCCATGATAGAATCTCCCCCGCAAAAGAATCTCGATATCTACGAGGTAGAGAATGGAGAAATTTTGGAACTACCTCCGGCCCCACCTGAATTTGAAGAAGGAACACTTCCTTAATCGAAGAAATGATTGACATAAATATTGGAACGGAGGAAGAACCAAAGATTTTGAAGTTAGGATCCTCGTTAACTCTAGAGGAGATAGAAATACATACCCAGATCCTCAAGGAACATCAAAAGGCTTTCACATTTAATTATAAAGAAATGATGGGAATTGCACCACATATCACGGTACATAATCTTGTCACCAAACTAGATGCAAATCCAATTAAGCAAAAGTCGAGACCAATGAAACCAAAAGTGGCTCTCATGGTGAAAGAAGAAGTAATGAAACTTCTCCAGGTGGGATTCATCAAACTAGTTGACTATTCACAATGGGTATCTAATATCATCCCTGTTCTCAAAAAGAATGGGAAGATACACATTTGCATAGACTTTCGGGACATTAACAAAGCCTTTCCCAAAGATGACTTCCCATTACCATCCATCGACGTTATTGTTGATGCAACAACTAGATTTGAGTTGTTGTCCCTCATGGATGGGTTCTCAGGGTATAATCAGATTAAAATATCTGAGGAAGATCAAGCCAAGACCACATACTTATAACTCCTTGGGGAACTTATTGTTACGTTGTCATGCCATTCGGTCTTAAGAACGCTGGTGCTACATACCAACGGGAAATGACATACATATTTCATGACCTTATTCATAAGATTGTGGAGTCCTACATAGATGACTTGTTGGCCAAGGCCAAGAAGCGTTGTGATCACCTAGAAGTACTCCATATCATTCTCTCACGATTGATCGAATATGGTGTCACATTGAACCCAGAGAAATGCATATTTGGTGTGACAGGAGGCAAGCTTCTGGGTTACATTATATCCTCACGAGGGATTGATGTCAATCCAGCCAAAATTTGGTTGTTCTTGAAATGATTCCACCATCAGATGAGTCTGGTATTAGATCATTTCTTGGGAAACTCAGTGCAATTCGAAGGTTCATTCCAGACTTAAGTTTTGTTATTCATCCAATCAACAATTTATTAAAGAAATATTATAGCATTGATTGGACAGAAGAATGTAACGAGGCCTTCAAAGTAGTTAAACGCTTCTTGTTGTCTCCTCCCACGCTAATGCCTCCTAGACCAGATCATCCTTTGATCCTGTATTCATGGGCTACTGATGTCTCGCTAGCCTACATGTTGGCTCAGGAAGATAATGATAAATGAGAATGTGTAGTCTATTTCATTAGCCAGACGTTGCTTGATTATGAAACACGTTACACATAGGCAGAAAGAGAATGCCTTGCCATAGTCTTCACAATGAAACATTTAAGACATTACATGTTAAATCAAGAAATAAGGGTCATCATAAATACATATCACTTACGAACATTCCTCGCGCAAGGGTCTTTATCTAAAAAGGTTGGATGATTTCATAACCTTAATGGGTGAATTTGAATTAACATTTGTAAACCAAAAATTTGTTAAGGGACAAATCATTGCAGATTGGTTAGCTAACAATCGATTAGATGGAGGTGATCTAGCAGATCTAGACTTTCCCGATGAATGCATATATTTTATCGAAACCAGACCCCCCATCTCTATATGTCCTTGGTACACTGACATCATCAATTTTATCATGGACCATACATACCCAGAAGGTGCCACATCACAACAAAGAAGGTGGTTACACATTATCACTGCTAAATATGTTATTTTAGAACAGGTGCTCTATCATAAAGCCTTCGATGGAATGCTTTTAAGATGTGTTGACACTGAAGAATCCAAAAATATTCTTTACGAATCCCACAGTGGGATATGTGGAGGCCACTTCGGTGGCCACACCACTACTCACAAAATACATCAAATGGGCTATTTCTAGCCCACTTTGGAACATGACACAGTAGAATTTGTGCACAATTTTCATAAATGCCAAGAATTCTCTCACGAGATTCACATGCCATCATAAGCTCTGCAACCAATTATAACCCCATGGCCCTTTTCCATGTGGGGCCTAGATTTGATAGGGAAATTCTCTCCCTCATCAACAGATGGCCATAACTTTATAATCATGGCCACATAATATTTTACCAAATGGGTAGAGGCCATGCCTCTCACCACCGTACCAGGTTCTGTAATCGCTAAGTTCATTTTGAATCAAATCATTTACAGGTATGGTGTCCTGCAAGTCATTATCTCAGATAATGGCACATCCTTTAAGAATGATGAGGTCCATGAGTTATGCAGTAAATTCAAGATAAACCATCATACGACCTCTCTTTATTACCCTCAAGCCAATGGACAAGCTGAAGCCACAAACAAAACATTAAAATCCATTCTCCTCAAAACAGTTAAGGAGAACAAATGGGATTGGCATTTAAAATTATACCCAACCTTGTGGGCCCATCGAACCTCAATAAGAACACCAACAAGGGAAACCCCTTTCTCATTAGTATTTGGAGCAGAAGCAGTTCTCCCACTTGAGGTCAAAATACCTAGTCTCTGCATCTCATTACAAGGGATTTTGGGAGAAGAATCCTATAGAGAGGCACACCTCTCTCAACTAGAAAGCCTTGATGAGGCTAGGTTAAATTATGAACAATGGCACAGAGCCTATGCTGACCGGATGTGCCGGAAATATAACAAAAAGGTCTACGAATGAGAAATATACGAGGGAGATCTAGTTCTAAGACTAGATAGCCGGATTGATAAGAAAACCAGTGAAGGAAGGAAATTCTGGCCCAAGTGGTTGGGCCCATACCAAGTCATGAAAGACTACAGAAATGGTGCGTATCTCTTATGTACACTAGAAGGTGAGGAATTCAATGAAACTGTCAATTCCTTGCATCTTAAATGGTTTTATGCATAGGTCATCAACATCACCATTTGTATATTATATCTACCTACATTGCATTAGTCACTTAGTTGTTTCATTTTGTTCACTCATTTCATAAATTTTGTGGTCAAGGAACTTATTCTTAAGCAATTTATTATAGGCTTCTGAAAACATTGGCAAAAGCATTCAAATCATATCTCTTCAATCTTCATAATATCATCAAATGGTTCCAAAATCATTTCATCAATTCGACAGACAAAGTCTTGACAAAAACCATACCAAGGCCTGCATACTTGGTCATACTCATTCTTTTCTACTAGGTTAAGTTGTTCTTACCTACGGTCTGTTCTAGAAGCTTCTTGGTGTCACATCTATCCTTCTTACATCTCTTTGAAACAAGGATACTCCAAAATCACAAATCAGAAATGTCAAATTAAAACAAAATACTAAACAAAATAGAATATTTTATTTTTACACACTTCTTTTCCCAACCAACCTTCGGTGATGAGCCCGCATCTCTTACTAGTGATGCGAGGTTGAGAAAGGAAAGAAGTGCCCTTACTCGCCTATGTCCTACCTTCGGTGATGAGCCCATGCTTCCTACTAGAAGCATGAGATAGGGCCTAGGGGGTCAATTCACGCAAATTAGTGAATATTAATATTTTAAAAATTCAAAGTAAATTAAGTGAAATTAAGTATCCAAATTCCAAAGAGATCAAATCCTCAAAACCAGATTTTGTCAACCAAGTTGCCATCCATGGATCTAAGTCTAGATAAACTAGAAAGTAAGTTGCATTCTGAACTATGTAGTAGTTTCGAGTAAGAGTAAGTACGCAGGTCTAAATTTGATTTCTATCAATACCTTGTCTTTCTCTCATCATTTCCATTTAGTCAAACTCATACAATTTGCACCCTTCCCAACTCTTGGTGTTGAGCCCTCACATCTTACTAGTTGCGTGGAGTTAGGAATGGGGCAAGTTCATCTCATTATCACTACATATTCATCACGTTTTTCCAAAACAAGAAGAAGCAACAAACATTGCCAAAGAATAAAAAAGTTCAGTACTACAATATGTTTGCATCATCACATATCAGCATTACAAAAATAAATAAAAGAGAAACATTTTGTTCAACATTTGTTATCACTTGTCATCCATTGCATACATTCTGAAAAACATATAAAAAAAAATATTCTAAAACAATCTAGTGTACACATGAGAAACAAACCAGAAACACAAAAAAACTCTAGATACAAAGAAGATCTAGATCCAAAAAGATATATATATATATATATAGAATCATGTTTTACATACAATACCATCATGCACTAGGCATGGTCAAAACTTGCTCAATGAGCCCGAAAAATACCTAAAAACAAGATCATACCCATCATGGAGCAATAAAGAACCTACCCTATGCCTAGAGACTCATTTAACACTAAGATATTTGAAAATACCCCCCCCAAGATGAAGATTTCAACATTTCTATATTTTAGGTTTAAAAGCAATGAATTGAGAAAAACTAACCTGAGACTTTGCAAGTCGATATCCTGCTCTTGGAGGCATGATCACGATCTTGCAATGAATGTTTTGACTACTCTCATCGAAAATGGTTACCGTGGGTCCCAAAGCTCAAAAATTACCAAATCAATATGCGCAAATGAATAGGAAAATGAGCTCGTTATTATATATATATATATATATATATATATATAATATTCTAACTTGTTTTGAATGTTCTTTCACAGAGTTGGAGTGCTAAAGGAGGTGAGTTCTTATCCCCGTGCAAATGGTAAGTCCTCATTTCATTTTAATTTAGTGTTTAGTTTTTGATTTCTTTATCTATCTGCACTTGAGTCCTCTTTTCATTTCGCAGATAGCAAGAATTTGGATGAAAACATTGTGACACACGGGTATGTCAGGTATAGTTTCTAACACTGCATTTCAGGACCACCATACTTAGACCCACTATTTTATGCCCCTTCATGGCTAAAACGCTTCTCTGAGGGGGCAATATGTACGTACCCAAAATTGTATGTACTTGTACTATCAGGAAAGAGGTTACGGAAACCCCAATGATGATTCAGATCTCTTCGCAAGGTGTTTGGAATCCAAGAAAATATCGCTGAGTATACATTTGCATCCCAAAATGCCTTATCTAGCCTCCGCATGCTTTGTTCTAACCCCGTTCTACTCTTTTCTTGCATTTTGGTCTTTAGTTACAGGACCACCTCCCTGCCCAGTCACCATGACTACCGGCGGTCATGTAACCAGGCACCAGGGTAGTGGTCCTGTAACCATGCCACCCCTATGACCATGCACTATGCAGGGTGGTGGTCCTGTGCGCATTTTCCAGAACTTTCTGACGCTTCATCAACAAAAAATTCAAGTGGCACTCGCATTTCTCAACCACTCTTGCTTGCATTTAAGTTTTAGCCACCTGGTAAATAGTAATTTCTCTTTGTTTATAATAGAAGAGTTCAATTCAAACTTACCCTCTGGTAAATCCAAATGCTATAAATACCAAGCTTGTTTACAAGAAAATGGCCCCTCTCCCTCTATGAATTATTATTCAGGAAGTGTTTTGAAGTTCTTCCATAAGTCTTCAATAGGTTTAGATTTTGTATGAATTCTCAGCCTCTCAGTTCAAGGCTCCTTTCTAGCTTTCTGATTTAGAAATCACTGATCTTCACACTTTCATTTTGCTCCATTGTATCCTAACACATTCATTTAGCATAAGATCGTTTAGTTCTAGATTAGTTCATTTGATAATCTTAGAGTTGTAGGTTGTTGTTTTGTCACAAGAAATAGATTCTCGATTTCTCAGTATATTTGTGTTGTATCCCTACAATAAATCCTGCTAGGAATCACATAGTCAATCTCTGTTCACTTGTACTATCCCTCTCTTACTTGAATTCTGTTTGGTTTACCTCCAAGCTGCCATTGTTCGAGCCTTCTCCTGCTGCCGCTATCACATTCCCACTTTTCTGGATTCACGAGAACACGAAGGAATGAAGAGATCACATTGAGGGGACAAGTCATGACACAACTGGATTTGCTTCTGTTCTGTAAACTCCAGGTTTGAATTGTCAAAGTTGTAGTTATAATATATCAAATAGAGTAGCAAATCATTTTATTTCAGTTAAGCTTGCTTTCAGTATTACCAGGGAAGCTGTGGGGAATGATAGCTTCTGAGAATCTATGATTTATTCCTCACTACTAAGGTAAGATTGAAAGTCTTTCAGTTAAATTAGTTAGTTATTTAAATATTTAGGATAAATTCACAAGTGCACAGGCAAATAGCTACATCTAGGCTAACTTGCTTGTTTTAATTCTATTATTAGATTTATTGTTCGTTATCTAAATATATTAGAATAGTTTCTCTTTAAATTTAGTTCAAATTCAAATCATTAAAAATACAAAAAAAAAGGAATATAAGCATAGTGTAGATCTATTTTCATAATTAGTTTGCTTATTTCAGTTAAAATTTGATCATCTTTTGCATGACTATTACGAGACCCAGAGAGCCTAGGGATTACGTATTCGAATCGGTAATACCTCAGCCAAATCTCTTCACAACATTAACGGATATAGATCAAGGTCTTAGAATTCACATCTTTCAAATGATAATAAACTCACAAGCAGTTAGTGAACAATTGAGAGAATTGAATATTGAAGACGACAAAGCATACACATTCTGGTCAAGTCAACCCAACTATAGATTGCCTTGATAGGATATCCGCATGACCATACAAGAACCCGAAAGAGAACAAATATTTGGTTGTGATCCATTAGTTCCACAGCCAAACGCAGGAGACCTTCTCATTGACATAGACACAGGTTTACGTATACAAGTTGCCAGAACACACGTAAGGTATTCTGAGAAAATTGCACAACTTCCTGTATTAAACATAGAAGCTGAAAAATATTATGACTATTGGATAGTTTGAAGAAGAGATTGATTCTTCACATGACCATAAAAGGTACACAAAAACCACGAACTCATGGTTGTGATCCCCAGGTCCCACAACCCAATAGGCTTGGTAATCAGTTAAACATTAACACTAGTTTACGTATGCTGGTATTTAGATCCTCACCACTCCCGTCAGATATCATAACACAATTTTCCACATTAAACATAGAAGCCAATCAAGCTAATATTTTCTGGGATAGACCAGAAAACCACCCATAGTTTCCTACAAATCCACTACACCTCTCACTACCATTTTCCATGACCTTGTCTAGAAATATACACGAAGCACCTATAGGTCACTTTCCACATATCCAACAGCCAATAGATAGGATCTCGGTAGAGCTCGACATTGATTGGAGCCTCCGAGCAGCTATTATATCTGAACGATCCATTACACCAATTCAAGTTAGGAGAGCTTTCTTTACCTTAGAATTCATAGATCCCATTATTGTGTGTTGAGGATATAAGATTGGCCAACTAGGTTTTCTATATCCACATATATTCCATTTCCACTTCTTGTCTCAGCACGAGCTCAGGAGGTCAGGTATGAAGAAGGGATACTTGTAGATTCTCATGCTCGCATGTCACTTTTTCTATTGCACATACATCCTCTTTCTTTTTGGGCAGAAGTGGTGAGCACAACTGTGTACTTGATAAACAAAGGACCCTCAAGTGCCTTGGATGGAGGCATACCCAAGGAGGCTTGGTATGGCTAAGAAAATTGATTATTCATTTCTTAGATTCTTTAGATGTGAGGTAGTGTTATGTCACATATAGACAAGGATGATAAGACTACACTTAGAGGCTAAGTATGAACAAATGTACCTTTCATTGGTTATGGTGAGTGATGACTTTGGATATAAATGTGTTTGGAGTGTTAAGGACAAGAAAATCATTTTGACCTAGGGATGTGGTCTTTAATGAGAAAGTCATGTATAAAGTAACAATTGTAGGAACAGATAGGGAAGAAACCAAGAAAGAATATGCATCAGTGTTAGAAGATCATTGCAGATAGCATGGTGTCCAAGGGGCCAGTTTAGGTGCAGCATGTTCCAGCACATCAGGTTCAGGAACCTCCTCAACAGGAACCCCAAACTCCTCTAGGTGAGGAGGTCTTATAGGGTAAGAAGAGAACCTGAACATTTTTCTCCTTCTCTCTTGAATTAAATTTATTACTCACTGATAGTGGTGATCCAAAGATGCTTTGATGAAGCAATGCCAGGTAGATGCCAAGAAGAAGTAGGAACAAGCCATGGATGAAGAGCATCAAGCTCTCATAGAGAAAACCAGACATGGAATTTGGTTAAGCTACCCTAAGGAAAAAGAGTATTGCATAGAACAAGTGGGTGTATCAGAGTCAAAGAGGAAGATGGAGGAAAGAAAAGATACAAGGCCTGGTTTGTGGTCAAGGGATTTACACAGAAAAAAGGTATAGATTTTGATGAGATTTTTTCTCATGTAGTAAAAATGACTTCTATTAGAACTGTTTTAGGAATAGTTGCAACAGAAGATCTTGCATTTAGAACAGCTTGGATGTAAAGACTACATTTCTCCATGGTGATTTGGAGGAGGAACTATTTATGCATGCAATAGCAACAGGGCTATGAGGTCAAAGGTAAAGAGGAGATGGGTGTGAAAACTGAAAAAGAGCTTGTATGGCTTGAAACATGATCCACAGTCAATGGTATAAGAATTTTGATAATTTCATGCATGGAGCAAGGTTATATCTAGATTTCATTCTGAACAATTTGTGTATATCAAAGAAATTTTGAGGATGGCAGTTATATTATTCTGTGTCTGTATGTGGATGACTTGCTTGGTTGCAAGTAAAAAACATGCAAGAAATAAAAGTACTCAAGAAGTAGCTAAGTGAATCCTTTGCTATGAAAGAATTGGGGGCAACCAAAACAAATCCTTGGTATGAGGATATCGTCGGGAATAGGAAGGAACGGAAGATTGATTTTATCTCAGGAAGAGTACATTAATAAGGTCTTGGAGAGGTTTATTATGCAAGATGCTAAACCCGGTTGGGATTCCTTTGGTAGGACACTTTAAATTATCAAAGGAGTAGAGTCCCAAGACTGAGGAGGATAGAAATCAAATGTCCAGGGTATCGTACTCATCAGTGGTTGGAAGATTGATGTATGCTATGGTATGCAATAGACATGATATTACCCATGCAGTGGAAGTAGTGAGAAATTTTATGAGTGATACAGGTAAAGAGCACTATCAAGCAGTGAAGTGGATCCTTTGGTATTTGAGAGGGACCATGGGAGAAGCATTCCACTTAGGTGGATCAGACACTACATTGCATGGTTGTGTGGATTCAGGCATGGTAGGATATTTTGATAGCACGGGGAGCACGATAAGTTATGTATTTACGGTTGGTGATACAGTTGTGAGTTGGATTTCATGGTTACAAAAGGTTATGGATTTGTCAACCACAGAGGCTGAGTATGTTGTTGCCACAGAGGCAAGCAAATGAGATGATTTGGCTACAAGCATTTGCTTGATGAGTTGGGTCATAAGAAGGAAGTTCGGAAGACTACATAGTGATAGTCAAAGCTACTATTCATTTAGCGAAGAACTCTACTCTTCCACTCTAGGACCGAAGCACATTCAGCTAAGATATCATTTCATCAGGGAAACTTTGGAAAAAGATAAGTTGAAGCTGGAAAAGATTCATACCAGTCAGAATCCTGTCAGATATGATGACCAAGGCATGGTCACAAGGGAGAAGTTAAAGTTGTGTTCAACTTTGATTGGCCTTCATGGTTGATAATGAAGGGTTGAGAACTTTTCTCATTGGAAATATTATCCAAGTGGGTGATTCTTGGGGTGTGTAGCCTATTTTTGGTCTTTTGGAATTAGTATTGAAGTGTTGGAGTTTGAACAGTTAAGTTTGGAGACTTCAGGTGCATTCCATAGTCATCTTTTTTTTTTAATTCTATGACATTTATCTTGAGTTACTGTTAATTGGCTGTGATCGTTGTGACAATTTTTTTTCCAGCCGTGGGAAGTTGAAATATTATGACTTTAAAACTTCTAGGGTCGGATTTACGACTTCTTAAAGGAATGTAATCCTATAAATAAAGTTGTTAGGGTCTTCCTAATGTATCTTCAATGTTCAAGAGCTCTTGAGTCTTACTGATCAAGAGGTGATCAAAAGTGATCAAGGTTGAGAAATTTGGTATCAATTGTGATTTAGATGTGCTTTAGCATCTTTGGAATTCTTTTGTGAGTTCATAACTGAGAGAAGACTGTGAGATTTGTTTTACTCTTGTTGATAAAAAAATCTGAGCAAGTTCTTGGTGGACATAGCCCACATCAAGTAAATCACGTTAAATCTTGTCTTGTCTTATCTTGTGCATTATTTATTTATGCTGGTATATTTATGCAAGTATAATTCAGATAAATATTTTCCTATTGTTGTGATTAGAGGAATTGTTTCGGCATATTTGTTCACTAATTCGTAACAAGCCTGACAGTATTGAGGGGCTTGAAAAAAAAATTGCTAGCATGGAAGGTGAGAGTTTAGTAAGGACCTCGATGGGCCAACCTCTGGTTCTCCAGTATACGTATGAGCTCCAACCCCACTGTTGTTCATCCTATACCTGTAATTCTGACCAATCCAAAACATGAGAGACATCATGTACATATCTAAGTAGTATAGAAACATGAAATACATCGTGGTCCCGTGTAAGGCATGGTGGAAAATCTAGGTGATAGGCAAATGGACCGATGACCTCAAAAATATCAAAAGGCCCCTCATAAAACCTATCCTTTAAAAGATGCTGAAGAATTATGCCTCTCAAGTCTGATTGTAGTGTCAATGAGGAAAACAAGTGTCGTTGTCTATTAAGTGCATTTGCAACGACATTTTCCTTTTGTTTGATATACTGCACCTCCATGTTGTACTAACATAGGAACTCCATCCAACACCATTGGTGAGCATTGAGGTTATCCTATGAGAAGATATGCTACAAGCTACGATGATCCGTCCTCAAAATGAAAGGTCTACCCAAAAGTAAATGACACCAACACATAAGAGCATGAATTAATGCTGCAATCTCTAAATCATGGCTAGGATAGTTAAGCTCGTATTCCTTGATCTTATGTGACTCGAAGGCAATAACCCGACGCTTCTGTATAAGGACTGCTCCCAATCCCTCTAGTGATGCATCAGTGCAAACAACAAAATCCTCTGTCAGGTCCAAAACTGCTAAGATGGGTACCGTGGTTAACCTTTCCTTAAGCAACTGAAAGGCCTACTCACACTTCTCTGACCAATCAAACTTCTTCCCTTTTCTCTGAAGGGAATTAATAGGGTGAGAAATCTTAGAAAAATCCTATACAAACCTTTAATAGTAACCTGTTAAACCCATAAAAATCCTCACCTCAATGACTAATGTGGGTGTTGGCCAATCCATAATATGATGTATCTTAGAGGGATATACTGAGATACCTTCTCCTGATAAGATGTGTCCCAAGTACTAAATATGTGTATGAAAGAAACTACATTTTTCCAAGTTCCCAAACAACTTCTTCTCTCTCAAAACCTAAAGTACCTATCTCAAATGCTACTCGTGTTCCTCCTCAGAACGATAATATATCAATATATCATCTAGGAATACTAAGACAAAGTGATCTAGAAAATTCCTGAATACTCCATTCATGAGGCTCATGAAGATAGTTGGGCACTCGTCAAACCAAAAGGGACAACTATGAACTCATAATGCCCATAACGTGTGCGGAAAGCTATCTTATGAATGTTTGCATTTGATATGTGCAACTAATGATAACCTAACTTGAGATCAATTTTGGAGAACACTCTCACTCCCTACATCTGATCAAACAAGTCATCAATCCTAGGGAGTGGATAATGGTTCTTTATTGTGACTTTGTTGAGCTGTCTAAAGTCTACACAAATCCTGAGAGAATTGTCCTTCTTCTTCACAAATATGACTAACGCTCCCCAAGAAGATACACTAGGGCAAATGAGACCCTTCTCCAACAACTCCTCTAACTGTATCTTTAGCTCATGAAGCTTTGGAGTTCAAGAACTTCTGGATTTCAGAAGTTGCAAATTTCAAATCTCAGTGGTTCTGCTACAAGGTTAAAGTTTCAAAATCATTTTTAGACGGTTTCACATTTTCGAAATGGCCTTAAAGTTTCACATATGATAGTTCATAGGTTGAATATAAAATGGGTATTCTTATAAATCCAAAATTTTGCATTATAAAATTTTTTACATTTTAGAATTTTAGGTTTCGAAATTTTTTAGCCGATTTCATGTGCAATGAGATAGGCCTCTGCATCCTTGAAATCACAACTGCACTCCCAAGATCATCCTAACACTCAATGATCATATTCCTACAATCCACCTTGGCTCAATGAGCCTCGAGCCAATCCATACCTAAAACAACCTGATAGGATCCTAGAGGAATAACTCGGAGGTCAAGAGTAGTGGAGAAGACTCCTAAATCAAGTACGCAACTCTCCACATACGAGTCCACAACAATTTTGGCCCCAGAGGCCAACTCAACCTACCAACTATATGGTTTCCTAGCCACCACTAGCCCACACTGGTCCATTACAGAAGGATATATAAAAGAATCTAAAGCACATGAATCAAAAAGTACTGAGACAGAAATACCCCTAATAGTACCTTTCATCTCAATGATTATGGCATGATGCTCGGCCTGGTAGTTGTCAACAGTTGCATATACACGATGGGCATGAACTACATCACCCAATGTCTTCTTGTATCTAGGAGCTCTCTGCATTTCCATGGTAGTAGGTTTATGCGGAAACATATGCACATAGTGATCAGGGGACCAAAAAACAAAACATCCTCCTGTACCCCTTTGAGATGGGGTCCCTCCTATACTCTGGTGAACTGATCTTGTCGACCCAACCCTAGAACACTGTTACGTGCAAGCTGGTTGTACCTGCTAAGTACCATGTCTCCTATCCCTAGCTCCACTAAAACCTCTTCTAGTAACACCTCTCTGTAAGCTTTGAGTTTGTCTAGCCCTCTGCTGGTGGTGGCCCTGATGTTGTGTCTTCTGCTGAGGATGCGGTGAAGCCCTTGATAATGCTGGAGGAGGCCAGAATCCTCCTCTAGGGAGTGGTTCTATACCCCGTGACCTCTAACTCTGAAAGGCCTGTATCTTATCCTTAAATTTGATCTTGTTCCTATCTCGGTACTCCTGGTCCCTAGTTATATTCTCCTCAGCTAAGTAGGCCTTCTCAATGACCTTCTCAAGCGTGGGAGGAGATAACATCCTAACTGCTCCTACTATGTTTA
Organism: Taxus chinensis; assembly: GCA_019776745.2. Lineage (NCBI taxonomy): Eukaryota > Viridiplantae > Streptophyta > Pinopsida > Cupressales > Taxaceae > Taxus > Taxus chinensis. Next base: position 1,504,574 of record CM034151.1, on the reverse strand, counting down.
CATTCAGGCCCCAAATAAACCTATTTTCCTTCAATTTTTCATCTTGTGGGTAGTCTACATACTGCAGAAGATCCAGGAACCTACTCTCATACTGTGCCACTATGCCAAAGCCCTATCATAAGTCATGAAACTCATCAATCCTCTTCTGCACGAAATAATCTGACATGTAGAGAGCCCTAAAACACTCCTCGAATAACTCCCAGGTCACTATCTCTCAAGTCAAATGGAGCTTCCGCTCCTCATTCCTCCACTAAATGTTTGTTGTGTCTCGGAGGACGTGTATGGTGAACCTAGCTTTGAAATTGCTCTCATAAGAGTGCATTTTAAAGTAGCTATCTAAGCTAAAGAGCCATGACTCGACCCCAATTCCATCTGTGGAGCTGGTGTATGTAGGTGGTTGCAAGTGAATAAGATCCCTAATCACACTTCCTATGTCACGATCATGGTGTTGCGGTCCAATAGGTGAATGGGTTCGTCTATCTCCAAATGGTCCCTCGAAGCTGTGTGAATGGCTATGAAGGTACAAGGCTACCCTCTCATGGTGAACGAAAGGGCTACGTGACCTATCCTGCCTCAGAATATCATGCTCTGGTGGCTCTGAGTGTGCATCCTCACCTATCGGCTCCTCATCTCCTAAATGGGTGTCCTCCTCTCTCGTCTCCTAGGGTGGTGGAAGGTGTTGCTACACAACACCTATTAACTACTACAATACCTCCAAGATCTGAGGTCCAAACTCAGATGTCTGCGGCTCAGGCGTAGGTGAACTACATCCTAAATCCCTAACCGATCAACGTCTCGTGGGTGTCATCCTATGAATGAGGTAAGAAAAATGATTATTAAGTTATAATGATTGCAGAAATCTTTTAATTTTTTTTATTCTAATGTTATTAAAGTATTAATTAAATATTAAATGTTTCACCCAGAGTGTCCGCATGTGAGAACCTCATGCTCTAATACCAAATGTAATGTCCCGTCTCGGAACACTGGAAACCACACAGAAATGCAACAAGAAATATTTGGGGTAAACCTTTTTTAAAGTGGATAATTAATACTAATGTCTGCTTCATTGTTTCCCGTTAATAATTAATTTATCCTAATTTAATTTACCTAAAATTAAATAAACACTAGCCCAATAATAATTTAATTATTTTATTCTATTGAGCTCACTAGGGTCACAAATATAATTCTACACCCCTTTATAGCTTAATTAGTTTTCCCCAGGTTTTTAATAATTTTTCCCTCCACACCCCTCTTTAGTTTATTTCCCATTCATATAAAATGTTCATGACTTAAAGTGTGTAGGGTTTAATGTGAGCCCTACAATAGATCTAATCTTGTCCCTATATTTGAATCTTACCCTAAAGTTTCCCTAAACATCTTTATGTTCTTTTCTTTTTTTTCCATTCCTCTTCTCATTTTGTTTAGTTTTGTTATTTTAGTTTTTGGGAGAGGCCATGGATGGCCATGAAGAATTTCTTTGTTGGTGGTTGTAGATGGAGAATTTTCTTCTCCTTCATTTCACTTCAAGCTAGTTTCTCTTTTTTCTTTTTTTTCTTTACTAACTAGGGTTTCCAATGTTTCCCATTGTAGTTTCATTTTCGAGGTAAATCTCTGGTTGGGTATATGTAATACCCATTTTTATTTTGTAAAAAGAGGCAAGACTTCCTAAATATACATATTTTTTAAACATTAATTATTCCAAACATGAGATTTATTTACAAACTACGGTGTAAAGGGGCACAAATTTTAAATAAAAACTATGGGTTAGAGATTGTGGTATGCAGGCAAATAGGGGTGAATGTGGCTGCATGGAGGAGTGGGATCCACAGTGGAAGGCTCTACATGGAGTGGGAGGGAGTTGGCGCATGGGTGAGGGGATCTGCGTGGATCAATGTGGGGGTGTGTGTGTGGAGCAGGATGCATGGGGACTACGGTAGTGTTGCGGCGGTGGTGGGGGATTCTGAAGAGTTAGGGAGGAAGGTGAGAACCATATTGTTGGGAAAATATGAAATTCAATAATCTTTTTCATTAGGCCTATATTAAGCTGATTTATTATTTAATGTGATAATAAGATTGTAGCAAGGTATATTCAATGAGAAGAGAGGCTTGAGAAAAAATTTAAAACCTAGTGAAGGAAAGAGTTAAGTTAACATTGGATTCCCTAATACATCCATTTATTTAGTTTCACATGGGGAAAGAAAATAAGATAAAAAATTGATTTCATTTCATTGTATAATACCACCAAAACTTGCAAGAAAAGATCTATTATAAGAATGATAATATAACTATTTAAAATAAATCCTCAAGCTCCATGTAACACTAACTTTCCTTCAAATGTAATAACTAAATAAATATTGCAATTTCTACAAGAGGGAGATTCCAACAAGGAAGAAATCACATTGTCTTTTAGTACTAGTAACATCACAATATTTTTTTTGTGAATAAATATATATTTCCAATGATCCAATCCTTCATTTCAAAATAGAGTTACAACAAATTCATATTAAAGGAATCATCCATTACAAGCTTCTTTGTAAGATTAAAGGGAGATTTCACAAGCCAATGTGACTTAAGTTTACAAGTAATACCGAATACAAAATAGGGATTTTACAAGACAAGAGGGCTCCGACATAACCATATTCTTAAAGTTACAATGAGAGTGATGTACACACGATATGGAGACAAAAAGGAGAAGCCTAGATATCAAGAACTCCAACCAACTTCCAACTTGAGATCCATCTTTGAATGTCCTTAAAAGAACCAACACGAGGAGAAAAATCTTGTTTTACCACCCAACCTTTATGCATCATTACATGCCTTTCCAAGGTTGGAAGACATGCTAGCCTCCCCCAAGCCCATGGGAGCTTCCACAATTTATGCACAAGATTTAGGGAGATATAACAACATTATTTTCACATACAAGGAAAATCAAACACTAAGAAAAGAACCAAATTTTGCAAACAAGGAAAGGAGGAGAAAACCATATTATCCCTCCAAAATGGAGAAGAGAAAAAGAGATATCCAAGGTGCCAAAAGTGTGGTCCAACCACAGGATGCACACATACAAAAATCTTCACAACCTCCTTATTCCTCCAAATCATCAAACCCTCCTTATTGTGCAACCCATTCTCCAAAATCCTTCTTGGGAGGATTTTCAAACCCATTGGGTTTCCTCTCCAAGAATGGGGAAGGGGGTTCAAATCATATGAACCACCTTCCCCACCTAAAACCATATGAGGGGAGTAAAAATAACCTACATGGCTTGCCCATCAAGCCATGAGGTTTGAGAGGGAAAATCCTTCTCTCTTCCCCCATAAACTCTAAAATCCATCAAACCATATGAAGGATGGAGAAAATGAAAACATAAAACAAAACATACTCAAGCAACAACACACATGAGCATAACACACATTTCAAATATAAGAGAGGCTAAGATCTAGCATAACATAAAACAAAAGATGAGCACAAAGGACCTACCTCCAAAATCTCTCCAACACTCTAATTTTTTTCACTACCTTATCCAAGAAAGCTCTAGCTCGAAAAGTCCCAAGCACCAAGTAAAATTCTCAGAAGAAAACATTTTTTTCTCCCCCATGAGGGAGAATTTGAAGAGAAACCAATAAATTTCCTCACCAATGAGGGGGTGACATGTGTCACCCCTCTCTTCCCTCCAAGTTAAAGATTCTAAAATAAAAATAAGAAAAGATAAATTCACTTTTAACACTCCCTTCCCAAAATGGTCAAAATGAAAATAAAATAAGATTGTGCAACTTTCTACAATACACACATACCAATCCATCTTACATGCATGGTGACCAAAGAGAGGTAAAATGGGAGGGAAACACCCTTTATACATTTAAATTAATCCCCCCTACCTATTAGGTAGGGTCAAAGGGCTTATTTTCATGCTAAGTGAACTCCTAAACTTAAAAGGGGTCACTTAAAATGCCATAAATAACCCAATTTCGGTTTTGGCACATTTGGACACAAGTGTAGAGTATATGGGGCCCACCCAAGGGTTCACATATGATCCTAATCCCCTCTAATTAACACACAATTACCCAAACACAAAACTTAATGCAAGTGGGGACATTTAAGTCCCCAAATCAAGTTTACTTAACAAAATAAACCATCCTAAATAAGATTAATTTTACATGACATACTACATTACATAAGAGGGTCACTCATGGTTCCCAAAATAATGAAATCTAATACTAAGGCCTCATACAGCTAACATTGTTAGGCCCTTAGCTCCGTGGACTGCTTGTGCACAATTTGTGTGGCCGCCCTAAAACTCACGTTCTCCTGTGACCTGTCACCTACACACTCATTGCACACATTAAATGCACCTGTCTGATACAATGTAAATAAACTACTCAATAAGTGATCAATGAAATCTATGATATCATAACATCATCATGGAATCGTAAATGTGAAAACATGCTCAATTACACAGTTTAACATGAGTTAGCCATAGAGATAAATATAAATGACATACATCCATATAATCCAGACATGCGACTAAACTAAGTATCCAACATATATTAATTAGGTCCAAACATCATCACAATAAGTTAGTATCCGCAACATCATATGAAAAGGTGTCAATCATACTAATCAAGTCGAATTGGCACTACACGCCCAAATCTCCATACATGTCCAAGAAGGTCAAATATCATAAAATAATGTCCAAAATATATCAAATCCCTATCAAATCATGTATATGAATAAATAAGTCAATAGATAACTAAGGCTATAAAAATGTGGGCACTATAAAATTGTACTCCCTAAAAACAAATGTTTTCATATGTTTTGTTAGGTGTGTGAATGAATGTTATATGCAATAAAATGACAAGATACATGGATTTGTAATACTGTGAATGAACCTTATTTTTGTGGCTATATTGTGTAACTCTCTATAAATTCAACAACTAAAAGAATTGTACCAAGACATAACACAATCTTGCATACTTTGAATCGACCATATAATAAGGTATATGTGTGTGAGTTCATGTCAATGTATATTATTAATCCTTTTATTTATTTATTAGGATAATTCTTACACTTAGGTTATCTCTACACTTGTTTAGTTAGTTTGCTTAGGTGTACTAGTTGTGTAGAGTTAGCTTGCTAGTTATGTGAAGTTAGTTTGTTAGTCTTGTGGAGTTATCTTAACTTCCAATATCATTTAGTGGGAGTTTTTCACCACTGATATGGGTAGTAGTTGCACTTCCCTTCTCCTATATGTACATATTGGTTATTGAGCTAATTCATGAGATCAATGGCATTATGATGGATTTCCATATATGATATATTATCTCTTTGTTTGTAAATCCTTTTGTAAGGTTATTCTATCGAATTCCTTTCATCTTATTAAATGTGATGTGCCATTATCATCTAAGATCTTTGCGGTTTGGAACAATATTATTTTCATTCCTTTCATTTCCTTACATATTTATACACAATTTTCTCTCTAAAGTTTACAATGAAATCTGAAACAAGTTTTTCTTCAATAACTAACTCACACATTTTCTAATACATCATCTTTTTATGGGTATGCCACTGAATTGTACTTTTTATATGAAACTATTTTCATTAAAATTTATTTTGTATGATCCTAAAGGTTATAGTTTTTCAATCTTAAAAATTTTCCACAATCATTGCACATTCCATCTAAACATGCTTTCTTGTGAAAAAAATTCCCATCACAAATTTTTAAAAATATAATTGGAATAAATTATCTATTTGTTCTAGGTTGAAATAACAACCAACTCTCCTATAAAAAATTATCGATATTAGAAATACTACATGTATGGCGGAAAACATTATAATGCATAACAAATTCTATATATACCATACACCATGTTGTGTGCATGTGATTGAATTTGACATAGAAAGGCTTTATTGTCTCAAAATATCTTTGACTTATATTTACTTTTAGATGTTTCTCTTTAAACTTTGAGATATTTTTTTTTCTAGGTTATCTCCAAACAAATGTTTTGAGAACCTTGTTTTCTTCTCAATACGTCCCTTTTATTAGGTTAGACCCATGTCTCTTTTCCCCAAAAAAATAACAATTATCTCGTTTAAATCATCAGCTATCACCTTGTGATTTTCATGTGAGTATACTAAAGAAGCCCATAATTCATTGTTATTAGAATCATAAAGGGTTTCACTGCTTACATTATTTTTTTCTATTTATATTTAGTGCTTTACTTGTTTGTGAAATTAAGTGGTTTTTACAAAAAGAATTACTAATAATGTTTGTTGCAATTACACATCATGCATCATTAGCATTGGCATGTTGTGTAGGTGAAGCCATGTCAACAACATGCTATGTATGGTGTGTATTTTAGATAATGGATGTATTTTGCGTTAATAGTTAAATGTTCTTAGACCCACAGTTTGTATAATAGACTTAAACTTAAGCATTTTCATCATTTGTAAAAAATAGTTGACATTTTATAGTGTATGATGTCTAAACATCAAAATAGAAATTATACATTTCACTATTTATCTTTGAAAGCGACATTCCCATGCTTTAACATCCATATTATTTAGAATATTGTCCTCAATTTCAATCACAAATGCCAGTTTTCTACACATAATTCTATCAAGGGATTTGTTTCTGATTATTTTCTCATTTTTCATACCAATGGCACGAGTAGAAACATCACTCATTAGTTCGTCAATTTGTGGAACATACAAACTAGGACTTGAATAATTTGAATTCAAATCATGACTTAAATTGTTATTTAAAATCAAATTTGATGTAATATTAATATGCAATGTAGAAACATCAATATTGGAGCTTGATGATTGAGTTTCATTTTCTACTACATCATTCAATATTCTAGTATATTCTATTGAATTCAGTATTTTAGGTTTTGGTTCAACATTGTTATCAATTGGGATATAAGAGGTACCTTCTCCTCTAGCATTTTGAGTTCTTATAGAATGAATTCTATGCATATTTTTCTTGTTTTTCTGCTTCCTTACTTTCTCTTGATCTAGGGTTTCAACTTTTAATTTCTTTCTACTCATAGCATGATCCCATGATCTAATACATAAAACCAAACACACCTTTAAAAGAGACACAAATTGATAGTGTAACTCTCAGTTGACTTATAAATTCATAAACATAACATAGATGGGCCCTCAAATGATTGATAGTGTCATGAAAATAATGTAAAACACAACATGATCGTGTTGAATAATGAATTTTCTCAACAAAAGACAAAAGGTATGTTGGACCATGTGAATATAAGTCAAATATTAGGTAACATGTAAGCGTTATAACACATAAGTGCTACATTGTATATACACTATAATGTGCATGTGTTTCCTAAATGGTAATATTACACAATGTGTATGTGTTATAACACAATATGTGTTCTATAAAATATTAAAGTGAAATACACATACATTATAACATGTATGTTTTGTTAGGAAAAATATTAGTGCTTCCCAGTAATAATTTTGTATAAAATATAATAATTTGTATAGTGGTTGTAACCATCTAAGTAGATAGGTTGTGGAAAAAAATTAAGGGGTGAATAGTTGAGTAAACTCCTTGTTTATAGGAGCAACTTTATTTAAGTATAAATATGTATCATGATGTCAATGAATTAACGAACAAATTATTGCTGTGATTTATTCTGTACCAGAGTGAGTTTTGTGCACGTCATGGAGTCTTGAGATTTTTTATGCGGCAGAACAATTGTTATTCATGGTTTCCCCGTCTCATGAAAGAAAATATTTTGTGAAGAACTTAGTGTAGATTCTGTTCTCAAAGCCATTCATTTTTTAGATTGTGACGTAAGTTTTCAGGCGGATCGTGATCGACATTTTACATCTGTGGATGTTGTTCGCATTTGATGTCATACATTAGTTTGGGATCTTTTGTGTCAATCGGAAGCCGTGAAGGCCTGTCATTTTAAATCTGTATTCTCTACATATTTCCTGGTGAAACGGTCATCCCACCTTCATTATCCATCTCTGGGCAGACAACCCAGCGGAGCAATCTCATTCATGCACAGCCACCGTCAATAGTATCAACGTAGCAGGAGTCTACGAGCATCGTTGAACAATCTTTCCAACACCTGGATTATGCGGATCTTTGTTGACCGATATTCATGTGTTGATACTTGTTCCGCGTGGTGCATATCTATATAAAAACTACACACTCTAGGATCCTTCTTCGCAGGTGCAACCACAAATACCTCGACCATTAGAACAGTGGACTGATCCCGTGAATTCAACCTCTCAATACCGCTTCGCTATAGATTCGCAACCATTTTCGTGGTCTTTGTGTTTTGCATCACCCACGGCATTATTCTGAGCACCACTGGAGCCATGCATGGTATATGAAGCTGCTACAGCCTACACCACTGAGCATTCTTTATCCGCAATCCACCTATGCATGTCTGCCATCTCAAATTGAGTGCAATTGCCTTCTTCATCACGTGGTCTGCTATTCCTGGTCCAACAACATAATAGTAAGGCTAAGTGGTCTTTAGGTTGTTTTGTATTTCGTTTTAAAGTTTGAGGCATTTAATTTAATAATTCATATTGTTATAATGTCGTGTATGTTTCTAATTTATTTTTGTTATTATTTGTACTAATCGTTTAGATTTGTAATTATAATTTTATTACAATTCTTGTTTAATAATCTATGATTGTAAGTTGTTTAGTCATGGATTATCAAAGAGTCGAAAGTTTATTATTTTATGTTTTTTTAATTGTCAAAAGAGTTATAATTAGTAAAGTTATTTTGTGTCGTTAATATGTAAAAGAGCCTAATTATTGTTATGTCATTGTATTGTTCTTGTGGTGATATCATTATCAAAAGTCATTTTGTAATATTGAAAGTGTCAAAAGTTTAAGCCGCTTTTTGTAAAAGACGTTGTATTATTAGTATCGTCAAAAGGCATCACGAATTATTGTCAAAACAGTCAAAAAAAAAAATTGCCTCACTTTTAGTCAGACGCATTTTCAATGTAACCCGACAACACATAAAAAATAAAGTGTTTCGCATTGCGGGAGGGAAGATATAATAAAACACATGGAAACAATTGAGCATCACAGATTTATTCCGCTGAGTTAGCAGCACATTCACCAGAGGATGGAGGAAAACAAAGGTTGGAGGTCAATCAACGACCTCTCGTCAGTCGCCAACAATGGGGCCACACAAAAGTTTGGTGCCATTTTTTCTATGTGAATTCAGTTGTGTGTTGTGCTTCAAATTTTAATGTTCCTGATTTCATGGTTTGCAGATTAAGGGAAATTTTCACATTGTGGGGAAGGGACATGACAACAATGTTCCATTTCCAACTTCCAGTTTATTGTGTGTAATGTGTGAGCATATTTCCTGAGTAATCCCCTGATGGAAGAATGTGATGAGAGTTGATGATACTACTGCAACATCATGATATTATGGTTGTTGGTTATCCATTTTGAAAACCATCTCGAAGGTTTGTTGGTTATCCTAAAAACAAAACCATTTTTTGTAGTTGTTAGATTTCCACTTGAAAAAAACCATCTCGGAGGTTGTAGGCTATCCTGAAAACAAAACCATACAGATCATGAGCAAGCTTCGAAGCTACACGTTGCAATACAAAGCATGTTCCCCCCATATTTGCACTAAGGGGGGATGTTAGGAAAAATATTAGTGCTTCACATTAATAGTTTTGTATGAAATATAATAGTTTATATAGTGGTTATAACCACCTACATAGATAGGTTGTGGGATAGATTTACGGGGTGACTAGTTGAGCAAACTCCTTGTTTATAGGAGCAACTTTAACTACAAATATGTATCATGTTGTCTATGAATTAATGAAGAAATTATTGTTGTGATTTATTTTGTGCTCATACCTTCACGTTTTTAGCTTTGGTATTTACAATACCACAATGTATATGCATTGATGTGTATTAACTATTTTTCACTTTTATATCACATTTTTTTCATCTTTTTTGTCCCCTATTTTGTTGCATTGACACACCTAGTAATACTAATAAAATACTCTTCTTGTGGATCTAACCCAAATAATTCTAAAACTAATAGACCAAATAAATCAACCAAAAACCACTTGTAATAACTAATAACTAATTCCTTCGAATGTAAGCCAAATGTTCTCTAGTGATTAATAGGCTACATGCATGCGCGCGTGCGCACAAACACACCTACCCACGTCCACGCGCACACGTGTGCACACGCACCTCCGTAGCTGAAAACCTAGGCAGTCATGAGATAAATCTCCCTCATTTACCGGTGAGGCTCCCGTGTAAGATTTTTCAGTTAAATATGATAGTATCTATTTATGGGTATTACTTTAACCATGTAGCTCATAAAACATAGTTGTATAGTTTTACAGCAAGTAAGCAGCTGTTAAAGAAAGGAAATATCTGATGAAGAAGAAAATAGCAGAAAACAAGAAAGAAAGAGGGAAGATGTGCAACCCAATCAATAGATTACAGAGTTGATTGCATGCACATAGATAAAACAGATAGATATTAACATACAGAATTATAAGCAAAGGAAACTTTCAGATCTAGATCTAGAATAACGCAAAGTTTATGAATAGATCTAAGACAGAAAGTTAGAAACAAAATGCACCATTGACACAAAGTTCTCCAGGAAATATGCTCCTTTCTATTCCTCTGCTTCAAATAGCTATCAGGGGTTTCAGCACAAAGTCTGGAACACAAGAATGTTGCTTACAAATTATGATCTTTTAACCCGTAGGTTCTTCCTCTACTTATAGCATGTAGAGGGGAAATTACAAATAGGAAGCCTTTAGTGAACTGACACATGTGGAAGTCAGAAAGGAAAAACAACTGGCAATCTCCCTCCTCGAATTCCTCTTTGCATGACATGCATGATTTATAATTAAAAATAGAACCTTCTATTTTGCATGTATGCCACCTATTTCCAAGTAATTGACTTCTTCAAGTAACGGCTTTTAAACCGATCACTTAAGTTTTATAATTTAATTGATTGCTCAATTACTTTATCGGAGGAAATAAGAGAAAGAAGAAGAAAAAGGAAAAGAGATTAGAAGAAAGCTACAACACTTCCAGTCTTGTTCCTTTTTCCATATTCTGCATACAGTTGATTCTTTTGCCTTTGATTCTCACCAAACTGGATCTGGAAGCAGTTGATTGTGATTTTGCTTACGGGTGTTGCCTTTGACTTGTCTTCCCTCTTATCCTTGAAGCTTTTGCAGTTATTCTTCAGTACATGCATCAGTGCAATGTTTGCTATAAATAATTCAGGAAAAACTCATCACCTTTTATTTTTTTAATTGCATATGAGCAATTAAAAATTCTGGAAAGCACTCTAGGTGAAGGAAAGTACAGGTAAATTCAATGGAGGCTTCAACTGGAAGATTGGGAGCACATGCACAAGATCCTAGAAGGAATTCTCCATGCACTGACTTCTACACGGGCTGCGTCAGAAACAAGAGGATGAATTTTTGCCGGAAGCCTTTGCAATTGGATCGATTTGTGCAGATCTGACAATTAAATTGGTGATAGGTGCATGGCTTGTATCTATATCATTGACTTCAGAAAATCTGGAAGCTATGCATGATTCCGCAGAGCCTACCCTTTCATCCCGCTTTGCCATGGCTAGAGCAATCTTTGTTTGAGCAACTCTTTTTCTTTTTATTCGGCCAGAATTCTTTACAATTGGTGTAGATCTGGGGATTTCTTCAGATTCGGAAGATATATTCAATGTATCTGACATTGATTTAAGCTCCCTTTCTCTTATATAAGCACCTGTAATGAATACCTGCAATTAATTCAGACAAAGACAGCAACCGGAACATGAACACTTGATTTTTATCATAAAAATCTGCATATAAAGCCCGCTGCCCTAAAATTTGAGGCTTTGCTTGCATGCAAAGCAAGCATAAATATTTGTAACTTCACCTGGGCACCTGTACCAATATGCAGATAATTACACAATCATAAAACAAGCTCCTCCAATCCTAGGGGCCAAACTTCAAAGTTTTCCGCCAATGAAAAGCACTTCTTTAAGCAAAACATCATCCTCCTTTAGGCACCAAAAATGTCTAGGCTGCACTCCTTTGCTATAAGAATTAATTAATTCATCATTATGTCAGCCCATGCTTATATAACCTTCAACATTCTATAATTAATAATTGTCTCTCCTATTCCTGGAAATTAATTAATAAATAAACATGTTTTTTCTTTCAACTTGGGCGCCTAAACTTGCATGCTTATGGCAGCCTTTAAATAAATAAATTTAATTTATTTTTAGCCTCCTTCCTTCAATTCTCTTTGACTTCACATCATGCATTGACCTTCTATTTCTCCATGGCGCCAAAGTTAGGAATAAAAACTATTAATAAATGCCACAAAAAGCATTATTTAATCACCAAATGGGTCGCACTTTTTAGCATGCTTCAAGGCTGCATTAAATAAATTAATTTATTTTATTTTTAGCCTTCCTCTTCCAATCTTCTTTGACTTCTCCTCATGCATTGATTTTTTCTCATCCCTGTGCGCCAAAATTAGGAAGAAAAACTATTAATAAATCACATTAAAGTTATTATTTAATGCCCAAAGGGGTCGCACTTTTTGAATAAGGCTGATTTCTATATTTAAAAGTCATCTTTGATGGGATTATTCACCCTGCATGGCAGCTCCAAAAATCCCTTCATCCATTTAAGTTGTTTGACTTCCATAATGGGAATTTTTACTCTTCAAGGAAGGTAAGAAATTCTCATCAATGCCTTAAGTGATTTTTCTTTATTTTATAATGGGAATTTTCACCCTGCAAGGCAAGTAAGAAATTTCCGCTTGCCTATTGCCTCTAATTTATCCATCGTAACTTAAGTGATTTTGTCTTCATGGGAAAAATTACCCTGCAAGGAAGGTACAAAAATCCCACCTGCCTGCTGCAACCAAAAATCCCATTGCAACTTAAATCCATCCTTTCCCAAATATGTGACTTGTCCAGAAGAGGCTTTTTGTGCACGACTTCGTCTTTTTAAAGAGAATCTGACTTCCTGAGGCTAATTCCTTTTGACGTGGCGACCGTAGATGATCTCCAGATACTCCAGGTAATAAAATAAACTGTACTGGCGAAGGAATTGACCTAGGGGAATTTCAAAGAGAAAAACACACAAAAAATAATAAAAACAAAAAATGTTGCCATAAGTCACAGATAAAGCCCAAGATCCATTCCTGGTGAAAACCCTAATGAGATGAGTGAATATTGGCATGCAAAATTGCAACAGGATTCAATCGGAGCACAATTTACTTCAAACGGGGCATTATTTATTTAATAAATAATTAAATAAAAAAATTCTGCAGACAAAACTTGGCGGAGGGATAAAACAAGTTTGGGCATCTGGGTGTTTGTCAAAATTGGCTCGTAGGATACACTGGGAATATCCTAACATAATACAGACATCTTCTAGCAATAAAAAACACAAAAAGACCCGTTATTTTAAAAAGAACGATTTTTTTTCACATGGGTAGTCCTAGATTTCAGGGTGAAATTTGGGGACACCAGTTAACTCCGTTTGTGGACATGTTTACTTCTTTCAAAATGAAAGGAGTGAAGATGAGATCTCAGCATCTCTGGTTTCGTGTCTTGTCCCTTCGGCTCGGGGTCAGGCAAACAAAATAACACAAAACAAAAAGAAAAGGAAAGAAAACAACAAAGTTTTATTTATATACATACAAGTTTTACCCTGCTTTTTTATGTCCGAAAAAGCTTCAGATGCTTCCCGTTGAAAGGGAGTGGTAACTCAATTCCATCCCAGTAGGCAAGGAAGAAAGTGTCCATTCCGGCATCGCTTTTGAACACGAAGGGCCCTTTCCAGAGTGAATCAAATTTGACGTGCATGCCCTTCGGTTCATATCTCTTGTCCCACCAGAGTACCCAGTCTCCGATCTCTAACTTCCTTTCTCTAGTCTTCTTATCAAATACCTTGGGCAAGTCCTTATCAACTTCATCTGGTGGTGGCTCATCCTTTTTTCTCTCTGTGGTGGATAAGTCTGCATCAACTTCCTTTGTTCCCATATTTATTGGCTGCATTTTTGAGAAAGAACTATCACCATATTAATCTTTGTTCTTCTTTAGGTATTGGTCACGCTTGTTGAAAGTCTCCACTAAAGAAAATAAACCCTTGGGGATTTTGTTACCTTTTTGTTGGTTTACTCCACTATTATCATCATAACCTAGATTAGTTTTCCATGTGACTGTTTTTCGTGGTGGTGAATTATTCCCTTCAACACACAACTTGTCAAAGTTGTTTTGTTCCATACATGCAGATGTTTGTTTGTCCTCATTGAAAATCTGACACTGTTCAACATTTTCAGGGACTTTGGGGCAATAGACCATCTCCACTTTATAGTTTTCTTGTCTGAATATTGACGGTGGTCTATCCAGATTCAATAGTGTAGTTGTGACTGCCAAAGAGTGTGCCTTGAAATTTTGATTTGTTGGAATGAAGTTGACAGAGAAGGCTGCAAAATCGAATGTGGCATAAAGCACTATATCTCTGTAATGTTTCATCTTATCTCTTTTGACTTGAATTTTCCCTCAAACTTTCTTTACTAGAATTTTAACATCTCCTTGGGCTTTGAGAAGTCTTACTCCTTTCTTTTTATCTTGCTTCATTCCTAGAAGCAATGCTTCATACTCCGCTATATGATTGGTGTTCTCGAACATCAGCTTGTGGGAGTATGGGAATATCTTATGATCTAGAGATATTAGTAGAACGCCGACTCCTGATCTAAAAGAACAATAACTACCTTTAAACTCCAGCATCTAAACTTTCTCAACTCCTTCTGGTTCTATCTCTGGTTGAAGTTTTGGCTCTGGAACGCCTTTTTCTATTTCCAAGAAATAGACCCCACAGTCAGATCCCTGAAAAAGAATATGAGATCTAGGATCCTCAAATTTTGTAACTGTGTACTTCGACTTCTTTTCCGGCTCTAGCTTCTGATTAATCCCTTCGATAGGAATATGGGCACAAGACGAATCCATATTTACTTCCCCTCCCAGTTCTTTGTAGAAGTTTCTGCTCAGCAACATCTCGTAGGAGACAGGAATATCTGTAACCAAGATTGTCATCTTTAATATTTTGTCAAGACAAGATGCCAGAATAGCTTGTGCATCTTTGATTTTTCCGATTAAAGGGACTTGTCTCTCCATGGAGTAGCACCTTTTTTATGGTCTTTGTCAAGGTAAGCCCAAGATCATGTGCAAATTTAGCTGGCATGACATTGTCAGAAGCACCTGAATCTAAAATTCAGTTGCTTAACTTGAAACTATTAAGCAATAGGGAAACATATAACGGTTCCACTCTTTCAGAAGATGGTGAGGATTCAACAACTGCAATGTTGTTCTAGGGAGGAGTATCTTTGGGATTAGGCAAAAGGTTTTTTGATGTATTGGATTGTCTTGGTGATTACACATATTTGACTAGCCTATTTAATTGCTCAGGAAAGGCTCTTAGGTATTCAGCTTCTGACATTTGAATCCTATTTTTCTTTACATGATCAACAATGTCAAAGAAAGGACATTCAGATACCTGAGTTGTTTTTTGTGGTTAAGATGAAGAACTTACATTCTTATTTCTGGGAGCTAAGGAAGAAGGTAAAGGGTTTCCCCTTCTTTGTTCATCAGTTAATACCTCGGCTTGAAGATTTTGTGATCTTGTAAATACTACATATACATGACCATGATCATCTTCATGAAGTTTCTCATCGTCATGTTTAGATTTGTAATTTAGGTATTTAATTTTGGAGTCGCCAACATGACCTACAAAATCATCATTCTTGATCTAATCAGTGTCAGCTTCCTGGTCTTCTTCATTCATCTCCATGTTGTTTATGGGAGCAACTTCAATTGTTAATCTTTGGGAACTAGCAATGCGGTTCCAGTTGTTGTTGTTGAAATTTTGAGCAGGGGCAGTGTTGTTGCCCTAAGCCATTTGATTCATTTCTTCTTCATCTGCAACATCTCATTTGCTAACTTTTGCAATAGTGAATCGGATGTAGGAGCAAAAGACAAACTTTTAGCTCTAGAAGTGTTGCTCTTTATCTTTCTAGCCATGATGAGGTCATCTTTAATTTCAACCACCATATTTTGGGTTGCTAACAAGTCAGCAGGACATGTTCTTCAGAGTTGATAGCTTACTTCAGGGAGTAAAGCATTGATGAAGAATACCTTTTGATTCTCGTCATTGAGGGAAGTAGAAGCTGGAATTTTGTAAAGTAATCTTTGGAATTTTGAAATAAAATCCCGCATGTGCTCATGTGGCTCCTTCTTCAACTGAGTGAGCTGAGTAATCAATGTACTGGAATCTTCGGCTACCTTAAACCTTTTTAGGCATACATCCCGCATAGTAGCCCAATTGGTTATGGTACCAGGAGCTAGCCGATAGAAACATTCTCCAACCAAGTCATGCAAAGTCTCTATGAAGAGTCTGACAGATACATTTTCATGTTCGACTGCAAGCACTCCACAGGATATGAAAAATGTAGCCAAGTGGTCATCTGGATTTTGCTTGCCATCTCCAAAGAATTTTGGAAAACTCTTTCTTGTCCCTTTAGGTAGATCATGCATAGGAGGAGTCAGATTCATAGGTCCAAAGGCTGCAACCCATGGAACAGGTTGGTTCCATTTCACCATGATGAATGGAACATGTCTCCTCTGGGAGTAGATTTGATAGATAAATCTAGTTGTCATATTATGCTGAAGACCATCCAAATCTAGATAAATGTGTACTCTTCTTTCTGGTGAGAGACTAGATCTGTGGCTTCTAACTTGAGGAGGATGATTGAAATTGAATTGCTCCTGCAATCTGAAAAAATGATCAGTCCTTCCTTGTGCCTTCACAGATCAGGGGAATGGACGTTCAACAAGGTTGAAAGTTGAATGGGAAAACACTTTGCTTTGCAAAAGACAAACTCTGATCTGCAAAGATAGTTGTTCCCCAATGAAATCTCTAAAAACTATTAGCTAGATTTTCTACATAGCTAAAAAACTAGGCAATCGTGAGATAAATCTCCCTCATTTACCGGTGAGGCTCCCGTGTAAGATTTTTCAGTTAAATATGCTAGTATCTATTTGTGGGTATTACTTTAGCCATGCAGCTCATGAACCATATCTGTATAGTTTTGCAGCAAGTAAGCAGTTGTTAAAGGAAATATCTGATGAAGAAGAAAATAGCAGAAAAAAAAGGAAAGAAAGAGGGAAGATGTGCAACCCAATTAATAGATTATAGAGTTGATTGTATACGCATAGATAGGAAAAATAGATATTAACATACAGAATTATAAGCAAAGGAAACTTTCAGATCTAGATCTAGAATAACGCAAAGTTTATGAATAGATCTAAAACAGAAAGTTAGAAACAAAATGCACCGTTGACACAAAGTTCTCAGGAAATATGCTCCTTTCTATTCCTCTGCTTCAAATAGCCATCAGGGGTTTCAGTACAAAGTCTAGAATACAAGAATACTACTTACAAATTCTGATCTTTTAACCCATAGGTTCTTCCTCTACTTGTAGCATGTAGAGGGGAAATTACAAATAGGAAGTCTTTAGTGAACTGACACATGTGGAATTCGAAAAGGAAAAAACTGGCAGTCTCCCTCCTTGAATTCCTCTTTGCATGACATGCATGATTTATAACTAAAAATAGAACCTTCTATTTTGCATGTATGCCACCTATTTCCAAGTAATTGACTTCTTCAAGTAACATTTTTTAAATCAATCACTTAAGTTTTATATTTTAATTGATCGCTCAATTACTTTTTCGGAGGAAATAAGAGAAAGAAGAAGAAAAAGGAAAAGAGATTAGAAAAAATCTACAACACTTCCAGTCTTGTTCCTTTTTCCATATTCTGCATACAGTTGATTCTTTTACCTTTGATTCTCACCAAACAGGATTTGGAAGTGGCTGACTGTGATTTTGCTTACGGGTGTTGCCTTTGACTTGTCTTCCCGCTTATCCTTGAAGATTTTGTAGTTATTCTCTAGTACATGCATCAGTGCAATGTTTGTCGTAAATAATTCAGGCAAAACTCATCACCTTTTATTTATTTAATTACATATGAGCAATTAAAAATTTTGGAATGCACTCCGGGTGAAAGAAAGTACAGGTAAATTCAATGGAGGCTTCAACTGGAATATTGGGAGCACATGCACAAGATCCTAGAAGGAATTCTCCATGCACTGACTTCTACATTGGTTGCGTCAGAAACAAGAGGATGAATTTTTGTCGAAAGCCTTTGCAATTGGATCGATTGTGTAGATCTGACAACTAAATCGGTGATAGGTGCATGGCCTTTGTCTGTATCATTGACTTTAGTGAATCTGAAAGCTATGCATGATTCCTTAGAGCCTATCCTTTCATCTCGCTCTACCATGGCTGGAGCAATCTTTTTCTGAGTAACTCTTTTTCTTTTTATTCGGCCAAAATTCTTTACAATTGGTGTAGATCTAGGGATTTCTTCAGATTCGAAAGATATATTCAATGTATCTGAAATTGATTTAAGCTTCCTTTCTCTTATATAAACACCTCTAATGAATACCTTCAATTAATTTAGACAAAGACGGCAACCGAAACATGAACACTTGATTTTTATCATAAAAATCTGCATATAAAGCCCGCTGCCCTAAATTTTGAGGCTTTGCTTGCATGCAAAGCAAGCATAAATATTTATAACTTCACTTGGGCACCTGTACCAATATGCAGACAATTACGCAATCATAAAACAAGCTCCTCCAATCCTAGGCACCAAACTTTGAAGCTTTCTAGCAATGAAAAACACTTCTTTGAGCAAAAAATCTTCCTCTTTTGGGTGTCAAAACTGTCTGGGCTGCACTCCTTTGCTAGAAGAATTAATTAATTCATCATTATGTCAGCCCATGCTTATATAACCTTCAGCATTCTATAATTAATAATTGTCTCTCTTATTCCTGGCAATTAATTAATAAATAAACATGTTTTTTCTTTCAACTTGGGCACCTAAACTTGCATGCTTATGGCAGTCTTTAAATAAATAAATTTAATTTATTTTTACCCTTCTTCCTTCAGTTCTCTTTGACTTCACATCATGCATTGACCTTCTATTTCTCCATGGCGCCAAAGTTAGGAATAAAAATTATTAATACATGCCACAAAAAGCATTATTTATTCACCAAATGGGTTGCACTTTTTAGCATGCTTCAAGGCTGCATTAAATAAATTAATTTAATTTATGTTTAGCCGTCTTCTTCCAATCTTCTTTGACTTCTCCTCATGCATTGACTTTTTCTCATCCCTGGGCGCAGAAATTTGGAAGAAAAACTATTAATAAATCACATTAAAGTTATTATTTAATGCCCAAAGGGGTCGCACTTTTTGAATAAGGCTAATTTCTATATTTAAAAGTCATCTTTGATGGGATTATTCACCCTACATGGCAGCTCCAAAAATCCATTCATTCACTTAAGTTGTTTGACTTCCATAATGTGAATTTTTACCCTGCAAGGCAGGTAAGAAATTCCCATTAATGCATTAAGTGATTTTTATGGGAATTTTCACCCTACAAGGCAAGTAAGAAATTCCCGTCTGCCTGTTGCTTCTAATTTTCCCATCGTAATTTAAGTGATTTTACCTTCATGGGAAAAAGTACCCTGCAAGGCAGGTACAAAAATCTCACATGCCTGCTGCGACCAAAAATCCCACTGCAACTTAAATCCATCCATTCCCAAAAATACAATTTGTCCAGAAGAGGCTTTTTGTGCACGACTTCGTCTTTTTAAAGAGAAGCTGACTTCCTGAGGCTGATTCCTTCTGACATGGCAATCGTAGATGATCTCCAGATATTCCAAGCAATAAAACAAACTGTATTGGCTAAGGAATTGACCTAGGGGAATTTCATAGAGAAAAACACGCAAAAAATAATAAAAACAAAAAACGTTTCGAGAAGTCACAGATAAAGCCCAAGATCCATTCCTGGTGAAAACCCTAATGAGACAAGTGAATATTGGCATGCAAAATCGCAACAGGATTCAACCGGAGCACAATTTACTTCAAACGGGGCATTATTTATTTAATAAATAATTAAATAAAAAATTCTGCAAACAAAACTTGGCAGAGGGATAAAACGAGTTTGGGCATCTGGGTATTTGTCAAAATCGGCTCGTAGGATACACTGGGAATATCCTAACATAATAGAGACATCTTATGGCAATAAAAACACAAAAGACCCGTTATTTTAAAAAGAACAAAAAAAATTTACATGGGTAGTCCCAAATTTCAGGGTGAAATCTAGGGACACCAGTAGGCTAAATAAATGAGGGAAAAGGGGTCATGGAATATGAATTCACCTAGAAGATGACTTAATTGATCCCAACATGAAGCTAATCCCCTATGGTTAATCTAATCATAGTTGGGTTAGTTGGTTAAAACCTAACTACCTAACTACCTATCTATTCCTTTATTAGTATGGAGAAACATTCAAATAGAAGGGAGTGTGAGTGTAAGAAGTTTGGTAGGATGGAAGAATCTCTATATCAAGCCAAAAATGGCTCAAGAAGTCTTGTATTGTCCTTGGAATTAATAAATGAGAGGACTTCCTTGAGCACCATTCTTTGTTTTGATGAATGTATGTATAATTGTGAATGGTTACTATTTTATTTATGATTTGTTGAATGATATTGTAGGTGAAATGAGGTCTTTGTAATCTTATGGAAGACATGAGGGAGTGAGAACAAAGAAGTAAATTTTAAGAGGCCAGATACATGGAGGAAACAATGTTGGTAAGGTTTTGAGGTAAGAAATCGGTTTATGTATATAAGAACCCTTACATGATTGAATATGGTGTTAAGGGATATAAAACTGATGTCAAAGTTTTGGAATGATAACCAATTGTTCGACCATATTTAGGAATTACAAGAATCTAAACTAGTGAAATTAGGGTAATATATTCCATACAATACTTGAGAAAATCAGGGTTGAAGCCAAAAATTGTATTACAGAGTATCCCCACGTGTAATGGATTTTGTAAGGTTATGCCCAGGTCTATAGAAGCACAGTGTGTCATCAAGAACCCTTTTTGAGATGAAACAAAGAGAGATAAACAAAAGAACCTCCTCTCGGGTTAAATACCCTATTCTAGGGGTTGAAGGTAAAGAAATTTATATATCACTAATAAGGAACATTGAATACTATGGAAAGTTAGTGATAAGGGGGGTGTTTGGTGTAACAGAGGAGAAACATGTTTGAAGAAGAGCCTAATTGGTCATGAAAGTAATAAACCTAAAAGCCCAGTCTAAATATTGTGACAATCAAGATTAAAGGCATGAAATAGTATGAAATGTATACTTAGTAAAGTCTAGGGCATAAGAAGGTATTAAGGGGGTTTTGTGTAGACAAGTAGCAACACTATCAGCCTTGAAAAGTTCTGAAGAGACTCTTATAACCATCAAACAAGAAGGTTGTATGATTGTTTTACTACATTACCATTAAGAATCTTAAGGGGCAAGAGAACATTTCCTAGCATGAGTCTTGAATGAGACTAGTTGAGTGTATGGAGTTGGTGATTAGAAGTAATAAGGGATAGTAAGATGATGTGAAAGAAGAAATTTAGAATAAGCCAAGGAAAGAAAAGTGAAAACATAGCTTAGAATACAGTAGTGTGTTAAGAACAAGAAAGGAAGACATAAGAAGCCAAATTTGTGAGAGCATAGCATGAAGGTTGATAGAAAGGGTGAATGAACATTAGAAAGAGATTGAGAAATGTTTATAGGTATGATTCAAGGTTGATAGAAAGGGTGAATGAACATTAGAAAGAGATTGAGAAATGTTTATAGGTATGATTCAAGGTAGAAAATAGATGTAAACCAATTGGCAAACAACAAAACCCTAAGAAGTCACTTAAAACCCTAGAAGACCTAATATGCCTAGTCTAGAAAGAGAACTTGGCGTTGGAAGAGTTGTGTTATGAGATAGAGGATGAAGCTAACAATGAAGCAAGATCTCTATAAAGGGTATCAGAAAAACTAAACAATTTTTCATGAATGTTGACAGGTTGTTACCAACTACAAGCTTTGTGTGTCTAGAAGGCTACTAAATAGGGCCAAATGAAAACACTAGAGAGAGAATAAATATGGATTGGCATAGATTTGAGTCTTGAAATTTTTCTATCATCATAAAATCCATAAAGGGTGCTTGAAAAACTTGACAGTGAAGAATAAGAATTTGTGAAACATTCTAGAGAACAAAATTAGTATGTTGGCAGGGCTACAAGCTAGTTTTAAGGTCTAAAAGGTAAATGGGAAAAATGGTTGTTTGAAACTTTTTGAAGTGACTAATCATGTTTCTTAGATGCATTTGAGCATGTGAAAAGTATTTTTAGGCTTTAGTACAGTTGTTTGAGGCATTTTGGTGTTTTTGAGTAAATTAGGCTTCTTGACTTAAGAGCATATTGCATGGTTTTAAGTGATATTGAATGAGTTGGAAAGCTAACATTGTTGTGTGAAATAAGAACTTGATTTTTGTTGTTATCAGGTGGTATCAAAGTAGGTTTTCTCTTGGGAGAAGAAAATTTAAATGTGGAAGTGAAGAAGATAGTGAAGAGTTGAGAAAAGAAACCTTAGCCTTTAAAGACTTGAAAGAGAAAATAGATGAAG
The DNA here is from genome assembly GCA_019776745.2 of Taxus chinensis. Taxonomy (NCBI): domain Eukaryota; kingdom Viridiplantae; phylum Streptophyta; class Pinopsida; order Cupressales; family Taxaceae; genus Taxus; species Taxus chinensis. The sequence continues at coordinate 1,481,903 of CM034151.1, read as the reverse complement.
TGAAGAATAGATCCAAGGTGGAACAGACATGGAGGTTGAGAGAGATGAATTTTTTTGCTAAAATACCAAGTGGAATCCTAGGGTGAGTTACTTTGAAGAAGCAAGGTGAAGAGACTTGCTTGTGGAAAGTAATAGAAAAGAAAAAAGAGAGTTAAGAGAAAAGGGAGAAAGATTAAGGGTTTCTTTCTGGATGGATACTATGACAAGTTGAAAGAGAGTGAAAGGAAGAAGAGGATGACTAATGAAGATATGTTAGTAGAGTTTAGTGAGATAGAAGAGGATTTGATGTTGATGATAGAGAGAAGTGAGAGGGAAAGTCAAATTCTTGGTTGGAGTATGAAGAGAAGAGTGTAATGGCCCATTAATTGGCTTGTTGAGAGAGAGAAAGAAACTTATTGCTTGGAAAATAGAAGAGAAAAGGATACAAAGGAGAATGGAGATCAGCTATTGTTATCTTGAAGTTGGTGTGATGCTGGGTGAAGAAGAAGAGAGGAATAGTGAAGAAGAAGGACAACAGATAGAAGGTGAAGAAAAGTCCTTGCATGGAGCTTCCCATGAGGCTATGTGGCCTCCATATTTTAATTTTAATATTTCCTTGTCATGTATGAATGCAGGTAAGAAAAGTGGAGAATTGACGGCAATAAATAATGCCTTGGATGAGGATTTAGAAGACAAAAAGGTCAACATTGAAGGAATGCATGAAGAAGAGGATTTTGAACAAATTCCAAATAAGTTTGAATCAGCCAAGAAGGAACGTACAACAATCAATGTGATGAAGGTATCATTCAAAGTACTTATAAGCTTGTGGAGTTGGTTGAGTGGAGAAGATGAGGTGAAAATAAAGACAAGTACTAAAGAAACCTTAACCAAAGAAGAACATGATGAAGATGATGTAAAGATGAATACTCAAGAACAAGAAGAGAGGGAAAAATCAAATGATATGGAGAAAAATACAGAGATAACAATAGAGGTTGATCAATAAGAATGTGAAGAAATCAAGTTGAAGAAAGAAGACAAAAATGAGACTAGTTGGTCTCTAAATTTTCAATCTAATGTTTCTTTTAGCTATGCTTTTGCAAGTATGAACAAGGTAATGAATGAGAAATTTGATAAGAAATAAGAAGTTGATTAGAAAGTACAACTAAAACATGAATAAAGAGAAAAAGAGGAAGATGAAGATAAAGTTGAACCTTATTTCATATGGAAACTAAGAGTTGAAGAGGAAAAGAGAAGAAAGAATGAAGCTAAAGACAAAGAAGATGAAAGAAAATCAAACAAACAAGAAGATGAGAAGATAAAGCAAAGAGAAAGAAGATTCAAGATGGATGGAGATCAACATAAGAAGAGGAAAATGAAGTCAAGGAAGCAAATAAATTGGAAAACAAGAAAGAAAATGGAAAGGGACCTCAATTCTTCGCACTTGGGGAGTATGATGCAGGAGCATCACTTGTAAATAACCAAATTTTGGCTTTTCTAGTTATCCTAGGTTGTGAAGGTCCATTTGAGTAGGCATGGCATGCATCAAGTCCATTTGAGTAGGCATGGCATGCGTCAAGTCCATTTGGACTCTTTTAGCATTTAATAAGTGTTATTTGGAAGTTTCCCTCTAAAACCACAATTAAAATGTTTGAATTGTCTTTATAGTGTGTTAGAGGTTTAGGAGTTAGTGTAGGATAAATAAATGAGGGAAAAGGGGTCATGGAATAATGAATTCGCCTAAAATATAACTTACTTGATCCCAACATGACTATAATCCCCTATGGTTAGTCTAATCATAGTTGGGTTAGTTTGTTAAAACATAACTACCTCTCTATTCCTTAATTAGTATGGATAAGCATTCGAATACAAGGGAGTGTGAGTGTAAGAAGTTTGGTAGGAAGGAATAATCTTTGTATCAAGCCAAAAATGGCTAAAGAAGTCTTGTATTGTCCTTGAAATTAATAAATGAGAGCACTTCCTTGAACACCACTCTCTGTTTTGATGAATGTATGTAAACTTATGAATGGTTATTGTTTACATTTGATTTGTTGAATGATATTACAGGTGGAAGGAGGTCTTTGCAAGCTTATGGAAGATATGAGGGAGTGAGAACCAAGAAGTAAAGTTTAAGAGGCCAGATACATGGAGGAAACAGTGTTGGTAAGGTTTTGAGGTAAGAAACCAATTTATATATCTAAAAACCCTTGCATGATTGAATATGGCGTTGTCAATGGATATAAAATTAGTTTCAAAGTGTTGGAATGATAAACAAGTGTTCAAACATATTTAGGAATTACAAAAATCTAAACTAGTGAAATCAGGGTTATACATTGCATACAATACTTGAAAAATCATATTTGAAGCCAAGAATTGTATTACAGAGTATCCCCACATGTAATTGAGTTTGTAAGGTTACACCCAGGTATATAGAAGCATACTTAGTCATCAAGAACTCTCGTTGAGATGAAACAAAGAGAGATAAACAAAATAACCTCTTCTCGGGTTGAATACCCTGTTCTAGGGGTTTAAGGTAAAGAAATTCATATAGTACTAATAAGGAACCTTGAATACTATGGAAAGTTAGCGATAAGGGGGTTGTTTGGTGTATCAGAGGAGAAATGTGTTTGAAGAAGATTCTAAGTGGTCTTGAAAGTAATAAACCTAAATGCCCAATCTAAATATTATGATTGTCAAGATAGGCATAAAATCGTATGAAATGTGTACTTAGTAAATTTTGGGGCATAAGAAGGTATTAAGGGAGGTTTGTGTAGATAAGTAGAAACAATAGAAGCCTTGAAAATGTGTGAAGAGACTCTTATAACCATCAAACAAGAAAGTTGCATGATTTTTCTACTACAGTACCATTGAGAAGCTTAAGGAGCAAGAGAGCATTTCCTAGAATGAGTTTTGAATGAGACTAGTTGAGTGTATTGATTTGGTGATTAGAAGGAATAAGGAACAATGAGATGATGTGAGAGAAGAAATTTAGAAGAAGCCAAGGAAAGAAAAGTGAAAACATAGCTTAGAAGATAGTTGTGTGTTAAGAACAACCAAGGAAGACATAAGAAGCCAAATTTGTGAGAGCATAGCATGAAGGTTGATATAAAGGATGAATGAACATTGGAAAGAGATTGAGTAAGGTTGATAGGTGTGATTCAAGGTGGAAAAAAGTTGTAAACCATCTAGAAAATAAAAGAAGAAGAAACTTGAAACCCTAGAAGACCTAATAGACCTAGTCTAGAAAGAGAACTTGGTGTTGGAAGAGTTGTGTTATGAGATAAAGGATGAAGCTAACCATGACACAAGATATCTATGAAGGGTATCAGGAAAACTAAAAAAAATTTCATGAATGTTGACAAGTTGCTCCCAACTATAGTCTTTGTGTGCCCTAAAGGCTACCAAATAGGGCTAATTGAAAATGCTAAAGAGAGAATAAAAATGGATTGGCATAGAGTTGAGTGTGTGTGTGTGTGTGTACACACATATTGTAGTGTATGTGTATGTGTATGTGTATGTGTATGTGTATGTGTATGTGTATGTGTATGTGTATGTGTATGCGTATGCGTATGCGTATGTGTATGTGTATGTGTATGTGTATGTGTATGTGTATGTGTATGTGTATGTGTATGTGTATGTGTATGTGTATGTGTATGTGTATGTGTATGTGTATGTGTATGTGTATGTGTGTATTCAAATTCACTAACTAAATTTTATCATATTTCCATATTGTATTGTTTGATAAAAGAAAGTTCTCAATCCTAGAACAACTCAATGAATGTTTCATACAATTGTATCAAATTATAAGTGCACATACACACACCCCTTGGAGCATGTTATTTATGCATGAAAATGACCCCCACCCTAACACAAACGGGCAATAGGTAAAGTGCCTAACCCGCCCACTTCTCTGTTGATGGAAAACACAAAATTGATGCTCATTTTGTTGAACCGTTAAGCATGTTATATACATACACACACATGTGTGTGTGTACACTACTCGCACAAAACACAAATTCTATTAAATTGATTCAAAATTACTAGGTACAATTTATCAAGGTTACATATGATATTGCTTGAGAAAGAAAGTTCTTGATCGTAATACAATTCAACGAATGCCTTATACAACTATACCAAATTACAAGTTCTTGCACACACACCTTCCACCAACAATTGTATTCAAATTTCTATAAATTGTTTTCAAACAATTTAGGTAGTGGAATGGCCCTTAGCCTAAGCCCCCATATCAAACGTGGGCCCTAAGATGTAAACACATACTTGTAGTAAACATTTTTAGAAAATTATTACGATAATAACATTTTTGTTATCCCATTTAATATTGCAATAGATCTAAGTGTAACATTGGCAAAGATCAACTCATTTACAACTAAGGCACAATGTCGGTGATAAAGGTCTTATAAGTGATTATGTAGTGTGAATTTTTGAGGTGATAAGAATGAAGAAAACCCTAGTATACATTTCACTTGGCTCATTAAGAGAAAAGTATTTCTAAGCCTTCGAAGTTGCATGTTAATATTTTTATGTGAAAATGACTAGAAAATTCATATTGTAACAATGTCCATTATATATGGTTTACTAAGGGATTGGCCTTTACAGGTCTTAACCCAAGAGCCTTCATGGTGTTGACGGGAACACCCATAAATCTAAATATCCAAAAATTACAAAAATCAATAGATCCAAAATGCAAGTCATGGTAGGAGAACAAAACGAAAGCAAGTTTTTGACTTAGCATACATCTTTTAAGCAGTTTCTCCAAAGTACACACACAAATATTGAGAACAAAGAAAGGATGAACAAAACACATAAGGGTTTGAACAGGTCCCAACTAAACTAGGACAGCAAATTGACCAAGAAACCCTTCAAACTAACATTGGGTGAAGAATAATAATGGTTTGAAAAGGTGTGTTGCACATTTGGAACTCCTTTTGGGATGAAATTGTAAACCCATACATATCATAAAAACCCTAAGAGCCATTTTTTTCCTAAATTAAAAGGGCCCAAACAAAACATGGTGTGCACGCCTGAAAATTAATTTGAGAAGGACCCTCCACTACTATATGTGGATAATGGTTGTCTTTTTTGAATATTTGTTATATGGCTCTAAATGTATGAAACCCTAAAGCTCACAAATGTATGGAAGACATTTAATTTCATTACATTAGATTTTTAAACACTTCTTATCAATAAATATTATGAAAACACATAAATGCAAGTCGTAATTAAGTCTTAGCAGAAGACCAAAACAAAAAATAAAATGGTTTTTTGAGTTTATAATACACCTTTTGAAGCAATTCACTCACAAAACTTGAGAATAGATAGCGAATAGACATAACATGCAAGGGTTTCATTTAACATGCAACCACGCCATAGTCATAGCCATCAAAGTAATGTAGTGTTAAATCAAGGGAGTTTCAGTAGAGAACTACCTCTAGATGTGGTTAAAGAATCATGTGATTGCTTGTTGGTCTACAGTTGGTCACTGCTCCTAACACTCTTGTTTCACGAAGAAACCATTGAAGTATCCAAAGTTTTTGAAGAAGGATCTACAATAATGGATGTTCATGCACATAATAACTTGGTTCAGGTTGCAGAGAATTAACACAACAATCATTCTTCTTCTCATTGATTAGTACGGGACATAGTTACATATATATAGGAGAAGATATCCTATTATTAAGGAACCTCTCAAAACTATGTATTCCTTTCTTATACGAGTTGTTAACCAACTCAACAACATATCAAACAATATTCCCAAGATATCTCATATACGGTATATTCACCCGTACATTAATGTGAGCTCTAAATTAAAAACTAACATTCCCCCCTTAGTGCGAGCATGGGGGAAAAACCATCATCAACTAAGCACCATGTCACTCCGTAGCCTACACATGGTCTCGATCCTCAACATTATCTATGGGAACTACATCATCCATGAATAGGGACCCATCGACCTATCTAGGTGAATACATGAATTGGGACCCATCAACCAATTCACATCAACCATCAAGTCAATTTGATCAAGAACACTTCTTGCAATAATATCAATGGTACAAATCACCACATCATCATCATAACAGGGGAAATACACACTGTATTGCGCACAAGAACAGGGATGCTCATCTGTTCTTATTCATCACACACAAAGAAAACAAATGTCACTAAAGAAGTATGCGACCTCTGAGGTAGTGACAAACCCGAGGATGTTGATTGTCCTTCTGCCTTCGTTACCTCCATGCTCCAATTCATGTGCTACTAACTTAGGTGGATTTAGGTACGAAGCTCAACAATTTCCACATTGTTTATTATTCCCCCTACAATCTGAAATCATTTATTTTCCAGACGTCAAGTAACACCGAAAATGCGTCCATAAGGTATTTTTTTTAATTTTTAGGACTTTGACAAAAACGACACACAACTAACAACTCAATTTAACATTAACTAAACAAAAATTGACTTGACAAACTTGACAAATGATCTAATAATTTTTAACTCTAATGGCATTTTAGACTTTTTACAATTATCCTTACAACAATAACTTACAATGACATATTTATGCAAAATGACAACTTAAATTTTTGACTCCAAGACAATGGACTTGTTGAAAACTTAAGAAACAATAATTTTTTACTACTAACAACAATAATAGAAAATGACTTCGAAATTTTATTTGACTAGGCACAAGATGATTGACAATAACAATAATTAATAAGTACACCCTCATACTCATATACTATTTATATGTATATTATTTTTGTGAACAAACAATGGTCGACAATTAGTGACAAATTTATTTATTTTTAAAATATAAAATAAAATAAAATCCAATAGCCATATGGGCGAAACACACTAAAGAAGACCGGCCTATTTGCTTCTTTCAGTGTCGAGTTGTTATACATGGAAATTGAGATCCGATGCACCGAGCTGTATGAGACGGCTGATAGTTGTGGATGCAGGTGTAAAATTCCATGTAATAGTTTTACGGCGAAGTCAAATTGGGTGCATGGCGTGCAAACTGGCGGATCCAATCCCCATGAAACGCAATCTGGCCTTTAATTTATCACAGAGTTCCTTGTTTTCCTCAGAGCCAGATCTATTCCTTCCAGTTACTGTAGCAATTGTAGAAAATCCAGACAGAGATGCAGTATAGCCAGCATACCCAACACGAAAACCTGTTTGTGAAGAATTCCCACTGGCATGCATGGCCTTAAGAACTGATGCAAGATCGATTGGTGAAGCCAAATGCAGGAGGAAGATATGATTGTCGAACCATATACATTCACTTTATAGCTCACCGTCTACAACCATAGATTGTTAGATGAGATGGTTGCATGTATCTCTATGATAGTTACTCTGCAGAGCAAGTCGACGGTTGAATTAGTTGGAACCATCCATAGATTTAGCGAATGCTGTCAAAGATTCACATAAAACTGACTGAAACCAAATAATTTGCAAAGTGGAAGATAGAAAAAATAGCCTCGAGATCAAGCACGTAGATTTGAATTTTGGAGTATAATCTGGTGCAACTGTAAACAGTGTGACCGATAAGTATCAGTTCAGATCTGGAAAAGGCCGTAACACTCACAAAAGAACAATGAAAAAATAATAATCTGTGCACGATTACTGACGTAATCTCTCACTACATAATACAAAAGCAAGACTGTAAACATAATACGGGACAATGGAAAATTCTAATTGCCCCTGTCTACTATCAAGACTCCATTACTGTAATGTCCCTTTTTCCCATGTAACAGCTTGACAGAGGACCTCCGGCGCCATTCCTTCTTCGTGGCCTAAGAAGAAGAAAGAAAGAAGAAGTCTACAAATCAATTTCAGTATTTTAAGTATAATTTTTAGTATGTTTTTAGTGGTTTATACATAGATATGTGGGTATGCCATGTTAATATAATAAAATTAGTTTATAAAGGGGCGGCCAAGTCTTAAATGCAATGTCATGTCTCTCTATTTTGGCGTCACCCTTAGGAATTTATAAATAGAGGTCATTTGGGGTCATTGACTTTCATTATAATCTTCGGAATTTGAGAGGATTCTCTCATTTATTACTTAGTGGGACAAAAACCTTTTTAGAGGTCCATTACAAGGGACGAAAACCCCTTGTTCACGACTTAAAACATTTGACATTCATATTCATTCAAGTTATTTTATCAAATCTGATTTATATTACATTAATTTTCAAAATACGATTTGCCTATTAATTATTTTGAGTTTATGGGTGAAATTTGTATTAAAACAGTTCGATCGTCATCTTTGGGCGCAATTTATATGAATGTTTCCTTGTTGCGTCATCCAGGGGTGTTGGCGTACATTGCCCAAGTATGGTATTTGGCACCACGTCCTCCCTATGCTGCCAGCTGGATTTCATGGTGGGATGAAGCCATTCAACGCATTGCCAAGTTTCTTCGCCACTTTGGCAAACAGGTGGCAAGGGTCCGTAAGCACACTGACGAGGCTCTCCAACAAGGGTTCCAACGCACAACGCGATTGCTTGAGCTCCAATCGCTTGACACCGCTATTCAGGTTCGTGCTACTAAGCTTAGACAACAGCTCAAGATTATTGAACAACATAGAGCCAAAGGAGCTCAAATTCGTGCTCGATTGCACTAGTTGAAGACTAGTGACAGGCCTCAAAAGGTTTTTTTTAAATTCTCAGAGCTTGGAATGTCAAGGCGCAAATCAAAGTTGTTTAGTTGGCCCATGCCCACGTCACAACCTTATCGAAGATCTCATCTGCTTTTGTTGACCACTATAACTTTGTCTTTCAAACTCAGGAGCCTTCTGCTAAAAGCGCAACCGCTCTGCGCTAGTGTATCGAAGTGGTTCCCTATAAGCTTAGCCCGCAAGATCGAAAGCATTGTGATGCCTCTCTTTCTCTAGATGAGCTTCATAATGCTCTTCTTTGCCTTGCAGACGACAAATCTACAGGTCTGGGCGGGTTTCCTTTTACAGGTTTATCAGAAAGCTTTGCAATTGCGATATCTTGGGAACTGTATTAATAAGGGTAATATCAAATTCATCCCCAAGGTTGGTAACCCAGAGCTCATAACTAGCTAGCAGCCCATTATGGTTCTTAATGTTTCTTATAAGATTTTGGTGAACACTCTTGCTCTTTGGGTGGCTTCCTTGCTTCCTAAAATTGTCCGACTTGAACAATCTAGTTTTTTCAAAGGCCATTTCAATTTGGACAATCTTTGTTGTTTGGGAAGGGTTGGAATGGGCTCGTTCTTCTCTTCAGAAGGTGGTCATTCTCAAAATTGATTTTGAGAAATCTTATGACTGTATCGAGTGGCCTTTCATTCTTGCCATGCTTAAAGCCCTGGGTTTTGGAGATTTCTTCCTCAATGTGATGTGCACTCTTTTTGTTGATGCCTCTTCTTGTCTCACCATCAATGGACACTGATCTTTTGCCGTTGGGTTATTTCGATCAATAAGGCAAGGTTGCCCTTTGGCTCCGGCTCTTTTTGTCTTGGTTGTTGATGCTTTCGGTTACCTTCTTTCTAACAGAGTTGCTTAAGGACGATTAAGAGGCATATACCTACCCGATCATCGATCCCAACTCATCAATGGCCACTTTGCGGATGACTCCTTTCTCACTCTAGCTAAATCTAAACAAAATGTGCAGGAGGCACCTTTTTGTTTAGATATTTTTTGCAAAGCATCCAGCTCTAAAGTTCAGTATGCCAAGTCTTTGGGGTTCCGCCAAAGTCCCTGGCCTATGCCCGATTGGTTGGCAACTTATTCGTGGAAATGGATTCAGCGAGGAGAATGATTCCGCTTTCTGGGAATCCCTTTTTCCTTTGATAGTGAGTCTTCCACTTTGTGGCAATTTGTTGTTGACCGAGTGGAGCAGAAAGTGTAGAAATGGATCTCACGGCCGTTATCTTTGGCAAGGAAATTCCAGGTTTGCACTAAAATTCTTGCTGCCACTCAGGTCTATTATGCAGCATGTTGGTGTCCATCTCATGCTTCCTTTGACAAGTTGGTTAAGCTCTTGCAAGATTTTCTCTGGTCCAATTATAAACAAGGTGGTTTTCATCGTGTTGCCTGGGAGGTTTGCACTCTTCCCAGAGACCAGGGTGGTATGGACATTGTTGATATCTACAGGCAGAGTATCTCTCTATGCGCTAAATGGGTTGTTCGTTGTATTCAGGGAAACCAAGCTTGGTAGATTTTGTTATAGCATTGTATTTCTTCAAGAGCTCAATATGGTAAAAAATGCTGGAAAAACATAGGGTTTCATACCTTACTACTAAAGTTCTAGTAAAAATACCTAGCACCTTCGTGGTTAAAAGCATTTGGAAAGTCTTTGAAATGGTCAAACCCTTTATGCGGTGGGTTGGTGATGGATTCCGAACAGGACTCTCTTTCAACGAGCACAATCTTTGGTGGTCGCCCATTTTCTCTCCCGGTGATCTCTCGCTGGCTGAAATGCCCAACATTAAAGTGGTGCGGTTAGCTCACAAGGGCATCTCCACTATTCGGGATCTAGTTTCCTCCCAAGATTGGCTTCTTTGGCCAACCCTGAAACAAAAATACAACCTTGCTAATTCCAATCTGCCTTCTATTTTGGCTATTCAATCCTTTTTGCCTGATGTTATGCTGCACAAACTTGGCCTTTAACCACCCAAGGCTTGGTGGAAAGACTGGCGATGGAATGTGGACATCTCGTTGTTATAGTACAATTCTGGAGTTATCTACTCCTTATTATCTCCTCTCTCACCGGCTTTAAATAAGCTCAATGCCAGATGGTCTTTGCAGTCCTCTCATGTCACCCGGTTAAAGTGTCTTCAACACGCTTGGAACCCCCTCTTTGATCTGAAACTCAATTTCTTTCTTTGGTGTCTAATCTATCAAGGGCTTCCATTAGGGAAAAGATTAAGTCATATTGGCATTCCTAATTCTGTTTGTAGCTGTTGTGGTCACCCGGAGTCCTTCAAACATGTCTTTTGGTTCTACCCCCATGCTCAAAATGCTTGGCATTGGATTCACTCCCTCTTTCGGCCATTTCACCCTGAGTGTTTTGATTGGAAAGTTGCTTTGTTTGGTGACCATGCGACTTGGCCCTCTGACATTGCTTCCATTTGGAATTTCTTTCGTTCTATTATTTTGTTCCAACTCTAGAAAGCTAGGAATATTGCCTTATTTTAGCCTTGTACTCTTTCTGGATGATCCCGCTGCCACTCCAGAAGCACCTGGCCATCCCTGCCGCCAACTTGCCCAGGGCCCTCTTCTTCTGGTCCTAGTTGGAGCTCGCCGACGTGTGGCAAGGCGGTGGCTAGCTCTTCCAACTGGGGCTCTCCACCTGGTGGGGCCTCTCAGTTTGGTGGCTTGCCACCCCCTAGGTGGGGAATTATGGTTCAGCTGAATATTCAAATGCCCACCCAGGATGCTTGGCTGCTCAATCTACCATCAGATGAGCTGCGCTCCCTTGGCTTTCTTCCGCCGTGGGATGATCCACCTCCTCCTCCGGGTGTCGCGGCTCCTTATGCCTATACTGCTATGTTATGATATGAATTTTTGGTGCCTTCCTCTCGCCAGTTAGCCATTGTTTGTAGCCCTAGTGGCATGCTTTTGTTCGCTCTCGTGGCTTGTGTTTTGTCTGCCCAAGTGGCATTTGTGCTCTTTTTTGAGGCTATGACCGCTGCCAGCGGCCCCCTTATTATGTAACACTTTGTATTATTTTGTCTATAATTTAATATAAAGGTGGTTCCAATAGTAAATTTGCATTAAATATAATTGATATTATCAGTCAACTTGCATTAGTAAGTCCCAATCTGCATCTTCACATATTTTTAAGGCAATATTTTAGGCAAATTGAATCTGTTATCGCTGCTGCAATTTTCTGGGAAACATTTATAATTACCAGCAGTCTATAAGGAAGACTTTGACACATTTTTGAGGTTTTTCAAGTTCGTTGTAATTAATTACAACCTGCTGGACAAGGTCAGAAGATAATTGAATGTGATGCAAGTGATCAATATTGGGGAGCAATATTGAAGGAAAGAACAGAATTTGACAAAGAAAAGGTTTGCAGGTATGCATTTGGTTCTTTCCATGGTTCTGAGCTTAAATATCATTCATCTCATAAGGAGATACTTGCTGCCAAGAAAGCAATCAAAGCTTTCTTGTTCTTTGTCCAAAACGATCATTTCACCCTGAGAACTGATTTAAAAGATTTCAAGGCAAGACTCAGCGGTGGTGATCCTGCAAACAAAACTGCATTCAACAGGATGCAGCGATGGGGTCTCTGGTTCGACAATTTCTTCTTTGATGTCAAACATATTTCTGGGAAAAGGAACTCTCTTGTAGATTTTGCTAGTAGAGAGTTAAATCATACTAAAAAGATATCTGTCAGTATAACTCAAATCTTTCATGAGTATATTGAACCAGTCTGGGATACAAGAACCTGTCACAACTATCTAGAGTCCAAGAAGAGATGTGACCAGAGAATGTCTTGGGATGCTCAACACCAGCGCCTACAACAAGGAATTATTTCAGTCAGTCCATATCAGATGACAGAGGTTGCTAGCCGTTTTGTTGATCCTGAAATTCCGACCACTGAATTTCATACTTTATAGAACCCAATGGTGTTCTGTACTTTAAAATGGCAATGGAGACATTCCAAGTTTGTTGAATCAGTAGATGATGGTAGACCTATTATGGGTCATAGACTCAGACAGTTAATACCCAGAATTAATACACTCTGGAGATTTGAATTCTCTAGAATGTGCCCTGAAGGTGATCCCTTGAACAATGATATTTGGAACAGGCCTAGTGTTCAAGGAGACAGGCAGTATATTGCTCGACATTTCAAGCATTTCCTTTTAAAATATCTGCCTACTAAAATTTCTGATAGTCCCTTGATTAATGTTTCTGATGACACTGCCAGAAATATTCTTATAAATTGCAAAATTCCCTGGTATGTGAAAGTACATTATCATATCAGAACTAATTTGTTCCAGGGACATCATTTCAATCCTAATGGACAGCTCTGGAGAAGAATCATTCTCCATCACACCATGAATGTTCATCCTCCGGCGCCTAGATAGTTCTTACAAATTCCTTATCAGTACCTGTTTCCTACCAGAAGGCATCTCAATCGTGATACTGATGGAACTGCCCATCTATCAAGAGAATGGTTCGAGAGAAACCAAAGGAATCTCCAGCTTCCAGAATGAGATGATGACTCATCTTCCACTTCTAGTGAAGATGATGCTGCTGAACCCAATGTACAGTTTAGTCCTTAGTGGTTTGTGGGGCTATGTCGGCAGGCCTGTTGCCGACTTTGAAATAAAGTAAGATAAGATTCTTCCTTAGTCTTATCTGAAAGCGTGGTGAACCTTACCACTTGTTAAAGGTGCTATCGTGGGTGGCATGTACCCATGGTCCGTGTCTGTCTGTATCCTACTTTTGTCCAAAGTAGGAATCTTCTTGGTCACCGGGGTTCACGGTTTCCGGTTTGTATGTGTTTCGGTTTTACCAGTGAAAAGCTTCTCTAATCCTATAAATATGGGATTTGGGTTTCATTCACTACATCGGTGGATAGAGCACCTGAGTTCTGTAAAGGTCTTAAGAGTCTAGAAGAAGTTTGCTGTCTAGAAGAATCTTTCTTCTATTTAAGTTATAAGTTTGAAATATCTTGAGTTGGTTCTGTATTGTATATTATTTGTATCCTCGTAATGCAATTATAAGTGTATATTTTGTCTTATGGCATATTGCATTTGAAGTGGTATCAGAGCTGGTTATTTGATAATATATATTTGCAGTCCGTTTAAAATCTTTTAATCTGGCATATTGGTTATTAACATTCTAAATATCTTGCTTAGAAATCTGGTTTGTTCTTTAGTTGCTATCTGTGAACTTGAGTTGATACAGCTTAAGTCAGGCAAAGAGGCGAGATCCCGCAAGTAAGTCGTCGTGTGTGTGCACAGTTTAGGTTGGTCCGACACCGTAAGCCCTGCAGCAAAGTTGCTCAAAAGTACCAGTCTAAAATGGCCGCTGAAGCTCGTCCTAGTCTTTCTACTCTAGATATTGAAGATGATCTTATTAGTCTGTCAGATGTCTTTCCAGTTAACTCTGCAATTGATCTACAAGAGGAGTCAGACCCATTACCAGCTTGGAAGCTACCTAAAATACCTTATGACCAGGTATATTCTAAAGTGTTAGCCTTTCATCTATTAGCTAGCATTGTCTACAAAACCGGTGAATTCGTAATCCAGGTTACTCAGTCCTCCTCTGGAGAATATAATATTCCATTAATAGATCCCGTAGATATTAAGTCTTTGAAGAAGCAGAATGTCTATAAGTTTGCTCATATAGGTTGTGTTCAGATTGGTATAACCCCTCTGTTTCGTCGTGGTTTAAATGCGTCTGTGTTATGTTGTCTAATGGATCTTCGTTTTGATAATTTCAAAGATTCTCTTTTAGCCGCAATACAAACTGGTCTCCATAATGGCCCGATATCCTTTGAGGTATACCCAAACTATCTAGTTAGCCTCCTTAAGGATGATCTGTTAAAAGATGTGTTAAAGCTTCATTTAGCAACCACTGGCTTAAATATGCGTCGTGGTGCCTGTCCACTTGCAATCCACTATAAGATTATTTATAGGTTGGTCAATACTATGCACCCTGCAGTCAAGCATGGCATTTCCAAAGGCAGCAGCGTGGTGAGTCATGTCAATATTGCCCAAACTTATTTCATGGTCACAGATCAAGGTGCCCAAAGAATGGACTCTATCCAAGAAGTTTATACAGACCAGTCAGCCAAAATTGCAAAATGCTACGGTTATCAATGAAAATAAAAATAATGTAACTTTGTCTTTCAGATCTAGAAGTAATTTGTCTTCTTTACCTAGATCTAGTTCTTTTCAGTCTTGTAGTTCAAGTTTCTCTGTAGGAGAACCATCATCAAGTAAGCCTGCCAATGAACAAGTATTTCTGTGCAGTCACAATAGTCTAGTCCATGATCCAAACACCGATTATCTTTGGTGTAATGATTGTGAACAACTTATCAAACAGAAATATGTTCCAAGTAATGGTCCAGCTATAAATATGGCATCATCTAGTGATAATTTCCCTTCACTAGAAAGCTCAGAGTATCTGTCTGCAGATCAGACCCAGAAAGTAGTATTCTGGTATCAGTGTACAGTGAATAGACAGATAGATCCATCAGAATCATCAAAGATGTTGAACTGGACAAATAAAGTCGTAAGGCATGTTCATGAAAAGGTAAAATCTCAAGAAACTATATTGGCAGAAATGCAAAAGACTTTAAGAGCTATTGAGTTAAATAGAAAAGGAGAAGTGTCTGAAGCTCTTAAATTATTGAATACCAAGATTGATGATGTTGATAAGTCTGTTAAAAGAATTGAGAATGTTGTAAAGCATACTAACATGCTTGTTCCTTCTGAGATTTGTAAAGAAGTTTCTCAGAATGTTGTTGATTCTATTCAACCCTTAGTAGATCATACTGTCACTATCAAAAATGATTTATCTACTAAGATTGTTGCTACTAACAATTTGATCCAAGAATCTGCTGAACAGATTTTACAAAAAATAGAATCTATACAGGAAGCTGTGGAAGTTTTGCCATCCATGGAACCTCAAATTGGTCAAATCTTGGCCAACACCAAGAAGGAAGAAGAAAAGGAAGAAGATTGGTCAAATATTGTCACCTGGAAACAGGTATCAGAACACGCTGGATCTTCTACTACTCAAGATAAGCAAAAGCAGTTATTAGCCCAGTATAATCCTTTTTTCTTTAAGTCTGATGATAAAAAGTCCATAGGAATGGTCAAAATAGAACCAAGTCTAGCTGAAGGAATGATTCTAGGAGAATCAAGTCATAGTATACCTGAACCCATGCAAGGAATGGCAAGAGTTCAAACTCTACAGCCAAACTGGTATAAGTTAGAATGCAGATCCATAGAAGAGATTAAAGAAATGGTTCATGGTATGATTGGGTGGGGAAATACTCAGTTAGAATCTTATAAGAAAGATCCCCATACTATAGCATCAGCAATAGCAAATGGTTTTGGAGGCATAATAAAGGAATGGTGGGATAAAGTTCCTCATCAACAAGAAATCCTACAAAGTGGATACATGGGACTTACTGCAGCTATCATCAAAGAGTTTATTGGTGAATTAGATGATGATAAACTCTTAAATACCTCTTTGTTTCTTAGAGCTAGACTGTGTGATATGTCTAGAGTCAAAGAGTACCAGTGTTACATGCAGAAACTGTACTATAATTCTGGTAACACTACTGATACTACTATGAGGATGAGGTATGTTGAATCTTTTCCTCCATTTTTCTCTACAGAGTATAAAAAGGCTATGCATGGGAAAACTTCTGAAGAACTTAGCTTTGGTGCGATAAATCAAATTATAGATCTCACTAATGCTCGCCTGTGTAGAGAAAAGTTTGAAAGAAAGGAAGCCAGGAGAAATGAGAAAGCTCTTGGTTATAAGTTTTGTCAGATATTTGAGTCTGATCCTTTTGGCTGTGATAGGCAAGAAAAGTGCAAAGACTGTCATAAGTCTTCAAAGAAAAGCCAGAAGCATAAATTCAAGAAATTCAAGAAATTTCAAAGGTATGAGAAATCACTCCCAGACAAACCCTTCAAGAAATTTGTTTTCTGTAAAAATAAGTATGTTGGAAAAAGAAGGAAATTTTCTCCAACCTGTTTTATATGTAAAGGAAAACATTATGCAAACAAATGTCCTCAAAAGGATTCTTCCAAGGGTAAAGCAAAGGTTAATGCTCTTGCTGCAAAAGGCATTACAGAAGAAAATTATTGTCTTGTCAGTGATTCAGAAAGTTTTTCGTCTGATATTTCTTATCAGACTGATGATGATACTTTTCAAGTAAATCTTGCAAATATTGATGAATCCAGCAGTGATAGTACTGATTCTGGATATGATTCATTGGTCTCATTTGTTAATATGGTTCATGTTAATATGAATGCTAACTTTCCACATCCGTTAGCACCTCTATCTGCAGAATTATTGCTAAAGCAATTACAGCTCCGACAAAGTGAATATGCAGACTATCCCCCATGGGATACAACAAGAAAGATTTTCCTGTAGAACAAAGTCAGGGAGCTTGAAGATAAATATTTCCAGTAGTCTCAGCTGGAACAACAAAGAAAAATCTGTATGCAGATTGGCGACGAAGAAGAAGATGAATTCTTCTGTTCTGAAGAACCATACTCTCCAGCTCCAGACCACCGTTTCAGCAAAGAATTCGTCAGAGGCAAATTCCTCAAAGAGGAAGAGGTGGACCATGGAGAGGTCGAGGCCGTGGCAGAAATTTTGTTCCTCCTCAAAGAAATTTTCCGTTCTTATTTCCAGAAGAACAACCACTGCAACAAGAAGCCCAACTCAGTCCCAGTACTAATCAAGAAGCAGTTCCAGAAACAGTTCTTGATTCAAAAAAGTGGAGGAGTAGGATAGAATTCCTAAAAAAAGTTATAGATAAGGCTACTGATGAGTTTACAAAGCTCATTGATATAGAAGAAAGAGAAAAGTCAGATCAAATAGATTATGAGGAAGCTTTTCAAAAGATAGTCCAGCAAGAAGAAGAACAAACTGAACCAAACCCTGAGGTATGTACAATAAGCTGCACTCAGAATCCATTCATTACTGTTACCATAGCCATCCCCCATTTTAAGCCATATACCTTAGATGCTATGATTGACACTGGTGTAGACATCAGTATGCTTAGGGCTAAAGCAATTCCTCCTGATTGTTGGGAAGACACACATCTGAAAATAATGTTTGATAAAAAAGAAGTTGTCTCAAAAGGTTGCTGAAATCCCAGTCACCATTGAAGGTTTTACTAGAACCATGAAATTCTACCAACATGACATGTTATCATATGACTGTCTTCTAGGTGTTGATGCCTTAGAACAATGTGGTACCTTCAGTATCAATAAGGATTATATTTCTCTGTTTCATCCTGATTTATTGATACCAAGAAAGTATACTTTCCAAACCATAGTACCCATTTCCAGTCACAAAAAAGAAGCCAATCATGATTGGATCCATAAGTCCATAGCAGTCTGTAAAACTAATATTGATGAAGTGATTGAGAAAATCAAAAAGAATTTGTGTTCTGATAATCCTCATGCCTTCATTTCAAGAAAAAGGCATATATGTTCACTTGATTTGCAGTTGCAGAAAGATGCAGAAGGAAAGTAAATAGTGCCAAAGTTTAAAGCCCATCATAGAGGAATGATCCCTGAAGAAAGAAAAGAATGTCATGAGGAGATCAAGAAATTGCTACAAGGAGGTTTCATTCAAGAATCCAATTCTCCTTGGGCGTGCGCTGCCTTCTATGTCAACAAGCGAAGCGAACAAGTCAGACAGAAGAAGAGGTTAGTCGTTGACTACAAGCCTCTCAACAAATTTATATCTGCAGTCCAGCATCCCATACCTGCTAAAGATGATTTGCTCTCAAGAATCAGAGGTTCCAAGGTTTATTCTAAGTTTGATCTCAAAAGTGGATTCTGGCAAATCTTCATAAAACCCGAAGACACATACAAGACAGCTTTTGTAGTACCTGGTGCTCAATACGAGTGGAAAGTCTTACCATTCGGCTTAAAGACAGCACCTTCAGTTTTTCAGAAGGTAATGGACTCAATCTTTGGAGATCTGTCAGAATTCTTAATTGTATATATAGATGATATCCTCATTTTCTCTAAATCTCCTAAAGATCATCTTGAGCATCTGGAAAAGTTTTATGATATTGTTTATAATAATGGATTATGCCTATCTATTTCCAAAATGGAAACTTTCAAGGATGAAATAGATTTTCTTGGCATTAAGATAAAAGATGGCTCAATTGAAATGCAAAAGCATATTGTATCAAAAATCCAGGAGTTCTCTGATGAACTCAAAGAAAAGGAACAGCTTCAAAGATTCTTGGGTTGTGTAAACTATGTAGCAAGTTTCTACAAAAATATTGCTGCAGATCGTGTGCTGCTAAACAAGAGATTGAGAAAGAATGCTCCAGTCTGGAGTAACGAGATGACACTTGCTGTTAAAAGAATCAAGAAGCAAGTGCTTGATTTGCCTCCAATGTCCTTACCTGGACAAGGTCAGAAGATAATTATTTTGTTTAAGTCCCTAAAAAGGGACATTTCAGTGGTATCAGAGCTAAAGATCTTGCCATCCTGTGAGGTCAGATTCAGACACGCAGATGAAAATGTTAGATCATGGCATCTCTCGTGAATGGTGATCGTTGTGAAATACTTTTTGATGCAGGATTGAAACTGAAATTTTGGACAGGGACAGATGAGAGACTTCTCAGCACCTTGGAAGAAATTGAGGAACATTTATCTAAAATCCCTCAGACACCTTCTGAGTCAATGAGGGGGGCTTTGGTTCCTTCAAAGACTTCGTTATGTAAGCCCAAGTTGTTGAGGCATCCAGACAAGAAGGTAAGATTGGAGGTTATCACATGCATCAATGAAATCGTGAGAATTTTAGCACCTGAAGATCCATACAACGATGATTTAATGAAGGAGATGTTACAACTGATTATGAAAGTTTTCATGGGCTAGGTGATACGGGAAGCCTCTCTTTCAAAAAGATTGCTAAGATGTTAGTAATTATGGCTCAGGTCAGATCATGGGTCTTTTTGATTGATCTCAAGTGTGATGATGTAATTCTCAAGATGTTTCATTGTTTCGTGGACAAGATCAGAAAATATCATACAAATGAAATTAAAGCAGCAATGCAAAATATCTTGTCTCTGATTTTAGATGAAGATGATGATATCTCCAAGTTGTTATTATCTAACTTGTCAAGCATTTGGAGAAAAGAACAGGTTGTTTCACCTACAACACATTGGTTGTCTAAGACAGTGATCGAGCATAGAATTCAGAAAATCCAAATTCAGTTGACAGAAGAAGAAGCTATTGCTCATGGTTTACAGGTTACAAGGATTCCTATGATGAGCAAGAATCACATGAGGAGACAAGGCCTATGCTTCTCTTGCAAAGAATTTCAGGGGCCTAACCACCAATGCCCAGTTAAAAGGGACTCACAAATTGATGATGGTTTGGCAAATGAAGTTACTTTCAGCGCTCAAGAGGTTGTTATCAGCAATGACAACAATTCTGATTTTTATGACAGCAGTCATTCTTTCGAGCATAGTCGTTGTTTAAATGTTATGGAAGAGACTTCTATTGTTGGCACACAAGATATGAGTCTCAAACATGAGAGAAGCAAGAAGAATACAAGCCATAACAGTTCTGATTTGTGTGACAGCAACAGCAGTCTGATCCATTTGTGTCACCATGAGGCTACCACCATTACACATGAGAATGCTGGCTGTGTGGAGTCACCTAATGAAGACACTCAAGTTTTGAGTGTTATTGATGCAATAGGTGTTGTGGATGCTAGCCGCAACAAATCTGATTTTGCAAATCAGACCTTAGAAGATGTGAATGAATCAGAAAATTTACTTGATGGCGATGGGTCCCAGGATAGCTCTTTGGTTGAACATGCATCTACCTTGGAGGATGCAGTGTACATGGATATTGGCAAATCAGCAACCTCTAGCGTTTCGTCTGAGCCATCTATAGAGGTTCATAATAGCAGCACACTTAATGAGGATGCTTACCAATCGGTGAGTGATGAAGATTCAGCCTCTTACCATAGTACAGATTTCAAATCAAAAAAATTGTGTGGAGACAATTGGTCAGTGGGGTCTAAACATTTTACAGGGCAATTGAAGGTGAACGAAGGCATGATTGCTGCAACCATAGAACACTTTGATATTGCTCAGCAGTTGTTGGAAAATTGTTGTTGGAAGACTCTAGAAATACAGGAGCACTTTGATAGTGAGCTTTCCCTTGCCAAGTTTCAAGCACTTAGAGATATGGTAATGAAGACTAATTACCTACAGTTGTTATTAGATAGAGATCATCTTCTCATGCTTGATGGTATTTATCATGATGCTTTAAAGGGAAAGGAAGAGGAGGTTGATGAGCTCACCTATGAGCTTGAGGTCACCACGGACCCTTGAAGAGCGCTCAAACAACCCTTCAAGAGACAAAGCTGCAGATAGATGAGCCTACCGTGTAGTTGAGCTTAGCACAGTCTTCATCTCCAACAATTACAGTTCCAACTTCTATGACAGTTACTGGTGATGAGCATGCACCCACGGATAGTGGTAAGTAGTACTTTGGGGATGTGGCTACATCCATTACAGTTACAGATGCAAGTAACACAGATCGGGACTTTGCTATTGGGTATGCAGAGAGGACTTGTAGAGTATCTACCCAGTTAGCTATTCAGAATCAGAGGCTTGAGCCATCTTCTGATTCGGGTGATGTGAGTGATGAGGAGTGTGTTCCCCATGACTATGTTCGTCAACCATTGACACAGGATTTATACCATCCATTGTGAGATGAAGGGCTGCCGTCTACAGAAAATGGAACTAGGGATTCCAGGTGGCTGACTCAGATACATGTAGAGGATGGAAGGGGATGTCGTAGTTCAGATACTTCGAGATTTAATTACCTCTTCATGATTGATGGATGTGAGGTTCTGATGTGTTGGAATCCAGGTCGTTACAGGTTTGGCATGGCAGTTCAGTTGGATCCCAAGGTGTTTCTTCACCACTCTCTGCATGGTGAAGGATTTATCAGAGTAGCGCAACATCGGCACGAGGATTTTATGCTGAGAATAATTTGGGACCCATGGATCATTTTTGGTTTTAGTTTGGTTCAGTCTGTTGATTGGAGGTTGTATTGGCATTGCTTGAGGACAAGCAATCTTGGGGAGGGAGGACTGTAATGTCCCTTTTTCCCAAGTGACAGCATAAAAGAGGACCTCTGGCCATTCCTTTTTCGTGGCCTAAGAAGAAGAAAGAAAGAAGTCTACAAATCAATTTCACTATTTTATGTATAATTTTTTGTTATGTTTTAGTGGTTTATACATAGTGGCCAAGTCTTAAATGAAGGGTCATGTCTCTCTATTTTGGCGCCACCCTTAGGAATTTATAAATAGTGTTCATGAGCTTCATTTGGGGACATCGACTTTCATTGTAATCTTCGGAATTTGAGACGATTACTACTGGGACGAAAACCCCTTTAGAGGTCCATTACAAGGGATGAAAACTCCTTGTTCTTAACTTAAAACATTTGATATTCATATTCATTCAAGTTATTTTATCAAATCTGATTTATATTGCATTAATTTTCAAAATGCGACATGCCTATTAATTATTTTGAGTTGTTGGGTGAAATTTGCATTAAATATAATTGATATTATCAAACAACTTGCACTAACAAGTCCCAATCTGCATCTTCACATATTTTTAAGGCAATATTTTAGGCAAATTGAATCAGTTATCGCTGCTGCAATTTTCTGGGAAATATTTATAATTACCAGCAGTCTATAAGGAAGACTTCTGCACATTTTCTATGGTTTTAAAGTTTGCTGTAATTAATTACAGCCTGCTGCAGTATTTTTTAAAAAATTATGATATTTTGTTTAAGTCCCTAAAAAGGGACTTTTCAATTACAGGCTAAGGACTAATATCACTCTGATACCAAATAATAATTTGGTTCATGTTGCAGAGAATTAACACAACAATCATTCTTCTTCTCATTGATTATTATGGGATATAGTTACATATATATAGGAGAAGATATCCTATTATTAAAGAACCTCTCAAAACTACTTATTCCTTTCTTATACGAGTTGTTAAACAATATTCCCAAGATATGTCATATACGTTATATTCACACGTACATTAATGTGAGCTCTAAAATAATTCCTAACATTATGGACGTGTCATATGGAGTTCCAAAATCCGTCCCAAGCCATTTCAATTCATTATTTTCCTTCACCTAGGCAACATGAGATGGATTGGACTGAAAATGATCGTCTTAAGATTTCCAAAATCATTCATGTAACTATCACATCTCAAGCTTATGTGGAACTAGCTTTAGCACTTCCTTATCACTTCATTCAACATTGTGCTCCACCAACTATTTGATAATTACTACCACTTCCCTCTCTATGGTATTATCCATCTACTTGTTGGTCGGGGTCAGGGTCTTTTGATCCTTCATGTTTAATTCCTTGCTCCACACTTTCTCAAGAAAACCTCCTTAGTTCTAATCCTTCCCTTCATTTCATTCTTCCTCTAACTCATGTACATCATACACAACATGATTCTAAGCCTCTTCACACTCCTCATCATCTTCATCACCCTTGTCAGCCTCCATGATTTTTTTCCACCTGAGTTCAACCCTTTTCCAACCCTCTACATTTTCCTTACTGGTGACTCCAATTCAAAGGACTTCTCTTTTTCTTCTTTCATGGGTGACTGTACATTGGAAAAGCAACAGGTGAGCGTGAGAATCAACAAGTGACTCTTCCGCCATACCTGACCTCCCGAGGTCATGCCGAGACAGCCGGTGGGGGTAGAATATGCAGACAAACTAGTTGGGGAGTCTAATGTCTTCGACACGCACTAATGGTATTTGTGAATCTAAGGCAAAGAAGGCCCTTCTAACTTGGACTGGTGTGATAGATCGATCAGTGAGGATGACTGCTCGAAGGCTCCAATCAATATCGAGCTCTGGCGTGATTCGATCTATGGGTTTGTGGGATGCGTGGAAAATGACCCGGGATGGTTTCGTGTATTTCTCCTGATAGGGTCATATGGCGGACAATGAAAATAGTCAACTCTATGGATGATTCTCTGGCCTAGTCCAAAATTCTCTAGCTTCGTTAGTTGCTATGTATCTAGTAGGGACAGTAACTGTTCGAATGATGATAGGTGGAAGTGGGGTGGACTGAAATACTAGTGTGCGTAGGCCAGTGTCTATATCTAACTGACTTGTGGATTCGTTGGGCTGTGGGATCTGGGGGTCACAACCATAAACTCTTGGTTGTTGCGGTCCCGTTATGGTCATACGTGAGATCAAGTTCTAATCCCTAGTATCCAGTAGTTGTAAGCCTTTTCAGCTTCTACGTTTAGAACCAATAGTTGTGCGATCTTCTCAGAATACCTTACAGGCGTTCTTGCAACCTGGATTCTTAAGCTAGTATCTATATCTACGAGGATGTCTCCAGCGTCTGGCTGTGGAACTAAAGGATCACACCCGAATATTTGTTCTCTTTCGAGCCCTTCTACAGTCATGCGGATGTTTTCTAGGATAACCTGTAGTTTGGCTGATTTGACCAAAACGCATATGTTTGGTCGTCTTCGATGTTTAATCCTCTTAACTGTGAGCTGATCAGTTGTAAACCTGCGGTTGTTCGGAATACTTGTATCCTGAGATTTTGGTCTATGTCAACTATTTCTGTGGCTAGGTTTGGTTGAGGCACGATCGGCTCAAATATATATTCCCTGGGCTCTTGAGGTCCCGTGATTGTCATACAAAACGAAATGAAACAAACTATAATAAAGTAAAATCTAAGTACACTTCTAGCATATATAATTTCTTTTTGTATTTTCTGGCAATTTATAAGAAAGCAGCTATTTAAGATATTTAGAATTGACAACTAAACTAATAACGTAAAACAAACAAAATAGCCGAGTGTAACTATTTGTCTGTGCAATTTTGTATATCTATTCTAAACAACGAAATAACTAATCTATTTGCAAGATTCTCGATCCTACCTCAGAAGTGAGGAATGAATCATAGTTTCTCAGAAACTATCAATCCCCACAACTTCCCTGGCAATATCGAGAATGGAAATAACTCAAATAGAGCGATTAACTACTTTATTTGATAAGTTCTAACTAAAACTTTGAAAGATGGAACCTGGATTTCGCAGAACAGTGGCGAATCCGACGGTGTGTGTGTTCTCGTCCCTCAGTATGATCTCTTCGTTCTTTGTGCTCACGTGAATCCAGAAAAGCGTGTAATGCTTGCATCAACAGGAATAGATATTTGGATCAATGGACAGCCTTCAGAATGCAGACATAATAGAATGCGGATAGGAGAGGGATAGCGCAAGAGTACAGAGCTTGGCCTATGCAATTCCTAGCGGGGTCTACTGCGAATCATGCAACAAAAGCGTCCAGAACCTGAAACTAGTCTGTATGAAGAGCAAAACCTGCAACTTTAATGGCTGCCTAAACTATTCTACTCCAAAACAATAATACTGTTTGCACAAGTTGGATCTGTGGCTTACCAACAGCTGAGTAATGCAACCAAGCATGTAAAGGATTTAAACTATCAAACTTAAGCAAACTAGAAGACTGAACTACTGAAAATGGTGAGTTTTAAACAAGAAAAATGAGGGGCCATTTGCATGTGCACAAACCATGCATTTATAGGAATTCCAACACTCAAAAACCAAAATCAAATTGAACTCCTAAACAATAAACAAAGGAAAAACACTGTTCCAGGGGACCAAAAACATTAATGCATGCTCAAGTCGGCAAAGAAAAGCTGGTGAGTCGTGATATTTCACGCGGGTCGCGCCAAAAGAGCGTTCTGGAAAACGCGCACAGGACCGCCGCCCTGCCCAGAGCGGCGGTTACAGGACCGCCTCCCTGTTCAGGGCGGCGGTCACGAGACCGCCGCCCTACAGCGCGGCGGTTTCGTCACTGAAGGTTCAGAGGCCGAGGAAAGAGGGAAAAAGGGGAAAACAAAGGGCGCGGAGGCTAAGCGGGGCATGCGGGATGTTAACGCATATCCGAAGAGCTCTTTCTGGATCCCGAACACCTTGCGAGGAGACCTGTATCATCATTGGGGCACTTGTTACACCGTTTCGCAGTACAGTACCTTACAATTTTGGGTACGTACAGTATCCATTCCGCCAAAGTCACCCGAGGCACGATCCCAGCCTCATCCCTTATGAAGATGCCTAAGTCGCCCAGGGCACAATCCCGGCCTCATCCTTTATGAAGATGCTTGAGCCTTTGCACTAGGCAAGAATTGATCCATGGTGGGCTCATTGTGACCATAACAACTTCACCAATGAAGTTTTGATTATATATAAAAATATAATTAAGCTTTATAATGGTTGTACATCAGATTTCTTTCTCAAAAGTATATATTTGCAATTTTTGGAACGAGGGGATTGAAACAGGAAAAGGGCATGGAGGAGTCACAATGCTAATTAAGGAAATATGACACAAGACTGTGATAGTTGAAAAAGAAGATCCAAATAAGCAATACATATGGCTGAAAATATGTGATAATGAGGTAACAATCAAATTGGATGCTTGCTACTTTGCACCGAAGAGCTCACAGACATATACGACAAGAAAATTAGATGCCGATGAGCTCACAAACATATAAGACAAGAAAATTAGATGCCGAAGATCTGTATGCTTCACTCTAAAAAGACATTTATATATTCAGCATGTCAATAGAAATAGTTTTGATGGGTGACTTTAATGCGAGGACAACAAACAATCAATCTCTCCAGTTGGGTAATGAGGAAGGAGAAGATGAAAATCCATTATGGTTGGAGAGGGTCAACTTTGGGAAAGAACATCCCAGGATGGCAATGGAGGGGTAACACGCTTTGGGGCAAAGCTATTAGGATTATGTAGCTTATATGGCATGGTTATTTGTAATGGCATGAGAGCATGGCCAAATTCATGAAGTATTACTTGCAAAACATACAATGGTCAAAGTGTAGTGGACTATGTAATCTGCTCCCAAGGATCTATCTCTAGGATATTGGGGTTTGAAATTGGGGACTTCCCTATTGGGCTAAAATCTGATCATAAACCTCTCCTTGTCAAACTTGGCACTATATCAAATAAACAACAAAGCAAGCAGGTCTACCACACACAAAAGAAGGCTCAACCTTAGGGTAAAATCATCTTGAACCAAAAAAACCCGGAAATCTTTACTGCAGCCCTTGAACAACACCTTCGGGTGATAAGGAATAACATAGGGAATAGGGTAACCAAGGAGGAAAGTGGTTGCGTTTCTAGTAATTTTTTGATCCCTTTAATCCGCAAGGCATTAAGTGCTTGCAAAATATCTCGGTCTAGGAAGGGAGAAGCAAATACTTTCCCGACGAACCCGTGGTATGACAAAGAGTGCAAGGCTACCAAAAGACTCTTGAAAGAAAATGGAAGGAACAAAGAAAATAATAACTATGAGAAATTGGTGCAATCCAAAAAAGAAAGTTATGTGAACACTAGAAGGAAAGAATTAATTTTCCTCGAAAAACACAATCCTAAAGGTTTTTGGAAGGAGTTACAACAAAAGAAAAAACACATAGAGAAGGACACCCCTCCCATAATTAGCACATCAACTGAGCTCTTCTTGGTGGAAAATATCAAGCATGGGATAAAGAACTTGGCAAGTGGTAAAGCACGAGACATAGATGGGTTGCATGCTGAATTTTTAAAATGGGGAGTTGAAGCCCTTGGTCCACACATCAAAAGAATGTTCAATATCATCAACCAGGATAGCTTCCCTACAGATTGGACGACTAGTGTAGTTATTTCTCTCTATAAAAACAATGATATCAATAATCCATCTAATTACCACACTATTATGGTAAATCCTCTTCTAAGTAAACTCTTTGGGAGCATGATAGAACGCAGAATCAACAATTGGACTGAAAAAGAGGGTAAAAGAGAAAAGGGCAAGCAAACTTTAGGCCGAGGCACTCGACCATCGACTATTGTATCACCCTTAGACACTTAATTGAAAAGATATGGGACACTCGTGGAGAAGAAGCTTTCTGTTATTTTTTGGATTTTAAAAAAGCCTTTGACACAGTGCCCTGAGACAAACTTTGGAAAATGATGGAAGAACTTGGTATTCTGGACAAGTATAGAGCAACAGTGCATAGATTATATGAGCCCGTCAAAGATAAAATCAGAACTAAAGAGGGTATCTTCGAATGTTTTGGTAGTGACATTGGTGTCAAGCAAGGTTGCCCCTTTTTCCCCACTTTGTTTGGTTTATACATTGACAAACTTGAAGACTGGTTAAGTAAAACTGATGGCGGGGGTGTGGGGTGGAGCGGGGCGATATCCAACAAGTATGTTATGTGGTGAAATTACTCTTATATGTCGACGATCTTGTCCTAATCTCAAAAATAGCTCATGAGTTGATGAAACAGTTGAAAGTCTTAGAACTATTTTGCCAAGAAGTCGGGATGCAAGTGAACGTTGGCAAGACCAAAGTAATACTTTTTTTGCTAAAAAGGAAAAAGGCTCAAAATAACTTTCTCTTTGAAGGGAGACTGTTGGAAATAGTGAAAGAGTACAAATACCTTGGGATTGATTTTCACAACAAAATCAGTTGGGAGATGTGTAGAGCGAAAAGGATATAGGGAGGTTGGAAAGCATCTTACTTCAAAACAATTACAAAGCTGAGCTATGGGATTGAAAAACTAAGAAACCTCTTTTTGGTTTGTTGGTCACGCTAGTTGCCCTATATGGTTGTGAGGTTTGGGGAAGTAGTGTGTTTAATCAAGGATGGAGACAATTAGAAAAAACCCAAAAATGTCCAATCACAAGAAACCTCAAAGTCAAAACACGTTCCCATACGATATTTTACTGGCTAAAGCAGGGATGTTTCCGATGGAGGCATCGGCAAACTCGGATGCTAAGCTATGTGAAAAAGGTTAAAAGGATGGATAACCATCACTGGCCCAAAACGGTTGTGGAGGAGAAATTAGGACGTAGGAAGAAAACTTGGATGAAGCAGAGCAAGTGGATGAACAAATGGGGCATTGACTTGCAAGAATGCCCTAACACTAATGAAGAAATAAAATCTTTTGTGATAGACAAATTTAGGACTGCCATGTGGACATGGCAGATTGGCTGAAAGAAAGCTCATTACATCAAAGAATTCAATTCCTCCTGGGAACATGATGAAAAAACATATCTAGGTGTGACCATCAAGGGCAATGCAAGGATGTTAGTTGTGCAGCTTAGGACTGGATCACAACATCTTCGGTGTGAGACTGGTAGATGGACTATTCCCAAGGAGGATTGGGAGAGGAGAACCTGTCTTTTTTGTAATAAGGGGGTGGTGGAGATAAAATGCCACTTCATCATGGAATTTACGGCTTATAAAGATATTCGTATTGAGTACAAAAGCAACCTGAAAGTGGACAACCTAAGCGAATTATTTGAAGAAGCGAGACTTAACAAGACTGCGGATTCAAGATCCACTGCAGGAGGTCTGATATGGAAAGAAATAGGAAAATATCTTAGGGCTGCGGCTTTGGTCCCATAGATTGTTTGGTCTCGTGGAGGTCATTATAATCTTTCATTTCATTTCAATTAGTGCATTGTTTGGCTGGACCACGTCCACCATTACGGCCCTCTTGGCCGGATCTTCTCCCTACGCGGGCCATACAAGTAACCTCTCTCCTCCAGCGCCAATCAGGATCACCTCGCTCACTGTTGGCATTGTTTGCCCATGTCGTTGACAACTTCATGGCTCGTTCAAGGTTCATTTGGCATTGGGTTTGTCTCTTGGCTTCTGTCAAATGTTTTAGCCTCCTTCACTACAGTCCCCGACACTTTGATACTATGCCCACTCAGCTTTTGTGCCCTTCTTGGTTTTGGCGGCGCTGGCGCTCTGCTCGCTGCAGGTCGACTATATCGTCTTGTGATTCCTCGGTCTTATCACGTGTCACTCCATAGCTGTGATTCCTCGGGCTTTTTTTTCACGTCTCGAGGGATTCATTGTGGCTCAGCTGAAGCGCCTCTCTCTTGAGAAATTTGAGCACAGTAGCTACCCAACTGAGAAACAAGTGAAGCCCACATGGAACTCAATAAAGGCATCTTGCATTCCCAAACAAGCCAAGGCACCTAATATGCAGAACAGTCTGAGTTAACTAGACTACCAACAGACCAAGTCATACAGTAATTGGGCAACTGAATGGATAATCAAGTCAAGGACAGTACCATGTTGGCTAAGCGATGAAGTCTCCAACTTGGAGGTGCCGGCAGTAACATGCGAAATGGCACTTTTAGACAAGTTCATTGTTTGGCTCTTGAATATCCGTGTTTGTTAGTCTGGATTGTATTTTGTTTGATGCTTCATATGTTTAGTGTAAATCTTTATATCAAAATAGGTGTAAAGGTTTATGTTATGCGCCAGGATTAGGAGGTTAGAGTCATATCCGGGCCAATTTTCCATCCATTGATTAACCTCACCGTGTCTCTAATTTTATCTCTATGAATAACACTGTCATTTAGTAAAATTTATTGGGGGAGAAAAGAGCTGGTCGGGTAGGACAGAATCAATAAAATTCTGTAAGTGTTACTTTGACTAACCTCATAACCAATAAATATCATATCATTGATATAAATAATTTGTGTAACCTAGCAATTAGGAAGAACATTGTGAACTGAATCTTCGCTTATTAAAGGCAGCCAAGCGTTGCTTCTGCATAGCCAAGTCCTTATTGCCGAGCTTCTGCAAATACTTGGCTCTTACCTTCTTATAATGTTCGTGCAATTCTAAATTGCTTTTAGGTGACTGCGAATTCAATTCCCAGCCCGAGAATGCAATCAAATATCGTATGACTACATAGTTTTCATGTTCAGGAGGAACCACTGTGGTATAGGTGCGATGATTTACAGCATCTAAGAAAATTTCACAAATAGCTATCACACTGCAATTTTTCAATTTCCCATTTGTCCATTCGGAACCAGCCTTACAAAACCCAGCTGAAAGATTGATGTTGTCTGAAAAATAAATCCCTCGTCCATGTGCCATTCCAGTAGACATGTATCGTGTCCCACTTAAGCACCTTAAGCCATTCCTGTCAAGAAAAAAGGTCCACTTCTGCATCAGGGAATTTATCTGGTACAGCATTTTGCAGACTTATAATTGAGGTTAACATGAATTAAATTCCTAAATATGAATAACAGGGATACTAATTCTTTTACATCGGGCTTCTAGAATTCTAAATTATCTTAGAATATGCTGGTCCACAGAAAGGCAATACATAAGTATATAAAACACTTGAAGATAAAATTGAAGTAACAAAGCATTAAATAAATTAAAATACTTTTCATGAATGACTACAAGTGGTAAATATAACTGGTAAAATGCTTGTAACAATATCACAATTATATAAAATGCAGCACACCATTAGTGCAAGACGACTGTGATGAGACTAACAATAGCTTAAGACAAATCAATGGAATGTCAAGTACATCCTATATTACCAAAATGGGGGCAAAAGGGGCAATAACTCTTTTACCATTAATTTTGAGCTCAAACAAGCTAAGTGCAAGGCAGCAATGAAGAGACTAGCAGTAGCCCAAAAAGAATCAAAGGAATTTCAAGTATATCCCATACTACTGAGGAGGAGATAGGGACAATAATTCTTCTACCTTCCGAGAGTGAGCTCCAACTCATCAGAATTAAATGGTCATTAATACATCTAATGTGAGGTTCCTAGGCTGAAATGTTGGCTCATTGAGGACTTGTGCAGGTCAATGTGGAGTTTGTCCTGGCTTCATGGTAAGGCTGATGATTCCAAAACTGAGCTTCATCTCATCGGAATAAAATAGTCGTAGTACAATCTAATGTGAGGCTCCCGGGCTGAAATGTTGGCTTGTTAAGGACCAGTGCAGACCAATGTGGAGTTTGTCCTGGCTTCAAGGTAAGGTCAATGAAGTAAATATGAACTCTATAAAACCTTTACAAGAAAACTACATGGTTCTCACCAGAGAATTTCATAGGGTGTTGTGCTATAGAACATTGATAAAGTTTCTGGAAGGTACTATTGAGAAGGAAAAATTGCATGAGAGAACATCTCTTATGCTGCTCATCAAAATTACCTGTGGAGTAATTCAATGAGTTGGGTCCTTAGCTATTTGTTAAATTTAGTATCAAAGTCATTTGGTTGTTTTGGTTTAGTCAAAATGTGGGTGATAATCTGTACAGAGTAGGATAAGCTGCAGAGAACTGTCGAATTTGCACTTTCTAGTTTCTAATGATGAAGGATTTTGAAGAATTTTTTTTGTAAAAAGAGCCAAGTGAAGCCACATATAGTCTGCCATATAAATACAGATTCTGACATTTTGACAAATCTACAAAACTTGCAACAGGTACCGGTGCATGGAGTGAAATCCATTTGAAGTATGCAACCTTGTGAATTCTTGCTTAATGTTTGCCATAGATTATGACTTTGTTTACATGGATAAGAATCGTTAGCACTTACTTTTATTCAAATTATGAACAAAGGTTGAAGATTGTTACGAGCTAGTAAAAGGCAAATCTGAAGAAAAGTCATGCTACTAATGGGACCTTTGCGTTTTGTATGGAGTTAGGGGTGGTCATTGTTTGGCAAATCTCTGGTTGCCAAGGCATTTTCCTTATTTTTGTTAAATCAATGGGGATTGGCATTAGGGCCCCGCCCCAAAAAAACCAGTCAAGTGTTGAAAATTAACCAAAAGCGCCAAAGATTACTTAAGAGTTTCTGCTACAAAAATGTCAGGGATTACTATACCATGGTTTTGAACATCATTACCACTAGGATGTCCATTAAAACAAAAGCAAAAGGTATATGCATGATTGGTTAAACCACACAAGACACAAACTCAATTACCAAACCAATTGGAACTAAGGAGACTTATGAATTAACAATAACCGATTCTAAACCATTAAGTGTAAACAAAGCAAAGTAAAAATACAACATGAAAAAATAACCTAAGGATTTTGCAATCCTGCAGGTCCGTACTTGCACCTGCTGCATCAAGGGCAAGATATCTCTCTTGTACAGTGGCTTACTCCTCAGAAATTGGGTCATTGTGGCTTCCACAGCAGCTTCTGCATGAGCTTTACCAGGAACATCAGCCTTCTTTGAGGGATGATCTCAACTCCTCTTGACCTGAAGCACTGGAGACTAAGAAATTGCAAGGTAAACCACATGAGAAAGAGGAGTTGAGCATTTGAAAAGTAGCCTAGGTTAAGGTACATCACAGCCAATTTGATTCACACATCCATTAGGGATAATATTCAAATGGTGATATATCTCCTCATTGATTTGCTTCCAAACAGCCATTTTTGCTTCTAGCAGCAAAACCTTGCCAAACAGGGGAATTTGTAGTGTCCCCAAATGGACAAATTTTACCCCCAAATGGATTTTAGGAAAAACCCAAATCTGAAACTGAAAATAGACTGAAATAACACAGCAAATCTGAACTTCCACTTACAATAAAATGCCCACAATTTGTCAAAATGAACAGCTAACTGAAAATTAATTTTTATTCCTCAAATATTCACTTTTCCCCATATTCACAAGGCCAAAAATGGCGATTTGGGTGGTTAGAATCAATTACAAGTGAAATCGGATTTTTCTAACCCTTGACTAATTTTATAAAAATAAACTTGGGCTGAAAATACCCAGAAATTAAAGCAATGAATATTAATTTATGTGTACTACAAATGAGGCTGGAAATGATGAAAATATCTTCTTTGAGGATGCCCAGACACATCCAAAAACGTTGCAGATCCAACAGCAACCAAAAACCCCCAAAATGAAGGCTCACAATTCCCAAACTAGGTCGCTTGGGGTGTAGAAATGCCCAGAAAATTGCAGATTTGATTCCTTTTCAAATTCTCCTATTTGGCTAGTCCAAACACACATCCAACACCAATAACTCAGGTCTGATTTATGCCCAGCTAATTCTTGAAATACAATCAGCCCCAAATAAGTCGAGATCTGAAAATACTTCTACCAATCACAATCAACAAAAATGCAACCCAATGATGAACCCTGGACGGATCCTCCTCTCAAAATTGAGGAGTTTTTGTTCCACAATCTCTAAAACTTTTGAGGTTTTCGTCCCCAATGTTTCCTTTCCTTGAGGGTTTTTCATCCTCAAGAGTGAATCTCTAAGGGTTTTCGTCCTTAGAAGATTATTGATGCAAGCTCAAAGCTCAACATACAAAATTAGATTTTATAAAATAGACAAGGATGATCTCTACAAGCAAGTCCACTTGCTTTTATAGAAGTTATGGGCCAAATGGCCACCCTCAACTCCCAATCAGATTTTTTCTCCTTCATTTAATGTTTTTCGCACTTTATTCCATCTCCTAAGGAGGTCTCATTTTCCATAGGATAAATAAACATTATCAAATGCCTTTTTTTCCCTTTCTAATTTTATTTTATCATTAAGTCTATAATAACTTACTATAAGTGCCTTTATAATATTTTCTTTTTTTTTCTTTTATATGCACTTTATAATAACTTATTATGACTTGAATTCACCTTGTGTTCATCCCTTAGCAGTCAAGGAGACAAAATGGGCTAGGGGTCTTCGACATGGATTATTTTAGGAAGTGGGACATTTCACTCCTTCCTTCCCAAAGTTGCTTACCCTCAAGCAATTCCAAACTCGTTTGTCCAAGTGCCATGCACAAGAGACAAAACATGCTGAAGTGCTCCAAAATTTGAGTTCCTGTAGAAATGCCCAGAAAATTGTTGATTTGATTCCTTTCAAATTCTCCTGTTTGGCTGGTCCAAACACACATCCAACACCAATAACTCAGATCTGATTTATGCTCAGCTAATTCTTGAAGTGCAATCAGCCCCAAATATGTCGAGATCTGAAAATACTTCTACCAATCACAAAAAAAAATGCAGCCCAATGATGAACCCCAGATGGATCCACCTCTCAAAATTGAGAAGTTTTCGTTCCTCAATTTCTGAAAATTTTGAGGTTTTCGTCCCCAACGTTTCCTTTCCTTGAGGATTTTTGTCCTCGAGAGTGAATCTCTAAGGGTTTTCGTCCTTAGAATATTATTGATGCAAGCTCAAAGCTCAACATACAAAATTAGATTTTATAAAATAGACGAGGATGATCTCTGCAAGCAAGTCCACTTGTTTTTATAGAAGTTATGGGCCAAATGGCCACCCTCAACTCCCAATCAGATTTTTTCTCCTTCATTTAATGTTTTTGCCACTTTATTCCATCTCCTAAGGAGGTCGCATTTTCCATAAGATAAATAAACATTATCAAATGCCTTTTTTCCCCTTTCTAATTTTATTTTATCATTAAGTCTATAATAACTTACTATAAGTGCCTTTATAAGATTCTCTTCTTTTTTAATTTTATATGCACTTTATAATAACTTATTATGACTTGAGTTCCCCTTGTGTTCATCCCTTAACAGTCGGGGAGACAAAATGGGCTAGGGGTTTTCGACATGGATTATTTTAGGAAGTGGGACATTTCACTCCTCCCTTCCCAAAATTGCTTACCCTCAAGAAATTCCAAACTCATTTGTCCAAGTGCCATGCACAAGAGACAAAACATGCTGAAGTGCTCCAAATTTTGAGTTCCTGTAGAGATGCCCAAAAAATTGCAAATTTGATTTATTTTCAAATTCTCCTGTTTGGCTGGTCCAAACACACATCCAACACCAATAACTCAAATCTGATTTATGCCCAGCTAATTCTTGAAGTGCAATCAGCCCCAAATATGTCGAGATCTGAAAATACTTCTACCAATCACAGTCAACAAAAATGCAACTCAATGATGAACCTTGGATGGATCCACCTCTCAAAATTGAGAAGTTTTCATTCCTCAATCTCTGAAAATTTTGAGGTTTTCGTCCCCAACGTTTCCTTTCCTTGAGGATTTTTGTCCTCGAGAGTGAATCTCTAAGGGTTTTCGTCCTTAGAATATTATTGATGCAAGCTCAAAGCTCAACATACAAAATTAGATTTTATAAAATAGACAAGGATGATCTCTACAAGCAAGTCCACTTGCTTTTATAGAAGTTATGGGCCAAATGGCCACCCTCAACTCCCAATCAGATTTTTTCTCCTTCATTTAATGTTTTTGCCACTTTATTCCATCTCCTAAGGAGGTCGCATTTTCCATAAGATAAATAAACATTATCAAATGCCTTTTTTTCCCCTTTCTAATTTTATTTTATCATTAAGTCTATAATAACTTACTATAAGTGCCTTTATAAGATTCTCTTCTTTTTTAATTTTATATGCACTTTATTATAACTTATTATGACTTGAATTCCCCTTGTGTTCATCCCTTAGCAGTCGGGGAGACAAAATGGGCTAGGGGTTTTCGACATGGATTATTTTAGGAAGTGGGACATTTCACTCCTCCCTTCCCAAAATTGCTTACCCTCAAGAAATTCCAAACTCATTTGTCCAAGTGCCATGCACAAGAGACAAAACATGCTTAAGTGCTCCAAATTTTGAGTTCCTGTAGAGATGCCCAAAAAATTGCAAATTTGATTCCTTTTCAAATTCTCCTGTTTGGCTAGTCCAAACACACATCCAACACCAATAACTCAAATCTGATTTATGCCCAGCTAATTCTTGAAGTGCAATCAGCCCCAAATATGTCGAGATCTGAAAATACTTCTACATATCACAGTCAACAAAAATGCAACCCAATGATGAACCCTGGATGGATCCACCTCTCAAAATTGAGGAGTTTTCGTTCCTCAATATCTGAAACTTTTAAGGTTTTCGTCCCCAACGTTTCCTTTCCTTGATGGTTTTCGTCCTCAAGAGTGAATCTATAAGGGCTTTCGTCCTTAGAAAGATTATTGATGCAAACTCAAAGCTCAACATACAAAATTAGATTTTATAAAATAGACAAGAATGACCTCTACAAGCAAGTCCACTTGCTTTTATAGAAGTAATTGGCCAAATGACCACTCTCAACTCCCAATCAGATTTTTCCTCCATTTAATGTTTTCCCCACTTTATTCCATCTCCTAAGGAGGTCGTATTTTCTATAGGATAAATAAATATCATCAAATACTTTTTTTCCCTTTCTAATTTTATCTTATCATTAAGTCTATAATAACTTACTATAAGTGCCTTTATAATATTTTCTTCTTTTTTTCTTTTATATGCACTTTATAATAACTTATTATGACTTGAGTTCCCCTTGTGTTCATCTCTTAGCCATCGGGGAGACAAAATGGGTTAGGGGTCTTCGACATGGATTATTTTAGGAAGTGGAACCATTTCACTCCTCCCTCCCAAAATTGCTTACCCTCAACGAAATTCCAAACTCATTTGTCCAAGTGCCATGCACAGAGACAAAACATGCTGCAAGTGCTCCAAATTTTGGAGTTCCTGTAGAGATGCCCAAAAAATTGCAAATTTGATTTATTTTCAAATTCTCCTGTTTGGCTAGTCCAAACACACATCCAACACCAATAACTCAGGTCTGATTTATGCCTAGCTAATTCTTGAAATGCAATCAGCCCCAAATAAGTCGAGATCTGAAAATACTTCTACCAATCACGATCAACAAAAATGCAACCCAATGATGAACCCCGGATGGATCCTCCTCTCAAAATTGAGGATTTTTTGTTCCTCAATCTCTGAAAATTCTTTGAGGGTTTTCGTCCCCAACGTTTCCTTTCCTTGAGGAGTTTTGTCCTCGAGGACTTTTCTTTCTTTTTTTGGAGTGAATCTCTAAGGGTTTTCGTCCTTGTAGAATATTATTTGATGCACGCTCAAAGCTCAACATAACAAAATTTAGATTGTATAACATAGACACAGGATGATCTCTACAAGCCAAGTTCCACTTGCCTTTTATAGAAGTTATGGGCCAATGGCCACCCTCAACTCCCAATCAGATTTTTTTCTCCTTCATTTCATCGTTTTTTTGCCACTTTATTCCATCTCCTAAGTGACACTTCAGGTCGCATTTTCCATAGATAATAAACATTGTCCAAATTGCCCTTTTTTTCCCCTTTCTAATTTTATTTTATCATTAAGTCTATAATAACTTACTATAAGTGCCTTTATAAGATTCTCTTCTTTTTTAATTTTATATGCACTTTATTATAACTTATTATGACTTGAATTCCCCTTGTGTTCATCCCTTAGCAGTCGGGGAGACAAAATGGAGCTAGGGGTTTTTCGACATGGATTATTTTAGGAAGTGGGACATTTCACTCCTCCCTTCCCAAAATTGCTTACCCTCAAGAAATTCCAAACTCATTTGTCCAAGTGCCATGCACAAGAGACAAAACATGCTTAAGTGCTCCAAATTTTGAGTTCCTGTAGAGATGCCCAAAAAATTGCAAATTTGATTCCTTTTCAAATTCTCCTGTTTGGCTAGTCCAAACACACATCCAACACCAATAACTCAAATCTGATTTATGCCCAGCTAATTCTTGAAGTGCAATCAGCCCCCAAATATGTCGAGATCTGAAAATACTTCTACATATCACAGTCAACAAAAATGCAACCCAATGATTGTGAACCCTGGCTGGATCCACCCTCTCAAATGAGGATTGTTTCCTCGTTCCTCAATATCTGAAACTTTTTAAGGTTTTCGTCCCCAACGTTCCTTTCCTTGATGGTTTTCGTCCTCAAGAGTGATGAATCTCTAAGGCTTTCGTCCTTAGAAAGATTATTGATGCCAAACTCAAAGCTCAACATACAAAATTAGATTTTCTAAAATAGACAAAGAATGACCTCTACCAGGCAAGTTCCACTTGCTTTTATAGAAGTAATTGGCCAACTGAACCATCTCTCAACTCCCAATCCAGATTTTTCCTCCATTTAATGTTTTCCCCCTTTATTCCATCTCCTAAGGAGGGTCGTATTTTCTATAGGCAATTAAATAAATATCATCCCAAATACTTTTTTTCCCTTTCTAATTTTATCTTACTCATTAAGTCTATCCATAACTTACTATAAGTGCCTTGATAATA
This sequence comes from Taxus chinensis, assembly GCA_019776745.2. NCBI lineage: Eukaryota > Viridiplantae > Streptophyta > Pinopsida > Cupressales > Taxaceae > Taxus > Taxus chinensis. Next base: position 1,443,246 of record CM034151.1, on the reverse strand, counting down.
TTTTTTTTTTTTTTGTTCCTTTTTGGTTTTTCTTTTATATGCACTTTATAATAACTTATTATGACTTGAGTTCCCCTTGTGTTCATCTCTTAGCCATCGGGGAGACAAAATGGGTTAGGGGTCTTCGACATGGATTATTTTAGGAAGTGGAACATTTCACTCCTCCCTTCCCAAAATTGCTTGCCCTCAAGCAATTCCAAACTCGTTTGTCCAAGTGCCATGCACGAGAGACAAAACCTGTTGAAGTGCTCCAAAATTCGAGTTCATGTACCTGTTAAGTGAGATAAATCTTGTCACCATCTACCATTCTTCAAATGATCATATACAAAAATTTGTATCAAAGGTAGCACATAATTTAAATTGCAAATTTCATCCTCTAATTCCTCATTTTTCTCAAGAGGAAAACAAATATGAATATGCTGCAAAAGATATGACATTATCTCACTCATTTCATACCTTGCGATGTCACCACGATCTACAATGGGCTGAATTCCTTCACGAGTCAACTGCTGCGATGACATGCTCCTTTCTTTTCCATCCTCATCCTGTGCAATCTGCCCTACCATGCCCTTGGCTACCACAACTTGAGGAACACCATTCCTCATACCGTGCACAACTTCTTCTGGATCAGCATTATTTTCTTCTTCTTCTTCATTATCTAAAACTACCTCAATATAGTGGATAGATCCCTCACCTTTGCAACGATGGTTGGGTGTCCATGGATCCTTACAATCAAAGCATAATTTTTTTCTCCTTAACTCGTTCCTTGTTTCTATTTCGGAGTTGTTTATTTCCCATTCCTTTGCCTTACCTTGTTGCCCACTAACTATTGCCCCTTGCTTATCATGTTGAGCTTTTTTTTCTTCTTTAATTAGTTCTTCAAATGAGTTCTTTTCCTACCCCAAACACCTTTGTAATTCAGGTATTGGCATATGATGGTCTCTCTTGGACTTGTTATCAATCTTCATCCTGCAATAATCTGAAAATGGCATATTATCTTTGAAACCCTTGCTCAAAGATTGGTATTTCCTCCAACAAGAATCCTCATCCATCACCTCTGTTGGTTGCCCTACATGTGACGCTTTAGAATCTTTCAAGAAAGAGGTCTCATGAAAACTAAAAGACTCGTTAGATGAATGGGGAGATCGCTGCTCTGAATTACTGCTCTCACATTTTTCCTTATTATTCGTAGATCTGTTTTGATTCAAATTCTATGTAAGCTGGCTCAAATAAAGGTTAGTGGTTTCATGTTGTTTCACCATGTCGATGAACATTTTCTTAATAAAACCCACATTGAGATCTTTTCAATCTGCCATATTCTGACCTTCTTTTCGCTACCCAACAGGCTGGAGGGAAGGTGGCTCTGATACCACTGTAGTGTCCCCAAATGGACAAATTTTACCCCCAAATGGATTTTAGGAAAAACCCAAATCTGAAACTAAAAATAGACTTAAATAACATAACAAATCTAAACTTCCACTTATAATAAAATGCCCACAATTTGTAAGAATGAACAACTAACTGAAAATTAATTTTTATGCCTCAAATATTCACTTTTCCCCATATTCACAAGGCCAAAAATGGCGATTTGGGTGGTTAGAATCAATTACAAGTGAAATCGGATTTTTCTAACCCTTGACTGATTTTATAAAAATAAACTTGGGCTGAAAATACCCAAAAATTACAGCAATGAATATTAATTTATGTGTACCACAAATGAAGCTGGAAATGTTGAAAATTTCTTCTTTGAGGATGCCCAAACAGCTTCAAACTGTTGCAGATCCAACAACCACACCCAAAATGAAGGCTCACAATTCCCAAACTGGGTCACTTGGGGTGTAGAAATGCCCACAAAATTGCATATTTTATTCTTTTTCAGATTTTCCTGTTTGGCTGGTCCAAACACACATCCAACACCAATAACTCAGATTTGAATTATGCCCAGCTGATTCTTGAAGTACAACCAACCCCAAATATGTCCAGATCTGAATACTTTTACTTGTAATATCCCCTTTTCTCGGGAGCAGCTGGTCAAAGACCCTTAGCCCATTTCATTGTTTCCCGACAACTAAGGGAGGAATAAAAGGGAAACTTAGTCATAATGAATTAATTATAATGTGCAATATAAAATATTATTATAAGAACTTTATATTAATTTATTAATGACAAAGCTAAAATAAAAAGAAAAGAAAAGAAAAAGATAAAGTGATATAATAAAAAGAAATAAATGATAGTCACTTTATTTTATTAATTTCCCTAAGGAAAATACGACTTGGGTTTTTGGAGCAAAAAGGTTTTAAATAAAGCTTTGGGGTCTTTTGGAGAAGCATTCAGACATTCAATCATTTTGGAGCTATTGCTAGTTTCAGTTTATTGCTTGTGGAGGTCAGATTCTGCAGGATTCCTAGCTTTAGTGGTGAGAGATCCATCCCTAGTTGGTCGAGCATTCTTTGGAGAGGGTTTTAGATCCATATTCCTAGCTTGCTATTCGTATTTGGGGATATTTTATATTCCCAGCCTTTTACATTCAGATTTTTAGTTCATATTTGGAACAACTATTTTCTAGGGTTTTATCTACTCGGTTTCAGATTTGAAGAGCAATTTCGGGTGCCTTCCACCCATTGGAAAATTGTGCTTGAATATGCATTGGATAGATATTGGATTTATCTATCTTTTGAGCTATCGTTCGTAATCAGATCCCATGTATTTCCAGAGTTATTAATTTTGTAAGTTTCAGCTATATTTTCATCATTAAAAATTGATTATCAAGACATTTCATAAATCTAAGTTGGATATTCTTGTTCTCTATATTTTTCTACATGTTTTTGCAGATTCTAGGTATTGTTGAAAGTGAATATTTTTGAAGATATAATTTTTTAAAGATTTTTGTACCTTGATCACCCTAGAAAAATCAGAGTTACAGTTTACATGGGTTTTGATAAATTTCTGAGTTTTAGAGTGATATCCTAAAAGGGATATTTCAGTGGTATCAGAGCCACCTTTCTTCTAGCTTGTTGGGTAGTGAATGAAGGTATATTCCAGGAGGAATACACCCTGAAAAGATTGGTCGAAATATGGCAGATCAGAAAGAGAATGTGGAAGAGATCCTTGTGGATTCTATAAAGAAAATGTTTATCAACATGGTAAAAAAACAAGAGACAACCAACCTCTACTTGAGCCATCTCACACAGAATATGAATTAGATCAGATCTGGGAATAATAGAGAAAAAGGTGAGAATAGTAATTTAGGGCAGCGATCCCCCCATTCTTCTAACAGGCCTTTCAGTCTTAATGAGCCCTCTTTCTTGAAAGATTCTAAAGCATCACATGTAGGGCAACCAACAAAGGTGATTGATGAGGAGTCTTGTTGGGAAAAATACCAATCTTTGAGTAAGGGTTTTAGAGATAATATGTAATATCTAGATTATTGCAGGATCGAAGACCTTTGGCCTATTTTGTCTACCCGATGGACAAAGGGTGAGCATCATATGCCGGTGACTTGAAGTCACAATAGAATTCATTATCAAGTGCCTAAAAGAAAACATCTCCACATAAGGTAATTTCAGATAAAGGACTTGATGTTAATAATATTTGATCTTAAGATGATTGAAGAGCAATGCGACTTATAGAATGAGAAGTTGGTAAGTCACTAGGTACCACAGTTGCGAAGGGTTGCAAATAGTGTGTTACAAGGGTACTAATCCTCTATGTTTGTATGCAGCAATTATATCATGAGGAAGATTGGTCCCACTATAGATCATGATGACATTACAAGGAATGGAATGAGCTGCCTAGAGAATGTAAAATTTATTGACTACATATCTAATTTTGTATCTTCCTCTAGAGCAAAAATGCGACTAAGCCTAGGAGGATCAAATCTATAATGCATGGAGTATGTGATGCCCTTGGTGCAAATTTGATGTGGTTAGGATCATCATGAGAGTTCTGTATTGTGGTCAAAAGCTCTCTCACTTTATAAAGGTAGAGGATCTTGAATCTAAGAAGAGGGTATCATATACTCATTCTACAAATTTCTGAATTTATCTTACAGCCTGGTGCTTTTTGATATAAAGATACTCGATGTGACGAAGCAACCAATCTCAGAGGATGTGAGGGATTTCCACCCAGGAAATCCTCTATTGTGCTCTGCAAGGAATTAGTCAAAGTTACCCTCTAGCCCAGTAGTTGATGAGTTTCCCGACGACTAAGGGTTTGAAGAATAAAAGGACAGCAGTAGTGTGATAATCTAAGTCACTAGGTTCGAGCGATCCATATTGTAGCTGATTTGTGATGAATGCAAGACATTCCAGATCTGCTTTGTATTGCCCACTTGCTAATCTGATTTTTGTGACTAAAATTCAGCCAGTTTCTTATAATTTTGGGGGTTTATAGATTAATAACATGACTGTCTGCAGATCATTTATTAATTATTTCCAGCTTTGTGGTAAAAATAAAAATCTGAAAAATATTCTTCAAACATTTGGCCACTAAACATCCTGTAGAATATCAGGTATAGAGTATAGCACATAATCTGTTTCATGTGTTGTTTGTAGGGGTTTCATATAATCAAACCCTAGTCGCCATTTTGGAATATTTAAATGCGGCAGTGTAAAACTGATCTTTGTATGGTCATGTATACCATACTAAGGGCTAATTTTAAAAGGATCTAAAACGTCTGCATATCATAACTGAATGGAAAGTTAATTATATGTATTCACCAATTATTGAATGGGTCTTCCTAGTCGCTTTTTCCTTATCATAAAATCTGATCTGCAGTAATAATTGTTGTGATATCTTTTAACTAAGTTGTTTCTTTATCAGGGAAAGCACCTAAACATTCATCCAAGGATGAGTATCGTCCCATTGGGGATTCATATAGCATAATATGTACATTTTCAGATTATTGCAGTCCTATGAAGATTGGTGGCAAGCCCACGAGAGATCATCATATGTCGGTACCATGAATTAATTTATTATATTGAGATAGTTCCATTATAAAGAAGAAAAAAAAGAAGAGCATGCTGATAACGATTAGGAAATATGTTAAGTTAACAAGGTATGAGGAATGGTACTCCTCAAGTTCTGTCATCCAAGAGTATGGAAGATTCTAAATTCAAAAGAGAGCATATCGCACGGGATATGGATTAGTGGTAAGATTTCATACATCTTTTTTATTGCAAACAGTAAGTTATCATGAACGATTATTCAGCCCATGTTGAACCAGGATGCTAAGGATTTGGTACAACAAAGCCAAGATACTCATGAAGCGTAAAGAAAAATGAAGGCCTTGAATGACATTGTAAGGTATGAAAATAATGCATCTCATATTGCTATTGCTGCATATTCAGATTTAGTTGCTCAAACTCATGAGTTTGGATGGATAGGTTAGAGGATCAAATGTAATATGCCCACGTATGTGGGTACCCTGTGGCTGCAAATTCCTCAGGTGTGTATGATGCCGTTGCTACTGAAGGGCACTATGTCTTCACCCAGCTGTAAATGCGAGCTCTCTCACTTGACAAGTACATGATCTTGCTGCAATCTCGGCAGCGACTGATAAACACTGAAAAAATCTCTTGCACATGGCCCATTAGATATATGAATTATAATTGCTTGAGGGCAAAACGAATTTGGCGAAGGCAGGATTGTCAACAATCCCCTTCTGGGTCCTTAGCCCAGTTCGATGAATTTCGGATTTACAGCTAAAAGTTCGAGGAACTAAAAGGGAAACTTAGGTCATATTAAACTAATCATAAAGTACAATCTTAAATATTATTATTATAAGCACTTAATATTAATTTATTAATAATAAAGTGAAAAAGAAGAAAAGAAAAGAAAAAGAAAAAGTAATAAAAAATAAATAAAAAATTGTAAAGTCACTTTATTTTATTATTTTCCCCAAGGAAAATGGCGACCCATGTGAAGAGGAAAAAACAACCAAAGAAAAAATTAAATGCAGGGAAAAGTAGGTGATTGGTGGTTGGGGGTGGCTACTAAGCCAAGATTGCTTATAAAAACAAGTCGACTTTGGGGGTCTTTTGTAAAGGCATCTACTTCTATTTTCAGATTTTGCTTGAGCAAACTCTATAGGTGCATGTTCCAGGAGTTCTCTTGCTTGTGGAGGTTAGATTCTGCAAGAATCCCTAGCTTCGGTGGTGAGAGATCCATTCCTAGTTGGTAGAGCATTCTTTGATGAGGGTTTCAAATCCATATCCCTGGTTTGTTGGTCCGTATTTGGGGATATTTCATATTTCCAGCCTTCTACAATTCAGATTTGGGAACTATTTTCTAGGGTTTAATCTACTCAATTCCAGATTTGAGGAGCAGTTTCAGGTGCCTTCCACTCATTGGAAAATTGTGCTTGAATATGCATTGGATAGATATTGGATTTATCTATCTTTTGAGCTATCATTTGTAATCAGATCCCAAGTATTTCCAGAGTTATTAATTTTGTAAGTTTTAGCTATATTTTCATCATTAAAAATTAAATTATCAGAATTTTAAAAATCTGATTGGATATTCTCGTGTTCTCTATATTTTTCTACATCTTTTGAAGCTTCTAGGTATTGTTAGCTGGAAGTGAATATTTTTGAATCATATTTGGGTTTTTTAGATTTTTGTACCTTGCTGTCCTGGAAAAATCAGAATTACAGTCTGCAGCTTTTTTAAATTTCTAGTTTTAGAGTGATATCCTAAAAGGGATATTTCAAAGACAAGAAATGGTTGGCAATTCACAACTACAAGAGGTTGATCCATGACTCCCCTTTCCAAGATAGTCCATGTTGCTTGATTGGCCAAATGATAGCATTTTCACTATGTTGATAGGTTCGGGTATGTCGAATGTCAAATTTGTTTCAGTCGGCAAACCTCGAATCTTTCGTCCCATCAGAGATAATATTAAACAAAATTTGACCAATTCTAATCTCCTAGTTTGGGACCTTTAATAGGTCATAAACAGCCATTTCAAAGCTTCAAAGGGCTTTGAAATGACCTTGCCACTCCGTTATGTTTTTGATTGAGGCAATAGTTAAAAGCTAGCACACTTGGCCATCATGCTCATTTCCAACTGACAAAAATTGAGTAGTTGCAAAGCATCTCCCCCACGATTCACTTTGGATCTCTAAACAATGTAACCATGCCATAGCTTCAATTTTGAGCTATCCTAGAATCACAGACTATTGTCTTACTTGCAAGGTAACTACAAAATGATTCAGTGTCTATGTATTGTTCCTTTTAATAATGAATCAAAGGTTTCAGTGATTTAAAGAATAGCTCTCTAGTGCTAAAATTCTGAATAATGCTAAGTGGAGGGTGTGCACATACCAAATAGTTCATTAGAAATGAGAATTGAGGTACAAGTTTTTTAATTTGGAAACCCCAATGTAGTCAAAACCACCTGTAGTGGCAGATAGTTCATTCCTTTAAGATTAATATGGTGCATTGGCAAAAGAGGACAAAATAGTATAAGTGGAGAATATACCAATTATCCAAAACATTATGTCTTGATTGTGATGTCACTCTACATTTCTTTATTGGAATATTTCTTCCTCCTACATTGAACTTGAATACTAACATGAGACTCACGACGACCTTTAGCCCCTGAGCCAATAGTGTCTACAAAATGGTCCTATTTATCATGGTTTGAGAAAAGCTTATCAATTTCATAGTACTAAATTCCTCTAGAGATGAATGTATAACATTATGGGGTGTTTTAACAATAGCTTGGCACAAATCAATTTGTACATCATTAACATGTAATGGTTTGACTACCCATTTTTGCATGGAGATAGCGATGATCATGGTGGTAGGGCAATATTACCATTTCATACAGTGGCAACTTATTAATAGCAACACTTGAGGAAACCAATGATTACGTAACTTCCCCTAAAGGGACGGGTGGTTACATAACTTCCCCTACATATCCTAGGCATTTCATTACCTAGAATAAATAATGTGCATTCTGAGCATACTTTCAAACAGATGCCCCGGTTTTTCTTTGATTTAATTGAAGAAATGCAAGTTTCTCTGATCCCCATGGATCATACGTTCCTTCTAGGAGGATTTTGTCCCACAAAAGCTTAGTGGTTGAGGAGATATGGAAAGAGTTTTCCCACTTTCTCCTTGAGGTGCCAACTTTCTTGCCTTGGTGTCTTCCCTTAGATACTAATCTACTAACACTCCTGATATCCCTCTTCTAATCTCCCCAATTTTTCCCTGCAACACTACATCCTCCAAATCTCCTTGAGAATCCAAGAGAAAGTCTTTGTTAGAGGGTAGCAGATTTTCCTTCCTCTTCCTCATCCAACATGGATGGCTCATATAGGTGCCAAAATCTCACAATTTACTACTAAGCACATCCACGTCAATGTGGGTAGGTCAAGCTTGAAAGCATTTGTTAGCTAGATTTTCTGCACAACTGAAAACCTAGGCAGTCATGAGATAAATCTCCCTTATTTACCGGTGAGGCTCTTGTGTAAGATTTTGTGGGTATTCTTTTAACCATACAGCTCATGAACCATAGTTGTATAGTTTTGTAGCAAGTACGAAGCTGTTAAAGAAAGGAAATATCTGATGAAGAAGAAAATAGCAGAAAATAGGAAAGAAAGAGGGAAGCTGTGCAACCCAATCAATAGATTACAGAGTTGATTGCATGCACATAGATAGAATAGATAGATATTAACTTACAGAATTATAAGCAAAGGGAACTTTCAGATGTAGATCTAGAATAACGCAAAGTTTATCGAATCAGATCTAAAACAGAAAATTAGAAACAAAATGCGCCGTTGACACTGTAATGTCCCCTTTTCCAAATCAAAGGACCTTTGGCCCTTTATGTCTACCCGACGGCCAAAGGGGAGTTTTTAAGGGTGACATAACTTTATTATTTTTATTATATGGTGCTATTGTTTCTAAAAAATAATAATATTATGAAAAGCTCTTATAATAAATGATAAAGTTAATAATAAATTAAAATGTCAAAATACAATTAAAAGTAATTGTATTAGAAAGGAGAAAATGCGACTTGCCTTGGGAATCATTTTTGGGAGAATGTGCCAATCAACCCAAAAAGAAAAATGTGACCAGCATAAGAGAATGAAACAATTTGATTGGCCGATTTGAAGGTGGTAGTTGGGCTGATCTCCCTTTAAATAAACAAGTCGACTTGTATGGGAGTATCCAGATTTTTATTATCATCTTTTGCATTGCTAAGAGCTCTGAGCTTTTATCAGAAATTCCAAGGACGAAAACCCTTGTGAATTTACCTCTTGCGGACGAAAACCCCAGGAGATTGAGAGGGGATTTCACTCAGAAATTCCTAGTGTTATTTATCAGATTTCCAGATTCAGTTCAGCTGTGTGTGTAAAGAGATTTGAAGGTGTTTTTCAGTGATTTGCAACCAGCTATTGGGTCAGTCCATTGTAAGCAGTTTTGGCAGCGAATTCAGAGGTATTTTTATCCAAAATATTTGTCAAATGTTTGTCATCAGACTGTAAACTTATCGCTGTACTTTTATCATTTCTGAGGTGTATTTTGAAGGTTTTCAAGTCTGAATTATAACAGACTTCCAATCTGATTTTCTGGGTTATTTCAGTTTATAATAAGTTCAGTTTTATGTGTAATTCAGCCCTCAAAAATCTGGGCAGTCATTATAAACCTCAGAAGTATCTTTATTGGGCAAACCTTACATTGATGTTTCTCTTTAACCCTAGATTGAAATTTCCAGATCTGCACTAGGAAGTTAACCATGCAATACACAAAAATTTGTATTTGCTGTTTTTGTTTGATAAAAAATCATTAGTGTAAGGAGGATCCATATTAGAGATCCTATTTGGACACAAAGCTCTCCAGAATACATGATGCATTTCTATTCCTCTGCATCAAATAGCTATCTGAGGTTTCAGCACAAAGTCTTAGAACACAAGGAAGTTTCTCTTAACAAGATTCTGCTCCTTTAACCCGTAGGTTCTTCCTCTACTTATAGCATGTAGAAGGGAAATTACAAATAGGACTGCATTTAGTGAACTGGCACATGTGGAAGTCAGAAAGGAAACAATTGGCAATCTCCCTCCTCGAGGGGCTTTTTGCATGACATGCAGTGATTAATACCACTGAAAATAGAACCTTTTATTTTGTATGTATGCCACCTATTTCCAAGTAATTGACTTCTTCAAGTAATGCGATTTTAAACCTATGCACTGAAATTTTAGTAATTTACATGTCATCGTCTTCAAAACTTACGTTTGATCAGAGCTACACATAAACACCCCAAATGTAACCTAGCCCATATGATAGGTCAAATTCGCAATCTTGTTCGTTTATCATATTCTGCATACAGCTGTTTACCTTGCCTTCGAGTCTCACTAAGCTGGATCATGTAAGTGGCTGACTGTGATTTTAAATACGGAAAAAAGATTGCTATTGACTTGTCTTCCCTCAAAACCAAAATAGCTTTTTTAATTAAACAATGACCAATACATGAAAACCAGTGCCACATGTTTGCCGCTACAATTCAGACCAAGTCTTCTAGACTGGAAAATATAAACAGCACATGCTAAGAAGCATACTTGGACTAGGAATTCATCCATGCCCTGATTTATACATGGGCTGCTGTTCAATCACCAGCAACCATGAAGTTTTGCCGGAAACCCTTGCACATATACGATCGACAACTGCAAAAATGAGAATTAAGATCATTCTCTACATATTTATGGACCAGTGAACTATATCATTGACTTCAAAAAAACTGGAAGCTATGCATGATTCTGAAAGAAATAAATAAGCACTAAACAAACAAACAAAAGCAACAAACCTGAAGAAATCTTTGTTTGAGCAACACTTTTTCTTGTTGATGTATGCCAGGGAAATATCTTTGCAATTGGTGCAACCATCTGGCAGTTACCCCCTCGACAATCCGAGGACTTACTCAATGTACCTCAACATTGATTTGCATCTCTTCTTTCACTTGATATTGTAGCACTCAGGAATGAAATGAGGCTACAATCAACTCAGACATAGACAGCATTCCACCAGCATGATCCAGTAGGAGCTTGATCAAGGTAAAAATCTGCATATTAGAAAGCCCATTGCCCTAATACTTTGAGGCTTTATAGCTTTATCCTGCATAACAAGTGTACATAATTTGAACTTCGCTTCAGCACTCAGTACCAACATGCAGATAGTCAACAATGCTTAACCTGCAAGCTCTTTACATAGACACTTGGCAAGGACAAACTTTGCATGTCTTAATAGCATTTCTAATAACATACTTTTACCAATCACTCAAAGAAGTTTGATTTTTTGTTTGTGGGAAACAAAGACTGATCCGGGCTGTGAAAATTTGCAAAACACACTTAATTACATGTTTATTTTATGGCAGCCCATGGTGTATATAACCCTCATATATGCTATTACTACTAATTGTCCATGCTTTGTCTCTGGCTATTAAGGAGATAAACAAACATGTCTATTCCTCTAGCTTTGACACTGCCAAAGTTTGGGTGTCTTTATCTGGCTGCTGGAGCAAGACTAGTGATTTTGACATTCGGTGTTTATCTGTTGCATGTGTTCATGTCGGTAATTATATGACCAGTCCTTGTTTTGGTTATTTCATGAAGAAACGTTGACTCGTGGTCAATCACGAGCACCACAAGGTTCAGTACAGATAGTAACTTTTAATTTATTAGCTCTCCCTGATATATATCACTGATTTAGATTCCAGAATTGGTCGCATAGTTTGGCATGGTTGATTTCTTTGTTTAAAAGTCAATCTTTAATGGGATTATTCTACCTGCACTGCAGCTCCAAAAATCCCTTCAACCACTTAAGTTGTTTGACTTCCATAATGGGAATTTTTACCCTACAAGGCAGGTAAGAAATTCCCATCAATGTCTTAAGTGATTTTTCTTTATTTTATAATGGGAATTTTCACCTTGCAAGGCAGGTAAGAAATTCTCACCTGCCTGCTACCTCTAATTTTCCCATCGTAACTTAAGTGACTTTGCCTTCATGGGAAAAAGTACCCTGCAAGGCAGGTACAAAAATCCCACTGCAACTTAAATCCATCCATTCCCAAAAATGCGACTTGCCTAGAAGAGGCTTTTTTGTGCACGACTTCACCTTTTTAAAGAGAAGTTGAACTCCTGAAGCTGATTCCTTCTGGCATAGCGGCCGTAGATGATCTCCAGATACTCCAGGAAAGAAAACAGACTATACTGGCGAAGGAATTTACCTAGGGGAATTTCACAGAGAAACATACAAGAAAAATAAAAAAAGAAAAACGTTGCCAGAAGTCACAGACAAAGCCCAGGATCCATTCCTAGTGAAAACCCTACTGGTATATGTGAATATTGACATGCAAAACTTCAACAAAGCTAAAACCGGAGCACAATTTACTTGCAAACGGGCTCTAAATAATTAAATAAAATTTTGCCGCAAAACAAAACTGACGAAGATGAAACGATTTTCGGCAATCTGGTACTTTGTCAAAATTGGCTCCTATGATTCACTGGGAATATCGTGACGTAATACAAGCCATCTTCTGGCAATATAAAAAACACAAAAACGACCCATTATTTTAAAAGTACGGAAATTTTAGCACTGGGTAGTCTCAGATTTCAGGGTTAAATCTGGGAACACCAGCATTTCTCTAACTTGCTCCAAGATGATGAATGTCCCCTATCTCTTAACTTGATCGTTCTAGATTTCCTAGAAACCTCTCTTTTCTCAAATACAATCAAACCTCATCTCCTACTTTGAGTATGTGTTCCTTTCAGTGTTGATTATGTCTAGCCTTGTTATGGCTTGAGAGTTTTCGAGCTGTTCTTTCACTTTGAGATCCATTTCCCTTATCCTCTCAATGAATCTTATTGCTCTTGCCCATGTGGGGTCACTTTGTTAAACACATTCAGAGTATGTGTTCATATTCTTCTAAATATTACCCCCTATTTTTAGGACTCCTTCGATTCTTGGGACCTTCTGACACGTAAATTTGGTCTTTGGCACTTTGGCATACGTTGACATACTCTTACACACTTGGATGAAACCTGTATTTTTTAATCTTATTTCTAGTTTCCCTCTATCGATCTGCCCATGCATTGTTTTAGCCAACTATATCTTCTAGATATACATGAACACTCCATAATCCTAGAAAAACATTCAACATACTCAATTCCACCCTTTTGCACCACCGGAACACTGCCAATAAATTTGAACAGTTCCGTTCTACATCAAGAATGCCTCTTTTCGGTAGTGTCCAGATGCCTTTAAAAGTTAGCTTTCAAATTGGGCAATCATCATTAGGTTGTCCTAGACACGTTTCATGGGTCGGCTATGGCAGAAAATTAAAGAACAGTCACCTATATAAACAAAACATCTATGAGGTCATCACTCATCTTTGAAACCTTGGGATCACCTTTTACATACCTTAGACAACTAACACTCTCTTAGATCACTCTCTTTCTATTGTCTTTTCTCTTCTTCTCTTCTTTTCTGTTTTTGGGAACTCGTTTTGAGTTGTCCCCACTCGCACTTTGTATATTGTTTGGGCTGCAGTCCCATTGACCTACTTTTGTGGTCATTCGTTGGACATTAATATATTTATCTTATCTTATCTACCTCACTATATTGAGGATCACGACCAAATTTGAAGAAAACCTAAAATCTCTCAAGAAGAAACCCTAGAGAAATCCATAAAACTAAATCTGAAACCAAATAAGTCAAAGTTGCATGATGTCAAATGCTAAAGTCTAAAGGGAGATTGATTGTTTGAACACGATTTCACACTTTCACCTAGGTGGGAGAACTATGTGACTCTGAGGCCTCTTTGGAGTAGTGTTAAGTAAGAAATGCTAATCCTGAGGATATTCACGGTTCCAATGTTCCCTAAACTTCCCAAAACCAGTTGCATACAGAAGAGCTCGTTGAGATCTTTCCGACGCCTTTTGAACGAAGGAAAACAAAGTCCGTAAGGGGAAGATACAGTCCACTGAAGTTTAAGTTCAATTGGCAAAAAATAAGCACAGCTTGCACAATGTTGATGTGGGAGAATGAGAACATGCCAAGTAGCAGAATGTGAGAGCGACAAATGTCTATGTTTGTCTGAGAAAAAATATGGTTTTGCAGCCTCCGGTCTTCGATAGTCAAGGTGGGTCCCATATAGTATACCGGCTGGGGGCCCAAGCTAGTGGGGACCGCTCTTTTTCAGAAGGTCCTTTTTTCACATGTGATTTTACTTATCGACCTCACTGAGGTCCACATTCTAGTGCATGTGGGATTAAATCCCAAGTTTTAAAGTTCTCAATTCAGCTCAGCGAGCTGGGAGTCGAGCTGAGGGGCGAGCTAATCAAGCTCACATTTGCCACCTCAACATTTTTAACTCACCCCAACAGTGTCGAGCCCAAGTCAAACTCGAGATCAAGATCAATGTAACCAACTCGCATGCCAAGCTCAACAACCGAGCTGGAGATCATGCATAGGATATGTGCCAAGTCAGGAGGGCTCACAATTCATTGCAACCACCCATGGACGAGCTGCATTTGCAAGGTTCAAGGAAGCTCGAGAAACGAGCTAGATCACCAATGCTGCAAAATACGAGATAAACGACAAGTTGACATGGCCACCAATAAAAGCAAACACAAACGTGGCCGCAACCACGTAGATCACTACTCGCCCAAGTCTTATTAAAGACTTCAGTTATCCCTTCCCTGACGCATGTGGGATTTTAATCCCCACATTGTAATGCAAAGTAGTGGAGAGGGATTCGAACACGGGCCTATTGCCTATTACAGGTCCTATTGACTATTTTGGAGATTTTGATGTAAGATTTGTGTTTATTTTGCATCATTAATAGGGGATCGATTCGTTGTGCTTATATTCGTGAACCCGGAGATGTAGTACCTTACAGACGAACTCCGTTATCAACTTTGGAGTTGTGTTCTAATTTTCCTTCATTTACTGTTGTTTTAATCAATTCTGATCTGATTTTTAAGTAGTAACTCAATTTAACGTAATTTGCACGTTTTATGGGAAATTGAGAAATGAAAAGAATGAATGCAGAATTGGGGGTATAGGTTAAATTTACTGATTACACTTCAATTTCAGAGTTTTTGAGTGCCAAATGTAACGTAATACATTGATTTGAGAAATTTTAATAAGTATCCACAAAAAGGGGAAAACTGAGTTAGTTAAAATTCGTCATTATTCAAATCAAACGCTCTGTCATTGGGGTGTTTTGGGCCAGTCTGACTCAATAACGTTAACCCCTTTTTAAGGATCGCTTGTGAGCTTGTAAGCACCATTAGTGTTGGACAAAGGACGGAAATAGGCAATAACATAGAAAATCGAAGAGCTCCCAGATATCTAGAAGAAAGTTACAAGCCACGCAACTACTAAAAGAAACTACCAAGAAAGCCCAAATATTTTGGTATGTCATAGGGATTTGCACTTGTCAACAACATCCATACACGTTAGCCTCATGTTGGCAAACTGAGCATCTGCCTAAGCACTTCCTAGATGATTTCTAGCTAGTGGCACAATACCTCAAACTAACAAACATCTGGGATCAGCTAAGTGACCTATCTTTCTATTGCTTTGCCAATTCAAAATCGAGTAATCACAACATCTACTTGCTTCAATCAAATTCATATTATTGAGTTAATGTACTAGGATTCTCTAATCACAATCTGAATTTATATCTTGGTTTTAGGTATATTTTATGTCAGTGTAAAATAAGTAAAACATTTTGGTGAACTTGATCGTCTGAATCTTAAACACGAAAAAACCTAGGTTGTCTGAAATGTCCCTCTTTCACGGAATAACATTCTTCTAGACCCTTGGCTTATTTGAATCTACCGACGGCTAAGGGACATTAGCAAGGTAGACCTTAAGTCTTCTATAGATCTATTATTAAGCTGTCTAATCTTATCACCCATCTTAAATCATGTCTACCACTTATGGTTTTTTATAGCGATTCTCAACCCAGTATTAGAAATCGGTATATGGGTTGCTTCTTTATTCCTATCTTGCCCGCCATTGAGGGCAACACCTCATGATGCAATTTTTCATTGGGATCTCATGGGATTCATCTAATGTAACATGGACAAAGATCCACATATGACTTTGTATCTTCCTCTACATGGAAAATGCGACTTGGCCTAGAAATGAGATTGAAGGTAGATGTATGTGCATTGAAAGTCCATGCTTTATTGTTGATTGGTTATGGAAAGAAGGTCATCTTTTGGATCTGTTCTACCGATCTTTTGCATATGGGAGTAAGATCGACTTGAGGAAGGGATTCATTCTATGCACTTGAAACATTTGATATTTTAGGCTTATGAATTGCTGATCCTCTAGAATTGTGACATTAAGGTGCTTCTTGAGAACGAAAACCTTCAGTGATACTGCATCTTAGAGTAACGAAAACATCTCTTATAAAATGAGTGGGAATTCTACATCAGATTTAGCCCATCATACAGCTTGTAAAGATTTCTAAATTTCCAGCAGTTGAGATATGACATTGAAGCAATAACTTTGCAACAATGGTGTATTTTCACTTAGGTGCAGAGCTTTGAAAAGATTACCTACCTTTTGGCTATTTACAGTGTTGCAGATGATATTGGTCTGAGCATTATGTTGCCATACTTTAATTTTACTTTGAATGAATAAAGCAACCAGTTTTCAGCTTCTTGGTATTTCTAGCGCTGACAAGCTACAGGGGCAAAGATTGGTGTTTTTTTTCATTAACACGTTTAGGTTCTTGCAAAGTTATTGGTGGTCATTTGCATGAATGGGTAAATCATTGAAGTTCTCATTAATTCTTCTGAAGTATCAGTAAGCATAGTTTATAGCTTTGTGGATCGAAGTATTTTGGGGAGTGGCAATGGAACCTTTTTCAATTCGCCATAATTTTCTGCAGCACTATTCCAAAATAAATTGACATTCCAACCTTGTATTTGCATTCTTGAAAAATCTGACCTAGGTTTTCATATTGGCTAAAGGAGTAAAAGATTACAGATCAAATTGGATAGATGGGGATATCAGAGTGTAATCCTGATTGTAGTGAGTTATAGCCTTTCAAACTTCTAGTCGCAATTCTTAGTAAGTAATTCATCGTTGTGCAGCATAATCTAATAAAGTTGCATCTTAGGAGTATTGATTGTATTTGAGGTCTGCTTTTGGCCTTAATAGCATAGGAAGCTTAGCAATGAAAAATGTCCTATTTGACAAAGATTCACAAGATCTTCCCTTCATTAGTCAAATTACTCCCAGGTCATGTGTATCTTTGAAAAAGTATCCACATAGCTAGATATGCCTCCCATGAAGTGGACGAGAAGGGTTCCCATCTTTGACGGAAGATCCTATAAGATGATGGCAATTGGAATAATTCGATAAAAATCCACATAGTGTGATCATCATGACCCTGTGTCATGATGATTCCAATATGAGCAGTACTATTTCCACTTTCATACTATGGATGATGAAAAGAAATAGTTGGCATCTCTATTGAACCACCCCACCCCCTCTTGGAGTTACCATCGAGTAGCTGTCAATAAATCTCAACTTTTACCATTAGCTTAATCTTAATTCACAAAAAGGTCAAAATTGAAATCATACCAAGATTTGATGTGCAGGTTGAGCAAAAAATCCCAACTCATGCAGCTCCATCAACCAATTGCCAATCATTAGCCTAAACTAGGAGACCTTGGAGAAAAATCTGTCCATTGATCTAATGTTGATGACATTCATGGTAAAAGAAGATCGCTTCCACATCCTCAGGTATCACTTTCCATGCTAATAGCAAATGTTGAGCACATTCATGAAGAAAATCAAAAGCTCAAAGGACATCGATCTCAAATTCAACATAGCCTACAATGGTACACATTGGGAAACTCTTAAAATGCCTAATTTCCGACGAATGGGAGCATCGTACAAAGACTAGAGTTGCTAAGCTTACAGTAGACGCTCGCAGGAAGCTTATGTATGTGGACAACACCCCAAGAGTTCAAGGAAAAAAAGTCTTGCTTAGGGATCACAATGCCAACCGTCTACTTCACATGGAAGTGATATTCGTCAAGAGATGAGCTAGCTGCATCAAATTGGGAACATTTCCAAGGATGTCAGATACCGGATTCTTCCTCAGAACATAGTGTGGCAAGATCTCCTACAGATGCCATCTCATTTATCGCAACATCTTACATTCACAACATAACATTGCCCATAGTGGACAAAATGCTCTAATGGGTAGACAATGGAAAGCCAAGTCAATCATGAAGATTCAAGAAGATGATACTCAAAGACTAATGAGTCTCTAGAAACATATATGTCTAATTTGTGTGCTGCACTCAGATTGCATTCCCTCAGAGAAGCATGACAAAATTTCAGGTTACGAACTTTACATTTGGAGTTGTTAACCATAAAGAGTCCTATACTCATATGTATATGAATGTCATTCTATTCATTTTCTCACCTGCTATAGAGTTTCGATATTTGGCATGCATATAAATGTTATATTTGATTTAGGTATGAATTTATGTCGCTAAGCTCTTATGCGTTGTCACTTCAACATGGTTTTAGACACTCTATTAATGCATGACAATACATCCAATTTTAAGCCTCTTGGTTTTAAAGCTTCTGAAGTTTGAGGCGATCCTGAATTTCTCAATTTTGGGATTCAGACACTTCTCTAGATTGTACATTCTATTTTTACCTTTTGGTCAATTGATACTTCTTAAGCCTTTTCATCATTACTACAGCCAATTAGTGTTCACATTTTAGCTTTGTCACCTCTTAAGTCATATAAACCTATTGGTTAAGTGCCTCCTAAGATAAGTAAAGCAATTTTGGATATTAGGACTTTCTTAATTTATTTGGCATTAATACTATTTCAACACTTGGTTCTCTGAACATTAATCTCTTTAGAAATTCTAGCAATTTGCCTTTGAGCAAATTTACATTTGAGGTTTATAGCCTAAGTGTGCTTTTATTTCATTATTCTTAGGGACAAATGGCGACTTGGTCTTAGGAGGAATCTCTCTAAAGTTCGAAAGGACTTTACATTTCATTGTGTCTCCTTGGTGTGTTTGAAATACAAGCATGCAATTGGGAGGCTCACAAATCACCTATTATGACTATCATACTTGTTTTAGCGTCTCCCTAACAGTAGGATGGGACTTGGTTTCTTAGAAAGGAAAATGCGAGGTGGAAAATGCATAGAAAGTATCATTTTGCAAGGTTGATTGGATGGAAAGAAGGTCACTTTGGGTATCTGTCTTCAACTTTTTGAGGAGCAAGTCAACTTCCAGGGGACTCCATTCTATTCTATGATCATTTGTCCATTTCATCTGAATTTGCCTCAAGCTTGTGAGATTCTGCATAATATTCTGAGGATGAAAACGCTTGAATTCTACTCCTTTAGAGAAAGATTCACTCTCTTAGAAATAAGGGAATCTTCTACTCATTCTTTTCCATTAGCTTGCACTCCCTATTTAGCTACTATTTCCAGCAATGTTGTCAAGAATAAAATTACAGCAGTTGTACCTTCTCATTGATGTACAACTTCTAGGAGTATTCCTAGGAGGGGGGTGATTTACAGTAATTTGTTACTTATTTAAGAAACTTAGGTTTAAGCTCAAAATACTAGCAATCACATCTGTTATCTTGACAATTTATGAATTAAAGCAAGCCGGTTTTCAAATCCTTTCCAGGAAGAAAACCAAAAAGAAAAGCGATGTTATCAAAAGGATTTTGGATGTCCAAATCCAGGCACAAAATAATTAAAAGTCAGTCTTACATAAAGAAAGTACGGCATCATATCATTGGTTCACCCCAATCCTGAATCCGTTGCAAGCTTAAACTTGTGTGGCATTCATAGTATTGGTGTTCATTTGAGGGCAGTAGGCCAATCATGACTTTTATAGAAGTTGCTACATATGTATCTATTCTGCAGACTGCCTACATTTTCACACAAAGTACCTAATCCTTAGTTGAGACACCAATGGCTTCTTAGGGTTTCAAGGAACAGGGAACACACTGTGGGATGTTAGGAACTTCTTATTTTGGATGACAATTAAATAGATCAGTCATTGGAGTAAATATCACTAGTGTAATTGAAGTGATCTCTTGTAGAGTTTCCTACTCCATTCCCTAGACAATCCCCTTAAGTACTAATTAGATCTTTATCTATAAAAAAATTGCTGCATCTTTTATTAATTGTACATTGGGGTTATTAGACTGGCCTCAAATCTCAACTTGGGTCAAAAATTTGGGGTGTGATTTCTCCCTATGGTTACAAACATATATTTTATTTGGGCGCTATGTAATTTGTCGGCTAGCATTCTTCAATGATCATAAACTTGTCTCCATGCCTTGCATTTCAGATCATGCCCCTGAGATTGCGACAATTAGATTTTGTTTATAGGAAGCATTTTGGCCTTATACCTGTCAATGATTTTAGATGAATGAAAGTGCATCTTTGGAGATTTCATTGTGTGATTGCTCATACCTTGACATCATTGGTATTAGAGCGATATTAATCTTTGTGCCTGTGATGGATGTCCCCTTAGTGTATTTGTGGGGAAACATTATTTTGAAATACATTCTGTTGTTGGGAATTTTGTTTCTTATCTTGCTCAAACCAGTTGCTATTTGCTCGGTATTTCCTTTGACACCAGATGGATACCAATCTTTGTGGCTTTGAAATAATGTGATTAGCCCACATCTTGCTCGATAATGTTGATCTACCTTGAAGACACAATTCAGTGACTAGATCAAAGCCGCTGTTACCTTCTGTTAGATATTCAAAAGTTCTTTTCGATGGCTCTTTGTGAACTAGACTGCACGTTTTTTTCCTGTCTGCGCATATTGTTTAGCCATTCTTGTGCCTGTTATTCTGGTACCTGTCTCTCTTAAGTAAAATATTTGATTGTGAACCTAGTTCCTTTTGGAGTCTCCAGTTATTTTCAAATTTTCTCCTATTGCTACTTGGTTAGTTATCACTCACGCATAAAGTTGAACCATTGGATAAACAATTCCTACATTAATGGATTCATGGTGTCCCCAGATTTCACCCTGAAATCTGAGACTACCCCATGTTAAAAAAATTCGTACTTTTAAATTAATGGGTCATTTTGTGTTTTTATTGCCAGAAAGTGCTGTATTGTGTCAAGATATTCCCAGTGAGTCATAATAGCCAATTTCGACAAATACCGAGATGCCTGAAATCGTTATATTCTGTCGTTGGGGTTTGCCTGCGAGAAAATTTGTATTTAATTATTTTGAGCCCCGTTTGAGGCAAATTGTGCTCCGGTTTAACCCTGTTGTGGTCTTACATGTCAATATTCCCATATACCAGTAGGGTTTTAACCAGGAATGAATCATGGGCTTTATCTGTGACTTCTGGCAACGTTTTGTGTTTTTGGTGTTTTCCCGTTTTGTTTTCTGTGAAATTTTTCTAGGTCAATTCCTTTGCCGGTTTAAGTCTGATTTTCTTGCCTGGAGTATCTGGAGATCATCTATGGCCACGTTATGCCAGAAGGAATTCAGCTTCACAGGAAGGTCTGGTTCTCTTTGAAAAGACGAAGTCATGCACAAAAAGCTTCTTCTGGCAAGTCCGCATTTTTGGAAAAAGAGGGTTTTAAGCTACAATGGGATTTTTGGTAGCAGCAGGCAGGTGGGAATTTTGTACCTGCCTAGCAGGGTACTTTTTCCCATGGAAGCAACGCCACTTAAGTCACAATGGGAAAATTAGAGGCAGCAAGCAGGCGGGAATTTCTTACCTGCCTTGCAGGGTGAAAATTCCCATTGTGAAATAAAAGAAAAATCACTTAAGGCATTGATGGGATTTTCTTACCTACCTTGTAGGGTAAAAAATCCTATTATTAAAGTCAAACAGCTTAAGTGGATCATGGGATTTTTAGAGCTGCAGTGCAGGGTGAATAATCCCATTAAAAATTGGCTTTTAAATATAGAAATCAGCCTCATGCCAAAAAGTGCGACCCCTTTTGGAATTAGAAGAATAAGCTTTAATTACATTTATTAATTAAGTCTTCCTTCCAAATTTGGCGCCCAGGTATGATGGAAAAGTCAACAAAGGGAAAGTGAATAAAGGGAAGATTAGAATTAGAAGTTCTAAAATTAAATAAATATTATTTATTTAATGCAGCCCGTTCATGTCAAAAAGTGCGCCCCATTTGGGAGAGGAATAATACTTTTTTTGAAGTATTAATTGATAGTAATTAATTCCTATTTTTGGCACCATGGAGAAGATCAAAGCACATTGTGAGGCTTAAGTGAACTGAAAGTAGAGAGCTAAAATTAAATAAATTTAATTTATTTAATGGCAGCCATGAGCATCACAAAAAAGGCACCCCATTTGAAGAGAAAAAGCTTGTTAATTTATTAATTAATTGCCAGGAATAGGAGAGGCAATAATTAATTATAGAATGATGAGGGTTATATAAGCATGGGCTGCCATAAGGATGAATTAATAAATTCTTTAGCAAAGAAGTGCAGCCCAGACAATTTTGGTGCCCCATTTGAAGAAGAATTTTGCTCAAAGAAAGTGTGTTTACTGCTGGAAGCTTCAAAATTTGGTGCCTAGGTTTGAAGGAGCTTGATTTGTGTCTGATTAATTGTCTACATAGTGGTACAGGTGCCCAGGTGAAGTTGACAAATATTTATGCTTGGTTTGCATGCAAGCAAAGCCTCAAATTTTAGGGCAGCGGACTTTATATGCAGATTTTTATGATAAAAATCAAAGTGTTCATGTTCCGGTTGCCATCTTTGTCTGAATTAATTGCAGGTATTCATTACAGGTGCTTTTATAAAAGAAAGGGAGCTTGAATCAATGTCCAATACATTGAACATATCCTTTGAATCTGAAGAAATTCCCAAATCTGCACCAATTGCAAAGAATTCCAGCATAATTAAAAGAGAAAGAATTACTCAAACAAAGATTGCTCCGGCCATGGCAAAGCATAATGAAAGAAAATGATTAGCAGAATCATGCATAGTATCCAGATCCAGATCCATAATTGCAAAGGCTTCATCCTCTTGTTTCGAATGCAGCCCGTGAAGAAGTCAATGCATGGAGAATTCCTTCTAGGACCTTGTGCATGTTCTCCCAATTTTCCAGTTGAAGCCTTCATTGAATTTGCATTCACCCGGAGTGCTTTCCAGAATTTTAATTTGCTCATATGCAATTAAAAATAAAAATGATGAGTTATTTACGACAAATATTGCACTGATGCATGTACTGGAGAAGAACTACAAAAGCTTCAAGGATAAGAGGGAAAACATGTCAAAGGCAATACCCGCAAGCAAATCACAGTCACTTGCTTCCAGATCCAGCCGCTTCCAGATCCAGCTGCTTCCAGATCCAGTTTGGTGAGAATCAAAGGCAAAAGAATCAGTTGCATGCAAAATATGAAAAAGGACAAGACTGCAACTTTCCTCTTTCCTCTTCTTTCTCTTATTTCCTCCGATAAAGTAATTGAACGATCAATTAAATTATAAAACCTAAGTGATTGGTTTAAAATCCATTACTTGAATAAGTCAACTACTTGGAGATAGGTGGCAGACATGCAAAATAGAAGGTTCTATCTTCAGTTGCAAATCATGCATGTCATGCAAAGAGGAATTCCAGGAGGGAGATTGCCAGTTTTTCCTTTACAACGTCCACACGTGCCAGTTCAACTAAAAGCTTCCTGACTTGTAATTGCCCCTCTATATTCTATAAGTAGAGAAAGAGCCTACGGGTTAAAGGATTAGAATTTGTAAGTAGCATTCTTGTGTTCCAGACTTTGTGTTGAAACCCCTGAGAGCTATTTGAAGCTAATGGAATACAAAGGAGCAGATTTTCGAAGAACTTTGTGTCACGGTGCATTTTGTTTCTAGCTTTTGTCTTAGATCTACTTATAAACTTTGTGTTATTTTAGATCTAGATCTGAAGCTGCCTTTGCTTATTATTCTGTGTGTTGATATCTATTGGTTTCTTCTATGTGCATGCAATCAACTCTGTTATCTATTGATTGGGTTGTACATCTTCTCTGTTTCTTCCCTGTGTTTTATTATTCCCTTCTTCTATAAATATTTTCATTTCTTTAAACAACTGCTTACTTGCTGCAAAACTATACAGCTATGGTTCATGAGCTGCATGGTTAAAGTAAAACCCCCATATAAATACTAGTATATTTTAATTGACAAATTTGACAAGGGAGCCTCACTGGTAAATGAGGGACACCAGTCACACCATTCACACCATTTCCTTCTCTAATATTCCATCCAACACCAGTCACACCATTTAGAGTGAAATCTGGGGACACCGGTCACACCATTTCCTTCTCTAATATTCCATCCAACACATGCACAAGATAGTTATATTCTTATATCTTTGTTGAGGTTACATGATTATCCCACTGCTCAATTCTTTCCGCTTTCTCTAGGTATTGCATTTCCACATTAATAGTTATTGCGCTAGAACTTTGGTCCTTTTTGGTTTTCTTAACTGCGGCTATAGTCTTCTTTCCTTTCTTTGGCACGGAAGAACTTGTTTTTGCTTCTTCTATTGGTATTTCCTTTATAATAACTACTTCCTCGCCGCTCTTGTCTTCTTTGATCATTGTGGCCTCTGAGGTGCTTCGAGATGTTGAGCATGACATACTTGTGGAATCTACACTTATCAATCCTCACTCATCTCCTTTCTTTGGCATCTCTCCTTCCCTTATTTTCCCTTTTCCTTTTAGGTCGGAAACCAATTTTTTGCACCCTGTGGTGGTTAATTGTCCCAAAGTTTTTCGTTCTGAATAAGGATTCTCAACCTCCACGTTAATGGCGGCCGAAAACAAGTTTTTGCTTTTCTTGGTCTGCTAATTCTCCTGTTCACTTCAATTATTACTGTAAAAGCTTGAACTTTCGTTAATGGTGGTTGATTTTCTTCAAGCTTGGACGTTGAATCGCTCTTTTTCGTTGTTTTTCACCAGGGCTCTCGTTTCTCTGCAAGGTGATTAAGAAGAATTATCCTTTCCCTATTTATACTCCTTTTCATAGGCAATAAATGTTCTTTTCATTTAGTCCTCCCATGCATGAACTTTTAGTTTTTCCATCACTGTTATTTATGCCCCGTTGTTGATAGTTGTCTCTTGCTCTCTTTTTTCCCGCTTGATTCTTAATGACCGTTAAGTGTGCGTCATGGGCTTCTTCATGGTCGTTTCTTTTTTTCTTCGTGCCTCTAGCTGCATTAGGGAGCTTATGTTCCTGGGACACGTCACCCACCCTTGTGCACTTCCTTCTTTTTGCGCGCTTCCTTGCCCCATAGCCCCTTATCAAGCTAACATGCTTCTTTAAAAAAAAATTACCCAGTCCTTCATTCACTTCACTTTGTCATTCCCTCATCAAGCATTTTTCTATTTGCGCATGCGAGTTAAAGAGCATAGATTTTCTTTTTACTCACGATCCTTTCTCTTATTTTCAACGCAGAGCTCCCCTTTTTTTCTAGTGCGCACCCTTTTTTCCTGAAAGCCTCTGTAGTGACACTTTTTAGCATTTATTTGCGTGCCTCCTCCCAACGTAAAGCAT
Source organism: Taxus chinensis (assembly GCA_019776745.2). NCBI lineage: Eukaryota > Viridiplantae > Streptophyta > Pinopsida > Cupressales > Taxaceae > Taxus > Taxus chinensis. The sequence continues at coordinate 1,417,677 of CM034151.1, read as the reverse complement.
TGTGTGGTCCTTTGCGCATTACTACAAGAGTTATTACATGCTTAGTCAAAACAAAACAACAGTAAAAAAATTGCACAATTTCTTGTGCTTATTCATGCATGAAGGAAATGTTAATCTACTAAATGAAATAACTAATTTAATGGCATACGCCTCATTATTATATATTTTTTTACAACCCTAATTTACTGGAAATAGGTTTTCAACCTACTTCCATTAAAGTAGCTTGATAGAGGGACGTCGCTAAAGTCCATCAATTTAAATGCCCCAGTGGGCAAACTTTCCACTATCTCATAAGGACCTAGCCAATGTGTGCTCAATTTCCCAAGGTGGCGAGAAAACTTTGAATCACAAAGTAAAACTCTTACGCACACCATAAGAGTCTTATTCTTTATGTTTTGATCATGCTAAGCCTTCTGCCTTGCTTTCTCAATATTCTGCGACCATCGATCTTGTAGCCTAGTTTCATCCAATTGTATCAACCATGTCAACCGTTCAGTTATAGAATCTTCATCGCCTAAGTTAGCGATTCTCGCGATTCGATGAGACGGTTCTATAAAATCTATGGGTAAAACTACCTTTGTTCCATAGACAAGATGGAATGGAGTCACTTTATTGAGGTTCTTGAATGTTGTTCAGTAGGCCCAAAGAACCGCAGAAACTTTATCATCTCAATCCTTTCGCCCAAGGTCGCAATTTTTTGTTAAAGTATAACTCAATTTTATTGAATGCTTCAACTATTCCATTATCCTGTGGGTGATAGGGTGTGGTCTTGTGATGTGCTACCATAAACTCTTGCATTAAAATCCGTATAGTATCGTTCAGGAAGTGTGTCCCTCTATCGCTTGTCAAGATTAACAAACATCCAAACTGGCTAATAATGTTTTACATAGAAACCTTGCCGTTGTTGTATAATCTTTGGTTTGCGCGGCCTTCTCCCACCGGGTTAGATAGTCGGTGGTTGTGATTATATAGAATGCTCCGCTTCGTTGCACAACAGGATTGATAGGTCCCACAAAGTCAATCGCCCATTTTGCAAATGGTTCCTGCGTGATCACAGGTATTAGGGGCATATTGTCACGCTTGTTTGATTTCTCGACCCGTTGGCATTGGTCACACACCCTGGCGTATGCCTAAGCATCTTTAAACAAACTTTTCCACCAGAGATCTGCATTAAGAATTTTCCGCACGGTTGCATCTCTGGCGTAGTGGCCTCCTACAATCCCCTCATGCACTTCGCGGATAACATCGGTCCTTTCATGTGCCAAAACACATCACTGCAAGATTTCATCGTGCCCCATTTTGTAAAGTTGTCCTCCGATTAACTGGTACGACGTGGCTTTAACAGCTAGTTGCTTTCTTTGACTCGGTGTATAACTGTCCGGCACAACTCCATGGTGGAGAAAATAAGTTACATCTTCCAGCTCATCGAGAGTACTCTATATTTGGAACAATTGGGCATCTTGCATACCATTAAATTTAAAGAGGAAAAGCTAGTGAAGGGAGAAAGAAAACTTGCCTTTGAGAAGGCTTGAAAAGAGAAGATAAAGAATACGGAAGAATACATCCAAGGTGAAACAAAACTTGGAGGTTGAGAAGAAGAGTAAGAGCACCAAAATTCCAAATAGAAGTCCTAGGTGAGGTGTTGTGAAGAAGCAAGATGAAAGAGACTTGCTTGAGTGAAGAATGGAGAAGAAAAGAGAGAGAAGTAAGAGAGAAAAGTAAGAAAAATGAGAGGTTTCTTTCCAGTTGGGTATGGTGAGAAGTTGAAAAGGAGAGAGAGAAAGCAAAGGATGACAAATGAAGAGTTGTTGGCTGAGATAAGTAAAATAGAAGAGGATTTGATGAAGTGGATGATAGAGAGAAAGAAGAGAGAAGATCAAGTCCTTGGATGGAGCATGAAGAGAAAAGTGAAATGGCCCATTGTGTGACTTGTTGAGAGGTAAACGAAGCATTTTATTTCTTCGAAGAGAGTAGAGAAAAGCCAAAAAGGATGTGTTGAGACCAGCTATTGTTACCCTGAAGTTGGTGTAATGTTTGGAGAAGAAGAAGAGCAAAAAAATGAAGAAGAAGAACAGCAGGGTGAAGAAGAAGAAGAAGAGCTCATCAAAGGAGCTTCTCATGAGGCTATATGGTCTCCCTATTTTATTTCTAATATTTCATTGTCATGTGTGAATGCAGGAGAAGCAAATGAAGAAGCAAAGGCAAATAAAAGTGTCATCAAAGAAGACATAGAAGACAAAGAAACTGAAAATACAAGAACAAATGAAGGTGATGAAGAATGGACAGCTGATGAAGAGATGATTTGGTTGCAAATCATGATGGAATCAGAGGAATTAGACCTGTTTAGAGATGAAGAAGATTACAAGCAATCAAAGGAAGAATTAATGAAGATTCTACATGATGGAGAAGAAGATAAAGAGCATGAAGATCAAGTTGAAGAATCAGATTTGAAGGATCAGCTGAGAGTGAAAGAAGCAAAGAAGAGAAAGAGTGAAGACAAAGTCAAAGAAAATGAAGACAAAACAAGCAAGCAAAGAGTGAAGAAGGCAAAGCAAAGTGAAAGAAGATTCGAGAATGATGGAGCTCAGCAAAAGAGGAAGAAAAGGAGATCAAAAAAGCAAAAGAATTGGAAGACAAGAAAGAAACAAAACAACATGAGCTCAATTCTCTCCACATGGGGAGTATGATGAAGAAGCATCCTTGTAAATAATCATTTTTTTTTTTTCCTAGGTGTTTAGGGGTGTCTTGAGTCCATTTGGGATGTACCAAGTCCATGTGGACTCCTTAGTATTGTAATAAGTGGTTTTGAAAGTTTCCCTCCAAAACCATAGATTTGAATATTTGAATTTGGCATTGGTTGTGTTATAAGTTAGGCATTAGTGTAAAGGTTGAATAATAATGTAATTGGGTTCATAAGACATATTTTTCCCTAGACATGACTGACTCAACCCTATCTAGGGTTTAACTCATCTTGGGTTGGCCTTATCAAAGTTGTGTTTGTGGAGTTAGAACCCTAACTACCACCTTTTCACTACATTTGAATAGAGCATTCGACTTAAGAAGTGTGTGTGAAGGATAGGAAGTCAGTTTTGGAGGAATATGTCTGTAACAGAGCCTTATGTGTGTAAAAATTGTGTATGGAATGTTATCATGGTATTGTGCATTGAATGCTTTAGTGATTATATTTGAATCCCATTGAAAATGTTATATAAATGTTTTTACAGGTATAAGAGGATGTTAGAGTCCCAAGGAGGTCATGAAAGGAAGAAGGAAATTGTTTAATCAGCCATGGAGACACCTGTATGTGAGAGTAGAGAATTGTGATGCTTGAGGTAAGAGTTTGCCTTGTTATTGAATGAATAAGAGGACTCTAAGGGTTATTTGGTTTTGGAGATCATTTGAGAATGAATATGGGATGTAAGTTAATGAGTATGAGGTATGAAAGATCTGTAGAAACTAAGAAAACAAAATTAAATCCAAAATAGATACTTGCTGGCCTGAGAAACCCTGTCTAGTAGTAGAATCACAAAAACTTGAATAAATCAAATTTGGCTTGGTGAAAAGTTCTAAAATTTTGTGAGCATAATCTGATGGACATTCAGAAATTGTAGGAGAAATTTCAGTTTGAATGGGAAAGTACTGAGGAAGTTATCATCAAAATACAGTCCGTGACTATGAGGAAAATATAGTTTGCACGTGGCAGTTTGATGTTTTAAACATAATTTTGTCTCTGCTCACTGGATTGTTCTGAAATTTGGATGTTAGAAGCACCGAGACATTTTGCAAGCAGGTTTAAAGGATTTAATGATTTGACAATTGTACTAATGCCAGTCTTTTCTTATCTGTATGTGCAAATTTGGGTTGTTTTAGTCTTAATTGTATAAAGTGAAACAAGGTCTTAGGAAGCAAACCCATAAGGGAAGTTGTAATCCATCATTTGGAGAGGAGTGTTGTTAGGATATGTTGGAGTCTTGAGAGGGTGGAAAGTCCTTGTAGAAGCCATCAAACAAACAAAGACGTGACTGTCCTATGACAGTCTTAAGGGGAACCTTAAGAGAGCACAAAGAAACTTGAGAAAGTGAATCTTAAACAAGGGTAAGGGATTGAATTAGGTTGGTGGTTAGGAGATGACAAGGAAAATGGTAAGATGAGGAGTGAGACAAGAAACTGGACCAAGCCTAAGAAAGGATAAAACAGAATAAGGAGAGGTTGTTAGTGTGTGAGAAGAAGAGGTGTCTTGAGAAGCCAAAACAGAAAATATAACATGAATGATGATAGAAGGAAGATGAAACATTGAGGAGTGTGTGAACAAGTTGGGAATAGGTGGCTTAAGGTGTCTAAAAGATTGTATTGGGTCCAAAGTGCTAAAACCCTAAGAAGCTATTAAACCCTAGCAAAGACCTAGTGGAGACTTAGTAAAAGGAGGACATTGTCTTAGGCAAATTGTACAAGGATTTGGAGGCGAAAATTTACAATGCACCAAGAGGGCCCAAATGGGTATCCAAAAAGCTAACCATCTTTGCATGAATGTGTGTAGATTGTTCCAAACATGAAGGCTTGGGAGCTAAAAATGGCTAAAAGAGACCTAGTTGAAACGTTATAAAGAGAATAAAATCACATTGGCTTAGAATTGGTTTCTGAAACTTGCTAGGCATTTAAAGGAGGATAATGGGTCTCTAAATAATTTATTTGTCAGGCTTAATTCTTTGATTTGTGTGATTTTCATCAAAATTAGTCATTTTGGAGGGCTACAATGAATTGTGAAGGTCTAAAAGGTGATTGGTGCAAATTGATGGTATGAAACTTTTGTAAAGGTCTAATCATGTTTGTTTAGTGTCATTAAGCAGGTATAAAGCATTCTTGGCCTTTGAATCAGTTGTTGAGTGCATTTTGAGGTTTGTAATCCAATTCAAGCTTCCTGAGGTAAGGGAAATTGTATAATTGTTGGTGCTTTTGACTAGTGAAGTTCCAACTATTGATTGTTGTTGACTGTTATGTTTTTGCGCCCACCTGGCCTCTGCATCAGAAATCATGGAGCATGTGACCCAAGGTAAAAGTTCTTCAATATTTAATGATATTTCATTGGTTTCTAATGGGTGCTCATGGCAAATTGTTGAAAAGAGATCAGGTGTGCATAAGGGCAAAGAAGATGACATTACAGAAGGGTATGTTCATGGAGGAAAGGCACTTCCAGTTCCTTGTGATTATTTTCAGTTCGCTGGAAATTTCCAAACAGCAGTCAATGATGGGCAAATGGAGGAAGTTTACCACCTTGGGTTGAGTTCAAGAGATGTTCCAAACAAGTACAAACAAAATAAGGGTGAGCTCCTTGTTGGCAGCCCAAGGTATGATAGAAATGATCATATTTTATCTTCTATGCCACTGCCATACTTGTGCCATTCTAGACAACTTGTTGAAAAGAATGATCATATGTTATGTTTGATGCCTCATAATATAATTGGTAATAATGTGAAGAACTCATTGAGTATCATAGGGCACATAGATCTTTTCTTGCAAGTTCAAGATTATGTGAACATCAAAGTTTGAGTTTCGGTTGATCCTTAGAATTATAAGAAAGAGGAAGTCCTTGTTGAATTCAATATTGCTACTCCATGCATAGGTTTAGAAAGAAATTTTTGAAGAATTGTTTTGAACTTGTTATAGTTGTGAAGGATTTACTCTTAGAGTGTTCCTTGAAGCAAAGTTCTACACTCCAAGGAACGGATATCAAGATAATCAGAGTTGCTATAGCCAAGAAGAAGGGGGCAGCTTACGAAAGAAGGCAAGGTATATGGGGAACACGTGATGAGGTAAAATCTACAATTTTATTTTCAAAACATAAAGGTTTTGAGTTCCCGAGTGATAAGCATGCTCAAGTAAATGTTGAATTAGTAATTATTGTGTATGAAGATGGGCACGATGGATGTTATCTTGTTTCCCAAAGCATTGTCACCTAGCTGGACATGGAAGGTATGGTTGTGAGTTGTAAACATGTTGATTTTCAAATATCCGAGCATGTTGCCATAAGATTTTGTACTACTATCATAGACATTCCGAGCTTGTCTTTAATCTTATTTGTTGTCATACAAAAGAGGACAGCCATAAGAGATGACAGTTTCCACACTTTTGACATATTTTCAGTCATCAACAAAGTGTTTCCAACCCCCACTATGTTGTTTCTGCAAGATTTCATGAGGGATATTCAGTATGACAGCAATTGTACTTGTTTTTCACTTATTGTCCATGCAATTTTCAGCCCCTTTCTGTTGTTAACAGCTGTAGGAGAATTTCCAACCATTTGGGTGAAAGGTGCTAACAATAGCAACATGCTTACAACTATCATAGAAGGTTTTTCATCTACTTTCATTCTGATTTTGAGGGGAAAATGCATGATTACGGCTGTGTCTGGGGCAGCGTGAATGAGTTTTTGGACAGCCATCACTCGTATGAAGTTTGTGAGAAATTTGCAAGTAAAAAGGAGTTGGCCACCATATCTACAAGGCATGAAATGAAGAAGAAGAGAACTCTTGTTTTCTCTAATAAGTTTGTTCCATGTGCAGGTACAGGTGTGATGGAGGAAGAGCAGTTGAGTTTGCTCTTTTCCCATACAAATGAAGGAGCAAATGAGATTGCAGCTATAGTAGAAGATGACATCATGAAGAATGTCAAATTTATGGTCACATGTGATCACCCTTTGCAAGGAAATGAAGCCTCTTTCGTACTTGGGTTGAAGCGGAAAAGAATGGAGACATTGAAGAGGCAAAGGGCAGCAGCAAGAATGCAGCCTGAAATTCCTTATTGGCAGCCACAGATCATCATTTTTGGACAGCAAAAGAGTTCTCTACAGCAAGGTGATGTTCTTGTGTGGTACACATTGGGACAGCCTTGCACAATGCTTCCTAGTTCGTCTTGGAGAGTAGAGCACCATTGGAGATTGGTGAATGGTGAGTTGCAGCCCACTAGAAAATCAGAGCATCACAACAAAGGCAAGGTATGACGACTCATAATTTGGTTATTTTTGCAAAAAGGCTCCAGCCAAGCATAGGAGAAATAAGGGGTGATGCTTGGTTACTCTCAAGTGTTAGAAGAAACATCTTTGCCCTTTTGTACTCGATAACATTGTTGACATCATTTTTGGCAACTCTTATCAAATACTAACCAACCAATTACTAACCACCCAAACCTATAATGTAAACATTAATTTCCTAACATTCCCCCCCTTAATGTTTACATGGTAGTAAATAACTGTCACACATCTTTTGCAGCTTGCCGCCTGTGTTTGTTCGTGATCTTGATACAACACTCAAACTGAAGGTATAAGAAGGAACACATCAACTTCTTATCAACCATGCACTATCAAGAACACATCTGACTGGTGAGGATGGGAGCACGCTCAGGAATCATCTGTTTATCGACAAGTCACTTTAGCGAACACATCTGACCTAGCAGTGTGGGAACTCAAGTAGGAACACATCTGAACAGCCTTCAATGGTTTTCAAGAAGCTAACCACAAACTTAGGTATGAACAGGAACACATTTGACCATTCAACCTCTTCAAGACTCGTGATGTTGCATTTCTTCGTGCTATCTGTTCTTCACTATGTTATTACATTAGGGAATTATGTGGGAATACTCACATGCACAAGTGAACACGAACATACCACATCTGTTCTTATTTTTCACATCATGTTGAAATCCACACCAAACTAAAATGTTGAAATCAAACACATTGCACGCTAAAATAAGGCACACCACTCTAAAGCAAAAGCACACACGTGCCACCAAATCAATGAAGCGGCCTCGTCATTGGTGATTAACGAGAGGTCGTTGAATGACCTCCAACCTCCGTTGCCTCCGTCCTCCATTATCATGTTGCTAGCTCAGCTGGATTTGATTATGAGGCTCAATCGTTTCCACATTGAGTTTATTTTGTCTCCACCCCACAATGTGAAAACATTATTTTCCGGACGTCGAATAACACCGAAAATGCATACGTGAGGCAAATTTTTTTATTTTTCGGACTTTTACAATGACTCAATTTTTTACTCTTTGATAATAAAATCATTGACAAAATAATGACACTTAAAAACTAAAACAATACTTTCAACGACATTAAAAATTTGACTTAGTTATTTGACGACACATGACTAACAAATAATATGGACTTTTATAAACTTTAAAATCCATGTGATAAGACAAACTCGACTTTAGTTTTAAAGACAATGGATGTTACTCTTTTAATTAAATTTGTAATGCAGACCAATTAAAGATCTATCTAGACCAAACACAAATGTAAACATTTTAATACATAAAACCTAACTAAAAATTGACACATTTGTACCGACTCTCATAGACAATATGACTATAAAGTTAAAAACAAAATAAGCCAATAATATGATCAAGACACGACAAATCGTCTATTAACAATCACTATCTACACAAGACAGTAATATGAGAAGTATGACTTTAAAATGTTATTTGACGGATTTTTAAACAATTGACACCTACACTCTCAAGGACTACTATAGAACTTAAACATAAAATCCAATTTCCTATTGAAAGAGACTCGACTAAATAAAGAATTGTCCTTTTTTTGTAATGACATAAATTGGTTGATGCCAAGTCGTTCACCGCGTGCTTCAGTCGCTGGGCGCATAAAATCGAATGTAAGCAATTACCAGACTTGATCGGCATTGGGAATACCAAATTCCATGAAGTGAATAGAATCACGCCAGAACAAAGACTCTCCTCAAATACGGCTGCGACTGCAAATGCATGAGCTCTGAATTCGTCAACTGTGTGAATTTCAATGCAAACTCAGGTCTCTCTATATGGGCAATGATCTCGGTGGATGTTTCACCAATCTGCAGGTGCCAAATCTTTGATAGATTGCGCAGAGCTATCAAGACAGACTGTGAACTAATAATGCCAACGAATCAGAAGCTTTATCTCACTGTCTCAGAAAAGATTATGTGGAGTTCTTCGTGGTTTCAACGAGCTTTGAATGAAGTAGAACAGAATTAATGTTGAGACCAATTACAAGAAACCAATGGACGTAGAAATAGATAAGCACAGATTTGATTATCAAATCCAGGACTTCATCTTTCCTACAATGGGCACAACAAATCCTTCAAACAAAACGTAGGCTCCAAGAACATGAGCAAATACAATGCAGGATCTTTAGTTTTCTTCCCATTTTTTGTAAGTGCTTGGTCTATTTATGATGCCACAAAGACACCAAAGCTTCGGATTGTATGAAGACTATGAAAGAATTCAAAAAATCATTTTCAGACCACAAACACAGATTGGAACACCAAATCAGGTCCACGGTGAGAATGAGATGACAACAGCTATTACACACAGCTACCCCATACTCTCATGTATATCCCTGATCTTGTCTGCTCTGATACCACTGATAGAAATTGGAAGAGCCAAATTCAGTTTACAGTAATGCACACAGATTTTATACATCAGAGATTTAATACATGCAGAATTAAATCACAGGTAATAGAACTTCACTGATCACATTCATTCATAAACAATACATATATATAGGATAATGGTTTCCTATATTTATGGAGATATGATCTCCTCCATAATCTCCTATATACGCGTGTGGTTACAACCACCACAATTCACGTATAACCAATTATTTATAATAAACAACAATATAACAACCTAAGCACTAACCAAACATAATATTTACCACTCCGTAAATATTATCTACTATGGAGACACTAAAATTCCTAACATTCCCCCCCTTAGTGTTTACATGGTAGCAAAAGAACTTTCACACTTCCTAAACACCCAAACCTATAATGTAAACATTAATTTACAATATTACTATCAAATATTAACTAACCCCCCTTCTAGTTGACATCTCTCAGAGCACAGGATTAGCCTATTATGCGACCCTCGTAGGCTGATAGGTTGGATAGGGGGTCATGTTGGAGTTTGGCTCAGTTTCAGTTGGCAGTATTTGATCAGTTGGCTTTCGTTCGGGCTCGTTCGGACACTTTTAGCCTGCATTGCTATTTTTAGCAGTATTCAGCACTCAGCGAGGGACCCCTGCTATTTTTAGCAGTATGGATTGATCACGTGCAGAATCACTTCAGTGTTCGTCAGCTTCAGACGGTTTGTGCATCGGGTATATATCGAGAGAGATATTAATATTTAATTGATTTAATTAAATATTAATGGTGGGAGCATTATAATATAAAGTTATAATATTTTATTATAACTTAAGTGATTTCAGTGAAGGGGTCGCCCATCATCAGAAAGGGGCCATTCTTGATGAATATATTTTATTATTAAAATTTGGCTGGAGACTATTGAAAGATTAAAATTAAAAGTTCGAATTATTTTTTAATGATTTCCTATTATTGAGGAATTCGCACTTTTCATGAGTATAAGCCATTTGCTTGGGAAGAAGAAAATTATTATTATTTGGGAATAAAAAAATTGATCAAGTCTGAGCAGAGCACAGGAGCCTAGGGTTTCAGTCTCGAAACATTGGGGAACGAGCCATCTCCAGTGAGTGCAATTCAGAGGGTGTGAAATATCATCCGATTTATTGCCAGGCAGAGGGATTTCTTCATCCAGAAGAAATTACAGAGCTTCACATTGAGTCAAAATTACAGGGTTTTGGATAGCAAGTTGTCCAGAGAGGTTTCTTACATCAAGGCGCCAACTTCCATAAGATCTGGAGATCTAGAGAATAGCCGTACTCTTATTTATTATTTGCTGCTGTACCAGATCAAGGGTTTTCTCATTTCTGCTGCAAATACCAGGTTTTCCATCTGCTTTAGCTGTCACATTTATTCATTGCTGCTGTACCAGATCAAGGGTTTTCTCATTTCTGCTGCAAATACCAGGTTCTCCAATAAAAATCATTGTCTTTTATATTGCATGCTAGTGGATCTAAATTGTAATCATCTCAGAAAATTGATAAAAAAAGACTGGCATCACTATTAGCCATAGAATATATTGTTTCAGATTTGATTTACTTTTATAGTATTTATTCTCTATTTCTTGCAAAATCACTTTATTGCATTTGTGCCCAAAAACTGCAAAAACAAACAAAAACACAGTCAGAATCAGAATCAGGGGGAAACAAGGGTTTCTACAGTGGTATCAGAGCTAAATCCTTCCATCCTGAGGGTTTAGCAGTCTTATGCAGCCAGAACAGATTGGGTCTCACAGGTATTACACACGCAGGCGTGCTCTGATTGATAGGCAACAGAGTTCGATTCGGCAGCCGGAAAACATGGCTGACAGGAATGACAGAGCTGACAGGGCAGAGATACCTCATAATGACAGAGATCAAGACAATGCAGAGGTTTTGCATGCACTCAGGGATTTACGTGCAGGTCAACGGCAGTCCAATGATGTATTACAGCAGTTGACAGTAGCACTTCAGAGACTGGGGACATCGAGGAGACCGTCACCACATCGTGACGATGACAGGAGTGATGCAGGTTCACGGAGAATTCCTTGGACAGCTTCACGGACAGCAGACAGGCCTACTAGGCCTACTTTCATGAGACAGGAGCCCGACGAGGCTATAGCAGGTGAAGAGCATGAGGAGTTGTTCGCTGATACGCTTATGGCAGCGAACGAGGAGTGGGAGTTGGTACCACCCGAGGTCCGAGAAAGGATTCCTTTTGACCGGTTTGTCACTCAGAGGAGAGAACACAACAGAGGTCGACAGGATTGGAGACCTAGGCACCAGAATAATGACCTAAAACATGCTACGAACCGGCTCACATTAGCGATGTTCGATGGCAGTGGCAAAGTGACAGCCCAAGCGTGGATTAGTAAGCTTGACACATTCCTTACATTGCGTCCGATGGCGGAGAGAGATGCAATCAGGTATGCGACACTACATTTGGAGGGAGTAGCTTACGACTGGTGGCACCACGGAATGGTGACGCTACAACATGATAGGATCACTTCCTATCAGGAGTTTGTTGACAGGTTGGTAGAGCGTTTTGACAGGAAGGATCCAGAATCCTACTTCAGAGACTTGGCTCAGTTGAGACAGAGTGGCAGCTTGGAGTCATATATTGGTGACTTTCAGAGGTTATCAGTTATGGTTCCGAACATCTCAGAGAGGCGATTGGTAGTGCTCTTCATGGAGGGATTGACAGAGCCATTGAGAGGCTGGATCAAAGCCTTTGATCCTCCTTCATTACAGGAAGCGATGAAGAAAGCACGGAGCATGGAGTTGGCAGCACCGTCTAGTAGATTTAACTCCAGAGGTAATTCTTCATTCAGGGATAACAAGGGCTTTAACAAAAACAGGGACAAGTCTGATTTCATCAAAGAAAAATCAGATGCTAAGAACGATTCGAAGGGTAAATCAGCAGCGCCACCTTTGGATCGTGAGGCCCTTAACGATCTACGCAGGAAGAAGCTTTGCTTCTACTGCAAAGGCCCCTACGACGCCAATCACGATTGTCCTCTAAGACCTAAGGGCAAGGCAAATCGAGTGATGTGGGCATATTATGAGGACTCAGAATCAGAAAAATCCAAACAGCATGAGAGTTCCGAGGATTCAGAGTCAGAGGCTTCAGAGCCTAGGGCAGAGACAGAGCCAGGGCTTCAGATACAGGAGGCACGCCTATCTAGCATTCAGCAGGAGGGTTCTTTCAGGATTCGTGGAGTGTTGGCAGGACAGAGGGTCATTACCCTACTTGATACAGGAGCCACACACAATTTCATAGATGCTAGATTCGTTGAGAAACGCGGACTCATCACTGAGGAGTTCGAGGGCATTAGGGTTAAGGTGGCCGACGGATACACTTTGAGGTGTGAACGCATGATTAAGGATCTCCCTTTACGCTTGAACAATTATGAGTTCAAGGCTGATTACTACGTAGTTAACATGGGAGACATTGATTTGGTTTTGGGAATGAAGTGGCTTCATTCATTGGAGGAAGTCACTCTTCGTCTCAAGGACATGGAGATCCGTTTTGATGTTGACGGGAAGACACATTCTAAAAGCAATTCGGGACAGCAACATCAAAACAATTTCTTTTCGTCGGATGGAGAGGCTCATGCGTCACGACATGGTAGAGTGGGCTGCCGAGTGCACATTGGCACCTATACAGGAGGGACAGCAAAAGACTGAATACCATCCCGACATACAGCAGTTGAGAATCAAGCATGATAAGGTATTCAGGGTCATCAAGCATGATAAGGTATTCAGTGATATTCCACCAGGGAGACCTCCAGACAGGGGCATTGAGCATATTATTGAGCTTGAGGAGGGCGCTAAGCCCGTTATGATTACGCCCTATAGACATCCTAAACGGCTGAAGGATGAGATCGAGAAAACGATCAAGGAATTACTTGCTATGGGTCACATTCGGCCTAGCAAGTCACCATTTGCTTCTTCGGTTGTGTTGGTAAAGAAGAAGGATGGCACATTGCGCATGTGTATTGACTATAGAGTCCTAAATAAGAGGACGATCAAAAACAGGTATCCGATACCGCGTATTGACGAGCTTATTGATGAGCTCCATGGTGCATGTTACTTTACCAAAATTGATTTACGGTCAGGGTATCATCAGATCAGGGTCCGTGAGCAGGACATAGAGAAGACGGCTTTCCGATGTCATTGTGGACACTTCGAGTTCGTGGTGATGCCATTTGGGCTCACTAATGCACCAGCTACATTTCAGTCCACGATGAACAGGGTTTTTCATTCACTGTTGAGGAGATTCGTATTGGTCTTCTTCGATGATATCCTTATATACAGCAGGACTTGGCAGGAGCATCTGGGTCACCTGGAGACCGTGTTGAGTATTCTTGAGAGGGAGTCCTTGTACGCCAAGGAATCCAAGTGTGACTTGGGGATGACCGAATTGTTATATTTAGGTCACATTATCAGTGCAGATGGAGTGCGGATGGATCCTGAAAAGATCCGCGCCATTATTGACTGGCCTACACCGACAAACCTGACACAGTTGAGAGGGTTTCTAGGGTTGTGTGGGTTCTACCGTAGATTCGTGAATGGTTATTCACGACACGCAGCCCCTATGACAGATTTACTGAAGAAGGGTGCATTTATTTGGACTCCTGAGGCACAGGAATGTTTTGAGAAATTCAAGGAGTTGATGACTACATGCCCTGTTTTAGCACTACCCGACTTTACGAAGCCTTTTGAGCTTCAGTGCGATGCATCAGGTGAGGGCATTGGTGCGGTGCTTATGCAGGACAAGCACCCGATTGTGTATGAGAGCCGAAAGCTCAGAGGGCCAGAGAGACTTTATAGCATATATGATAAGGAGATGCTCGCAATCATGCATGCCTTAGCAAAATTTAGACAGTATCTTGTTGGCAGCAAATTTTGCATTAAAACTGACCATAACAGTTTGAGACACTTCTTAGGGCAGCGAGATCTCAATGATCGTCAGCAGAAGTGGGTCAGTAAATTGCAGGCCTATGACTTTGATATTTCGTATATCAAAGGTACACAGAACGTAGTAGCTGATGCTCTTTCACGTAGGCCATACTTGAGCTCTATGGTTCATATTACGGAGGATTGGAGGCATATGATTGTGGCAGAGTATGCCAAGGACACTTGGGCTTCCAGCATTGTTGAGGGATCGACGGTTGATACCAGGTATACACTTGTGAATGACTTGATCATTTACAAGAACAGGATTTATTTGATCCCAGATTCAGAGGTGAAGAACATAATCATGCGAGCCTTTCATGATGTACCGACTGCAGGACATCCCGGGTATTTCAAAACCTATAGACAGATACGGGAGAGATTCACATGGAAAGGACTCAAGGCAGATGTTCTTCAGTACGTGCGTGAGTGCCCTGTTTGTCAGCAGAACAAGCAGGAGAACACGTACCCGGCAGGTTTATTGCAGCCACTTCCGATTCCTGACAGGAAGTGGGAATGCCTGTCGATGGACTTTATTACGGGCTTGCCTAAAGCCCAAGGGCGAGATTGCATATATGTAGTTGTGGATCGGCTGACGAAGTATGCCCACTTCTTTCCGATTACCACTACCTACACAGCTACACAGGTGGCAGAGGTCTTCTTTCGTGAGGTATTCAGACTACATGGATTGCCTCGGAGCATTGTGAGCGACAGAGATAGTCGGTTCTTGAGTCATTTCTGGCAGGAGGTCTTCAAACTCTGTGGAACCGAGCTTACACCGAGCACCAGTTACCACCCTCAGACAGACGGGCAGACGGAGATAGTGAATAAGTGGGTGGAAGGATACCTCAGAAATTACATTTCAGGGCAGCAGAAGGCGTGGGTCAGATGGATTCATTTGTGTGAGTATTGTTACAACACGACATTCCATATGACCATTCAGATGTCACCTTTCATGGCGTTGTACGGGTATGAGGCGCCGAGTTTTCTGGATTTGCTACTGAGCGACAGTAGAGTGCCGAGTGCTGGAGACTTGTTGCAGGAGAGTCAGGATACTATGAAGGCTCTCAAAGAAAATATCGCCAAGGCACAAAATCAGCAAAAGCAGTATGCGGATCAGAAGAGAACAGAGAGGCATTTTGAGGTGGGTGACATGGTTTACCTTATGCTGCAGCCCTACCGTCAGTCCACTCTTAGGAAGAGTGGGTCAGAAAAGCTTAAGCCACGGTATTACGGTCCTTTCAGGATCTTGAGGCGAGTTGGAGAGGTGGCTTATGAGCTTGAGCTTCCGGCAGAGAGCAGGGTACACAATGTTTTTCATGTATCACGCCTCAAGAAGGCGTTGGGACACCGTGTGGTACCATCTGCAGTTCTACCTCCCTTAGATGATGAGGGAAAGTTGATTTTAGTACCTGAGTCCATCCTGGAGTACAGGGAGAGACAGTTGCGTAGGAGGACTATCAGGGAATACCTAGTGAAATGGAGAGATTTGCCTGTTGAGGATGCTACATGGGAGAGCGAGGATATTCTGCAGCATCCGGAGTTGAGATTGCTTGAGGACAAGCAATTTCAGGAGGGGTGGACTGTCATGTCCCCTTCTAGTTGACATCTCTCAGAGCACAGGATTAGCCTATTATGCGACCCTCGTAGGCTGATAGGTTGGATAGGGGGTCATGTTGGAGTTTGGCTCAGTTTCAGTTGGCAGTATTTGATCAGTTGGCTTTCGTTCGGGCTCGTTCGGACACTTTTAGCCTGCATTGCTATTTTTAGCAGTATTCAGCACTCAGCGAGGGACCCCTGCTATTTTTAGCAGTATGGATTGATCACGTGCAGAATCACTTCAGTGTTCGTCAGCTTCAGACGGTTTGTGCATCGGGTATATATCGAGAGAGATATTAATATTTAATTGATTTAATTAAATATTAATGGTGGGAGCATTATAATATAAAGTTATAATATTTTATTATAACTTAAGTGATTTCAGTGAAGGGGTCGCCCATCATCAGAAAGGGGCCATTCTTGATGAATATATTTTATTATTAAAATTTGGCTGGAGACTATTGAAAGATTAAAATTAAAAGTTCGAATTATTTTTTAATGATTTCCTATTATTGAGGAATTCGCACTTTTCATGAGTATAAGCCATTTGCTTGGGAAGAAGAAAATTATTATTATTTGGGAATAAAAAAATTGATCAAGTCTGAGCAGAGCACAGGAGCCTAGGGTTTCAGTCTCGAAACATTGGGGAACGAGCCATCTCCAGTGAGTGCAATTCAGAGGGTGTGAAATATCATCCGATTTATTGCCAGGCAGAGGGATTTCTTCATCCAGAAGAAATTACAGAGCTTCACATTGAGTCAAAATTACAGGGTTTTGGATAGCAAGTTGTCCAGAGAGGTTTCTTACATCAAGGCGCCAACTTCCATAAGATCTGGAGATCTAGAGAATAGCCGTACTCTTATTTATTATTTGCTGCTGTACCAGATCAAGGGTTTTCTCATTTCTGCTGCAAATACCAGGTTATTCATTGCTGTTGTACCAGATCAAGGGTTTTCTCATTTCTGCTGCAAATACCAGGTTATTCATTGCTGCTGTACCAGATCAAGGGTTTTCTCATTTCTGCTGCAAATACCAGGTTCTCCAATAAAAATCATTGTCTTTTATATTGCATGCTAGTGGATCTAAATTGTAATCATCTCAGAAAATTGATAAAAAAAGACTGGCATCACTATTAGCCATAGAATATATTGTTTCAGATTTGATTTACTTTTATAGTATTTATTCTCTATTTCTTGCAAAATCACTTTATTGCATTTGTGCCCAAAAACTGCAAAAACAAACAAAAACACAGTCAGAATCAGAATCAGGGGGAAACAAGGGTTTCTATGTTCTTTTATAACAGCAAAGAATTTCTATGGAAATATGTATGTCAAATCAACTGAAAAGGATCTCCAAATATTATTAAATCGATTTCCAACAATTTGAAACAAGTTCAGACCCAAATCGATCCAATATGTACTAATTATATAAATCTGGAAAAGTAACTGCAAACTGGTAAATCACAGCACTTCAATTTAGATTGATTTGGCCTCAAAATGGTATAAATTTGAGTGCAAATTATTGTTGTAACTTTCTAAGACCCAAGCAATCTGATTTAGATTAGATTTCCGAGTTTATTTACTCAAAAACAATTGAATTTCACCTCTTATGCAAATCGTACTTCTTGGAAATACACCATTAAAATCTGATTTGATAAAATAATAATAATTTATTAATATACAATGATTACATAATTGTTTTAAGACAAATACAGGGGTTTTCGTTCCTTCTATTGGTCGTCTCCGGGGTTGTGTCCCAATAGGTTAAATCTGAGATAAATCTCTCATATTTGGAAATTTACAAACAAATACATACATGAAAATGAATCTCATAACCCCTACATATACTAATTAGAAGGGTGGCGCCAAACTTGGAAAGACATGTCCTGTTCTCTGTCTTTTAATTAACCTTAGCTGACCCCTTTAGTATAATTATTTGTTACTAAAGATAGACAATAGGCGTTGCATTCTTTCTTATTATTTTTTTCTTTCGTTTAACCATGAAGAAGGTCTTGCCCGGAAACCCAAATGGTCTTCAATTTTGGAGAAAAGGGGACATTACACTGGGCCATGCCTTGGTCAATCCTCAAGTCGGTTCTAAAGTACCTCTCAAGCCTAACATACAACACCTTATCCAATAGTCTACATGTAATAATATCCACTTTGGGGAACTTCCTATTACTACTCACCACTAGCAGGCTTGCATACAATCTTTTGTTTTGTCTCCCCCTCACTCTTCACATTGTAGTAGCTACCATCCCTCTCCCACTATTAGACCCTAACTTATATTAGGATCCACAGTCCATGTCGTAAATTAAAAAATTGGGGTAACCTACCTAATCCCTCTCTGAACTCCTACCATACATCAACAAGCTAGTCAATCAAACAGGATGATTTATTGGACCAATTATGAAACACAACTACTAAAATTTATATTCTTGAGCTATTACAAAAATTACCTGTATACAAGGATATATTATATGAGGCTTTGTAGAATACTGCTCTCCCTAGTAATACACCACAGATGGCTTTTGCTTATATTATGAATACATTTCAAAGCATTGATAAGGTTGCTAAATTCAACACTAAGAATTTACCACCTAGGCATATTCCGGATCAATATCAACTGCTGCGCATTATTGTTGGTATTCAAGGTTTTCTAATTAAGCAGGTATTAATCGATAATGGATCAGCTCTAAATGTTTGTCCTAGCTCGTTGTTACAACAAATGGGAATTCATGCAAGTGTTATTCAAAAATCATCTCAAGTTATAAAAGGATTCGTAAGTACCCCTTGGCCTACCACGAGTACAATCACATTGGACTTATTACTTGGGCCCAAAGTAATGCCCACTACATTTCACCTCTTAGATAGTCCTCTCGATTACGGTCTTTTATTTGGGAGACCCTAGATTCATGATATGGAGACAATCCCATCAACACTTCACCACTGTGTTATATTCATACACGATGGACACAAGCACACTATTATGGCAGACGAGGAACCCTTTAAATATTGTCGAATCATACCATCCTCCTCTCAAGAGACCTCTAACATACTTCCAGCACAACCCATTCTTATTGATAAATTGCACAGTTACGACATAGGCCAATCAAGGGCGATTATAACACTGAACCCATGAGTTAACCATAGGAACAAACATCTACAATAGTGAATAACTAGTTAGAGAAATTACTCTTGACTAAAGCGCAATTAGACATGCACAAGTACAACTAGCACAGCTTGTTGTTATACACAGTTTGAAATAAAAACAACCAAAACAGGAACTATGATAGTGACACTGATGAACAAGAGATGACAAATGAGTGCACATGCAAATTAAATGTCAATCCCATTGATGACGATGATTCTTTGTTTACCTTCACCGGCCCAAGACAATACTGAAGTAACTCTCGATAAGGTCGTGATTGCAACACTTCCTCCCAATACAAAGCCTAGTACAAAAGACAGAAATCCCAATGCAGGACAAGCAAAACACCATTTTCTAAAAAAAGTTTCTCTACAAGGACGCGAAAAAGTAATATATACCTATAGAAGAGGCTACTTCAATAGAGGCCAGCATCATTTCTAAGTGTATGGCTGACGAATCTCGAACTTTACGATTCTGGAAATCCAAATACATCATGCAACTAGCTTCAAAAGCAAACTATTCTGGTAATACAATTAGTGCTATCGACACTCTTACCCCTCTACAAGATATCAGCGCAACAAGATACCCCATGGGCTACACTACTAGACTATTACTAGAAAATGTAGCCTTTTAGTCTTACCTTGATCCGCAACATCATACGGCTACCAAACTATCACAACAATCAAATAACCCCTTTTGTGATGGACCACATTACATTACGATTCTGGAAACCAAAAGCAAAAGAATCTGAAATAAAAATTAGACCAGAATTTGCAACAAAAGTTCCCAATTGTGATAACCATATCAGTTTACCCCGAGTGAAAGGAAGGAGTTGGATGCTTAGTTGAAAGAACTTCTTGATGCAGGTTTTACTTAAGCCAAAGCAAGAGCTCATATGCATACATGTTGCCTTGTTTGTCAACAAGCACTCTGAGCAGGTCAGGAGAAAGAAATGCTCATGCATCAACTATAAGCCACTGAATGATACCATTGTGTTGGCGAAATAATTTGTCGCGTGGCAAATTATTGGGTTTTCACCAACAGTATGGGGCTAAGCCCCTCCTTGTGTATGGGTGAGGCTCCTAGTATTGAATGTAAACTATCCTAATTCTGTGGGGTGGAAAATAGGTCGATGATCACACGGGAACACTTCACTAAACCTGTGGCAAAGTGCTTGAACACACTATAAGGTGTTGAATGAGCTGTTTAAAGGAACACTTATTAGTGAATTAGAGGGTTAATGTGTGATTGAGGCATGGTTTCACATTCTTCAAACATGGTAATCACATGAAGATCATCCATTTGCCCATTCCTTAAGACAAAACAAATCATAGAAACGGACTTCCATGGATTCGTTCATTAAAGGCACAGACACCTTTCTTGGTTTTACAAGATGCTATCATATATGCAAAATTGGAAAGAGATATTAGAGGAACATAGAACAAGAAATAGAAGAATCCTGAAGCGTTTATTACTTGATGTAGAAGTGGAACTAGCTCAACAATATACATTCAACCAAAGAGATTTGCCAACCCTTTGGAATGCAGAAGCCATCCCAATTTATAGCATTACAATTTGTCATTTCATCTACCACCCAAATCCTTGACTCTTCACATTTCCACTTTGTGACCTTTCAGATGTCACTAGGAAGTGAAACATACTTAGGATATTGGAAAAAGGACTCTTACCATTTTTAGCTAATGGTCACTTAAGTGGAAATAGGATTCCTCCTAGCAATAAAGTATTGATTCTCAATTGGAAAATTAAAATATGGGGAGAGAGAGATGAAGAGAGGAAGAGGAGAGGTTGACCGATCTGTTGCTGATGAAGAACTTGCTGATTTGAGGCATGGTAATCACAATCTCCTCCTTCTTGCAAGATGTGAGCACAGACACCTCGGACTGTCGAATGAGTTTTTAGAAACACTGTTGAGAGACCTCCTGATGTGAGCTTGAGATGATTGCAACATCACTCATGGTGATCTTTTCTCATCATGCTCGTTGATGACCATTTCCTTGATGACTTGAATTTCAATAAAGTTCTTGGATGTTTCGAAATCCTTCGCAGAACTCATGATGTTCTTAATTTCACCCATTTTCAAGTGACTGTGTTTCACACAATTGATTACCTTTGATACGTTCCTTAGAGAAGCTAATCATTAGATAAAATTTGAATGAGATCTTCACTTTCCTCCTCGTGCTAAATTTGGTCTTAAAATCACAATTTTGTGACAAAAAGGTCTCCTTCATGGGATGGAATCAACCATGATGACTCCCTTTAGCCACAATTAGGATGAGTTGAACTATCTAGCTTCTTGCATTAAATTATGTCATGCAGAAATCACCTATGGACTGATGCTTTGAGAGCATGCGTAGTTTTCTCTCCTATCTAGACCATGAGATAACTTCCCAGCCTTGCAATGGTGGAAAAAAGCAACAAGATACGCAGAATGGGAGTTTGCACAAGCTTTCTGAACTCAATTACAAGACTTACTATTTTTAGCAGGTCCTATCTAGGACTGCTATTTTTAGTAAGTTTTCACAATTTTCTTTTATGATGTTTGTTACTGCTTTGGAATGTTATGGATGTTGAGAATTCACCAATTTTTTAAAACTTACTATTTTTAGACATGTCTACAACCTCACATACTTGCTATTTTTATAAAGGTGCACTTACATGTGTCAGGTATCAACAAAAACACTACCAAAAAATTATGTTTTTCTCTAGGACTCTCTGCTCCAAATTTCAAGGTTTTTCCACCTGCCAAATCTCTATAGAATAAAAAAGGAAACTTGCTAAAATGTTGTTTTTGCTGTAGCAATTCTGGACATTAATTGAGGTTGGAAGGGAAAACAACAATAAATTGCAAGGTTAAAATGATTAAATTTGTGATGAGAGAAGTTAGCCAAATCTCTGCATGATTTTTGATATGCTTGTGACCATAACAAATTTTCCGGAGTGAAGGAGGTTAAAGTGGAGGAAGGGGGGACACACTTTTGTGCCCCCCTTGCCCCTCATTTGCACATTTGGGGATATAGGGGATATATGAGGTCAAAAAGTGCAACCTGGGCTTGAGCAGGGGCTTAAATTTAATTTCTTTAGGGGTGGTAGAGCGAAGGTGTTCTAGGTGACTATGGGCTGAACAGGGGTTGAATCGAGGTCGCACTTTTGTGTCCCCATTGTCCCACTTGTCCCTTAGGGGAAAGAGGGGATAACATGGTGTCCAAAGTGTGACTTGGATATTTTAGGGAAGCAAATTTTTCCTTGTGTGTCCAAATTGGGACACCTTAATTGATTTTTTCACCCCGAAAGCATAAGAAAGTTTTTTGGGGTTAAACCTTATATGATTTTGAATCCAAAAAACATGATGAGATAAATGGAACCATTATTGAGACCAAATTCTACCTAAAATTACAAATTTATGACCTATTTTATCTTTGACCGAGAGGGGTAGCTACAGTGTTTTGAATTACCTCAGGATATCCTTAAGTTTTGGAACAAAATTCATGTTTCCATCTTGTATAGGATTATAAGATATTTCTTATAACTATTTTTTTAACCTCCTAACTCCTTCTGGAACTCCCAGAATCATCCAGAGAAGTCAACTTTCATCTTTCATTCCTTAAACCCATAATTACCCGATGTTGAACAAATTGTTCCTGAATCAAATTTTCTTTACTAAAATTCCTAAATTACCTTGAACACCTTCAATATCCTCTGACATCACCCTTAGATACTTTATATTTTCCCTATACGCTTTTGAAGGGTGTTTACTTTGTCGCAGAATGGAAAAAACGACCTTTTTAGGCCTCTAGAGGAAGTTATCTTTCATTGAATCTCAATGAGTTCATCAACCACATTAGGCACTCTTCCATGCACATTGAAACACACTTATAAATACCTTGTTAGCACTTTCCTTTGAGCCTGAGTGAGGGTTTAAATTGATGGTAGATTGGCCAGAGGAAGGATTCACAGTGACCAGGAAACAAAATTTTCAATTATGGGCTTAGTTGTCATGCTTAAAAGTTTCAATTTTTCATGTCAGTCATTTTGCATGACAACGGGTTGAAAAAGAACGACAAGATGTTTTCAAAAGAAGGCTACTTTGGAACCTCCATGGTCTATTTGTAATGTCCCTTTTAGGACTTAAAATGGAGAAAAGGGGTTTACGGTTATCCCCAATAGATCTGATCTGAAAATACCTTCAAGTACACACACAATAAACTGAAAAATAACTGAAAACCAATCCAAAATCTGCAGTCTCCTAGGGCATCGAACTACCTATGAGATTTGAGACCACTTTTCATTATGCAAATCAATGTAGAATGCCACAAAACAATTAATCTAGCCACGACAATATCTATACATCACAAATACATCAAAAGATTGAAGAAATATCTTATTAGCACAACTGGAATTAAATATTTGTAACAACAGCTATCTAGCCAAAACCAAGGGCTAGGAAAAATAGTAAATTTTCACTAAAATTCACCAAACTCCAGATTACGGCCTTATAAATTATGTCGAACAAGAATATCAAAGAATAAAGGAGTTATGTGCCTAAGAAGGCACCGAACCACCACCAAACCCTAGTCGCTCCCCTAGGGAAGAGCTCCAAAAATCATGCAAAGCCTTTGTAATCCTTCTTAATGTCCTTGATCCAAATCAACAAGCAAGTCTTTAAGAAATATCTTCAATTGACCGACATAGAGAGGTTTCATTCTCCACCAAGCCACAAGGAAGGTTTTCATCTTCCTTGGATGCCACACAAGAGGGATTTCATCTTCAAGTGGAAAGGTATTGAGCAAATTGCCCAACAAACCAATTGTAGATGTAAATATGCCAAAGATGATCTTCAAATGAGGTCGTGAAATCCCTTTTATACTTCTTGCTTGGCACCAAGGCCAATTAGATGAGGACCGACCTCCTAAGCTTTACTTTATCTTTTAATTTGCCTCTTTAATTCCTCCAACCCAGCTGACCTGCCTAGAGGAGGTAAACCCTAAAGAAAAACATAAAAATAATAAAAGAAAACAAAAATGAAGCTCACTTACATCCCTTGTTCACTTAATCTTCTTGGCCATGGGAAGAGAATGGCAAGAAGTCTTCATTTGGCTTCAATTTGAAAAAGGGGACATTACAGTCCCCCTTCGCAAAATTTCTTGCCCTCAAGCAATTGTAAACTCATATGCCCAAGCATCATCATATCAAGGTAAAGGAACATATCATAATGCTCCCATATTCTGGATCCTGTGCCTGTTATATGAAGGACCTTCAACCCAAACAAACTCATACTTCTACTGCCCCTTTCTTCATTGAAGGCTTCTTCATCTTCTACTTCAAAAACAGCAGTGATATCTCCTTTTTTGCATACTCAGCTATACCAAAATCCCTACAAACTGATTTAGTTTCCATCATAAAGCAAGAAATTGACGAATGATCAACTTGACTAGCTATCTCTCTTATTACAAGATGCAAATCAGCTTGTGGGGGGCTGAAAACAATTCACCACAGTCATAATTCACATGGAATCTTATCCAAATTGGGACTATCAAATCTGATTTCTTTCTTCCTTTCAACTATAACCTTCTTCCCACATCAACCCATGATGGAATTCCCTTCGAAAATGCAAGTTCACCGCTGTTCATGGTTGTTAATGGCAGTCCCAAATCTGATTTTTGCACATTCAGCCCTTTAACCATGGCATAACAACTACCAAACTGAAATCTTATGGAAAAAGGCAAATTCATGAGTAGCATAGGGACTGAAAATTGTCTTACATAGGCCGGAAAATGATGATCAGCAAATCTATGGTTGAAATCAGCATGAAGCAGAATCTCACATAAATTCCCAAGGAGTCCAAATCTTCTGCATTCTCAGCACCCTTGCCACTAGTGTGCTCATATTTTGTTTTAGAGGTAAGGATGTTTTCCTCTCCAATAGTACTTTCTGCAGCCAACACTCTTTTTGCTTTCAAGAAACATTCAGCAAACTCGCTCCCATACCTGAAGCTATAAGAAGCATCTTCCCTATGTGCTAAGATGAAGCATGAATCTTCAATAGAATTACCAAGAAGCGATCCTAGAAAAGCTTCTTCTACAGCAAAAAAAATCTTTGTATGCATCTTGGTCTGAGCTGCTGCAGTCATTCTCCAAAAAACAAGGTAGCTCTTTGTATGAGCTAACAGCATTCAGCTCTGAGGGTAGCTAGATTTTTTACTGTCATCTACATTCTTCGAGATTCATCCTTTCATTCTTGTACGAGTGGTTTTTTTGGACATCAAAGTTATCAACGTCTTCATAAGCTTCTTCCATTAAATCTTCATGAGAGGAAATGTCTCTTGCTGCTGTAGCTTCTAATTGTGTGTCATCCTCCTCTACTAATAGGCTTGGCCATAAATTTAGCTTTCCGGTCACAACAACTATCCAAAAATAATAAAAAACAAAAGAAAATCCTCTTAGCTCCTTTTTCCTCATCAAATTGGGAATCCAACTTATGGTGGATCTTCTCTTCGTAGTTATTCCAATGAATATTTGTCTCAACAGAGTGCCCAAATTGAAAATTAAAGAGTTGGGTCTTTTCATTATGCTCTAAATTGAGCATGCTCAGTGGTCTAAAAATTCTTACTGCAACCTTTCCTTGTTGTTGCATATTATCATTGCATGGAGAGCACCCAAAATTAAGTTTGACATGAACTGTATGTAATGTCCCTTTTTAGAGCTGAAACTGAAAAACAAAGAAATAGCACAAACCCCAACTGAAAGTAATCTGATTTTTATAACAGCCAACTGAAAATTATAACAGCAATGAACAACAGTCCGATTTTTAGAACAGCAGCAAGTAAAAAGCAATAATTCATCAAAATTGCACCATTTACACCATCCAAAATATGTAGGGACACTAAGAAATATTTTAGAACCAATAATAACCAAGAAATCAGCCTTTAAACCCCAGCTGGAAATTAAATAAATGACAGTAGAGAACACCCTTACAAAGTGGCTGGAAATGAATGATTCCAAGCCCAAAAAATGAAATAAATGTAGATTTTGGCTGCTAAAAATATAAAAAAATGCAATGATCGCTGAGTTGAGTGTCGTCGTGCCCTAGAAACCACCCAACACTATAGGATCAAGAGGGGCTGAAAATCACTATAGGATCAAACCCTAGATGAAAATCTGCAATATCCACCTTCTTGAAGCACTTGGAACAATAAATTGAAGAGTTTTCGTTCTTCAATCAAGCCAGGAAGGGTCTCGTCCTTTTATGTAGCCACACCAAAGGATTTTCGCCCCTTAGTGGAAGGAATTCGAGCAATCAACACAAAACCAAGCAAAGTATAATTTTATGACAAAATATGGTCCACAAAGGAGTCCAAGAAACCCCTTTTATACCCTTTTAGTGGCACCAAAACCAATTAAGGAGTCTCGTCTTTCTAAATGAAAGCCTCCAAGCTAGGAGGATCGATGCTCTGATACCATTGTAATGTCCCTTTCCGGACTAAAACTGAAAAACAAAAAAATAGCACCAATTCCAATTCAGAGTAATCTAATTTTTATGACATCCAATCAGAAAATATTAGAAACCCGAGCAGCGAACTGTATTTGCACTTTTAGGGCCTCAAACACCATCAAAACAAGTTGAAAATGGGTGTACAAATTCTCCAAAGTTCTATATTTAATAAATGGAACAAATACCCAGTCAAAGCACTACAAAATATGTGCAAATTATAAAAATATACACAATTGTAATTAAATTAATGACAGCAAAAACATAGCCCACAATAATGGCTAGAAATAGAGGTTATAAGCCCCCAAAAATATCATGAAAGTGTGAAATCAGCCTCTAAAATTATGAGGAAGATGGATATCAGCTCCAAATGAAGAAATGTACCCTAGATGGCACCCAACTCCTCCAAGCAAGTCGCTACTGTTGGCTAGATTTTCTGCATAGTTGAAAACCTAGGTAGTCATGAGATAAATCTCTCTCATTTACCGGTGAGGCTCCCGTGTAAGATTTGTCAGTTAAATATGCTAGTATCTATTTGTGGGTATTACTTTAACCAGGCAACTCATGAACCATAGCTGTATAGTTTTGCAGCAATTAAGCAATTGTTAAAGAAAGGAAATATCTGATGAAGAAGAAAATAGCAGAAAACAAGAAAGAAAGAGGGAATATGTGCAACCCAATCAATAGATTACAGAGTTGATTGCATGCACATAGATAGAACAGATAGATATTAACATACAAAATTATAAGCAAAGGGAACTTTCAGATCTAGATCTAGAATAACGCAAAGTTTATAAATAGATATAAGACAGAAAGTTAGAAACAAAATGCACCGTTGACACAAAGTTCTCCGGAAATATGCTCCTTTCTATTCCTCTGCGTCAAATAACTATCAGGGGTTTCAACACAAAGTCTGGAACACAAGAATGTTGCTTGCAAATTCTGATTCTTTAACCCGTAGGTTCTTCCTCTATTTATAGTGTATAAAGGGCAATAACAAATAAGAAGCTTTAAATGAATTCCCGCATGCATAAGCTATAGAAAAGGGTAATAGCTGGCAATCTTCCTCCTCAAATTCCTCTTTACATGACATGTATGATTTATAACTGAAAAATAGAACCTTCTATTTTGCATGTCTGCCACCTATTTACAAGTAATTGACTTCTTCAAGTAACGGTTTTTAAACCAATCACTTAAGTTTTATAATTCAATTGATTGCTCAATTACTTTGTCGGAGAAAATAAAATAAGGAAAAGAAATAAGAAGAAAGTTGCAACCCTCTCAATCTTGTTCTTCTTCCTTTGTTGCATGAGGTTGACTCTTTTGCCTTTGATTCTCACCAAACTGGATCTGGAAGCTATGCATGATTGTGATTTGCCTACGGGTGCTACCTCTTACATGTCTTCCCCTTTTATCCTTGAAGCTTTTGCAATTCTTTTTCAGTACATGCAAAATGAATTCAATGAAGGCTTCAACTGGAAAATTGGGAGCACATGCACAAGATCCTGAAAGGAATTTTCCATGCATTGATTTCTACACGGGATGTGTTGGAAACAAGAGGATGACTTTTTTTTCGGAAGCCTTTGCAATTATGAAATCTGGATCTGTCAATTAAATTGGTGATAGGTTCAGGGTCTATGTTTGAATCATTGACTTCAGCAAATCTAGAAGCTATGCATGATTCTGCTGATCTTTCTCTTTCATCATGCATCAACATGGCTGGAACAATCTTTGTCTAAGTTCTTTTTCTTTTAATTCTGCCGAAATCCCTTGCAATTGGATCCATTTGTGCAGATCCGACAACTTCTTCAGATTCGGAAGATATATTCAATGTACCTGACATTGATTTGAGCACCTATGATGAATACCTGCAATTTTATTTAGACAAAAATGGAGTCCATAGCACGAATACTTGATTTTTATCACCAAAATCTGCATATAAAGTCTGCTGCCCTAAAATTTGAGGTTTTGTTTGCATTCAAAGCAAGCATAAATATTTTTAACTTCACCTGGGCAATTATACCAACATGCAGATAATTAACAAGACTTAAATCAAGCTCCTCTAACCCTAGGTGCCAAACTTTGAAGCTTTAAGGCAATGAAAAACACTTTTTGATATAAAAATCCTCATTCCTTGGGCGCCAAAACTATCTAGGCTACAATACTTTGCAAAAAAAATTAATTACATCTTCATTATGGCAGCCCATGCTTATATAACTCTCAGCATTCTATTTCTAATAATTGTCCACCCTATTACTGTCAATTAATTAATAAACAATGATGTTTATTCACCCAAATTGGGCGCCTATTTTTGCATCCTGTTGGCTGTCATTAAATAAATTTAATTCATTTATTTTTAGCATGCTACTTTCAATTCTCTTCGACTAGCCTTCATGCATTGACTTTCTATTCATCCATGGCGCCAAAATTAGGCAGAAAAGATATTAATAAATATCATTAATATCATTGTTTAATCACCAAATGGGTCACACTTTTTGGCATGGGTGAATTCTAAATTTAAGAAGTCAACTTATGATGGGAATTTTCACCCTGCACCGCAGCTCTTAAAATCCCTTCTTCCACTTAAGTGATTTGACTTTCATCATGGGAATTTTCACCCTGCAAGGCAGGTAAGAAATTTTTGCTTGCCTACCACCTTCAATTTTCCCACTGCAGCTTTAGTGACTTTCTAAAAAGTGTGACTTGTATTAAAAATAGCTTCTTTTGGAAAAGTGTGACTTGCATGAGTGAATAAAACCTTCTGATGGAAAAAGTTAGTCTGCTAGACAGGCAGAAAATTCCCATCGGTGATTTAAGTGATTTTTCTTTTTTTTTATAATGGAAATTTTTACCCTGCAAGGCAGGTAAGAAATTCCCGCCTGCCTGCCACCTCTAATTTTTTCATTGCAACTTAAGTGACTTTGACTTCATGGGAAAAAGTACCCTGCAAGGCAGGTAATAAATTCCCACCTGCCTGCAGCTACCAAAAATCCCATTGCAGCTTACAGTCACTAATTCCAAAAAATGCGACTTGCCTGGGAGAGGCTTTTTGTGCATGACTTCATCATTTTTGGTTAGCAGTTTGCATTTTGAGGTTGATTCCTTCTAGCGTTGTGTTGGTAGATGATCTCCAGATGCTTCAGGCAATTAAACAGACTATACTGGCGAAGGAATTGACCTAGGGGAATTTCACAGAGAAACTGTGGAGAAAACCGGAGAAAAATGCAAAAGAAATAAATAAAAGCGAAAAACATTGCCAGAAGTTGCAGACAATGCCCTGAATTCATTCCTGGTGAAAACCCTATTGAGATGAGTGAATACTGGCATGCAAAACTTCAACAGGATTCAACCGGAGCACAATTTACTTCAAACGGGGCATTATTTATTTAATAAATAATTAAATAAAAATTTCCCGTAGACAAAACTTGGCGGAGGGATAAAATGAGTTTGGGCATCTGGGTATTTGTCAAAATTGGCTCATATGATTCACTGGGAATATCTTAACATAATACAGACATCTTCTGGCAATAAAAACACAAAAAGACTTGTTATTCTAAAAAAGAACGAAATTTTTTCAAATGGGTAGTCCCAGATTTCAGGGTGAAATCTGGGGACACCAGTTGGCCTCCCATAATTTCACAGACTCAAAAGATTCCTTGGATTGCTAAGAAGGGCTTTCCAGTCTTGCTTCCCCTCAACTGATTTAACCAACAATTGCACAACTCCAAATAGGAAAATGTACCAATGAAGATGCTTGTTGTACTCTCTAATTTTTCATTTCTATCCTCTGGAATTTATGCACCGAAAGGAATAGGGGCTGTTCTAATGCCCAAATTAGCGTCTTACAATTAGAAAACAAATAACCCAAAAACATGAGCTGAATGTTAATTTTTGATGAGAAGATGATCCATTAAATGCCTTGGTCAAACCCAGGCCATATCTTGTTAACGGGTCAGCAAAAACACAGCATTTGGTTTCGACATCAAATATGTCAAGAGGAAAAGGATTGCTCAGATGATACCTTATCACGAAATCTTCAGCTCTTGCCACGAGAAAAGGGAATGGAACACGAGAAGGATCCAAAAAAGGAGTCAAAGATTAACTGAAGCAGGGGAAGTTACATCAGTCTCGTTTGAGGACAAGCTTATTATGGGAAGTTAAAGAATGGGCTAGTCAGTGTCCCTGTTTTGGAGGCTAATTCTGAAGACCATTAACCCAGTCTGTTCCCAAAATTGCAGGTTTAAGAAGAATTGCTAGGTCTTTATCTGAAGTATAATGTGTTAATGTTGAAAATAGTTATCTGCATAATTATCATTAATCCTATTGTGAAGGATCAAGTTTGCTCCAATAGTTGGAATTTAAGTAGTTAGTATTAATGGTATTGTGAATCTTTCCATTGCTCTGAATCAACCTTTTTAATATTTAAAACAGAAAATTGACTTAAGGCATCTCGGCCATGATACAATGTTTGCTTTAAGCACTCCTTAGAGCTTATTTATATTGGGCATTATGTTATAAGATGATTTTGACTAGGAGCTTATGAATTTTGGAAAGTTGGCATGGAGCCCATTTTACTCCATCCTCAACAGAAACCCTTTGAGGTAAAGAATCTCCTTTTGGGAAATTATTTCAGCCCTTGCTTATTGGGAAACTTACAAGGACGAAAACCCTATAAGTTTTGTGTGTGCAAGCTTCAATGGAAAAAGAATAAAATATCTCTCTTGCAAGTGTTGTCATTTTTGGTGCAAAGGATAAGTTTATTTTATGCATACTTATGTTGATATTTATGTGGTAATTTAGCATGTCAAGTGGCAGAGCAATTTTTAACGAGAAATTAAATACATCATCTATGGTTTCCATAAAATATTATGAAGCCAATAGGATGGCAGATTTCTGATTTTTGGTGATGTTCTAGTTTTTTGCTTATGCTTGCACCAATGTTCACTTTTGGAATTAGTTTTGACATACAAATTAATTTGCAAATCTAGTTCTAGATAGCTGTAATTTGAGGATTGAAGGACACTTAATAGAGAGCATTTGGATGTAGCCAACACAGAGGTCATATCTGCCTTTTCAAAGGTGTTGACACTTCTTCCTCGGGAAGGTCGATCCCGGAGGAAAGGTTTCCAGATCTGTTTTTGCAGGGTTAAAACATGGTCAGTGTCTAAATTATTGTTGAATATGAGGAACTTGTAAATACCATTTCCTCAGGTCCCCCAGTGGTTGACATTACATGGGTCATTCTTTAAGGAGATGAAATTGGCTAGTGGTAGCATTTAAAAGTTGTTGATAGAAATCTGCAAACTCGAACAGGTATATTATGTGAAACGATGAACCATTGTAGGTTAGAAGATTGAACTCTGACCGAATACTCTTAAGAGTAATTGCCAGATAACATTGAAGTTCAAGTGCATAAGAGTATGACAACATTGGTTTTCACTTCACAATTTTTCAATTGTGGGAAATCCCATCTAATGGCAGTATTATAGGAAATGATAAACATTCATTCCCAGATGATTAATATTTCACAAGGAAGTTTGGCAAAAGTGATTATCCTTATCTAGACACCTTTCCATAGAATGCCTAGTACACATCAAGTGGATTGAGCAAGAAAGATTATTATCTACAAGATATTGAATAGTTTGTAAACCTAGGAATTTGCTCGATCCAGTTCTAGTACAAAAGGATTGATTGTTTGGATTAGGAATGGTATTGTTTGGGGGTAGCATTTTTTGGGATCCTTAAGGATCTGTCATGTCTCTTTTTCAAGTCATAACCCCGTATGAAAATGAATAATATAACTTAATATGTCGATTTCCCTGCACTTTATACGAGTACTGGTACTTATGTTAATTGATCGATATTAAAAGAGTAACTTTTGATAAAGTTTTATTTTATACAATGTTTCTTTTGGCAAGTCATATCCCAATAGTAATGTTGACAAGTTGCTTTGTCCACCTCATTTCCTTCAATAAAAGTGAATGTGGTCAAAGGGATTATGAAAATATTATTGACACCAGGGTCATTTGGACGCCTTTTTACTCATCAAGATTATTTGACATTGAAGCAAGTTTCCAAGATTATTGCCATTCACGACGATATGTACCATAATTTGCTAAAAAGGAATGTACTCTAGATCCAAGTGAAAACATTCCTAATAAAATCTACTATTTGGTGTTCATCAAAAGGACTTCAAGGTTTCTTAATGGTCCTTGAAAAATCCCATAATCTTCTAGGGTAGTTCCCTAGGAGTCACTCTCATTTGAGAAGAAAATTGCATGGATTAAAACAAATTAGATCACCCTCATATCAAAAAAATCAATAAGGGCATAGGATTTAAATTATTACTATTATCATACCGGTAGGATTTGCACCTAATGGCATCATCAAAAGGCTGATTTTTTCAAAGATTCAAAGATTGTTTGGAACCCACTAAGAGGTGTTATAATATAGCCACCTCATGTATAAATAGCAACGATTTTACTCTTAGATGGAAACCAATTTACATATATGGGTATGCCATTCCTGAGAACTTTTGGTTTGCTAAAGGCCGTGTACAAAACAAGGCAATTACTTATCATAGAGAGCATGAAAGTTCAAGAATAGTCATGGTGATAAGAGTCTTGAGCTGAAAATCATTTAAGGATATGAGCCAATTTAGAACACCAAGAATTCTAATTATCCAAGCCACCATGCCAAACATCTGCAATTATATATACCTCATGTCCTGATGAAATTGAACAAATTGGTACCTCCATAATTTCTTCTTGCAATTTTATGTGATTTCCAAACTTCTTTGGATTGTCCCATGTGCCAATCATGGGTTGAAATCCTAAAAGGCCCATTCCTTTATCTTGTAACCTAATCTTGTAACAAGGCTTGCCATAGATCAAATGAAGGTTGTTATGTTGTACTCCCCCATCAATAAAGATTAAAGGTAATATTCTTGCCCAAGAAGATCACCCTTCACATTGAATGCATAAAAGGCCTCGTGAAATAAAAGAGTGGAAAGGCTACAAATATATACTATTCATTTTCCTCTGCTTCCTCTTATTGGTAATAATGTCAGGCATGCCTCTATAGCAAATACCTCAAGAAGATAATTGATTTACCTTCATGGCAATGAAATACCAGTGCCACCCATGAGCTTCTTTGTCAATGATTACCACAATCTGTGAAGCTCCGTTAACTTCAACTTCCATTTTCAAGGGCATGTGTGTCATTGTTTGATTCTCCAAAAATCTTTCTTTGACTTCTAATTGGCTGTGGTAAAGTAACTTCTCTTTGATCCAAATAAAGTTGATTACATGGAAGATATTCCCATTGAAGGGATAATATTATGTAAAGGGTTGGTTATGGATTGAGAGTCAAAGATTTATTTGTGTTAATTTGGCCTAGATATAGGAACCATGCTTTACCTACTTTCGCTGAAATTCTAGTTTAGTTATCTTTCCAGGTATTCATCTTGAAGAGAAATGCCACTCCATAGCACTCAAAGAAGCCTTTGTCCTATAGGAATCTATGTGGCACACCTCTACCATAGTCTTTGAATCAACCTGGTATCAAGAGAACAATAAATTTCTGCTCACCTCATATTGAACATGACATGCAAATTGTCATAAGTTAGTGAACATACCTTAATCATGTATTTAGGTGTAAATGAGTGTGTCAAAGATTCCTCAATCCTGTAAGTGTACCTCACCTATCTAATAGGGATCTGGATAGAAATCCTTTCTTGATAAGCCTGATTCATGTGAAAACCCTCAAGATGAGATAAGAATCCATGGATTGTTACTAGACTAAAGGCTACCATCCCCGAGTGCCATTACCATCTTGCAAAGTAACTTTAAGGGCCTGATAGGATTGTCAATCAAATAGGATGCATAACTCGTGAAGAAATAGTATAATAAGCTTGAAGAACATCTGTATCCCCATCCCAATTTGTCAAAATGGCGATGGGATTTGATGGTACAATCTGTAAACAACACTTTGTTGTAAAAGTTGGTTTCATGTTGAATTACAAGTGGCCATTTTAGACTTAGTATTTTCATTAATTTTTGAAGCCTTCCCACCTCATTGGATGAAAATCATCCTGAATGAAAGGACAACCTTCCTTGTTGCAAATATTGAAGCCATTTGCTTTATTCCAAAAAGATTGACTTCATAGTTAGTACAATGTAGGTGGAGGCTCTCCATCCCATTGAGTTAGTTCATGAACTCTGAAGGAAACTAGCCATAAGAACTATCCTAGAATTTGTTTTTTTGTAAAGTCATGGCCTAAAACTAATGTGTTAGGATGTCCCACTTTTAGGAAGGCCCTTAGCCTAACTTTTTAGTTTAAAATGTTGCAAGGGCAATACCGAACTCCTATTTCCATACCTCATAACTAATTCCTAATTGTTTTAAATACTTTTCGCTATCCTTGACAATTAGAAATAATAATTATTTAATTATTTAATTATGAATATTATTTAATTTAATTCCCAAAATATAAAAATTAAACACATCAAATTAATTAAATAAATATTGAAGGTGGTTTTTAATTGTTAAAATAACCCTTACCAAGGGGACGCCACACCTAGAGAAAACAAACTTGTTCAGGGAAAATTATAACCTCTCCTAGGGATTTCGTATTTTGTGCCTCCTTACTTATAAAAGGAGCGCTAGGATCATTATTAATATATTATTGATTATTATGTTGATTGATCATTTGATGTTCACTCCATGTTTGGAGTTGGGATGCATGCCCATTAATGTTCTCTCTCTCTTGCGTGGGAGTTATTGTGTTGGTTTGATATTCAAGTGAAGTGTTTTCATGAGATTTGCAAATCTACTTGTTTGGATGATTCTCTTTCTAGCTTTGGCGCCTTTTATTGAGAGTAAAATCTGCATGTTATTGAATATTATGAAGGGTTTTATGGTGTTTTAGATCTGTTTATTTTCGTATATTTATTCCAACTATGGCGACTTGATTTGGGCATTATCCTAACATGTTTCAAGGGAAAATCAGCTACATTCTAACTATGGTGACTTGATTAGGGTATCTTTTAGCATGCTTGAAGGATTATTAAGTGCTGGAAATTAGTTGTGCAATTCATTCTAACCCTAGCGACTGGGTTTGGGATTTCGGGGGCTGTTTTGAAGGGGATTCAGTTATCATAAAATTCAGATTTTAATATCTTTGGAAAGCTCTTGAATTATAGATTAATCTGCACTTTATTCATGGTAAAAGATGAAGTATTGAGCAAGTTACGAATTTTCCAAGTTTCAGCTGTTTGTGCCAGGGTTTTATCTACACAGTTTCAGATTTCGTGGGTTGATTTGCATGCCTTCTACTTATCCAAAAATTGTGATCTATAGCTTGTTGGAAAGCTAAAAATATTAAGAATATTTTGGCATTGAGTTTGATAGAAAAATAATGGATGGTGAAGGAGTTATTAATTTTTGAAGTTTGCAGCAGTTTAGTGCATTTATAAATTAATTACTGTTGTAATTAATTTCAGATTTTAAATGATTAATTTGCTAACTTCCCCATCTTATCCACCACCTTGGCTCACTCAAATCCCATTTGGGTTGTATTGAAGCTAACATTGGATTATTTGAGGTCTAACTAGGAGGGTTTAGTCCTTCTAGATAAGATAAGATAAGATAAATATATTAATGTCCAACAAATGACCACAAAAGTAGGTTAATGGGACTGCATTCCAAACAATATACAAAGTGCAAGTGGGGAAGACTCAAAACGAGTTCCCGAGAACATAAGAGAGAATAAGAGAAGAACAAGAAAAAACCCCCAAGAAAACTAAAACCCCCACAGACGGGGATAATGATAAAGAGTCAATTCAATAAATTAAATTGCATATTTGGATGATATCCACAGTTTCCCTGACCCTGATGGTCAGGACTCCCTTGAGGGTTTTGTCTGCTGAAATTTGTTCCTTGCAGAGCCCTTCCCAAATCTGCAATGGCTCCAACAATGGAATCTCTAAGATCTCTTTGTGATTCCAACAACTTGTTTTGTATCTCTCTGTTGCCCCTTGTAAAAATTTCATTTATGTAACTCATCTCATCATTGAGTGGAGGTCTTTCGTCATCATCCATGCCTCCTCTTCTTGGAGTTCTGCTTTGGTAATGATATCAGAAATGCTCTTTGTCTCTATCCATGAAATCTGAATATTTCCTCACAGGCAAGGAGGAATACTTGCTTTGATACCACTGTAATGTCCCCAAATGGGACTCCTTGAACCCTTGGTGATTTTTGGTAAAGCCAACACTCAAAACAACCTTTATATATGAATTTTTCAGATTATACTTCTGCAGATCAGATTTCAAGAGAAAAGAATGCAACTATGTTTCCAATAGACTCATCAACCAACAACAATAATTTATAGCTCTCTTCTAAAGATAAAATGCAGATTTTTTTTATACCCAAATCAGACTTTGGAATGTTGAATATGAGCATACAGAGTACAGTGTAACTGCTGCAATTATTTAAACTGCTGTAATTAATTTTCCCAGAAATGCGACTATGCGTATAAGGAAAATCTCATTCTACAAACAACCAAATAATTCTGAGCCTTCTCAAATTGATGACAATATTTTTAGGAGCCAAGATAGGAAGGGAAACAGATTTTTAAGTGGCAAAAGTGACTAAGAAACAGATCAGAAATCTGAAGACTGTGAGGATGAATAAATACCTTTTAAAGTACCCCAGAAATTCTAAAATTAATTTATTCTGATTCCCAGATTGCCATACAATAGATGATCAAAAGTGCAGATCCTGATGTCCCAAAAACAGCTCCGTATTAGCTCAAAGATGGGTCGCTTTAGCTCAGAAAAATGTTATTACACTGCTGCAAAATAGTTCTTCAATTCCTTATTGTAGAATCTCAACATCAACTGCTGGAAATACTAAAATCCCTTTGTATGCACAATAGAATTTCTTGTGTGGAAATTCCTCTCAGCTCCAAGAGGGTTTTCGTCCTCTAGAGTATTTTATAAAAGCACCAAGCTTAAGATAAAATTCAGAATTCGAAAGATGAGTATACGATGTACTTCCTCTAAGTCGACCTTTCTTTTATAAAGGAAAAATGACCCAAAAGGGCCTCCAAAATTACCAATCACAATTAGTGATTATTTCTAAACGTAAGTCCCAATTTTCTCATCTAGCCTAGTCGCATTTTCCTCATAGGGAGGATACAAAGTTAAAATGGGTCTTATACTTCCTAAAGGACCTATATCCATTCTCTAGGCAAGTCGCCAAACTGCCTAGGAATGACGCAAACATAATATTAGACCCCCTTTGCACTTTCTAGAGATTACAACTTTATTTATAAGTGCATCCTTACATTAAGTCAAATAAATTAATTATAAGTGCTTTAATAATTTTATTTTATTTACTTTAGGCACTTATAATAATTTATTGTGACTTAAGTCACCCTTGTGCACACTCTTTGGCCGTCAGGTAGACAAAATAGGCCAAAGGTCTTTGAAAATATTATTTGAGAAAGAGGGACATTTCAATCAATGATCGTAGTTTGGCTCATGGCTGCCATAAAAACACTTCCTTTCTCACTTGGGGTAGATAACACCTCTTTCCCCAACACTTGATTGCATTCTTCACTCAGCAGCAAACTCAAAAAGGAAAACTTGAGCATCATGCAAAACTGATCTAAAGTCAAACACCTAGAGTTACCTTGTTGTAGTGGCTTCCTTGGCTGCCCAAAAGGTGATCTAGGCTGCCCTCTTCTCGCTGTCTTGGGTCGGGTTGTACCTTCTTCAAAGCCTTTATGTTTCACTCCCAATCCATGTATTGGAGGGACTCTATTTCTATGTAAAATAAAACCTTTTGCAATCACAAACTTGCCATCCTCCATTATGACATCTTCATCTTCAGCTGCAGTCCCATATTCTTCATCATATGCTGAGGTGGATAACAAATTCAGCTGATTTTTCTTCTTTATTCCTATGCCTACACAAAGAACAAACAAATTAAAAAAAAAAAACAAGAGCTCCCAATATCATTTATTCATGCCTCATAGGTATGGAAGCTATCTCCCTTCCATGGCTTGCATTCTCCTCATGATTTTCATTCAAGTGATGGAATCCCAAAAATCCAACCATGTTGTCCCAAACATAGTATGCATACTCAGTGAGTACTCGCCGAGTTGGTGAGTACTTGCCACTTTTTTCTACAGCCAAATATTCACCTGAAAAACTTGCCAAAACCTGCATAAACGAGTTTTTGGCGAATACTCGCGAGTTTTTGGCCAATATTCGTGAACACTCACAAGTTTTTGGCAAATACTCATGAGTTTTTGGCAAATACTCGTGAGTTTTTGGAGAGACTTTCTGTTTAAATATTTTGCTTAAAATTTATGTTTTTTAAAGAAATTTGCATATTTTTAAGTTGCAGAGTATTGCTGAATATTCGCCAAGTCTTGCCAAGTTTTTTCCAAGTCAATTTTTTTAGGTTTTTCGAGTATTCGCCGAATACGAGTATGCGAACTATGGTCCCAAACACAATTGTATCCATGCATTTCCTTCCTACAGCTGACAACAACATGGAAAGGGGGCTAGAAATGTCTATTACAGCAACACAAAAACTCGTGACAACATGCTTGAAATCCCACAAATCAAGACTCCTACTACTTCCAATAATGCCTCCAAATCCCAGCTGAGTTACAATGCTTGAAACAAGATAACAACCACCCTACACAATTTCAAATACAAAATTCATGAACTCAACTTCTACTTCCATTTGGAGCTCTCCCTCCATGACCCTACTTATCAATTAGGAATTCAAATCCTTATAACACAATTGTTGTTTTGAAAATAAAATTGTAGGTTTTACCTCATTATGTGTTTCCCATATGTCTTGCCTTCTTCCGGAAGTTCTTCCCCTCCTCTTAGCTGTAGCAACTTGAGGAATCCCATTTGTCATGCTTGGAAGCACAATCTCTTAGCCATCAAGCTTGAAACCTCTTAAATTGCACATATGTACAATTGTTCATGACTGAAAATATTGTGACAACAATATAGAAATGATACAAATATGACAAACTCGGGCAAGCTTCGGTAATGTGATTGATGTAGAGGTGGTGGGTACCCATACAAGGACTCAAAACTCTATCTTCAGCTGCAATCCCATATGCTCCCCAATTTTCTTGGGTGAGAAACAAACTCAGCTGCTCTTCAACCACAGTCCAAACTAGATTCTTCTGGGCAGATCACTTCCTTCTTCACAGTGCTACCTTCAATGAGAGGACTAAGCGCCAAGGTGAGGCCAGTTCCGCCTCGTACTCCAGATTTTGTAATGTCCCCTTTTCTAAATTAAAAATAGCTTGATAATATTTTAATTTGGGCCCATCCAATTCTTATTTTGGGACAACTTCATATTATTATTATAAAATAAAAAATATTTTTAATACTCTTATGAGGTTGGTCTTCTTAAGGGAAGATTAAAAAAGTGCATTGGGTTTCTAATTCATCCTTAACACCAAAAAGGAGGATATAAAG
The DNA here is from genome assembly GCA_019776745.2 of Taxus chinensis. Lineage (NCBI taxonomy): Eukaryota > Viridiplantae > Streptophyta > Pinopsida > Cupressales > Taxaceae > Taxus > Taxus chinensis. Next base: position 1,377,503 of record CM034151.1, on the reverse strand, counting down.
GTGGATCGAATGGCCTAAGAAAGGTTATGCATGTTTATTTCAAAGACTAATATCTTGGCACGGTGTGCCCTACTCTCCACTAAAGACGAAGACCTTCGGTGTGGCTCAACTTTGAGGATGAAAACCGTCATTGGATCCTATTGGGGTCGAAACCGTTAATAGGCACAACACTTGGGGACGAAAACCCTCATTTGTTGCATTGGTGGCTTCATACAGGAGTCACAAGTGGACTTAATTAGCAGATTTCTGGAACATCAAGGTGTTTATCCGTGCTTAGGGCACTCCTACTTCAACTAGGGTACTTTCTAGGGTGTTGGCACCCTTCCTTTTTTGGAGCAACCCACCTGGGAATTTCGGGGTTAATTTTGAGAGGGTTTCCATGGTCGGAAAATTGTGATTTCACTTTCATTGGATAGATGGTCTCCTCAAGATCATTTTGAGCATTGGTTTGTGTTGAAACTCCAAGTATTAATAGAGTTATGATTTTTTTAAGTTTCGGTTGTATTTGCACTTGAAATAAATTTACAAAATACATATTTTCTCTAGATTTCATCTTGTTGGATTTAATAAGTATTTGGGACATTTCTATGTTAATTTTCAGCCCATGTTGCATGTGAATGATTCTTCCTAAGTGTTGGTACAGTTCGCTGCCCTAAAGGGATATTAATAATGTTCTAAGATAATTTTGATACCCTAAAAATGTAATTTCCAGTTTGATGCTAGGGTTTCTAATATTGTTGGATCTGCTGTTATAAAAATCAAATTATTTTCAGTCAGTGTTGGAGTATTTTCAGATCTGATTATTAAGGTTTGTGGCCAAACCCTTATTTTTGGTTTAATACCTAGAAAGGGACATTACATATTTGTTCGGCCCAGGGAAACCATCCACAGTTCCCTGAGCCATCTTAGATAGGCCCATACCAGGTCCTACGCTAGGGGACAAACTCGATCGACTACGCCTTTGAGATAGAGTACGGTACCCAAACAACAACATAGTAGGCGGCCTTTACACTCTACTGCCTCTTTGTTTGGTCGTCATTCCATCCAGAGTTTCTTCCAGTAGGCCTCGGATGTTAGGAGAGTTGGATCTACCATTCTTTGATAGACTTTCCTCATTGCTTCTCCTTGCCGTCTCCCTTTCCTTCTCGTTTGCATTTCCTCCCCCGGTTTTGGGTTCAAGGGATTGTTCTTTCTAGTTCTGGGAATTTCTTTGGCTTTGTACTTTTTTCTTCTTGTTTCTCGGGAACCTTTTAGTTCCCCCGTTTTGTATTTTCCCACGGTATTTTCTGCAGTCCCTTTGACTTACTTTCGTGGTCATTCATTGGACATTAATATATTTATCTTACCTTATCTTATCTTATCTTCTCTTTTAATACTTGTACCTGCACATGGAACAAAATTATTAAAGAAAACAAGGGTTGCATGTTGACAATTTTTACCCCCCCATGTGCAAAATTGCCCAACAGGGTCCTCAGGTAGTCCCGAGCTCTCAAGTGGGTCCCACAGGATGTAAAGCAGGTTGCAGGTGATTCCCAGAGTCTAACAAAGCAATTGCAAGTGTTTTGAAACATTCAGAAAGTATTCGGGCTAAATCAAGCCATTCAGGGCCACCCTGGGATCATAGTCCCACTACAGTGAAAAATGGGCTCCGCCCCCCAAAAAAATGGTAAAAATAGCTCATGACAGAAAAATTTAACATAATGGGGTTCTAGGCACTCTTTTCCCCCGCCTTCGTCAAAAAAATTCGAAAAGGTCCCAAAATCAGGCTCCAGAGATTCAAAAAACCCCATTTTGGCCCCATAGGACCAATTGAGCTGGAAAACAACTCGCCGAGCTACTCGGCAAGCCGAGTCAGAAGAAGCTCAGTGGCAAGCTCTGTGAGCTTCTCAAGCTCACGGCGGGGTATCGGCCAGTCGAACCAAGCTCATCATCGCATCGAAGCCAGAAGCATGGTGATCAACGTCGGATGGTGGCACATCGATGCAAAATGGAAGGTGAGCTCTCCCAGCTCGCATCGAGATCGCAGGCGAGGGCCGAATGGGTTGAGCTCCCTGAGCTCAACCAAGGGAGGCATCGCAAGAGCGATGGTTGAAAGCCCTGGCTCGGTCATATGAAAGGGCCGACTTGGCCATTGGAACGGAAAAGGCTCGGAGGTTAAACGACACGGAGGGATTGGATTGGCTCAACCGAGCTCGAAAGGATTTAGGGCCATGTGCAAACAGATAACTCGCTTGGCAAGTTAGGTGGAAGACATGGGAGCTCATTCAAAGCTCGGTGAGTCGAGCCAAATGCAGAGAAAATAGGAGGATCAATTCGGCCATGGGAGCTCACATTTCGGGCTCAAGCCGAGCAAGTCAGTGAAGCAGGCCCAGCACATTGCAGAGGAGTTTGGGTAAGGTCAGAAGCTCCAAAGTCCGAAATTCGGACTTCGGAGGTGAGGGCATTCGGAGTTAGGCCGAAACAAAATTCGGGGACTCGGCGGAAAGAAGCACGAAAAAGGAGCAGGAAGCCCGAAACCCGAAGTCTGAAATTCAGACTTCGGGGTTTCAGAAGTTTCGCAAGCTCAGAGCGATGAACAGTGCCACACAGAGGAGGGGCAAAGGTCCGAAAACCCTAAGTCCGAAATTCGAACTTCGGGGTTTCGGAGTTTCAAAGATAGGCGATGACCAGATGAGTGAAGAAACCCCGAAACTCGAAGTCCTGAAACCCGAAGTCCCGAAATCCCCGAAACCCAAAACCTTGAAACCCGGAAACCCGAAGTCCCGAACCCCCGAAACTCGAAGTCCCGAAAACCCCGAAAAGACAAAGGTCCAAAACCCGAAGTCTGAATTTTGGACTTCGGGGTTTCAGAATTTCGGAACTTTTGGCTCGAACGATGAACAGTGTCAACATGATTTCGGAGTCCGAACTTCGAAGTCCGAATTTCGGACTTCAGAGGTTCGACATTTCGGAACTCTTGAGCCAGCTTGAGCGATGAACAATAGCCCGAACTTCGAAATCAAAATGCCCGAAGTTTCGAATCCCAAAAAATCTGAAATTTCGGATTTCGGAGGATGTGATGCAATTCGGAGTCCGAAAAGGCAGAGGTCACCACCAGCATTTATTGCAGTATGGCACCCTCATCTTCAGATGACCATAACTTTTGATTGGGAGCTCGGATTTGCACAAAATAGGATTTTTTGGAAAGCTCTAAGTGTCCTCTACACAACAGCGACTGGTTTTCTTAATTTAAGTGAGACTAAGTATTTAAAAATGAAGAAATACAGTCTGCCATTTTAGAAAGTGTTTCCAAATTTCTCAACTACCAAAATGATGAGGTATGGGCTTCCTTTCTTCTCCAACAAGGCAAAGTACATGGAGGCATGGGTTTTGCAATGGCATCCATCATTGTTGCAGGTGATTTTAATGCATTTTTGGGTGGTTGAAGCAAGATTTTGAATCTTCTCTCTCCTTTTCTCTCATTCTTCATATATATTATAAGGAGGGGCTCATTTCAAAAAGTTGGATAATCATGCTTTGCACCCTCCCTTCTTCTCTTGTCTGTAAGTGAATTTGTGGAGTTCAAACCTCCCATTCAAACTGTAAATGCAATTTTTGCCTCTTGGCCATTGTAATGCACTGTATCAAATCTATGGAGCAATAATATAAGTCTGTGGATGAATTTCAACCCTCTCTTGTGTTCATTGCATTCTCCTGATCTCTCATTGCAATTTTGGTTAACTGTGTATGTTAAATTGTGTTGCATATTTAATGGTTTGTGTTTAATGGTGAATGAATTCATAGCAATTGGTTTACTTGTGGTGTGTATTCATCCCCTTCAAACTTATTGGTTTTCATCTCCATGCAAAGCAGGTGTTCACCATTCCTTATTGGTGCATCACTTCTAGTAGATTAGTTTATTTTCTTGCATCTTCTTATCCCTGTCTCCTTCGCAAAATTTAGGAAAAGGATTTAGATTAGTTTTCTACAAATTGGTGAGTGGCGATAGATACAGGAATAGGAAGCCGACCTTTCTCTGGAGAGATTTCCCGATTGCAAAAGTCCCACACTTTGGGAAAAGCTCCATGTTATGCAATCACACGGACAGTTTCAATCTATCGAGTTGCAAACAATCAGGGGTGCTGTGATCACGCATCAACATTGCCCTCATCAATGCTTCTTCATGCCTCATGAATATCATGGCAAGTTCTCTTTCAATGCTTGCAATCATCTCATATTCTCCCCTCAAGTCATGGATGTTCAAAAGTTCCCCCTGACTGTCCCAAACATAGCTGTAACCATGCATTTTGTCGCCCAAAATCAGAAGGATAGTGTCTGGGATCCTTCTTATGACAACTAAAAACAAATCAACGATGATAATAGATTGGAAACCCTTCATCCTCATCTTCGGTTGTCAAAAAAATAGATAAGGAGCTGAAATTGTTGAGCACAACGAATGGAAAAAAATTACAGAAGCTGTCATAATGATTATCTTGGCCTCCAAAAGATGCTTCCAACCTGCCCCAAACTAATCTCTTCAAAATTTGGTTCGGATCAGAAGTTATGAGTGTTGGTATGTAAGTGTAAAAGCCATACTTTTCCTGGAATGTCTTCCCAAACAATACCAAATATGTTGGAACACTGACCTTAATTGATCTTAATGAGTGAACCCTCTTACACACAATTTTAAATGAAAAGTATGTCTTCGAACCTGCCCCTCTGTTGCTGTCCAAAAAATATATGCACAATCCAACACATGAAATTGGGGAGAACATCCCATCATGGCTGTAGCATTGCATTTCATTACTCAAATTCAGAATTGTAGCAGCCAGCAAAAATCTTGTGATAGCTACACATACTTTACCAATAATAATATCACAAGTAAAAGAGCACCTCTTCCTTGTGATCGAAATCCACTTGGTGGATGCAAATAGAATATGGAACTAGCTAGAAATAATAGCCACAAGATTCAAGACAGCTGCCATAATGATTCAAGGTTCATGATTCACATTTTCCAAATTCATCTCAGTCATGTTAGAAAGATGACTTACACCACAAAACTCCCATGGAATCCATGTCTTATTAGGCAGTCTTGCTAGGTGTATTTTAGAGAACCAACCCCAAACAATGGCATGATACATTACTTCACCTTGGTTCATGAAAACTGAATTATTGCATACCTTGTAGCAAGCTGAATTTATATTTTCATTGGATGAATTATCCATAACCTTCACATACATCCAAAAGTGGCAATTTTGAAAGTAACTTGAGCCCCATGAAACCATAGCAAGTTGATTCATACAATCTTGATTATAAAAATAACATCTAACTTGCTTACCATTCTTCCACGTCAAGCATCTGGTTGTGGCAATTGTGATTATCTTCATAACCTTGGCTTTGTAGAACTTGGCTCCAAGGAACAATCTAGGAATGGATACTTCAAAACCTTGTTAGAATGCACATCACCTTCTATATGTTTCCTCATAAATTTCCTTTCATTCCAACCACCGTTGTAACTTGTGTCCTCAACCTTACACTGTTTTTAGCATGTTGTTCATGATGAGAAAAATGTTGCAACGACATAGAAGGAATCAACAAATCTGAAATATGACCATCACTATCATACCTTAGGCTATCCTCAACATGTTCACCTTCCTTTGTTGGATGAGAGATGATTGAGATGTCTTCTACTCCTCCATCTTTGTAACTCATAACTATTGAATTAGGATCAGCATTCTCCTTCCTCTTAGGTTATTCAATTTCAACAAGTGAAGCCCCTTCCGCTTTGACTTCATTCGTACCTTGTGGATACATGTATGAAGCACCTTCATAGCTCTTGCTAGAGCCATAAACACCATTATCTTGCTTCCTATAGGTTGTCCTAAAAATTCCAGCCAGCTGAAAGTCAACATTACCAACCAGTAAATCTCCTTTCTCATGTGTATGCCCTTCAACATGATCTTCTTGGGATTCCCCCTCAAAACTCTCTTGCAGATCTGTTTTTTCTTTTTCTTCGTTCAAGAGAAACCCCTTTGCGTTTGGCTCCTTGGCGTGTTCTTGTGGTCTAGGGTTTAAACCTAGCATCTCCATCCATACACCAGTTGTCCCTTGGTTAGAACCCTCTAATGTGGAGAGTGTCATCTTTCCCAAAGTATTTTGAAGGTCCCTTTGTGGCGCATTACGTTTAGGCTCCGAGTTTGACCTTCCACTGCTTACTCCTATGAATTCAGCAAGCGAAATAACTTCACGGATCTCATTCGGAAGGGCCCTATATTCTTCATAGATAGCTATAATATTGTGCCCTACTGAATGCCTTGTATCCACCTTCGGAATGGCTTCTTCTCTCAGAAGAAAAGTAGGCCTAGTGGTTGATCCACAAGTCTATCCTTGGGGTTGTTGTGAATTGTTAACCCCGAATGAGTTTCCTTCACCAGTTTGAAGCATTGGTTCATGAAATTTTTGTAGGTTTAGGACTAACAAATCCATGGTGTCTACCAACCTTACTTGCCCTTCAATGAATCTATCGATTTTGGCCTCTTGAGAACCTTGATGGGCCATGCTAGGTTCTTTAACCAGCTGATCTGTTTTCTTCTTCTCTCCACTTTGATAACAAATATACCCTTTGTCACCCACTTGCATGAAGACCCTCAAACTGGGAAGATCGAAGCTCTGATACCACTATAATGTCCCTTTGTAGGGATGAAACTGAAAATAGGCAAATAGCACAAACCCCAACTAAAAATAATCTAATTTGTATAACATCCAACTGAAAATTATAATAGTAGTGAACAACAGTATGATTTTTAGAACATTAAGGGAAAAGCAATAATTCATTAAAATTGCACCATTTACACCATCCAAAATATGTAAGGATGCTTAGAAATATTTTAGAACCAATAATAGCCAAAAAATCAGCATTTAAACCCCAAGTAGAAATTAAATAAATGACAGCAAAGAATACCCTTACAAAGTGGCTGGAAATGAATGATTCGAAGCCCAAAAAATGAAGTACAAAGTACAATGTTGAATAGGGGTCTATTTTAAGTATCTTCACATCCATCTGAAATAATAGACACCCTCAAGTCCTTCCAGGAATTTGTAATTGGCTGTAAAGAAGTATCTATATGGTCCACTTCTTTCGCCAGCAATGATGTTCGAACCTTCTCATAACCGGGGCTTTTGTACCCTTATGGTGGCTCATTAATACCTTTCACCAGTTGTTGCCAATATGGCGACCGCAACACATCAAATGGAAGCCCACATACATAAATGTATCGAGCAACCATTCGTCAGCAATATCCCTTTTCTCAATTGCAAATGCTTGTTCTAATGGACCTTTTTGTTTTCTTTTATGAGGTGGCCTCTTCCTTTAAAGGAGTTTCAACTTCAAGTGGTTGAAACAGAGTTTGAATGAAAGGATAGTTTGATGGTGTGGGTGACTTTCCTAAACCCCTCATTTGCAAAGGAATGGTTCTAGATCTAGCTCTTGCAGCTTGTAAGTCAGCCTCATCTTGCTCTTTTATATACACCAAGATGTGTCTTATCAACCTTGGTACACTTTCTAATCTTCGTTCCCACTACCCCAGTTAAATGAGCTTTGAGTCGGGTATATGAGGACTTAAATTGCATATTGCAATGATTGCATATCCAAGATCGAGAGCCACCACCAACAAAGTTCTCCAACACTTATACATGTTTCCATAGAAGAAGTGGGATCATGTTTCATGGAATCATAATGTTTCCCTGTGGGGCCTTCCTTTGGCTTGCTTCCAGATGCCCACCCCTAAAGTTGAACTTAATACCATTAATATTTTTTTATCTCAAAGTTAAAAACCTACAATGAAAAATAAAAAACAAAAACTTAAAAAACAATAAATAAAACTACACCCTATACACCTTTTTTTATTTCCGATCACAAAGTTTGCCATGAAGGTACAAGGTAAGAGCATACACAAAGTTCAGATTTTATTTTATTTTTAAACTCTAAAAATTAGCAAAAAAAATCCTAGGCATCTTATTCTACTTTTGATCACCAAGTTCACCATATTGGTGCAAAGTGAGAGCTTACATAGAGTTGGGATGATATTTTTAATTAAAAACAAAAAAGGAACTATATTATACTACAAAACAAAAAAACATGCAAAGGAAATGTTACATTTTTCTGTACGTAGAATTTAAAAATTAAAAATCCATATCATGATCAATGATCGTGAATGATGTGTGCATTATGAAAACATCATTCGTGATCATTGATCACATTAACATTTTCTAAAAAAAGAAAAATCAAAGAGGTTGAAAATACCTGATTTTTCCCCCTTGATGCTCTTAGATCTTAGTATCACCTCCTAATCTCTTCCTTCACGTTGCTCCTTGATGCCTCTTTGCTCTTCACAATGTTGAATATTAGTTTAGTGAAAACTGAATTCAGCAAGAGAAAAAATGAGTGTGATTTATAATGGACCAAAGATGTCCTTATACAACTTTTAGGAAGCGTCTTTAAGAAGGTTGGATGCGTAGATTAGGATTAGAAACATATACAATGTGTTTGGTGAATTGTCAGTTTATCTGTGTTGCATTGTGGAAGTCAATCCATGGAGGACATCAAGATTTCAGCAAGCTCCAAGGACCACAAAGAAGTGGGTTTGAGTGACCCCTGTTTGGTGATGCAAACTATCGGTTTTTGCAGGGTCGGTTGTGAAACCACCGGTTTGCATTAACCGGTAGTTCTCGGTACGTGTTATGCGGGAGTTTCTCTTGCGGTAATTGCATAGTAAAAGTAACAAACCAAGATGCTTGGTTTTCTCATCTTGAGCATTTCTAAGAATCTTGGGACTTCTAAGAGGCGTCTGGAGGGCAGAAGAAAAGAGGTAAGTCATGGCAATTGGCATGAGCAAGACACTGGGAAAGATATGTCTCATTGGATATTGTGCAAAGAGATTCGAATCAAGTCCTTTGGTAATACCTTCGTTATTATTCATCGTCTTTGTAATAACGAGTGGTAGAGAGAGTTTGTGTTTGGCTTCTGTAATTTCTTCACCAAATAAAGTTGTTCATTCATCAATAGTCTCAATTGCGTCTGTATGTGTTCATGAATTATAGTTGAGTGGTTTGGTCCAGGATGCAAGGACAAGATAGCCATTCACGTGGCCCCCCATCCTTGACTGCATTACAATGGTACAAATTATTCATAGACAACGACATCTTTGATAACCATAAATAATGAAAATAATTTTTAGATATTTTACAGCTTGGACAAGTAGGGTGTATTAGACAAACTACATTAAGACATACCTCCAATAATCAATTGTATTCTTAACAAACTTGTTGGTATAGTTGGTACATAGTAAATCATACTGAAAATTCGCTCACAAATCTAATCAGGACAATGAATTGAGAAAGAGAGATGTTACAATTCTTTTTGCGTAACCATTACATAGTATTGTGGTATTATAAATGGCTAGCCAGTAATTTTGCACCAGATCCGAACCACATGACTGATATCTATTTTTAGTCTGCTAGTTTCTCACTATGTGACTACCAGATAAGCTTCAGGGATGTGTTCTCATGCTAGAAAATTTAACACAAATAAAACCAAAGATCATAAAAAGTGAGAAATTGTTATTTACGAATGGGATTTTAAAATTGTGGACAAAGAAAGATATTACCAATATCCAAGTAAGAGCTCAAAAGAAGTTTATATGGACAGAAAAAGATATTACCAATATCCAAGTATTGTAGTTTATGGCTATGTTTATGTTAATAATTATTCTCTCCAAAGATATTGTTTTTAATTGTGACTTTGTACTATTTAGACCATCCTAGTTTTATGCAAGAACCAGGTAAAACTAAGCTCCTAAGCAAAAGCAAGGCAGTCCAAAAACAAAAATAGACTGATATAAGGACAATGAGAATGAGTATTGTGAGTGAGAAAAGAGCTACAAAGGATGGAGATGCCACAGATCAAACATCCACTAGGTACATGGAGGTGCCTTTTTGTGGATAAATAGAACTGATAGAAACGTTAAACACGCTAGGAATTAGCACACTCTCATTCAAGATAACGGGCAATTTTATAAGGCAGTGGGTAAATGTAAAGGCCTTTCCACCACCAAAAAGGTCACTTCCCTTCATGTGATAGACGTGCTGGTTTTCCCTGGACTGACATCCTACATAATCTCCCTCAGTATTCAAGTGATGTCTACCCTGTTTGCAGATAGAAGTTTCTCCTTCCGATCTTTGAAGTTTGAACTCTAAAATATTCTTCTATGTTTAGCACATGGTCTCATGAATGTAATCACCGTGATCCTAAAGTACCTTCAATGGCATCAGTGATACGGTTGAATGTTTTCCATTTCCAGATTAGTGTTTGTTCATATCAGCTCATTATAAAAGAAAAACATCACATCCTACATACCAATTCATTTATGCACTCAGTTATACAAAGTTCAGGACTAAAATGCATGTTATTTTGTATTCTTGAGCAGTTACAAATTTATGACAATCGAAGTACATGATTTTGCTGGTTGCTAGATCTGTAGAATCACCTTTACTTTCTTCCTATATGAAAATCATTTGTGCTTAGACCTTCACTAAAAGATATATATATAGAGAGAGGGGGGGACAGGTGGGGGAGGCGGGCAGACAGAGATCCAAATGGAATTTGAGGCAAGAGAATAAGGACAGCCATATTTTTTCTTATGAATTGCTTCTTCCATCCATCTACCAGGGCCCATGAATTCATAATCCCGCTAGAGAACCCATCATAGCAAAATCACTTTGACAGATTTCTAGGATCATAAGCATGTGGATTAGAGTTTCTATTTTAGTTGGTATAACAGGCTTCTTTGATTCTTTGGAGAGAACATTTGACCTTGGATGATATACGAGAGACATCTTCTTTAAGAACTATCAAATTAATACTAAAGATTACACAAGATACCATGATAGCCACAATTTCTTCTCCAGGAACATCCTTTCACAAGCCAAGGAGGAATTGATGGTATTTGAGGAATATACAATTGCTCATCACTAAGTAAACCTTCTATCTCACAACTCTACCACATATTGGTAAAAAAAATTATGCTTGCATTTTTGTACTTTCCCGTGGACAATACACTAAATTGCAGAAACTAAATGTGTTATAGGTGGAAGCGATTTAAATTACAACAATTGTAGCATAAGCAATATTGCAGAATTGCCGAAAAATGAAGCATGAATGAATGGGAAAAAAATATGCATAGAAAGAACAAAATATGAATTAAAAAATTCACTGCTTGATTGATATATGAGGTATGGATGGCCATCTCTAATTAGAGATTTGAGTTATTTCTTCCATGCTATTACAAAATGAATGGTAGTGATCTCTGAAAAGAGATGTGAAGCTACCACTCTCTATTCTACATATTACAAAATAGTAGCAATTTCTGCTAAGAGATGAGAAGTGACATGTCTCTTTTATCTTCTCTCTATGTTCTCTTCTTGGTATTTACAATTCTGGTGACAATTCCTTTATATCTATTTTCCACAGGAAATGAACAATCTAAAAATTGAACATGAGGTGATTTGACTTTTGAGTGTGAAAAGTCATGTGACAAGTGTTCCCCCAAGAAGTTGAGAGTTTTTTTCATGACTTGAAACTCATAAAAATACAAAATTCAATTTTTTCTATTTTTAGGTATTTCTCTGCAGTTTTATATTTTGCATTTCAGGGCCTTGCAAAGTGGAATTTGAGCTCAGAAATTAGGATGGAAGCCCCTCAAGAATGGCGGAGCTGCTGTTGGGGAATCATCATTTCTTGAGGTTTCCAATGTATATCAGGTCTCGAATTCCAAGCAATGGTCAAGAAGATATGACCCTGGCAAGGTATGTACAAGTTTTTACGTAACCTGCTAAAAGACTGCTCCAAACTGCCACCTGGATCACACTCCCTTGATGTACTGCAGATGCTATATTTAGCAGCTTTGTTGACTTCTTTTCTTTATTTTGTTAAATGAGCAACAAGTTGGTGACAACAATCTTATACTTCTTATCGAAAAGTCAATGAAGTATATAGACTTAAACTCAAAACTCTATCATTATTTCATATGTAAATTCATGTAGATACATGGTTTTATCTCCATATATATAAATTTATAATCAAATTGACCTACCATGGATTCTAAGGTTGGGTAACCTAAGTTGAATCTAAACCTGGTCAAATAGCTTCCATCAACATGTTTCATCATTCATGGCTTCAGCATGACCAATTGTTGCAAGCGTAATCTTGAAGCATCAGCCATTGTCAGGAAATTTTGTTACTACTTTCCCTAGATGTTTTTAAATTTATGTTTTACATATCCAGCTTTGGGAATGAAAATAAGTGCATCTTCCCTACAGTAAAGACTCGTGAAAGCTTCCCAAACAGTTGTTTACAGTGGCTATATCCTATAACGACCAGGATTGGTTGGTTATTGTCATTTTCCTTCATCAGTTTCCAGTAAAATAGAGTAACATTTAAAATTCACTTCCAAGGAACACAAAAGTTAAACAAAGGGAAAAGGGTGAGATATATTGTTTTACTCCCAAGGTCGAGAACAGTTTTGCCAGCAACAAAAATTCAGAAATTACACATGAAATTGCCACATCAAGAAGGCAACTCTGAAGAAACTGACCTTAATATAGAGTACCAATTCTCTGCAGGGCTTCCATGGTAGGCGAAGAAAGATCGTTTTGTGGCCCTACAATGCTCGTAGTATTGCTCCCTTTCAGAGTCATATAAAACTGCAAATTGGTAGTGGGAATGTGGTATTTGTAGCTTGAACTCGTCCTCAAGTAGATTGAGGGATAGCCTATTGGTGAACAGCACAAATCTGAGGACATTGTATGGAAGCCATAAATCTTTTACAAACTCTTGTTCCAAGCACTCATTGTCATGGAATTTATCACTCTTCAGAAGTTTTTGAAGTGACGTTGATAGCATCAACCTCAATTCAAATTCATTTTTACATTTTTGCATATCTGTAACTGGAGGAAACGAATGAATTAGCACCATCAAGACATTCATCTTCTTATTATCCACATCAAATATCTGTTGATCCTTGACATCATGGCAAAGCTGCTTTGGGCAAATAAATTGTCTGGTCTGTACAGATTCTGTAGTTCTATTTATATCATTGCTGAAGGAGCCAGACCGGCCCCTAATTTCTCGTTGTTTGAGAAGAAAGGTTGGGTATGGTTCAAAAACATCACGGTCACTTGTTGATGCAGCCATCGCAAGCGAGAGCTCTAATTCAATCAGCTCTGAATTCTGAAGCTCTTGTAGAACTGATGCCCCTACGCCCAACTCTTCGTGCCTAAACAAACTGATAAGGAAACAAATCAATTGCTTGTTTTCATCCTGCAGAACTAGACAATTTTGCTATGTAGAGGTTTAGGAGTGTCTATATCCTTAAATCTATCTGGACTAATTTAACTAAATATCCAATCCAAATGCAATTTGGTTATATGCCAAGTAGTAAAATTGTGGCAATAAGAAATTTAGTATGAAGATCAGCATTTGGCAATTGTTTAATTTCAAAAACAACTAGAAAATATTAATTCGTCAGATTTCTGCAGTTTGTTTTTTTGTCAAAGTAATTTTTGCAATAACTGCATCCATATTTAATGAAATCAACTTTCTGAGTCATACTTCCAGACCCCTAAAAAGAGTGTGTTGGATTTCCTGAGTGTTGGATTGCCAGTGTATGCTGGACACCCTTGGTAGGGACACAAGGGTTTAAATTTGATCCCCTATCATGTGGTTGTCCATCCATAGGTGAAAATGATCACTCAATTCAAACAAGAATCAAGGAATGTAGTGAGGATGTTACATCACAACAGTGTTGTAAAATCTGTGTAAGAAGAACATTCACGCACCACAAAATATCTTATGTGGCTTGAAGATCTGAAACTCATTGCCATCGTTATACAATAAGGCACATAATAGAAGCAGTGAAGACTGAAAAACGCCCAAACAATCTAAACAGGGATGATGGACGGATCTTAAGCCATGCTTGGAAACCTATCATCCATAAACTTAAAAGCCATGAAATCAACTCTATCACTTCATTTACATGATTTTCCTTACATGCTGAGTTGGCATCATGACTTCAATAAAGTTTATATTTATCGATAACGATTTCTTTAAACCAATCCAACACACTTTGATTTATGCTGATGAGGAGTTGAGAAGTATGACCAGAAATATCAATTCAATAAAAATGGACACAGTGATCCAAGAAAAACCTTGCAGTAAAAAATATATATCAATTCAAGCTGAAAATTTACCTTCATTTTTACATTAAAAAATTGGTCTTTTGTATATGATGCATAGAATATTAAGCAAAGTGGAAATTGTTTTACAATTCTCAGTAAACAAAATAGCCAAGATTTCTAAACTTCTATGGCAACCTTACAATTTTAAAAGGATAAGGGATGGTACGAGGGAAGTACCATAATTCTGCATCACAGTACCACGACCGCGAGAGAGGAGAAAGTTTTTTCTTACAATTGCAGCACCAACTCCCCAATGTACTCAACCGGGTGCCAATGAAAATCAAAATTCTAACAAAAACATTATTGGACTGCTCAGCTGGTTCCAACCCATGTAGCAGCAGAATATCATCAGTACCTTTAAAAAATTCCCACAGGAGAGCTGGAACTAAGATTTGAGGCCCATATTGGTGTATGCTATCAAAGCGACATTTATTAGGGGAAACTTTCATTCTTTCTTTCCATTCTTCAGGCACCCTCTGAACTGAAGTTCCCACCTGATCACTGCAGACTGATACTTCCACTGCACGAAAGACCTCTGGTGGAAGCTCTTGTTCTATTGACCATAACTGAGGCTTAAAGCTCAGGGTAATTTTTAGAGGGGTACCAAAACAAAACCCCAAAGCCTTGGTGACATTATCAGAAGTCATTATTCCATCAATTTCCATCGAAAATTCAACAGTTACTAAACTTGGGTTCACCAAAACAGAACACCATGGTAATATGCTGCCACCTGCAATTTGAATTGAAGTTTCATCCGCTCTTGAGTAAGCTTCCACACATCCGACTTTGGCTTCTTCAGCTGCCTTGTACAGATATGATGACTTGGCTTCATTTGGGTGATCCTGTTTTTGGGTACCAGGACCTAAGTCATATATCTTAGGCCTTTTCTTGCACTTATAATGCCTCAAAACTTGCAGCATGCAATCAAGTACATTGTTGAGGCAATTATGCCCAATTCTCACTCTCTCCAACTTCTCATTCAATGTTAGCAGGACTTCTTTTAGGGTGTCATCCATTTCTTGTCCTTCTTCTTCTGAATTTAACGCCAGAAAAGCAGAACCATCGTCACAAGATGATGCATCATGGAAAGAAGGGGGTATTGTGAGCAAAATAGTGTAGCCCCCCATCTCCAGCTTAACAAATTCTTTCTGTATTCCAGTTATCTTAATATGAAAGGCATCTGCACTGTCTTTGTTTAGGGTCATCCATGCATTGATGGTGTCTTCCATTGTTGAGATCGAAATCCAAACACCGTGAAAATGATCTGCTACATTGCCTGTTGAACGAGATAATTGGAAGCGAAGCAATCCATGTGATATATAAATGATCCGAATACTGGCACTCAGTGGACTTTGACTCGGACATTAATATTCCATTGAAGATGCCATTGCGACGAACTTCTCAATTTTTTCCTTTCCATGGGCCCCTTAGATTTGCGGGAATTTCCAAGTGCTGTGGTCCGCGACTTTTTTTGTTTCGTGCCGGGAACCAGGGGTTAAATTTGACGCCTGTTTAGACGTTTTTTGTGTTTTTAACCGTAAAAAACGGCCAACTTAATTTTTACCCCGTAACAGGGAATGGGCAGATGTTTTGGAAAAGCGTCATATTGACGTGCACTTCTTAAAACCAACCGTTTAAATTTTTTTTATAGACTGGTACTAGTAGTGGTAGACGCGGATCATCCTGGACTCACCCTGTCCCGTCTTAGATGTCTCGAGCCCCGAGTTGGTAGTGGCAGGGCACATTGTCAACGAATTTATGAATACAGGCACAGCGTTGAGCGGCCACCGGCTACCCTACAGGCTACACTATACAGGATACTAATTACTATTAGTAAGCGATTCGGGAATCAGAAGGAAATTGGAATACGACCCACCGTCCACGGGTAACAGCCACAGCGTACAGGAATCAGTGCAGGTTCTCCAAGTTTGAATATGAGCTTGATATTATTTCTACAAGTTGATTTGGTGTTGAATAGCACGGGAACGCGTATGATATGATGATTTCTCAGAACATTGGTTATTCGTCATCTTTCTCACCATTATTGTTGTTTCAAACTTGTTTGACGATTCATTTTTGCTCAACATAACGTGTCTGCGGTCAAGGGTGGACCATGAAGTTTAGTTGACTTTGTAGGCTTGTAATTATGACATTTAATATCCATATTAAAACATGCATCTAGGATTCGCCCCCTCATTCATGATGAGAATCACCCTCCTCTGTTGCATGGGGATCATAATCATAATATCAGTGTTTTGGAGTAGAGTCTGAAGTTTTTGCAGAGAGGGAGCAGGCAGAGATTTCAATCCAAGGTGAAAGAACATGCTGAAGTAGGAGTCCTAGCAGAGATCAATGCGGAGCTACAAGGCGGTTTCAGTAGTTTCAGTGCACTTTCTTCTACTCCACTCAAAAGAAAACGTCCCCCAAAGCTTGATATCCCTGAGTCTCCTGGAGAGCTTAAAATGAGTGGCCTTAAGGACAAAACTGCTAAGGAAGAAATTATTTGTTTTGAAGGTGATCACTACGGGTTCTACTGTAAGAAGGGAAAGAAGGAAGACATGGAAGATACCCACAAGGTCACTACAAATATAAATGGGGATGATCAGCAGGTAAGAGAAGCCCTTGACTACATTATTAACTATTCTTTTGGTTTAGAGCATCTTTGACAGCTTGAAAGTTAAAGCTTTTTTAAACCCTGAGATGATTCTTGAGATAGGGATGCAAAAGAAAATAGATTTCCAATACTGGTACTCTGCATATTGATATAAAATGATTCTATTCTATAACTGGTGTCCTCATAAAAATGTTCCCTTTGAATATATCTACAGTTCTATAAACCAATACCCTGCATATTTGGTGATAATATTAGAATAAAAAATGGGAATTTAACATTCTAGAGATGAGATGGGACGTGACAACTATATCTAACAGCAACAATCTGAATGGCCACAACATCAAGTTCAAATAAATCGCTTAATCCTTGTTTACCACTATTTAATTAAAGACATTATACAATTTTTAAATAATTGCCTTATGATCCTTTGAATTGCTTGCGGCTTGTTCATTTCTATGTTTTTAACCATCCCTTTGCCCATGAAGAAAGAATACTGAACAGATGGAGTCAAAGATTCATTTCTTACATAGAGCTGAAACTCGTTTTTCGCATGGGCCAAAATTATTGGTAATCAAGCTACGCGATGAAAGGTTTTACTCATATAGACAACCTCTTTGTGACATAAGAATTCATACCAATCAAGCTCTAGCGAGTCAAGATTTGCGTGAATGCAATATTCTCTCATTTTTCCTTACAGATGTTTCCAAATAATCATCTCCATAAATGAATTACCAGCACTTTCTCATATTGTGCTGTGCTCATAAGCTTTATTTGTATGGTCTTTGTATGACATATCTATGGTTATTCGTCACCTTCAGGTGGCTTTATCACCCTTTTGAGCCTAAGTAAATGGACATATATTTAGTTGAAAGTTCATAGTGTATCTAGTCTATTTAGTAGACCACAATCCCCGTTTCCTTGGAAAAAATTCATTCACTATCTCTATTTCATATAGTGTTATTATATGAAAATATAAATTTTGATATTTATATGAAAATCATGAAAGTCAAAATTAAAAATGAAACGTCACATGCAAGGTGATATTAACTACAAAACCGTCACAAAAAAATTTCTTGACGGGTGGGGGTGACCGTCAAATTTAACCCCTGCCGGGAACGACCTTTGTCGTGTGTTTTGTAAAGTGTGTTGTGTGGAGCATATTTTTTTTTTGGTTAGGCTAGTGGCGTAATAAAGATGTCGATTGGGATGTGTTGAAGAGTTTAAAGTTGGAATAGTGAAATATTGTAAGAGGAAGAGAGGCGGTGAAGAAGGGAATTGAAGGAGGATAAGCCGAGGGGTGGGTAAAACTCTCCTTTTTTCCAAGAAGACGCATATGAGCATCCCATCTCGAGTCGATGTAATAGTTGAATTTGATAACCACAAACATGGCAGATCAGATGATCTTGTGCCATCTTTATATACTATCATATTAGGTCATTATACACGCTTGCCCAAGCAACAACATAATGGTTAATTGGATCTTGTGCGAGCAAAAGAAGCCCTAGATGAATCAAAACAAGTGGTTGAGGAAATGGCACATTGACTTGAATGCATGTCCCAAAAATAGCAAGAAAATATAAATGTTTGTTATAGATAAATTTTGCAAGTCTATGTAGGATAAAGTGCTAGGGAGGAAAAAGAAATATTACCTCGACAAATTTTAACTCTGAGTGTGATTATCAACAAAACGACTATAGGCGTTAATATTCCTTGGAGAGCAAAGTTTCTCCTAGCTCAGTTAATGACAAATTCACATCGTCTTCAGTGTGAAACGGGTAGGTGGAAAAAGCCAAAAGAGGCATGGGAAGAGAGAGTTTGTGTCTTTTGCACCGATGGGGCAGTGGAATCAGAAAAACACTTTATTTTTAAGTGTAACTATTACAATGACATCTAGACCAAATATGCAAGTGTTTTAACGGCAGCCTCATTAGAAAATATGTTCACCAATGAGAGGGTGGAGAAAATGGGAGATTTCATTATCAATTTGAATAACAATCAAAAATTCATAAAGCAAAAATGGTAAGGTTTACTATCCCATAGGCTTTTTTTGCCTCATGGACGTTAGAAGATATTCATCTATCTATATCAAAGGCAAGAGTTATCCTTGTGGATTTTTATTTGGCATCTCCTCCTCAACATTCCAAGTTCTTGACACTCGTTAAATTTAAAGCATTGTCATATGAATAATCTTATACATATTATTTTGAAATTTTTGTGTTAAGGGGCTTTGGAGTATGAGGGAGTAGTGAAAGAAGATGAGAGAGGACCAAGTGTATGGGTATTCTCATTAATATCTAAAGAATTTATTAAAAGTAAATGTGTTGATTGTTGATTCACTTAATGTTATTTTCTAATATTATATACATATGTTATATATCTTGCAAGGTTTTCATGACTGCCACACTCTCGTCAACTTCATCATTGTTGACAATCTTATCATCAAGGTTTGAACACGTAACCTGACACTACGCTTATTATTTTCTTGTTCCTAAGTCAAAGACATGGATTCCCCCCCCCCCCCCGCCCCTTTTAAAAAATGCAACGAAACGAAACCAAGAAGACACACATGGACATGAATGAAATGCATTACACAAACTTAAAAATGGAAAATCCATGTAAAGGGAACCTATTTTTTTAAATAAAGAACAACAAGAAAAATGCAATAGAGGATTTCCAAAAGCTCAGGGAAAAATTGTTGCATGCACCTTTCATCTTCTAGACCTTTGGTCAACAACAATGGAGGTAGGATAAAAGTCAAAAACTGTAAAATAAATCATAATTTATTATAATCTAAGCACAGATGAGTTGCAATCAAATTTGATCAAAATGAGCAACACAAAACACAACAAGATGACATAAAATCAAATTAACTAATGACTATATTGATGGGCAAGTCATTGATAGAACACAATGACACATAAGGATTTTTTTTCCTGCTTTGAAGTGAAAATAATTAGAGAAAAACAAGGAAGACTCATATAGAATTCAAAGGGAAATTTGTCACCCCCCTAACATTTTCATTTCCATGTAATTAAGGGAATCATCTATTCCCACCTTTTTTTCCTTAGAGGATTTTGAGTGGCATGTGAATCAGACCCATTATTTTTAGAGATGATTTTGTTAATGTTAGACAACATAAAATTGTTCAAAAATGTATATTATGTTTATAATTCCATAGAAGTTTGTAGGTTAGCACAGACACTATTTTTTTAGCAAAGAATGAGTTCCTAGGAAAGGCTCAAACCTGTTGCAACAATGGTTGGACTGTAATTTGGGTATGCAATCATGAACGTCATGCTTAGGATTTACAAGTTTCTAATGTGAACGAATGAATGCACAGAAAGAAAATGCATTGTTTCCTTCTAGCTTCTTGTCATTTTCTAGCTTCTTGTAGATCATAATAATGTTTAACAATGTTGTTATTTGGGGCCATGTAAACGAGGCTATGGAAAAGAAATAACAATGCACAATGTAAAGTAGATTATGGTAAACAATTATTACTCTGCATTTAACATATTTCAGTTTTTAACATTTTTTTATTCAATTTTTTGATTTCTTCAACAAACAATAAATGAAGCAAATGAAGCCAAGAAAACATAGTATTTACACAATAATAGAAATGTAAGGGGTTTATTTATTCTGATATACAACAAGATAGAAAATGAAAATAAAAGGCTACAACCTAGTATTATGTTGATGCAAACAAGTTAGGATAAGTGGATTCGGTTCAGTAAAATCCCCATTCTAAGAAAGTCTTGTTAGTGTGAAATCACATCGCCCTCAAATGAGTTCTAAAAATCTAATGTTTCTAAAGTAGAGTCATTTGGTGTGATTGCATAACATTGAACTTTTCCCAAGGTGTGGGACCTTGCAAAATGGAAAAATCTCTCCAGATTAAAGGTTGGTTCCTTATTCCTCTATTTAGGTGCATATGTGAGGATTTGTAGAGGATCTATCTCTATACCTAATCTAAAACTTGCCAAGGAGACAAGGGTTAAAAGGAGTGTAAGAAATAAGAAATGACTAAACTACTAGGTGATTCACCAAAGGAATGATGAACACTTATTTTGATAATAGACAAAAACTGACAAAATGCATACGATAAACAAACACAGATAGCCATATCTGTAATGAAATACCAGATGGAAGAAAAAGAGACAAGAAAGGATCTAAAGTCGATCACATATGTGTTTTATTGCTCTGTGGATTGATACAGTTCATTACAAAGTAGCCAAAAGGCCAGAAACATATTACAATTTTAATGGAAGGTCTGAACCCCACAAATCCCTTTGCTAGAAGGAGAAGGGAGCCTGTAAAACAAAGAATATCCAACCCTTTACAATGAATCCTACCCCTGTATTTATAGATTTGATCAGAGGGAAGAAGAAGAGAGAGAGAGAGGTGGCTAAAGCAGGTTGAAGATCAACTACTGATGTTAATGCTTTTGATAAAATATTCCTCCAAATCCATCTTTTTTGCATCGATCATTGGTTCAACACCTTGAATGAAGAGGAAACGATGGAAACAAATCAAATCCGATCTGGTTGTTGAGGCAAGAAGATCCTACATTGAAAGCCCGAAGATGTTTTATCCATTTTCCTTCACCTAACCACCTCAAAATTAAAGTTTCACACCTCCATGGCATGGGCGAGGCCGAGATCTTTCTAATGGTGTCAGATACGTAATATTTTGAGCCCCGAGTCAAAAGATATGCCCCTTTGAAGTTTGTATCGATTCTATACAAATGGGTAGGAAAACAATTTGAAAAATGGGTCCCCCCTTTGGCTTTGAAGTTCAGGAGGTCAAACATTGATTTTTTTTTCTTTACTACGGTTATTTCAGCAAAATTGGGTCTGCGTGTCGCGGCTATCCCAGACACATTCTTCTGCATCACCTGATTTGGGCTTCCTTGTCCTTATGCGTCCACCATTGACCGGGATGCGAGGGTCGTTGACCTCTGTATTCTCTGTAATGTCTGGTTCCTTTTACGGCCTTTTCGCCTTTGCACATCCCATGTGTACTTTTGTACTAATTGTCCTGTGGATTGTGTGGGCCAAAAAGTTCTGACTTCACCGATTTCCCTTTGACTTTGGCATTTTTGGCAATGTGCGCCCCACGCATCCTCATTGAACTTGTGTGGTCTGGGACTTAGAAAGCTGATTTATCCGATTCCTTTGTATTTTGGCTCCAAACATGGTTCGATGAACCTTTGTACGATTTGCATTGGTACGACCCACAGCCCCCAGACTCGCAATGCATTAAAACAAGCCCGTGACTTCATTTTTTTGGATTTTTCCCTATATGGGGAAGTTAGAGAGAAGCCAAAGGCCCCCCCCATAACATTATTTTGGGCCTTAAATTAATTCTACTTACTCGGGACTAAAGAATCTGATGCATCTTATCGAAATTACCTTGAGGGGTGAATTTTAGATAACAATTTTGGTGACTTAGCGGGGTTATCTGCCTGCTAGATGAAAAGACCAATTGACTTTGTCATATCCGTTGGGCATGGAGTTAAGAAAGAGGGTCTGATCCTGATTCTACCTTTGATTCACGAGCTCGGCTGCTTGCACTCTCAATTTTCATAAGAAATTTTGAAATGAAGGTTTATGAGAGTAGAAAAGTGTTTTAACCACGGGATTCATCTGTCTCTCTGAATGGACTGCACAAGATCCATAAAACAGCACCACACTATATAAAAAATTGGAAATCATACATGCTACAAATAGAACATACAGAGTGTGTAAATCACTTAGAAGAAAATCAACCTACACTACATCAAGACAATGTGCACAAGCACTTAGAGGAAAGAGACACTAATATATAGAAGGTGAGACTTTCCAATTAGTAGTAGTGTTTAAGGTAGATCCCATTCACTTGAATATGCAACTCTTCGCCCTCCAATGTAGACAATTGGAAAGCATTACTACTTTTGCATCTTGTGATCATATAAGGGCCACTCCAGATGGCATAAAAATTGGAATGCCTTCCTAGTTTTGCTCGATCTACATCCCATTTCAAAACTAGGTCTCCTTCTTAGAAGGTCCTTGATTTTTCCTTCTTGTCAAAGTATTTCTTGATTGAATCTTGATTCTTCTCTATTACTTAGAGGGCATGCTCTCTGGTTTCTTCTAATTCTATCAGTTCCACATACCTGGTCTTCATTGGTTCAAATTCAGACATCTCTAGTTGCTTCACGAGCTCCAATGTTGGCAACTCAAGTGATATAGGCAACACTGCCTCTTTCCCATAGACAAGATTGAATGGAGAGCTTCCTGTAGATCTCTTGGGTGTTATCCTATCAGCCCATAAGGATATTTTGAGCTTTGTGTGTCAGGTCCTCTGATTCTCATCAAGAGTTCTTTTGATGATCTTTAGCAGGTTCTTGTTTGTGGACTCATCCTGGCCATTACCTTGAGGGTAATAGTTTGATGAACTCAAATAAGTCCCATTCTTAACCACCCATCTTGTGATCTTGGAACCTATAAATGCTAATGCATTTTATGATATGATGGTGGCTGGCAGTCCAAATCTGGTCACTATCCCTTCATAGAAATCTAGGATACTAGACTCATTGGCTTCCTTGATAGCCACTACCTCGGTCCACTTGGTGAAATAATCTGTCACTGTCAGGATCCATTATGACCTTGGCTTGAGTTTGGATTGATGACTCCAATGAAGTCCAATCCCCATTGCATGAAATGTTAGTCGACTGAGATTGGGTGCAATGGAAGTGCTGCTAGAATTTCCTTGCCTTTGAAGAATGCACAATTCTTGCACCTCTTGATCAATGTGTAGCAATCACTAAAAAATCTGGGCCAATAATAACCCGCTTTCATGATTTTGAGTGTTGTCACTCTTGGAGAAAAATTTCCTCCAACTGCTTCAACATGGAATTCTTGTAGCACTCTCTCTAACTGATCTGTCCCAATGCATCTCAACAGAATGCCATTGATGTCTCTTTTGAACAAGATACCATTAATAAGAACATCTGGGATGGCTTGTAGCCTAAAATGTATCCTCTTTGCTTTATTCATCCCATGAGGACACATGCCTATTTAAAGGAAGTGCACCATGTCTTAGGTCCAACATGGAGCAGGTACATCATCTCTCCCTTATTCTTCATCATTTTGTAGAACAAAAACAACCTCCTTTTCACTGTTTGTTTCATCTTGTTGACCCGAGGCTAGTTGTTCACAGAACCCCTTCCCACAGACCAGCTTGGTGAACTTGACCTCAATGTCATATTCCATGACACAAGTGATCCATCATGCATACTTCTCATTCAGATTCTTGCTGAGAAGGAATTCTTTAACTCCTGTATGGGAGACCAATAGTTGGATTTTGTTGTTTGAAACCAAATGCTTAGACTTCTTCAATCCTCTGATCACCGCCAGGACCTGTTACTCAATGAAGAAGTACCTCACCTCATAGCCTTCTAGATCTTGGCTAAAAAAAGTAATTGGTTGTTCTGTAATTTCTCTGTTTTGCTGAACCAAGATTGTAGAAATTGTATCACTGCCACCAAAGGCATACAATATGAAGTCTTTGGAAAAATATAGATTCACAAGAGTTGGGGTTTGTGATATGGCTTCTTTAATAGCCTCAAAGATTGCTTTTCCTTCAGCTGTACATCTGAATGCTAAGCTCTTCTTCAACATCAATGTTATAGGCTTAACAAGGGTAGCAAAGTTTGGAAAAAACCTGCAGACAAAATTGATTTTTCCCAAGAAGCTTTGAAGAGGCTTCTTGTGGCTTGGAAATGATAATGCTCTTATTTCTTGAACTCTCTCCAGGTCAATTGCCAATCCTTCCTTTGATAAAATATGGCCTAGAAGCTTGCCTTCATGGGCCATAAATATGCATTTTTTAGGGTTTAATGACACTCCAAAACTTCTGCATCTTTGGAACACCTACCTTAGGTGGAAAAGGTTTTTGGAAAACACTGTAATGTCATCTAGATAGATCAACACTATTTTATTAATCAACCCCTTGAATGCCATATCCATTTCCCTTTGAAAAGTGGCTCTATCATTGGACAATCCAAATTGCATTTTTATGTAGGCATAGGTGCCCCATTTGGTGGTGAAAGCTGTTTTGAATTGGTCATCTTATTTCACCATGATCTAGTTGTACCCTGAGTAGCCATCCAGGAGGGAGAATCTCTCTAACATAGACACTACTTACAGGATCTACTCCATTGAAGGGAGTGGGTAGTGATTTTTGAGAGATGCTCTCTTCAAGTATAAAAAATCTACACACAACCTAATCTCTCCTTTTTTCTTTCTGACTGGGACCAAATTTGCAACCCAACTTGAGCGTTTGATTGGAAATATGATACTTGCCTCTATCAGTTTGTTCAACTCTTTCTTCATCAGAGGCTCAATGTGTGGGTTGACTAGTCTCTACTTCTTCCTGATGGGCTGAGTAGCTAGATCTAGTTCGATTGTGTGTTGTTCTAGTTTTAGATTGAACCCTCTTAGGTCTTCATAACTCCAAGAAAACATATCTGGGAATTATTGGCAAAGTTGTATGAATTCATACCTTTCTTGCTCGGTGACCACTTTGCCAATTTGAAGTGTTCTATCTTTTCCAACTGGGATTAACTCTAAATATTCTCCTTTACTTTCTAAACCGATATTTAGGATTGAAAATAGATTCCAATGTCACTAAGCCTTTGGGAAGCTTGTTTGTATGCAACTGTACTATCTGATTCCCATATTGCTGCTCTAGTTTGCTTTGGTTTCTAGCTAAGAATTCAGCTTCTTCTTGCAAAAAGTTAATGATCTGTTGATCATTCTCGAACACCTGCCAACATGTGTTGTTATCTGGAACTGATGACCTCACAACTATATGGATATGTGGTTATTCTCTGTCTCTTTTGATGCTGTCAACCACATCAAATGTTGCTCCTACTGCTACAAGTCTATCAGCAGCTTCATTCTCCTTCCTGGGTATGGACACAATGCTGAAGGCCTCAAAATCCTCCATGAGGTCCCATACCCTACTCTTGTAGTTCTTGAGTAGGTCATTTTTGACAACATTAAGTCCTCTGACTTGATTGACAACCAGTTCATTGTCACCAAAAACTTGTAAGTTCTTGATCCCTAGCTTCCTTTCCCAATGAAAACCTTGGACCAAAGCCTCATATTCAACATTGTTATTTAAGCAAGCAAACTAGAATATGAAAACTAAATAATATTCCATACCTTTTGGGGACATAATCATAGCTCCTCCTCCAGCTCCTTGTCTACTCCTTGAGCCATCAAAGAAAAATTTCCATACCTCATTGTCATCCTTGTGTTCTGGAGCTTAATTAGGTCAGGAAGAGGTTGATTCTCCTCATGTAGGTAGTAGACACCTAGCTTAGATTCTTCCACCTCCTTATAGGGGTGAAAAGCATGACTTTTGTTGGCCCAATCATTGATATTCAAGTCTATGATATCTCCCACCTTGGTATTTGCTTCAGAAGTACTGAGGAGGTCTTCTTGATCAAAAGCTAAGCACTTGGCATTGATTAGGCTAGGTACATAGGATTCAATATGATAATCAACAATAGGTTCAGATATGATTGTGGCCTTCACCCCATACCTTGTCCTAAAGAGCATATGTGACCAATCAGTAGACATGTAGCCTCCAATTTTGGCAGTGAAGTCCCAAGATAGGCACAAAGAAAAATGTGGTGGCAAATCTATGATTGACACGTTTTGCAAAACAATCACATTAGGGCAAGCATGTAGAGTGAGACTCAGATCCTTGATGATTCTAATAGTTGTCACTACTATCCTATCTAATTGGACTACTCCTCTAGAGATGACTTCATATTGGAGGCCCAGATGATCAGCTATTTGTTTGGGCATCACATAACTACTAGCTCCAGAATCAATCATACAATTGTGCACCAATTTGTCTCCAATAATCAATGAGACATAGAATGGAGGAGGTCTCAGGTTCTTACCTTGTTGTTCTCCTTGGTTTCTCCCTGGTTGAACTGCATTGGCAAGCACCTTCTCTTGCTAGTTAGGGGGTTGATTTGAACTTGACCAATTTTGCATGGCAGTCTGTAACAGATCCCTCTGCCCTGGAATGGCAAGTGAATCCCATAGTGAAATGTTCACACTTTTCCTCTTCATTTTCTCAATAATATTGAATGAGCTATCCTTTTACTACCCCTTCCTAGACATATTTCTTTGTTGCACATGGGTTACTACAACCGGTGCCTGGATGGATTTGGAAGGTGGCTGGGATTGGTTCTGCATGTTGGGAGTTATACTTGGAGCACTAGGACCTTGTGGAGTGCTGGGAGGTTGAGGTGGTTTTCCCTCTCCAATATTTCTCTTTTTGGACCATTTATTGACAACTACACTTTGATAAGGGAACTGATTCATCCCACATAAGTCCTTAGCTTGCCAATTTACTAGCATAGTTTCCCCTGGAGGTCCTCTTTGTCAAGCTTCTTGCTACTGATATACCTCTTGGCTAGGTTCTTATGGCACCATACTGGTTTGCACCATCAAGGTCTGATTTAGAGCATCATTAAAGCACATTGATTTGTTATGTGGATGACTACATGTAAAGCTCCAATCATATTCCTGTGTCATATTGTTCTGTGCGGGAACCAATGCCCTTGATGTTGAAGCTATGTTTGGATCATACGACCTGAAAGGTATAGTATCTTGGGGTTGTCCTTGGTTCTAGATTTGATTTATAGTCTAGGATGGTGGCCTATTATGTTAATACTGGGGTCTAGCTTGATATTGAGCCTTGGGCTAATATGGCTTGGAACTCTGAGCCTGCTATCTTTTGATGGTCATTAGCTCATTTCCCAAGTTTTGTAATTGCTTCATCACTTCCTGAATCTCCTTAGAGGTGTTAGATGATAAAGTGGAAGATTCAACCGAGCTTTGACTCCTGGGGGTGGGTATAGGAGCTAATGTGGGTGTTTGGCTAGTATCTGGGCTTCCTAACTCAGGGTATAGAGGCATGGATGGCCTAGGAGTGATTTTACCAGCCTGAATCAAATGGTTCTTAGCCCCTATGGAAAGGCTATAGGCTGCAGGTAAGGTTGTGCCCCCCATTGACTGAATCATCAAAGAAATATCAGAATTTAAAGCCCTAAGAAAGTATAAGAAGGCACCTTCATTAGTGGGCTTTACTGCTGTTGGAATCCTATCCTAGGTCCATTGAATCTGAGGTTGAAGTTCTTCAGTTGCTCATTTAGGGCTCTATTTATTGTTGTCAACTGCTCCAACAAAGATAAGTTATCACCCTTCTCTCCAAACTGTTCATGAAGAGCTGTGCACAGCTAGTTCCAATTCTAGATAGAGCCTACTCTCAAGAATCCTAAACCATTGTGAAGCTTTCCCTTTGAGTGAAGAGGCTGAGAACTTGACTGCAATGTCCATCTCATGGATCTCATGGATTGTACAGACATTTGCAATATCTTGGACATGATCACCAGGAGAAGTTTGGTTTTCCCTAGTGAAATATGGGATGCTCTTTAATGCTGCAATCGGGACTGGGTTTTGTGCATTCAAGGCGAGTGGACTGTCAGTGAAGCTGACATAAGGATTTGGATAAGCCATTCTGATTGGCCTGAGCACCCCTCTTGATTGAATGATTGGTCTACCGAGAGGAGGTGTTGATAAAGATCTGCTTGGTGGAGATAGAGACCTCTGGGCTCTTCTTCCCCTTCTCCCTCCATTTAGGGATAAGTCTAGATAGAAAAATAGTCCCTCTTCCCTAGTTCTTGACCGTGTTTGTATTCTTCTCATGAACTTTCTTGGACTTGACTGAAACTAGTAGTTTTGTTTCCTTTGGATTCACCAGATGTAAAATTTTAAGGCTTCTTAAAAGCCAGAATTACAACAAGAGTACATCAATTCATACTGTAATAAGATGGATATTTCTTCATCATACCAGGCATGCCAAAACTATTAGTGTGAAATCACAACACCCCTAAATGAGTTCTACAGGTCTACTTTTCTAAGGCAGAGTCATTTGGTGTGATTGCATAACATTGAACTTTTCCCCAAGGTGTGGGACCTTGCAAAATGGAAAAAACTCTCCAGATTAAAGGTTGGTTCCTTATTCCTCTATTTAGGTGCATACGTGAGGATTTGTAGAGGATCTATCTCTATACCTAATCTAAAACTTTCCAAGGAGACATGGTTAAAAGGAGTGTATGAAATAAGAAATGACTAAACTACCAGGTGATGCACCAAAGGAATGATGAACACTTATTTTGCTAATAGACACAAACTAAAAAAATGCATATGATAAACAAGTACAGATAGGTAGATCTATAATGAAAGACCAGATGGAAGAAAAAGAGACAAGAAAGGATCTAAAATTGATCACAGACATGTTTTATTGCTCTGTGGATTGATACAGTTCATTACAAAGTAGTCAAAAGGCAGAAACGTATTACAATTTTAATGGAAGGTCTGAACCCCATAAATCCTTTGCTAGAAGGAGAAGGGAGCCTGTGAAACAAATAATGTCTAACCCTTTACAATGAATCCTACCCCCGTATTTATAGATTCGATCAGAGGGAAGAAAGAGAGAGAGAGGCGGGAAAAGTAGGTTGAAGCTCAACTACTGCTGTTAATGCTTCTGATAAAATCTTCCCCCCAAATCCATCTTTACTGCATCGATCCTTGGTTCGGCACCTTGAAGGAAGAGGAAATGGTGGAAACAAATTGAATCCGATCTGGTTGTTGAGGCAAGAAGATCCTACATTGAAAGCCTGAAGACATTTTCTCCATTTTCCTTCACCTAACCACCTCAAATTTAAATTTTCACACCTTTATGGCGTGGGTGAGGCTGAGATCTTTCCAATGGTGTCAGATTCACAATATTTTGAGCCCTAAGTTGAAAGATATGCCCCTTCGAAGTTTGTATCAAGTCCGTATAAATGGGCGGGAAAACAATTTGAAAAATGGGTTCCCCTTTGGCTTTGAAGTTTGGGAGGTCAAACATTGACCTTTTTCTTTACTGAGGTTATTTCAGAAAAATCGGGTCCACGTGTCCCATTTGTCCTAGACACATTCTTCCGCATCACCCGATTCGGGCTTTCTTGTCCTTATGCGTTCGTCATTGACCGGGCTCGTGAGGGTCGTTGACCTCTACATTCTCCGCAACGTCTGGTTCATTTTGTGGCATTCTTGCCTTTGCGCGCCCCATGCGTACTTTTGTCCCAACTGTCCTGTGGACCGTGTGGGCCAAAAAGTTCCGACTTCACCGATTTCCCTTTGACTTCAGCATTTTCGGCAATGCGCGCCCCGCGCGTCCTTGTTGAACTTGTGCGGTCTAGGACACAGAAAGCCGATTCAGCTGATTCCTTTGTATTTCGTCTCCAAACCTTGTTCGACGAACCTTGGTACGATCCGCACTGGTACGACCCGCAGCCTCCAGACCCGCAACACATTAAAACAAGCTTGTGACTTCATATTTTTTCTAACTTCTTGGATTTTTCCTTGTATGGGGAAGTTAGAGAGAAACCAAAGGGGCCTCCCAAAGCATGATTTTGGACCTTGAATCAATTCTACTTGCTCGAGACTCCCATAATTTGGATTTGTGCTGATCTAACACCTAGCACCTTCCTACCTTTGAATACTTTGGATCACACCATGCACATAGAAACTATGTGATTGGGGCTAAATGGATGACATGAAAGTGCATGGCACTTTGTGTCTGAGCATTTGCCCCCACTTGGATTAAACTTGGTGAGCAGAATGCTGGGTAACGTAAAGTAGACAGAGATGTGCTACTCTCCACTACCTCCATGTAGATTGACTGTAGAAAGCATTTCGATAGACTCTTTCTAAACTGTGGAGTGATAAAAAAGAAGGAGCTTGGAGATCAGATGTCAAAATGTAAAAAAAAGTGATGAAAATGAACCTTGCTCATAAACTTCTTGTGTGACATTGTTCGATCCTCTTTGATGTACCCTGCTATTCTATTTTTGAGCCCACATCTAACCTATTGGAAATATATTTAAGACACGGATCTGCATCCACACAGCCTTGGACTTTTCTTTCTTCTATGGAGTTCCAATGGTCAATTTAGTCTTTCGCAGGCATTTTTCATGTTTTATGCACTTACAATGGTTCAAGGAATTGATCTCCTTTTCTTCACGCTAAAATAAACCCATACTTGGTGAAAAAATGAATAAATGAGGAAAAGTGCCGCGCTACAAAGGAAAAGTCGTGCAATAAAGGAAAAGTCATGCTACAAAGGAAAAGTCATCCAACAAAGGAAAAGTCGCACAACAAAGGAAAATTTGTGCTACAAAGGAAAATTTGTACTACAAATAAAAATATGTGCAACAAAGGAAAATACGTGCAACAACTGGAAAAGTCGTGAAACAAAGGAAAAGCCACACAAAAAAAGAAAAACCGCACTACAAAGGAGAACCATTCAACAAAGAAAATGACAATTTTTCGTGCAAACTTAAAATGGCCATAAATATTGGCCCATTGCTTCGTTTTTAACAAAATTTATATCATTGGAAAGGTCCAGACATCCTCTATAACAATGTAAATTGGATTTCTTAATTTAAATGAGGATAGATGGGTGAAAATATGGAAAATTATCCATCAATGGAAAAGTACATTTCCATGCAGCCTAACTACCAATATTAATGAAGTATGGTGCCCATTTATTCTTCTAGAAGAAGTGTACAATGGGGAAATGGATTTGTAAGGATTTCCATGCCTTTTTCAGAGAATTTAATGATTTTTTTGGTGGGTGAGAAATAGAATTCTGAGTTTCACCCTTTCTCTCTTCTCCGTTTCCTTTTATATATTGTAAACACTTCTCATTTGAGAAGGGAGATATTCTGGCACATTAGGGAAACTCTGGAAAAAATGTTTCTCAATTCCATTGAGTTGTAAGCCTTCACATAGACATGTAAAATTTATTGGTGCTTCTATTTTATAGATGTAATGGACTGTGCAACTTCTATGAAGTAATAAATTTGGTTTTTGCTTATGATGTTATCTCAACCCTTGCATTTGTTTTCTTGTCTCCCCTTGCCTCTCTATTACCGTATGTTCTATTATGTGCATGTTTTATTTCATTTTTAGGTTCTTTTTGTTGTGTCTCATGGATATTTGGTGGTAAATGCATTTCCTAGGGACTGTGTTAAATTGTATTATGGCCTCTCTCAGCTGCATTTTTCCTTTAATTTTCTCCCTCATCAAGATATTCCACACCCTTTTCTTGGTGTTATCACCTCCTTAGTGTAGGATTTATTCATTCTTATGTTCTTTAATCTCTCCCTGTTCCCTTAAAATTGATAGAATAAGAGTAGATAAGTGTATTTCCAACATTTAGGAGTAGTTTTAGCATTATATTAGGAAGAAGAAACCAACCTTCTCTGGAGAGTTGATCTCAAATTTGTGCAAGTCCCACACCTAGAGATAACTCCCATGTTAGAAAATTACATTGATTTCCTAATAATTCACTTGCAATATTCAAAGGGTGTTGTAATTTTTGAAATAACAATTTTGACACATCTAGTGGGACCACAGAAGTCAATATTTCCATTTTATCAGGATTAGATGTGTGTCTTGGTAAAATCCTAGCCTTTGGAGGCTCTGTCAACAACACATTTGGTGACTCCCAGGATCATAATTCACTGGTTTAGCAGACCATAGGTGGTATTTGAATTCATGAGAATGATCCAAACAAGGTCAAGAATAGAGAAGGAAGGGATATTTTAATATTTACAGTTATCTCTAAGCAGAGGATGAAGAGGAAGACAAGTTCAGAGATCTCCATCTCCACTAAAGAGAACTCTTTCAACACCTCCACCTGGTAGGCCATTTTTATAATCTACTAGAGTTCTTAGACCAATCAGAATGGCTACAAAACCACCATAGAATCCATTTTTTTAATTTCATAGGTAGACATTCCACTTGCCCTCAATGCAAAAAACCCAATTCTAGTGGCAGCCTTAAAGAACATTCCACTTTTTAATGGAGAAAATCACATAACCCCAATTGATCATATCTAGGACATTGAAAATGTTATGTCTTATACACAAGATTGTTGAGATGGATGTGGTAATGAAAATTTTAGATTCTTATTTCAAAGGAAAATATTTGCAATGGTTCAGAAGCTTAGTAACAAGGATCAATTAAAAATTGGGATCAATTGTGCACAGCTCTTTATGACCAATTCGGAGAAAGGGTAGAAAATCTGTCTTTGTTAGAGCAATTGACCACAATCAAGAGAGAACCAAATGAACAAATGGTGGAATTCAAACTCGAGTTCTAGAGGACATGAGACATGATTCCAATTGTTTTGAGATCAGTTGTTGAAGGTGCATTTCTCTATTTCTTAAAATCTCTTAATTTTGATATAGCTATGTTGATACAATCTATGGGAGGCACCACATTATCAGGAGCCTATGCCACAACTATTAGAGCTGAGAATTTCCTAATTCAAGTCAGTAAACTTGCACCTAGGCCACCTATGCCTATTTATCCAGAAATGGGGAATCCTAGTTCTAGTCAAACACCTACATTAGCTCCCATTCCAACTCCCAAAAATCAAAATTCTAATGAAGCTTCCAACTCTTCTAACGCCTCAACTAAGCTTCAAGAAATTGTGAAACAATTACAGAATCTAGGCAATGAGTTGGTAACAATCAAGAGGCAGCAGGCCCAAAACTTTAGACCTTATCAGCCTCAAGCCCAACCAAATAGGCCTCCATATCAGCCAAATAGACCTCCAGCTCAAGCTATAAATCAAAATCAAATCCAAGGACAACCTCAAGTTGTTAGGCCATTCCAGCCTTATAATCCTAATGTAGCTTCATCATCTAGAGCCTTGGTTCTAATCTAGAACAACTTGGCACAAGAATATGAATGGTATTTCCCTCGTGGCCAACCCCATAATCAAGAAACATGCTTCAATGGTGCTCTAAATCAAGCCTTAATGGTACAAAGCATTGGTGCTTCTCAAGAAACAAATCAAGAAGAAAATCAACAATCAAGCACTCAAGAAGCACCTCCAAGTGATACTTCACTTGTGAATTGGAAAGATGAGCATTTATAAGGGATAAACCAAGGTCCTTCTCATGGTGTTGCAACGGATACAAGATCTAAGAAGAGAAATATAGAGGAAGGACAGTCATCAAATTCCATTACTTCTCAACCTTCCATCACACTTCAAGGAGTTGGTAGTTCAAATGCAAGTCCCAAATTCACAAAATCAGCCTAGGGTGCATGTTGTAACAGCTCATGTGCAAGAGAAAGTTATGTGCAAAAAAGGGAGCAGAAAGAAAATCCACCCATATCCATTCAACATCATTGATTAAATGAAGAAAAAAAATGTAAGCATCTCTATGTGGGAGTCACTGACAATTCCAGGACAAAGAGATCTATTGCAGGAAATTATGACAAAGTTATCCATTCCAAATCAAGTGTCCAAGGACCAAGAAAAAGTGCTCACAAATGTAACTCAGCAAGAAGGGGGTCAGTCAAGTAGAAATATAAAGCCTCCACCATTTTACGTATCTTTGATCATTGGAAACAACCTTGTACACAACTACATGATTGACTCAGGTGCAAGTAGCTCAGTGATGCCAGAGTAAATTACAGATCAGCTGGGTTTAAAATATGAAACTATCTCTAAAGGAGTGGTACAGTTGGATGGGTTAGCAGTGACAACTGTTGGAGTGATCAAAGGATTGAACCTTACATTTGTGCATGCCCAAATGTCATAGTTCCACAAGATGTATTAGTGATTGACTTACCTCCACTCTTTGCCTTGTGTTTGTCTCGAGATTTCACTGCTAAGATTGAAGGGTACTTGTTAGTTGATTACTCGCACATGCTCTTTAGGACCAGATATTGAGCCAAGGATTTTGTCAGGTCAAAACCTATTGATGTTTTTCATATTGAGCCTTACGTGCCAAGACCAATCAATGCCAATTGCTCAACTTTTGATCAAGAAAACTTGCCCAGACACTCCAGAAACATATATACTAAAGTTGGAGGCATTCCTGATTTGACATTAGATGAATGGGAAAACAAGAAGCATGGCTATGATCCTTATAGGGAAATGGAATGAAGTTGATTTAGGAATCTATTGCTTGCATGAAGAAAATACACCTCTCCCTAGCATCACCAAACTGGATGATGAAGATGAGAACAAAGTCTGGTAGATGTTCTTTGATGGTTCAAGGAGCAAATAAGGTGCAAGAGGAGGAGAAATGCTTATATCTCCCAAAGGTAACAATTACTACTCAGTTTTTTTACTTCAATTCAGTTGTTCTAATAACACAACTGAGTATGAAGCATTAATCCATGGATTACATTGGGAAAGAAAAAGAAATATCAAGAACTTGTAAGTTTTCGGGGATAGTGAGCTAGTTTTAAATCAAGTTAGAGGACTTAATGCTGCTAAAAATGACCTTCTTAAGAGCTATAAGAACTGGGTATGGGATCTCATTGAGGATTTTGAGGCATTTAACATTAGTTCCATACCAAGGAAGAAGGAATGAGGCTGCGGATAGACTTGCAATAATTGGAGCAACATTTGATGTGGTTGAAAGTATAAAGAAAGATCAAACTCAACCTCATATCAAAGTGGTTGTGAGACCAATTGTTCCGGACAACAACACTAGTTGGAAAGTGTTCAAGAATGACCAACAAATCATAAACTTTTACAAGAAGAGGTTGAGTTCTTTGCAAAGAATCAAGACAAATTGGAAAGGCAATATGGGGATCAAGTAGTCCAGTTGAGAACAAACAAACTCCCAAAAGGCCTAGTGAGTATTGAGTCAATCTTCAATCCCAACGATAAATTCTGGAAAAAGAAAGCAAACATCACGGTCAAGGGAGAAGATTCAAAGTCCATTTCAATGGGTGAAGACAAGATACTCCAAATTGGAAAAGTAAGTACTCATCAAGAAAATTTTGATTTAATTCAACTTTGTCAAGAATTTATGGATATCTTTGCTTGGAGTTATGAAGATTTGAGAGGATTTGATCCAAGATTGACATAACATACTATTAAATTGAATCCAGAATCCAAGACCACGAGGCAAAATAAAAGGTCGATGAACCTTCACATTGAGCCTCTCATGAAGAAGGAATTGAACAAGCTCATTGAGGAAAGTATTATTTTTCCAATCAAGCACTCATCATGGGTAGCTAATCTGGTGCCAGTTAGAAAAAGAAACGGGGAAATCATATTGTGTGTGGATTTTTGGGACTTGAATAGAGATTCTTTCAAGGGCCACTATCCACTTCCTTTCATGAAGCAAATCTTACAAGTAGTAGCTGGATAAAAAAGGTTCTCACTCCTAGATGGCTACTCAGGCTACAATCAAATCATGGTGAAAGAGGAGGATTAGTTCAAAACAGCCTTCACCACAAAATGGGGCACATACGCTTATAGGAAGATGCCATTTGGGTTATCAAATGTTGGAGCAACATTTCAAAGGGCTATGGACATGGCGTTCAAGGGATTGATTAACAAGATGGTTCTTGTTTATCTTGATGATATCACAGTATTCTCCAAGAATGCAGTTGATCACCTCTCTCATCTTAGGTAAGTGTTCCAAAGATGTAGGAAATTTGAAGTACCTTTAAATCTTAAGAAATGTATATTCTTGGCACATGAAGGCAAGATATTATGTCACATTGTTTTAAATGAAGGATTGAACATCGATCCGAAGAGATTTGAATCCATTATGGTGTTTCCTTTGCCAAGTCACAAGAAATATCCCTAAAGCTTCTTAGGGAGGATTAATTTTGTCAGAATATTTTTGCTAGACTTACCAATCTAGTTAAACCATTGAAAATGATGTTGAAGAAGAGTATGGCATTCAAATGGACAACGAAGGGAGAAGATATTTTTGAGGCCATCAAGAAAGCAATTTCACTAGCTCTAACTCTCATCAATCTGGACTTCTCAAAATACTTCATCCTCTATGTTTTTGGTGGCTCCAATACAATCTCTGCAATCTTGGTGCAACTGAGCAAGGAAGGATCTGAGCAGCCAATTTCCTTCTTCATTCAAATCTTGGAGGACTATGAGGTGAGATATTCATTCATTGAGAAACACATCCTCACTGTTATAAGGATCTTAAATAAGTTTAGACACTTGGTTTCTAATAACAAGATTCACTTGTTAGTTTCTCATTCCGGAGTTAAGGATTTTCTCCTCAACAAGGAATTGAATGAAAAAAGGGCTAGTTTGATTACCCATGTCATGGAATATAACATTGAGATTAAGATAACTAAGCCAAATTGTCCAGCAAAGGCTTATGTGAACAGTTGGCTTCTAATCAACATGTTGAGTCAAAGGATGAAGAGAGAGTTGTTCTAATACTCCAAGATGATCAAAAGTAAGTAGAAGATGGTATACACACTCCTTGTTGGACCAAGGACATGATCAATTTCCTTCAAATAGGTTTATGTCCTCCATAGATCAGTAAAACAAAAAGAAGGTATTTTAGACTCCAATCCATTCCATATGTCCTCATTGATAGTGTCTTGTTCAAAAGAAATATAAATAGTGTTCTTTTGAGGTGTGTTGCTACTAATCAAATTGAAAAAGTGCTACATGAGTTCCATGGTGGGGAAGTTGAAGGTCATTTTTCTCCAAGAATAACATCTCTCAAGAACATGAAGGTTGGTTACTATTGGCCTACAATATTTAGTGATTGTTATGCATGGGTTAAGAAGTGCAAGAAATGTGCATTCTTCACAGGCAAGGAGAAGCTAGCATCATTTCCACTCCACCCAATCTCAGTTGATCAATTGTTCATGCAACGGGGATTGGATTTCATTAGAGTTATCAATCCTAACTCAAGCTAGGGACACAAGTGGATTCTCACATGTATGGATTAATTTACCAAATGGAATGAAGCAGTGGCTCTTAAGGAAGCTCATGAGTTGAGCATACTATATTTCTATGTGGGGATTGTAACTAGGTTTGGTGCTCCTTCCACTATCATATCAGATAATGCTCTAGCAATCATTGGCGCCAAGATCTTTTAATGGGCTGTTAGAAATGGGATATATCTAAGAACTTCCTCTAATTATTAGCCCCATGGTAATGGGCAATTTGAGTCCACGAACAAAAATCTATTGAAAATTATCAAGACTCTGGATGAAATTCAGAGGACATAGCACATCAAGCTCAAATAAGCATTGTAGACTAATAGAATCACACCAAAGAGGTCTATTGATAGCTCTCCTTACAAGTTATTCTATATCACTGAAGCTATATTTCACATATCTCTTGAGTTACTAGCACTAGAGTTTCTTAAGCAACTAGAATTATTTGAGTTTGAGCCCATGGAAGTTAGATATGTAGAGCTCATAGAGTTGGAGGAATTGAGAGATCAAGTAGTACAAACCATGGAGAAGGACCAATCCTTGATCAAGAGGTCCTTTGACAAGAAAGCTAAAGCAAAGAGCTTCCAAGAAGGAGATTTGGTACTAAAATGGGATGCTGACAGGGTAAAACCGGGTAGGCACTCTAAATTTGATGTTATACGGAGTGGTCCCTACATGATCACAAGGTGCAAGAGTAAGAATGATTTCCAATTTTCCAAGTTAGATGAAGAAGAGCTACATATTCCAGTTAATGGAATCTATCTCAAACATTGTTACTAAAGTAAATTTTGGTCTTTGTACATATTAGTTTAGGATTTATAACTCATTTAAGGGCTTATAGATACCTATTCTATTATAGAGTAGTTGTCCTTTCCATAAGTGCTTTTGCATAGGTTCCATTGATTCTAGATGGTCTCTTTGCACAGTTCATCATGGTTATGGAAATGTATGGTTGGATGAAGCTCAAGGTGATAGGGAACAATTTTTATTTCCAAGAAGTTTCAAATGAATGAAAACCAAAGATTAGATTTTGGGACACTTTCAAAGGTTCATCCTTGTCTCAGCAGATCAAATTATAGAGGGAAGGAGAAAAGAGAATTTCATGTTAAAAAAAAATCTACTCAACCAAAATTTCAAGATTTTCTTATAAAAGGTGGGAAATTTGAGCAATAACAGATCAACTCAAGGTTCAACAGTGTTTTAAGTGGCTCAAGGACATGATTTTAGAGTTCCAGATCAGATTTGTGTTTACCATGTTGACTCCATGCCCAATGGACACTTCAAGGCCACTAATCAACTCATCTTGTAAGCAAATGTACCCATGATTCGGAAAATTGTTATCCATTTCCCCCCCCTTTGGAAAAAATGGACAACTCATAAAATTAGACTTGAGTGCTTCATGGAGTTCCAATGGAGAATTTAGAATTTTAGGCATTTTTCATGTTTTGGGCACTTACAATGGTTCCAAGCATTGATCTCCTTTTCTTCAGGCTCAAAGAAATCCATACTTGGTGAAAATTGAAAAAAATGAGGCAAATCCGTGCAAAAATGCAAAAGCCACGCAAAACTGCAAAAGCCACGTAGAACTGGAAAAGCTGCGTAAAACTGGAAAAACCGCGCAAAACTGGAAAAGCTGCGCAAAACTGGAAACGTTGCACAGAACTGGAAAAGCCATGCATAACTTCAAAATCCGTAGATAACTACAAAAGCCACGTGGAACTGGAAAAGCTGCACATAACTGAAAAATGGCAGTTTTTTACGTGAACTTAAAATGGCCATAACTTTTGACCTATTGCTTCAATTTTCATGAACTTTATATCGTTAGAAAGGCCTAGACATACTCTACAATATGGAAATTGGATTTCTTAATTTTATTGAGGTTTGATGTGTGAAAAATGGAAAAAAAAATCTATCTCATAAAATTACAATTCCATGCATCCAACTACCAACATTAATGAAGTAATGGCACTTATTTCTTGTTCCAAAAGACATGTACAATGCGGGAATGTCTTTATAAGGATTCCCATGCATTTTTCAAATCATTTAATGAAATTTTTTGGTGGGTGAGAGAAGAAATATGAGTTCCACTCTTTCTCTCTTCTCTATCTCCTTCTATATATTGTAAACACTTCTCATTTGAGAAGGGAGATATTATGGGATAGGGAAATCTCGCAAAAAAAATTCTCTATTCCATTGAGCTGTAAGTCTTCACATGTGTATGTCGAATGTATTGGTGCCTCTATTTTATAGATGTAATAGACTGTGCAACTTATACGAAGTAATAAAATTGGTGTTTGTGGTGTTCTCTCAACCCTTGCATTTGTTTTCTTGTCTCCCCTTGCCTCTCTATTACTATTGTTCTATTATGTGCATATTTTCTTTCATTTGTAGGTTCTTGTTGTTGTGTCTCATGGAGATTTAGTGGTAAATGCATTTCCTGGGACTGTCAAATCTATTCTGACCTCTCTCAACTGCATTTTCCTTCAATTTTCTCCCTCAGCAGGATATTTCACACCCCCCCTTTTTCTTGGTGATATCACCTCCTTAGTGTAGGATGTATTCATTCTTATGTTCTTTCCCTGGTCCCTTGGAAATCATAGAATAAGATTAATTTTATTTTTTTCTTGCATTATGAGTAGTGTAGCGTTTAGATTAGGAATAAGAACCCACTTTCTCTTGAGAGTTGTATTAAATTTATGGTCCCACACCTAGAGATAACTCTATGTTAACAAATTACCCTAATTTCCCAGACAATTCACTTGTAAGCATTCATAGGGTGTTGTAATTTTTCACTAATAGTACCTGTTGATGTCGATGTGTGTGATGTTGTTGACTGTGCATTTCCCATATGGACGGACCAACAAAAGAGAAGATGATTAAGTAGTCAAATACACATGTATATGATAAAAATGTGTGTAAATACGCATGTATGTGTATAAAAATGCATGTAACTATGTAAAATAAAATGCTGAAAATGTGAAAAAGGAACATGTGCACCTGATTTATGATGAGGAAAGAGTGTACAAAGGATCCGGTAAATGTTAATGAAGTGCGAGTTTTTTGGGCGATCTCACGCCACTGGCTAAAGAAGTATAGGGAGAAAAGTCATATTTATCTTCCAACCTTTAACCGCTTCTCGAAACTGCAAAGATCTTCGTACGTCTATTTTTTTGGGCAATCTGAAGCCAATGGTAATGGAAGAAGTCTAGGGATAAAATACCTGGTGTCGTCTTCCAACCTTTAACTATTTCTTGTTGTATGGAACACCACTGCAGATGATGTATACTAACACATGTGCTAAGGAAAAATTGCCCTATC
Source organism: Taxus chinensis (assembly GCA_019776745.2). Taxonomy (NCBI): domain Eukaryota; kingdom Viridiplantae; phylum Streptophyta; class Pinopsida; order Cupressales; family Taxaceae; genus Taxus; species Taxus chinensis. The sequence continues at coordinate 1,336,436 of CM034151.1, read as the reverse complement.
ATTATTTATGCCTTCTATAGACTTTTCTAAAGCCAGTTGATGTGTAACTACCCCCTGGTTATAAGTGCTCCAAGAAAGTCCTCGTTATACTAAGGACCCAAGTCTAATTTTGAGCCCTGAATTGTGTTGTATCGATATTGTGTTGTGTTATATAATGTGTATAAACCATTTTTTGGGGTGGCGGATTCACCCAAATGATGTCCCCCCTCTTTGGGCGCACATGCAATGTCGCAGGAGTATGTGACCCAAAAGAGGACCAACCGTTGAAATTGTGCCCTATAGGGGGAAGGGGATGTGCTTGGTAGAAACCAAAGCACATGCAAACAAGTGGCTAGGAAAAAAGTTTTAGTATGAACAAGCATGCGTATAGAAGAAAAGTGTAAGCTATGAAGATAATATGTTAGCAGATAATGCAAACACCCAAGAATACATTGTAGACCGTGAAAAGTGATTTGCAAACATGGGACACCACTCACGGTGTAGCAAGACAATCAAGGACATAATGGCCACAAATAGACAAGTGTGCATAGAAGACAAAGGGAAAACCCCACATACAATAGAAAATAATGACAAGAAAGTATAATTAATGTAACAGATAACCATGGAAACAAGTAGCCTTGCATAACAATTGTTGCACACGAAGCACCCGTCAGCATGTTAGAAAGATAAAGTGTATGTCAAATTTGTATAAACTGATAAAGTAGTGTGATATGAACAAAAAAGAAACAATATCACCTGTAGTGTACGAATGTGGATACCCCCAGGAGCCTTTGTGGGACTGGTACTAAGTAGTGTGCCAAGCATCCATGCTGCGTGTAAATTACCTATATAATCTTCGATCATAACTAGAAAGCAAGTGCATGTTTGTATGATAAATATAAATGACATACAAGATATCTATATAGCATGTGTAATAAAGTGAACATATACAAGTAAATATAAGCAAGAGTAAATACAACCAAGATATGCAGTACGTTATGGATGATGTTAGATTTATGAGGGAAGATATAATTGAAAAATTATATATCCACAGATAATTGCCAAAGATTATAGATTAAGATGTGCAGTTAAATTAAACATAGATTTAGCTGATTATAGATCACATATTACATAGATTAATAACCATATCTAAAAGTAAATGACAAGAAAGTAAATAAGATAAATAACACCCAATTTAAGTGGGGAACCCTGAAGGAGAAAAACCCCATTGATAAAACATTGTTTTTATTAAGAATTTATAAGTCTTTAACCCAACACTTCCACTTCACTCCTCGATCTCACAGATAACAATGGCAGACCAATGTCTCACAGTATAACATCTCACATATGCATATCAGTTTCTTATATACAAATCCCATGAGGGATCATCCTATATGTGTGTGTGTGTGATGGGTGGTCACTCATATTGTTCCACTCTTTTACCTGTGAATACTGACTAAGTTTAATTAAATAAACTTTTAATAATGGGTCATAAGTAGTGGTCTATCAAATGATATCCCACTTGACATTATCAATCCCAATGGATTGATGGAATGGAATGCAAAGTGAATGATAGGATCCGCGTGCCCCCTGAGTGAATGGAATTGTATGCAGCGGGGTTCATTTATTATGCCCCCTTAGCAGTCAATAATGAACCATAAACGAGAGTGCATCATTAGGAAATGGTCAAACTATATGTTACGTGTGGTGTGATGTGATGAATGTGTAATAATGATATGTGACATAGAGATGAGGTGTGAGAATGTGTGATGATTTAGCCTAAAGCGTATATCACAACAAGATAATGAAAGAAGTGTTGATTTATCCTAAAGCATATATCACTAAAGGATGTTAGAATAAATGATTATGTATCCTATGGCGTATATCACTAATGGATGCTAGAAGAAGTGATGATGTAGCCTATAGTGTATACCATTAATGTAGGAATGTCGCATGATAAAAATATTGAATGGTTGAATGTGTGAGTTTGATTGATGTAGCCTATAGTGTATACCATTAATGTAGGAATGTCGCATGATAAAAATATTGAATGGTTGAATGTGTGAGTTTGATTAGTTCCATTTGATTTATATACCCTCAATAGTCCAGTATGGACTGTGAGACTAGAGTGTGTCATTAGGTAGTGAGTGTAGCACGTAAAAGTAGATGTTTAAAGATGCATAATATGTGTAATAGATGTGGAGATGAGAAATCGTCATGTGAGGTGTAATGTAGGATGTATAGTATGTAATGACATATGCATAGATGAGATAAGATGTGTAGATGCATAGTAAATGTAAGACGTAAGATGTAAGATGTAGGACGTAGGATGTATATATGTAATATGTGTGAAGATACGTGATGTGTAGTGTTTATTATGCAGTGTGTGAGGTTCTTGTGTATAGGATTCCCTCAATAGTCAAGTGTGAACAGAAGCACAAGAGTGATCATCGGGGGGTAAGGTGACAAGAGTCACCTACTAAAGACCAAATTTGTGTGAAGTGGTGGAAGCATATGTGGAAAAAGCAACAACAAAATCATGTGATGGTGGTAGAAATGTGTTTTGGCTATCAGTATGAGTAGTTACTTTGACAAAATGCATTTGAAACAAAAATGGAGTAGGATGGGAAGGACTATTGAATGGTGGTAACTTAGGTGGGATTAATGATGTTGAAAATGGATTGATAGGAGAAGAAGGTTGATTGATTTTGAGAGGTGATTGCGTACTTTGACTTGGAAATTTTGCAGATGCCTTGAGAGGAGGAGGTGCTATATTGATTTTGAGAGGAGATTTCTTAGATAATGCTTGATTTTCCATAAAATGACCATTAGAGGTGATGATGTGGTGCTCATTAGATATAGACGAATCAAGTTTAGGAACCCATTGAGAAGTAGTAATAGAATGTTGTGTAGTGAATGAGATAAAGCCCTTACACTTAAGATGTTTGATTCTTCGTTGTAAAGCATAGCAATCATTGTCATTATGTCCATTGATTCAATGATAATTGCAATATGGATGACCTTGATATGTTGTTAGTCGATAAGGAGGATAGCAATGACTAGGTGATAAAGTGATCAATTGATGACTAAGGAGCTCGGTAAAAATGTCATGTTGTTTAATATTATGATCAAAGGTGATAGGATCTATTAATGGTATGACTTGAGGTTCACTGATATGAGCACATGTAGTAAACATAGAATGAAGATGAGATATAGAAGGAAAACAAACATGAGCCTGAGAATCGTCCTTAATATGTTGGATTTAAGATTTTAGAGATGTAATCACGGATTCCATAGCCTAAAATTTTTCTTGAAATAAAGAATTCAAAGCTTGAAATGATTCCAACATGGGTTGATTAGATGGAGGATCGTGAATACCAGGGTCATTAGATAAACGATCAAACATAGCACTCACTTGATACGGCAACATATCTCTTGGGAGATACATTGTTTCTAGGGTTTTTTGCATAACAACCTAGCAATTAGGATGCATCTTAAGTAAATTAGACAAATAAAATTGAGGAATTATGGGAGCCATGATAGAAAATATGATGTACTAAAGAAGGATTCGAATGACTAATCACGAGCGGGGTTCACCAAAGTGATTATGCTAAAATGTAAATACACTAGCCTAATCAAATGCAAGTTTGTAGTAAATAAATGAAATATTGAAATAATACCCACACAAACTAAGCTAGAAAATATGAAACCCTAATGTGCAAAGAGGGTTAGAAGAGCCTTAGCTTATTCGCAGAGGTTGTTGGACTGTGTCGCATTAGAGATCAGTTGAACAGATATGGAAGACCATTGCCCAAAATCCCAGAAAGTTGTAGGTCTGAGGGATTTAGCTAGAATGGGGTGCCTGGAGAGGGATAGGGGTGCCCGTGGGTGCCCTGGTCTAAGTTCTAAGTGCCTTGGTCTGTAGAAATGGTCGGAACCTGGTTCTGATATGGTCACTTGGTATCTGAACTTCTTCACTTCTTATCACGTGTATGTCATTGAACTTCATTAGATGTCACTGTAAACTTGCAATGGATAAATCACCTACAAAACCCCAAACAAAGCATAAAAAATCTAAAAAAGAAAGATGCATATGAATGGTTTTGACTGTCCTCAACTTCCAAATCGATGGACTAATCACTGAGCATTGCCCTACATCTCAAACCCCCCCAATGTAATTCTAGGTGTGTGTGTGTGTGAAATTGTGCCCTATGTTGCTCTTGTTCCAATCACACTTTATAAGTAGTGAGAAATTAACTAGATGTAGAATGTAAATAATGTGTGTATAGAAACAATAGACTCCCCTCCTATGAAGTGTGATGCAGATGAACCAACCTTTCTGCCTTGTGATGGAGCTAGATGGATGTAAGTGGAGCTATAGATTCCTTTGATAGATGTAACCTTAGATGGTTATAATAGATGCTTAGTGCTTGGTACCTTATTATAATCACATAACTTTATATTTATATGATTCCCTTGATTGAATTTTATAATTAACCCTGAAAAGGCCGACTACCAAAAAGATAAGATGCTCAAATGGCTAGAATGGACCCAAAAAGTGTGACCAAAGTACAAAGAGGACTAGGGCATCGAGAGGGGACAAGGGCACCTGATGCTAGTGTCCTAGCTGGGCACATGAGTCCAGAATGGGTAAAACTGAAGTATAAAAAGACATATTGGGCCAATAAAGGTGCAAGACCAAAAGTAGCAATAGAAAGCAACAAAATATGGCCAAAGACATGGGTTAATTAGTACTTTTCTTACTTAGGAACCATGCAAATAGTAGTATGTGATTGAGACTAAATAATTACTCAAAGTGCGTGATTTTGTGTCTACATAAGGGTAGTTGATTCCAACAACACAGATGTTACAGTCGACAATTACCAGTGTTACATTACTACCCAAAGTGCAAATAGTGTCATTTGTGTTTCAATTTCGTGTTAGAATTTGGCTTTTTGGCGCTTTTAGTCATGTTTCTTTGATGAAATCATGTCGTGAAGCATGACGCAAAAGTGACACAAATGAGACACGACTAGACATTTTCAATTGCATCACATTAGTGCTACTTGTGCGCCACTTTAGCACCTAATTTATGACACCCTTTAACAACACTAAGACCTCAACATCATCGCTAAGGAATGACACAGATGTGATGCAAAAATATGGAACGATTTTTGCATCACATCTGTGTCATTCCTTAGCGATGATGTTGAGGTCTTAGTGTTGTTAAAGGGTGTCATAAATTAGGTGCTAAAGTGGCGCACAAGTAGCACATTAATATATATTATAATTAATTATAATTACATCATCTATAATTAGAATTAATCATATTTTTTGTTATTATTTACAAATATTAAACATTATATATTAAGATATTATTTACATTGTATTGTATCAATTATTTTATATTTTGTATATATATAATCATATTGATGTACTCTAAATTTTTTAAAATATTCAAATATTATTAATAATAAAAAAGACAATGTTTTAATTCAAAATTTGTTTTACAATTGTTGGCATATAATTTTGCACGTTTGCAAAATATGGCAATAGTGTAGAGGACAAAGTCCCTCCTCAATAATGGGTGAGGTTGACCTTGTTGAAAACCAAAAAGATATGTACAACTATACATTCAAAACTGTATTTTGGGGGTTTTGGGATTTTGGGAAGAAAGGAAGGAAAAAGGGGAGGAGAAATGAAAGGATGAAGATGGAGAAGCAAGAAAGGGGAACATGCCAGATTAGGCAAATGCAAATCATAAATTTGAATGTACTTTAGAAACTAACATGATAAGTGACAATTGAATCAAAGGTGCATAATCCATGGAGAGTAGGAGCTTTTACATTCATTAAACATAAGAGTAATAAATGCTAAAGAAAGAAAGAAACACATGACATAAAGTTCTCCATAAATGTTTCTTTATTTATCTTCATACAAGAGCATAATCGTTATCTCTTCATCAAATAAATATTTCCTCCTTTTTCCAAATGTCTTTTGCAAATGATCACTAACTTCCTTTTATAACCTCCAAGTTGGTTACAAAGTAGTTAAGGCTTCCATGACATCATATTAGGGCACAATTAATTCACTTTAATTATTAGTAAAGTCACTTTATTAAAGTCCTTTAGGCCAAGAGTCTTCCTATCTCAATCATATGAGAAATTAACTCATTAAACACCAAGGATAATTGCATCCTTACATTAAGACATCATTTTGAAAATCCTAGGTCCAAGCATTTTGCCATTTCAAATTTCTTGAATTTCTCCAGTGATTCCATCATTGTTGATTCATTAGGGAAGTAGTTGGAGGCAAGGAAAGTCTCACAGATGACTTGAATTTCAAAAATCCTACCAAGAACCATATGAAAATCCACCATTTTCCACTCCATGTTGATGAACAAACTTCAAAGTTTGGTGAGTTTGTCAAGAGAATCGGTACTGAAATTTGTTGAGGAACAATATTGATTCTTGATTGGATTAGTCAATTGATAAATGATAAATTACACAGAGCTCGTTTGATTGTGATCGTCAAAGGAACTGCAAGGAATTTCCTCCATGAATTCCTAAATTGTAAACATGATCAATTCTCATTTGTCTTTTACATCATCAAATTGTACCATGACATCATTGAGCACCATTTTCTTGAATTTGGCAATATTCAACCATTCAATGTGGAGCCCATGATTCCTAAAATCTAGAATTCCCTTGGTGGCAAGAGACAAATATTCCATTTGCACAAGTTCTTGGATGTTGGGAGAAATTTTGTCAAGAGTAGCCATCATGATCCTAAGAGACTCATTGAAATCCATAATTGAATCTAGATAAGTATGAACCTTATCATAGATTCTCATAGCTTTGTCAATGATCCATAGACCCTATATAAAAACATCCTCAATCTATGATTTGGTTGCACGACCCATATTATTTATTTTTTGGATAACATGAGGGTCTGTTGATCTGGTACTACTACTACAACGAGAGCTTGAATGGTGGAATAAGAAATTAGATTGATGAGGTGTTGTACATATGCTATAAGCTATCAATTTTCCTCCTTGGGATGGATTGTCTAAGACTTGTACTTGTCCATCTATTGCACAACTGTGTTAATGGATTCCCAAGCATGAAAAACATCATCCTCCATGGTTGACTTGCCGAGAATTACTTTAATAAAGTAAATTCTCTTTGTTATATGACTCGAGTGACTTAATTGAAAAGGTATTATAAATATTTCAAATAAGTGGGTACAAGTGGACCACGCCAAAAGTGGCATGGATATATACATAGACAATAAAAGTGTCACATAGATTGGTGTCTTATCCTTTGGGCCAAGAGTTTGTTTATCTCAATCATATGAGAAATGAACTCATTAAACACCAAGGATAACCTCATCCCTGTATTGAGACATCATTTTGAAAAGCCTGGGTCCAAATATTTTTCCATTTCAAATTTCTTAAATTTCTCCAATGATTCCATCATTTTTTATTCATCAAGGAAGTAGTTAGAGGCAAGGCAAGTCTCATAAATGACTTGCATTTCCAAAATCCTACCAAGAACCATATGAAACTACACCATTTTCTCCTCCATGTTGATGAACAGACTTCAAATTGGTGAGTTTGTTAAGATAATTAGTACTGAAATTTGTTGAGGAATAATATTGTTTCTTGACTACATTAGTCAATTGATCTTTGATAAATTGCACATAGATCATTTTATTGTGCTCATCAAAGAAACTGCAAGGAATTTCCTCCATGAATTCCTATATTATGAACATGATCAATTCTCCTTTTTCTTTTACATCATCAAATTATACCTTGACATCATGAAGAACCATTTTCTTGAATATTGTAATATTCAACCATTCAATATGGAGCCCACGATGCCTAGAATCTGAAATTCCCTCGGTGGATGTTGGGAGAAATCTTGTCAAGAATGGCCATCATGATCCCAAGAGACTCATTGAAATGTATAATTAAATCTAGATAAGTATAAACCTTATCATAAATTCTCATAGATTTGTCAATGATCCGCAAACTCTATATCAAAACATCCACAATCCATGATTTGGTTGCACGAGTCATTTATTTAATTCTTTGAATAACATTAGGGTCTCTTGATCTGGTACTGCACTACAACGGGAGCTTGAATGGTGGAAGGACAAATTGGATTGATGAGGTGTTGTACATATAAGCTGTCAATTTTCCTCCTTGAGATGGATTGTTTAAGACTTGTACTTGTCCCTATGTTACACAAGTATGTCAATGGATTCCCGGGCATGAAGAACATTGTCCTCCATGGTTAACTTCTCAAGAATTACTTTGAAAAATTTATAATCATCAACAATCATTTCTCTTTTATCCTTATCAACAATTGGTGTGGCTATTTCGGCATACCAAATTCCATGCTCATTGACTACAACATTGGAAATGACCTTGGAATTCTTGGGAGTGAATGAATCTGTAATTGATGCAATGGCTTCAAGGTCAATTATGATGGCCTTAAACATTATTTTCATCTTCTGGATCTCTCTATGTGGCCAAGAGGGTACTTCTTCAACCAACTTACCACATAAAATCCTTGCATTGGATGGGAGTTACTCTTGTGTTGGTGGTACATAATCAAATTTAGGTGTGGCATGAATAAATTATTCATGTTGGGGATGAAAATTTCATTATGCATGGAAGGATATTGCAGAATGTCTTTAGGATGCAAAGGCTCATGTGAGTTAGAGATTTAGATCGTTGGAACTTGTACCTGATCTAATACCATGAACTGCATAGTGTTATTCTTAATCAACCTTTGAGAACCAAAATTTCCATGAGTTGATGATTTTTCACTTGATTATGACATCCCAAAAACGCGTTCATTTCCCTCATTGACCTCTTTTTTCCTCTCAGGTTCGTTAGTCACAAAAGACGACCCATAAGATGACTTTGGCTTCCATTACTTTTTACTTGCTTGAATATGTGATTAAGCTTGTGTGGTGGGATAAGAGGATGATTGAGTGACATTTGAAATATTTTTCTTAATATGGTTAACTGGCCTATGATCTTTACACACGTTTATTTTAGTTGTAGTTTCCTCAAATAATTCTCCCTCACACCATGCAAGGCTTCTCTTGATCACTTGTTGAATTTTGTACTCAAGTGATGTACCATCTTTCTTAAACCAAATGATTCTAGGAAGAGGTGAGGATATAATCAGGTCATATGCAGGATCAATCACATTAAGGAAATTATTAGTGACTCCTCATGAGACCTCCTTCGATATGAATGTCATTATTTGACTCAGATTCATTTGGGAGTAGTCATGACACTAACCCTCAAATTCATCTACATAACTGGGCCAATAATCTTCTACCTCTAGATGGTGTTTATATTATAGTCTGAGAATTCTCTCCATGAATCCATAAAGTTCAAATTCACACCGTCTCACAAATGGGTGTTTTGTTATAATGGTCATCTCCTTATCCATAATTTCTACATTGTGGAATGATAGACATTTGTACACACAAATGGAGATAGGAAAACTATCACCAATTTTATGTTTCTCACCTAAGAAGTGGTTTTCTGATGAATTCTAGTGAGAAATTTCCATGAGGGCCCACCTATCACTTACATACACGGAAAATTTTTAGGACACTCTATTATGTGTTAGAAGCACAACAAACTGGGGGTATGAATCGGTCTTACAACACTTTCAATTCATTTACCATCACATGCATTCATCATTTCATTCATCCATTTAACATCCATAACCATATGTGCACATTAGGTATGTATTAAGCATTCACAACAACATGAAACAAATAAGAAGACATATGAACACTATATATAAGTGGGAAACCCTCAAGGGGAATAAAACCCACTGAAACTCTACTTATATTATACAGAGAAAAAATATTTAGTGAAGTAACAACTTCATAAGGAGCACCAACCCCTGGTTTAGTGAGGCACCAACCCTACAAGGAGCACCAACCCTATAAGGAACAACAATCCCTAATTTCGTGAAGCACCCACTCCACAAGGAGGCTACAACCCCCTAAGGTGACTAAGCACCAACTCAACTACCTGAAGATGAAGAAAGCTTAAAAAAAATGCTGCCACAACTAATGGAGATCACAAATTCAGCTCACACACTTTGTTCAAACCCTCATTCCTTCAACTCACTATATCTTCTTCTTCTTGTGCCTTGTATTTTCTTAAAATCCTTAGCACACATGACTACCAATCATTCCTTCATATTTTTACCAACATCCTTAGCTCTGAATTCATGCCCTTGATCAGATCTTCTTCACACTCGTAGGCAAGGTCGCATTTTCTCTATGGGCTTAACTAGTTCAAAACTGAACTCAAAACACTTACTTAAATATGCTTTCTCTTTTCTTCCAAACACAAATAAATTCAGTATTCCCTCCATTATTTTAAAAAATTACAACCTTTAAAACATAACACTGTACACTCATTAAAAATGTTCATAAAGGACCTGTATAGGTCAACTATGCCCAAAAACACTAAACATGCTCAAAACCCCATCACCTGGATGAGCTAAAACTACCAACACCATGTGAAAACCGTGATTTTTAAAGATTTTAAATTCATCATACATGTGAAATATAACATATAAAAATCATCCATAAATGATACATTAATTATCTTACACCAATCAAATTATTCATAACACAACTCAAGAAGGCTCATATCCTTCACTAAATAACTATCTTTCCAAGACCTTGTCTTCACTTTTGGGACCTTCAAGAATCACCAAAGAAAAAACTCAAATATGGAATGTAACCACTAAATTTGAATCCCCATAGACCCGTATAGATCATATCCATGCATGTCTATAGCTCCCATGAAACATCCATATGTGCAAACCACACCAAATTTCCTCTTCACCAAATTGAGCTTTCCAAAAAATGGTTTTACAAACTCAACTGGTTTGCACCCTTGATGTCACTTTCAAGACCTAAAAATTCATTTAATAGGAAAAAAATTAATACCTCTTCACTCTCTAATTGATATAAAGCATCAAACAATTAATCTCATGCCTCTTCAACCTCAATCTTTTAGCCTGAGCAATCCTGTCCTAAAAAACAACAAACCTTCTTCTTCACAAATCAAGTTGGATGACCTATCAAATATCCTCATCACGAGACAAACCTTATATAAATGGAAATACCTCTAAATTATATTTCCATAACATGCTACATTTCCTTCCAACTCCAAGTGGAATACCTTCAACCAAGTCAATCTCTGAAACTACTTCTTTAGCCTTCTAGGACTCAAGAACTAAGCTTGAGTAAAACTTTCTCCATCACCTCAAAAATCACTTCCAAGATTGCCCAAATAATGTAACACCCTTATACATGTTTTATAAGCACTCAAAAACCTTCAACAATCATGAAAAACTCATAACTATCACTTTACCTCATGAAGGTCCTGCTAGACCAAACATCCTCTAGATTTGACCCTCAAAGAATAGGTCAAGAATTATTCATACCATATCAAAAACAAAATTTTGATATACCAATGGAAATCCCTCTAAACCAAGATCACAACAAAACTTTAATGGAGTCCTAACTCTTCCTTTAGCTCTTACAATTCCAATTTTACTACAAGCTTCTCCAAACTGCCCCAAAAACCAGTCTTCATAAATAGGGCACACTTTTCCATTTATAAATTTCAACCATGATATGAAAATATCATGAACATCCAGAACAACTCTAGGGATAAAAACAATGTCAATTTATTCTTCACATTCTTTGAACAATCTTTCCTTAAACTGGACTTCTTCAAAAACAAGCATTTTTCAGGTGGGGCCCACATACAATCACATGCTCTAATACACCTTTATGAAAAGTTGGAAGAGTCCTCTACAACCTCCAATCATCACTTTGGAAAAAGGAATCAAGACATATTTTCAATATGATGAATTTTTCTCCAAGTCACTTTGAGTTAGGGTTTAAAAGGTTTCAAAGCAACTTATCTTCTTAACGATTGTTCATAAAAATGTGATGATCAAAATGTTTCATTATTTTTGTAAAACATTCATAACTAACATAAAAATCTATGTCAAAGAGATTAGGTCCCCATGTAAAGCACACAACCCACAACGAGCATCAAAAGGTCAACTTTTGCTTCAAAAACACACTCTAAAACACCCAGTTTTTTCCAAAACTGATGTAATCTTGCAATTCCTTCTTCAGATTTGATCTAAAAATTTTCATGAAGCATCATGAAAACATCCTATAACTTTTCCATACTCACCATCTATCCCAAATATCTATTGAAACTCTCCATACCAATCTCATTTACCTATGTTAATCTTATTTTATTCTCACACTTCTTGCTTCTCAAGGACCTTAAACATGCACTGTACCTCTGAGAACTGACACTGAAACTCACCATACATTTCATATATCACTGATCACAACCATGATTGCTACCATGATTGGATAAGACTAATCAGCTCTAAAAACTCATACCTCCATCTCATTATGCATGCTCCAAGGCTAGGAATAGGCCTAGAATGACCTGACTCAACCATGACAACCCATGAACTGACCATGTTGACCTCATGCAAAAAATTAGACACCTCATGACACATCATAAGATCCATGTGTTGACCTCATGAAAACATTCAACCAAATCAAGAAGACTCATACTATAAATTTTCATGCAAGCTAAGACCATGCTCAAGGATCAGCATGACAACTCACCAAATCCTGTCACTACCAATCAACCTTCATGTTTGACCACTGACTAACACCACATGGAGACTCATACAACACCATGACACATTTTTCCATCACCGGTTTTGACATCAATTACAACACAAACACACAATGACAAACATTATATCCACATACACGAATGTACGAGAAGGTAGGAGATTGAATGAACCATGTGCCCCATCTTGAAATCATCTCTTTGGCCTGATCTGAGAATATTTCTTGTTGTTTATTCTCAAACATTATGATGATGTAGAAGAGGAAAAACATCATTGACATGTCATAAATGATGCTTGATTGCTTTGAATTCTAATTGTGGGTAATAGTGAAAGATTCTTCTTCTTGTCACACCATAGAAGAGGTAGAAAGTCATGTAGAAGCATACCATCATCCTAAAGAAGCACATGCAAATCACACAAATAATCTTCGTTCATATTATTCATATGCAACCATACATATTTATAGGCATGGTCTTCCCTTATTTTTTAGGAGGCCTATAACAACTACAACAATAAAGGAGATTTGTTGAAACAACTCTCTTAATATAATAACTAACAAATATCATATTCTTGTGAGTTTGGTAAAACAACCCAACACTCGTGCGTGTATTAATATCTCACACAATATTAATATTAATGTGAGTGCTAATTAAATAATTCCCAACATTCCCCCCTTAGTGCGAATATGGGGGAAAACCTACCTTTGTACTTGCACCTGCTCATGATCTAATGAGTTTCATAGGATAATCACAAACCTCAAAGATGGTTTTGCGAACAGCTGACCAAAAACTGAAAATGGTGTTTTTGAAATTGGTTTACCAAAAACCACAAAGTGATAGTTTTGCGAATGGATTACTAGCAACAAAGAATCTTGGTTTTGCTATTGGTTTACCACAAACCACAAATGAAGGTTTTCAAGTGGTTTGCCTACAACCACATCATGATATGCCAGGTACTGTTCTCAGCCCTCATCACATCTCACTGCATAGGAAATAATATAGGAAATTCTGCTGAAATCTACTTCTCGTACATACATAGAAAAAGATGACATAAAGGAAATGGAACATTGGAACATGTTCCCCCCCCTTAATGTGAAATTTACACTTATTGAAAACTACAACACTGTACCACACTGGAAGCAAACACACAACTGAAAAAATGCCACCAAACCTTGATGTGGCAGCGCCGTCATAGGTGACTGACGAGAGGTCACTGAATGACCTCCTTCCTCTGTTGCCTCCTTCCTTTGGTAGATCATGCCGCTAACTTTTTCCAGATGTTGATCATGAAACTCAAAATACCTTTAATAATTTGGATGCGTCGCGTTACAAGCAAAAATGCGTCCAAAATTGAAATGTGGCCAATTTTTTTTATAAAATTTTTCCACAAGACTAAAATTGGACGACGACACTTTTTTACAATGGCATCCTGAACGATAACCTATAAACTTTGACAACTCATCGACTAACAAAGACTTACTAATTTTGACTAACGACTCATAACATTTTAATGAAGGTACTTTATTATTGGATTGACAATTAGACTATTTCTACAATGACATTTAAACACAATGACAACAATGATAATTTTTAGGTAAACTATTGGCTAGTCACATATCACAATATGACGTACATAGCATTGAGACTATATTACAAAAGAACTTCACTTCACAATTTGACTACTTTATAACAAAATGCAACTTAGAAAAGGGACTTATAAACTTCAAAATTAACATGGTCATAACTTACGGTGACTCTAAAATGTAATGAAACAAATATATTGACAAAAAACTATATTTTGGCACAAACTTAATTAACAATGACGACAAACTTAAATAAAATTTAATGAGACCACAAATCGACTTACTAATGAGGTCACGTTTAACCGGCATAGACCACCAATATTTCGATGCAGTTGAAAGGAAAGTCTTGTTATACATGCCAAGTTTGACGAGATGCTAAATTTTTGTGGTGAAGTTTTAAGACTTTGTTACTACGAATCTCCATGCATGAATTTACTTCAGTGGTCGATTGAATCGATTTGGAGAAGATATTGACTGAGCCAGAGCAGGGGTTTGCATAACAATATCTCAATACAAAATAACTCAGGGCCGAACCGGTACCACACAGAGCCGTTATGTTCCTTGTCTATGATGCTCGACAGGATGACTGTTTGAAGGCGAGCTCCGAGCTACCATGGAAGTCAAGGTGAATAATGGCCCGTTACTATTGGAAGATTTGTAAATACAGCAACGATGAATAGAAGATCCAATCCATTGATAGTGCCATTGAAATTATAGAAAATAGAATCTGTAGAAATACACTTCCAGCCGAATTGCGTGTAAATTGGCATATGAACATGAAAGAAGGAAACACATGGATATGTGGTAATATTTTCTATGAATCAAATATAGCTATCATGGAATATAATAACTATTAATCAATATCAATTTCAGATCATGTTAAGACGTAACCCTATCCAATGAACAAATTGGATGGAATAATACGGTACAGTAAAATCAGACTAAGAACAAAAATGTTAGTAACTTGCTCAAAAGTCAAACGGCAGTCCTAGCCCTCCCATATTTTTAATCAAAGAATTCGTAGAGTTAATTCCAGTGCTTGCATCTCCTACTATGATCTTGGTTCATTTCTTAAAAAGTCTCAAAAAATTAGCATCATACACTGTCCTTTCAGCATTACAAATGGTCAAGTATCCTATAGCTACAACTTTAGATGACAGATGCCTCTATACGAGTATGGCAAACGATTATAATAAGCTGAGTTTCAATTACATGCAGTTTTGTGTCGTGAGAGTAATCAAGACTATAACGCAGTAAGTCAGGATCTACATGCAAACCTGTACACAAAGTGGAAAGATTCACAGCCACGATATATATGTTAGATATTGTGCAGCAAATTTGACATCATCCATCCTTAATTCACATGGAGTGGAACAATTCATCGCTTTAATACCAAATGAAGAAGCACATGCAAATCACACAAATAATCTTCATTTTTATTATTCATATGCAACCATACATATTTATAGGTATGGTCTTCTCCTATTTTTTAGTAGGCATATAACAACTACAACAATAAATGAGCGTTGTTGAAACAACTCTCTTAATATAATAACTAACAATTATCATATTCTCGTGAGTTTGGTAAAACAACCCAACACTCACGTATTAATATCTCACACACAATATAATATTAATGTGAGCACTAATTAAATAATTCCTAACACATCCTTATCTCAACCAACTACTTATGCAATGTGTCACTTATGATTGTAGCCCAGTCAATGTGAAGTTATTTATCTAATAATCTAGGGTGATACAAATGAACTTGTACATCCATGGATGAAAGTAGCGTGCAAAAGGGATCCCAAACACTTTACTCAGTAAGGTGATCATGTCACCATTTTCAACGTGAAACTTGATGTGACACAATTCTCTAAGAATCCATCATTTACATGAGTCCTCTTAATGACCAAACAATTCTTGTTTCTGAATTTAGAGAATCATAGTGGATCTTCATCCTCATATTGTTGTACAGATTCCTTCGTGATTTCAAAAATTTCCTCATATTCATGGATTTGGGGCAGATCCTCAAAGTTTTTAGGGGTGACTAGGAGAATAGGTTCAATATTGCAATTGAAAACACCTCTCTTCTTAGGGTCATAATGTTCCACACATGCAATGATCAACTCGGGGCATTGAACTGACACTGGGAAGGTTATTGCTTGTGGTAACCCACTATAGTACAAGCATTGAGAAAACATTGTATGACCCTCAAATCATACTATGTCAAAAAATTGTCTCATATTGATGTGCCCGATGTTCATTTCAATTATGTGGTCATAGTCTGAAATGAGTATGGATGTGTCATTATGCATTGGAATTCATATTTTAGTGTTGATTATTTGATGTTGACATTATGAAGCAAAAAAGTGAGAATAATGAAATTAGAATACTTGGTTTTGGGTCACAATCTTCGGGTCCACCACAAAAGAGGGAAAAACAAACTTTGAGTGAATTTATGCTTTTATAATATAATTTTTTCCTTTTTTTAATTATACGATGTTTTATTGATTTTACAAATCAGTCTCGTCATGACATTTGTGCTCCTCTTTCTCACTCATGTCTCACTTTGGCTCGGTTCACCTTGTTCACTCAATAGTTTTCTCACTCCCTTAGTGCTTATCATTCATTTGTCACATATGTGGTTTCTTTTTCACATAATCTCTTATGAACCATTAACCCATGTATGACCGTTTCCACTACCTCTTCCATGGCCTTCACATTTTATACTCATTTTATTTTCCATGCAACTGTCTCTATTAGGGTCTTCATGATCACCTAATCTTTTTTAGTATGGTCTCCACATTTCTTTGTTGTGTCAGCTTAATATGAGAAGGACCAAGCTCTCAAAATTTTATATGTGGGCTCTTTGGCATCTTATCCTGGATGCAATAATTTCCTTGTGTCTTGGTCATCATGCATTACCCAGTGACTGAACTCTCAACCTCCTACAAACATGCTTCAAGGATTTTATACATGGATTGAGCGGTTTTACAATCCCACGTTGAAAAAAATGTTATAATATCACTACCTTTTGTGTCTCATCGTTTCCTTATACTCTAACTATGTATTCAAGTTCTTTTTACTCTTATAAAATGTAGCACATGTGACATGCTCAGACTTACCTTGTATCTTAATAATCTCCCACAAACCACAAGATTACCATCTTCTATCACAAAGATGTTTCACAAACTGCAAAAAATATTGAGTAAAAGCTAAGGTAGTTGGAGCATACATCTGTATCTATAAAATCTCAAATGTTCCACCATTTCTAGTAGAGAATGCAGTCAATGCATCTAGTACCACAAAGAAAGAACTCATAGGCTCTCTTAATACATGCAATGAAACCCTAATAAATAAGTAGGGCTAGAAAGAACTCAGCTGATTCGATGAGCTTGTTGGACTACGTCACAGAGATGGCTGGAGAAATAGCAGGAGGAAACAATTGTGCCAGGGTTTAGAAAAGTGTAGTTTAGGTAATCTGAGTGGATTGGGACACCTGGATAGGTACAGGGGTGCCCGCGGGTGCCCTAGTATGAGATATGGGAACCCTGGTCTGTGAAAAATCTATGTAACCTTCCACCAAGGTGTCACTTGATCGTTGCCTACCATCGCTTCCTGTCGCATTGGTTTCGCTGGACTGCATAGTATGTCGCTGGAAATCCAAAATGAAGATGAGACCTACAAAACCCCGAGACGAGCATCAAACCCCTAAAAAATAAAGATGCATATGAAGGGGTTGGATTGTCCTCAGTGGCCACAATGATGGAATTACTAAGTGAGCACTGCACGACATCTCAGACCCGATGTAGTTCTATGTGCTTTTTTGTGCAATCATTCCCTATGTGCTCTTATGGAAGTCACACTTTGTAAAAGTACTGAGCAATAATTGTGTATAAATGTAATAGTATGGTGGATGGAATAGAATAAACTTCCCTTCTATATAGTGTGATGCAGATCAACTTGCCTTGTGCCTTGTGATGGAGCTAGATGGATGCAAATGGAGCCTTTAATGGTTGCAACATTAGGTGATGATAGTAGTGCTTAGTGTTTAGTCCCTCATTATGGTCTCATAACTTTATATTTATATGGTTCTCTTATTCTAATTTCATAATTAACCCCGAAGAGGTTGACCACCAAAAATATACAATGCTCAAACTGTTAGAAAGTGCCCAAACATTGGTGGGAGAGTGGAGAAAGGATTAGGGCACCCCGACTGGGACCACGATGCCTGTGAGTGCCCTAGTATTGGCCCAAGCACCCCATTCAGAGTTGGAATGACGTAAAATGACAAAAATAGACTGGGCATGCATGTGTGGGAGGTCTGCAATGATGATAGAAAACAAAGTAAAATGTCTGAAAGAAGGGGGTTATTTATTATTTTCTTCACTCAAAAACCATATGAATAGTAGTGATACCAAGACTAAATATTGTCTAAATTGCATGATTTTGTGTCTACATTTTCCCCCATTTTATGTTGGTGAGTGGAATGCGATAACATAAAGTAGATAGAGATGCAAACCTGATGTCCATGTACAGTGATGTAGAAAGTGTGGAATGAGAAAATAGTGGAGCGTGGAAACTAAAGATGTAAAAGTGTAAAAAAAAAAGTGGTGAGATTGAACCTAGGGTAGAAACACATGTGTAGTTTCTAATGTGTATGATGTACCTACATGTTAGTAAGAGGTGTGTGCTGCCACAAAATGTTGTTATTGTCGATGCCATTTTTGTTGTTGTTTTTTTGTTCATTTTTTGCTTCTCATATGGTTGGACCTATAAGGATAAGAAGATCAAGTAGTCAAATATGCATGTATATATGTCAAAAATGCATGTAAAGACACATGTATATAGTAAAAAGTATGTAATGGAAATGAAAAATGTAAAAGGAATATGTGCACCTGATCCGTGATGAGAGAAAGGGTGTAGAAAGGATATATTTTATTGCAATTATTTTTGGCGATCTCACACCACCCTGGCTGAAGAAGTGTAGGGAGAAAGTTGTGTTATTCTTTAACCTATAACTGCTTCCCTAAAGTCGTGTGTGAAGAGATCTCTGTATTGCCTGGTTTTTGGGGGGATCCAATGCCACTGGCTGAAATAGTGTAGAGAGGAAG
This sequence comes from Taxus chinensis, assembly GCA_019776745.2. NCBI lineage: Eukaryota > Viridiplantae > Streptophyta > Pinopsida > Cupressales > Taxaceae > Taxus > Taxus chinensis. The sequence goes on along the minus strand of CM034151.1, from coordinate 1,317,027 downwards.
TCTTTTATATCCTCTAACTTTTAACTTCTCCCCAAAATTCTAAGGCTAACCATGTCTTGTAAAATTCATTATGTACGGGGTTTTTAGACTGGTTTGAACCCACTCGTTGTATAACCCACAATGCCAAGGGTGAAAACTGAACTAAACTATACTAGTGTAGAAGCTTTGTGTAGTATGTAAAACCCCAAATGATGCCCCCCTCTTTGGGGGCGCATGCGACATCGCTAATAGGAGAATGTAATCATGTAATGTCATCTAAAAGATCATTGCTTTCAAGGTCATTGTTGTATGGATAAGCATTGGTTACTTGATAAGCTATAGTATCTGTTGATCACATAATGAGCCATTGAGGCGTAGGTTTTACATACACGTGGCATATTCCTCATTAATAAATGGAGGAAGTGGAAAACCGTACGCATACCAATGAGTGAGATTTTTTGTATGACCTAGATAAGAGCTATTGCAAATGAAGATGTTTCCAAAAGGCGTATGGAAAGAGATGTCTATATGATTAGGATCTAGAGTACCCTCAATATAATCAAGCCATGATTGCCCTAATGTAAGCACTGAAGAGTGAGGATTTCACGACAAATCAATGGTGAGATGAAAGACACGTGAACCATAAGCAACAATGATGTTTATAAAGCCATAATAAAGATGAGGAGCGTATGGTGTAGGATAGAGGTCATCAAAAGTAAAATCTATTCGAGCCAAACCTTCATGTGTGCATATAGTGTCATCGCAAGTAGGATCAAATGGAATATTTTCCCAATATGGATCATTCATGAAGAGCACGCAATTAAATGGCAGGCTTGCTAAAGTAGGTGGTACGTGTGAAGGTGTAGGTGATAGAGTGACATCCATGGACTAGACAAGCCCCTGATAAGGAATCATGGTACTAATAGTAGTAGGTGGTGTAGAAGAGACGACATCTATCACATAAATAACACCTTCAAGTGGTGGCAAGTGAGGTAGTTTTTCCATTGGTTAAGGGTCATTTGTAGTATCAGTGTGTGGAATAGGAAGGGTGGTATTATGATCTTAGTCACAATATTGGAATTCATCACGGTCGCGAAGTACAATATATTCAATACCTTGATGTATGAATTTGACACAATGATGTACAATAGAAGCAACGAATTGCATGGCATAGAGCCATGGTCTACCAAGTAAATAGTTATATGAGACTAGAAAATCAATGACAAAGAAAATGGTGTTGAGGTTTTTTGGTCCTATAGTAATAGAGAAGAACAATGTGACCTACCACACGGGCATATTGGACCATCATATGCATGGAGTGAGAGGGATGATGGACTAACATCGTGAGAGAAAAAACCTAACTTTTCAAGGAATGACATAGGACATAGATTAAGTTCAAATCCATTATCAATTTAAGTGTGCTTAATGCCCATATTGATAATGTGAATCATAATATGCAAGGGTGGGTCATTATGGAAAGTGTTTAAATTAGTGGAGATATTAGATTTGAATGATAAGTGTTGAGAAAATGAATCTATAAAAGTTTGATACACTGAGTCAAGATGCATATCAACATGAATGTGGGTAGTAGCTAGAAGGTGTTGGACTTGATACCTTACATCAGGATGTGCAAGCAAATAATCAGTGATTGAGATATTCATGATGACTAGACTCTTGGATAACAAGAATGAGGATGCTAAAAGTGTGAAAGTGTTGGGTTCACCAAAATTATTAACTAAAAAATGGGGATTTTAGATAGTTAATCTAAGAAGTACAATAATAAATAAGAGCTAAACTAAATAAGGAAAGTCACCCAAGTAACTAAGTACATAAAAATGTGAAACCCTAACTAACAAGTAGGGCTAGAAATAACTTAGTTGATTTGACGAGCTTGTTGGACTGTGTCGCAGAGATGGCTGGAGAAATAGGAGGAGGAAATGATTGTGTTGAGGTCCAGAAAAGTGTAGATCTAGGAAATTTGAGTGGATTGGGATGCCTGGATAGGTACAGGGGTGCTTGTGGGAGCCCTAGTCTGAGATATGGGAGCCCTGGTTTGTGAAAAAATTATGTAACCTTCCTCCAAGGTGTCACTTGATGGTTTCTTGCCTTCATTTCCCGTCGCACTAGTTTCGCTAGACTGCGCAATATGTCACTGGAAACCCGAAATGAAGATGAGACTTATAAAACCCCAAGAAGAACATCAAACCCCTAAAAAATAATTATGCATATGAAGGGGTCAGACTGTCCTCAACGGCCATAATGGTGGAATTACTGAGTGTTGCACTACATCTCAGAACTATTGTAGTTATATGTGCTTTTGTGTGCAATCACGCCCTAGGTGATCTTGTGCCAGTCACACTTTGTGAAAGTATCAAGAAATAACTATGTGTAGAAATGTAATATCATGGTGAATGGAATAGAATAAAATTCCCTCCTATGCAATGTGATGCAGATGAACCAACCTTGTGTCTTGTGATGGAGCTAGATGGATGCAACCTTAGGTGATGATAGTAGTGCTTAGTGCTTGTTCCCTCATTATGGTCTCATAACTTTATATTTATATGGTTCTCTTATTCTAATTTCGTAATTAACCTTGAAGAGGCCGACTGCCAAAATATAGAATGCTCAAATGGCTAGAAAGTGCCCAAAAAGTGGTGGGAAAGTGGAAAAAGGATTAGGGCACCCCGACTTGGACCAAAGCACCTATGGGCACCCTAGTACTAGCCCGAGCACCCTAGTTAGGGCTAGAATGATGCAAAATGACAAAAATGGACTGGGCATGCATGTGCGAGAGGTTGGCAATGACGATAGAAAACAAAGTAAAATGGCCAAAATACAAGGGTTAATTAGTATTTTCTTCACTCAAAAACCATATGAATAATAGTATGAGACATGGACTAAATAATATCTAAAGTGCATGATTTTGTGTCTACAGGATAAACGATGAGTGCTGAAGTGGAAGTGAACTCCCACTTCACTATTCTGATTAACTAAAAATGGGGTTTTTAACTATTTTATGAGCTAATCTAAATAGAAACTAAGTGTTATATCAAAGAGCTAGAACTAGATATTTTTCTTTTGTAATTGAATTAATTAAAATAATAGAAATGTAAGGGATATGTTACTAACCTATAAATAACTTACCTCACTGTGTGCTAGACTGTGGTAGACTGGTATGTGAACTGGGAAGAGTATGACCGAATGACTCCAGGAAGGGCATGAGTTGATTGTTTGTCTTTATCGAGGCACCTGGGAGTGTATTGGGGCACCCCGGGGCATCCTGGTCTGGATTCTAGGTGCTGAGAACTATGAAAATACTTAGGATATGTGTTCAACAGTGTCGCAAGTAGGTCTGAAATCCTGCCTATCTGTCATGTTGGATTAAGAGTGAATTGAATAGTGACCTGCAAAACAAAAGGTTACTGGGGTCAAACTGTCCTCAACCGCCAAACTAGTGGACTTATTTTTTATTTTTGCACTACATTATGGACCTAGATGTAGTTATGATGCATGTGTGAGTAATTTTGTGCTTAGGGTTCCCTAGCACGAATGATGAGGTAATAAGGGGCAATAACTAGATATAAAATGCAAACCAATGGAAAGAATACAACTCTTTCTGATATGGAGGATTTTTCACTATGCATATCTTCCCTAAACTTCCCTAAACCTAGACCATGTTGAAGGTATTTTTGATACCTTTCTGACGGTATGTTGAACTTCAGAAACAGAGTTCGTATGCAAAATCTATCGCCGGTCAAAGTTAAGGTCTTAAACAGGTCAACCCTGGTCAATAGTCCAATCCGGATGTGACACATGGCAAAAGTGGCAAGTGACGAGAAGGAAAAATGAAGGTTGTTTGATATGGTTTCGAGCCTCCGATCTTTGACTCATGATATGGTGGAAAAGATCAAGAGGCTCAACTTTTGTAACAAAGGGGAGCCTAGCCGCCGTGAGAGCTATTTTCTTGTTTGTCGATGTGGTGGACTCTTAAACCATCACGCGGACGTCAATTTTGCATTCCAAGCTCAAATTGTGTTTAGAGTTCAATTTTTGCACTATGAATTGATTTTTGCATCACAGGTTTATAATCAGCTTGATGAACTATTTTGCTAGCTTGGTGAGGTGATCAACTCCCCACCGAGTTGATCAATTTATCTACAATTATCGAGTTGTCACCTAATGGTTCGGGTTTTAACTATATGGACGATCAACCTACCAGCTCGGCCATATGAATCGGTGATTATTCCAACCGAAAGCTTGGAAGTGGGTATATCTTATCCCATACAACTTGGTCTACTACATAAGTGGCAAGCTATACATAGCCAACTCGACTATTTAAACAGCCCAACGAACGCCTCCACATGGCTCGACTGCATTTCCATACAACTCATCCAAACATTGGACACCACATAACTTGACCAATATAATCGGCGGCCAAAAAAATAATGGAAAGTGTGGCCTTGGCCATGTATATGAAGGGTGGACTTTCCATATTTAAATGCCACCAACTCCCAACGTCCGAGGCATGTGGGATTTGAACCCATTCTTATGCAAAACAACCCCGCCAAAATGCAAGTCAAGGGGATTTGAATGCAGAACCTCCTCCACACAAGTCGAGCAACTCGACCAGCTTGCCACCAAGCTTGGATGAGCTAGAAAATGAGCTCGCCTCTATTTAAAGAGGACTATGGAGCAAACTGTGGGAGGAGACCAAACATGGCAGCAAGCATTCATCTGAGGTTTTGAGGCACTTAGAGGCACTTTCTGAACTTGATGTACAAAGAAAAGTTTCTTGAAATTGCAAGACAAAGACAATGGTTGTCTTATTTTCTCATGAAGTGTTTTAGATTTTCCTATGTAGGTGATTTTCCATCACAGTTACATAGAACATACACGAGGAACCAGGAGAGATCTGAATTTTCCAAGCACTTCTGGTCCGAACAAGGCCATGGAGTAAAAAGGGAAGTTATTTAGAATTTCATAATATTTTGATAAATGTAAACCTCTTTCATGTAGGTGTTGTAAATTTAAATTTGTAGGCATTTTTCGGATGCATTTGCACAGGAAACCAACCGGAGAGGCACTGTAGGAGCCACAAATCATTCTTGGAACAATTTCTGCTATTTTTCAGAGTTCCTTGGAACATTGACAAGCTCATTTTTAGGTATAAAGATATTTTAATCATTATTGAAGGGTTATTTTACTTCATTGGATGTTGAATAGATCGATTCTCTTTTCGAGAATCCGAAGACATAGCCTTCGGGTGAACTTCGTTATCAATCTTGCGTTGTGGATTTGATTTCAGTTTGTGGATGTTTAATTTTGTTGTGAATGAAGCTTTTGATGAGATAAAAAATAATTAAATGGATTTTAATTATTTGATCAAGCGATCATCATTTCAAACGGAAAAATGGACTTAAGATAAATTCAGTATCCATAATCCACATTTGTGCATTTCAGTGTGGTGAATGAATTTTCAAACTGAGGTTTATTATTAATAAAGGAATTAATCAATTTTGGAGATTAAGAGCCATAAAATTGATGTTGAGTTCCTAGTATCTGGAAATTTGAATAGTATAAAAAAAATATAGTACCATTTTCGGATCACTTTCCCTTTGTGCTTGTGTGATGTAGATGTGGTGTAGATGTAGAAGAAGCCTAAATGCAGTCCCTCGCCTTAGTAGAAAGTTGTCCTTGATGTGTGTGATGTTTTTCCATAATGGAGTGAGTATGCTTTGTTTATATAGGGATCTCCTTCTCAAATTTCGACACTAGTGACCCAAAACTACCGACTATGACCTAGGGGAATACATGGGGTGACTGTTAGGACTGACTTAGAATAAATAAATCAAGACTACAAATCACAATTATGGGCGCTTAAAATCACGGACTGGGGTGCCTCAGAGCGCCCCAGTGCAACCCTAGGCACCCCGATGTAGACTAAAAGATGAGAACTGTGTGACATCTAAGACACTATAAGAGATGGCCAAAACTATAGAGACAACTGAAAACTAAAATAGACAAAGAACCAGGATGAATGACTCACCGACCACAAAAACCCTATAAATAGGTCACTAGTGAATAATTTTTTTACGCAATATCCATATATAAATTAACATACTCGGTGGTATAAATGTAATAGTAAATGTGTGATTTATTGACCGCATTTTCCCCCACTTTATGTTGGTGAGCGGAAAGCTCGGTAACATAAAGTAGATAGAGATGTGTACCTATGAAAAATCCAGGGAAGCCCAAGTTGTAGAAGAACGTGTAGATGTGTAGTAGAAGCATGTTAAACCATGGATCAACGAGTCCATCCATGCAATGTATAAGTGTAAATGTCACAATGAAGTGTGGGAGATGAAAATGATGGTTAAATGATTTTGGGCACGGTTAAATATCAAATAGGTGGGTAGAGAGTGATCAGTTCCCAACCCAAACAGTAACTGAAATAGAATGATGGGAAGATTTGGGCATCCTAACGTCAAAAAAAGAGTGTAGGGAGAAAAGTGTGTTATTCTCCAATCTTTAACCACGTCCCCAAGATCTAGCTACTGCAGATGGACTCAGATCAAAAAGGTGGTAATTTTAGATCCAGATGAATTTGGTTTAAATAGTTGATCCATATAGGAGTGATAATGGGAAAGGCACTCTTACCCCCACTTCATAGGTGTTACCGTAATGTAAAGGCTTCCAAGTTAGGTCATCTAGAAGAGAACCGGTGTATAGAATAAAATCCCAAGCTATGTCATTTGGGAATGGAATGGTGAATATAACTCCCAAGTTAGGTCATCTGGGTGACTTCTCGTGGATTTGAATGGTCTGATTTAAACGTGTTGGCTTTTGATTGATTTTTTTTGTTGGTTACTTGTGGCAAGGTTTTTATGCTAATTTCCCCTAGGTTAGGTCATTAGGGGAAGGTTGCTAAGAGTTTATAAGATGTCACATAAGATGTTTTGTAGTCGCTTGTTGCCCCCAAGTTAGGTCATTAGGGGGAATTGATAAATTACGAAGTGTGAATGTGTTTTAGAAAATGTTACACGATTGTTGCCCCCAGATTATATCATTAGGGGATATTGATGGTGAAGTGTCATGGTATAGGTTGCGAGGTGTTGGATTTATGATTTTAGGATGCATGGTGACATAAGGGGGACTATAGGGGGACCCCCAATGATATGCCCCCCCTTTCGGAAAAAAGGGTGTGGTGAGCGGAATGGACTCTAAGTTGAAAGTAACGGCAAAAGGTTAAAACACGGTAGTAATGAATAGAAAATATTGGTATTGTGTATAACGTGGGTGAAACATGCATAGTACGGTGGTAGGCGGAATTCTGAAAATAATTTCATAAACAGGGTGCAAATCAGAGTAAAAATGCTCAAGATATGATCGAAATGGTGTTGCATGTATTAGTTGTGGTGATAAATGCAAAATGTAGACCATAGTAAAGGTGGAATTTGTAATGGGCTTATAAATAGGAAAGTGAAAAGGTAAATTATCACTTCATTTGTGTTCAGCATGAGTGTAAGAGTGTATGCGAAGCAAGTGAGGATGCCTCAAGTGAGACCACTTCGTCTGACCAGGTTCAAGAGAGTAATGGCCGCGGTAGCATCACCATATACTTTAGAATTGGTAAGCACGTTATTTTTGCTAAAATGTAGGGTGGCATAGGTTATTATGTTGAATTTTTTCAATTTTTCAATTTTGTTTTTATTGGGATTTGGGACCTGGACAAAAGCAGTGAGGGTGCTAGTGACCCTTGGGACTGGAGTGCCCAGAATCGGGTGCTAGTGTCCTACTATGGGGCTCCCCAGTCTAGATGTTAGGCGTCCTGGTCCAGGAAATGTTGGTTTTGTGGGTATTGTTATGGAATGTGTTGCTAATATGTTGAGTGGTTATTTTTTATCATATAAATTGTTCTAATCATTGCGTTTGTTGTTGTCTTGTGTTGTGCAGAGGCATATCCACTCGAGGGAGTTCTGTGGTGGTCGACATCTGAGTACACTACTAGGATTGGATTTTTCGGATGATGAGTGGGATGTGGACCGGGCTGGTCTATAGCATATAGCATAGATGGGGGATGTGCCCCATAATATCCCTATGTTGACTACGTTGTGTGAGAGATGGTGTGCAGACACATACACATTTTGGTTGCCCACAGGAGAGATGGCAGTGACACTGGAGGATGTATATCACATATTGTGGTTACCAGTGGTTGGGGAGAGAGTACACGTGATGGTGGTAGTGGATATGGAGTGGGATATGTGCTCAGATACATGATATTTTGTTGGGGCCAAGGTTCCCATGGAGGCCCATATCATTCTGGATGCGATATTGCAATTGAGGGTTCTGCGTTTTTGGAAGTTCATCGCAGTGGTGATAGTGTCATGTATAGAAATGGAGGGAGGGGGTATCAGCATCTTGTATAAGATGCATGAAATGTGTCATCAGATAGAGGAGGATGGGATGGGATATGCGTGGGCACAGTGTGTGTTGGCCCACATGTACATGGACTTGTATCATTTAAGCATGATGAGCATGGCAGGGGTATAAGGGCCACCACACTGTTATGTGTATGTGCATATGAGCACATAACCGTTATGAGGCCAGTTAGAGGGCCACAAGGAGAGTAGATACGGCCCGAGATATTTGTATGACATTGGGTAGATATTTGTGGTAGGAAGATGGACATGGATAGCTTCGTAGCATTGATAGACAAAATGGGGCCCGAGTCAGTGACATGGAGGTTATATCGTGAGTACAGGGGATGGCCCGAGGATGCGATAGAGATGTGATGTATTCAAAGAACCATGTGGTTAGAGTACCACATTCCAGGTGTAGCGGAGCTATTTTAGGTGGAGAGAGTATCGTGGTAACACATGATGGCATAGGATGTGCCCTCAGAGCCATATATATGGCTATGGGCTGTGAGATATCCTAGGAGGACCGACGCTAGGCTAGGGCGCACGACGGAGTAATTGGTACCACCAGGGTTAGATGTGGTTAACCCAGCGATAACAGCTATGGATGGTGATGATGCGGGGAGTACTAAGGATTATTGAGCGTGGTGGGTAGCGCATCGATGGGTGTTGTTATACCTAATATTTATGGGTGCTATAGAGTTACCGATAAGAGGAGTGGGGGAGGGAGGAATCCTTGACCTTGTAGTGGCGGTGACGGCAGATCGTAAGTATTTGTGTATGCTAATGTGGTTGATAAAAATTTTATGTTATATTTTGTATGTAGTTCACTAACATGAGGTTGTATGTTGTGTATGTAGGGGATGCCTATTGGTCGTTGATAGTAGACACATCGATTTGCACGCTGACATGGAATGTGCCTAGCGATGTGCTATGCAAGGGGATACTAGAGCGTTTGGATGACATTGTAAGTGAGCATGCCCATTTGTTTGAGCTAGTAGTGATAGTAGCAACGACATGTACAGTGTTGCTTAGCGAGAGGGACGAGGCACATGAGGAGACTTATCGTGCCTAAGAAGCGGTAGGTGGTGGTCCCTTGGCTCTAGATGTGTTCACCCGATATGTAGATTTATAGCATCAATTCTCGAAGTAGAACATGGAGATTGAGATGTTGCGTAGATAGGTGGAGAAGTGTTAGGGCCGTAAAATACGGCATCGCATTGGTGGCAAGGCATCAAGTTCTAGCGAACTCATGACACAAAAGAGTGGGAGTGATGATCGGTAGTCTTGTGATGGGATACCATGAATTATGCTAATAATATTCTAATTGTCTCATTCAAGAAATGGGTACCCCTATCACTTGTTAAGGTCAACGGACATCCATATTTGCTGATTATATTTTCCCACAAGAACCTAGTTGTTACCATTGTGCAATCCCTTGTAGGCTCCACTTCTACCCACCTTGTAAGGTAATCTGTGTATGTAATGATAGAGCACAAACTTGTCCTTCACGCGGCTAGAGAAATAGGGCCTACAAAGTCAATTGCCCACTTCTCAAATGGTTCTGCACTGGCAATCAGTCTTAATGGCATTTCGTCTCTTGTCCCTTTTTTACCAAGGCACTGGAAGTGGTCACAAGACTTGCAATACTTGATACAATCGTTGTAAACCATTTCCCACCAAAAGCCTACTAGAAGGATCTTGTGCACAGTTGCATTCCCTGTATAGTGTCCTCCTGTAATTCCACCATGTGATTCCTCCATGATTACAGTGTGCTCATGCTCTAACATACGTCGATACAAAACCTCATCGTGGCCTAGCTTGTCTAAGTCTCAACTAATTAACATGTAGGGCACGACACACATGGATAATTGTTTCCTTTCCAAAGTCTTCATTCCCTCTAGCGCCACACTCATTTTGAGAAACATTGCAATATCTTCTAGGTCAGAGGGTGTGTGTTGCAATTTGAATAGATGTGCATCTAACATTATATCCTCAATGCTCTACGTGTCCTCTCCTAAATATATACTTGATCAATGGTCAGGCCCCAAATTACTCTTACCTGATTTTACAAGAACCGTAAACTCAAACTCTTGAAATAGTAGGACCCACCTGTATATGCACCCTTGTAGAACAATCTTGTTTACCAAGTACTTTAATGGCATGCAGTTTGTTTAGAATATAAAGGGTGTTGCCAACATATACTGCTTGAATTTATGCAGCACATAGACCATCGACAATGCCTAGCGCTCATTAGTAGTATAGTTTTATTTTGTTGGGGTTAGCTTCCTACTAGCAATGCACAAGGGGTGGTCAACAATTCCCTCTCCATGTTGTGTTAAGATTGCTCCAATCGTCATCCCTGAAGCATCAACATGTACATGGAATGGCTTATCCCAAGAGGCAAAGCATAATATGGGCGTGGTGATAAGACTATTCTTTAATGTGTTAAATGCCATCTGTTGTGCCTCTCTTCCTTGACTTTGACACATAGATTCATATTTATTCGATAAGGTCTCTTCTGAATTGGGCGTGCACCTTCCTTTAACTTGATCTTCATTTCTCCCAAGGAGTGGTTGAATCCTTTAAGCTCATGGTACCCATGTAGAAACAAATCCTGAAATTCACGCAATAGATCGATGATCTTCAAAACCTCCTTTTCTGTCCAGTAATCTCCAATAGTAGCCTCCTTAGGTTCCGCCTCTAAACCAATGTTAACCTTCTTGGTTTTCAAGGGTTCATGGTAGGCACATGCTTTCTCATCAACACTATCCATAACTTTGCACGTGCCCACAATATGGTTAACATCCAAATTTTCCACCTCTTCGCCATCTATTATGTAGACCAATTTCCTTTCTCTTTTTCCATGCATACACACTCAAGTTGTACCTCCTCTGATTCTTTCTAATCAAAGTGCACTTCCAATCCAGGTTCACCCAACAACTCCAGTACTTTGTCCTATGCCATGGCACTATCTCCCATAGTTAGGTGCTTAACAACCTATAGTGCCTCATTCACCAATGGTTTAGTATTGCGGTACTCGAAGGCTTGAAGGAAATCAATTGTCAACTCCTGCCAGTTTCATGTCTGACGGGGAAACTCTTAGTGAATGTACCATGTGCGCACAACCTTGTAAGGTGGATTAAATCTTATGCACCCATAAATATGGGGGAAAGGCTTCCGTGCCTTCCATCCAGGCCTTCTCACATGCCTGGATGTGAAACAAGGCAGGTTCCTTCCCATGATAGTCTCGTATAGTAGTAGGTGCATTACTTAAGACAAACCTAACAGAGAATGCGATTTTCACCTTGTGCCACTCTAGAAGGTTATTGCGATGGTTCACCCACCAACATGTTGTGATCATGAGTAGTTTATAGATAAGCATCCTTCTCCTTTCAATCTCACATCTCCACTAGGTCTTCATTGCTAGCAAGAAAACATTAGGGTTAGCTCTCCCAGTGTAACTTGGAAATTTTTTTCCTCCCAGGTGCCCGAATGAGCGCACCTTTGTTACTCTTGTCACTAAGCCTCTTAGCTACCTTCTAACTAACTCATATGTCCCATGTGCCCAATTATCACATGCCACACTAGTTGTATCACTTATAGATTGAGCTTCTTCCCACTGAATAATGCCTTCTTTTGTTGGTTGCACAACCTCAGGGTCCTTGATAGTGTGCACATAGATTCGGTCTAGGTATCCTTCTTCCAAGGGCCTAGTATAGGGCACTAACTTTCCATATGTCAAAGGGATGATAACACGTTCCTCCTTGTTCTCAGAACATATATACCCCTTATTGAAACGTAAGTCAGCATTGTTCTTATAGCACCAAGGGCACCCAAATAACGTTGGAAAGTTGTCTGCCTCAGCAAGCGCCAAGACTTCGAAATCTCCAGTGAATTTTTCCCCTTGGATAGTGATAAAACCATTCTTTAAAACACCAATGGGCATTGCCTTTGTCTTATTAGTCATATACAACACATTTGAAGATGGGTGTAATGGGGGCCTTCCCACTTGATTCCATGCATCCAGGCTGAGAACATTAACTTCCGCACCCATGTCACCAATAATATTACTTAAGAGCCATCCGTCAACAATTGCAATCAAGGTAATCTCTTTATCATAGTCCAGGTTGTGGGGAGGAAGGTTAATGTTCAAGACCTGCCTCTTGCGCTCTCCTCTAGCGCTTAGTACTTTATCTCTCAACCATTCTCCTAACAAAGGAATGATATTCTCTTGGCACAAAATCTTACACATCTCTCTGACATCATCTATATATGATTGAGGGACCTCACTATTTTTCTTCTACTCCAACTTCCTGGATTGCTCTTTTAGATACTGAATTTCCACTTCAAGACTTCTGATTACATCCATGGTCTTTTGATAGACTTCCTTCTGACGCGTAGGATCCAGATACTTCTTATATACTACTTCTTCTCTTATAATCAGCAGCCTTTGCTTTGGTATCTCCTTGGTGCGTCCAGCCTCATCTCGCGTCGTCACTAGCACAAGTTCTAACTTGGACTCACGCACCATTCTTAGCATCCACTCTTGGTCAATGCGCTATACACTCACCATCCTAGTGCCATTATCCTTATGTTTCTTCTATCTCATATGCTCAAACAATTACGGGCATTCCTCATACTTGTGCTTTTTCCCACACCAAGAGCATTATAATAGAACGAGGCATTCACACTTATAGTTTTCTGTAGACCCATAGTTGTAACAAGTTCCACATGGGAACTCACTTCTTTCACGTCTGCAGTTGTCATGGCCTCTAAATCCTCCACGAAATCTTCTTACATGACTCCCTCCATCTGCGTGCCCTTCATAATGATGACCACCATCCTTGTAGCTATTCGCAACACTAGTCTAACACACACCAGTATCAATGGCATCATGTATTTGGTCAACCAATCTACAATCCTTAGTCTTATGAGTAATAGAGGTGTGAATTTTTCAATCGCAAGACACATTCTTACAGATCACGCATTACAATAGCAAACACCTACTTGCATCATGATCTCCGTGGTAGATCTCAGTCTACCATCATTGCACGTACCAATATCCGAGGACAATTGTCCTTCATATACCCTAGTTTGTACCATAACCTGTTACGAGTCTCATGACCCTAGTTTGTAGATAATTTCTCTAGCTGCTTTGTCATTGCAGCAATTTGGGCTTCCAGGAACAGACTAACTCCTGTATCGATGCTTCCTACTACCTCAACGAGCAAGGTAGCCTCCAAGGCCTCGCGTGGATCTATGAAAGCACCCTCCTGAATGGTTTGATCAATCCTCCAACAAACCACTAAGCATGTTGTGAAGGGTGAATGCCATAAGATAACTTGGATAGGAGAGTCTTGAAACACGTGTCATACTCTTCACATTTCTTTGTTGAATCCTTCAACACGCTGATGCTTTTCTATTCAAACTTAGGTATGTGGAACTCTACTAAAAAGGCATTACGCAACATAATGTAATCCACTACTGTCTGGTGTGGGTCATACTTCCTATACCAGCTATGCATGTGTCTCTGCAACGTGGTTGCAAACCAATTTTCTTTCCACTCTGAGGTAATGATTCTCTTTGTGCTCCATAGTAACTTGCACTTGTGTACATGTTCTATGGCATCCTCAACACCCTTGTAATCAGGTAAGTGGAGTGACATCTCATAAAACAGTTATTGATGGTGTTGTGGACCTTGTCTGCCAGATCTAGGACCTTGATTCCCTCTGATGTTACCTCCACCACCAGACCCACTAGATCCACTAGTGTTAACTCATCTAGATCCACTAGATCCTCCTCTTGTCATAGGCAAGGGGCCTAACACATAAGCACTCTGCAAACCCACCATTGCACTAAACTGCGCGCCGATAGTCTATGATACCAAACCACTCACATATGTGTTTCTCGTGCCGCTTCTAGATGTGATACTCAAATCTTGTGATCCCATACCTTGCCTAAATTTTGTGCCACAAAGAATACCCCCAAACATAGGAAATGAATTTGCAGCCATAGACATACCAAATGAAAAAGTATACCTCTTAGGTGTTGCTTGACTATGAATACTTATACCAACTGGATTATCAAAACTTATCTCAGGAACTAAAAAACTAAGCGCAAGGGTCTAGTTTCCATGTGGGTCAAGATGGGCGCCTACGAATCTTCTCCTTTCTTCATATGATGATCTCTCTCTAGAATTCGAGGGGTTTTCTCTTCCACACTTGCCAAGATGGGGTAACTCAGATTGTTTAGGTTCCACATCCTCTGCACAAACCTCAAATCCTTCCTGTAACCTCTGCCTCCATAAATACATCACTCCTGCAGTTTCATGTTGTCTTGCCAACTCCCTCTCCTAAGCTTCATTATACTTGAGCTACCTCTCATCTCTCTCCATTTTTGCCGCAAGGTGCGCCATCCCTCTACCACACCAGCTTCTGCACCCTGCGCCTAGAAGGAGTTTAGCCAACCATGGGAAAGGATTCCAAACTCAAAGTAATGACTAGGATCTTGATAGCCAATGGAATAACACACAAGAATGATCCTCTAGACTCCCTAAAGAACTCGAACTTAGTAATCTCTAGGTAATAATACGTAAAAATAGTGTATTCCAGGGTATAACTAATTAGTACTCTACTGCACCAATGATGGACAACACAGTTCCAGGTTAGATTGACATCATGAAACTGTTTATATTTCTCTTGGGTCCAAACACAAGGTCTATAATATGAACTTGTACTTAATG
Organism: Taxus chinensis; assembly: GCA_019776745.2. NCBI lineage: Eukaryota > Viridiplantae > Streptophyta > Pinopsida > Cupressales > Taxaceae > Taxus > Taxus chinensis. The sequence goes on along the minus strand of CM034151.1, from coordinate 1,301,886 downwards.
CATATGTTGATAGCCATTGATACAACTCTACTGAGAAATAATAGAATAATGTCTCATAGAGTTCGTGATACAGGTTCCCCTCCACCCATTTTCGTGCATCAAACTCAGATCCAGTATTGAACCTCTGATAAAACTCATCCTCTATGATTTTAAGATAGGTCTCAATGATGTCCAAGGTCAAGTGCTCCGTCATTACACATTTCTCTCACAATAGCTTCAAAATAGGTCCCATCAACAAAACCAAGATGTAGTCATTATTTTACCCTCAATACTTCTTTCTAACCCCAAGTACATCAACCTATCACCCAACATACATTGGGAACTCACCTGAGGCACACGCAGGCCGCAAGCCCCTCCTTTATGTGAGTTGATAAAAGATCCTAACTATGCCTTTTCCCATTATATCCCTTGTTACAGATCCCACTACCCATACATATGCTTAATGGTCTCCCTTACAAGCTGTTAGCACTAAGTACTCTAAACCCTAGCACCACTAACTCAAAACCATTAATATTTCCTAACATTTCTACAACACCTTGTTACCTTCCTTCTATCTGCTTCCCTTTTATTATATATATATATATATATATATATATATATATATATTCATGTCCCAAGCACTTCTTTAAATAGCACCATCATCCACCGCCATGAATTCTCTCATGAGAAGATCATGTGCCAAGTGTTGATGTGGTCCTCCATCGGTGAATGTTTATCCTCTTGCAAACCTTCCACTAACTGTAATGATGCCTCTGGGAATATTCCCTGTGTGGAATATCCTTTTCTTGACCTCTAAGGTTCCAGGATGGCACCTTATCTACTTATCATGCCTAGTCGGGTCCTCATGTTTTTCCTCAAGTGACTCCATGATGCCAAATATGGCTAAGTCCTTTAAACCCTTGTTCTACCTCCCACGCACACCCTGGTTCCACTTAAACCCTTCTTAAACCCTTTTTTTTGCATGCTTTTTCCTAACCTCCCTTCTATCTATTGATCTTGTGTGCGTACCTCTTGGTACTTAGCCAATATTTTAGGGTCCAAAAGTGAGTAATTTTGTGCCTAGGGTGCCCTAGTTCTAATGACGCGGTAATAAGGGGAAATAACTATATATAAAATGCAAAATAATGGATAGAATGGAAAGAATACAACCCTTTCCCTTTGTTCTTGTGTGATGTAGATGTGATGTAGATGTAGAATAATCCCAAATGTAGTCCCTTGCCTTAGTATATAGTTTCCCTTGATGTGTGTCTACCCATAATGGAGTGAGTATGCTTTATTTATAAAGGGATCTCTTGCTCAAATTTTGACACTAGTAACCCCAAATTGTCGACTATGACCTATGGGAATACATGGGGTGACCGTTAGGACCGACCTCAAATAAAGAAATCAAGACTACAAATCATGATGACATAAGCACCTACAATCACGGATTGGGGTGCCCCAGTGTAACCCTAGGTGCCTTGATGTAGACTAAAAGATGACAACTATGTTGACTACGACATCTGAGATAAGAGATGGCCAAAACTATAGAGATAACTGACGACTGAACAAGACAAACAACTAGGATGACTGACTCACCGACCACAAAAACCTTAGAAATAGGTCACTAGCGAATAATTTTATTACGCAAGATCCATTTATAAATTAACATACCCGACGGTATAAATGTAATAGTAAATGTGTGATTTTGTGACTAGATATTCCTTATGAGTTTAATTACTTAAAATGCTTAATTATTAATAATAATAAAGTAATCAAAATCAAAATTATTATTGATATTTTAACGCTTTTGACTGGAGCTTAGAACGAGGGGATTGGAGGGATCCCACTCACATACATCCAAAAGAAAAGCCTACACACTACCCAAACTAACAAAGACACAAAAACCTACAAAGCAAACAAGAGGACCCAAAAAATTGACATACAACGATTACATACAAAAAGACCCTCGATAAGAAAGACCATTCAATCATCTAACTAAATTACTTCCTCCATGACAACATTACAACTGGGACCCTCTTTTTCCTTCCTTTAGCAGTCGTGCCAACCCAAGCCATCCAAAGCATAAAGTTTTATGAGAACCCCAACTTATTTCGAATCCGCTCCGTAACCTCTAACTCCAAAACTACTCGTGATGACAACCCTAGCATATCCAATTTCTTAATTCTGCTACCACCTTCAATCCCTGCCAAACACGCCCCATGAACATCACCAAAAACTACATGAGCTCTGCATGTTCCTTGAAGACAGAACCGTGATGATTCACTAAGAGCGTCCTCTAGAGAAATCCCTTCCTTATCCACAGTTGGTTGTGGCTGCACTAGGTTAACAACCTCCAACGCTTCATCCAACTAAAATCGATGTTCAGGTTTGATGAAATGAAGGGAAATTTCTTTGACTTCTACCTTATTCCTCCGCACTAAAAGAAGTTGAGAGATAAACCAGGATATCACCTCTGAATTCATATTTTCCCTTGCAGATGCAGAAATACTCCTCCCCCAGGAACCTTTCAATGACTTCACAAATTGACCCAGATTCAGCTGAAAAAATGATGTGTATCTGGGTCCACGAGATGCCTCTGAAGAAATCCATCTCTCTTAACACCCTACAAAAATAGACAAGGTAGCGGGGGAATTTACATATTATGAAACTAACCTACAATGATCGCTTCCACCCACCACATAGACCTTCAAAAATGGTCAGAGAGAATGGAGTTTCACACAAACAATTAACATGCATCTAGCTCTCCCTTCCCAAGTAATAAAGACATTAGCTCCTCCCACTGGTTTGCATGCTTGGAGATGACAGAACCGTCTCTCCTCATAATGCCTTGGTTTGCTAAATAATCAGCTGGAATTGGACTCCCTAAAATTATGACCAATGCTCCACGTAGGGATCCAACTCAACCAAAAGATGATATTATTAATTAATAATTCCAAGTGCCACGACATCACTTTTCCTTCCTAACATCACTAATCACCACTTGTGAGTCCCCCTTCAATAACCAATGCATCACAACCAACATGCACACTAGTTTGATCCCTTCAAGTAAGGCTTGAGCCTGCATCAACTTTGTTACTAGTCCCATCCTTTAATGGAAAGGATCATGCTATCACTAATTCACCTTCCTCATCCCTAATTAAACACCCTACACCCAATATACTCATATTACCTTTCGAAGCTCCGTCAAATTTCAATTTGTGAAAATCAAGAGGGGGTGGACGTCATCTCACTTGTTTCCTGAGAAGAGATTTCTCAACCCAAGACAACCCTTTCTTGAGGATCATCCCTAGATCTGACAATTTAATTAGTGGCCAGGATGACCGTAAACGAACATCCAAAGAGGAGAAGTGAGACATGACATTGCATTTGGCATTAACGTTTTCAGAAATGGAAATTTCCAGCCTAACAAACTGTATCGTTGAAATATCTGAGGAAACTCCTTGAAATTTTTTTATATTTCTCTCTCACCAAATGTACCAAAGTAGAAGAATAGGATAACTTATCCAAATGGAGCTAAGCAATCCCCCTTGCCCCAATTTCAGCCACGCAACTAACGAGTCTCTAATATTCCTTCCCTGAACCCAAGCTATGTCAAGGAAAAGGTAGATCTAATTCCAACATTGATAAGAGAAGGGACAGAAGAGCATAAATGATCTAAATATTCTTCGGCTACTTTACATAAAACACACTAAGTTGGACCAACGTACCCCACTTTTTCCTTCTCTCTTGCGTAGCAATTTTACCTTTAAAAACCAACCAACTGAACACCCCTACTTTTGGTATCTTTCCAACAACCAAACCAGGAACCGATCCCTTCTTTGGGACGCCCACCATTTATAACCTTCCTTAACTTTATACGATCCAGTTCAAGAGCCCAATCCAAAATAAAGAGTCATTCTTTGGAATGCTAGGGACTTTTTGATCCACGAGAGCCTGTCAAAAGCATTTTTTAGAGAAATCATAGATATCTAGATCTATGAGGTCTTTCCAAGAGAGGATGGGTGAACCATCCTACACTGGCAATCCATAATCTATCATCTTAACATCCCATTGAACCTTTTACGTTGTCATAGCTTCCTATAGATTTTAAATCAAAGAAATGGTTGGATGACCGTTCTAAGGATTATCCCAGAAGTAGGCCAAGGAACCATTTCCAATCCTCCATGAGGAAAGATTACAGAAGACTTTCCTACAAGACACAAAAATATTCCACATATGGGAGCCATGAGGAACCTCTTGGTTAGAAATCACCAACTCAGACCTTCTACCCACCAGATATTTCTTCCTGAATATGGAATTAACAAATCCATCTAGATTGGAAAGAAACCCCCATAGATTTTTAGCTCCTAAAGCCAAATTATGCCATTTAAGATTCAAAATACTAGCCCCCCTTTGAGCTTTAGAAAGGGCAAGTTGGTTCCATTTCACTAAATGAATTTTCTTCTCATTTAAACTACCATTCCACAAAAAAATCCTAAGAAGCTTTTCAGTTTTGTTTAACATGGTTGAAGGTAGGTGCATCACCATCAATATATAGGTCAGGATGTTATTTAACACCGAGTTAATTGACAAAATCCTACCAAAAAATGTCATCCATTTACCTTTCCAGCTTTGAATACGAATCTCAATCGACCTCACTTGGTCATTCCAAAGGGAGGATCTCCTAGCACCCACAAAGATGGGAATTCGTAAATACTTCTAATCCAGAGAGCCTTTCATAAAACCCAATATATTAAAAAACCTCCTCTGAATCCTAATGGGTGTATTAAAAAATATCAATGATTTAGCCAAACTAATCACTTGTCTAGCCGCTTCTAAATAGACATCCAAAATCACACGAAAATTCTTAGCTTCCTCTATGGACAATCTTCCAAAAAAGAATGTATCATCAATAAACTATTGATGTGTGATTGGATTCATTACGATAGTAATCTTAAGACCACTGATCTGACCAGCTAACCGAGCCACTTTCAAATCTTGGCTAAGAGCCTCCACAACGAAAATAAAAATATAAGATGACAAAGGATCACCTTGATGAATGCCTCTTTTACTCCAAAATAACCCTTCCACGGAACCAAAAACAAGAATCGAGAAACTCAAGGTGGCAATATAAATGTAAAACCAATTACAAAAATTCCAACTGAAACCCAAGAGATGAAGAGATTTCATCAAGAAACACTAGTTAATTCTGTCGTAAGCCTTGAAATCTAGCTTGATTAGAATACCTGGGACCCTATTCCCTAAAATTGAATGCATCAATTCATGTGAGAGAATGATCCCCTCTGTAATGAAGTGACCAGGAAGGAAACCAATTTTCTCACATGAGATAAGCTTGTCTAACAATGGCTTTAAACGACCAACAATCACTTTAGAAATGATTTTATATGAATTATTACATAGGGAGACTGGTCTAAAAGCGTTCATTGATTCTACAGGGAATTTATTAGGAAATAGAAAAATAAAAGTATGGTTCATTTCTTTTAAAATATTACCCATTACATGTGATTCTTTAACCACTAACCAAACTTCTTCTCCAATGACTTCCCAGAAATCCTAAAAAAAATGAAGTCGGGAACCCATCCGGCCCAAGAGCTTTCTCTCTTTCCATATCGAAAACTACACTACACACTTCTTCCACAAAAAAGGATCCATCAGACTTTCCATATCTACATCGCCAACCACCCTGGGAATTTGTTCAAATAATGTCTATTGTTGAAGGAAGGGAGACTATTCTTCCCCTCCCAACAGGGAAGCAAATAAGTTGACTACCTCTCCCCTTATTTCTTTCTGCCTAGTTAGCCAATCACCCTGCCATTTTGATTTTTGAGATATAGTTAGAGTTACGCCTCTGTTTAATAGAGGCATGAAAGAATTTGGAATTCTTGTCTCCTTCTTTCAATCACACCTCTCTTGATTTCTAACACCATTAAATCTCTTCCTTTAGAAGCAAATTGTTTAGTTCAGCTAATAGCACCTTTTCTAGACAATAATCCACCTGGTCCATGCCAACTCTAAACACCCTTACATTCAAAACCTTCAAAGTGGTCTCTCCCCTTGCTTTATATTGAAAAATATTCTTAAAAGTAGATTTATTCCAGGCCAAAATTTATTTATTTTAACAAAGACAATTTTTTAGCCAATATGAACATTCTTTTACCTTTCACTACAAAATACGACCACCACTTCTTCACCAGCTCCTTAAAGGAAGGATCTTTCATCCACATCTCCTCAAATTTGAAGGGTGAGTTCTTGGGGGCCAAATAAATAGATAAAATAAGCACAATTGGAAAATGATCTGACCCCAACCAGGGCAAGAACTACACTCTTCATTAATACATTTTCTTAAAGCCAATGGGATTTTTCTAGGAACCTGTCCAATCTAACCACAATCCTCCCTAGCCCAATCTATGTGTTGGACTAGGTCAACCATCCATTTTTTGGGAGAACATCCAAAAGCTCTCCATCTTCCACAATAGAGGAAAATTCTCATTGGGACTATGAATTACTTCTAGTTCCCCCTTCATATTCTGAATCCATGAAAGGGTAGATTGAAATCCCTTCCTAGCACCACTGGCTCGTCCCCAAATTAGCCAAATCTTCAGACAGGGAAGCCCACAAAGCTCTTTTCTAAGTAATATTAGACATGTCATAGACATTACAAAGAAAAAAACTCTTATCTGAGTTCTTTACCACCACTCTGTACCATTGAAAATTAGTTGAAGATTCAAGGGCCAAAACCTCCACTTTACTCGAAAGTCACATAACCTCTAAACCACCCGAAGCCCCATTGGCACCCATAAAACATCCTTTCCAACCCTTCCACTTCCTAACCCAACTAGAGAGACAATCATAACCCAACATTTTAGTTTCCTGAATATAACAATTATCAACACCTTTCTCTATAGTTAAGTGCCTAACTAGGCATTGTTTATCAAGGGTGTTCATGCCTCTGATGTTCCACGACAAAATCTTCATGTCTTCTTCAGGGGGGACTTGCCTGAGCTACTTATTGGTTTATAAAAAAATTTGATGTGCTTCTATTTTCTAGCTGCCACCTCCTGAAGGTTCTTACGCTCATTACTCGGCCTACCCGGCCCAGTTTCCTTACCACAATTTGACAAACCTAAACTCGGAGTCTCGGCAATAGAACAAAGGCCTTTGACAGCTTCCCAAGCGTTATGAGAGCCCCCCCTTCTACTTCCTCCATCTCCCATTCCGTCGAAACATCCAACAACTGGTCTCTAGTGGCAACCCATTGATTCAGAACCTCCATAGAGGCTCCATTCCCCACTTCAATCCCTTCTTTATTAACGATAGAAAATGATTGGATTCTTCCACTACCTTGGAAGTTTCCAATAATAACGAGACTTAGGAGTAAACATTTTTCTTTACCTTTGCTTGATCTCAGAACATCTTTGGTTGGGGAGGAAAGAGTCCCTCCTTTGTTCCCATCAACCACCCCATTTCCAGCCTAAGACATGAGAGGGGGCTTCCTACCAGTCTCCTCCACCACCATCTAAGATTTACAATCCCTTATCAAATGGCCAAGTTGTTGGCATTTGAAGCATCTAAAAAATATCTTCTCATACTCCACCTATTGTACCCAAATCCCTTATTGGGTTCTAATGGAAATGGATTCTGACAAAAGATTAGAAGTAATCCACTGAAACACACCCTAACATAGTATGAAAGGTTCCCTTCTAGAGTCGAGGATTGATCCTAACAACCTTCCAAAGAGACCCACAAATCTTAGCAAGGATGTAGGGGTTCCAATACTCGATAGGAAGAGCATAAAGCCTAACTTACATTTAGCAGCTCTTCCATTACCACTAGATTAGGGTCAAAGTTCAAAGGCCATTTACGTATAAGCAACCCATGCTCTACAAACCTTAGGTTATACATTTATATCCTCGCATTAATTAAATATTAATACCCACTCCATATCCTAAGTCAAAAATCAAACCTTATTAATCAAAATACACCTTAATCCATTTAATTAAAAAAAGATATCTTTATTAATTAACTAAATTCATCAATATCCTATCTACCATCATTATCACAATTATTTTATATAATCCTCTTCATACAACTAATAAATCATATTTAAACCATTTAGCATCCATCCTAAACTAAATCAAGATAATATCCAACCTATTTTATCATATCTCTAACAAACATAACACGTCTATTTGCCAACACGTTCATTCTCAAACAAACCAACAAACTCAATCCTCGAATCCAAAGCAAAAAATATCATTTTAGAAAGCTAATCCAAACATTTCCCTCACAAAACTCAAACAGACCAAAATCACCGGCGATTCGGTCAATCACCAATGGTTATTTAAGCCTAAAAAATAAAATCAAGTGAATAACACGCTATTTCTCCTAGAAAGCATGAAAGTGAACTTGAAAATCTTGGAAAAGGCCTCCATTAATGGATTATGGACTAAATGTCCCACCGGGCATGCCAAATGTGAACAAGGGAGAGTTACAAAAGCTATGGAATGAGGCTAAAGAACCTCAAAGCTTTGCTAACTCATCTATGGACCATAAGATTAGAGCTAAACAAGAAAATATCTATTTGCATGCATATATAAACTTGAAACAAACATTCAAACCCTAACATATCTAAATATCTCTCTACTCCATGAAAGCTTAATGAATGTGAACCTAGTTTAGATTCTAAGAAATCAAATTTGTGTGTTGTTTTCTCCCAAAAATAGTGAAGAGATCTCTCCAAGTTGGCTACATGGCCAAGCTTTAGATCTTCCCTTACTAACTAGATTTGGAGTGGATGGATGCAAGATGGAGGAGCTCTTCAACAATGGAGTATGGCCAAGATCCAAACGTTTTATAGCTTAAAGCTATCACAAATGATTTCTAATGCCAAAGTCTCCAATTATGAGAGAGAAGGACCATTTGAAAGGAAAGCCTTAAGCTCTTATTTATATTTTTTGGTTTGGAAGAGTTTGGAATTCTTGTGCATGTCAGACTAAAGTCTAAAAATCACTATAGGATTAGGAGCTGAGTAAACATTATTTAGACTAGTAAAGATAGGATTAGGCTAGTTAAACTTGATTAGGAAGTGATTAGATACTCATTGAGAGTTGGGAGGGGTCTGGTTAACCATTTGTGAGTGATAGATAGCCTAGGAAGCCTGCAGAAATGGTTCAAAGAGAACTAGGGCAGTTTTGAATGGTTGAAAGGAGGAATGTCTAGCTAATAAGAGATATATTAGCCCAATTAGATGATTATATGAGTAATACAACCGAAAGAGGGTTGTGAATAGGCATTCAAGAATGGAGAGAAGAATAGCTAATTAATGAAGTGTCGTTAATTAGAATTGGAGGAAATGCTAAGTGTAAGCATATTTTAGGTGTCTACATTTGCCCCTCTTTGGGGTGGCGTACATGAACTCACCTCAAAGAAATTAGACAAGCATAAACAAGTAGAAAATTTTGAAGGGATAGAAGAAAAATGAGTAGAATGAAGGATGCCCACTCGATTGTCGATGGGGTGATGAAAGAAGATGATCAATGATCAACGAAAGAGAAAGAAGAAGGAAATAGGTCAAAATTCCAAGAAGAAGAAAGGGGATATAGAATAAAAGGAGTATGAGGAAGGGGGAATGAGCTAACATCCATCCATTGCCTTTTAAACAACTTTATTTTTCATCATATTGCTAGTGATCTTCATCATCGGTCCTTATTAAAAAGAATGAACAAAAGTGTAGTATGACATGGAAAGCCATATATGAACAAATGTCCATTGCTAAAAACACCAACTCCATTCAAAATACAAAATGTAATGCAATATGAGAAATTAAAATAGGCCTAACTCCATGCAACATACATAATGCAATGCAATATGAGAAAGTAAACAAGCTAAACTAATAGAGAAACATAATGTAATGTTTTTTTGTTATCAACCTTTAGTTCTAACCTATTTGTGTGAAATGACAAGGGCTAAAAGCGATGCCCCAAGAAAGGATACATGCAAGGGGAATAACGAACGACACTTGGGTCCAATGATAAAGTTTTTTGCACTACGAAACAATACCAGTCAACTTGTTGTGCCCATGAGTACAAACAAAGTAAGCAACCTAGCTTTTTTTTTATGGAGGTAGATCAAGATGATCCACGAGTCACGCACATGAACAGGTGAGAACTAAAGAACGATGTTTTGTAGGATGATTTTCAATTTTTAGAAGTTTTCTGAAACATATTTAAATGTTTTGATTTTTCTAACATATTTGAATGTTTTTGTGAGTTTGAAAGTTTTATGAAGCTATGTACAGGAAGACAAATAAACGTGGATGCCCCAACGATAGATGGGATCTACATGGGAAAAATGTCATGCATGTGCGCAAGAAAGTGAAGATGCAAAAATTCCCTAGAATTAGGTAGGAGTATTCAAAGGAAAACTCTTCACGTGTTGATGATGAGTGGGGGATCAAGGCCAATATGAATAAGTTCAACATGATGATGAACGTAAACCAATGAAGTGCTAGGAAGGAGCAAGGATGCCCCTAATGTAAGTTAGCCAAGAAACACATGATAGAAAGGAAGTAGAAGATTGTTTTTGTGAAAGGGGACAAAGGTGTCTGCAAACATGGAAAAAAAGTAAAAACTATACACATGGATGTTCTGAATGAAGTAGAAGAACAATGAATGTTATGAATGTAGCTTAGAAGCCTCGTGATGAAAGAGTGATTAGCCAAAGGCACAAATTGTGAGATGAGATAAGGACTAAAGCAAGAGTTTGAACAAGGTCCAAAATAAGAAAATTGGTAACATACTAATCTTGTTCACTCGTAGAGATCTAGTGTGTGCACGTGGAATTTATTACCTCTTGAAGGGAAGATTTGATAGGCAACAAATGAGGACAAACTAGCCAATGTGTAGGAATGATTTATTTTGACAGGTGATAGGTGATTTGTGAATGGAGGGTGGAAGGATAGTCATACATTGCTCCTGTCAGCCAGGTGTCCATAGCCCTAACGGAGATGTATTTGATTCTAATCACAACATTGCTCTACTATCAGTCAGGCATCCATAGCCCCGATAGAGATTATTGGAAATACCCCAAGAGAGAGTTATATATCAATTTGTGTTTGCTTTTAGCTTTTAGCTTTTGAATTTTGATTGATTTTGTTTCTTTTGCTTTCTGAAAACTTATTTCAGTTCTTGTATTTGACAAAGGGTTAAGACCCACTGGTGGCTTGATGGAAGGAGGCAGAAGTGATTATGATGACAACATTGGCTAGTGTTAACAAATATGTCCAAAATTTCTTCGCAACAAGTTTATTAGATGTTGAATGTGATAGGATCTCTAAGAGGTCAATCATTCTTTAATTTACTAAGGTGATAAAAGACCAAGGTCAAACAGATACCATAGAGATAAATGTCACAAAATGTGTGCAAAAAGGCTAACTACAATATCACCGAAGGGATGAAAATGGTACGAAGACTTGCATAATAAGAGAACGAAAGGGAAGAAAGAACATCCATGTGTATGCAATACCTGATTGCAATGTTTGACCTTTGTTCCTTTTCTTTTTTTATGTTTCTCAATTTTTTGTATTTTTGCATTTGTTTTTTATTCTTAGGTTTTTTGATAGTTTTTGGAAAGGTGGGACTAATAAAGTCACTCGGCGTGATAGGATCCAAAAATAATGTTTGCAACTTCCTTGATAAGGTAGATTAGGCGTTTTTGCTTATCAAGAGTCATATTATCTCCGATCTTGATGATTGTGGTGAGCTCATACTCAACAAATGACTGTGATTTATCTTGAAACATGGATTTTGTATGTGGGAGCTTGAGTTCCCTATCCATAGGTTTATGCACTTTGCACCATACTTGATGGTTACATTGATGTGCATTCTTGAATTGCATTTTGATTTTTAACCTTAAGATTGTTCGAAGTTGTTGGGAATTTAGAGCTCTTCAGAAGTTTTGACCTAAGCTTGATTAAGAAGATTATTTGGGTTTCTTATAAGCTAATGTGTGACTTGTCTGATCTCGAGAAGTGGGAGAATAGAAACGTGGATGTTTAGAATGATGATGACAATTGATATGAAGAAGAATATGATGGATGGAAAGGATATGGTCAAGAATTGAAGAGGATGGGCTACCAGGAGGTGAGCCATTGATAGAAGATGATGAAGGGCTGCTAGAATATGGCCCTAAGATGGAAGAAATTGGGCTATAAGGACATGGCCCAGGAATAGAATATGATGGGCTACCCGAAGGTTTCCCATAGATAGAAGAGGATGAAGGGATACTAGGATGTGGCCCAATAATAGAAGGTAATGGGTTACCCCAAGGTGACTCATATATGAAAGATAATGGAGGGCTACTAGGACGTGGCCCCAGAATGGAAGAAGATAACAAGGGACTACTAGGGGTGACCCAAGTATAGACAAGGAGGGACTACTCATAGGTGTCCCATAGATAGAAGAGGATGAAGGAATAATAGGACGTGACCCAAGAATAGAAGGTAATGAGATACAGAGGAGGTGACCCACAAGTAGAAAATGGAGGGCTACCCGGGGGTGGCTCCAGGATAGAAGAAGATGATGGGATACTTAGGAGTTACCCAAGGAGAGATTTTGATTGAGGAATGATGATAGATAAGGAATGATTGGGTAATGAGAAGATAGGCCATGGATCAATGTTATACCCTGACATCTCATCATGCTCAGAGGAAGGTGAAGATGGAATAACAAAAGAGGAATCAAGTTCTATGACCTTAGGTTCTTCCTCTATGTTCTGAAAAAAGGAAAAAAATTCTTCCTCCCCATACATGAGTGTATCGAGTTCTAGAAATAATCCTTGTAGAGGGATATCTTCATGTAGTTTGATTATTCCTTCATTTTTGAGAGAAATCAATCAATAGAGGTTGTTTTTATTTTATCATAGGAGGTTGACTAGAAGAAATGGGTTCAACAAGAGGGGAATATTGATTGACAGAAGAAGATGAAGATGTTCGATGATGTAGATGAGGGGAAGGCTTGACCTTATCACTCCCACGAAGATTTTTGATAGTGCTTCAAAAAGATATCTTAGCACATGGCTTCTTTTTAATGGTTTGACATGGTCGCAAACATTGATATTTAGCAATATGGATGAGGAAATGGTACGATATGGTTGAAAGGGCTCAAGGGACAAAGAGGGACTAAAGTTGGATTGATAGAATAAGACGATGCAAGAGAGGAAGTAGCCCTGGAGGAATTCATCTCATGAATGGACGATTTTAGATATGGACTTAGGTCATTTTTCTAGAAGACGACATAATGTAGGAAGAAAAATAGGATCGCATATCCATTCATTAATTTGAGATGTAGGATTCAAATTAGATGATTGACTAGAGGGAATCTGAGTCATGGAAATCTTATATGGAGGAAGGGGTCATCGAGGTGACTGATGAAGGAGGTCCTGTGAAGGAAGGGAGGACCATGACTCAAGAACTAAATTATATGTTTGATCAATGGAACTTAAAGTCACATGATTCTTCAAAGGAGGAAGACATCGTTGAGGTGATTTTTAATAAAGGTCCTTGGAAGAAAGGGAAGACCATGATTCAATATTTGATCTAGGGGTATCCAAACAATAGTTGGGATCTGAATCTTCAGAAGAAGCAGTGGGAATCTGAATGGTAGTTTAAATCTGAATTAGAAGAAGAGTGGGGGGAACATGAATAATAATTTGGATCAGAAGCATCCAAACCATACCACCTACTATGAGATAAAGGTGGGGAACAGGGTACCCAAGTGGGCCCTCTAGCATGAAGAACCAAATAAGGCTTATTCGTAATGGGAATATTTTGATTTTTCCTAGGTTCCATATTTTTGTAAGCATGAGGAACTTTGTGATAATTAGTCATTGTTAGTGTCATTTAGGTACAAATGCATAGACCTAGATAGTGTGATCAAATTCCTTCAAAGTGAAGAAAGTTCCATGTCAATTTAGGTAGCATAACGGTAACCAACTAAACATTTCATAAGTATGGAGATGCGTGCATGATTTTCTAAAGAAGGTGTAATGAAAATAAACATTGTGATGACATAATCTTGATGAGATTGAAAATTATTGTCCTAGAAAACATGTTTTCTAGATGAATGATCACGAGGAAAAATCATGCAAGTGCAAAACACAAATCCAATCAATAAGAAAATACTCCATGTGTAGAATGATAGTTTGATTTAAATATGATCAACACAATGTCAATAGTTACGTTAAGATAGAAATGAACAAGGCGTAAATATTAACAAAGGGGTAGATGTGACTCCCAATCAAAGGATACCATGAACGATGTTTTAGTAACCAATAAGGCCTGGAATGTCTCAAAGGGTGAGGATTTACAAATGTAAGCCACGTAACAACACCAATTGGACAGATTAATCAAGCTTCATAAATCCATCCATTAGAGATACTTATGAAGGAAATTGGATATCAACTAGAATCTCCGAGTCAGGATCACTATAGTGCATAAGATAACTCTGAGAGCTTTTTGATGACTATTTGAACATTGAAAACGGAGTTCGTATGCACATTGGGTGGCTGGTCAAAGTTTGGTCAACTAAAAAGTCAACCCTGGTCAACATTCCAATCCGGACATGACATGTGGAAAAGGTGGAAACTGGCAAAAAGGAAAAAAGAGAGTTGTTTTATTTGTTTATTAATCTTTGGTCCTTGTCAGGCGTAAAAGTTGGTGATTGAGATCAGAACAAGGCTAATACTATATTTGTGATTCAGAAGGGATTTTTTACGGTATCATCGTGAGAGCTAGTGGTGCTACCGACATGGTGGGATCTCAAACCAATGTGTTGACATCGAGTTAGCTCGATGAGCTATTAATTATGGCTCGGTGAGGTGATCAACTCCCCACCCAGTTGATCACATTATATTACTACGTGGATTGAGTTATTTCCACATTGACTAAATGGATTACTTTCCACATGGCTCGGTGCACATTGTTATGCCTTACCCATCTAACTCGGTGAGATTCGACGGTTGATCCAATATACCATATGACTTGGCCAACATGGGTAGACATCAATGAGGGGAGGGTAATAATGCATACCCCATGACTCGGGATTTAAACAAACACATGGTGGCAGACCCAACTAACCATCACAGTCAACAAAGTAATCGTTAGCTAACAAACCTCGCCACATTATTCATGAACTTGCACACCCTCCAATGCTCAAACCAACAACTCACCACAAACCTTGACCACATTCAATAACCAAAACACAACGCATGGACAGTGGTGGAATTTGTCTTGGCTAACAAAATAGCGGCAGGTGTGGCCAAAGCCACGGTGATAATGGGTTGGCGAGCCCAGTAAAAACCATCTACCCCCCTTCGCGCTGGTCAATGTCAGATTTCCCCACTAAATAAAAAACATACTGAGAAAAACAAAAGCGTACTAGCTATGAGTGAGGTGGGATTTGATCCCCCAGCCTCGGCGAGAGTAATGAGCGGTCCAACTAACTCATCCAACGAGTTGGTTAGGAAGGGAGTTAGTCGATAAGACCTTTATACAATATCTTCAGGGTTTGATTTGGCCTATAAAAGGGACCCTTCTCTCTCATTTAAAATACACCCCGAGCTTATTATTTCTTAAGCTTATTTGTGGGATTTTTATAGTATTGTGTATTTCTAATATAGCTTTGTGATATATATTAAAACTTTAAAATTACTATAGGATAGTATTTTATTATTATTGACCTTTTATTCCTAGGAAATAATATATTAAAATATTGTGATTGGCAGTATTGTAAACTACCCAGTGGGCCCATTAAGCCACATTATTTTTCACTTGCGATGCCTGGAATTGTTGACTAGAGTGTCGAAGGACACATGGAAGCGTTGGGAAGGTTGTTCGAGTTCTAAAGGAGATTGTGTATCAGGAAGGTGGAGAACAATTCAACTGATCATCGGAAGTTCTTCGAAGGGCTGGCGTACTAATAGGTAAGTGGAAATTCCATTATGTTTTATTGTAAGAAATAACATTGTACTTAAAAAAGCTTTTACAAGTGGAATGGTTCGAAAGAACCTGGAGACGTAGTCAATTTCTGTTTACTCCGTAGTCAAATTGTGTGAAATTGTCATTTTTCTGCATTCTTGCAAAATTCAGTTTTAAATTGATTACTTAAAAGAAACAACTTGTCAGAAAATATAAAAACCTACAAAGGTCCGAGATCAGGTAGATAAAAATTTGATCAATTTTTGGATCAACGAAGAAGTGGGATATTAGTTCCAAAGTGGTATCAAAATGACACAAACAAAGTAAACAACACTCTTCAATATTTCAAACAATATTTGAAGTAAAACTAAGTCAAAGTATACTAAGGATGTGCTAAAATGTGGGAAATGTAATGACAAAATGAGGACACTTAGATCACGTTTGAGAGAAACATGACGTAAGTATTTTAATTGTGTCGAGACAATGTGAACAAGGTAACATGCCAAAGGGAGATGAAATGATGAATCAATCCTAACTATGATGATGATATTGAAATCAAGATCAAGTGGCCATCAAAGATACAAGGACGCATCCACATACTTTCAATGTTTAACAAGTCATCCGCAAACATGGATGAGCATAAACAGATAAAAAATTGGTGAACACTATCTATGACAACACTCCCGAAAGATGCCTTTTCTTGGCCCAAATGGGAAACAAGAATGCAAAGGTATAGATAAAATGATGTGGAAATAAACTAAGTGTCACTTGGGTAGAGTTTCACCTCATCCTAAGGTGAGAAAGAAACTAAGCTAAGTGATACATCGTAAATCTCGTGATGAGTGACACTTAGATCAAACTTAAGTGGATTTGTTACCATGTTTGAAAAACAAGGCTTTGAATCCAAACAAGTTATCACTTCGTGATGGCCAAGATGCGATAATGGACTAGCCAAAGTGGGCTCTAAGACAAAATGGCTTTCCTAAGTATATCACTCAACTAGGTGTCACAAGTTTTCTAAATGTGAGCTCGATTTACCCAAAGAGTCACACTGACTAGTTTGGGAGTATCTCGGATTTACTTTACCCCCTTCTGATATAATGAGAAACTAGAACGTTCAATTGTATCGTCATTGGGGTCGCGATACAGAAAAATTTGAATCTAACTTGTAATGTAAAATCTAGTCAAGTGGGTAAGTGGAGTGCTTCCTGTTTTCATCCAGGAGGTTACTCAGTGGTGGATTACTTTAGGGTTCCTAGAACCACCCCTATTGTTATATATTAAGGATTTATGCCAAAGGGGTTATGTTCTAGTTGAGTCAGATAGGGACGTACCCTTTTTTGAAACCTATGCAATATAGTATGCATGTGAAAGTGGTTTGATTTGTTATCTTGCTTAACTTAATGTGGTTTTAAGTAGCACACCATTTGGACAACCTGTATGAAAACACAGTGTTAAATGGTTTCATGTTTTTTGCAACTGCTTTATTTGAAAAACAAGCATTAGACCCTACATGTAAAGGAGTTAGCAATTTTCCACATGCAGATAATGATATCAAGAAAGAGAGTGTGTGTCACATTGATTTTGATTCCTAAGATCATTAAAGAGGTGTGAAGGAATAACATACGACAACGTGCAGAAAACTCAACTAAAATAAGCTTTATGGAAAATACATTTAAGCATGTTTTAACAAAAGATAGAGTTCGTTTTAGCCATTTTTGAAAGGATCAATTCAATTAGGAAGCATAAAATAAGTGTTTTTGAAAGTGAATAAGAAGGTTTGGTAGAAATGTTTTTAGATCCCCAAGATCACCTAGGAGGTGCAAGGGAGAGAGCATATACACTTCGAAAAATCCTCTTTCTAACTAAGAAAATGAAACGCATAAACCACGTTGAGTCCAAACATACCCATTAAAGAATAACCTGTAATCCACTTGTTAGATCATGTAAACAATGCCATAAAAAATTAAAAAAATTAGATCATACAGCTCGAAGAGAAAAATTCAATTTTGCGGACTTTTAGACACTTGTGCATCCAAAATGATGTATGCGCATCCCAGCCAATGTATACGTGCCCAAACAAATGGGGACACATGGCAAAAATCCTAATGTTGACTGTTTCCATTGCGTAGTTCACCTCAATACCTGGTTCTAATAGTACAAGTACAAACGTAGTTGTTTTGAATTCGTAGATGCTTCCAGTTCAACGGACACACTTGCAAGCCAAAATGCCAATCAACACAATATCGACAAAAATACACCTAGCACGTCCATAAGTATGGGTATGCCTGACATTCAATGGAGATGCACTACAGTGCAATGATGTATGCTGGGTGCAAGACAAAATGTAAACCTCCATAGTATGCACCAGAAATACATGTATGTGCCTATTTCAGATGGATACGGGTCCAGAATCTATGACAGTACAGCGTGAGATGCCTATGTGTTTGAAAGGTACACAACCCTTTGTAAATGATCTATGAATGAAAAATATACACCATGTGGATGTGCGGGTGGTTACGATGAGTGCTTTTTAATGGATACACGTCCTTTTCAATGGAGACGCTCCCCCTCCAGGACACATATGCATACCCCCTGTAAAAACTGTACTAAAGTTACAGGAAATGAAAATTTTCAATAGTCAAACAAGGTTAGTTGTTAGTCAAAGGAACCTATTTTCAGTTTAGACCCCACAAAATATGCATGAACAAGGATTATTTAGCTTACTTAAAAAATGAAATCAAGTGAATAACAAGTTATTTCTCCTAGAAAGCATGAAAGTGAACTTGAAAATCTTGGAAAAGGTCTCCATTAATGGAGTATGGACTAAGAGTCCCATGGGGTGTGCCAAATGTGTTCAAGGAAAATTTGTAAAAGCTATGGAATGAAGCTAAAGAACATCAAAGCTTTTCCAACTCATCTATGGACCATAAGATAAGAGATAAATAAGGGAAACTAACTATGTGCATGCATATATAAACTTTGATAACAAACATTCAAACAATTAACATATGTATATATAATCTCTACTCTTTGAAAGCTATAATGAACATGAACCTAGTTAAGATCCTAAGCAATCATATTAGTGTGTTTTTTGCTCCCAAAAATAGTGAAGAGATCTCTCCAAGCTAGCTACAAGGCCAAGCTTTAGATCTTCCCTTCCTAACTAGATTTGGAGTTGATGGATGTAAGATGGAGGAGTCTCTTAACAATAGAGTATGGCCAAGATCCAAATGTTTTATAGCTTAAATCTATCAAAAATGATTTCTAATGCCTTTCCAAAGTGCTTGAGATATTTTGTTATGTAAATAAGGTGTACCAGGTTGAAAGGGCAGGCTTAGCCTCTCTATTTATAGTTTTCCACTTGGGAGAGTTTAGAATTCTGGGTGCATGTGGGACTAAAGGTAATCCAAAAAGCACCTTTAGGACTAGGAGTTGAGGATAAACATGATTTAGGTTTAGTTAAGCTAGGTTTAGGATAGCTAAACTGTGATTAGCAAGTGATTAGAGACTCATTGAGAGATAGGAGAGGATCTAGTTAACCATTTGTGACTGATATATAGGCCTAAGAAGCCAATAGAAGTGGTTCAGAGAGAACTTTGGAGGTTTTGAATGGTTGAAAGGAGAAATGTCTAGCTAATAAGAGAGATATTAGCCCAATTAGATTATTATATGAGGAATACGACCGAAAGAGTATCATGAATGGGCATCTGAGAATGCAGAAAAGAATGGGGAATTAAATAAGTGTCATTAATCGGTTGAATTGGTGGAAATGCTAAGTGTAAGCATATTTTAGGTGTCTACACTTAGTAGGAACCCCACAATCATTACTTCCATATACCTTGTCTACCAACCAAAGACATGTCTTGGGGCATGTGTGTGTAGGTCATACACATCTCTTCTCCCTCCTTGAAAAGGTCTATTAGGATCTTACCCTCAACTCAAAAAAATATGTATAAAAAACCATTTGGATGCATTCCTCAAAATTCAAAATGAATAGTAGATTGATCCCTCGAAAGACAGCTATCTGTAAAATCAAAAGACAAAAAGCAATATTGTAGACCATGCCTTTGAAGGATGGCTACCCAGGTAAAAGGCTTCCTACATTAATCAGCCTTCAAAAATATATCAATATCAAAAGTATCTAGGAAAGCTTCCCGTGTTGATCAACTTTCCCCTTATAGCAAACTTCCCGCATTGATCAGTTTGCTTCAAAAATCAAATAATGTAAAGTTAGGGCATTTCTCTACGAACTCATTGAAAGGAGAACCCTCTTTTCTTGTACAAACTACATATGTCACCCCTTCTCATGCTCTAGGAATGTACACTTTTTCACTTTATCTTTATATTCAAAATCCTACGTGTGACTACCCATTATTAGTCATTTGTTAACAACTGTTGTAAAGGCAAAAAAAATTAAGCACTTTCATTCCATTGTTTGCCATCACATATGTATCAAATCCAGTATAAAGTAATCAATCCACATTTCATTCTTGACCATGGTTGTGACAAACATTCAATCAAAAATTCATCTACATCGACATCGACATCATCACCCAAAAATACCAACAACATATAAAACATCATCAACATCAATATCATCACAAAGAAAAAATATATAAAATATTAACATCTCTTAACATCAACATAATCTTCAATACATCTCAACATGACTTCGTTATGTCTAAAACATCACATTTATTCAGTCAATTTGACATTTTTCAAATTGATGCCTCTTTGGGTACTACGCTTTTGGCCACCGTCGTGACCCCCATCTAGTCCTCGTATGTCCACATTTGTGGAATCATCAAATTATGATCCTTTGACCTCATCAAATTGTGGTCCTTTGAACTTATCAAATTGTGGTCCTTTGACCTCATCAAATTGTCATTTTATCCATCATCATTGGAAAGTCATATGTCTATAGGTCACGAACCCTTTGGTTCCCCTATCACTTGATTTCATGGCCCCATAAGCCCACTTTTATGGCAACATCTATCATTTGGTCCTTTGACCTTATCAAAACATCCTTTTCGTCGTTAGATTATATGTTTGTAGGACACGAACCCTTTAGTTCTCCTATGACTTGATTTTATGACGACATTTATCTTATTTCTTTAACTCATCTTGGTACATTATTCTATCATCCCTCGCTTCCATCACACCTCATTTTTGTCTCGTGGATTGTGTTAAAACCACTCAACAAAAAAGGTTAAAATGTAGACACTAAAAATTTCCACACTCATTTCTTTGCTATTATTTCCTACACAAATCTACACCATCTCATCATGGTTCAATTAATCGATTAAATACATTTACGACTTACAAATCCATATCCCTCTTTAATTAAATCATTTATTTATTCATTAGACATATACAATAGCTCATGGCTTAGGTTATACATTTATATCCTCCCATTAATTAAATATTAATACCCACCCCATATCCTGAGTCAAAAATCAAACCTTGTTAATCAAAATACACCTTAATCCATTTAATTAAACAAATATATCTTTATTAATTAACTAAATTCATCAATATCCTATCTACCATCATTATCACAATTATTTTATATAATCCTCTTCATATAACTAATAAATCCTATTTAAACCACTTAGCATCTATCCTAAACTAAATCAAGATAATATCCAACCTATTTTATCATATCCCTAACAAACATAACACGGCTATTTTCCAACATGTTCGTTCCCGAAAAAACCAACAAACTCAATCCTCGAATCCAAAGCAAAAAATCTCATTTTAGCAAGCTAATCCAACCATTTTCCTCACAAAACTCAAACAGATCGAAATCACCCGTGATTCGTTTAATCACTAACGATTCGATTAATCGTCGACGATTATTTAAGCTTGTTTTTTGCCTTCTCTCAAGGACATCCAACTTCAATTCTTGAGTTCCAGAATATCTCACAGTCTTCGAGGCTTATCTTAGGACCTTTCTCAAAACGTATTCATTATATCTCAGTTGTATCATATCACTCTATTAATTAGTCTAGGGAAGTTTTAAATCAAGCAGTCCTCAAGCATCTTCAACTCTTCTTTCATAGATACTTGTCAACTCTTCAATCTCTCACCATATTGATATCAAGAGCTCATGCTCCAACTATTGGAGTCCATTCAAATCGTATCAACACCCTATCTATATTTGTAATCAACAAATCTTCAAGCTTTAAAAATGTGCAAAAAAAAACAGGGACCTGGAAGCATCTGCATAACTTTATAGTGATCGCCAATAATTCTAGACCTTCAAAAAAATCTCCAAATATTGACTGAATCGCTAGTGATTCATAGACATCACCAAAAATTATCTACATCACTAGAAAGGTCTTGAAGTCAGCTTTTCGACACATTTTTATGTTTGTAAAATGAAGCTACAATTCTCAAGTTATCGTCAAAACATTAAAGGTTTTTTTTTCATCAGATCCAGAGCTTCACCATCAATCAAACTATCATTCATATCCTTCTCATATCTACTTAAATCAGTGATCCCTTTCGACATCTACATCTCTGGGTAACCCCTATTCTCATCCTTTCCTATCATCTAGAACCATGTAGGTACTTTATTTATGTATCATCATCTTAATTATTCATTAATTATTACATCTTATCAATCATGTCTCGGCCTTTGTCAACCTGTGTATATTCAACCCTAATCACCTTTTTTCATTAGATCTAGAGCTTCACCATCAATCAAACTATCATCCATAGCCTTCTCATATCTAATTAAATTAGTGATCCCTTTTGACATCTACATCTCTGGATAACACCTATTCTCATCCTTTCCTATCATCTGGAACTAGGTACATACTTTATTTATGTATCATCATCTTAATTATTCATTAATTATTACATCTTATCAATCATGTCTCGACCTTTGTCAACCTATGTATATTCGACCCTAATCGCCAACCATTTTCCCAATCACTGATGATTCCTATCTATCAGACCCCTTTTCCATTACAACTCACCTTTTTGATATCCAGACCTCAATTTTGACCAACACTCTTTCTCTATGAGCATCTTTCAGTCTTATCATGCTCTTTTGAGCCATACTATGATTCCCAAATTCCCTTTGGATCAGGAACCACCATCAGACCAACATATAACCTTGGACCACGCCAATCCTTTTTCCTTTGCATTGATTGGTTATATCGTTTGTTATAATTTTATCATCTATCATTATTCGATCAATTTTAGGAACGCAGATTGACATCCTTGGGAGGAAGTCCTTTGATTCTCGGGGACTGGCCCTTGCTAGGAAATCCACCATACATTTTTCTAATCCCATCTTGTTTAGTGTCTTTGAGCATCGATTTCCTCGCAGGAGAGGAGCTAACATGCTTGCATATATGGAGTGCAACAATCAAACGTCATCCATCTACATTTGCGGGTACCTTTAAACCCCGCCATCTTGAGGTTTGGTAAGTTTTATTCTCTTATTTATTAGATTAAATTGAAGAGGTAAAACTTTTCTAAACACTCTAATCCTGAAGAGAACCAAAAAGAACCCCTTTTCCAAGAATCTAATGCGAAGCCCTCTCCCCCATTGTTATTCGCACCAACCTGTACTGTCATCCATGGAAATTTTCTGACCATAAAACTTTGCCAC
The DNA here is from genome assembly GCA_019776745.2 of Taxus chinensis. NCBI lineage: Eukaryota > Viridiplantae > Streptophyta > Pinopsida > Cupressales > Taxaceae > Taxus > Taxus chinensis. The sequence goes on along the minus strand of CM034151.1, from coordinate 1,278,283 downwards.
AACCGCTCTTTTTTCATACAGATCGATCTGGGCCAATATTCCATCATCTTTCCCAAGGAAAAAAAACATGGGGCTTCATCTGAAGATAACACCTTTGTAACGTGACACTTCTTGGATGTATTTTCCTCTCCCTGACTGATCTCTGTGCATCCTCTCAGGAACCCTAGAGCCATTTTTCCTAATTGGAGTCTACCTTAGAGACCACGAAGTTGTTTGATCGATCTGAAGATTATGTTGTGACTTATGGGATTCATAGAGCACATTAATGAGAGATTTTTTTTAAAAATTCCCAAATTTTTGTGAGTTTAAATTTTGAGGCAACAACAATAATGTAAAACAATGTAATTCCAAGGGAGTTCTAAAAGGTCTATTTCAAACTAAAAAACAAATAGATATAAAACTACATCGTAAATATCTTAGTGATCAGTCATGTCCTCCTCATGATCCTCATCTTTCTTCTCATCCTCTTCATCATCCCATTTTTTACTTCTAACAAAACATAATGATAAAAAATTTAAAAGTATTTAATTTTAGTCACAAATTTATCATCCCTCCATGTCTTATGGAAAATTCCACACCCCACCACCTCAACGGTAGGGGGATGGATTCCACCACCACCTCAGGGGAAGTGTATTGTTGGTCCCTCTACTACCATTCCATCTTGTTGGCCTTATCCTATGCAAGGGGCAACTATTATGGGATCCCCGACTCCTAGTTGCGGTATTATGGTTCTCTTTCTTCTTAGTACCCTCAAGATGGTTGAATTTTTCAATATCCTTTAGATGGTAAATCATCTACCATTGGATCCCTTCCTCCTGGAGATGATAGTCCTCCTCCACCCAATTTTACGACCACAAGTCCTTAGTTTTTTATGTTGTATTGATGAACTAGCTTGTTGTTTTATTGTTTGGATTTTTTGTTGGGTCGTGGCTTTTTTATTTGGTCACCTTTTATTGTAACTTCTTTTTATAATAATATAATTGTGACATTTCCAATAAAAATTATAATTTGCATATACAACAAATTAAACACTACATGTCTCACTCGCACAAACTGATTTTCTCAGACCCACTAATTAAAGGATTTTGTGTTCCATCCCAAGTCTTTTAATGCTACACACACTTTCTTTGTTGTGCTTCTTATAACACTCTTCTTACAAACACAATTAAATGATAAAAATACATATATTAATAATTTATAATTGCATGAAGCCAAGCATGAAATCTCCTGTGCATATCAATGGATTTCGGTTAAGTTCTATTTAAATTCTAATTGATCGATCTATATAATATCAATAAAACTACTATGCACAAGATTTAATGTCACTCAATTGATATGCACATTCCCATATATCTTTCTTTGAGATGTACTGAAAAAATGTCTCTTTCCAAATAAATACGGTTTATGTAAATTTTGAAAGTGGTTTTATATTAACAAATATATTAAGCTAGCTAAAATATATTACAAACTCACATCTAAATATGTATAAATAAGTAATATAATATTTAACTGGGTAAAGAAGAGACTATTTAACCTATGAGAAACTTAAAAATAATAATAAATGTTTGAAAAGTTTGAATTCCATAAAATAATGTTGGTTAGTAGTAGAAGATAGATCAAGGCAACCATGTAATTTACCCATGGAATTCAAGATCCAAATATGTTGTGATGACCAAGATCATCAAGATGAATGTAATCTTGATGGTTACTAATCTATCTGAAATATAAAAAAGTTACATTTTTGAGGAAAAAGAAATTTGATTCTATAAGCATAATGACCTGGTCGTATTTGTCAGAAAATTTCACTCACTTTCTCTTATTTCATCAAGATTGGTTAAGAAATTTGCAATATCATTTGAGTGCAACTCTATCGGTGTGCATGCCATTCCATGAGATCTTCAAGCCCCCTCTCACATGGTATCAAAGCTTCATTTTCAGTAACCGTGTACTCACAATCTGATTATTGCTAAACATTTCCAGTTTCGATTTATAATCGCTTCTCGTGCAATTTTATTAATCATTTATTATTTGTGCTAATCCGGTTTAACAGTTTCGTTTTGAAGTTTGTGTTGTCTTCAAGTTTTATGTTTGTGTAGTGTCAGGTGTTTTCTAACTAACTAGCTGCAACGAACTTTGGTGGAAAAGTGTTCTAAAGGTATTTATGGTGCAGGTTTATTTGATTTTTTTCATTTTAAATTTGTAAAGTTTTGGTTTGGAAAATCTTCCTCGCTCCTGTTTCCCTGCATGTTGTTCCAATCTTTCCACCCTTGCTACACCTCTCCTACTACCTCCTAACTCGGTCGAGCTCATTCTTGGATCGGTGAGCTCCCCTAGCGAGTTGGTTTGTTTTTAGCTTTACTGGGTTTCGTTTTTGTTTGTTTGAGCTCGTTTTGCTTTATCCCTGGCTTAGGTTATTTGCTTGGCGAGTTGGGTGTATATTCTGGCTCGACTGCCTGCTCGAGGCTCTACCCCTCCTACTCGGAAGTTTGGTCGTTTATCTCCCCACCTGAGCTCTTTGTTAGCTCGCTTTGTCACCCTGTGTTATGCCTTGATTGGCTCCGTGTGCGCTCGGTCCCCTATTTGGATCTCGGTCTGGCTTTGCTACCCCAGTCGATCTCGTCTTTTGGATCCTTTGACTCTCGACATGCTCTCTTCCCTATGGTTCGAGCTATTCCTTGGTCTGTTTGGACCTCGCCTTGCCTAGCCCTACTGATGAGCTCGCTTTCCCTTGTCATCAAGATCTCTCATGCGACCCTACGTGTTTTTGGAGAACCCTTCAACCTCATCTATCTCCCCCTCTGGCCCTACCTTTCTTTGTTGTTCTCTAAGTTGACCTTGAACCCTGTTTTGTTGCTTGCACCTGTGTTTGGCCTCGACCCTGAGAAGACATGTCATCCTCAAGTGCATTTTGTTACCCTGCCTGTGACCTCAGCCCTCGACTCATGCATGCTTTCCTGATGCCTACGTTCAACCGTTGCGTGCATTATGCTCCTCGTCTTCCCCTGCTTCTTGTGTGGGTTAGACATGCCCACGTTGTGTCCTTCTTTGCAGGCGTTATCTCTCGCCCATCGATCAACACTCGAGCTTATCTCCTTTGTGCGAGCGTTATACCTCGTTTTCCTGCCCACCGCCCCCTTGTGTTTTGCGCCGCTTGCCACGTGGCAAGTCATCCCTACATCCCTTACCACATGCCCGTCGGCTAAGTACCCTCCACGTGGAGGCCTGGCCACGACCGTTGACCTTCTTCCTTGACCAAGCCCTTTCCCTCCTTTGCTTCTTTTTCAGTACTTAGTCCTTGATTTTTCTTAATTATGCCTTGTTTTGATTTAAAAAACTTTAGGTTATAATTTTGTTTTACAGCCTAATCCTTTTTTATAAGCTTATTTTTTATAAATTAATTTAATTGAAGGGCTTTGTTTATTGTTAAAGGAGGTTATTAAATTTTGTAAAGGGTAAGGTCATTATTAAAGGGAAGTGTATTAATTTTTAATTAGGTCTTATTTAATTAGGATCTAGTTTAATTAATATTTAAAGGTGAGGTTTTGATAAAATCATTAGAAGGTTAATTGTATCACTTGTTTCGTAATTTTTAATCCTTTTAATTTTAAAATATTAGGGTAATTAATTGAAGAAATTAAAATTGTGAAATTTAGCATTATTGGTTTTTTTTGTCATTGATCATTGATGGATGTGGCGCATTCTGGACGTGGTAGCGCATTCTGGAGTTTTTGCCTTCTGGGACTCTTTTCTTGATCTGGTAGTGGTAATAAATGATAATGGAAAAGAAATGATTAATGGAGAATATAGTACAAGCCCAATCTTGGCATCTAATCTTTCAATAAGCAACTTTGATGTATCATTTTGCCCCTAGATCTACCTCATCGACCTTTATTGAAATAAACAAAAGTGTAAGATAACATGAAAAGCTAAATTACCAACATTTGTTCATTGCTACGTAACTCCATGCAACATACATAATGCAATGCAATACGAGAAAGTAAAAAGATGCTTAACTCCATGCAAAATACATAATGCAATGTAATACGAGAAAGAAATTAAACCAACTAACCTAAACCAACTAACCTAACAGAGAAACTAGTACAATCACACATACTCAAACAAACAATGTTTAAGATAGTTGCACCAATGTTTTCTGTTATCAAGCTACAATTCCTCGAGTGTTTATTTGTTGTAATGACAAGGGTTTAAAATGGTGCCCCAAGAAAAGATACATGTGACGGGAATAACGGAGGACACAAGTAGTCCCATGGAAAAGCTTTTGTGCACTATGACACAGTCTCTGACAACTCACTATTGCATGGGAATAACGACATAGTAAGCAGCCTAGCTTTTGTTAATGGAGGTAGATCCCGATGATCTGTGAGTTCGTTTGAGACCAGAACAATCAAGAACCTTAGAAATATGTTTTTGTAGGACAAATTTTGATGTTCGCAGAATAATGTGTTTGATACATGCTTCAACTGTATGCATGTAATTTACCAATTTTTGAAAAAGTTTAAAATTTTTACCATTTTTTGGATTTTTAATGATTTTACCAAAAAAAAAATTGGGTTTTTGAAATTTTTTTATATTGTTTTAAATTTTTTTATTTTTAGGAAGAAGATATTATAGAAGAAATAACGCAGTCACGAGACCTTGTTAAAAGTCACCGTAAGGCAAAAATATGCCTCGAGTAGTAGAAAAGGCCATCTGGAAGCAAAAATATGCCCCAACATACCAAAACGAGCGCAAAAAAAAAATTCATTAAAAAAAATCATCGTGGCAAGTGTTAGAAGACTCTTAGAAGAAATACAATGGTGTTCAGGGTACTTCGGGGGTGAGAAAACACACCGTAGTGAGAGGAAAAGGAGCTCACACGGGATAAACAACATGTTTTTGGGCCAAATTAGGGAAAACCTGGGGGCACCTATGTTGGTGCAGCATGGGTGCCTAGGCACCTATATTAGTAGGCATTTGTGCATTTTACAATTTTTCTTGTAGCATGGGACTACCTAAGGCTTCCAGCGGATGGCACGACAGGTCACATTTTTTGACTACTCTTTTACTATAGCTTGGGCACCTGTGTTGGCATGCATTTTACATTGTTTGAATTTTTAGATAAAAACAGGATGGGTGCTTAGGTGCCTAAATTAGGGATGTATTTCACATGGGGGGTGCCTATGTTGACTGCAGCGTGGGCACATGGGTGCCTATGTTGGCAAATGCAAGGGTATTTGGGCATTTTGAACACTGAATTTTTTTACCATAGCATCCGGAGTGCCATGAATTTTTCTCTCAACCTCGAAATGGCTCTGTATTTTGCATTTACGTTGGAAAGTTATCAAAGTGAAATACACACATGGTATGCTAAATGGGCACCTAATGTTGATTTTGCATGCATTTGGTACCCATCAATATCAATATATGTGATAAGGAGCTTATGTGGGATAAAAGGTGCTTACGTAGGAGAAAATGAACTCACACGCAACCAGTAGAAGAAATACAAGGGCGCCTGGGTGCTTGTGTGCAACTTACAAGGGAGCCTGGGTGCTTGTGTGCAACTGCAAGGGTGCCTATGCAACACTGAGTGCACTACCTATCTTCTGAAGGTCATAACTTTTGCTCCTGACCTTGAAATAACTTCATTTTTTTTACGTTGGAAATGTATTAAAGAGAACTACGCAATGGTAAGATAAATTTTGGTTTTTGAATTTCTCTTAACTAATTTTTTTTGGTTTTTGATGTTTATTTGGATGTTGTGACTTTTCTTACTAACATATTTGAATGTTTTGGGAGTTGTGAAACATATTTGAATGTTTTTTTTAATTTTTGAAACATATTTGAATGTTTTTTATTTTATATAAGTTTTCTAAATCTATGTACATGAAACGAAGAAACGTGGAAGCCACCCAGCGATAGATGGGATGTACAAGGGAAAAATGTCATGCGCATGCGCAAGAAATTAAAGATTTGAAATTACCCCCAACGTTAGATGGGAATATTCAAAGGTAAAATCGTTCACGCACAGAAGTTAGATCAGGGCCAATATGGATAGATTCAATCATGATGATGAACGTAACCTAATGATGTGCTAAGAAGGAGCAAGGATGCCCCAAGCGTAAGTTGGCCAAGAAGCACATGATAGAAATAAGTGGAAGATTGCTTGTTATGAAGGGGACACAGGTGCCCATAAACATGGACATAAAATGACAATATTATACACACAGAATGTTATGAATGAAGTAGAAGAATGATGTGAATGTTGTGAATGTAGCTTAGAAGCCCCACGATGAAGAAGTGATTAGCCAAAGGCACAAATCGTGAGATAAGATTTAGACTAGAGTAAGAGTCTTGAACAAGGTCCGAAAAATGACACTTAGTAACATACTAATCATGTTTTCTCATAGATAGTCCAGTGTGTGCACATGGAAATTTATTACCTGTTAGAGGGGAGATTCGATACACAATAAGTGAAGACACCATAGCCAATGTGTAAGAATGATTTATTTTTCAAAGTTGATTTTTGTTGTGAATGGATTTGTGGAAGGAGATCCATACATTGCTCCGCTGCCAGCCAGGTAAATCCATAGACCTCGAAAAATATGCATTTGATTCTAATTGCATAAGATTTCTCTACTGTCCAGTCCAACACATCCATAGCCCCAGTAGATTTTACTAGAAATACCCTAAGAGAGAGTTATATATCAATTTTCTTGTTCTTTTAGCGTTTGCTTTCAGCTTTGTGATTTTTGATTTGACTAATTTCTTTTGCCTTTTTGAAAACTTATTCTAGCTCTCTTGCTTGACAAGGGGTTAAGAACCATTAATGGCTTGATGGAAGGAGGCGGAAGTGCTTGTGATGATGACACTAGTTAGTGTCAACAAATATATCCAAAATTTCTTCACAATAATTTTTTTAGATGTTGATTGTGATAGGATCTCTACGAGGTCAGTCATTCTTTTATTTACCAAGGTGATAAAAAACCAAGGTCAAATGGATACCATAGAGATAAATGTCATAAAATGCATGCAAATGGGCTAACCAAAATATCACTGAACAGATGAAAATGGTAGGAATACTTACAAAAGAATAGCAAGGAAGGGAAGAAAGAACATCCATGTGTATACAATACCTGATTACAATGTTTGATCTTTGTACCTTTGATATTTTTGAAATATGTTCTCTTTTTTTGGTTGTATTTTTGAATTTTTTTACAATTTTTTATGAAAAGTGGGACTGACAAGGTCACTCGGCATGATAAGATCCAACAACAATGTTAGCAATTTCCTTGATAAGGAAGACTAGGTGTGTTTTCTTATCAAGAGTCATATTATCCCCGATCTCAATGATCATGGTGAGCTCATACTCAATAGATGATTGTGTTTTATCATGAAACGTGGATTTTTTATGTGGGAGCTTGAGATACCTCTCTGGAGGTTTCTGAACTTTATGTCATACTTGATGGGTACATTGATGTGCATGTTTGAATCGTGTTTGATTATGAACTTTAAGATTGTTTAAATTGTTGTGAGATTTGGAGCTCTTGGAATTTTTAATCTGATCTTAGTTGGATGAAGGAAACCATTTTGGTTTCTTATAATCTATTATGTGACTTGTGATGATGCTCGAGAAGTAGGAGAAGAAAGTGGACGAATAGAATTGATGTGAGAAATGATGGTGGGTTTTCCACAATCATTGATAGAAGAACAATATGATGAACGTAAAGGATACGGTCTAAGAATTGAAGAGGATGGGCTACTAGGAGGTGTCCCATAGACTAAAGATAAAGGACTACAAGTATGTGGCCCTAATATTAAAGATGAAGGAATGTCTGGTGGCATCCCATAGATAGAAGACGAAGGGCTACCTAGAGGTGTCCCATATATAGTAGAAGATGGGCTACTAGGGTGTGGCCCGAGAATCAAAGATGAGGAGGACTTCTAGGACGTGCCCCAAGTATAGATGAAGATGAGCTTTACTACGTGGACCAATAATAGAGGTGATACTGAGGAGGTTAGCCACATATAGATGATGTGGGACTACTTGGAGGTGGCCCACATATAGAAGAATATGATGGGCTACTAGGTGGTGACCCAAGGTAAGATTGCGATGGAGGAATCCTGATAGATAAAGAATGATTAGGTAATGAGAAGATAGGTCATGGATCAATGCTAGACCCAGGCATTTCATCACCCAATGAAGAATGTGAAGATGGAAGAATAAGAGGAGGATCATGTTCGATGATCTTAGGGTCTTCCTCTATTTTCTAACAAAAGGCATCAATCTCTTCCTCCCAATATGTGAACATGATCTTAGGGTCTTCCTCTATTTTCTGACAAAAGGCATCAATCTCTTCCTCCCAATATGTGAACATATCGAGGTCTAAAGAGGTTTCTTGCTCACAAACTTCTAGAGGAATGTCTTCATGTACCCTCATAAATTCTCTCATGAATTCTTCATTTTGAAATGAATCAATCAGTGTGGGTAGTTGTTCTACCAAAAAATCTTGATTTGATGAATGCAACATGGGAGTTTACTTGGATGATTGATTAGAAAGAATTTGAGTTGGAGAGATATTTGATGGAAGAAGGGTTTGTCAAGGTGATTGAGATATGACATCCTATGAAGATAGGGAGGATCATGACTCAAGCATCATATTAGAGGAATAATTTAGATTGGAATATTCTAAAGAATCAGAAGACTTAGAATCATTTGGATTGGAATATTTAGAAGAATCAGAAGAATCAGAATCATACCACATAACATGAGTTGAAGATGAGGGAAGAGGTAAGTGAATGGGTTCTTTAGCAACAAATAATCAAACAAGGTCTAGTTGTGATAGGCATCCTTTGATGGGAATGTTGAAACCTAGGTTCCTTATTGTCATAAGTATGCGAAGCTTCATGATAATCATTATTTTTCAGTACATGCCTAGACATAGATAGTCCAGGGGATATCGCAGGGGTTATTATGTTGACATGTTCAATAGGTTTATCTTAACAACCAATGAGATCATCAAAATGATTCTCCTCATTAGACACATAATTATAATTCTTGTCCTAATTATGTTTAGGAAAATTCTTCATATTGGGGTATTTGTTAGGAGTGGATGAATCCATCTCCACATCACCACTTTTAGATTACGTCCCATGGATGTAGTGCTACAACTTCAAAAAATTAATTTTTTTCTGACCTTTAATGTAGTGGAATTGGCAATATTCATTATCTCTAAACCATGATGGTTTAGGTGTGTCATCCTCATAAGGCGTAGTTTCAGGATATCTAACCATATTAACTACCTCTAGTTGTTTTAGTATTGATGACATTGAGTCAGATAAAGGAGTAAAAGTACGGTGCTTTATACTCAGTAGGATGGATTTCCTTTGCAAGTTTCAAAGGAGTGTGTGGTTTTGAACGGATTGTACCACTTTAGAAGTCTATTATCCCATCACTAATGACATTTTTGTTTCTTATTAGGAACAAACTTTATTTTATCATTAGATTTAGAATTTTTAGTTTTGGAATTGATAATGCGGGAGAAAGGTTTTCAGAGTCCCTCCTAGCTAACAATGCTTTTTCAATTTGACTCCCTTTTTCAATTACCTCTTCGAATGTGTTGCCAAAATGCATTTGCAAGTGGAACGTAATGTTTGGATGGACTTTGGGAAAAAATATACCTATTAACTACTTTTTGGGTATGGAGCAAGGAAAGAAGCTAGCTAATCCTCTCCATCGTTGTAAAAATGCATAGAGAAGTTTTCATTATTTTGTTGTTTGTCATTGCAAAGGTCTAACATGGTGACATCATTTTCTATATTAAAATAGAAGTTTAGTATGAAAATTTATGCTAGTTATGGCCATGCTGATATGGATCCCTCAGGGATGTTTACAAACCATCCTAGAGGCATTTATCCTAAACTTCATGGAAAGAGGCGCATAAGATAATTGTCGTTAAATGCCACCACTTGACATGTCATATAAAAATATTTTTATATGGTCATGAGGGTCACCTTTTCCCTTATACTTGTAAAATTTTGGAAAATCAAAGTGTCGTGGGAAAGGTACCTGGAGCATGGCCCTATCAAATGGATAAGGGCGCAACTCCTCAAACCAGTATTTCTTATTGTTACCAGTTTTACCTTCTTGTAATGTTAGAAGGGCGGTCTACATAGTGGACTACTCTTGATTAAAGAATGGATCTTGTGTGGGTGGTGTAGGTCTATACGTAGGATTAAATCTAGGTGTATTCCCATCCCTATTTGTTGTGAGAATCTATTCATAAGGATATCTTTGTGCCTTCCTTCGAGGAGTGTTTATTGGGAACTCTTGAAATGAAGCCTTAGGTTTTACGTTTGGTATGGCTTATTTCAACACTTTGGGTTGTTCCTTTTGTATATGTGAAGCCAAACTTGTCAATTAACAAGCGAGGGCTTGGACCTTATTGTTCTAACGTTTACCTCTTGAATAGGTAGTTCTTTACGAATTTCATTAGCAGGGGGTCACTCATGATGAGCATGTTCTTCGTGGTCCTCGTAATGAATTCTAAGCAGAGGTAAATGACAATCTCCATAATTTTCAAAAGGTACTTCCTCATTATTTTTTCATCCTGAAGTAGAGCCGTGACCTGGGTTTAATATGTCATTTATATAGCGATGAGGATGTTCCACTTCTTCTTCTCCTTGAACCATTGCAGCAATGAGAGAAGGGACTATTGTGGGAGGAAACTTAGCTCCTAGTTCCATAACATGCATAAGAACCTCATGTTTGTTTTGAAAAATGTAATCATCAAAATTGGTGGGAGGACGCTCTATATTCATACAAGGAGAATCTTCCTCTCCACCACTATGGTCAACCATGAGATTATCCTCTAAGAGAGGGTTGTCACCTCTAAATATATCGGTTCCTAATTTTCAGGATCCCATCCTCATAGTAGGCATACTCAAGATAGGAAATACAATGTGAAGAATTTCCACTAAGGTTTACTAAAAAGGGACCTTAGTCAAATTTTTGTAGTGTAACGACACTAAATTGCCAAAACAAGGTGACTATAGAATAGCCACAAAATTGATAGATCAAAGCAAACGTGTGAACTAAATAACAATGAACAAGCTACCCTAGCAAGGTAATATATGACACAAGTTTTCCTTAGAATAATACAATGACGTAAAACGCTCAAAATTTAGTTACACCAAATAGTTTATTCTCTAATATTTCATCTAGATAGGTTTGCAACCAAATAGTGACAACACAATATCACCAGTTAGGTCAAGTTTGCAACAAACAAGGCCTAAATGATAAGATAATGTTGATGCAATCTTCTAACAAGATATACTAAAACCCAGTTTCTAAATACTAACAAAGTCTAAGCTTTGTAAAATGGATGATACAAATGCGAGCAGTGTAACAATGCTATTTGGACACATAATCAAAATTTATGAGAAAGTAAGATTTTAGTATCAAAATGACACTATAGCGATGCTAACAAAGTAACCTCAACACTCACAAAACTCAATACAAAGCTAGGGTGTAAAAACTACATCTAAGTATATCAAGAAATTGCTATGCATGCGAGCAACGTAACCCTACAATATAGAGATTTAGGCCTAATTTCACAATGGAAACAAGACATAAATATCTCAATTATATGGCTACAATGTGGGTAGCGTAACAACTCAAAAGAAGACAAGGATGAAATCACCTAACTACGATGATAATAAGTCTCAAATATGGGTTTTTGAGACAAGGGGCCTACTAGATCGTGAGTACGTACCATGCACACTTTCAACACTTGCGCTCCGACATTGCAACCTAGTCACGCAAGTAGAATACAAAAGTGGTGGACACGCGATATCTAGTGGTATCCGTATATGTTGTTTTCTTTTGTCCAAAAAATGGGCAACAAGAAAACAAGGGTGTAGACCAAGTGGTGTTGAAATAAACTTGGTGTTATTTTGGCAAAGTTTTGCCTTGTCTTAGGACAAGTGAAAAACTAGGACAAAATGACACTAAGTAGATTTCGTGATGAAATGTCACGCAGTTTCAACTTTAAGAGATTTTTTCCCTTGTTTGAAAAACAAGAGTTTGAATCTAACAAAGTTTGTCACTTTGTGAGAGCTCTCAAGTATAACAACTAAGATAAAAACAATGGCTCCAAGCTGACAAGCTTCCTAGGTGATTCTCTCTCTAGGTGTCACAAGATATCTAAGGCGAGCTTGATTTACAAAAGTTTCCCAAGGAGTATCTCAGCTTTACTTTACCCCTTCAGTATAATGAGCACCAAAGTGCATTCAGTTATACTTTCACTGGGGTCGTGATACAGATATCTTTGACTCTAATCTCACCAAGGTGTACTAGTCAAGTCAGTAGTGTGGAGCACTTTCCTATTTCGTTCACAAGGTTCCCTCTTGCGTGAACTAATTTAGGGTTCCTAGGACCACCCCCATTATTGTAGCTTAAGGCTTATGCCAAAGGGGTTATGTCCTAGTTGAGTGGATGAGTCGTAGCTCTTAACTAAAACCTGTAATACAATGTTTTGAATGGTGTGTTGGTGTATTTTTTATCTTTTGGATTAAGTAATTTGGTTTAGACCACCAATGGCAACCTACAACACACATGAATGTTAGAATTTTGGTTTGAAGAGAGCCCTTCTTTCTTTGACAAGTGTTTTAGGTCCTTCACACAAATGATTAGTAGTTCAAAAAGGTTCACAATATCATAGAAAGAGGATTAAGTGTTGTTTTTGTTTCTCAAGATCACACTAGGTGCAAGAGAAGAGCATACACAACAAATAATCCAACTAAATAGAAATGCAAATCTTGTAAATCAACTAACTACTATAAAAATTTTGCAAAGAAACAAGGTTTATTCCCAATTAATCCAAGTGCTTCTTAATGAAAGACTAAAATTGCTTTTGATTCCCAAGATCACACTAGGTGCAAGGGAAGAGCATACACAAATTTTAGCCTTGGTTCTTTATCAAATGAAAAAGCTCTTAAACTAAAAGATCAAGCATATGTCAAAACATGAAATTTTGTTCCCTTAAGCAAAAAAATGAAGGATGATTGTTCCTACTTACTCCCAAGAAACAAAAAAGTGGTTTATAGGTGTTTTTTGATTCTCAAGATCACACTAGGTGCAAGAGAAGAGCATACACAACCCTATTCCAAACTCAAAAAAAAGTATGAAAACATATCATCTATCAAACCCTAAGCCAATTTTGTTAGGAATATTTCTCTAAAATCAATAAATTGACAAAAACAACATCTTATAACCCTTAAAAACTAACAGGAATCATAAAATTGAAATTCTTGAATTTGAAAAAAATTAAACTTGATGCATAGGTGCCCCTCTTAGTGCACAGTGTGCTCACAGCTCACAGGATTCATGCACAGATGCATGTATAGGGCCCCTCTATCATTTTTCACATAGTGAATGATGCATGGGCACTTCTAGTGAGGCACAAACACTCTCAATCATGCACAGGGACTTTTTTTCACTTAGAACCAAAAATTCAGTGTATGCAAGGGCACTCACAGTCATGCACAGGCACTCATAGTCATGCATAGGTGCTCTCAGTCCATGCATGGCACTCACAGTCATGCACAAGGCACTCATAGTCATGCACAAGCACCTTTTTCTTGTAGGTGGTCAAAAATTTGGGTTTTTGAGCAGATTTCTTGAAAAAAGGTCCAATCTTTGGGATTTTGGGTCAATTTTGACAGGGCTTCACCTCCTTATATCCTGTAAAAAACATGAAAACACAACTTCTACCACTAATCTAGTTGAAACAACTTTCAAAAATGGAAATTGATCTATAAAACTTTGAAAATTACTCTAAAACTTTGAAATTAATCTAAAAAGCTTGAGAAACTAATCTAAAAATCTTGAAAGTACTCTAGAAAGCTTGAAAGTAAACTAGAAAACTTGAAATTAATCTAGGAAACTTGAAACTAATCTAAAACTTGAAATGAAAAACTTTGAAACTAAGTTTAAAAGCTTTAAAAATTGAATGCAATGGGGTATTCTCCCACCGGGTGTGCCAAATGAAAGCACCCTAAACTCTACAAAGCAAATAACATGAGCTAAACAAGGAAGGCTAACACCATTACCACCTAATAGCTAAGGTTCTAAGTCTAGGAATGTAACATTAAGATAGAAGCTTAAAAGGGAATGCTTAACTAGTATGAAATTAATGCAAAATCTAACTAAAAATTCCTACTAATATGCTTGAATTACCTAACATGGGCCTAAATAGACCTAAGAGGGCAATCAAATGGTTATGGTTGCTACTCCAAACAATGGTGAAATGACCTCTCCAAATGACTTGTTAAGTCACTTTAGATATTCATCTACTAACCTTGTTGAAGGTTTTAAGCAAGGATTGAACTTGTCTATAGAATCATATGTATTATATGAGATGCAAATCAAAGCATGGTGTAAAGTATAAAGGAATGAGGTGCACTCTTTTTATAGTTTTCCTTTTGGGAGAAACTTGTATTTTGGTGCATGTGGGACTAAAATCCCCAAATTAGATTAGAATTTTTAATCATGATTAGGCCTTGCTAATCATAATTAGTGAATTAACTAAGTGATTAACAGGTGTAGAGCCTTAATCAACCGCTTAGGGTCAACTAGGAGGCTAGGATAATCTTTTGAAGCTTGTTGAGACGATATGGAGGTGAATGGGGTGATTTTGAGTGGTTAGAAGAGGGGAATAAGCCAATATTATGGCATATTGACCAAATCAAGGGCAAAATAGGCTTTATTAGCTTATAAACGTTAATTGTTTGTTTTGAAGAGGATTTTGGCTTACGATTCGTCATAAACTGGCATCCTAAATGAAAAAGAGGTTTGGTGATCAACGAAGTGATTTTTAACCGACCAAAGTGGCAAGAAATGTTAGTTAATTAGTTAAGATTACTAACTATGACACAATTGGGAAGAATAAGAGTGATTTGTGTGTGTTTTGGCAATAAGATTGCAAAAGCAAAATTTAGATGTCTACACTAAGCATTACTACCATCACCTAATCTTACATTCAAAAGGCACCTACAACAATCCAAAGCATCCATTCAAGGGACAAGGGTTGCATACTTTGCATACACTTCAGAGGAAGGGGAAGTTCATTCTATTCCAACCATACATGTTATACATTTCTACTTTCTAGTTACAACCCGCTATCAAGTGCAACTTACACAAGGGTATCTTAGGGCACAATTTCTACA
This sequence comes from Taxus chinensis, assembly GCA_019776745.2. Taxonomy (NCBI): domain Eukaryota; kingdom Viridiplantae; phylum Streptophyta; class Pinopsida; order Cupressales; family Taxaceae; genus Taxus; species Taxus chinensis. Next base: position 1,263,058 of record CM034151.1, on the reverse strand, counting down.
CACATTCATAAGAACTACATGGAGTCTGAGATGTAGTGTAATACTCAGTCATAAGTTCACTCTCGAGGTGACTATTGGAGTCAGTCTGACTCCCCAATCTACATTTTCCTTTTTAGGTTTGATGTGGTTTGTAGGCTTGTGCAGGTGAACATATCGTTTGTTGGTTATAAGTACCTGTGGTGATCATCGTGCGACTATCAGGTGATCAAAAAGTAAAAATTGTGGTACCCTTGTGACATAATAGAAACTAGATTTGGAGCTTCTACGTAGTCATGGGTGCCTAGATCCAATCATCAGCACCCAGGCGCCCCTGTCATACTGCGGGCACCCATGTCCATCATTGTTTGTGAGTTGTAGAATTTACAAAGATTAATAACAACATTGTTGGCATCTTGTTCATTAGTTATCTCTGACCAGATGAGTTCCATAGTGTGCATATATTAGCTAAGTCTTCTTATCTCATCTTCGTACTTAGGGTTTCATATTTTAAATCTTAGTTTGTTTGTGTCATTTCTGTACTTTACCATTTATTTCAATAGGTGACAATGCAATATTATATTTAATTCAAATTAAATTAAATCATTTGGTGAACCCTACTCATGATCATGCACTTAGATCTTTATTTTTCTTCTTTCATGGCTCCTAAAAATCCTATAATCTCCTTGCATGACTTACTTCAAATTCATCCACCTTGCAAAGTTGTTCTTTAGAAATCCCTAGGCACTATGCATCTCCCTTGCAATACACCACCCACTTAATTAAGTGCCATTTTTTATCGTCTATCTGATGAATCTATCACTCCTAGGCCTCCATCTAATCAACCCATCATAGAGTCAATTCAAGCTTTGCATTGTTTATTTCAAGACAAAATCTAAGCTATGGAAACAATGATCACATCTCTTAAAGCTGAAATCCAACATCTCAAGGATGCTTCTCATTCTACTTTTATGACTTCTACATGTGCTAGCGAACCCCAAGTCTTGCTACCCACCCCTCTCAAGTTTTATTTCAACACTAAGCAACATGATATTCTTCCTTAGCTCCTGATCAGGGGATCATTTCTGAAAGTTCCCTAAACATCTCTAAATGGTGTCAGTGCAGAAGATCATCTCGAGAGCTTTCCAACGACTGTGAGAACGTGACAAACGGACATCGGGAGCTCTAGATATGTTCGGTCAAAGTTCGGTCAACGGGAAAGTCAACTCTGGTCAACTGGTCAATATTTGGACCAATCGCACTGTGACACGTGGCTTGCCAACACTCGTTGAATTCGCTCGATTTGCCTATCGGGAGACGACAAGTGGACTACAGGATTATTTCTATTCCACATTGCATGGGTCGAAATAATATTTTGGTAATGCCACTTCTCAACTGCCACAAATATATATTAATGTGTATACATTAATATTAAATCAAATGCATGTGTTTTTACCACGTGGAAAGTGGTTGTTGAAGCGGTTGTTGGGGGCAAAGGACCATACGTGGACTGTCCCACGTGGCAGAAGGAGGATGAAGCGGTTGTTGGGGACGGTTTTTTCCAACGTGGTCTTAGGCGTGGAAAGGCTTAATAAAGCCTAAAGCTATTAATACCACCGCTCCACTTGGGAATTAATCCCATGCCAATCCTTAGCCACGCCAGATGGAATATTATGCTGCGCCAACCATGGGATTTAATCCCCTTTTCTAAAATGCATCCGTTCATTTGGGTTTTAATCCCATCTTACCACATGAAATCCGCAACCATGGGATTCTTATCCCATATAACATGCAAAACCGTATTTTATTGGGAAATTTGATCCCATTTGTTATGTACGGGTAAGGCTAGGCTAATATTAGCCTATGGATAATATGTAATTGCATTATTTTTGGGCCCTAAAAAATGTATAAATAGGGACCCATTGCATTGTAAAAACACACACGGGTGTAACACATTATACATGGGGACACAACACGAGCAGCTTGTTGTGGACACACATGACACACCGGTGCAACGGAGACACCGATCCCGAGCTTATTATTTGTTAAGCTTATTTGCGGGATGTGTCGACAAGTATTGTCTATTGGCCTATTATTTTAGGCAATATTAGATGGAATATTTGTGATTGGGAGTGAAATGTAAACTACCCAATAGGCCCATAGCGCCACACTAATTACTTGCAAATCCTAGATTGTCGACCGGGAGTGCTAGCTTCGCATTGTTTGCGTCGGGAAGGCCGATCACAGCCGAAGGAGATTGTACGCCAAGAAGGTGGAGGTCGGGTGCTATTTTTCACCCTTGTCGTCCGAAAGGTTTGGTGTACTAATAGGCAAGTAAAATTCCATTAGGTTTTCTTGTGAAAGTACTATTGTAACTTACAAGTTTTGACTAGTGGAACGGTTCGATCACGAACCCGGAGATGTAGGGCAATTGCCGAACTCCGTAATCAATCTGTGTGCAATTGTCATTTTTGTCTTGCATTATTTTAAATTGATTACTTAAAAGGAGTAAATTATCGGCAAATAATTAAAGCCTATAAGGGTCCGATATCAGGTCGTAATAATCTGATTATTTTTCGGATCAGCTCCTCACTCGTCAATTGATCAACTTTCCAACTACTCGTTGTTATCCTCCTTATTGACTTGTCAAGTACATAGGTCTTCCATTTTGTAATTATCAAAAAATTAATAGACATAATGGAAATGATTGTTATGATTTAAAATGAAGAATTAAGCACCTTAAGCATCAAGGTTTTATCTCATTTGTTGCACAGCATCCTATTTCATTCTCATCTTCAATTGTTAAATCCCAATGGGATCCTAAATTCGTTCCCTCCATCTCTATAGAGCATCATTCCATAGTCACTAATATTCCTTCTTTGGTAAGTCAAGTGCAACTTGTCCAACCCATTCCAACTAAGCAAACTCCTCTAAAAATCAATCCATCCCCTCCTCCTCTCAAGCCTTCTACAACATTACCAATTTAAACTAAGCAACCTACTCTTTAAATTGGTCCATCCCCTCATCTTGTAGACACAAAATCATGCACTTGGGTACATTTTTAGGTCATAATCACATACCACTATTCATATGATTCATAAGGGAGAAAATTAGTAATTGAAATCTATCTTTGGCCTCTTTTATGTCTTTCTGGTTTCCTCTTTGGTCTTGCACACCCCATAGCCCAGTCTAATCTTCATTACTTTACCTTTCTTGACTTTGGACATCAGTGCCCAGTCAGGATGCCAGTGCCCAGGTATGCTCGTCCCCTCCGGGCGCCTCGACCTCTTTGTATCTTTTTCGCCTCTTTTGGGCCCCTATTATCTTTTAGGCATCTTTTTTTCTTATGGGTTGGCCTTTTATTTGTCAATTACGAAATTCAAACAAGGGAATCATGTAAATACAAAGTTTTGTGACCATAATAAAGGACTAAGCTCTAAGAATCTACTATCATCAGCTAAGGTTGCATCTAAACACATTATAAGAGCATCAAGGCATTCATCTAGTTTCATTCTAGGGATAAGGGATGCATTTTCTCCATACATGCATAGGAGGGGAAGTTCATTTTGACATCCACACATCTATTTACATTGATACATCTAGGTATTTCTCGTTATCAAGTGGATCTTGCACAAGAGCTTCCTAGGGCATGATTTCTACACACATGCACAAGAACTACATGGAGTATGAGATGTAGTGCAATGCTCAGTCATAAGTTCACTCTGTCAGGTGACCATCGGGGTCATTATAAATCCCCATTTGCATCTTTTCCTTTCTATGATTTGATGTGTTTTGGGGTTTTGCCAGTTATCTTTCTCTTTGCATGTTACAGGTGAATTTTATGGGCATAGTCGATGAACCCTAGTCATTTGTGTAGTCATTGATGTCAAGTGGCATTGATGGAAAATGAGTGAGGGGTTAAGTGAGGATATGTAAGGGACATAAAGGTTAATCGGTAGTGCCTTAACAGTGGTGTATTAAGCATTCATGATAGTTTCAAGATGGTTTTAATGTTCAACAGGCTTGGTTAATGAGATAGGAGTCCACTAGAGGTATGGACATGATTGGTAAACTAGTAACATGAATTCTATAAGTCATATGGGGTGGTACTTGCATGATCAAGAGCTCATGGAGTGGGCTTTAGGTCAACTTTTGGAAGTCTTAGGTGTAACTAGCTCATTTAAGCCTAGTTCTAGAGCCTAATGAGGTGTAAGAGTTCATTGTACGGTATGTCAAGATAAAGTAAACATGGAAGTAGTATATGAAAATTTTATAGGGCATGTATGAGCAACAACAAGGTTTAATCTAGCTTCTGAAGGCAAAATTCAAAAGTTCACCAAAATTGACCTTGAGGACTAATAGTGTATGCTGAGGTAAATGAGATATGTTTGAGTTTTACATTAAATATATGGCTAATGAACCCATTAAATTTGTAGAGGGGTGTCGTTTAGTGCTTCATGCCAAAGTATCAATTTTTGAAGAGGTGTGTGGAAGTTATGCAAGTTTTCCTAAAACTAGTTTATTAAGGAATACAGTTTGAGCACCTTGGCTTCTTAGCATCCAAAAAAAATTGTTGAACCTTCTTGGATAAATAATAGAAGGAATTTTTTAATTGAACTCCAAGCCTAAATTTTTGCAAAATATTTGATGGAAATTGGCAAAGAAACAAAGAATTCATGAACGTTCTTCTAACAAGTTCTTTCTCTCTTCAGGACTTCCTCTTGGAGTGATAGGCACAAAATGAGTTGTTATGACTCCAAGTCACTTGTGAAAGTAGTTACAAATCTTTATGAGTGAAAAATTCTTCCTCAAATTCAAATTGGTGATGTGTTTACAATACAAGCATAAATGCTCTATACGGAACTGCCTTTTTTTACAAGATATGTGTGGGTTGTTTGGTGAAAAGGAACTCAAGTTGTTAATTGCATCATGAATAATTACTTGAACCATAATATTATTGTACATACAAAGATAAGGTAAGCCATATTAAAAGGTTGAATGAGATATTTCTTTCTCAATCTTATTTTTGAAAAGCAAAGTCTTAAAAAACACCAGTTGTTGATAAAAGTGACCTTGTTGATATGAATTTTTATGTCTAAGAGCTACGGGGTTATGAACAAGGTACATGGGTTCAAATTAACTCTTTCAATGCGTTATTTTGATCAAATAAATCCATCTCGTGTAAATCTCCAAAGGGATAAAACAATCAAACTTAGGAATTCCAAAATAGACTGTATTGTTGAGCTTAGAAAGGAAGTTGTTCTTCTCCACTAGTATGTAGTGAACTCTCAAAACAAGATTTGTAAATTAAACCTTTCAAATACACATTGATAAAGTATAGTGGTCTTAAGGGTTGTATGTTAATGTTCATATTCTTGAAAAACTAATTAGCTCCTGAAAATAATTTTTTAATGCCTTGTCAAGCGATTGCTTTTGCTTTTTCATCACGGAGATCATATGAGAGTATGGAGGTAGTAAAGTGCATGAATTTTCTAATATATATTGTGTGTATCATTTTTGTGTGAGTGAGTGCCTTGTTGTATGAGCATATTTCACTCTGGAGCTAACTATAAAGATTTTAGTAGTCTATGAGACATGGTTCAAGTCATTCTTGCCTACATTGAAATGGAAACACTCTCAAAGGAAGCAAATTTTGTCTTGAAAAGGGAAGCCATAAGGATGCAAATCTATTTTTGAAGATGATTGAACTTGTAGTTTCACTGTGAGGGTGAATAATACCAGTTTGGTTGATAAATACATGTACATATAGTCTTACATGGATCTTAGAAACTCACTTCACTGAGGTACACATAGCAAGGGTTGAATGAAGAATGTTTATGCTTGGATAGAACCTCGAAAACAAAGCACATAATACAAGGAAATGTTTAAACTTCATGACAACTACTGTTAAGGTTCTCTTGCATAGAAAACCATGGTAAATTTTATCTCTGCACCAACTAAGGAGATGTTTCAAATGGGATAAAGTGATTGAAGACTTTCTACAAGCACATGCAAACCTCTCAAAACTCATTCAATCAAAATATATTGGAAAATGATCAAGAAACACACATTTTTATATCTTGGGCAGACAGAAACTGTTAAACCCTGAACCTAGGGTTTTGAGGTACAAAAATCATCAAACTCATTATTTCTCGAATGAAAATCATAAAAGTTTGAAGAATTAGACCATCTCATCTCGAACCTGGGGATAATTTCTTGACAGTATCAGTGCATAGTCGTGCCAAGGCAGAAAAGTAAGGTTTTCATCAACTTAAAACCCTTGTTAGTCTTTGGAAATATCTATCATTGTTTTTTCAAATCTAAGGAGTTTGGAGGAAGTTGAGAAGCTTTTATCTTGGTTGGGATGTGTATACAAACTTATTTTTCTTGTGACAACGATACAAAAGAGAGCCAATACTCTTGTTTTCTGTCTCAGTGGTTATTTGATTGCTTGTTTCCTCAAAAGACCTTTAAAATGTTGGTTTATGATCATCTTGATATCACAGGGAGCTTGAATGAATCTATCTAGTGTTTCGGCACTTAGCAGTGTTGACTCAATCCAAAGATAAATGTTCAAAACATGGTGAACATGCTGAGTTTCATAGATATAGTTTTTTCCAAGCAAAGTTGCAATCTAAGAGGTCATGAAAATTAAGTTAGCATTTTATTTTCAAAGAAAAGGAGGAGCTCAGGGTTCTTCATCAATTACAAACCACATCTATATTGAACCATAAATGACAAGAATATGAATGTGAAGACTCTTATGTTATTCAAATAGTGCAAGAGAGTTCAAAAGGCATGAAAATCAAGATGATGGAAGTTAGAAAGTTAAGGAATGAGCTCGAGCAATAAAGTGCATTGGTAGAGCCTTGAAAAATGGAAGAATATGAAAGCTTTAGATATATGAAGTTAATAATGTGCATACAGGAACATGTCCATGGAATTTGAATTATATAAATAAAGTTGAAGCAGTGAAAAAGTCTTTAAGTCCAGAGAATGTGAAAAGTCCATTAGGGCCACTAAGAAGATGAAGAGTCAATTATAACTCATAAGGTATATAAAAAAGAAGTGTATGAATGTGTAATGTATGCAGAGGTATAGGATATACAGTGAATAAGTAAAGGTAGAGATGAAAATTTTCTGATATATATAGAGAGTGCTTGAAGACTATAGTATACAGTGAGTCAAAAAGATGAAATGCAGGTGTATGTGAAGGAGCTTTTGAATGAGATATGATATAGGTAAAGACAGAGTTGAGTAATGCATAGTAAAAGTTTGATTAGGATAGTGTTGAGAGTGATGAAGCTTGGCACTTGAATGGGAGTGAGTGTTTGAATGTGTGAAGAAGAACTAAACACAAGCTAGTAGACAAATCATTGTAACTATGTGATATAAAGTGAGACTATGGAGCTAACTAAAGAAGGATGTTTGAAACACCTGAAATATGAGGTGAATACTTGTGAAATGAATAGATTTGATTGTGTTGTGTAATAAACAATGGACAATGAGCAAGGTAGTGAGTTAGAGGAGACATTGAATGATTTTAAGAAATCAAAGATTAGTGAAGAGTGTGTATTGTGTTGGTATCCAAATTCATTCTCCTTTTCAATCTGAGTAGCAACACAGATTTGGCAGGGAGCTTAGAGGTGGATATATCATAAATATGTATCGTTTTGTAGCTGGAGATGAAATCTAACCGACCCTTTATTACTTGGGTTTGTGGAGAGATGGATAGCACCATAAAAGGATTTGATCTTATCCTAACTATTTTAGGTTGTGCCTTTCAGCCAAGGTAAGAGGACCTATTTTGTAACCTCTGTTATTGAAGGAGACATAGATACCTTTCTTTTGCACAAAATTTATAAAGAAAACCTTGGGAAAATATGACCAACACACCAAATCTGACTCTCACGAGTTGTCACTTCTAGAAGATGGAGATATTTTCAACACAAGGCTAAGGTTACTAAAGACATTTGGAAACCTGATTTGTTCTGCATACTTCAGCAAGTAGATTTTTGTTCTTTTGTGGATATACAGAGCAAAACAGGGGTAGTTCAAGGTAGGATTGGTTATTTGAATAATTTTTTGGTGGGAGATCAACAAGATAGATTGGACTTTGCTAGATCCTCGAGAAACTTTCATAACAAATGGAGAACTCAATAACAGAAAGCTTCAAAATAGTTAAAACATTCCTTCAACCAGAAAGTGTGCATCAATGTAGGCCCAGATTTGCACTTTTCACACAATCTTTGAGATTCTAGTACGAAGGCTCGAGTTAGAAGACCCAATAAAACATCAAAATCTAAGATCAATCACGCCTGAGGTACACTCAGAGGCTTACAAATAATCTTTGTCAACATATGAAAGAGAAGTGATTTTAAATCATTTATTTCATTCCCAGATGAAAGCTCTTCTGAAAAAAGAAATTGTAGATGCCACTAAACTATCACAAGGATTGAGATTTGTGTGACTTGAAGAGATTTTGATCCAAGATTGCAATAGGAACAAGAAAAACTACTTGCAGACATTCTGAAAGTGAAATAAACACAAAATTTGCCAGAGATTTAACACAAATTAACTCAAAGTTTATCAAATTCATTAGCAAGGGAGAGTTATTTTAAAAAATCTCAGAGCTTTTAAATGGCTATACATTCATAACCAACTCAACATGAATGAAAACCTGACACAAAGGAAGTTAACCTGGTTTCTTAGAAAGTTTTCTCAGAAGATGAGCTTTTCTCAAAATTTTCTCGCGAAAATGAATTCTCGACCTTTTGCAAGAGTAATCTCATTGTATTTATACATTTAATTCGCTGAATTTCACCCCAAAAAATAAAAATATGTGAGGGACCCTTGCTTGTTACTCATTTGCCTCAGAAAGTGACCTTTAACAAATTTATATCTGAAAACTGCCATGTGGACCAGTTGCGAATTGATCATGTTTCTTGGGCCTCTCCACTGATGACTAGGATGCCATGCCACAAAATTTTGGCAATCCTTCAGAGTCTCTGCATAGCTGGAATTGACAGGTCATCCCCCTTTTTGTTGTCTTTCATCTGCAATTCTACCCCGCATCCATTTCCTCTGGTAATTCCCATTTCAAAATATGCATTACATAGCAACCGTTGATTTTTCCCCTTTTCTACTTTATATCAGAGCCATCCACGTGTTTCCCTGGCACATTTGCAAAGGTGAGGGACAAAATCTAGTCTCCAAACAACCACGGGCCTTCCACACCATGAGAACATATAATAACATTCTTAATACACCTTAGTGGGTGAAAACCTGGAAAACACATTTTCCCCATTAATACGGGATCCGTTATCCTCCACTACCGGGATATTGGGATGTTAGTCTGCCATCTTTTCTTATACAACAAACAAGTGTGGGGCACCAAACTCAAAAAAATGGAGGACAAATTTTTTATGCATCAAATCGGGGAGAAAGAAAATGTGACAGAGGCCGCAAACTGAGGGATTTCAAGGGCAAATGGTGCGAGATTAGAATGGGCACCAACATATTGATTGGATAGATGATGAAAACAAGGTATATCATGACAATATCATACATGAGATCTATGTACCAAGTATTAAGTTGAATGCAATAGTATACACAGGTAAACAGAGAGAGCTTGAAAGTGTGACTAGGAGTTTCATGAAGTGATTGTAAGTGTGAAAGTAGGATTGCATATCTGAGATCATTTGTTGAGCAGGTAACCAAAAGAATAGTGAATTGAGGGAAAAATTGAGAAGCATAGAGAGCTAATTTAGAGGTCATTATCAGTTGTATTAGACAAAAAAAATATGTGTGAACAAAATTTATTGAACAAGTCTAAGTGGCAGCTTAGCATTTGGGGAGTTGTAGCTTCCCTATGAGCTAAAGCTCAATAAAGGTTAGTTGTAGCTGAACCAAACTTGGGAGTTGAAGCTCCCAGACAAGTAGCAGCTTGTCAAATACTAAGTAGCATCTTGGTCAAATATTTGGAGTTGTAGCTCCAGGTTGAGTTGAAGTTCAACCATGAAATCAGTGCAATAGTTATAGGACAATTTTTTCCTAAGTAGAGTTCTTGGTTTCAGTGGATTTTTTCCTAGTTTGGTTTCCCACATTAAATTTTATGTCTATATGTGTTTTCTCCTGTTATTTCCTTGTGTATGATTTCATGTGTTCATCATAACAAGATTAAGGAAATGGGAATGTGTGTAAATATTTAATAAGACAATGATTCACCCCCTTCTTAGTGTCCTAGTTTCTAACAATAGTGTGACATACATACGAGTAATAGTGAAGGTTGACAACCACCTTGCTACACAAGAAGAATCAATTTTTGAGCTCCTATGCAGTCACAGGTGCCTAATAGAGGTCTCTTGTGCCTAGGCGCCCCTAACCCAGTCCATGCACCCTAGTCTCGGCACATCTAATAGTTACATAATTTATTAGGAATAGTTGCAACAGTTTTCTCCTCTTGTTCATTAGTTCTCCATTTCAAAATAATTCATGATCAAGTGTGAAATCAACTAAGTCTTCTATTCCCTCTCTTGCACTTAGGGTTTCAATTTTGTTTAGCTTATTGCTTGCGTCAAATTTATACTTCATTGATTATTAATTATATATGATTTTGCAATATCTAGGGTTTTGTATTTATTTTATTTTTGTTAAATCATTTGGTGAATATGTCTTTCGAATACTCTTGGATCTTTCTTTCTTCTTCTTGATTCCATATGCTAAGCTTCTTCCCCCATGGATGTTTCCATCCATGCCTTTTTGCAGGATCATCCTGATTATATCAATAAACTCATATCTTATTTAGCTAATACTTATATTCCTCCTCACACTTCACCTGAATATGTGTATCATAAGTTAACTTCATCTCTATCTCTTAAATAAGACCACATTACTTTCACATCAGATGAGTTGCTTTCTATGGTCATGTTAGAGCATGCTCCCCCCTTTATATTTGTGTTTGCATCAATAATGTTGGGGTTAAATGTGCTTTAGTAGATAATGGATCGGGGTTTAATATTTGTAATATTACGTTTCTCCACCAACTTGGCCTCTCAAAGGCCTCTTTGGCCCCTTCATTTGTTTTTATTCATAGATTTGACAATATCCCCAAGCATGTCTTAGGTACTCTCACCCTCCCCATTACCGTCGGACCATGTATGCTACCCATTCCATGCCACACAATTCCCAAAAATCTTAATTATAATATTATTCTTAGGTGGCCTTGGATCCATGTCATGTATATGATTCCTTCCACTCTTCATACATGACTGACATTCCTATATCAGGGAGTTTTCTATGATATTCCAGCAAATCCATAGCCTTTCACATATTGCAATTCTATTGAGAATTCCACAGACACCCCTAACTCTTCTGCATCTAGTCAGGATTTCTCCAAATATGGTCTTGGCTATAAGTATTTGCTTTGTTACAGTTTCTCTAGTAATGGTTTAGGCTTGCATAGTCCAAGAGTCGCAGAACCATGGGCTCTCCCCACTCAATCTAACAAGCTTGGCCTAGGATATCATCTTCCCTCTACATCATTTTCAGAGGCTCATATGGTTCTACATACTTATTCACTTCATCTCGTATATCTCGAGTTCATAAGTGATTGTACTTCTGCTACTTGGCCTAATTTGGACACTTTTGCTACTTATGATTCTCTTCTAGAATACATGGGGGTTTATGATCACCTCTCATCTTTCCATCACAAGATACACTCTCCATCACTTCTTAATGCTACCGCTTACTTTGGAGAATCTAATATGCATACTAAAAATTTAGATGCTCTTGACACCATTCCTACTAACTCATACATAGAAGACCGGTCATCTCTTCTAAATGAAGATACTATTCAATATAACCTCGGTAATGCTACCAATCCATAAATGGTTTTGTTAGCCACTTCTCTTACACTTGTTGAGCAGGCTGATACTCAACAAATTTTTCATGAATTTTTAGACATTTTTGCATGGGACTATAGTGATATGTTTGGTATTGATCCATCTATAGCCATGCATAACATCATCCTTAACCCCGGTACAAAACTTGTTCAACAAAAAATTCACAAAATGCATCTGAAGGTCACACCACTAGTCAAAGAAGAAATAAAATGACTATTGGACGTTGGATTTATTTGAATTATGGATTATCCAGAGTGGGTTTCTAACATTGTGCCAGTTATGAAACCGTATGGTAGGGTCCGTTGAGATTTTCGTGATATCAACAAGGATTGTTTCCCATTGACACCATTGCTGATTCCACCATTGGATACAATATCATTTCTTTTATGGATGGATTTATTGGTTATAATCAAATCAAAATCAATCCAACATATCAATAAAAAAAACTTCCTTTACTATGCCATGGGGAACATTTTGTTACATCGGCATGCCCTTCGGTCTTAAAAACGTCGTGGCCACTTACCAGCGAGCAATGACACATATCTTTCATGATTATATTCATAAGATCCTTAAAGATTATGTTGATGATATACTTTCCAAATCATGACATTGTTCTAAACATGCTCAAGATATCTGCACACTCTTCAAACGTTTACGACAATATAAATTACGCTTAAATCTAAAGTAGTGTGTTTTTGGAGTTACATCTGACAAGCTCCTTGGGTACATTATCTCACAATGTGGAATTGAAATAGATCACAATAAAATCCATGCTATTATTGACATGCCTCCACCTCATAATTTACATCAGTTACGCTCACTGTAAGGTAAAATCCAGGCCATCGGCCGTTTTATTGCGCAACTTGCTGACAAAACCCAACCATTCACACACTTGATGAAAAAAATACTAAATTTGTCTGGGACAACCATTTTAAAAGAGAATTCAATGTTATAAAATCATATATATTAAATCCACCTATCCTAGTACCTCCCACCGATGAGAGAGTTTTCTTATTATACATTTCTACCATATTTCATGCATTAGGATCCCTTATCGTGTAACACGATGACTCTCAACATGGAAGGGTTACCTATTACATTAGTCATAATTTAATCTCTTATGAATGCAATTAAAATTACATTGAGAAGTTATGCCTTGTCCTAGTCTTCGTGACAGACAAGTTGTGCCACTACCTAATTAACAATGAGGTTCATATCATAGCCAAGGTAAATCCTCTACAACACCTCTTATCCTGCACACATCTCTCGGGGCATCTTTCACGATGGGTTATGCTACTTACAAAGTTTGAGTTCACATTCATTCCACAAAAATCAATCAAAGGCCAAGTCATCATTGATCAACTAACTGAGGCACCCCTACCCGATGCATCACTTGTTTGTGATTCTTTTCGAGATGATTTCACTACTTACACCATTTATATCGACACTTAGACCATGTATTTTGATGGGCCTCATTACCACTCTGGTGCTAGGGATGGCATAGTATGCATTACTCCACATGGTCACTATCTCCCCTTTGCATGCCACTTAGGGTTTTCATGCACCAATAACATCGTTGAGTATGAATCCCTCATTCTTGGCCTCACCACCACTTGAAATCTCCTTATTCGAAATATCTAGATATACAGTGATTCACTACTCATTATTAATCAAGTGAATGATACACATCATACAAAAGAGTAACATATAGTACCATATAATAATCTTCTTAAGGCTCTTTTAGCTACATTTGAGTATTACTCTCTCGCCGCCATCCCACGTAAAGATAATCATTATGCAAATGTTATGGCTAGTGCGGCATCACTTATCCATAAATATATCACTGATGAGCAAGCCACATTCATCATCTAGTACTTGTGACAACCCTCTATTGATCATTCACCTCTCGAATCTTGTGTCATCACATGCAATAATGACCATCCTAAATGGTTCACTCTAATATACAACTTTCTTTATCGACAAACTATTCTTAATGTCCTCTAACCTCATGAAGCTCGTCATTTGCAGCATAAAGCCACATGATATGTCATCATTGATGCAAATTTATTTAAATGATCATTTGATGACCATTTGTTATGATGTATATGACTCATGGACATCCCCATCATTGTATCTTAGGTACATGATAGTCTATGCGGTAACCGCTTCTCCAAGAAGGCTATGTCACTCAAACTCCTACATCAAGGCTACTATTGGCCTACCATGGAGCAAAATTTCCTATAATACACTAAGCGATGAAATAAATGCCAAAACCATGGCAATCTCCACCATGCAACTACACCTTCAGCTGATTGCTCCATCACGACCCTTCTCTTTATGGGGTTTTGATCTTATTGGCATAATAATTCCTGAATCAGCAGATGGCCACAAGTATATTATTACTGCCACGTGATATTTTACCAAATGGGTCAAAGCAACACCACTACAAAATATCCTTGGTATTGATATTTTTCATTTTGTCACTACTCACATCATTGCACACTTTGGAATTCCCTCTGTTATTATCACTGACAATGAATCTTCTTTTAAAAACAAGGATGTTAAAAAGCTCTACGTAAGATTAAAAAATAAACAATCATTTTCTACTCCTTATTACCCATAGGGAAATGTCCAAGTAGATGCCACCAATAAAACCATTGTCAAAATCTTATGCAATACTGTCGATACTAGCAGTGGCAATCGACATAATCAAATCATGCATGCTCTTTGGGCTTACCGCACTAGTGTGTGTACATCTACCAATGCTACACCATTTTTGCTAGTTTACAGTACTAAGGCCATCATTACAATGGAGATCAAGATAATGTCATTAAGGGTCTCCCTTAAAGGCATCCTAAAGGACAATGAATATCACAAAAACCACTTACATGAGATTGAAATGCTTGTCTCTTTCCGTGTTCAAGCTTTTGAGCATCTTCGAGTATATTAATCTTGCATCACCCAAGCATACAATCGCAAAACTCACCCTCCCAAGTTCAATATGGGTGATCTCATGTTAAAATAAAATCATAAAAACATGAACGTTGAAGCTCCCTAAAAGGGAAAATTCAAACCTAACTAGCTCAATCCTTATGTCATCACAGATAGGCTTGGGGGTAGTGTGTATCGCCTTGCCACTCTCCTGGGTAAGACACTTAAGAACCTACTTAACGTATTAAATCTTAAATGATATTACACATAAAGCCATGTTCATTATCCTATGACACACTCTTGTGTTATAATTCACACTTGAATTTTGAGGGCTCACTACATCCATGAACCTCACACACTGCATTTCATGTTATGCACTTTATGATACATCTTACTCAGATTGTCTTCTCATACATCACACTACCCTGTGACTCTCTCTAGTTCCACGGTTCATGCTCAACTGTTGAGGGCCTAAATCTAAAATGAACCTCACCATATTTACACTCTTTATGCTCTATGTTCCATTGATTTATCTATCTAGCACACATTTCAAACCATTTCCCGATGATGCACTCATGTTCTATGGTTCATTCTTGACTATCGAGGGGTATTTTTTAAATAAACCTCATCTCATATTCATCCACATACACTTGGGGGCCATGTTTCTCCTGTCACACTCATGTTGCATATCATTCCATCTCACTCACTCACAACATACTACATATATTGGTTGTACATACTCTTGCTTGCTTATACTTGTTATATGTACACTTTTTTCACATGTTAGACAAATAGTTTGTATGTCATTATCTTTTCTATATACAAATGCACATTCAATTGTTCACTAGTAGTGAATGCAAACTTCATACAACTCTTTACATGTAGCATGGATGCTTACTAATGTACCTCTTACCAATCCCACTGAGGCTCCGGGGGGTATCTACTTTTGTACACAATACAGGTGTTATTGTTTCATATTATACTAGCTTTTTATTCTTACTAGCACCCTACTCTAGTGATATATACATGTCTTGACAAACTCTTTATCTTTCTAACATGCTAACGGATGCTTCATGTGTAGCATTTTCTTTACATGAATTATTTTATACCATGGTTGTCTGATACTTTGTTTGATATTGTTTTCCATTATTTTCCTTTGTATGCCATTATTTGTTGGTTATGCCCTATGTCTTGCTTGTTAATTTCTTATATATTTTTGGCCACTTCAACCCTGATTCTCTTGTGCCATTATGATAGATGTCTCATAATTGAAACCCACTTTTCACGGTCTACATTGTCTTTTTTCTTGCTATATTACACATTGTCTTCTATATGTGTATTTGTTTTAATTGCATTGTTAGTGAGAAAATTTGTCAAGTTGAAAAACTTGTGGATTTCTTGCCAATGCTCTAGGAATATAAGTACCTCTACTTAATTTTTACAACTTCCGTATATACATGTGCAAGTAAAAGTGGATTTATGTGGTGGCCATTCGACCGGGGATCCAACAGGGGCACTCCACTAACCTTGCGGTAAAGCTAGTAATTTCTTACTAGGGAGGACTTTGTCTGTAAAGCGAGAAAGGGGAGTGAGAAATGAGATAGAGGAACTAATTATGTACATGAATTTGTTAGCAATGCAAAAAGAATTAGAACTAACACCTAGTAGTCCTAAAACAAAGCTAAATCAAAATCAATGCACCATCATGCTTAGAGCTTAAACAAGACTAATCTACCAACATCCTTGCATTAGAACATGAATAAATATTCAAACTAACATGTTAATCCATTAATCTCTATCTCTATTGAATGCTAATCAAATGAAATGAACCTATTTAGATCCTTAGCAATCAAAGGTTTGATTGTATGTTTGAATCCCAAGGTTTTTCAAGAATGGAGTCTTGTCAATCCATGGCTACAAGACCATTTGACATATCCCCATATGACTTCAAAACTTGGATGGATGAATACAAGAAATGAAAGTAGCTAGCTCCTCTAATGAAGAATCCTCTAAGATGATAAATGGCTATAGTGTATGCTCTATGCTCATTTAGGTGTGTAAAAGTGTAAATGTAAAGGTAGGAGGAGGGCTCCTTATATAGCCCAATGGATAGAAGAATCTCTACATCCCTCTTCATGTGGGATAAATGGAGAGGTTGGGTTAGTTGTGGATAAGGGAGGTTTAGAAAGGGTTAAGTTAACCTTAGGAGAGTTTAGTTTGTCCTTTAGTGACCCATGGGGTTTGAGGGGCTTTATTAATTAACGAAAGTGATTAATTAATAGGTGTGCAAGCTTATAGAAGCTTTTTAGAGGAATAATTAGCATGATTTAGACTATGAGAGGGATTTAATCAAATAAATGATGATTTATTGATTTAATGGAAGAGGAAGCTAATTAATTAATAATAATTAATTAGTTCTGATAGAAAGAGGGATTAATTAATTAGAAATAATTAATTAATATAGATATAAATGGGAGCTTAATTAATTAGAAATAATTAATTAATCTAGATAGAAAGGGGAGCTGATTAACTGAAGGTCATTAATTGGTGTCATTGTTGGATAAAAGGGTTAATTAACTAGCGTAATGTAGCTAATTAACGGTGATAGAAGAGGAAGTGTGCCATATTGACGATATGTTGTCAATTTACGGGAAAGGGTATAATTAGTGCATTTTAAGTATTTAAATTGCTCAAGCTAAATTATAGGTGTCTAGATCTGCCCCTATTTGAGGTGGCATAAGTGACACCATTTCAAAGATATTAGGGAGACAAAATTTTGAAGACGTAGAAGAAAAATTAGTAGAAGTAAGAGATGCCCCCTCGAGTGTTGATGGGGTGATGAAAGAAGGCGATCGATGATCAAAAAAGGTGAGAGAAAGGAAATAGAAGAATGGGCAGGAGCAAGATGCCCCAGGTGAATAAGAAGAATAGTGTTGATAGGAGAATGATGTAGAAGAGGAATGATAGATGGAAAGAAAAGAGCAAGCTTTCATCTAGTGTATTAAAATAACTTTATTGTCATCATATTGCCAAAGATCTACATCATCAGTCCTTATTAAAAATATAAGCATACGACAAAAGTAGGATGACATGAAAATCCATACTACGAATAGTTGTCCATTGCTGAAACACCCACTCAATGCAACATACAAAAAGCAATGCAATATGAGAAGGAAACAAGCTCATTTAACAGGGAAAACAAGTACGAACACACATATTCCAACCAACAATGGTCAAGATGGTTGTACAAATGTTTTGTTATCAAGCTGAAGATCCCTAAATGTTCGTGATTAATGACAAGGGTTAAAAATGATGCCCCGAGCAAGGATACATGTAAGGGAAGATGATAAAGGACATCGGGTCCAATGAGAAAGTGTAGTGTGCTACGAAATAGTACCAGGCAACTATATTGCCCCAGAGTACTAATGAAGCAAGCAAGCTAGCTTTATAGATGATTGTAAATCTGATGATCTACGAGTTGTTGGATCTGTGAAGATGTGAAATTTCTAGCAAGATACAAAAAGAATACCATGCGTAAGACATGAGTTTCAGATGCTATGAACTGGTTTACCTAGTTTTGTGAGTTTTTTACATTTTTTTGGATTTTTTGGAGAATTTTTGAAAATTTTGGATTTTTGGAAGGATTATATATATATATATATATATAATTTTTTTTTTGGATGGGTTGGATGCGTAGAAGAAAGTAGAAGAAACAAAAAGAATCTCCCATGATGAGAAGAAATGCCCCAAGGAGGAGAGAGAAGTAGCAGGTGGAAAAAATAATTCCCCAATAATGGATTTAATTAAAAAATAATTATTCGATGGAGTGTGTAGAAGAAAGGATATCACCTAGGAACAATAAAATTGTCCTAGTGAGAAGAAAGGGGGTACCAGGTGGCAAAGAATGCCCCAACATGATGGAAAATGAAAGAAAAAAATTATTTAAATAAAATAATTATTCACGGTGAGTAGAAGAAGAATTAGAGCAACAACGACAGTCGAAACAAAGCTTCCAGGTGCCATCATGACCGTGAAAATGGTTTAATATACCCCACACGGGGAGGTAAATCATCACGACCAATTCATTTGTTACCGACCACTGCCAAAATTTTACCACAGACCCCTGATAGTGATGAGGACGATGGTGAGAGGATGAGCCCGCAGGAGATGCGCCGACTGAGTTTGGGAGTACGCCTGACACGCAAACGATGGCTTCTTCATGAGTAGCTTGACCTACTTCATCAATTTTTACAATTAATGTCACATTTAATGCTTTTAATAGTAGGCTAGAGGTAGGGTATAGCGCAGGCGTGCATGCGTGGGGGCGCAAGTGCCCCTATGGTGGCCTAGGTACCCCTAAAGTTCATGCACACATGTGTAGGTACTATACATGTGTGTGTGCACGCGCATACGCCCCAAAAAGGTGTATGTGCATCTGCACACATACACATGGCACATGCACACATGCATAGGCAATTAAAACCCTAGCACACACACATAGGAGAAAAAAAACATGGTGCAAGCACCCTTAAGCATATGCACGCACACGTGTGCACATGCCAAAAGGGGGGCACACACATGTATGTGTGCACACTCACACATGTGTATGCACATGCACACACATCCAAAAGGGTGTGTAGGCACCTAGAAGAGATGAATAAGAGGGAAAAATGTCAAAAAATGACACTTAGAAGAAAGAGAAAAATTAGCAGAGGATAGAAGAATAGTAGAAGAACTTAGAAGAAATTGTTAGTGTCTAACAAATGTCATGTTTTTGCAGAGACAGTTACCAGTGTTGCAGACGTGAGAGTGGCACACTCACATTGCCAAGATGGAGGGGAGCATGTGCCGACGTGACCATCACATGATGGAAATTCTATTGGAGGAGGTTGGCCTAGGCTATGTAGCGTAAATGTCATCTATTACCTTAGACCATGGCCTATTGACTGCTTTGATTGAGCGGTGGCACAATGAGAGCCAGTGTTTCAGGCTCCCTATAGGAGAGATGACTGTCACACTAGAGGACATGTGGTGGATTTTGCATGTTCCTATTATAGGCTCGATGATCGAGTATACGAGTGATTTTGGTTGGATTACCACGATGATTAGTGACCTATTTGGCTGCAAGGAGATACCCCATGAGGGTATGATAGTATCCTTTCACGACTGCATAGCTGATCCGACTCTTCATCGGGGACCACTTTACTTGATGGCTCTTATCAGTGGGTTTTTACTCACTGATAAGACAGGGACATCATTTCTGATGGGGCTGATTACATTAGTACATGGAGTGTTTAGTGGCGAGCAATACTGCTGGGGCCAGTGCATACTGACACATCTATACTAGGATCTACACCTGATTACTTACCACCATCAGAAGACGGTGGGGCCGACATCTTTACTACAGATCTGGTCCTGGGACCATATAGTGATCGAGCACCCTCATAGGTGCATTGCACACCTGAGCACTTAGAGGAGCTAACATTCATGGCATGGATCTCTGTGGGGGACGATATACGAGGGAACTTAGGCAAAATTTACTACTACCATCTATATTTTGATGAGATGTTGGATAGAGACATCATTTGAAGGCCCTACAGACATATACAATGGCCTGAGGATGGAGTGGAGCTTAGTTTTTATGTGGTAAAGAACTTCCTTCTTGGAAGTTGCAACTATATTATTGAGATATACAAGGTGGACCAATGTCAGCAACAGTTGGGCAGAGTTTAGGGCATCCCTCATCTTGATATGTGGTATGCCCACTGGGATGTAGAGAGGTGGACTATGGGGCCATGCATATAGGTAGCCTGAGCCAAGGCTAGCTTCCTATAAGTGGTACCACAGGTTTGGACCTTGCTCGATAGGTTAGAGACCCAGACACCACACTAGATTACATGACCTGGTATGCGACCGTTTTACCGCTACACCTAACCATATAAGATGAGGCATGGGGAGTAGGTGTGTGAGCACCAGCCGAGGTCACATATAGTAGTGATGAGGTTGTAGCTACAGGTCAGAATGATGATCCGTTTGATGGGTAGAGACATGATGGGCTGGGTCTAGTATAGGATCCTAGATAGAGGTAGCAGGTGCTCAGACAGGGACAAGCACAGGGCCACAGGGTCATGGGTTATGCAGGGTCTGAGGCCTAGATTATGGGATCAGGGACAGGCCCATGGATAGGTATAGGGCCATAGGGATAGGGACATGCTCCAGTGGTGCCTCTAAGGTTAGCCTAAGTTTAGGGTGGAGATGTTGAGGCAAAGCTAGCTGCCCTACGGACAGCAGGTGCAACAGTTGACAGTGAAGAGAGATCTAGGCCCGATCTCACATTCTAGTTGTGATATCAGAGCGGGACTAGGCTAGAGCCCAGGCTGGTCAGGGGGGAGATGGTTCCACACATTTCTAGTAGATATGATAGATGGCCTCTCAGATGGCTCAGGTGATAAGCCTACTACAACAGGCCCAGACCCAGTTACAGTGATAGTCGAGAGATATCAGCTTCGCGCAGAGCAAGTAGTGGGTCAGGCCAAGGTTACATGGCTAGCAACATAGGTAACATCATTTTGATGCATAGATGGGACAAAAGTGACAACTCCACTCATTGAGACTTAGCTACAGTGGAGTGAAGAGCCTCATATTATCGGTCACTCTATTATGAGGTAGTTCTAGTTGGCCAGTGGGCACCTACCTATAGTCAGCAGTCGAGTGGATCGACGAGATCAGAGAGGCCAAAAGTATCAGTGGAGAATCCATGAGGGCAACCTATAGGACCACGTGGGACACAGGTTATGGGTCCTCCATTGTGGAGACCAAACACTCCCTTTGAGGGTTCCAGTTAGCCTTGATTTTCATTGTATTCTTTGATTGTATTTGTATCATGTTATAAAGACCTCTTATGAAGGTGTTATACTTTGACCGATGTATATGATGTACCAATTTTTTTATGCACGCCTTTGATGAAGGATTTATTCTTTTGACCGTTGTATAACATTGTTGATGTATGCCTCTGATGAAGGCATTTTTATGAGTTGTGCCCTTTGATGGCCCATTTTGTATCGATGATGTATATCTCTTGTGAGAAAAACATTTTATACTTGTATATATGGACATTTTCATGTGGCACCATTGTTATGAGATGATGGATTTTGATCGGTTTTGATGATTGATTGCATGGATTATAGATGTGTCATGATGTTATATGATTTGATTTCACATTGTGTATGTATCATGATGATAGTTGAGATGTTTGTACCACATGTGTTTGATTTTGATATGATAGATCCATAGATGATATCAATTGTATTGTACATGTGATGCTCTAGACTAGTGGATGACATGACATGATGATTTTGGTGCAGGGGGATAAATTTTGATATTTTTGCGTTCCCTCTTGCCCCTATTTGATGATACGATATGTGATGATTAGCTTAGCATTCATGTATGATGTATACGTAGCATTTTATTTATATATGATGTATAGATGATGTTATATGTGATGATATTGATGGAGATATGATGATGTGATAACAAAACTATGTACATGCGACAAGCAAACACAATCAAATGTTAACAAAATACACAGTGCCAACCAACACGAATAAACACAACTATGTACAATTATTTACAAGCATGAAAAAACACACTACATATGTACAAGTAAGAATGAATCTAATCTAAGAAAGAAAAGATGAATCTTATCAAAGTATGTCTAAGCAACAAACTATACAAATGTACAAACAAGTAGCAACTATACAAGCAAACAATGTACACAAACAAAGCAAGAAACAAGATAAAGTAAGTAAACTAAAGTTATGTTTTTGCAAGATTGTTTTGCGAAACACTTTTCTACTATTATTGTGCTTTTGTGAAACAATTTTCTATTGTTTTGTGCTTTTTTGAAACAATTTTCTATTGTTTTTGTGCTTTTGTGAAATAAATTTCTATTGTTTTTGTGTTTTTATATTATTTTGGATTTTGATCATTTTTGAATGTTTTTGTGATTTTCTAACATTTTTTGAATGTTTTTATGATTTTCTAACATTTTTGAATGTTTTTTGCGAATTTTCTAACATTTTTGAATGTTTTTGTGATTTTCTAAGGTTTTTTGAAGCTATGCATAGGTAACCGAGAAACGTGGATGCCCCCAGTGTTAGATGGAGAATATACAAGGGCAGGCACCACATGCTTATAAATAGGAAGGTGAAGTCATAGAAGTGCCCCCAATGTTAGATGGGGAATATGCAAAGACCATCCCTTCACAGATTAACAAGAGGAGAAAAAGTTGGATTAAGGCTTGACAGGATAGGTTTATAGGGAATCTCAGATGCAGGCACGGAACTAGCCCTAGGCTAAGTAAAATTACCCTCCTGATCCAAGATGCTTGTGAACAATGAATCCTCCCAAGGCGTGAGAAACTAGTTTTCACCAAGGGACCTATCTAAAATGCCACAATTGTGTGGTTTTCACATATGGACGCCCTGTTTTCTCTTTATCTTTTTCTCTTATTTTATTTTTTTGTATTTTGATCATTTTTACTCTTTTTTTGGTTTGTTTTTCTGATTTTTGTGTCATGTTTAAGCATAGAACCGCTTAAGGTGCATGGAATTCATAGGTTTGTGGATTTCATCACCATTGGGATGGGAAAATTTGTATACTCTCATACCATATTTGGCCACAATGATGTAAGGTCCTAACCAATGCAGTTCAAAATTGCCTTTCTTCTCTCTTTCCACCCTTGTGTTGAACTAATTTTCCTTCATGACCAAATCTCCGAACTCAAACTGACGAGGTATGATCCTTTTGTTGTAATTTTTGGAGATTTTTTTTTGATACACTTTGAGATGGTTAAGGGCATGGATGCACTTTTCATCTAGGAGTTCTAATTCTTCCAGCCTAGCCACTTCGTAATCCTCATCCTTGTCTAGATAATCCCTAAGGGATATTCTCAGGGAAGGAAGCTTGATTTCAAATGGGATGATGGATTCAGTTCCAAATACTAGGGAATAGGGTGTTGCACCAGTAGGAGTCTAAATGGAGGTCCTATAAGCCCAGAGGGTTGGGTGAATTTACAAATGCCAATTGCGACCTATCTTACTCACCATATTTTCCATGATTCGAACCAATGTTTTGTTATTAGCTTCATCCTGCTCATTACCTTGTGGATAATATGGCGTAGACTACTTCAATTTTATTTGAAATTGATAACAAAGGTCCTTCACTATCTTGTTCTTGAATTATTTTCCATTGTTAGTAACTATGGCCGCAGGAACGCCATACCGGAAGATAAGGTGATTCATGATAAACTTTGAAATATGATCTCCTATAACATAAGTCAAAGGATTAGCCTCCACCAACTTAGTGAAATATTTTGTAGTTGTGATGATGTGAGTATGACCATCAGATGAGGTAGGGGTGATTTTTCCTATTAAATTCAGTCCCCATTTGGAGAATGCCCATGGTGTTGTGATTGGTTGCAATGGCTATGATGGAGCATGGATGAAATTTCCATACTTTTGATAGAGTATGCATTTCCTCACATAGTTACAACATTCTGTTTCCATAGTAGGCAAATAGTAGCCTACTCTCAATAATTTCTTAGCTAGAACCATTTCATTTGTATGGGCCCCACACACCCCTTCATGCACCTCTTTAATCTCTTGGATTGACTCTGCTACATCTAGACAACATAACAGATTCCTATTGTAGCCAAGATGATAGAGCATACCTTATAAGAGGGTATAACGGGCTATCTGGCGGATAAGGATTTGTTTTTTGGAATGGGAGATGTTAGGAGGGAAGGTGTTGTCTTTACGATAGGTGAAGATGTGTGCATACCATGGGGAATTGGGACTAACAACCTCACAAGCCAAACAAGATTTTGGCATGTCATACGTTGGATGGCGTATATTATTTAAAAAGAAAGGCATATCATTTATTTCTAGTGGAATTCATAGCATAAAACCTATGGTTTCCATAGTGTCTATGGATCTATTTCGTGCTCTTGGAATCTGTTCAAATGTGATACACATAAAATAATATTTCAAAGTTTCCACCAGTTTCTTATAAGGGATGAGCTTCTCGTCCTTGAATTTGTATTCATTGTTAACTTGATTGATGATCGATTATGAATCACCAACGATCTTAACATGATGGATATCCCATTTTATTGCCACCTTCATCCCTGTGATGAGTGCCTCATAGTCCGCAATATTATTTGTACAAGGAAAACCAAGGCAAAAATCTTGAGGTATAGATTCACCTGAAGGAGTAATTAATACCACACCTACCCCAAAACCATGAAAAGTAAAATATCCATCAAAGTGCACTTTCCACATAACAGATTCCTCAACATATAGTAATGAAGCGTCTGGCAGATCCAGACTTACAGGTTATGTTCATGGTAATGGTGCTTCTGCTAATTGATCGATGAGTACTTTTCCTTTTACCAACTTTTAATGTACATACTCAATGTCAAATTCACTTAGTAGAATGATCCAATTAGCCATTCTACCTATCAGGGTGTGTTTTTACAATAGGTACTTAAGCGGGTCAACTTTGGATATAAGCTTGGATTTAGTATTTAACAGGTAATGGAAAAGTTTTTGGAAGGTAAAAACTAAAGCCAAACAAGAATTTTCAATCTGAGAGTAATTGAGCTCATAAGTAATGAGAGCACGACTGAGATAGTACACAATTTTTTCTGTATGGACGAGGTCATATTGGGTGAGCAATACACCAATAGCAAATTGAGTATCATAAATATATAGCAGGAGTGGCACACCGGGAGTTGGAGGCATAAGGATAGATGGATTGGCTAAGTACTTCTTAAGCAAGGCGAAGGCCTGTTATTGCTCTGGTCCCCAAATAAAGGCAACATCATTTTTAAGTAGATGGGTAAATGAATGAAATTTGTCAGCAAGTTGGGAACTGAAGTGACAGATGGCTTGTATTTTTCCTTCTAAGCTACGTAGTTGTTTGATGTTTTTGGGAGGAGGATTTTCATTAATGATGGTAACTTTAGCTAGGTATACCTCAATCTATCTTTGTGATACAATGAATCCCAACAACTTTTTTGACAGTATGCCAAACAAACATTTCTTAGGATTCAATCTTACTTTGTATTCCTACAGGTGTTCAAAGATACACTGTAAAATCTCAGGGTGATCTACTCTTGTCTTGGATTTCCTGAGGATATCATCCACATAGTCTTCCATGATGTCATGAATCATATCATGGAAAATCATGGTCATTTCCCTTTGATAGGTTGCACCTACATTTTTAAGGCCAAAGGGCATTACTTGATAACAAAAAGTCCCCCAAGGGGTTGTGAAGGACATCTTGTGTTGATCCTCATCTGCGATTTTGATCTGATTGTATCCTGAAAATCCATCCATAAGAGATAAAATTTCATATCTTGCAGTTGAATCAATAATCCTATCAATATTAGGCAATGAGAAATCATCTTTTGGACATGCCTTATTAATGTCTCTAAAATTCGTACAGATTCTAATCCCGACACATTTCTTTTGT
This sequence comes from Taxus chinensis, assembly GCA_019776745.2. Classification (NCBI taxonomy): domain Eukaryota; kingdom Viridiplantae; phylum Streptophyta; class Pinopsida; order Cupressales; family Taxaceae; genus Taxus; species Taxus chinensis. Next base: position 1,236,713 of record CM034151.1, on the reverse strand, counting down.
ACGGGGACTGTTTTTGATATCCATTCTGAGTAATCAATAGGTCTAATGAAGCCCACCGCTAGCAATCTTTCTAGCTCTTCTTTAACTAGAAGAGCCACTCGTGGATGCATTTTTCTGAGCTTTTGTTTGATGGGCTTAACGTCTGGATGCACTACTAGGTTATGCAAAACTAAAGTTGGATCCAAGCCTAACATATCCTTATAAGAACATGCGAATACATCTATGAATTCCCACAGAAGCATGGTGAATGTTTTCTGTTCTCGTGCCAAGAGTGAAGCTCCTAGTTTGACTATCTTTGGATATCTTCTGTTCCAATATTCACATCAATGGTTTCTTCCACTAAAATTTTTGAAAAATCCTCCAGACACGTAGGATCGGGAGGAAGGTTGATATCTTCTGATCTACAGGGATCCAAAAAATTTTCACCACTTCATCAGTTACATCAACACCAAGAAGAAGAAACAGGAAAAGTGAACAAAACAAGGTAAATGGAGGTTCTGGAAAGAATCGCCACTCTGTGCAGAGTGACGGTCCTAAAACCACCAATTTTTACAGAGCAGTAGTCCTAAAACCGCCGCCTGAATAGGGTGGCGGTCCTGGGACCGCCGGTCTGCGCAAGGTGATAGTCAATGTCAAACCCTTTCGGATAGTCTTCAATCAAAAATTTTATATAGAAAACAAAAATTAAGCGAATGGACACAAATTTTGAAATGCCTAGTCATGTCTCTTCCCTTCCATGCCCTTTCACATCCTCCAGTAATTGCAAGGGAAACATAGGTCACATTGTTGCTTCAGTCCAGGGGTAATTGTAAGGACACGACTAGGCATGAACAAATTCGTGGAGTCAAAATCCTAGTATATGGCTACATGCATGAAAGGAGTAATAGAATCACATCAGAGAGATCGAGAGAGATCAAGAATCAAAGTATAATGGGAGCAGTGAGCAAGATCTTCAATGCTGGACTGGAATTATAGGAGCAAGGTGTAGAAACAGAGCAAAGAAGTAATTGGAAGAGAAAGATTACATTGTTTCTTCTAGTTCCATACTTCATTGTAATAGTGTAATTGTCCATATTAGACCAGATAAAAAATGGGAAGAAAGAGCATTTGTAAAGTCCCAACTGGTTTTCCTCCATATGAGAGGTTTCAAGATTAAAATTGTTGGAGTTTGAATGCAAGTCCTACTCTGGCAATTCACTCACTTGGCTTGGCTTAGGCTTGTCATAGATCAAAAGAGGTGAGTACAAATAGGGGAGTGAATGCGTAACTCCTATGTAAGAGAATATTCCTCCATAATGGAGAAGAGGAGTTACTTTCCAAAATAGGAAGTTTACAGATCATTTTGGTATCAGAGCTGATTATATATGACAGGACTTCTATTCAGAGATATTTTCTGTGGTAACCAAGTATGACACCTAGATCCAGGTCCACCTAAGTGTGAAGAAGTTTTACCTTGTGAGGTGGAATAACATTTCTATGAAGAAGTGGAAGACAGAGAATTCGAGCTCAAATGGAGGACAGAGAACTTGGTCCGTAGAGTTAGGATGATGCTAGAGAGTCATGAAATGGATAAATTGGTCCTAGAAACACAAGCCTAATGAGATTTCACCCATCTATACAAGATGGCTCTCGAATAAGTGGAGATTACATGAGAAAACCCAGTGGTTCGAAAAACTAGCCCCAAAAGAGGTATTGGAAAGAGTCCACTCTCTAATCTAGGAAAAATGGGAAGAGCATGACGAGACCCAATTGCAGGCGAGAAGGTATAGTTGAAACAAAAGTGGAGCAAGTAGATGAGAATTAAAGGTAAAATGTATTAAGAGGCAATCTCTCAAAAAGAAGAAGAAGAGAGAAGAAGAGGGAGATCACCTTTGAGAGGAAAAGTAGAAGATGCCATGGATTGGATCTGAACCCATCTAGCAGCTCGTAAGAAGTATCCCAGAAGAATTTCAATGATGAGATGCTTACCTGATGGACTTTTAAAGAAGAGCCATCTAGCACTGAACTACGTCCTACCCTTATTGGAAAGACATGCTAATGACGTGATGGGAAGTCCCATCTAGCCACTCCGGAGAAGGAAGACGGTCAAAGGTGTAATACTACACAAGGAACTTTGAGTCTGGTCTTTAAAGTGTTGGAGCATAGGTTCTAGCCAAGTATTGAGTGCAAAGCAACTGAAGGTAATGTCATGAAGTGTAGAACTGTCAGAAGTGATGAAGCGGTGAAAGCTTGTAGAGAGGATACTAATTGATGTGAAGGTAGCAAGTACAGGAGCCCACAATAGAAAAGGGATCCATAAGTAAGGGTGAGATCAATGAAGGTCTTCAAAAAAGTGGAAGTGGTAAGACTCCTAGAAGGGGCACTCCCAACAATGGAGATAAGGTAACTCCTCTGAAATACTTGTAGATGGATCTCTAATGAACCTTGTAGTACAATCACAAGTGTAATATGTGAAAGTGACGACCAAGGTCAGGAGATACTGCATCCCAATGAGGGGGCTCAACAAATAGAACCAAGGATGTCAATAGGTTTGAGTCATCCAATGAAGGAAGACAGAGTGAAAGAGGCCTCACACACTGAGGAAGGTGTAAACAGAGGCTGGGTATGATGACTAACATGATACTTGTAGTAGGAGACTAATTGATATCTGTAATGAGATGGGAGGGGTGACAACACTCTCAAGAATACTGAGAGACAGGAGGAGAAGAGTCCTCTGTAGTACTCTCAACATTAGAACTGGGTTCACAATCCTTGTCATGTAGAAGTAGAACCAAGTGAGACTTGTGTCAGCGAAACTGTACATCACATGAAGAAGAGGAGACAACAGGATACAAGCAGCAAGCAACAAGGCTGTAAGTATTTGAAATGGTCTCCATAGAGGGACTAAAGAATGCTCCAGAGACTGGTGGAGAGGATCTGATTTCTGCCACGTTGAAACCATAAGAGATCTAGAGACTTCATGCATCCCTATCATGTGACCTAAAAGGGATGGTCACAAGGAGTGTAAGAAATTCAGATGGGTCCAAGGATGATGATCAGTTTGGTGATAGGAACTGGAGCCCAAAGATAATGAAGAAGGCTGAAAGACCCTCATGCAGTTGAAGTTATCGTTCCATGGAAGCATGCTAAGCTGAATATTTCTTCTCCCAGTGGAAGTGGTGGAGGATGTAGAGCGGAGATTTCTACGATGCTCAAGGATGGAAAGAGCACTCTCCAACAGAAGAATGACACCAAGCAAGAATGGTAAGGATGCACAAAAGCAAGACGTTAGACTCAGCCGATAATGCGTATGCATGTAAAAACCCAAGAGTACTAGTGAACCCCCCCCAAAATGTGGCACTTTATAAAGTAGTGTGACTATTACAAAACTAACAATGTCATGGACGTAATGTGCGAGAAATCATGTCAACTTTGACAAAGAAGCACTCAAGAAACGAGCAAACGACTCAAAAGTTATAGCAAAACAATACCTTCCCACAACTGATGGAAAATGCCAATAACTTTGCAAACTGATTAAAAAAGTGCCCGAAATGGGTGCAAAGAAGGAAAGATCATGTGAACGGTACTCATTGGAAATGACATCAAATTACTTAGGAGGAGGATTGTTTTTCTTGAGACTCAGGAGGTAGTTAGACTCCTACCAACCCTGGACCTAAACCAGACCTGTCTTCAGACACACATGGGAAGGGCATACTTAACAAACAAAAACTAAACCTTTGTGGGATTTATTACAATGCCATAAAATGAATGTTTTTACCTCAAAAGCATTAAAAAACATAGATTCATCAGTTAACCTCAGCAAACAATTCTATAAGGGAATGGAAAGATGACAAAAGTTGTCTTCTAATGAGGAGCTCTGGAGTTGTGAATCGCACTTACTGAGCTCAGAGGCAACTGTAATTGTCAGAACCTAGCCACCCATGAGTCTTGGATAGAATGCACCAAGTTGTGAAGGTTTCCAGTGAAGACCACAGGTTGAGTAGGTGGTACACCTAGTCCGAGAGAGCATGATTCCTGACTAAGAAATGAGGCCCAAGACATAGAAGACAAAAATGTTGCGTGAATATGGTGTACACCAAAATCCTCTCGAAGTGATGGCCCAGTATAACTCGATCAGGTGGTAACACCTAGCGAAGGATTCCACTACATCAGTTACATCCAGTGCACGTCAAGTGGTTGAAGCACGGTGGCAAAGTGTAACAATGCAACAAGGATTCAAGATCCAAGGTTACATTGTCTAGATTGAGAAAATCCAAGGCAGTGGCAGAAATGCCAAGTAGTGTTGCATCTTGACCAGTTCTAAATGGAGTAGAATCCTGTAGGACTTAAGGTGCAAAATAAGCAAATGCAAGACATGAATAGACTCGTAGATTTGATACTGGTTAGTCACACAAACCTTCCATGTCTGAGTTCACATCTTCCAAGCTGAGTTTGTAGAGGACCATCATGGGAACCCGACCAACTACTAATGCAAATGCAAGAAAGGAACAACGAGCATTTCAACATCTTCCCGATATGACCAGGAAAACGAGAACATAAAGTGTAGGGAGGTTTCCAGTCAGAGTCAAATCATTCAGTGTTGGACTGGAATTGTAATAGTTCTAGGCCAAAGCCAACGTGCAAGCAAGTAATTGGAACTAAGGTTTAATGTTGCTTCTGAGGCACATACTTATTGTAATTTTTATGAGTCCGATATTAGACAATACAAAATGTTGAAGAAAACAAGGCTGACCGATTGGTTTTCGACAGATTAGAGGTTTCCAGCTCGGCGAGAAAAGGCCGAGTTGGTCTTTACAAGCATAGCTTTGCAATAAAATTTCCATACTTGCAATTTCCTTTTAAGGATTCATAGCACTAGAAAATCACTGCAAAGTATCCTGTGATTCTGGGTCAAGCTCAAAATGAGCTGGCTCCTGCAAACAAAACCAGTAGGATAACATATTTGTGTGATTCCTAGAAATATCCAAAGTAGAAGTTTACAGATGCTTCTTCCAAGGGTTTCTTTACAGATTTTCACTACTTAGTGTGAGTCACTTTCCTTGTCCATTGATTTTTGCACTTGATTTTCAGCTAGCACCTCAAAGAGGTCTGATATCACTGAAGTGACTTGGACTTTTTGTTTTTTCCGAGGCTTTTCATTGGAACTTTTACCCTCACTTTTTTCTCAATTAGTGGTGCACTTCACCAAAGTGTAGGAGTTGCTTCTTATGATTCAAAGCTCAAGCAAGCTTTCATAAAGAAATGTGCATGCATATGAGAGCTCAAGATTCAAAAATGGAGAATGGAATGGAATTGCTTGGCTTGGCTTAGGCTTTTCATAGATCAAAGAGGTGAGTACAAATAGGGGAGTGAATGTGTAACTCCCATGTCAAAAAGGAATATTCGTAAGCAAGTTAAATTTTAGGTTCAGTGGAGGAGTTACTGGTCCCAAATGGGACATCGTATACTCCTATGACATAGGTACACATGGAGGTACAGATCCTCTTATTGGCTACAATATGAATCTGTCATTGCCTAAGATAATCACCTAGCTATCTTTGTCCTAGACTACAGGTGAGCATGACTTGACTCACGGTGGGGTGGAATAACATATGGTCCAATAAGTGAAGTATCTTTCCGTCTTGAAATGTGGAAGAGGAACTGGTTCTCTTGGTCCTTTCTCATTCTTTTCGTATCCTAGACCCTTGTAACCTGTGGAATACATCATCCGACTAGACTTCTCATACTCATGGATTTGGTAGTAAGTTGGTTGAGTATCTTCTAGGACCCAAGTTGAAGGTGGGTCCAACAATTTCTCTTCAGTGAGTAACCCTCTAGGTAAAAATGACCCAATAGTTCACTCATCTGTAGGCCGTCTAAAATGATAGTTGGGTCAGCCTCTGGTCTTATGTGATAACGATAGGTATGAAACCAAAAGAGCTTGTTGCACATTATATTCTCCACAACCATATTCCATAACCTTCATCTCCCATGAATCAAAAGGATAAGTTGATGTAGAATCCTCATGGGTGTAAGAACTTAGGGAATCTGAATCTACCCGTGACTCCATGGCTTCAGATTGAAGAGGAACAACTATATCAGTAGAGGGAAATGTATATGCACCCTTACGTGTAAAACTATTGAGAGCCCTGTAGTGAGTGAAGGGATATAGATCTCCTTGTATTGTGACAATGTGTCCCTAGTGTTTCAATTTGATGCATTGAAGGAACGTTGATGGCACGACCTATATGGCATGAATCCATGGTTGGCCAAGAAGCATATTGTATGGAAGTTCCAAGTCCAATACATGAAACTTCATCTGATGACAAGTGGTAACTACTTCCATTGGTAATGTGATTGTGCCATATGATCCCCTTTCCATGTTGTAGTAAGAGGTAATGGTAATGATGTGGGACTCTAGATCTTCTTCTGTATGTCCCTGTTGCTTAATTAATTTCAACGTGCATATATTCAGCTTTGATCCATTATCCGCAAGCACCTATTTTATCTTTTAACGGGTAACGAATAACTTAATATATAAGGGGAGATTATGCATTAGATCTTCAATAGGGTTCTCCCTATGATTAAAATAGATATACTCAGTTGGCACAATGTTAGCCACCGCAACTTGAAGATGCGAATGGTCAACTTATAGTGGCACTCATGACCCTGAAGAGTTTTGTACAAGATTTCCTTATGTACATTCGATATTTTGAGAAGATCCAAGATTGAAATCTTGGCAGACGTTTTCTCAATTTTTTCTAAGAGGTTATACCTTACCATTCTGTGGGATCGATGGAGAGGGTTCAAGAATTATGAGGTGAATGCGATCCTTGTTACCACAGTGCAATCCCTTCCCTTGATTCGAATGGTGTTCACATGGTCATTAGGAGAGAGGATATATCTAGTGAGCGAATCGTAATGATTATTGTCCTTATTGGTATATAGATAATTTGCCACTTTGTAAATCTGGGATGACTCTCCTCAATCCAGAATTTTCTCATCTGACTTATCATGTTTAGGGAATGGTTCTTTGAATATCCCCATATTTTCACTTGGCATTTGAGTTTTCTCTGGGGTGTCCACTTCTATCTCCCCATTGTCAATGAGATATTGGATATAGTGACGAAGTCACATACATTTGTCTGTTTTGTGTCCCTTAACATGATGTAATTCACAATAGTCATGCTCTTTGTATCATGATGGTTTCGAAGCATTGTCATCAAAGGGTTGTGTCATGTGATAAGTCACCATGTGAGATGCATCCAATTGCTTTAATATGGCCAACAAAGGCCCGAGAGGAGTGAACATTATATATTTAGATGGTGGTTGAATAGGCCCTTTGGTCAGTTTAAAAGGTTGACTAGTTTGAACCGTTTGTACGTGTTTGGAATCTGTGATTCTGTCACCCACCACGTTCTTTTTCTTGTTAAATGTTTTCAAATTTTCCATGGGTTTTGTATTTTGGTTATCCATAGAGTGTAATTTAATGGTTCATTTGGCAATAAGGGATTTCTCTATTTTAATTCCCTTTTCAATAACCTCTTCAAAGGTGTGAACACAATGAATTTGCAGATGAAAAGCAATATCTGGTTTGAGATTGGAAACAATGATACTTACTAGCTATTTTTCAGGGAATGCACAAGGGAAGTGACTGGCTATCCCTCTCCATCTTTGCAGGAAGCTAGTGAATGTCATGTTAGGACGTTGTTTAGTGCCACACAAATCCACCATGGTTATGTCGCTTTCTATGTTGTATGAGAAGTGTCATAGAAACCTTTCTTCCAGTTCAGGCCATGTGAAAATAGACCCACGAGGTAAGTGAGTGAACCATTCCAAGGCTTGGCCCCCTAGACTCTTTAGAAAAAGTCCTAGGAGGTAATTGTAACTGTAGGCCACTTCTTGGCATGCCATTTAAAAAATATTTTACATGGTCTCGCGGGTCACCTTTCCCTCTATATTTGTCAAATTTTGGCATGTCGAAAATTTTAGGGAAGGGTTAAAGCATCATAGTTTTATCAAACAGATGGGGACATAGCTCTTCGTATTCATATTTTATGCTATTCCCCACAGTACTCTCTTAGAGGCTTGTAATTTTTCATTTTCATAGAATGTAATTCTTGCACGAGTAATTGTTCTTTGGTAGGAGAAGAAGGGATAGATATACAATTGTGTTCCATATTGTCTTCTCATTGATTTTCCAGTTGAAGTTCACTACTTTTGACCTTAGGTTTTGTCTTTTGTACAATATTATTTGTTTCATTTTGTACATGAGATGTTAACAAAGCTAATTGTCTACTAAGGTTGCAAATTTGTTGTTGAATAGTGACTTCTTCTTCGAGAGTTTCCTCTTCTTCTTCATGTTGCGGAGGTTATTCAACATTTTCATGTTCTATTCTGACTTTACATGGTACTTTAAGGAAAGGTATTCTATATCCCACTACATTATCATTTCCCACGTTAGAAGTAGAAGCATGTCCATGTGTTAAGATATCATCCATGTTAATAAGAGGTTGCTCCTTTTCATTAACATCATTTTTAGGTAGGATTTCCTCTTGTTCAATACACATTCTAGCTCCTAACTCCACAACTCATGGTAGTACCCGATCCTTGTTTCTAAAAAGGAATTCATCTAACAAGGTGGGGTCGAAATCAAATTCCGCATGTGGTGATTCCAACTCGTCACCCCTATGATCTATCATTTCTTCTACTTCTTTCTCCACAGAGAATAAAGGCCCAAGATCATGGCCAATAAAGGGGTTTGACCCTTGTTTGTTTGAGGCTTCCCAAGTTTGCATATGTCTTGCTTCCAAAGCCTGCTTTTTGAGCCCTAATCTTGTTTTAGGGGCCATGACATGTAATAGTTTCACTAAGGTATCTGTGAATGTGTTCAAAGATTTTTATCAAACCTAAGTTAAATTTTATATAATGTCAAGAAATTAAGAAGTTATGAATGTCAAAGAACCAATGTGACACAATAATTTGCTCTTAAATGAATGAGACAAACAAGAATCAATCACACAATGCTTGAGTTTCTAACCAAATAATCAAATGAAGGACTTCCCAAATTTGTATTCGAAAAGGTGGTTGGTGTTGTATGATGATTAAAAAAATGTTTGTACTTATGTCGATTTCAAAAAAATGAACAATGTGCATAAGTAATAACAAGAAGTTAACGTAAACTCCAAACAAAGTATACTAGAAGCAAGCCCAAATTCAATCAAGACCTATATTCCAAAAGGTGTCAAATACCATTGTGAGTGACACATCAATTTCACCAAGATATGTTAACCAAACTTTATGAGAAAGTAAGGTATTGATATCAAGATGATATTGATATAACATGCACAGTGGTACCACTTAAAAATCTTCAGAATCGAGGTAATAATTGAAATCAAACTAAAGCTATAGTATACCTAGGAATTGTTAAAGTGTATATAGCGTAACCTTACAATATAGATATTTAGGTCAAGTTTACAAGAAACAAGATGTAAATACCAAAATTTTTGTGACACGATATAAACAAGATAACCATTCAAAGGAGAATCAAATTGATGAACCAAGCCTAACTACGATGATGATCTTGACTTGGGTATCAAGATCAAAAAGGCTACCAATGATATAAAAATGCATCTCCACACACTTTAGATGTTTAACAACCCAGTTGCAAACATGGATGGGTGTAAACAGACAAAAAAGTGGTGAAACAATCAATTGATAACGTAAAGGTAGTCACTCTTCTTTTGATCAACAAAGTGTCAAAATAAAGTGAAGGAAGTAGATCAATTGGGGTTGAAAAATGTTGGCCTTACTTCAGCAAAGTTTCACCTTGCCTTAGGGCAAGTGAAAAAATAAGAAAAAGTAAGGCTTCACACGTTTCATGATGAACAATAAGCTATAACTCTCAACTTAAATTGGCTTTGATGTGGTCCAAGTTGGCTGCTGCTCAAAGATAGCTTCTTAGGTGGTTCACTTAACTAGGGGTGGAAATTCATCTAAGAGTGAGCTCGATTTACCAAGAAAAGTCACACCGACTGATTTTTGGATTATCTCGGCTTTACTTTACGCCCTTCAAGCATAGTGGGCAATAAATGCGTCCATCATGTAATTCTCATTGGGGTTGCGAATATAGACGACTTGTGACACTAAATCTCACAAATGGTAATACTAGTCAAGTAGGTTGTGCGGAGCACTTCCCGTTTCATCCATAAGGTTCCCTCTTGCGTGGACTACTTTGGGGTTCCTGGGACCACCCCCATTGGTATAGCTTAATGCTTATGCCAAAGGGGTTATGTCTTAGTTTTAAGTGGACGGGACGTACCCTTATCCGAACTTGCAAATATAGTGTGTTGATTGTGGTTTTTTTTTAAATCTTTTTTAAATTGGATGTGGTTTTCTTGAACAACTTTTGGCAACCTGCTCAGAAACTCTATTAGTAGTTTTGTTTTGTTTCAACTCCACCCTTCTTTAACAAGCGTTTTTGGTTCTGCACAATGGATTAGTAATTTTCCATAAAAATAATAAATGTTGTTTCTGATTCTTAAGATCACATTAAGATGCAAGAGAAGAGCATACGCGATGCAAAATCCAAGAATTCAACAAATGGAAACACTTAATTCAAACGCGAAATATATTTTTGCTCAATTTGGACATTCAACATACTCTTAAGCAACAAAAGACATAAGAATTTTTCTGATTCCCAAGATCGCCCCAAAAGATGCGAGGGAAGAGCATTTGTGATCTTACTCTTATAATTAACATACAAGGTTCATTCCATGTCTAAACTAGCATATCCATGCAAAAATAAAACCCACAATGATATTAGAACCTTAAGAAACAAATTTCCACAAATCTGAAAGTAATACGCTAACTCGGATCGAAGCACCTACGCGTGGGTTAGGACATGTGCATGTGGTTTAGGGCATGTGCGCATGGGTTAGGGAGTCTGCACCCCACTATGTAAATCTAAATCTGCAGTGCGCCTGTGCCACCTGAGAGATGCCTACGACAGGATATGGGCGTGTGTGCCAGGGTATAGGCGTGTGTGTCAGGGTTAGTAAAAAGGCGGTATAAACACTTAGTGCGCCAACGCCACCCGAAAGATGCCTGCACCAGGATTATGGTATATGCGCCAGGGTATAGGTGTGTATGCCAGGGTTAGAAAAAAGGTGGTATAATAATTCAGACAGTGTGCTTGCGCCACCCAAAAGATGTATGTGCTAGGATTATGGTATGTGTGCTAGGGTTAGTGCATATGTGCTAGCCTAACATGTTTCTAGCATCAATGAAGGTACAGTACGAGTAGAGTGTGTGTGCGTCAGAACATGTGTCTGTGCCAGGTTTAGTGTGCCAGCACCAATTTTAGTGTGTCAGCATCAGGGTTTGTGTGCCTACACCCATCCTGCAATCAAAATATGGCCAAAGACACCAAAAATCTCAAAACACTCCAAATTTTAGTATGTTAGCTCAAAATTGACAACCTATTAGAATTAAATCTCTAAATGAGATCCTACACATGTAATATCAGCAAAATCCTAAGAAATTGAACATTATTTTCCATACGTGTATATCAAGGGTTAGCTAAAAACTTGAAATAACAATAAAATTTGAACTAGAATGTTAAGGGACTAAGGACCGGTCCCACCGGGTGTGCCAAATGTGTACATAAATTTGTTGGCAATGCAAAAAGAATTAGAACTAACACCTAGTAGTCCTAAAACGAAGCTAAATCAAAATTAAAACACCATCATGCTTAGAGCTTAAACAAGACTAATCTACCAACATCCTTGCATTAGAACATGAATAAATATTCAAACTAACATGTTAATCCATTAATCTCTATCTCTATTGAATGCTAATCAAATGAAATGAACCTATTTAGATCCTTAGCAATCAAAGGTTTGATTGTATGTTTGAATCCCAAGGTTTTTCAAGAATGGAGTCTTGTTAATCCATGGCTACAAGACCATTTGAAATATCCCCATATGACTTCAAAACTTGGATGGATGAATACAAGAAATGACAGTAGCTAGCTCCTCTAATGAAGAATCCTCTAAGATGATAAATGACTATAGTGTATGCTCTATTCTCATTTAAGTGTGTAAAGGTGTAGGTGTAAAGGTAGGAGGAGGGCTCTTTATATAGCCCAATGGATAGAAGCATCTTTACATCCCTTTTCATATGGGATAAATGGAGAGGTTGGGTTAATTGTGGATAAGGGAGGTTTAGAAAGGGTTAAGTCAATCTTAGGAGAGTTTATTTTGTCCTTTAGTGACCCATGGGAGGGGCTTTATTAATTAACCAAAGTTATTAATTAATAGGTGTGCAAGCTTATAGAAGCTTTTTAGAGGAATAATTAGCATGATTTAGACTATGAGAGGGATTTAATCAAATAAATGATGATTTATTGATTTAATGGAAGAGGAAGCTAATTAATTAATAATAATTAATTAGTCTAGATAGAAAGAGGGATTAATTAATTAGAAATAATTAATTAATATAGATAGAAATGGGAGCTTAATTAATTAGAAATAATTAATTAATCTAGATAGAAAGGGGAGCTAATTAACGGAAGGTCGTTAATTGGTGTCATTGTTGGATAAAAGGGTTAATTAACTAGCGTAATGTAGCTAATTAACAGTGATAGAAGAGGAAGTGTGCCATATTGACAATATGTTGTCAATTTGTGGGAAAGGGTATAATTAGTGCATTTTAAGTATTTAAGTTGCTCAAGCTAAATTATAGGTGTCTACATTTTCCCCTCTTTGAGGTGGCGTAAGTGATGCCATTTCAAATATATTAGAGAGACAAAATTTTGAAGACGTAGAAGAAAAATTAGTAGAAGTGAGAGATGCCCCCTCGAGTGTCGATGGGGTGATGAAAGAAGGCGATCGATGATCGAAAAAGGTGAGAAAAAGGAAATAGAAGAATGGGCAGGAGCAAGATGCCCCAGGTGAATAAGAAGAATAGTGTTGATGGGAGAATAATATAGAAGAGGAATGATAGATGGAAGGAAAGAGCAAGCTTTCATCTAGTGTTTTAAAATAACTTTATTGTCATCATATTGCCAAAGATTTACGTCATCGGTCCTTATTAAAAATGTAAGCATACAACAAAAGTAGGATGACATGAAAATCCATACTACGAATAGTTGTCCATTGTTGAAACACCCACTCAATGCAACATAAAAAAAGCAATGCAATATGAGAAGGAAACAAGCTCATTTAACAGGGAAAACAAGTACAAACACACATATTCCAACCAACAATGGTCAAGATAGTTGTACAAATGCTTTGTTATCAAGTTGAATATCCCTAAATGTTTTTGATTAACGACAAGGGTTAAAAATTATTCCACGAGCAAGGATACATGCAAGGGAAGATGATGAAGGAAACTAGGTCCAATGAGAAAGTGTAGTGCGCTACGAAATAGTACCAGGCAACTATATGTGCCCTAGAGTACTAACAAAGCAAGTAGGCTAGCTTTATAGATGATTGCAAGTCTGACGATCTACGATTCATTAGATCTGTGAAGATGTGAAATTTCCAGCAAGATACAGAAAGAATACCATGTGCAAGACACAAGTTTCAGCCGCTATGAGTTGGTTTACCTAGTTTTGTGAGTTTTACAATTTTTAGGATTTTTTGGAGAATTTTTTTTTGTTTTGTTTTTTGGGATTTTGGATGGCTATATATATATATATTTTAAATTTTTTTGGATGGGTATATATATATATAAATAATTTTGTTTTTAACAATTTTTGGATATTTTCACGTGTTGCAATGATGCTCGACATTATATCCTTTTTCAGTCCTACTAAGGCTATTGGGGGCATCTACCTTTACTACTCTCATACATTACATGTGTTATTATTTCATCATTTACTACTACTTTCTAGCACATTAATTTCCATTGATACATACATGTTGTGACATACTATTTATCTTTCTAATTTCCATTAATTAACAGGTTTGTTGACTAAGTACTTGAGCACCATATGATCTGTATAGAAATTAAACAGAGTTACCAACAAGTACTATTTGAATTTATGCAGTACGCAAATCATAGATAAAGCTTCGCGCTCAGTATTTGTGTAATTATACTTTGCGGGTGTCGATTTCTTGCTTTCAAAGAAAATGGAATGATCCACAATTCCCTCCTTTGGCTATACCAATATTGTGCTAATCACCATGCAAGATACATCAACATGAACACAAAAGGGCTTGTCCCATAAAGGAAAGAACAAAATAGGTGTAGTGGTAAACCTCTCCTTTAATGTCTCAAATGCATGTTGTTGCATGTCACCCCAATAAAATTTCACTTTAGCTTTGAGTAATTCTTCCAGGGGTGCAACAATCTTTGCATATCCTTTAATAAACTTACTGTAGTAACTAGTATGTCCCAGAAATCCATGTAATTCACTGTGATTAGTAGGCTCTTCTAAACCCAAAATGACAGTTACCTTGGCTGGGTCTAACAACAATCCTTCTTTACAAATAATGTGGCCAAGTGCCAAAAGGTGTGGAAAAGATGTACTTTTTAATGTTGAGAGATTCTCAACTACCTGCACCTCTCAAACATGAGCCTGAGATTATCATAATGATCTTTGTATAAGCCATACACCGTCCAATCATCTAAAAACACTTGCAAAAACTTGTGAATAAAATCCTAAAATGCTTGCACAACAATGCACGAGAATACTGTCGCCACGTTCTTTAATCCAAAAGGCATAATTGTATATGCAAAAATTCCTAACTTAGTGATGAAATTCATTTTCTCCTTACCTTCTTTCGCGATGTGCACCTAGTGATAACCTGAAAACCCATCTGTAAAAGAATATATATCACGCCCAATTACTCCTTCAAGGATTTCTTCTGTGAAAGGGGTGGGAAAGGGATCTATGACACACGAGGCATTCAACTCTCTCTAGTCCACACAGATCCTGATCCAACCATCCTTCTTAATGTTTATAACCATGGGACTAACCCATTCAGAATCTTCAATTTGCTCAATTATTCCAAACTTCATCATTTTATCAATTTCCTCTTTGACCTTCGCACGCATGTTAAGATTCATTTTATAAGGCCTCTTCCTAACCGAGCGCATGCCTTCTTTTAACTTTATCTTCATCTCACCTAAAGTAGGATGCACACCTTTTAATTCATGGTAACCCCTTAGAAAAAGATCCTGAAAGTCACACAAAAGCTTGATGATCTTTTATACTTCCTATTCTGACTAGTAATCCCTAATGATTGCTTCAGATTCATCGTCTATATTTATGGGAGCATGGTATACACATGCCTTTTCATCCATAGAATCCATTACCGTATACGTGCCTTTAATGTGGCTAACATCCAAGTTTTCTATCTCCTCATCGTTAATTATGTATACTAGCTTTCCTTTCTCTTTCTCTTTCCAGGAACAACCCATTTGGACCTCTTTTGTTTCCTCAAGATCAAGGCACACCTCGGAATCAAGCTCTCCTAGCAACTCTAACATGAGCACTTCAACCTTTTGGCTATCTCCTAAAGTGGTGTGCTTCATGATCTGCAAAGCTCCATGGATTGGAGGCTTAGTAGAAAAGTAATCAAAAGTTTGAATCATACCTACAGTCATCTCTTGCTAGCTTGCAGTCCCCATTTTTAACTTTGCATGGACATACCATGAACGCACACATCCATGAAGTGTGGAGTAGAACATATGTACCCAAAGTAATGGTAGAAAAGCCTCCTGACCTTGTGCCCATAGTCTCTCACAAGTATGGACGTGATGTGAAGTTGGATTCTTACCATGAAATTCATAGATGTGCATAGGTACATTACTCTGAGTAAACCTGGAGGAAAAGGTGATTCTCACTTCTCACCATTCCAAGAGGTTATCTTTGTGTTTCCTACCAGTGCACTGATGTCCCGCATAAGGTATAGACCAACATGTTTCTTTTATCTCCTTCATTCATACACTAAGTCTCTATGACACACAATAATGTAGCAGGCTTCCCCTCACTAGTATACCTTGGTACCTGAGCTGAGCCTAAATGCCTCACCATGCATGACCTGATCATCCTTTTACATCGCCCTTTAACTTTGCGCCCAACCATCTCATACATTCCATGAGCCCAATTATCACAAGAAACACTAGTAGTGTCACTTACCAACTGCACGTCTTCACATTGAAGAATGCCTTCTTTTGATGGTTCTACATACTCTAGATCACGTGCACAATCTGTGCATAAATTATATTAAGCTCTTCTTCACTCAAAGGCTCAACATAAGGCTCTGCCTTCTTTTCAAATAGGGGTATAATCACGCACTCATCTTTGTTCTCAAAACTGATGTATCTCTTGTTAAAGCACAAATCAACATTATTTTCATAACACCAAGGTTGTCCAAGTAATGCTGGAAATTTGTCTTCTTCAACAAGCTCCAATACCTCAAAGTCCTTAGTAAACTTAGCTCCTTGAATAGTGATGGAGGCATCCTTTAGTACCCCAATAGGAATAGCCTTAGTTTTTTTTCCATAAACAATACATTCGAAGATGGCTGCAATGTAGGCCTCCCCATCTGATTTCATGCTTCCAGAGTCAACACATTTACCTTAATGCATGTATCTATCAAGATATTTCTTACTAACCAACCATCAATAACTGCGTCAAGTGTGATCTCCTTGTCAAATTCATGGTCACGAGGTGGTATATTTGCATGAAGTATCTACCTCTCACGCTCAACTCCAGTGCATGGTACCTTCTCTCGAAGTGATTCACCTAGCAATGGGATGATAGTCTCCTGACACAACATCTTACATGCCTCTTTTAGGTCATCCAAATCCTTTTGTGGGAGCTTAACATTCTTTGCGTGTTTTCTCTCACGCGCATGCTCTTTTAAGCATTGTATTTCACCCTGTAGATCTCTAATGACTCCCATAGTTTCCTAGTATACTTCCTTATGATGCACCACATCTAGATACTTACATGTATCACTTCCTCCCTCGTGATAAGTGGCTTGGCCTTCAGAGGCACGTGCATGTGTGTTGTCTCAACATGCATTGTAACCAGCATGGGTTACAATTTTGGATCAAG
The DNA here is from genome assembly GCA_019776745.2 of Taxus chinensis. Classification (NCBI taxonomy): domain Eukaryota; kingdom Viridiplantae; phylum Streptophyta; class Pinopsida; order Cupressales; family Taxaceae; genus Taxus; species Taxus chinensis. The sequence continues at coordinate 1,219,660 of CM034151.1, read as the reverse complement.
AATCTTCTTAGGAATCCATTGATTTGCATTCACATGTTACACCTTGATCATCCCCACATCGATGTCCTTATTTTTACTCATGTGCTCATATAGGTCCTGGAAATCCTCCAACTTATGTTGTTTGCCACACCATAAGTAAGTTGTATTCTAAGGGAAATCTTGCTAGTAATGATAAGGAGATTCACAAGTGTAACAAGCTCCTTACATGAATATTCCTCTACCACCACCATGACCTCGGCCATAATATTATCCCTAAAAGCCTCCATTTTTATTATCTATATTGTTATGCCCTTTATTATGTTGTCCTTCCTGGTCCTTGGATCCGCTTTCCACACTAGTCTGATGCAATCCTATCTCAATGGCCTTATGGATGTGATCAATTAGTCTGTAGTCCGTGGTATCGTGAGTATGTGACTTTCAAATATTACAGTACATGGAAACCTTCTTCTGAATCACGCACTACCAAAGAGTGCAATCCCAGACATCATGGTTTAGGTGAGAGACTTCACAATCTAGTAACAATGCGCACATTGAATTGCACAAGCAACTATCCTTAGTATGTACTTCCACTTCACAATCTGTGCACCATATACCACTGCGTGTCTCATGTGTTGAATTAACATAAAGCTTCTCTAAATGTTTTTCCATGGTTGTAATGTGCACCTCTAAGAATGGACTCACCCCAGTATAAACAGTCATAACCACCTCAACTCGTAGGGCTAGTTCCAAAGCCTCGTGTGGATCAATATATGTCTTATGAGATAAAGCTCTTTGGAATAGAGTCAATAATCCCCCAACGAAACATTGTGCATGCTGACTTTGATGAATGCCAAAAGACAAATTGGATAACAGAGTCTTAAAGCACATGTCATACTCCCTCACACTTTTAGGTAAGCCTTACTTAATATCCTTGAGTGTGATGATGCTTTACTGTTCAAAATCTAGAATGTGGAACTCAACCAAAAATGTAGTGTGTAAAGCATTGTAGTCCACCACAATCTGATGTGGGTCATACTTCTTATACCAACTATGTGCATGCCCTTGAAGTGTAGTGGAAAATTAACTCACCTTCTTTTCAGAAGTTGTAATTCCCTTAGCGTGCCATAGTAGTTCACACTTATGCACATGCTCTGTTGCATCTTCAATCCCTCTATACTATGGTAAAAAAGAGACATCTCATAGTAAACTTTAGGTCTTGGCTACACTGGTTGATTTGGTGGTGGTTGTGGTCCATGTCCACTAGATCCAGAACCAGAACCTCCTCCTCTGTGCGGTGGCTAACATGATCCTCCAACACCCCCTACTGCGGGCTACGGTCCAGTCAATGAACTTCCTTGTGTTCTGGTTGTAGTATTGAAATGGACGCCTATTGTCTGCGTGGTCATAGTTCTTACTGAAGTCCTTCCAACGATCTACGTGTCAGCATTCTGCCCCGATGATGTGTCTAAAAATAATCATGCATAGGTACTCCCAAACAATGGTGTCGAGTGTGATACCATGGGTGCGCTACTAACTTGATCTCATGAATTCAACAAAAAATGATAACTACCTGTCTCTATTTGCTTACCTGCACTATCCTATTTCTCAATGACTACCTCTAGAACTGGAACACCATGCATAAGGGCTAGGTGGCTAGGTGGGATCAGATGCATGCATGCGGTCCTCATTCTCTCCCTTGACGTGCTCTCATCTGAATCTAAAAGGATTTCTCTATTACACTCTCCCACAGTTGGGAGATCCTGATGTTGTGGCTCCTCATCTTTCATGAGAGCTTCAAAACCTTCACAATCCATCATCCTCCTCAACTCTAGTACCTCCTCAATCTCATATGCACGTATCATGTCCCTCTCTCGCGCTTCATTAAAATTGAGTTGTCTTTTCTCTCTTTGTATTTTTGCCGCCAGGTCCGACATCTTTCTCCATACCTGCTCCTGCCCTTACGCGTGGTGGGGACTTAGCTAGCCATGGGGAGGATTTTTAATTCCAGTTCTATAATCAAAATCTTGATCGATAATGGTATAACATGCAAGTAAGATCCTCCGGGCTCACACAAGAACCTAAATTCAGCTTCCTCTAGAAAAAAATATATAGAAATAGTGCACTCCAATGTATAACTACACAACACACCAACCCACCAATGATCTACAACTCTAGTCCACTCCACATCTACATCAAAAAGAGTCTGGTAATCCTCCTGTGTCCAAAGCTTCAGCCTAGGACCCCAATGCTTCCCTAATGCGTATGATGCCAACCACTCATATAATTATACTGGAAATAAGTTGAAGAATGTCTCATAGAGATCATGATAAATATTATCCTCCACCCAATGACGTGCATTGAAATCAGGTCCAATGTTATATCTCTGTGCAAAATGATCTTGTTCATCTTCTACCCAACTTTCAATGCTCTCTAGAGTCAATCGATACACCATGTGTATGCAACATTCTGGCAGACAATTCAAAAAGATGTCCCGACAATGGAACCAAAATGTAGTCTTTTATTTCCCAACAAATGTTAGGCACGTTGACACCTCATTTAGTAGGGTTGAATGCTCACTTGAAGTGCGTGAAGTTACCAGGTCCCTCCTTTGTGTTTGTTTGTCAAGATGTTAGCATACATATCCATAATAACCATTATCAAAGAAAACATTCAAGTATAGGTCATTACATTCGTCACACCATGAACCATATATAACTAAAAAGCATAATGGATCAGATAACAATTAACATCAAATGCATAGTGTATTCACCATTTTCAGACACATCAATTACAAAAATCCATCCTCCATAATCCATTATAATAGAGTCTTACATAACAAAATTTGAATACACATGTATACTAAGGAATTGGAACATGCGCAAGCATCAAAACCTAATCCATAACCTCGCATACAAATACTCTAAGCACTCAGACATGAACAATGGGATGTGATACCAAAATAGTGACATACAACAAATATATATATATATATATATATATATATATAGGGGTGGGGACTTTCCCTTCACCACCTATTCACTCTCAAAATAGACTGCATGCATGCTTTACAAAAAAACTAATAATAGATCATCCTATAAATAAGACTTGCTTTAATCCTATTAATAGCCTTCATGCGTGTGTTTGAATTGTATGCCCATTTTCCAAAAATAGCCTTTTCCTGACCGCCAAGATATCATGCTTTACCTCTTTGCTTGGTCGACACTCCATTTTGATTTTTCTATTTTTAGCATGTAACTACAAAATTGGCTAAGTTATGGCATCTACCTTCCTAGGCGCGGGCATTCCACATGCCACTTTACTAGTCCTCACGTGCACTCACGCACCCCACTTACACACCTGCTTTCCCCTACGCGTTCTTCATACTTAGCTATTTTATTAGTCCAACAACCTAACTTGAAATCCACATTACGTCACTATCACTTCCAGATGACCTAACTTGGAGGCCATCTAATACTCTTCAAATCATAACACTGTTACTGAAGGGGTGGGGGTAGTGAGACGTCAATGCCTTTCCTATACTGCTCCTATGTGGGTTCTTCAATCAGGACAAACATATTTTAATCGAAAAAAATGGTAACAAACCAATCCTTATCGTTATTCAACAGTTGGACATTTTAGGGAAGCATCATGGAAGGAGGGAAAAACAAACCTCTCTCCCAAACACCCTTCCTTTGACGACAAGACGCACAAATCCTTCAATTATTAATAAATTGGGTTGGGAACTGTACGCCGGAAAAGCGACAAGCGAGCATGGGAATCTACATGTAACTCTTCCACGTACCCGACCTCCCGAGGTCATGCTGAGATAGCCGGTGGGGATGGAATATGCGTGGGATGCAAATGAACTAGTTAAGCAATCTAATGTCTTCGACACGCACTAATGGAATTTGCGAATCTAAGGCAAAGAAGGTCCTTCTAACTTGGACTGGTGTGGTAGATCGATCAGCAAGGATGACTGCTTGAAGGCTCCAATCAATATCGAGTTCTAGCGTGATTCGATCTATGGGTTGTGGAATACGTGGAAAATGACCTGGGATAGGTTCGTGTATATCTCCAGATAAGGTCATATGGTGGGTAATGAATACAATCGACTCTACGGACGATTCTCTGGCCTAGTCCAAAATTCTCTAGCTTTGTTAGCCGTTATATCTAGTAAGGACAATTGTTCGATGATGATGGGTAGAAGTGGAGTGGACTGGAATACTAACGTGTGTAGTCCAGTGTCTATATCTGATTGACTTATGGATTCGTTAGGTTGCGGGATTTGTGGATCACAACCGTAGACTCTTGGTTGTTACGGTCCTGCTATGGTCATGTACAAAATCAAGTCCTAATCCCTAGTATCTAGTAATCATACGCTTTCTCAGCTTCTATGTTTAGACTTAATAACTACGTGATTTTCTCAGAATACCTCACAGGCGTTCGTGCAACCTAGATTCTTAAACTAGTATCTATGTCTATGAGAGTGTCTCCTGCATCTGGCTGTGGGACCAAAGGATCACAACCAAAGGTTTGTTCTCTTTCGAACCCTTCTACAGTCATGTGAATGTTTGCCTAGGGTAATCTGTAGTTCGGTTGATTTGACCAAAACGTGTGTGCTTGGTCGTCTTCTATATTTAATCCTCTCAACTGAGAGCTGATCAGTCGTAAATCTGTTGTTGTTTGGAAGACTTGTATTCTAAGGTTCTGGTCTATGTCAACTATTCCTGTGATGAGGTTGGGCTGAGGCACGATTGGCTCAAATACGTATTCCCTGGGCTCCCTAGGTCCCGTGATTGTCATACAAAACAAAATGTAAATCTAACTGTAGTAAAGCAAATTCTAACTATGTGGAATAAATCTAAAACATATATAACTTCTATTTTCTCTATGAGACTTTCTAAGAATTTAAGAAAAGCAGCTATTTAAACGTATCTAGAAATAACAACTAAATAACAATTTAAAACAAACAAGATAACCGAGTGTAGTTATTTGTCTGTGCAATTTGTAGATTTATTCTAAACAAATAAAATAGCTCATCTAATCTATCTGCAAGATTCTCGATCCTACCTCAGAAGTGAGGAGTGAATCATAGTTTCTTAGAAACTATCAATCCTCACAGCTTCCCTGGCAATATCGAGAATAGAATTTACTGAAATGAAGCAATTATCTACTCTATTTGATATGATTCTAACTAGAACTTTGAAAGCTAGAACCTGGATTCCGCAGAACAGTGGCGAATCCGATGGTGTGTGTGATCTTGTCCCCTCAGTGTCTCCTCGTTCTTTCGTATTCACGTGAATCTAGAAAAAGGTGTAATGCTAGCATCAACAGAAGTAGATATTGGGACAAAGGCAGCTCAGAATGCAGACTGAATAAAATGCGAGTAGGAGAGGGATAGCGCAAGAGTACAGAGCTTGGCTTATGCAATTCCTAGCTGGATTTACTGCGAGTCATGCAACATAAAGCGTCCAGAACATGAAAGTATCCTGTTTGAAGAGCAAAACCTGCAACTTTAATGGCTTCCTAAGCTATTCTACTCCAATGGATTGGGTGAAATAACAGTACTGCCTGCACAAGATGGGTATGTGGCTTACCAACAGCTGAACAATGCTAACTAAGCATGCAAGGAATTAAAACTATGGCTTCTAAACAGAATAAAATACTGAACTATGAAAATCAGAGCATGAAAGTGAATGAGGGGCAGCCCATTTGCTTGTGCACAAACAATTTATTTATAGCTTTTCATTCACCCAAAGATCAAAACCAAATTGAACTCTAAAACAATAAACAATGGCCAAACACTATTCCAGGGGACCAAAAACATAAATGCAAGCCTAAGTCGGCAAGGAAAGCTAGTGAAACGTTGATTTTTACGTGAGTCACGTTAAAACACTTTCTGGAAAACATGTAAAGGACCGTCGCTTTGAGCAGGGCGGCGGTTACAGGACCGCTGCCCTGATCAGGGCGGCGGTCACGAGACCGCCGCCCATGCAGGGCGGCGGTTTCGTCACTGAAGAGCAAAAAGGCCAAGAAAAGAGAGGAAAAAGGAAAAACAAAGGACGCGGGGGCTAAGCGGGGCATGCGGGATGTTAACGCACACTCGGAGAGCTTTTCCGGATCCTGAACACCTTGCGAGGAGACCTGTATCATCATTGGGGCACTTGTTACACTGTTCCGGCAGTACAGTACCTTACAATTTTGGGTACGTACAGGAACTAATCACTCCCTACCTCTTCTATCATTTTTGGAAAGAATCTGAAATCTCCAACATCATCACAACTATTTCTCCAAGTTTCTCCTTATGAAAGTTTGTTATCTCTTCCTATGTCGTATAAGTCGAAACGTTGATCCATGGTTCACTGCGCTACAAGTCTCTATGTACTACGTACACTTTGTAACATGGCTTCTTCGGACCCTATACAAGTATGCCTCTTATTTCCTTTAGAGTACTTGAATTTCATTCAAATAACATAAAGGGGGGAAAATGTAGACACAAAAATATGCACATATCACCACTTTACTATGCCATCAGTATGTTGTTATATGTGTGAATCCTAACTAAGAAAAGTACACACCAGTGACACTTTCCCTTATTCTTCTATGTTCCTTGATTAATTTATATTGTGACTCTCTTTTACATCTCTCAGTTATGTATGCACTTTTGGTCAAGTCATAGGGATCCTTATATGTTTGTCTTATTACATTTGTCACTTTTGGTCTCAGTACACTAGTGCCCAGGCGCTCGTGTCCCTTTTAGGAACTCTCGCCCTCCTTGTTCTTTTTGCACATTTCATCATTTGAGGTCAGCCTTGTTTCTTTTCCTATCCTTATCCTACATTTTTAGTCAGCCTTTGGTGTCACTAGTGTCAAAATTCAAGTAAGGGAATCATATATATACACAACATACTAACTATTATTCTAGATGGAAAATCAAGAGGGACTATCACACCTACATATTACTACTACAAGGGACTGCATTTTGGGTTGCATATACTGCATAGGGAGGGAAGTGCTAAATTCCATACCACACATATGCATTCTTAGATCAAAAGCTAGTTATAGCCCGCTACCTTGGCGTCATTGGCACAAGGGAAAACCTAGGCTAAGGACACAATTTCACACACAAGCACAAAGAACTACGTGGAGTTTGAGATCAACACTCAGTAATAAGTTCGCTCATCAGGTGACCGTCGGGATCATTCCGACTTCACATGTTATATATTTTATTCAGATATAATGTGTTTGTGAGCTTTATAGATAGCTAGTGTTTGTTTTTTAGGTTAAAGGTGTGATCGGAACCCTAGCGATGAAACTAGAGTGAAGAAGAATGAATAGAAGCAAAGATATTTTGACCTAGAAAAGACTAGATCTTGAGAACTCACAAGCATCCATGATGCTCATGTCCCCCTGTGGGCACTTCTATCTAGTACAGTCCTAAGTTCTCGAGCCCTCAATTAGCCATCTTGGTACTATTTCTATCATGTTCCAGCAGATATACAGTCCCAATCATTCCCAGGGTGCACAAAATCAACTAAGTGACCTTTGCCCATTCATTTACTTATAGCGCTACGTATTTGAATACTTATTACTTGTACATTACTGTAGATAATCAACCTGAATATCGTTTTTTAAACAAGTTACTCTGAAATAATATTTAATTCAATTTAGATTAAATCATGTAGCACAAAGATAATCTTCATTGGTCTAGAAATTATAGGCAGAATTACACCAGGTCAAAACTATGCTTTTCACTACTACCCACAACTAGAATTCACATTAAGCATACATCACTTCCAACATTTCAACGATGTATTCCTCTTCCACATCATCAAAATGCTTGAGAATAATCCACAAGAAAGGTTTTCACATCAGGTTAAATGGGTGATTTTGAAATGGGTCACATGGTTCATTCAATTTCCCACATTTTCATATGTGTGTATCTGTGGATATAATGGAGTGCCCTACAAGTTGTCAACGTATGTAAGTAATAGGCGGGCCCTCATGGAAATTTCTTGGCATCTTGCATTAGTAAATTTCTTCCTAGGTGAGAAACATAAATATGGTGTATGTTTTCCTATCTCCATTGTTGTGTACAAATGTTTGTCATTCTATAATGCAAAAATGGTGGATAAGGAGATGACTAGTGTGACATAACACCCATTCATGAGAAGGTGGGAATTCTACATTTTTCGATTCATGGAGATAATTCTTGGCCCAAAATACAAACATCACCTAGAGGTGGAAGACTATTGGGCTAGTTGTGCAGATGGATTTGATGTCCGACATCGTGACTACTCCCAAATGACTCTGAGTCAAATAATGACATTTAGAATTAAGGATGTCCCATGAGGTGTTACTAGTAGTGACTTAGACATACCATCACCTCTTCCAAAAATAAATTGGTTTAAGAGAGACGATACATCAATTGAAGACAAAATTTAACAAGTGATCAAGAGAAGTATCACTTGGTATGAGAGAGAATTAGTCAAATGTACTAAAAATTAAAGAAACACAATGAAGATCATAGGCTAGCCAACTAAAATGATAAGAGAATTTCAAAATTCACTCAGTCATAATCTCATCTCGTCACACAAGCTTCATCACATACTCAAGTAAGTAAAAAAGTAATGGAAACCAAAGTCAACTCACAGTTTACTATGTGACTAGTGAACCCAAACGAAGGAAAGAATCCAATGAGGGGAAGGAATGTATTTATGGGATCTCAAAATAAATCAAAAATTCATCAACTTGCACCGATTTAGGTTCTCAAGTCTGATTAAGAACACCACTTTGTAGTTCATGGTATTTGATCAGGTGTAATTTCTATTAACTCAAATCTCCAATTCGTCTGAGACTTCACATCCTATATATATTTCACAACCTCCTCCTGTGCATCATGAAGATATTATGAAAAATCCTCATTCCCAACATGAAAACTCCATTTATAACCCACTTGAATTTGAGTATCTGCCACCAACATAGGAGCAACTCCCACCTAATGCAAGGATTCTATGTAGTGAGTTGATTGAAGAAGAACCCTCTTGGTTACATGGAGAAATCAATAAGAGGAAACAAATAATCAAATCCATCAAAATTATACTTGAAGCTATTGCATCAACAACATATTATTTCATCCTTAAGAAGCCTAAGGTCATCTCTAATGTTGTAGTCAGTGACCATGGAGTTTGGTATGACAACATAACAACACTAATTGTTAATAAAGACAAAAGGGAAACGACTATTGTAGATTACGAAGTCTCTAGAGTAATTCTTGGCAATTCAACTATGGAAACTGACATTGTTTATGCTTGATAATCCATTTATATAGTTCTACAACTAATGGAAAATAATAAATATCAAGAAATTCATCTCAAGGAAGAAAACCTATAGTTAATAGCATATGTACAACACCTCGTCAGTCCAATTTCTTCTTCCGTTATTCAAGTTCCTATTGCAGTAGTGGTACCAGATCAAGAGGCCCTCTTATTATCCAGATAAATAAATAATATGAGTCATGTATCCAAATCATGGATCGAGAATGATTTAATATAGGGTTTGTGGATATTTGACAAAGCTATGAGAATATATGATAAGGTTTATACTTACCTGGATTCAATTCTACATTTCAAAGTATCTAAGGATCATGATGACCACTCTTGATAATATTTCTCCTGAACAAATGAGAACTTGCACAAATGGACTTCTCATCTCTTGTCACAAAAGGAATTCTAGATTTCAAACATCTGTAGGCTTCACATTGAATGGTTAGATTTTGCCAAATTCAGGTTAATGGTGCTCGATGATGCCAAGGTACAATTTGATGATATAAAATACAAAGGAAAATTGATCATGTGTGCAATCAAAGGATTCATTGGTGAAATTACTTGCACTTTCATTGAGGAGAAAAAACAAATGAGCTTCGTGTAATCTTTCAAAGAGTAACTAAACGATCTAATCAAATATCAATATTCTTCCTCAACAAATTTTAGTACTGATTCTCTTGACAAACTTACCAAACTTTAAAGTATGTTCACCAAAATGGAAGAGAAAATGGTGGAATTTCATATGGCTCATGGTAGGATTTTGGAAATGCAAGTCATCTATAACACTTTCCTTTCTCCTTATTACTACCCCGATGAGTTGAAATTGATGGAATTATTGGAGAAATTCAACAAATTCAAAATGGTGAGATGCTTAGACTCGAAATTTTCAAAATAATATTTCAATATTGTGATGAGGTTATCTTTGGTGATCGATGAGTTCATTTCTCAATGATCGAGATAAGCGGACTCTTGGCCCAATAATAAGGCACTAATCGCAGGTGTCATGTTAGAACTTATATATCAATGTTATAGTCTATATGTTTGTCATGCCACTTTCTAGTGGGGTCCACATGTGCCCACTCCTTTGAAATATTTGTAATACTTTTATTAATTCACTCGAGTCATAAAGTTATTTTAATAAAGTGACTATACTTTATTAAAATAAAGATAATTAATTAAAGTGACTTAATTATGTCCTAGTATGATGTCATAAAAACCCTAACTACTTTGTAATCAGATTTTGGGTTATAAAAGGAAGTTAGAGATCATTGGTAAATGACTTTTGGAGAAAGGAGAAAATAATTTTGTAGAGAGGTAATGAGAAACTTTGTGTTTTTGAATAGAGAGATATAAATAAGCATTTATGGAGAACTTTGTGTCTTGTGCTTTTTTCTTTCTTTAGAATTTATTACCCTTATGTTTAATAAATGTGAAGGCTCTTGCTCTCTATGGATTTCACATCTTTGATTCACCTGTCACTTATTATGTTAGTTTCTAAAGTGCATTCAAGATTATGATCCACATTTGCTTCATCTTGCATGCACCCCCATTTCTCACTTCTTCCTCTCATTTCTCCTTCCTTCCTTCTTTTCTTATTTATTTCCTTTCTTTCCAAAAACCCAAAACCCTAACAATATAAATTTGAATGTATAATTGTATATAAATTTTTGGTTTTTAATGAGGGAAACCTCACCCATCATTGAGGAGGGACTTTGTCCATTTACATCATTTTCATATTTTGCATACTTGCAAAATTACACACCAACACTTTGGCATCACTGTCGACCACATTGCAATGATCATAAAAAGGGTAGCTTAAGGGAGAAATCCCAATTTTGGAAATCATCATTTTGTTGAGAATTTTCATAGTCCAAGAGACAATTTATGTTGAAGTACTTTAGGAAAGGTTAAGGAATATTAAGGGAATAAGTTTGAAATATTTTGAGAGATTTAGAATTACATAAGATAATGAAAGATATCACAAATAAGACTAAATCGGAAGAGAGAGTAAGATTCATTTTACGTTCAACAAAGTGTACACAAATAAAGAATGATCTAATAGAATATCCTCTTTGTATCTCAATAAATGGTAATGTAGACTAAGATAATGAGAGGGGTCATGCTAAAGATGCACACCTTAAAGTTGTAAATTGTGAAAGACGTAAAACTAGGAAGATGATAGTCCATACTCTATAAGTGATGCATGGTTCCAAATATTAGATGTAGGATATGGTAGTGACATCTAACTAACTCTTGATAATTGTTGGCTAGATTTTCTGCATAACATAAAACCTAGGTAGTCATGAGATAAATCTCCCTCATTTACCGGTGAGGCTCCCGTGTCAGATTTGTCAATTAAAATATGTTAGTATCTATACAGGGTTTTACTTTAACTATTCAACTCATGAACCATAGTTGTATAGTTTAGCAGTAAGTAAGCAACTGTTTAAGAAAGGAAATATCTATAGAAGAAGGGAATTATATAAACATAGAGAAGAAATGGGGAAGATGTGCATCCCAATCAATAGATAACAGAGTTGATTGCATGCACATAGAAGAAACCAATAGATATAAACATAGAATTATAAGCAAAGGTAGCTCTAGATCAAGATCTAAAATAACACAAAGTCTATTAAAAGATCTAAGATAAAAAGTAAGAAACACAATACACCGTGACACAAAGTTCTCCAGAAATCTGCTCTTGTATATTCCTTTGCTTCAAGTGGCTCTCAAGGGTTTCAGCACAAAGTCTAGAATACAAGGATGTTGCTTACAAATTCTGATCCTTAACCTGGAGATTCTTCTTCTACTTATAGAATGTAGAAGGGAAAGTACAAATGAGAAACTCAACTGAACTAAAACATAACAACAAGTAAATATGACATTTGGCAATCATCCTCCACTAAATTCTCTTTAAGTGACACATGTATCAGTTAACTAATAGAATTGTTCCACATAACTTTAAGTAATGGTTTCAAAACCAATAACTTTAAAGTTTTACAATTTCATCCAGGAATTTAAAAATAGAAGAAGAAAGAATAGAAGAAGAAGTCATGTCAGCTGTAACATTTATGTCTTCTTTTTGTTCTGATACTGGATATACTTGTCGAACATGTAATTCAACATCTGCCCATCTGTTTTAGCCACTGCTTCCTTTTATGTCCTGAACTGTAGCAATCCTTCGTTCAACACCTTGATATACTCTTCCACATCCTCCAAGCTTGGCCCGAACCTCGCAATATCCATCTGCAGTGCCACCAATCTATTAATGGAATTCATCGTGAAAGGTTTAGTAGCTCCATCAATTCTCTTTCATACCATCAAAAGAGACCCTTCTACGGAATTAGGAACTCTGCTAGGAACAATCCACACATATGAAGTAACATTTCCGACCACTTCCTCCTCAGTGAAAGCAATGATACTGTCTGGTAAAGATGATGTCTTACTCTTAAGTGCCTGAATCCTCTTCAGCAAAACTTTTTAGATCTCCAAACGGAAAGATACTGCAAACTCCAGCTACTTCCCCTTCTCAACTAATCAGTCCAGTACAATCTGATCTGCAACCAATACTTCTCTCGGTAGCTTGTTGATTTTGGCCAAAGTACTCAGGTTACTCTTAGCAACTGTGTTCATGTCGACTATGTTGGTCACCAGTTGCTTCAGCTGATTTGTTGCATCATTCATAACCTTCAGGTGAGCTGACACCTCTCCAAGTTGTACAGAAGCTTGATGAATAATTAGATTCTTCCATTCATCAATAGCTTTCACTTGATTACTTGCATCCTCCATCTCCTATATAAGATGATCACTCACCTGCTCTGAAATGGGCTGAGTGGAAGGTTTAGCAACCTTGGCTATGATCTCGCACAACTGAGATACCTATTTCTGAAGCTCATCTTTCTCTACCTTTTCTCTATCAAACCTAAGGAATAGAGCATCTATCAATGTCTGTGTATCCTGCTTCAATCCTTCTGTGGTGGCTTGATCGATGGGTACTCTAGTTACTGTTACATTTTCTATCGCGAGCTCATCTTTCTTCTTTCCTTCCGCCGGAACTGACATCTCCTCGAACTTCTACCCCTACTCCTCAATGATCAACCTTGAAGTCACCTTAGCAACTTTAGGTCTTCTGTCTTTTCTGCCTAGTCTCCAGAGAAGCTGCAAGTTATGTTCCTCCAAGTTCATTTCCACTCTAACTTTTGGAACCAACTACGAAGCCAACCATTCTGAGAAGTTACTTCTTGAAGAATGAGAAGTTACTAAGTGCACTACTATCTTCCACTCTGTCCTCTCCATCATAAAGTGCTACAGTGTTATGACTGCCATCTTCTGAATCATCAAAGGACCAAGCTCTTTCGAACTATGCCATCTGCAGCTTCAACGTCTCTTCTGGAACAAGTGCTGAATGGAGTGGCTGAGGAGAGAAGATGAATGTTTCCAGATTCAGTGGAGACATGGAAGTGCCCTGCTGAGGTGCAAAAGTCGGTGTAGTACTGGGTGCTGGAGAAGCCAGAACTAACGTCATAGCCATGGAAGTGATCTTCTCCTTTGATTGCGATCTTCTGTGTACTTTCATCTTCTCATACCTTCTACTGCTTTCTCCTCCGTGCTTTCTCTTGAGGGAATCTCCTGTGCTGAAGTTGCCCATGATTTGATTCATTAGTGCTTCATCAAGGCAATATCCCTTCGTCAGCAACCAGTTTGAAGTATTCACCAGAACAGTGCCAAACCTTTCTTCAATCGTATGGCAGCCCCCTACGTTATCCTGAAGTACGGCTCTATCTCCTCCCATTTGATGGTAAGTGTCAAGTAACACATTCCCATCATATTTAAGATCTGTAGGTATCCGTGCTAGTCCAAATTTGAACACTTGCCATGATGATAGCCTGCTGAAATCCTCCTTCCTAACCTTGTACTCACTTTTTCACTTCATCCAGAAATCCTCTAATGAAGGCACATGTGCGTACTCTTGGGAGATCGTCTTCCTAGCTACTCCAAATGGATCGAAGTTAAACTGTGCCGAAAAGAACTCTTACTCATACTCGGATAACATTTTAGCTTCCAATCCTCGGGCCTTATGAATGCTTTGGTAGCTATAATGTCCCACAGTGATCGGGAAGAAGCCCATAGACTTGTGTCATTTCGACTAAAGGTCGTGTATCTCCACAAGTTGTTTGCTCAGCTCCATGGTGATCAATCTATCATTCGGATATCTAGGCAGCTTAACCGGCTCTCCAGAAAAGCCAGTAACCCTGAGGTATGTGAAATCTACAAATTGAATGAATAGACTACCAATTTTGGATACAACTTCCCATGCTTCCTTGCTCACCCTGTTGACCTTTAGGTCCCTGTCTAGCCTGCAAATGAATTCGTAGAAGAATCCATCATTGACCACTTTGAAATATTTCTTACATGGAGGTATAGTGAGCTGTGGGTAGCACTCGAAAATGGGGTCTTTAGAAAGAACGCCACATCTATCTAGCTTGGAGAAGACACCTTGTGAAGCTACTGCATACACCAAGTAGGAAGTCATTTTGAAGCTGAAAGTATGCTTCACGTTCCGGAGTTTCTCACCAATGTTGTCACTAATGATTTCCAACCAATTGATTATGGAATCATCCTTGTTGACTTCAATGGTCCTAATGAAAGCATACATCCATGTACGGAAAGTGTGAGCATTTGCCTCGCCATTAATCTTGCATAACAATTTGGCAATATCATCTGCCTCCTGCACCAGATTGGATCACGGAAGAGTTCTTGGGAACTTGCAAGGAGATCTGGGCTTCTTCATGTATCTGTTGTTCATTATGTTCACGCAGTCAGCTCTATGCTTTTCCCACCTGTCGCTAGCATCTTGAATGCTAATGGAAGTCACCACCTTTCGAGTTGGAATCTTCAAACAATAATTGATGAACTATGCGTCTAACCGAATTATTGTTTTCCTCGTAGCATCTCGCACTGATCTAGATGAAGGATGATAAGACCTATCACACTCCATAACAAACTCTGGCAACTGGGCTGTGTATGGAAATGCTACAGCTCGAATAATTCCACTGTTTTTAACTGCACGCATGAGTGAAGTCTTTCCTGCTCTGGATCTATCAATCAATTCGGAAAGAGGTTCTGGACCTAGATCTGTGTCTCCTATGTCTACAAATTTGGAAGTGATGCATGACTCCGTTGTGATTTCTTTTTCATCCCTCTTTGCCATGACTTTGTCTATCTTTGTCTGAACAATTCTTTTTCTTGTTATTTATCCATAATTCTTCAAAATTGGTGCAGATCTGGATAATTCTTCAAATTCAGAGGATATATTCAATGTATTGGACATTGATTAAAGCTTCTTTTCTTTTGTAAAGCACCTATAATGAATTCCTACAATTAATTCAGACAAAGATGGCAACCAGAACATGAACAATGGATTTTAATCATAAAAATCTGCATTATTCAAGCCTGCTACCCCAAAAATTGATGTTTTGTTTGCATGCAAAGTGAGCATGAATTTTTCCAACTTCACCTAAGCACCTGTATCACATATGCAAACAATTATCCAGACACAAATCAACTCCCTTCAACCTGTGCACCAAAATTGGAAGCTTTTAGTGTTGATTTCACCTTTTTTTGAGCAAAAATCCTCTTCAAATGGGGTGCACTTTTCCTCTAGGCTGCACTTCTTTACCTGTGAATTAATTAATTCATCCTTATGGCAGCCCCTGCTTATATAACCCTTACGATTCTATAATTAGTTAATGCATTTTCTATTACTAGCAATTAATTAATTAATTAATGAGCTTCACTCTTCAAATGGGGCGCCTATTTTGTGCATGCTTATGGCTGCCATTAAATAAAATAAATTTATTTAATTTTAGAACAGTCTATTTTCAACCACCTTTTGTCCTTTAACTTCAGTTGACTTTTACACAAGCCTGGGCGCCTATTTTGGGTGAATAATTAATTAAATTAATCAATTTAAAGGCTGCCTTTACTTCTCCAAAGGGGGCGCACTTTTTGACATAAAGAATTCTATTTTTAAGAATCACATGACAATGGGATTATTTACCCTGCAAGGCAGCCTTGAAAATGCCATGATTCACTTAAGTCACTTGACTTTCATAATGAGATTATTTACCCTGCAAGGCAGGCAATAAAATCCCATGATTCACTTAAGTGATCTTTCTTTTATTCCACAATGGGAATTTTTACCCTGCAAGGCAGGTAAGAAATTCCCGTCTGCCTGCTACCTCTAATTTTCCCATTGTCACTTAAGTGGCGTTGCTTCCATGGGAAAAAGTACCCTGCTAGGTAGGTACAAAATTTCCGCCTGCCTACTGCTTCTAATTTTCCCATGATCCACTTCAATTCTTCTTTTTCCCAAAATGTGGCCAGCTTAAAAGAGACTTTTTGGTGCACGACTTTTTCTTTTCCTAGTGAACCAAACCCCCGATGGCGACTTCCTTCTGGCACAACGTGCGTATGTGATCTCCAGCTACTCCAGGCCAAGAATCAGGCCAAACCGGCAAAGGAATTGATCTAGAGAAATGTCACAAAAAACGAAACGGAAAAACTCAAAAACACAAAATGTTGTCAAAAGTCACAAAAAAATTCCAGAATGCATTCCTGATTAAAACCCTATTGGTGTATGGGAATAACGATATGTAGGATCACAACAGAGTTAAACCAAAGCGCAAATTGCCTCAAACGGGGCTCAAAATAATTAAATACAAATTTCTCGCAAACAAATCCCAACAACATAATATAACAATTTTGGGCATTTGGGTATTTGGCGAAAATGGCTAATATGACTCTTTGGGAATATCCTGATGCAATACAAGAACTTTCTGGCAATAAAAACACAAAATGACCTATTATTTTAAAAGTACAAAATTTTTTCGGATAGGGTAGTCATAGATTTCAGGATGAAATCTGGGGACACCAGTTGGCTCCATCTGTGGACATCTTTTTCTCTATCAGAATGACAAGGGAAAAGATGAGATCCCAACATCTCTGGTTTTGTATCTTGTCTTTTGGGCACGGGGTTAGGCAAAAAAACACAACACAGAAACAAAATAAGGAAAAACAAACAAAGTTTTATTTATGTACATACAAGTTTTACTCTGCTTCTCATGTCCAGAACAGTTTCAAGTTTTTCCCATTTAAAGACAATGGAAATTCAACTCCATCTTGATCAGCAAGAATGAAGTTATCTGCTCTGGCGATCTTCTTAATCACAAAAGTCCCTTCCCATAGTGAATCAAATTGTCCATGCATGCCTTTTGCTTCTCTTCTTTTGTCCCATAAAAGGACCCAGTTATTGACTTCAAACTTTCTTTCCCTGGCTTTTTTGTCGAAGATGACTTTCACCTTCCTTTGATGCTCTGTCAACCTATCTACAACTTGAGTTTGTACCTCTCTTAATTCAGTCAGGTACATAATTCTTTAATCAAGAGCATCCGTGAACGTAGAATCCTCTAGGGCTCTAGAAATTCATAAGGCAGGCAATTCTAGGGTAAGAGGCAGCTTCGTGTCTCTACCATATAATAGCTAAAATGGGGACATGCCTAATGCCCTCTTTGGTGTAATTCTATCAGCCCATAATGCATCAAACAACTTCTTATGCCAAGTCCTTTGATTTTCCGTTACTAACTTACGCACGATAGTCACCAAGTTCTTGTTACTTGATTCAGCTTGGCCATTCCCTTGGGGATAGTAGTTTCAGGAATGTACCAGCTGAATCTTGTGAGTGTAGCAGAAATCAACTAGCTCCCCAGAAGATAGATTCAGATCATTGTCTGCTACTATTTTATTGGGCACGCCAAACCCGACAACAATATTTTCTTTTATAAAACTGCACACCTCGGCAGAAGTGGCGTTCTTCACAGGAATGGCTTCTACCCACTTACTGAAATAATCAGTAGCTGTTAGAATGTAGTGGTGGATGGCACTAGAAGCTAGGTTGAGCATACCAATAAAATCCATTCCCCACTATTAGAAAGGTTCTTCAATTACAATGGGTTTTAGAGGTAATGCAGACAATTTCACATGCCCAACAAAATGTTGGCATGCTTGGCACTTAGCTACCCACTTTGTAGTATCTTGAAAAAGTGTGGGCCAGTAATACCTTGCTCTGAGGATTTTGTGTGTAGTGACTCGGGCTGAGAAATGACCATTGCAAACCATGTTATGAAACTGTTGTAATAGCTGATCATATTGAGCTTTACCCACGCATCAGAGAAATATGCCATCAATCCCTCTCTTGTATAAACCATTATCCCAAAGAACAAAATCTTTGGATTTACATTTAATTGTTCATTTCTCTTTCCAAGATAGTTGATCTGGGCACTCTCCATATGTCAGAAAATAGGTGATGTTATTGTACCACTCCTCCGCCAGATCTATAAAAAGTACTGTAGGTAAATCTTCATCTAACTCTTCTTGATCTGCTTCTGGTACTGTTGCTTTCATCTCTGTCATTAATTTGCACAGACCTCTTCCTTGAGCAAGCTTTGTAGGTTTAATGTCTAGGTCATATTCTTGAACCTTTGTCACCCATGTGCCTCTTAACAATCCTAACTCTTGTTGAGTGAGGATAGATTTCACTGCAGTATCCGGAACCAAGACCATAGTGTGTGAGGAAAGAATATAGTACATGAATGCTTTACATGCCTTCACCACTGCATATGCATGCTTTTCCATGGGATTATATTTCAACTCATAAGATTTAAGGGGTGTGCTCATGAAAGCAATCGGAGCTTCTGCGTCCTCTTGATTTTTCTGCATCAATATTGCTAACATGGTGTGTTCGGAGGAATAACAGTAAAGAATAAATTCTTTACTGAAATTGGGTGAAACCAAGACCAGAGATTTTGACAGGACCTCCTTAATCTTCTCAAAATCTTCCTTCCCTTCGCTGCTCCATTTAAAATCTTGTGTCTTCTTCATCATATTCGAGATATGACGGGTTAGCAAAGTCAAGAATGAATCTCCTGAGAAAATTAACTTTTCCAAAGAAAGAGTGAACTCCTATTTTGGATGTGGGCAATGACAATGTCTGAATGGATTTGACATGCTCCAGATTTATCTTGGTTCCTTCCTTGGAGATAATGTGCCCTAGTAGCTTTCCTTCTGTTACAACAAAGATGGATTTCTTAGGGTTCAAAGAAATACCATGTTTGCGGCATTGTATGAAAACCTCTTCCAAATTTGAGATATGTGTGCTTCTATCCTTGGAAAAGACTGTCAGATCATCAAGGTACACCACTATGCTTATATCCTTGAGATGAAAAAAAGCTAAATCCATAGCTCTTTGAAATGTAGCTCCAGCATTGATTAAACCAAATGGCATTTTCTGGTAAGCAAAGGTTCCCCAAGGTGTAATGAATGCCGTTTTGTATTGATCTTCTTCAGCCACCTTGACTTGATTGTAGCCTGAGAAGCCATCAAGCATGGAAAGCATCTCAGATCCAGTGACCACCTGCAGAGTGTGATCCATGATGGGGATGGGGTAGTTGTCTTTCAATGAAGCTTGATTGAGGTTGCGGAAATCCACACACAACCTAATCTCGCCACTCTTCTTTCTTATAGGGACTATGTTGGCTAACCATTCAGAATGATGTATGGGATAAATAATCTTTACATCTAGCAACTTCTGGATTTCAGCAAAGATAGTTCCAGAGATGGTAGGGTTATGCCGCCGCAACTTCTGCTTGAAAGGCTTTTGTTCTGGTTTTAATGGGATGTAGTGTTGAACTTCTGCAGGCTGATATGTCTTCAGATCCTGGTAAGACCAGGCAAAAACATCCATATATTTCTTAAGAAGCTCTGTAAAAGCTTCTCTTTTTGCTTCCGAACAACACTTACCCAGATTTACTAATTTGGGATCATTGTCGGCTCCCAAATTTAGTAACTATGTATCGGAGGAAGAACCTTCCCCACTTTCTTCATTTTTCTTAAGCATCTGATCATGCTTGTCAAACATTTCCTCAAGAGATACCAAGCCTTTGGGAATTTTAGTTCCCTTTAGCTGAATAATCTCCTGAATTCCTGAGATGTCTGCATCCATTTCTCCCATAGTAGTTTTCCTTAGAGGTGAATTGCTTCCCTCATATTAGATCTCTTTAAAGTTATCCTTTTGTTGGAGAAACGTAGCAATCTGCTTGTCATCGTTGAAAACCTACCATTGCTGGACGTTGTCAGGAACTTTTGGGTGGAAGACCATCTCAACTTTGTAATCCCCTTGTCTAAAAAATGTGGGAGGCTGATCTGGATTTAACAAAGTTGTAGTCATTGCAAGTGAATCAACTCTTGAATTTTGTTCTCTCGGAATGTAAGATACCGAGAAAGCTGAAAAATCCAGGATAACAGAGTAGACTCGATCTCTATAATGTTGCATAGTTTGTCCTTTTTTACTTGATAGAGACCTCTTATCTACTTGACAATTAGCTCAGCATCTCCCTTTGCGTGTAAGAGCTTGATTCCCATTGTTCTTGCCTGCTCCATACCTAACAACAGTGCTTCATACTCTGCAGTGTTGTTAGTATTTTCGAACATTAATTTGAAGGAGTGTGCATGCACCTTCCCTTTCGGAGAGATAAGAACAATGCCTGCGCCATATCCAAATGAACAACAACTGCCATCAAACTCTAGAGACCAAACCTTTTTGTTAAGTTGATGCGGTTCTTGAATCACAGGTTGAATTTCTTCTTTATCCATTTCTAGATAATAGACTCCGTGATCAGATTCTTGAAACAAGATCTGAGATCTAGGATCCTCAGACTTTGATACTATGTACTTGGATTTCTTCTCAGGTTCTAACTTCTGATTAACTCCTTTGATTGGTATGTGCACACAAGACCAATCCATCTTGACTTCTCCGCCCAGCTCTTTACAGAAATTTCTACTCAACAACATGCCATAAGAGACTGGGATGTCTGCTACAAGGATAGTCATTTTTAATCTTTTGTCTAGAAAAGAAGCAAGTACTGCCTATGCATCTTTGATTTGTCCAACAAGAGGAACTTTCCTTTCCATTGAATAACATCTTCTGATGGTTTTTGTCAATGTGAGACCCAAGGCATCAACAACTTTGGCAGGCATGACGTTGTCAGAAGCTCCAGAGTCCAAAATGCAATTGCTCAATTTATATCTGTTGATAAGCAATGATACATAAAATGGCTCGATCCTTTCTGCTGTAGCAGGAGAAGAAGTAGAAGGAGAAGAACTTGTAGCTGCATTATTTGAAGGAGGAGTAATCTTTGGACTTGACAAGATACCCCATGAAGTATTATTTGTTGAAGGGTTGGGACCATTACTTTGCACATACTTGACCAATCTATTTAGCTGATTAGGAAATGCTCTCAAATACTCAGCTTCTGACATTTGGACCTTGGTCTTCTTGATGTGGTCAATGATGTCAAAAGCTTGACTTGCTTCAGTTGGATGTGTGTTGGCCCTCTGCTGTGAATTGAAAGAATTTGAATATTTATCCTTGGGTGCTAATGAATAAGAGGGCTACCTCTTTTCAGGATAGTAACGTCCGGGCATGATCTTCTCTTTCTCTTCTTTGGCCACTTGTGGATGCTTTGGCATTTTGGCGTGTTTGGGACCTTTTGAACACCGCAAATGTGTGACCATCAAAATCTTCAAAAGATTCATAATAGCCATCATTAGATTCGTAGTCCAAGTAACCAATATTGGAGTCGCCAGCGGGATCTACAAAGTCTTCATCATCGAATGATTCGTCAATGCCGAGATCTTCTTCATTAATTTCCAAGTTATTCCTTGGAGCAGCTTCAATTGCCAACTGCTGTGGTGCAGCAACAAGTCTGTTTTGGTTTTGATTTTGATTTTGACCATTAAAGGTCCAAGCAGGAGCTAATCTTGAAGGGGTCACATTCCCTTCTTGAGAGATTTGCTTCTTGATTTGCAGCATGTCATTAGCCAACCTCTGCAGCAAAGGATCTGAAGTACTTGAAGAAGCGCCATCACCTTTGTTATATGGTTGTCTAAGTTTTCCAACCATGATTAAGTCATCTTCAACTTCCACGGCAACATTTTGTGCTTCAAGTAAATTCACATGTCTTGCCCTTCTTAGTTGATATCCAACTTCGGGCAATATAAGCGTTTATAAAAAACGTCTTTTGATTTTCATCGCTCAATGTGGCATAAGTGGGGATTTTATATAAAATCCTTTGGAACCTTGCAATAAAGTCCCACATGTTCTCACTTGGTTCTTTCTTCAACTACGTCAGTTGAGTGATCAACATGCTAGCGTCCTCTGCAGGCTTGAATCTTTTCAGAAATTGCTCACGCATAGTCACCCAGTTGGTTATGGTGCCAAGAGCTAGCCGATAGAACCATTTTCCAGCCAAGTCATGTAGAGTTTCAATGAAGAGTCTGACTGAGACATCTTCATGCTCTACTGCAAGCACACCACAAAATATAAAGGAGGCTACCAAATGATCATCTGGGTTTTGCTTTCCATCTCCAAAGAACTTTAGAAAATTCTTTATGGATCCTTTTGGTAGATCGTGCATAGGTGGAGTCAAGTTCAGAGGCCCAAAAGTTGCTCCCCATGGGACAGGTACAATCTGATTTTGATTTGCCATGACGAACGAAGCACGTCTTCTCCTTGTGTAGACTTGGTGAATAATTCTAGCTGTCGGATTATGCTGAAGACGATCTGGATCTGGATGGGTGTGCACTCTCCTTCCTGGTGAGAGACTAGATCTGTAGCTTCTAACTTGAGGAGGATGATTGAAATTGAATTGCTCCTGCAGTCTGAAGAAATGATTAGTTCTTCCTTGTGCCTTCACAGATCGGGTGAATGGACGTTTTTAGCTAGGTTGAGATTTGTATGGAAAACACTCTGATCTTCAATAGATAAGGTTTGATCTGCAAAGATAGTTGTTCCCCAGCGGAGTCGCCAAAAACTGTTGGCTAGATTTTCTGCATAGCATAAAACCTAGGCAGTCATGAGATAAATCTCCCTCATTTACCGGTGAGGCTCCTGTGTCAGATTTGTCAATTAAAATATGCTAGTATCTATATGGGGTTTTACTTTAACTGTTCAGCTCATGAACCATAGCTGTACAGTTCTGCAGCAAGTAAGCAGCTGTTTAAGAAAGGAAATATTTATAGAAGAAGGGAATTATATAAACACAGAGAAGAAATGGGGAAGATGTGCATCCCAATCAATAGATAACAGAGTTGATTGCATGCACATAGAAGAAACCAATAGATATAAACACAGAATTATAAGCAAAGGTAGCTCTAGATCTAGATCTGAAATAACACAAAGTATATTAAAAGATCTAAGATAAAAAGCAAGAAACACAATACATCGTGACACAATTCTCCAGAAATATGCTCCTGTATATTCCTTTGCTTCAAGTGGCTCTCAAGGGTTTTAGCACAAAGTCTGGAACACAAGGTTGTTGATTACAAATTCCGATCATTAACCCAGAGGTTCTTCTCCTACTTATAGAATGTAGAAGGGAAAGTACAAATGGGAAACTCAACTGAACTGAAACATAAACAACAAGTAAAGATGACATTTGGCAATCATCCTCCACTAACTTCTCCTTAAGTGACACATGTATCACTTAACTAATAGAATTGTTTCCACATGACTTTAAGTAATGGTTTCAAAACCAATAACTTTAAAGTTTTACAATTTCATCCGGGAACGTCAAAAATAGAAGAAGAAAGAATAGAAGAAGAAGTCATGCCAGTTGTAACATTTATGTCTTCTTTTTGTTCTGATACTGGATATACTTGTCGAACATGTAATTCAGCATCTGCCCATCTGTTTTAGCCACTGCTTCCTTTTCTGTCCTGAACTGCAACAATCCTTCGTTCAACACCTTGATACACTCTTCCACATCCTCCAAGCTTGGCCCGAACCTCGCAATATCTGCCTGCAGTGCCACCAGTCTGCTAATGGAATTCATCATGAAAGGTTTAGTAGCTCCATCAATTCTCTTTTGTACCATCAGAAGAGACCCTTCCAGGGAATTAGGCACTCTACTAGGAATGATCCGTACGTATGAAGTAACATTCCCGACCACTTCCTCCTCAGTGAAAGCAATGACATTGTCTGGTAAGGACGATGTCTTACTCTTAAGTGCCTGCATCCTCTTTAACAAAACTCTGCAGATCTCCAAATGGAAAGATATTGCAAACTCTAGCTGCTTCCCCTTCTCAACTGATCCATCTGGTACAATCTTCTCTGCAACCAATACTTCTCTTGGCAGCTTGTTGATTTCAGCCAAAGTACTCAGGTTACTCTCAACAACTGTGTTCATATCTACTATGCTCGTCACCAGTTGCTTCAGCTGATTTGCTGCATCATTCATAACCTTCAGGCGGGCTGGCACCTCTCCAAGTTGTACAGAAGCTTGATGAATAATCAGATTCTTCCATTCGTCAATAGCTTTCACCTGATTGCTTGCATCCTCCATCTCCTGCATAAGATGATCACTCACCTGCTCTGAAATGGGTTGAGTGGAAGATTTAACAACCTTGGCTATGATCTCGCATACAACTGAGATACCTGCTTCTGAAGCTTGTCTTTCTCTGCCTTTTCTCTGTCAAGCCTAAGGAATAGAGCATCTATCAATGTCTGTGTATCCTGCTTCAATCCTTCTGTGGTGGCTTGACTGATGGGTACTCTGGTTACTGTTACATCTTCTGTCATGAGCTCATCTTCCTTCTTTCCTTCTGTTGGAACTGACATCTCAGTGAACTTCTGCCCTGACTCCTCGATGATCAACCTTGAAGTTACCTTAGCAACTTTAGGTCTTCTGTCTTTTCCGCCTAGGCTCCGGAGTAGCTGCAAGTCATGTTCTTCCAAGTTCATCTCCACTCTAGCTTCTGGAACCAACTGTGAAGCCAACCATTCTGAGAAGTTACTTCTCAAAGAATGAGAAGTTGCTGAGTGCACTACTATCTCCCGCTCTGTTTCCTCTCCATCAGAAAGTGCTACAGTGTTATGGCTGCCATCTTCTGAATCATCCAAGGACAAAGCTCTTTTGAACTCTGCCATCTGCAGCTTCAATGTCTCTTCTGGAACAGGTGCTGAACAGAGTGGCTGAGGAGAGAAGATGAATGTCACCAGATTCAGTGGAGGCATGGAAGTGTCCTGCTGAGGTGCAATAGTTGGTGAAGTACTGGATGCCAGAGAAGCTGGAACTAAAGTCATAGCCGTGGAAGTGATCTTCTCCTTTGATTGAGATCTTCTGTGTACTTTCAACTTCTCAGACCTTCTGCTGCTTTCTCCTCCGTGCTTCCTCTTGAGGGAATCTCCTGTGCCGAAGTTACCCATGATTTGATTCATCAGTGCTTCATCAAGGTAGTATCCCTTCGTCAGCAACCAGTTTGAAGTATTCACCAAAACAATGCCATACCTTTCTTCAACCGTATGATAGCCCCCTACGTTATCCTGAAGTATGGCTCTATCTCTTCCCATTTGATGGTAAGCGTCAAGTAACACATTCCCATCATCTTTAAGATCTATAGGTATTCGTGCTAATCTAAAGTCGAACACTTGCCATGCTGATAGCCTGCTGAAATCCTTCTTTCTAACCTCGTACTCACTTTTGCACTTCATCTAGAAATCCTCTAATGAAGGCACATGTGCGTACTCCTAGGAGATCATCTTCCTGGCTACTCTAAATGGATCGAAGTTTAGCCATGCCGGAAAGAACTCTTGCTCATACTCGGATAACATTTCTGCTTCCAATCCTCGGGCCTTATGAATGCTCTGGCAGCTATAATGTCCCACAATGATCGGGAAGAAGCCCGTAGACTTGTGCCATTTCGACTGAAGGTCATGTATCTCCACAAGTTGTCTGCTCAGCTCCATGGTGATCAATCTATCATTCGGATATCTGGGTAGCTTAACCGGTTCTCTAGAAAAGCCAGTAACCTTGAGGTATGTGAAATCTGCAAACTGAATGAATAGACTGCCAATTTTGGATACAGCTTCCCATGCTTCCTTGCTCACCCTGTTGGCCTTTAGGTCCCTGTCTAGCCTGCAAATGAATTCATAGAAGAATCCATCATTGACCACTTTGAAATCTTTCTTACACGCAGGTACAGTAAGCTGTGGGTAGCACTCGAAAATGGGGTCCTTAGAAAGAACGCCACATCTATCTAGCTTGGAGAAGATGCCTTGTGAAGCTGCAACGTACACCAAGTAGGAAGTCATTTTGAAGCTGAAAGTACGCTTCACGTTCCAAAGTTGCTCACCAATGTTGTCGCTAATGATTTCTGACCAATTGATTATGGAATCAACCTTGTTGACTTCAATGGTCATGATGAAAGCATACATCCATGTATGGAAAGTGTGAGCATTCGCCTCACCATTAATCCTGCATAACAATTTGGCAATATCATCTACCTCCTGCACCAGATTGGACCGCAGAAGAGTTCTTGGGAACTTAGAAGGAGATTTGGGCTTCTTCATGTATCTGCTGTTCATTATGTTAACACAGTCAACTCTATGCTTCTCCCACCTGTTGCCGACATCTTGAATGCTAATGGAAGTCACCACCTTTCGAGCCGGAATCTTCAAACAATAATTGATGAACTCTGCGTCCAACCGAATTATTGTTTTCCCCGTAGCATCTCGCACTGATCTGGATGAAGGATGGTAAGACCTAGCACACTCCATAATGAACTCTGGTAACTGGGCTATGTATGGAAAGGCTGCAGCTCGAATAATTCCACTACTTTTAACTGCATGCATGAGTGAAGTCTTTCCTGCTCTGGATCTATCAATCAATTTGGAAAGAGGTTCCAGACCTAGATCTGTGTCTCCTATGTCTGTAAATTTGGAAGTGATGCATGACTCCGTTGTGCTTTCTTTTTCATCCCTCTTTGCCATGGCTTTGTCTATCTTTGTCTGAACAATTCTTTTTCTTCTTATTTGTCTGGAATTCTTCAAAACTGGTGTAGATCTGGATAATTCTTCAGATTCAGAGGATATATTCAATGTATTGGACATTGATTAAAGCTCCTTTTCTTTTGTAAAGCACATGTAATGAATTCCTGCAATTAATTCAGACAAAGATGGCAACTGGAACATGAACAATGGATTTTAATCATAAAAATATGCATTATTCAAGCCTGCTGCCCCAAAAATTGATGTTTTATTTGCATGCAAAGCGAGCATGAATTTTTCCAACTTCACCTGAGCACCTGTATCACTTATGCAAACAATTATCCAGACACAAATCAACTTCCTTCAACCTGTGCGCCAAAATTGGAAGCTTTTAGCCTTGATTTCACCTTCTTTTGAGCAAAAATCCTCTTCAAATGGGGCACACTTTTCCTCTGGGCAGCAATTCTTTACCTGTGAATTAATTAATTCATCCTTATGGCAGCCCCTGCTTATATAACCCTTGTGATTCTATAATTAATTAATGCCTTTGCTATTACTGGCAATTAATTAATTAATTAATGAGCTTCACTCTTCAAATGGGGCGCCTATTTTGTGCATGCTTATGGCTGCCATTAAATAAAATAAATTTATTTAATTTTAGACTTCTGCTTCCACTTAACTCAAGCCTCACAGTATGCTTTGACCTTAGCCACTGAAAATAGGAATTAATTTAATCATTTAATACTTTAAAAAGTATTATCTCTCTCCCAAAAGGGGCACACTTTTTGACATGAAGGCACTGCCATTAAATAAATAAATTTATTTAATTTTAGAACAATCTATTTTCAACCACCTTTTGTCCTTTGCCTTTATTAACTTTTCCACAAGCCTGGGCACCTATTTTGGGTGAATAATTAATTAAATTAATCATTTTAAAGGCTGCCTTTACTTCTCCAAAGGGGGCACACTTTTTGACATAAAGAATTCTATTTTTAACAATCACATGACAATGGGATTTTTACCCTGTAAGGCAGCCCTGAAAATCCCATGATTCACTTAAGTCACTTGACTTTCATAATGGGATTATTTACCCTGCAAGGCAGGCAATAAAATCCCATGATTCACTTAAGTGATATTTCTTTTATTCCACAATGAGAATTTTTACCTTGCAAGGCAGGTAATAAATTCCTGCCTACCTGCTGCCTCTAATTTTCCCATTGTCACTTAAGTGGCGTTGCTTTCATCGGAAAAAGTACCCTGTTAGGCAGGTACAAAATTCCCACCCACTGTACTGCTTCTAATTTTCCCATGATCCACTTCAATTCTTCTTTTTCCAAAAATGCAGCCAGCCTAGAAGAGGCTTTTTGGTGCATGACTTCGTCTTTTCCCAGTGAACCAGACCTCCGATGGCGACTTCCTTCTGGCATAACGTGCGTATATGTTCCCTAGTTACTTCAGGACAAGAATTAGGCCAAACCGGCAAAAGAATTGATTTATAGAAATTTCACAGAAAACGAAACAGGAAAACACAAAAACACAAAAAGTTGCCAAAAGTCACAAATAAATTCTAGAATGCATTCTTGATTAAAACTCTACTGGTATATGGGAATAACGATATGTACGATCACAACAGGGTTAAATCAGAGCGCAAATTGCCTCAAACGGGGCTCAAAATAATTAAATACAAATTTCCTGCAGACAAATCCCGATGACAGAATATAACAATTTTGGGCATCTGGGTATTTGGCGAAAATGGCTAATATGGCTCTTTGGGAATATCTTGACGCAATACAAGAACTTTCTGGCAATAAAAACACAAAATGACCCATTATTTTAAAAGTACATTTTTTTTTGATAGGGTAGTCACAGATTTTAGGATGAAATCTGTGAAATGACGTAGAGGAAAAGAGAGGGTAGAGATACTTAAATGATTTTCGACACGATTGGTGCATTAACTCCCCCCCAGAGTTCACAACACCTGAAATGAGAGATTAAATGTGGGGGATAACAAAAGAATAAGATAATACCTAGGAAACCTCTTGTTGAAGACTCCAAAGGCTACACATACTACAATAAGTGTAATTCCTATGTTTGTGAATCCCAAAAAAGTCAATGCTCTAAATGCAGAATCCAAAAAGATAAGAAAGACCAACTTTAAGACCTCTAAGGCTTTAAGGATGAAATTGGTGAACGCCAACACACAGAATGAGAGATGACAATGATTGTGGAACGAGTGCTCAAATGGAACGTATAACTAGCAATCATGATGGGTAATGTAGTTTCTGCTAGCCGATGGTATCGATTATGGTTGATACCATCAACTGTTAAAACATGCAAGCTAGATGGTATTGACCATGGTTAATAATGTCGGATACGTGCAATGCAAAATCATGGGGGTCAAAAGGGAAGTCCTCGTTGATGAAGGGAGACCCAGAGTTGATGAAGTGTCATGACAAAGGTATGTGTGCGTTAAAAGTAGGTATGGAGGTGAGTATAAGAGGATGATAAGGTGATGTCATAAAGAGGCTATAATAGACGAATGTAGAGGTGTAAAAACATGTGAAATGTGATATAATTAGGCTACACGTCAATGCTCTTTCATAAGTACCATTGCTAACTAGTATGATGCAACTAATGAAGGTTACATGTAACCATTTTTTGTTACTCTCCGCTCTTAGCACTGTCCCTTGATAACCACTATAGGGAAACCAATGCGCCAATAATAATTATGAAGAGCCAAAGTTAGTAAAAGTGAACAATTAGGTGTTACATTATGTAAATTGAACAAATAGTAGAATTTAAAGTCCTCCCCTAATACTTAGGTTTCCCATGTTAACATAATTTGGTCTGCCAAATTAGAGCCTAAATTAGCCCATTTTCTTTGGTGCCTTACTTGACTAGGGGTTGCCCCTAAAAGAGTGTCTTATTCATTTTGGCTTATATGTGCAATGCCTAACTTGTACTTGATCTAAATATTTTTAAACACACCCTTTGGTTATGTCCTTAGGCTTAGTTGGCTTGGTGTTAGATTCACGATCTCTTTTAGCATTTCCACCCAAAACCTTTCTCTTAGCGATTATTATTTTTAGTTATCATGTAAATTGGCTTGATTATATTACTTTTATGTGGAATTTATTCTATGTTGTTATCTTGTTTTAATTATGAAGTAAACAAATTTAGCTATCTTTAACAACGAGACAATTTTATTAGAACTCATTGTTAATAAAAAACTTGTAATATCTGCAGTGTATTTGTGCATACAAGCCCAAACAGATAAAATCACACTTGAATTCGAACACCTGCAAGAGCTTCTCCACTATTGGGGGAGTGCTTCTTGCTCAACGAATCAAGTGCCACCAGACCAACATCAATAGGGGTTTCTTGCCACTTACATGCAGACGTCGTTAATAGAGTTAGTTCTCCTCTCCTCCTCCTCAACGAGGTAGATGGAGCTTCACACCTTCAACCGAAGGTGAATCAATTACAAGCCCATCTCAATCGTCTTCCCCGGTGCAGGGCAATGTGTAAGTAGTGCCTTCACCATGTGGGTGGGGGGTTACTATTCTTTGGCTCTTATCGGCAAATGTCAGACTCAAGTTGGGGAAGGGTGGGTGGATCTCAATCCTCCTTTTGATGCACTTGTTGTTTGGGGCCCCTTGAAGGACAATCCACCACCTCTTCCCAATGCTACCACGACTTGTGCTTAGGTCTCTCTTCTACTCGTTTAACTTGTAATCAACTCTCTCTTCTACTTGCTTAGATAACCAATTTTTATATTTTAAGGAGCATATTTTTCACTACCTACCAGATCAATTTTATTGTAACTTATTGTAAAATCTTATTATTACGCTGAAGGCGTATCCCAACTAGATGCCCCCTTGCTGATTCTGAAAGTTTTTAGAAAATGGTCGGTTGAGATTGCACCTATTAGAGGCGTTGAAATCTAATGACCCTTCTTGCATGACATTTTCGACTTGTCATTTGCATACATGCATTAACCATGCTGGAACCCAAGTTAATGTTGAATATTTAACAGTGATTGGATAGTTGACAGATACAAATTTATCTCTGTGTGTAGGGATGATTTAACCTAGAATGGTGTTGATTTTAGGATGGGTGTTAGCGAGAGCTCATTCCCCTATTTTTCGTCAACATATTATTTTAAATTCTTCGTCTATCGTGGGAATGGTGTTGCAAAGGTTATAGTGGACATAGTTGTTCAAAAGTAGAAGAAGCAAAATGAATACAACTAGACATTATGCCTAGATGAAACACCTCTTAATCCTCAATCTTATTCTTCTTCTTTTGCATACAATAAACAAAACAAGCGACATGCAGTAGCTTCCTCTCAGAGACAATCGAACCCACTTCAAATAGAGATACATATCCAAATCCAAATTGATCATTTGTATATAGTAAAATGAGGAGATATTAGGGTTACATATTTATCTCCATGTGCAGGGCTGATTTAACTCATAATGGTGCTGATTTTAGGACGACTATTAGCGAGAGCTCCGTTTAGCACAGTTCCCCCTAACATTCGTTGATGATTACGGTGTCAAATGTTTATAGTGGCAGCTTAATTTATGTGGACAACACACTTTCAGATTGCCTTTTTTGGTTTTTGGTTTCTCATCTCTTTTCACAATTCTCTGCCAAACCTTCTCCTCTCTATGCATTTTTGATAATATTCGTATGTATTTTGTTTTCTCCTCTAATAAATTTGAAAATATTTTCTAGATCAACATATTTTTGAGGTTAGTGTTTTAATTTTTGATTACATTTTCTTGTTATTTGAAACCCATGAGAAACATGGAAAGGGATATGCGTTTACCTTCTGTTTGCCCTTTGTATTATTGTTTGTCATTTTTACCGTGATTTATAGTTATTTGGGAAAATCTTTGTGTTATCTAAAAGACAAATTTTGATTGGAAGTTTAATTTATGAGAAAAATATCATTTGTTTTAATTGAAGTATTGGTTAGTTTTTGATACGAAGTTTAGTTCATGGGAAAATGATTATTTATTTGGTTTCTATTCAAACCTTGTCTTGGATAGTTTTAGCCTACACAAGGCACGCGAACTGTTTGACGAAATGGATC
The DNA here is from genome assembly GCA_019776745.2 of Taxus chinensis. Taxonomy (NCBI): domain Eukaryota; kingdom Viridiplantae; phylum Streptophyta; class Pinopsida; order Cupressales; family Taxaceae; genus Taxus; species Taxus chinensis. The sequence continues at coordinate 1,187,373 of CM034151.1, read as the reverse complement.
AAATGGTTGTGGTTGCACAGATCATTGCAATTATTGTAGCGATATGCACATAATGGATTTGTTGAAAAAACCTTAGAAATTTTCAATCAAATGCAGGTGGCAGGTGTAAAGCCAGACTCCACAAAATGCCTGAAAGATTTGTTGGGTGTTGTAGTTGTAGGTGCCCTGTTTTATATGTATGTAAAATGTAGAAGCATACACAAAGCTTGTGAACTGTTTGATGAAATGCCCCATAATCATCTCATGGAATGTAGTGATCTCAATATTTAACCCATATTATTATGCTTGCAGTCTTTATAAATTTGAAAATCTTCACTATCATGATTGATTAATGCTTTTCGTAGAAAAACCATATTTTGGTAACTAATTCGACACTTTATGGGGTAATAAATTTTGTTATGTTTTTTATAGCAAAAACAACCGATTCATTGTGCCTAAGGTTATCACTCATGGTATTGAAAATTTATAGATCACACATTTAAGATTAGGATAGTTATATACAAATACATAGTTCGTGTGTGATCTTGAATGGTTTTTTTGGTGTGTACTAATTTTCAAAAGTTGTAGCTCATATGGTCCATTACATTAGAGTCTTTTCAAATGACAACCTTTATTAGTAGTAACATGAAAATGGAATGTGGTTTTTTGTTTCTTGATGTAAAATACTCAGTTAAACCCATAAGATTGTCTTTTGACCTTTATGAGAAGCAAGGAAAATATGTAAAATGTTGAGGCATCAATGATGAGAACGAGTGCATCTCTTTAGCATGCTTCCTCATATGGCTGCTAGACATCCTCAATTTTCATTAGATAATAAGAATATTTTTTATTAGATAATAAGAAGAGAGAACATAGAAATAATTTTTGATGTTTTTGCCCTAAGAAATGATATTCATAGTTGTATATATTTTTGTTAGAGCGAGTGCACACAGTGGGTTACTGCTCGTATATATTTTCTACAGTATGGATCGGATGTATACACACACCTTCATAGCGTCATGCAATTCTTCCTCTATTTCTTAACAATATAAAAACTCATGTTACTAGTTTTGTAAACCTACGTGAATAGACTCTATTTATTAATTTTGTAAGCATGTGTTTCGTAATCATGACCAATTCCATATTGTCCTCTTTTTTAATTGGAAATGCATTAGCCCTTTGTGGGTCAAGTTTCGTGTTAAAAATGGGATAGAGATTGAGATTTGTCACATTAAAATTCAACATGTACAGACTAAGACTTATAACGGTGTTTGTTTGATTCCTTTCCAAACCCACAACATTACAACACTATATGTCAAAACGAAATGCTCCTATTATTTATTATTTTAATTTCATTTTATAGTTTTATTCCAAAAAAAAGGAAAAAAAAAATAGCCATTTAAGCCACGAAGAAATTAGGTCGATCAAATATTCTGAGTAAAGTTTTTGATAGTTCAATCAAGGATAAATTGACATCACTTTTGGAGATTTCATTATCAATTTGAACAATATGTGATAAAAACAACAGATAGTAAAAATGATATGGTCTACTGTGTCATATGATTCTTTTGGCCTCGTGGACGTTACAAGATAGCTATCTATCATAAAAACGGATCATAAATTCCCCGTAAATGATATGGTTCGCTTGGTCGGTGAAACATTGTGCTAGAGGATTACATATTGAGCCCCACCCACTACAAATTAGTTAGAATTATTAGTTACACATTCCTTCTTTGTAAATCAAATAGTCGCTTGTTATTTTGGACGCAAATACATTTGATTTAGGTGACCATTAATGGCTTCGCCTGTGTGCCGAAACATCCTAGTGTATTGCTATCAGATATAACAAAGTGGTAAATTTCAAAATATCCTCCAAATAAATCAAAGAAGAGTTTGTACTCAACAACGTATGAAACTGTATGGAGTCTCAGTATTAAACTTTTGCTTCAACAAGTTTGATAGAAAAGCATTGACTCGTGAAACATGTACGATGCATGCATTTCAATTGAGTCTCAAACATGAAAACCTTTTCAAATTTTCCCGTTTTTTAGTTTGTCCTCTTCATACACATATTGCATTGCCGTGAATAATATGTATAAGATACAGACGATAACACTGGTACTCAATGTTCTCCCCTTGCATGGAACCCCTTCTTAATCACCCCTCATCCTTTCCCTCTATTTCACTTCCTTATTTTTTCGTTGTTCACTCCATCCCCTTCGCCATTTCCATCCTACACTTTAGGTACAATTTCTAGTTTTAATATGATTTATCCATGCGTTCCAATTTATTTGAAAAAAATTGTATGTTTTGTTGGTGAGTGGAAAGGCAGGGCATATGAACTTTTCGTTGAGATTTAGTAGGAATCGCGTTCTTCAAGCAAAGAACCTTCGCTTTTTCTACACTTCATCACGTACGGTCCACTCACCAAAAAAATGTTTTAATTAGCAAAGTTGCTCGATGCTTCGCGGATCCTTCCGATGCGAGCTAAGAATAGAACGGTAGACGGCAGCCACCTCAAACCATATAAAAATAGGCTTTCTAAACCGCTACGAGGATTGGCATTGTTCTGGGCTTTCTTTTAATTTTATGAATCCGAGCACCCAGCTGCCAATTTCGAGATTTCAGCTGCCAATTTAGGATTCAATCGTCGATCCAGTAACTGTGATATAGGTCATTCTGAATCTGTAAGGAATTTGATTAACCTACAAAAATGAGGAGGGTGTTTGGGGTTAAAAAGGACAAGGAACCTCCCGCGTCCATTCAAGACACTACAGAAAGGGTATGTGTAAAATTCAATTACCCATTTGTTTTTTTTTCCGAAGTCAAGAGTCATAATTGTAATATGTGTTATCTATTATTTCAATCAAGCAGTTGTATATCCCTGAGGTTTTTCTATTTCAATCGCGTTGTTTTTTATTTCATATTTGATGAATTTTAACCTCCTCTAGGCAAAAATGGTCTGTAGGACTTATCAAGGCGTGTTTACTTGTTTCCAATTAAAAGAACCCCAAGTTTTGCTTGTCTTCGCATAAAATTAATGAACGAGGTTATGATTGCAAATATCTATGTCATTTTGCTAACTTATTGTATAACAAACACTTTAAAGGGAGATGTGCTTCACCTTCTACTTAATTTAAATTACACACCTTACAGTCTTTAGTCTGAAGGTGTTTTCATGTGGATCCATCTATCTTTTAAATTTAACACTTAATCTCAGATCCGTAATCACAATTAATCAGTTTCACAGAGAATATATCAAAGCAATCAATGAAAGCAAAGCAAACCAACACACTGCAAATAGACACAAATTTACGTGGAAACCCTTTCGGGAGAAAACCACAGAGAAAATCTTCTTTATTATATTTCTCAAATGTTTGTAGGCACCAACCTACGGGAGACACCAATCCCCAAATTACAATTTTTGTAGGCACCAACCTATAGGAGCACCAACCCCTTTTTGCTAAGCCACCAACTCAACAAGAGACACCTATCTCTTCAAATATGAAGGCACCAACCTTCCTCACAAAAAATAAAACTCTTTTCTATCTTTTATGTTGTTGTTGCTTCAACAAGTGATAGAACAAAATTGCTGCTCAGAATATCCTTTTTTATTTATTTCAGTCCCTTCACATAAATAAATCGCTGCAACTTTTCATCAAAAATAAATCTGCCCTTCACTCCTTTTTATTTCATATTCTGCTCTTCCTTTTCTCTCTTCACACAAAATATTCAATATGTGTGCTTTTTTTTAAATCAAATGATTCTATCTCCTTATATATCCTTCTCACATCCTTTCGAAAATACACATCATTCTAACCAACACAACCTTTCCATTATTTAATTAACACAACTTAATTAAGTGCATTAGTCGGCTTAAAACCAAAAGTAATTAATGCAGCCCATAAAAATTATTAAATGCACATTAAACAATGCAATATACTCCATTAAATGCTCTGGCCCTTTCTTTAATAAAATTGCTGTCATCATTAAATCGCTGCCAGCCATCATTAAATCTTCTTTTTCACCATGAAACATGACATATGAACGCCTTAAAATGCTGATAGCTTTCTCATATGTACAGCTGTGTATATCTCGCTTATACCATGTACCAATACTTCTTTAGTTAAACTTTCATTTTCAGCCTTTCTATACTGTTGGTTATTTCCGTTACTTTTTACCATTTCCGTCAACATCCGTCAATAGTTCCGTCAACTTCCGTTGTCAACATCCGTCAACATTTGTCAATAGTTCCGTCAACTTCCGTTGTCAACATCCATCAATATTTCTGTTACACATTTCCATTAACCAAATACATCAATGATTAAGCCTTTGACATCAATGACAATATTTCCAACACCAATGTCACTCGGTAGGACTTATGAAACTAAAAGTTATTTGTAGGTATTCATTTACACACTACTGCTACAACAATGTAATTTTATTACTTCTGTGTTTTTGATGATATTTTTGCTATGGGGAAGACCTTGGATTCTCGAATTACAAATGGTACCCAAAATTCTGGGATGCACCCTAGAGGATTTGTGCCTCCTGCCAGGGGTATCTTAGAAAGTGGCCAAATGTAATTTGCAGAAATTCCCGAGTTGTAGGTTCATAAAAAGTGTAGGACACTATAGTGGTCATATATAAGTCGTGGAATTTCCTGAATTCTCGGTCTTAAAAAGTGTGCGATTAAGTTTGAACTCTGAGTTCACCAAGATTCAAGGGTACTTGGTAAAAGGAGAGTTGCCATTTTTTTGGAGTCTGGATGGATAAATTTCATTTTTTGGTGGAGGACCTCTGCCAGGTAATCTTAATTACATAGTCACAGCTCACAAATCCTCAGAAAGTTTCAAATTTCAGTTCCAACATGAGCATGTCCTATCCCTTTCCTAGAACACAGTATTTTTAGTAGATGACGGGTTTTTTTTATTGAAGTGTAAAAGTTATAAAAATATTTCAGACACTACGTTCTAATTTACATCATAATCAGGACAGTAACAGCCTTAAGCCAGAACTGTCTGATATTTAATTGATCACTTTTGCTTGTTCTGGTTATGTAAAAAACAGGTTGTATGGCAGACCTCATTATATTAGAGGCTCGACCTTTAAAGGCTTAAAAACAATTGAATGGGCAAAACACCGATATGATAATTCTATCTATTGTTAAGAGTCAAGACCAGAAAACAGACTAGGCAAAACTAACCAAACTATAAGTTGCTTTAAAGAGCCAGACCAAGACACATAGCGGGTAAGTAAGGGTAAAATCAGTCAGCCATGCACATCTTAAATGACTCCATTGTTATGAATCCTTTGAATGCACCCTTCGAACTGAAGTATTGAAGCTTCCTTTGTTGGAAATGCATTATCTGAACTCTTATCTTGATTTGCTGTCTCTCCTTTTGAATCATGCGTAGCCTCTTCATCATCAACATTGTCTTCTTCATCTTCTTCAACTTCTTCTTCTTCTTCTTCGTCTTTTTTTCATCCTTATTTGCAACATCCTCATTAGTAACATCCTCTTCTTCTTCATCTTCTTTGGCCCATCAATCTCGGAAAACGCGGTCCATTTCCTCCCAAGACCAATTTGGATGCTCTTGTTTCACTTGATACTGTTAGGAATATTATATTGTTTACATTGGTGAATGTTTTAATGTAATATATATTATCATGGAGATTATATATATGGGTGAATAAATAAAATGTAATATTATTAAATATGAGAAAATATATCTCATATTAATAATATAGGTTTTATATATTAGTTGTGAGTTTGTTGTATAAACAACTCATGTTGGTATTTTTAGGATTAGTTGAGTGTGTTGAGATAACTAAGGGATTGAGAGAGATTAGTGGAAGGTTGAGAGATATGTGGGATAAAGGATGACTCCTATTTAATAGGAAATCATATGTGTATTTATACCTCTCAATGTAAATGAAGACATATCCCGGATGAATTGAAATTTATTCTAATATTATTTTATTCGGTGTTTTTATTGTGCAAGATTATTTCCAATAATCTGTACCAACTTCAAGAGATACCACCAAGTTAGCGCTAGACCACGAAGCCGATTTTGAAAAAAAAACCGTGGAATTAAATTTGAAAAATGATGCTCCTTAAATTGAATCCACCATTCTCTGGCATCAATCTCACCATCTCCATAGAAAATTTTCACATCCACGATCTACAAAAACTAGGGTTTCAAGAATAGACCCTTTTGATTAAAACTTGCTCTACCCCTTTTGGCTATAGGTCTGCCAAAAATAGAAAATACAGAACACAGACCCTAGTTATATTTTTGAGAGCTTTCCGAAAATGTAAAAAAATCTGAAAAATTCCTAATATTTTGGACCATGGAGCAAATTTGTGAAAAACCATAAAACTGCAATAATTCTCTCAAAAAAGCTCCAAAATGGCTGAATTTTTTAGGGTTATTTCCTGAAACAATTTTTTTTCTTTTTTTTAGAACAACAACAAACCATCACTATATTATATGAAAGAAATTATGTACAAACTCGCCCATGCCAGGCATGAAAGCTATTAGCCATGTCAGTAGCCCCATAAGCCATACAATCAATATTCCTATTCATGAAAGAGAGTCTAAAATAAGAATTTTCCTAATATCTTCGTGAATCTTATTAGACCACCATAAAGGGGGTGGTCCATAGCAAATTTCCTGAAACAAATTCACCACACCAAAAAAATTCACTGAAAAAATCGTCACCATTTGGAAGATACAGGCAAAGCAAAAAAATTAGGGTTTTAACCCCAAAACTGAAATAGCTTTCCCAAAACAGCTTTAAAATATCCGAAATTTTTAGGGTAGATTCCTTGAATGATTTCTCCACTTCACACATTAAAAAAAATAAATTCACAGTTGATCTCAAGATATAGGCGAATCACTGAAATTAGGGGTTCAACCCACAAATTGCCAAGATCAATGCCCTGATACCACTTGATAAGATTTTTGCGTATAATAAATGAACAATATGTAGAGTATAACACAACATGAGATATTGGTGGGCCAAGATGCCCGATTATTCAATATGTGCAGAATAATATAAGAATACCCTTAAGGTAGGGCAATAGACAAATTGGAAGAGTGGATAAACAAATTTGGAGGTAATGGAGTGCACCTGGCCAAATATGCGGTGAAACTCCTGCTATACGCAGATGATCTAATTCTAATGGCAAAAACAATCCAAGACCTGAGGATCCACCTTCGCTCATTAGAGCTTTTCTGTAAAGAAGTAGGAATGCAGTGAAACATTGGAAAAACTAAAATTGTGATTTTTTTTGTGAAGAAAGCAAACTAGCAGCCCGAATTTCAGTTCGAAGGTGAGCCTTTGGAGATAGTGTCAGAGTACAAATATCTAGGCCTTGATTTCCATAGCAAGCTCAAGTGGGACATATGCAGGATGAAACGAATACAAGGAGGCTGGAGAGCTCTCTTTGCGCTCCAAAATAGGTGCAGAAACACTGAATTATGGGATTGGAAGACCACTCAGATCCTATTTGGGTTGCTTGTCGTTCCAGTGTTGTTTTATGGCTGCGAGGTATGGGTTAGTGGAATGAAAAATTCAAATTGGAGACACCTAGAGCGAATCCAAAAAAGGATTATAACACAACATTTCAGAATCAAGGCTACAGGTCCCTATGAAATCATTATGGCTGAAATAGGTTCTTTCCCCCTGGAGGCAACTGCTATGACCAGACTCATAGGTTACCTGAAAAAAGTTGGAAACATGCAAGTAGACAGATGGCCCAAGGCGGCAATGGATGAATAGTTACATAGACGAAAGAACACGTGGATGAAGCAAAACTACAAATGGATGAAAAAATGGGATATCAACATCACTGAATGCCCACAGCTTAACAGAGACATCAAAAACTATGTAAATGAAAAGTTCAGATTGATGACATGGTAGAAGAAAACAAGCAGGAAGCGTCAACATTACATTGCTGAGTGTAACCCAACCTGTGACGATGGAGAAAAAGCTTACATAAGGGCCGAAATAAAATGGTGGGAGAAGATCCTCATGGCTCAGCTAAGGACTAGCTCTCACAATCTTAGGTGTGAAATAGGGAGGTGGACAATACCCAAGGAGCAGTGGGAAGAGAGAACTTGTGTAATGTGCAATACAGGGGCAATTGAGACGGAAACACACTTCATTCTACAATGTCCTAAGTTCACGGGTATTCGATCCAAATATGCAAAAATCCTAACTAGCGGGTCCATGGTGGAACTATTTGAGGAAAACAGAATAAAGAGCTTGGGTGAAATGCTGTCACAGATCAGCCGACAAAGGAACAACCTTCTAAAAGAGGTCAAAAAGCCCACTTTGGTCTAAGGTGGTTTGGTACTATCTTGTGGTCCCATAGACCTGTTGGTCTCGTGGACGTAATTAAAATCTTTTAATTCAATTCAATTCAATCCAATATACCTCTACCAAGTAGAAAACTCAACTCATACCTTCATCCTCATAATGATACTAATCTCGTTTATATAGACATACATTACTCTTAATGGATGGGTAACACCTTATCCCAATGTAGGCCGACCCATTACCCAATATAACTAATTCCTATGTGATCCCATATAACTAAGGGGGATGTGTGCCACATGTTGGCATCTCCATCAACCCATATACATTATAATATCATATCCCAAAGTACATAACAATGGTCAATACCAAAATCTTTCCTCTTCTAAGTGATCACTCTACTGGTCAATGTTGGCAGTCATTTTCATCCTCATTAATGGTGGGAGTGTTATGATCACTGTACTGCTTAATGTTTAGACTTGGATTATGGAATGAGATTTTGGTTGGCTTGTTTTGAGCTTATGATTTATGGTATGGGTGTATGTTTACATTTAGAAATTCATGTTTACTCGACTAATGTTTGGTTTAAATTTTTTGTGTGGTTTTACTTGTAGATATGCTTTTTTCATTTTATATTTTATATTCAGAATCAAAATAAAAAGATGCAAAACAGGTGGTTTGTAATTGAAAGTTGAATATAAGGATTCTCTTTCGCAAACCCAAGGATCTGTACTGCTAAACTTTGTAATCATGCACAACTATGCTATCATGTGGTAAAATCAGCATGCTTGTCGGGATTTTAACTGTACCTTTCTATTCTAACCTATGACTAGAATTGGAAAAGAAGTAACTCAGTGAATGAACTGCAGACTCTTGGAAATTAGAATGGTGGAGCTTTTTATAACTTATAATGATAGTTTCCAAGGTCCGTGGTTACAAGTACAGGTATTGGCGTGGTTACATGTACTCATGCATGCGATAATAAAATGCCACATGTACTATTGTGATAATCATTGGCATACATTTTTGAGGATAAGTTCTTGCTTAACTAGCCAACCAATAATCATATTATAATCAGTTAAATCCACCGTTTTTAATGCACAACTAATAATTATACGAATGAAATTTATGGCCAGAATGGGCCAGACCGTCAATTTGTTTCCCACTCTACTGCGTTTTGGAGGATAGCATACAATCGCATGTTTGTCATTTGCTTTCGTTATCTCTGACATTTACTTTCTTACACCTTTCTTAATAGTATAGAGATGAGTCCTGTAGTACCTTTAGGGGTTTAGTTTTTTTTTCTTTTATTTTTTAATGGGTTCCCTGTAGTGCGTCTGCAAGAGATGCTGGGAAATGCCAGCAGCTGTCTCCTTAAGTCTCTGTATTTCTGTATGGTTGTGGACAAGGTTTATGCCGTTAATTGGTAGGCGAGCTCTAGGAGCCACATAATCGGGTAACAGCCAATAATTCAAATGTAACAGAGTGCAATGTGAAAGGCATATCCCAAAACTATGAATCGGAGTGGAGAAAATAAAAATACGATAAATTGAAACTTTAGAGGTGCTTAAGACTTCTGACCTGAATTTTTTGATTTTTCTTCTTTCCTATATTGGTTGAGTTGACGGTGCTGGAAATATGGAATACCACATAGTCAGCCATTCTCTAGGAGCCACATAACTGGGTAACAAATCATAATTTAAATGTAACAGAGTGCGATATGAAAGTCATATCCCGAAACTATGAATTTGAGTGAAGAAAATAAAAATATGACGAATTGAAACCTTAGAGGTTCTTTAAATCTTCTGATCTGAATTTTTTGATTTACCTTCTTTCCTACATTGGTTGAGTTGGCAGCGCTGGTAATATGGAATACCACATAATCATGACTTTTACTGCTGCTTAAGTTTGTGGCTTCAAATTTAATATTTAAGAAACTAGTTAACTTTATAATGTTGTAAGACTTAGGAGATTGAGTGTGCTGAGGTTTAATCTAATGGGCAATATGCAGTAGGCAATTAGGGAATCAAAAACTCTTTATATTATTTAACTTTGAGCCTTTTTGTCATAATTTTTTTGTGTGCTATACCTTCCCAGATCTTTTGGGAGAATGATCTGCATATTTAAGTGTCTATGAATAGAGGTTCTACTAGATAAAGAAATAGTAGCCATTTTTCAAAATTTGGGAAAAGGAAAAAATCAATAAATGCCGTAGACCGAGTTGGTAGACCTATCTTTACCTCATTGTAAAAATGAAGAAAATTTCGTGAAAAACAAACCGGTAATTTTAAAAGGGGTTTGTATATAAGTAAGGATGGAAAAATCAACTATATGTGCAAAAAAGTAACCATAGCTCTATTATAATTTATTATGGTTATAAACTTCACGGTTTAGGTTATTGCCCGAAAACTGCCAAAAATGCTCTAAAAATATTATGGATCATTGATATAAAAATTATAAATTATTACAAATTTACAATAAACATGTGCGGCATGTTTGCAGATGCCAAGTCGGTAGAGTACTTAATACTTTATTCGGGGATGATGGGTATTATCTAATGAGGAGCCATATGTAGGGTGGTAGTAGAATGCAAGGAATGAAAATGAAGGTCTTGTTCCCGGGTCATGCACCTGCTTTTCTTTGCTTTGCTCCCTCATCCGATGAACTGAAATCCTTATTTGTAATTGTTGGCTCCTCCATCCTAGTGATCCAATTTGAATTTGGATCAAGCTTAGCGAGACTGATTGATTGATATTGAGTACTTGTGCTTGATAATATTCAAGTACTAACTAGATAACATATTTAAACAAAGGACTCCAAACAAACGTATTAGCTATCAAATACTTAAAAGTTCAAGTTCAAACCTTCTAATTGTTTGAACTTTTACGTAGAGTATAATTTGTAATGAACAAGGACAAGATCATACCTCTAGTTTTGTACAAATCTGTTGTGTTTCTTGGTTTGTATATGTCTAAACATACTCCAAATATGCTCACACCCAGAAGCATTTTAGATTTTTCTCAAGAAATAGATAATCAATCCTTGAAGCTTGGGAATATTAATACCAAAATTCTTCCACAAGCACATAGAATGTAAAAAAGAAAGTTTTAACAATTCATAATTTTAAAATTTGAAAACAATGGTAAAAGATATTATAATTGAAGATTCAAGTTTTGGCCATCAACTTGTGGTCGATGTTCTAAAGACAAATCATAAATGTTAACCTTTATACAACATTGTCTTCCTTAAATCAATTGTGGTATTAAATGCAAATGATCCCTTTTGTTCTTGTATGCGCCAAAAAGTGTAGGATCTTCTGGACCCACTTGACTTCCCGAGGTTGGGCCGAGACATCTGATGTCAAGATCAGATGATTTGGATGCAGGGGATGTGGAAGTCTATGCCAATGTCTTTGGGCAATCTCAATTTGTTCGTTAGTACTACAAACCATCTCAAATCTCTTCCCATGGAGTGCTAAAATCATGGATAATGATATACCATAATGCTTGGTCAATGTTGCTTTCCTGGTTGCTATCCAGTTGAATCACCCTTGGAAATTGTCTGTTTCTTTTGGGTTGATCTTGTTCGGAAATGGTCACGTGTGTAAGGGATTGAAAAAAATAGGACGAGGCTAGACCCGAGGATGAAGAGATAACTCAAATCCTAAGGTTGGCTTGCAATCGTCGTAGATCACGGATTTGTTGGTTGAGTTGTTTTTGTGTTGAAAAAGCTTGAGCATTTAATACGTGGAATCGCTCATTGATAAGGTTAGGTGAAGTGGTGGAGCGAAAGACCTTTTGTCTCAGCTCTGAATTGATATTTGCCTGTATATTGTCTTACTCAAGTGGAGCGGGAACATGCGGAGTTGCCCTACCCTGCCTGAAAATACTTGGTTGTCACGTGTCATCCAAAGGGTGTAAGGGGCTGTCCTATAGCTGCACGAGCTAGATCGGGAGCTACATGGTTTGTTGTAGCTTGTTTGGGAGCTGTTTGAGAATGTATGAGCTTGTGCGGGAGCTATTCAGATGCTTGTTTGAAAATGTTTTAGAAACGTGGTGCTTGCTGGTTTTTAGGCGAATAAATTAGAAATTACAGCATAAATATGTACATGTGATGTTCCCTATAGATCATAGTTACCATATTCGCCCGAACACGGGCAAAATTCGGTTCGGAGCGAACTTTTCATAAAAAACGAACTTGTTCGGTTTGTAATATTCGCCGGTTCGGTGGATTGACTGACCTGTTTTTTAGTTGAAAAATTAAAACGTTTTACCCTAAAAACGGACGCGGAATCCCTAAAAACGGACGCGGAATCACTAAAAACGTATGCGGAATCCATAAAATAGTAAAAATGTAAGCCGAAACCCTAAAAGCGTACGCAAAAAAACGCAAAGCGAAAAAACGCGAAACAGTCTCGGCGAAAGTAAAACAGGCCCGAACGCGCAAAGCGGCTGCAAAACAGTCCCGAACGCAGCCATCGGAGGTCTCCACGAGGTCGGCACGAGCGCATTCTGGTAACTGGTAAGTGCTCGAGCCTCGAACCCTGCAAAAGCTCAAAACTAAAAAACGCGAAATCATTATTCTCGGTTCAGTGCAAATTTGCCAAAAAAAAAATATTAACTGCGAATGGAATTATGGAATGGTCCAATGGAATATGGTTCAGTGCAAATATGGTTTTCGAAATATTGTTAGCATGTAAAAAAATTAAAAAATATTGTCCTAATATATGTTTTTGCAGGTTCAGAGAACAATTGGAAATTGGAAGGTAAAGGAAAAGAAAAGTGGGTCAAGATGTCTAGCAGCAATCGTTCTGTGGAGATGAAATACATCGTCCTAAGAGATGGTAATAAAATACATATGAGATGCACCTTGTGCAATGGGAATATTACAGGCAGTATAACTAGAGTTCGGTACCATTACTTGGGAGGATCCAAAGATGTCAAACAGTGTCCAATAGCAAATGTGAATTCAGAGGAAGGTGAATACAAAGATTTCATACATCGAGTTCAAACTAAATTTAATGTGAGTCGTGTTGGAGCATTAGCTTCAGAAGCAAAGAAGGCTAAAATCCAACACTCTATCTCACAAATGGGCTCCTTCAACAGTTCAAATCGGTCTCCATCACCATTATCAGAAGGAAGTGGAAGTGCAAGCAAAGTGGAAAAGTCACAAGGTTCATTGAAGTCCATTTGGAGGCCACAACACAAACATGAGGTAGACAGGTTGGCAGCTAGATTGTTTTATGCAGAGGCCATCCCTTTCAATGTAATTCGTTCCCCACATTTCAAGTCTTTTATAGATGCAGCAATTGAGTTTGGCAAGGGTTACACATTGCCTTGTTATGAAAGACTAAGAACTAGTCTTCTTGAAGAGGAGGTGTCATCTATAGCTAGTGAGCTAGATGAAATGAAAAAAAGTTGGAAAAGAACAGGTTGCACAATAGTGAGTGATGGATGGTCAGATTCAAGGCGAAGGCCGCTCCTAAATCTTTTGGCAATATCTCCTCAAGGTGCAATGTTTATAAAATCTATTGATACAAGTAATGAGCAAAAAACTTCTCTTTTCATTTCCAAATGCATTGAATCAGCTATTTTGGAGATAGGAGAAGATAATGTTGTTCAAGTTATTACGGATAATGCAGCCAATTGCAAAGGAGCAGGAGAGATACTCATGGATAGATTTCCTCATATCTTTTGGACACCTTGTGCAGCCCATGTGTTGGATCTTTTGCTTGAAGATCTATCAAAAATAGAATGGGTAAGCAATATTGTGATTGAAGGAAAACAAATCTCTAAGTTTATCCTCAATCACCGGTTGACATTGAATTTGTATCATTCTTTTGCAAAACGTGAGCTTCTTTCCCCTGCTGAAACAAGATTTGCCACCAACTTCATTACTTTGCAAAGGGAGGTAGAGGAGAGGACAGCATTGAGAAAAGTGGTGGTTACAGATGAATGGACAGAGTCAAAGCTTTCCAAGGAAACCCATTCAAAAGAAATTGAAAAAATTATCTTAGGGGACACATTTTGGGATGGTGCTAAGAAGGTTGTAAATGTGTTTGAGCCACTTGTTCGAATTTTGAGAATGGTTGATGGTAATCAGCCATGCATGGGTTTTGTATATGAGGGCATGGATAGAGCAAAAGAAGAAATCCAAAAGATACTAGCAAATGATGTTGAAGAAGTCAAGCGTATTTGGGAAATCGTGGACAAACGATGGTTCATGCTACACCGTCCTCTACATGCAGCAGCTTGTTATTTGGATCCTAAATTAGTAGAGGTAGATCATGATGCAGATGAGGAGATAAAGAGAGGTATACTTGCAACCATAGACAGGTTGGTACATGATGAGGATGAGAAGGAAAAAGCAAGAGAACAACTTACTATTTTCAAGAACCAACTCAAAATGTTCGGTGAAAAAGAAGCAAGGGCAAGTAGGATGACATGGGAACCATCTAAATGGTGGCAGACTTATGGGTCTTCTACTCCACATTTGCAGAAGCTTGCCGTGCGAATTTTCAGCCAGTGTTCTAGTGCTTCTGCTTGTGAAAGAAATTGGAGTACACATGATTTAATCCACAAAAACAAGAGAAATCGATTAGGGGCTCAAAAACTCTCTGATCTTTTGTGCATAGCAATTTACGATTGCTTACTCACTCTCTTGCAAATGAAGATGACAACTCTCGCTTGGGAGAAGCATGTTTTGGAGATGAAGAAAATGTTGATGATGATGACCCTACTGCTGCAATATTAGATGAAGATGCTAGTGACACTTTTGATGTAGAAGCAGGATTTGATGTTGCAAATGTTTAAAATTGCATTTTTATTTTTGGTTAATGCTCAAAACTTTGAAGTTTGAGCAATGGATAATTCTCATCGCTATATATTATATCAATATGTATGAACAATGAACTTATGAAGTATGAAGTATGAACTTATGAACTATGAATTTTCATTGTCTGTCATAAATATAACTTGTAAGTCTTAAGTTTACCATGGATTTTGCTATACATTTATATGTTTTAAGACTTTAGTATACTTGTATGTTTATTTATTTGTATGTGTGATTGATTTTTTTGAAGCAAGTATGGATAATTATTTAGTTTTATATTTTTTGAAAATTTATATTTTTTTGAACCATACCGAACCGAACCGAACTTTTGCAAAATTCCGAACTTCCGAACTTTTTCCCATGTCCGAACAACCCGAACTTTCCGAACATGGTAACTATGCTATAGATAGATGATATATGGGGCATTTCTCCATATAGGCACCTGCCCGCATATAGATCTAGATGGGCAGATGGATGGGCATGGGCAGATAGATGGGCATGGGAGGAGAAATGGGCAGAGAGATGAAGAGAGCCGGTGATCCATATCATCGCCTGTCATCTATATTGGGGTCCCATCCCTTCTCTATATGGCGAGATGAGATCCCATCTGGTTGTATCACGTATAGAATGGATGCATCCATGCACCCCTATAGATCTATCTGCCCGGGGGCTGACTTCAGTATTCAGGGCCAAGGCCCGATCCTAGGTGACTTCGGCCGGGTAGGAGACCTCGGGGGCTCGACCCCCCTCTATATATCTATATGTGTTAGGGAAGGGACCATTCCCTATCTCTATATGGCATTGATCACCTATAAATCCCATCTACATCCGTGATATGACTACCCCCGATCAACCCTATCCGCCAGCTCTGATCTGGGGGGCGGTTAGGTGCCTATAGATAGAGGGGCAGCCTATATCTATATCTCCTTTTCTCGGATAGGTCAGCCATATCTCTCTATCTGCCCCTATCTGAACTATCTGCCATATCTATATATAGGGCCCATATATCTATCTGGGAACTGCTTGACATCTAGAGTGGGTGGTTAGGTGCCTATATATCTAGAGGGGGGATAGGATAAGATCTGCTCGGACAGGATAGGTGCCCATATATATAGATGGCGGAAAGGCCTATATATCTATCTGGGATCTGCTCCCAATCTCTATCTCTGGGACAGGTGCTCATCCCCTATCTATATATCTGCTCATATCCCATATCTGCTGCTCGCCATATCTATATATAGGGATAGGTGCCCGAGGGGCAGGGAGGGGTGATCTTGTTTGAAAGAATGGGAAGTGGTTGGTTGCAAGTTTATTTGTTGAGGAATGTGTGAGCTGATTTCTACAATGGAACAGTGGATTTCCTCGATGTTTTAAAATCTACTAATGCAAATCTATGATTAAATGGTTGCTGGAAATTAATTCAACAAAACAAATACTCTGATTTGCATGCAAATGATTAAACAATAAACTGAATGCAATCAAACTTTAATGCAGATTTCTTTTTGATTTTGAAGAATTTTTATACGAATGCAAAATAACGATCCTTTTCCTACCATGCTGAAAGTAAAGTCAATAATTTTCAGATCTGAAATGCAAAGGGGGTTTTCAAATGCTCTTTCCCTAAGTGAATGCAAGCTAGAAATGAATTTGATGCTTTCCAATGCAGATGCAAGCTGAATTTTCTTTTCCGGACATGAAGTCTAAACTACAAGTTCAAATGGATTTACTATTCTCCTTTTAAAATGATTTTAAGAAATGATTTTCAACCACCTGGAATGCAAGTATGACTAGCACATAAACAAGATCTAAGATCTACCCTCAGGTATAGGAATAGATTGACAGCAAGCCGCTCCTATATAGGTCAGATCTTAGTTATGCAATAGCCTAGCTATATATCTCCCCCAACCGGCCTACCACTGTTCAGGGCAGATATAGATACAGGGCCTTTGCTTTATCTCTATGATATCTCGCGGATCAAAAGAAAGAAATATAGGGTAGGGCCGATCACACCAGATCCGTTGATCCACTGCACCCCTCATCCCCAGCGTTGCACTCACCCCCTATCTATTCTAGATACGGAATAGCCCCTATCTAGAACTCTATATGGGGTGGGGACCCCGAACTCTCTATCGTATCTAGTCGAGGATAGCTATTCCTGGCCTCCACCCCCCACTCTCTATTGTATTATATATCTTATCTCCCCGTTTCAATCAATAGGGGGTCGAGGGCCATATATGGATGGGGAACATACGCTATATAGATAGTTCGGGGCTCCCCCCGCCCCCCCCATATAGTTAGATGATAAGATCATATGGGATTGCGCTCGATGTCATTTGTCAATCCAGTCATATGGGACTCGGATTTTAAGATTGTGGGACTAAGATCTGATCTAACAAAACAAAATACAACAAGAAAATAGAAATTCCTAGCCTCTCTACGGCAAAAGAAGAAGCTGGAAATGATTTGGAAGCTACCCTTAGCTTGCTACCTCTTTGCTGTTTGCTCAATTGACCCAAGGGAAAGTTTACAGTAGTGAAGGCGATGGAAAAACAATTGGATGAAGCAAAAGGAAATTCATAGCAGCCTGTGACTAAGCTCTAAAGTGAGCGAGAGTGCTGGTTTGCTCTTCTTCAGGCCTTCCTTTTGCGACAACAGATGAAAGCTGAGTTTGAGCAGAGATTTAGATGGTAATAAGCACCAAGGGTGGATGAAGCCTCTCTGATCTCTCACCAAAAGAACTTTTGAAAATGTCTCTGGAATCAAATCTGAAAGGAATCTCCAATCTTAGAGAAGTCCCTGAATTCTTATCTCTCCAATATGAATTTTCCAATCCCCAAAAATGATCGCTCATTCTCTTTTCCATAGAGCAACAATTTCCAAAGTTGGAGTTGATCAAATCCAAGTGCAAGATCCAAAATTTGATAAACAGTCATGATTGGATGCAAGGGAGTGAAGTGGAGCTGGTGTGATCTAGAAATGAATTGGGCTGATTGCCATGCAAGGTGGAAGGATAAACATGCAAGACGAGTAAAAAACCATGTTCTTGGGATAAAATTAGATTGCACATGCAAAGGTCACACAACTGTCGATAAATGCAGGCGGCGATTGTGCGACTTCCGCAACGACTATTGAGTTTGGTAGTCTCATTGCGCAACCACCCTGGCAGTTCGCAAAGGTGCCGCGGCGGTTTGCAAGACCGTCATGACGGTTCGCTTGTAACAAAGTAGAAGGTAGGTTTGAAAGGGGGAAACAATGAAATCTCTAGTATTAGCAGTCGGGGAAAGTTTTGAAGAGCAATTTAAGCAAGAATGAGCAAGGAAAAACAAACTGTGAAGGACAAAAATGGGTCTGAGCATTTTTGTAACAATTTGAGGTCATAGCATCATCATTGGTTCTTTAAAATATATTACCGTGCAAAATTTGGGTGCATATAGCTCCCTTATACACGTGCTATTGTTTAGCAACTATCCTCTCAGTTTGTTGATAGGCACACATCCTCCATTCACCTCGTTGTTTACACTATGTGGGGTGATATATTAAAATTATGCCCCACTCCTTCCTCCCCTCCATCAATGAATTTCCACAAAGGCATTTACTATGCATCCACATCCCCATATTCCTATTTAGTGGCATCCATGCCCCTATTGAGTGCCTTGTGTAATGCACACAAATTTCCCTTCATTAATCAACCTCAATACCTTCACTAGTTCTTTTGTAAGTTGGACAAGCACTCCAAAAGGCCTCATGAAATACAAGGTTCGTTATCCCTATGGCATCGATGAGCTTAAAATATTTTGATTCACTCCACCAATTAGACACTATAAATTCATTTTTTGTGGAGAGAGGCATTGGAAGGAGATGAACATGGAGGCAAATTTGGTGATAACAAGTCAAATAATCCTTTCCATCTATAAATTTCCTTGTCAAACCGAGGAACTAAGTTACCAGAAATGGAAATGAAAACAAAATCCGTAATGGCAATTGTCAATTTTCTAGGAATCCCTAGATCCGAAACCATGTGTGATTGTCTGTGCATTGGAAGGAGATGAACTTGGTGGCAAATTTGGTGATAACAACTCAAATAATATTTTCCATATGTAAATTTCCTTGTCAAACCAAGGAACTAAGTTATAGGAAATGGGAATGAAAACAAAAACCATAATGGGAATTATTGAGTTTGTAAGAATTCCTCGATCTGAAACCATGTGCTTGTCTGTGCAAAAAAAAAGAAGCATAAAAATATATGAAAATAAAGACATATCAGCTACAAGTGAGGTTTTACTTATTCCGATATATGAAATAAATCCTTTTTGCTAAGATGTGGGCCCCACAAATGGCTTGTAAATGGGACCAGATTTGCTGGGGCATGCCTAGAAACTTTTAAAGGTGTTGCTGGAAATATCCTGGTCATTTTTGGGTTTTTCAGGACTGTGTCAGAGTTGTTCTGGTTCATGTTTCCTCTTCGGAAACTTGGATACGGGACCCTTGAGAAGCTATTCCCGCATCTTTGCTAAGGACTTTTGTATGGCTGTAGATGTAGTTTGTAATGCTTTTTACCTTCTTCACAACACATTTGACCCGGTCAACATTTCCCTGTCTTTTAGTGTGAGTTCTATGCAACGGGCAGCACAAGGGGTCCCAAAAATAGAGGAGTGCTTCTCCATCAAAAGTTTATTGCAGCTTCAAAATTTGTAGCATTTTCACTCACAATCTTCAAAACATTTTCCTCCCTGACCTCAGTCAGAACAGTTTCCATCATCTAATGAAGTGTTGGTGTATTTTTAATTTGGTCTGATGCGTCATTTGATTTTGAAAATATTTTACCCTTTAAACACTAAGAAAAGTAAAGCACTTTTTGTTTGCTTCCATCCATCTACCCATCTACCCATCTATCCATGGGACATAATAGGATGGTGGTAGGGACTTGAATTGAAAAGACAAATCAAAGATAAGTACAAAAAAATCATTGACAGCAGTGCCAGTGGCAGGCAATGTAAGAAGCATAATCATAGTCTATTGTAATAATAATGGTAAAGTTGTGCGGCCTTGTAGTTGTGATGTTGTTTCCAACATATATTGTTATAAGGAATGCAGAGAAGCAATTAATTTACTTGCAAGATTGTGTGAGAAGCTTGTGAAGTGAGATGATTAAAAGAAAATTGTAGAGCTTACATCAATTCTGCAAGATCAAATTATGGTATAGTACATGCAGCTGCAAGTGGGAGGAGAAGTGTAGAGCTACTTTTTCCATCGCCCCAAGTTGGCGTGACACCAGATTGCAGAGCTAAAAGGCCCTAGGCAGTCACTAGCACACACTATCAAAGTCTATTGTAGAATATTCAATTAAGTGAACTTCAGCATGAAAAAGGAATCAGTATCAACATGGTGATCGGATCTTGAGATATGTGTGTGATGGGATAACAAGGAGGTATTCTGAACGAATCTCTGGGATGAACTCTGTGGACTGAACGAGAAATGGTCTATACAGACCAGAATGTGCCAATCAACCAACTTAAGCTTTGTGTTTAAAGAAGCTTTCCAAGCTACAGTTTTCTATTCAGTTTTCCTTAATTCGGAAAGACCTTTTGTGTGTATGCTGATGCATCAGGGATTGCGATTGGAGATTTATTCGCTCAATTTAGTGAAAGCATGTAATCAACATAATAACCTTCCAGATGTACACTGTTTTGAACTCAGGCAGTTCTCAATCCCTTTTGCTAATTTACTGGAAGTTGAGTTACAAAGATACAAGGTCATGTACAACACTTAGCTTGAAAATATGTAGAGCTAGGGGACAAGGTATGTCAATGTTGGTATGAGCGATATCACTATTATGAGTGATTCATAACAGCATTTCCAAGCTACGATAGTTAAAATCCAAAGCCTCGGTCAATGCATACGTTACATATAAATAGAGACTTGTAGACTTTGACACATATGCTCATTTTATCCAAGTTTAGACCGTGTTGCCTTTTATAAAGTTCCAACTTTCTGCCACCATTTTGCTGATTTCCTGGTTCCTTATTTCCGAAGTCAATTCTAACTTCTTGCAAGTGAGCTCTGCCAGTATAGTCCCCAAACCTCTCCAGGGTGTATGCGTGTTATCCGGGAGTAACCTTTAAATACCAAAGCTAAAGTCTAACTTCTTGAATTTTCTGTTTATGGTTCTACTTCTATTGCCATCTTTGTTTGTGTTTCTCTGTCAACTGCAACTTCCATTGTTGTAGGAGGGCCAGATTTTCTAAGAGCCTCAAGTAGCTCTGGAATTCTACATTGTGCAAACCACTACATGTTCAAATGCACACAACTTATCTGATCTCTCATGTACATTGTAGATTACAAGTTAAACTATTATTTTGATATCTAAATTTGCTTTTCATGTCTTTTCATGTTATGTGTGTTGTTCACATTAATTCTTCTTTTTTATGTGAGATTCATGATATTTGCTATGTTAATTAGTATCCATAGAATGCCAAATTGGATTATATTTTCTTTGTAGACAAGCTCTCTGGGATAATTTTATAATAGCTAATAATGGGTGCAGATAAACAAAAGGGGTGATACAGTTGATGAAAAGGTTAGGAAACTTGATAACGAGCTTGCTAGATATAAAGAACAAATCAAGAAGACTAGGCCTGGTCCTGCTCAAGAGGCTGTCAAGGCTCGAGCTATGAGGGTACTCAAGCAAAAGAGGATGTAAGTTGGTTGTTTGCAGTTCTTGCCACTGAATGTTTTTTGTGTACCTGCACTGCTGATAAATCTAGTTGTATTTTTTATGGTTACTATCAGCTCTATTAAAGATCTATGCACAAATGTAAATTAAATTTTATGGTAGTTCAATTGCATCTGTTTTTGGAAAGATAATTTTCACTGCAAATAGTATGTGATGGCTAAATTTATTAGAGGGTGTCAAATTAAGCAAAAAGGTTTGAAATTTCAGTGTTATGCGGGGACGCGTCTCCTAGATTTTGGTGATGTCCCGGACGTCCCAAATGTTTGGGGGACTTGCAGACTTGGAGGGGACGTCCCCTATTTTTTAAAAATCTTTCAAAACCTTCTGATATTTTTACTTTTAAAAAGCTGTTATTTTTATGAAGAACATTAAATTATAATCTTGGAAGTATCTAAATAGAGTTTAAATCCCTAAATTTCATTGGATAAAGTTAAAATATTCAATTATTAATTTTATATATTATTTTAATAGCCGTCCCCTTGCTGTCCCCAAAATTCGGAAAATTTTTCCCATCCTGGAAACCCTGCCCCTCCGTCTTCCTGTCCCTGTTTCAACTTATCACATCACAATCTGAAATTCTATTTCTGCTCTAGATTTTGTATTATTTAAATCATTTGTTTATTCTCCTGATTCGCGACTGAACTCCATTTAAAAAATATTTATTTAGTCTGGAAAAATATGTGAATATAGATAAGAATGAATACCCGAATAGTGCCCTAGGCCACTTTGAATGTTTTCAAAGTCTGAAACAATGAAACCCTTCCACGACTGAAATACTTGTGAAAATAATTTGAAGTTCGTCCTGTGCCCTAGCAAGAAAGATTCACGACTGGCATTTTTCCTTCACGACTATGATTTCTCCTTGCTTCCACACATGCTCTCGCTGGTATGGTATTATCTTCAGATCGCAACTGTATTTTATGCCTTTTCGAACCCTCATGACTTTCATTTCTCGTGCCCTTTTTCGAACTGTAATACAACTGTCAGGATTTGTGCTTCTTCCTCATGCGACGACTGATAATAATGATGGCAATGTCGAATGTGTTGTTCTCTTGAACACGACTGGTAATCTGTGAGATTCATTGCGGAAATGGAGTTGTTGGCTGTATTTTCGTCCAAAAATTGCGTGACAGGATTTCAAAAGTTAAATGTAAATCATTAAATACTCTCGCGATTTGCAGGACCTTGATTTTGACTGTGACTTTGCCTTCAATGTCCCTCAAATTTTTCCTTCAAGTTCCTTGCACGCCTGCAATGTCTTCGAAAATCGAAATAAAAATCTTTTGATTTCCTTCTATTCAAACTTTGTGCCCTAACGGGACTGTCACAAAAATATCTTTATTTCCCTCTCTCCTTTTGGTTGTCCCACGCTCTGATACCAATGTTAGAATATGCGGAGAGAGAAAAAATGAAGAAAGAATAGAATGTACAAAGATGAAATGAAGAGAAACCGGAATGCACACATTATTCATTGTGTGTCCGTCCTTTTATTATGTGAAAGATGGTTACAAAGTGGTTGAAGTACTTTCAACCGTATATTAGTTAACACTTAACTAATATTAGTATAACATTAATACATAAGCCTTATATAATATATTTTACTACCTTCTTCCCTCTTCCCCCACATTTCAGGCTGGAACAGTTTCCAGTAAGAAACAGCAAAGCAAAAAGCTACTGAAACACATCAGAAATGCAGGTCATTTGAAATAGCACGTGCCGGGGTGTTTCTAGGCCATGTTTGGCGGCAATTCTTCTTTTAAAAAACAAAAAAAATAAAAAAGTCAATACATTGGTTTTTTTCCCCTGAACTTGTATAATACCCTTGAACTTTTACGAACGCCTTAGGATTATGGTTTTGAAGGACAATATGGATCGGAGATGCCCTTGGGGTCTCGAAGGGGGTGTGAAGCTTCCATATGCTTTCAAGCACACACCTATCCCTGCAAATCAATAAAAAGACCAACAAAACAAACACTGCATACTTTGAAAATAGATCTAAAACAAATGGGAACTCCATGTACAGTGGTGAAGTCTGATAAGCTTTGGCTCCTCAAATGAAACTAACCCTACCCTAAAACTATGAAGCCTCTTCCATGGCAAGCTTTAGCTTGAGGGTTCATGGAGGCTTTCTTGGAGTTTGATGGAGGAGGGACAAGGCATGGATAAGCCTTTCCCTTCTCTCCCTCTTCTTCACCTAATCTTGCTCATGTTGCAAATGAGCCTCCAAATCTTAAGTTGACTTTTATGAAACTTCCTTATGGATTGGGGGAATTTTTAGGGTTTTATCAATCCAATGGCTGTGATAGAATCTAATCCAAGAGAGGGGATTGTTTGCTTTACTTTTGGAGAGAAAAGTCTTTTTAAACTTCTGTTACTTTTTAAGGTGTTTTTACGTTGACTTAAACTTTATTGAGTTGTGCAGCTTATGTTTTCATGTTGAGTTACTTATCTGAATGAGGTTGTCACTTAGGCGATCCCTTTGGTGTAACTTTATGACTTAAGCTTTTTTGTATGCCACTGATTTTTAATAATGTGAAATTGAAATTAGAACCTAACGAGTGCATTGTGATATATTTATTTAACTTTTTTGTATGACACTGATATTTTAATAATGTGAAATCGGAATTAGAACGTAAAGAGTGGATCATTATATATTTATTTATAGTAAATTTGTCCTTCAAATAAAGTATATATATATTTTTTTCAATATGTAATAGCTTTTTTAAATTTTCCAACCAAATTGACTTTTCTAAAAAATATGAATTTTTTAATCCTTCCGAACAAACCAAACTTCTGAAACATGGTAACTATGTATATAGCACACCATCATCTCATTGCAAAACATGAAAATATGAAATGTTAAGTATGTTGAATGTTTTGAACCTTCACGAATACTATATTTTACAAGTGTTTTATCTTTTATGGATAAAAAATTAGTATTATACATTATATATATTTCTATATTTGTTGTAATATTGCATGGATGTTTTGTTTCCATTGTTTTTTTTGAAAATCCATTTTTCCACATTTCAGATCCGCTTCCATTTCCTGGCAACTTAAGGGAGACTTCCTCAGTGTCTACAAGCTTTACCGTTAAGACGAGTTTATCCTTTTCTGGTACCACAAGGATGTATGTGGATTTGCAAACATTGATAGTTCCCTTTTTCGTGGGATTACATCCCCTTTAGGTATTTTCATTTTGTTAGCAGCCTGTATAGTTTGGGTGTAAAAGGGCTTCTGTAGTCTGTGTTGGGCCCATTATTTAGATTTTGAAGCTTCCTGTGCAATATGGAATTGATTTATTTCGAAGGGATCTCTCTGTAAGTTTAGCATTCTAACTTGATTTCAGCATGCAGAAAATAATAAACTAAGATTAAGAATGATCAAACCAAATCGATTTCATTAATATATTAGTGCAAACTTCATTCTAATTGAATAATAATAAGAAACCGCTGTGCTTATTGCCTACTTTCTTATGTTCCCGCATGAAAAGTTGTTTGCATGCACACATATGTGCATGCCTTGGGAATGGACATGTTGCAGCCCTGACCTATAGTGAATGGGTACCACATAAGTATAATGGCCTCGAGAAACCTGAAAATTGTGAGAAGCTACGTGAACAGTGCCAAGAGAGTCTTAAAATTCATGTGCAGAAAAGAAAATCCAAAAAAGAATTAGATTGCAGTTTCTTTTTCGGTTATATTCAGTAGCTGACTAGGCTGGTAGCTAAGGAAGAGCACATCTCTTACCTGCATATTATGTATTCTATAATTATTTGTCAATTGTTTCTTGGACCAGCAAATTATAACTTTTTCATATCCAAATGGTAGCCCTATAAAATACATTAATGATTAAACAAAGAACCTATAACCACATCTATGGCATGCTGAATTCCCTTGGAGGTGTCCACAAGGGTGGTCAGTATGCATTCCAGTATCCAAAAATAAACTATATCTGATTATGCTTTTTGTCCTTAATCTTGTGACAGTTAAACAAATGCATGTGTTGATCCTTTGATCTGATTCAAGACGAACATTTGTGAGTCATTCATAAGCCTCTTAGTGTTAAGACCTTTCGTCCCACCCTTCTTTTTGCATTATTATTGTAATAGATGCTACGGACATATATGCTTTGTAAGTCGTCTGTTGAGCTATTAAGAATAATCCCACATGCATGGGCAGTAGTAGTTTGTAGAATATAACTAGTAAATTAGGGAGTGCTTAGTCCAAGAAAGGCATCCACACATATTATTGTATTGAGCTTGCTCAAAGGAGGTTGCCCCCTCAAAGTGGCCTGTGATCTGGTAATGTGATTTCAGTCTTTCCGTTTAATAAACTCATCTATACCACTTTGCATTGTCAGCTTAATATGTCAAAGGAGGTTCATTACATCTGGTATCAGAGATTTTTCTAGGATTGCTTTAGTTGCATTGATTTTTTTCCAGATCTCAAGGAATTGCAGCGAAAGGCGAGGCGTTCATGCCTTCTTTTGCACTCTTAAAACCTCGACTTGCTTCCCCGACTTGTTTCCCCTTGCTGTTTCTCCAACCTGTTTCCTCGACTTGTTTTCCTGACCTGTTTTCTTGACCTATTTCCCCAACTTGTTTTCCTGACTTATTTCCCCGATCTGTTTTCTTGACCCGTTTCCTCGACCTGTTTCCCCGACATGTTTCTCCAACTTGTTTCCATGACTGGTTTCCTTGACTGGTTTCCCCGACTTGTTTCCTTGATTGGTTTCCCCGACTTGTTTTCTTGACTTGAAAACCTGATTGTATAGAGTACAAAATTATTTTTTCCCACTTATCGGCACCCTCACCACTCTGAGTTTTAGGCTATAGAGATCATTCTGACACCAACTTATTTTTTTCGAATTTTTTTCCCATATAAATAGCTATTTTTAGCCCCCCCCGAACAATCTCCAAAAAGATTTTTTGAGGTCCTCGGAGTAATTATACCATTACAATCGTCTCGTTGAGCTGATCATTTTAACATATAACTCCAAATAGCCTTTTCTGGACCCTTGAAACCCCCTGGTCATGGTTGTAACCCGTGCAAGTACAAAAAATATGGAGAGAAATCACTAACTTGAAGGCACAAGTGACTGAGCTCAAACAAATGATGCAAGGACCCAATCATCAAAATTCCATTCACACTAAGAAGCTCCATACTGAGTCCACTTTTGAACACAATCTCTTCTCCAAATGTTCCCTATGGTCCCAAAACTTGATTTTCCTTGATTCAATGGTACAGATTCAACCGGGTGGATATATTGGGTAGAGCAATTCTTCAGTCTCCACAATACCTAAAACATGAACAATGTTCTTATTGCTTCTTTCCACTAGGAACAAGAAGCCCTACAATGGTACCATTGGTATTTAAAAGCTCATGATGAACCAAAGTGGCCATGGTTTGAATCCCTTATTCCGAAGCCGTTTGGCCCCAGTGTTTATGATGACTTCACAAGAGTGCTCATCAAACTCCGATAAATATGATCAGTCTGTGATTATTGGACGGAATTTGAGAAATTGACCAATCACGTGGAAGGCTTGTCGGATGACTTTTTTAAGAACTTTTTCATAAGTGGCCTCAAGGAGGTAATCCGCTTAGAAGTCAAAATATTTAAACCCAATACCATGATGAAAGCATTGGGCTTGGTCAAATTAGTAGAGGACAATCACAGCGCAATGCCAACCTTTCGGTTTCACTTCATTCAGAAATCCCGTAGCCCAATGTGCTCCCACGATGCCTCCTCCAAAGATAACCCCAATCAAACGTTTTACTGAAGAGGAAATGCAGGAGTGCAAAGACAAAGGCCTCTGTTCCAATTGTGATGACAAGTTCACTAGGGGCCATCGGTGCGTGGAACAAAAATTATACCTCCTGGACGTTGAATCACCCCCTAACCAGACAACTGGGAAGATGCTTAGGTACTTGAAGAAGAAGAGTCGTTGTTGGATGAATCCACCCCCAGGATTCATAACCGGAGATATCGCTCCATGCCTTAGTAGGAGTCACCACCCCTCAAACCATGAGGGTAAAAGGGCATTTCAAAAAAATTCCTCTCACGATCTTAATTGATTCAGGTAGCACACAACTTTATTGATCCACAGCTGGCCAAACAAGCCGATTGCTTTGTCTATCCTTTTTCTAGCTTTGAAGTTATGATTGATAATGGTGGTACATTGCCTTATAAGGGAAAGTGTCGTAACGTTCGTATTGCAATAGTAGATTATAATCTTCATTCCGACATGTTTGTCCTATCCCTGAGTGGATGTGATGTCGTTTTGGGAGCTCAATGGTTACACACACTTGGACCCATCTTACGAGATTTCTCTAAACTATGGATGCAGTTCTCTGACAATGGGAGAAAACACACCTTAAAAGGTCTTGTTCTAGGCGCCATTAGTACTGTTAGTTCCCATTGTATAGAAAACCTTCTGAAAAAAATCACACGGGTTCATTGGTCAGTTATTTTCTATACAGCTGACTCCACCTCCCTCTTCGAGCACCCCTACAGATTTACAAGCCATTTTGGAAAAACATGCTACTGTCTTTGGTAAGCCCAAGGGATTGCCACCTTCACGTCTAGATACCGGTACCCATTCTTACAAAAGACAAATTGAAAAGCTCGTCCAAGAACTTCTCAAGGCGGGAGTCATTTGTCCCAGCACTAGTCCATATTCCTCCCTAGTTTTACTTTTCCACTAAAAAGATGGCTCGCGGCCTCTCTGCATCAATTTCAGGGAACTAAACAAGATCACTATCAAGGATAAATTCTCTATTCTTGTGATTGATGAGCTTCTTGATGAACTTCATAGCGCACAATTTTTCTCCAAATTGGATCTCCGCTTTGGGTATCACTAGATTCGTATTAATGAGGAAGACATTTCGAAGACAACCTTCCGCACTCTTGATGGTCACTATGAATTTTTGGTCATGCCCTTTGGGCTTACGAATGCGGCATCTACATTACAAGGCTTGATGAATAAGATTTTTCGACCCTTCCTTCGTCAATTCATTATAGTTTGAATTACTTCCTTGAACAATGGGTCTCATCTCGTGCTCAATAAAAGTGGGTCTTTAAACTTGTGGGGTATGACTATAAGATCACCTATAAGAAAGGGAAGGAAAATGTGGTTGCGGATGTTCTCTCTTGCTCTTTTGAGGATCAAGCCTCCCTCTATGTAGTAACCGTGCCCATCCCAGAATGGTTGCAACAATTCCAACAAGAATGGGAAAAGGATCCATCCATGCAAGACCTCATTCAACAATTGGTTTCCGATCCTAACTCCTCACCACACTACTCTTGGGATGACATTTATTCGCGGTATAAAGGGTGCTTGGTGATAACACCTAAAATCGAGCTTTGCCATGCAATTCTTCTTGAACTCCATGCTTTGCCGTCTGCGGGTCATTCGGGTTTCTTGAAAATGTATGAGAGGGTTCGTAGGAATTTATTTTGGCAGGGAATGAAGAAAAATATCAAATAGTTTGTAGGTGAATGTGATACATGTCAACAAAACAAGGGTGAAACAGTGGTAACCCTGGGCTTGTTGCAACCATTGCCAATTCTAATAAAGATTTGTACAAATATTTTTGTGGACTTCATTGAAGGCCTCCCTAAATCTAGTGGAAATTCAACCATTCTGGTAGTGGTGGACCGCCTTTCTAAGTACGCACCCATATACGGTCTCAACCATTGCCCAAAGTTTCATTGACCAAATCTTTCGCTTCCATGGGACCCCAACTTCAATTGTCTCAGACTATGATGCCGCTTTCACCAACCATTTCTAGACAAAATTATTCCGTAGGATAGGTACCCAATTGCGGTTGAGCTTTGGATATCACCCATAAACAAATGGTCAAATTGAAATTGTTAACAAATGTTTGAAAACATTCATTCGATGTTTTACCTCTGAGCACTTGCAACAATGGGTCAAGTGGCTACCTCTTGCTAAATGGTGGTACAGTACATCGTATCACACCTCCACCAAAATGGCTCCATATGAAGCAGTCTATGGCCAACCTCCACCACCTTTCCTCCCTTACACTCCTGACAGTTCTTTAGTTTAGGCCGTCAACACTGCCCTCAGCCAACGGGACCAAATTCTCCACTCTTTGAGAAAATCTTTATATGGCGGAAAACCATATGAAACAAGCAGCAAATCAGCACGCTCGGAGCGCAACTTCCAGCCGAGAGATATGGTTTTCCTGTGCTTACAACCATATAAACAATCTTCCTTGAAGCTCAAAGGGTGTGAAAAGCTTGCCCCGAAGTTTTATGGACCCTATAAAGTTCTCCAAAACATTGGTGGAGCTGTTTATAACTTTATCCTGTATTTCATGTCTCTTGTTTGAAGAAAGTTATTGGATAACACATCATTGCATAAACAATACTCCCCGAGCTTGACAACGAAGGATCCATCCTTTTTAAACCTGCCTCAATTCTCGATAGGCACATCCGTAAACTTTGCAACCGTTCCATCACGGAGGTCTTGATCCAGTGACATGGCATACAACTAGAAGATGCAACTTGGGAACCCCTTCTCTAAATTCAACAATAGTTCCCACAATCACAACTTTGTGCTTAAATTTTTTTTAAGGGGGAGGGGATGCTAAGACCCTTCGTCTTACCCTTCTTTTTGCATTATTATTGTAATAGATGTTACGGACATGTATGCTTTGTAAGTCCTCCCTTGAACTATTAAAAATAATCCCACATGCACGGGTAGTTGTAGTTTCTAGAATAGAATTAGTATATTAGGGAGTGCTTAGGCCAAGAAAGACATCTACGAATATTATTGTATTGAGTTTGCTCAAAGAAGGTTGCACCCTCAAAGTGGTCTGCGATCTAGTAATGTGGTTTCAGTCTTTCCGTTTAATAAACTTATCTGTACACATTGTGTTGTTCGACTTAATCTGTCATAGGAGGTTTATTACACTTAGACTAGCCTGCTGTTGCTGATGGCATTACCTGCCGTCTCTTGCAAAGAGTAATTGACAAAGTATTCTAATTATAATTAGCGTGTGTCCAATGAGCCTTCATCTATATACAAGTTATTACAACATTTCCACTCCATGAAAGGATTTTATATAACACCATTGCAAATATCATTTTTTTTCTTTAAATCACATTGTATATTATCTATGAATGAAGAAGAGATTACAAGCCTAAAGATACGTTATTGTATCACTGAAATGTCTACTTGTGATGCCACCCAAATAATATTGTGAGACAGATGAAGTAGTTTCCATCCAAATAACACACAAGATATACTTCTTCAACATGTCTACAATTATATCAACTCAATAGCTTTATACAACTCTGTAATGTACCCTTTTCAGAATTAATTGGTATTGGATACCCAAAGCCTATTATTATTATTTTCCGTAGGCTACGGAGAAATTGAAGAGGGAAATAAATTAATTTAAGTGGTCCAAGGGTACTTTTATATTTTAATTAAAAAAAAGACACTTAAATTATATTTTTAATAAGTGGAGACCTGTTGGCGAAATAATTTGTCACAAGGGCAAATTATGGGTTTCACCAATGCTCTGGTGTTTGTCCCTCTGCTTAGGAATGAAGCAACTCTATTTATTGAAAACAAGAAATATATACAGTACTCTTAACCATCGTGGGTGGCCTTTCGACCGGGGATCACATAGGAATACTCCACTAAACCCATGTGCAAAAAGGTGGAGGAAACGTGTGTGTATGGAGAGAGAGGAGAAAGTGAGAAGGGGGTTTTACTCAATAAATAGCAAACTGAGTTTATTGACGTAAAACCAGAATATTTCCAAGTTAACAATGAGAAGACACCATGTCAAGGAAAGAGGAACAAAACACAAGAAGACACCATGTCAAGGAAAGAGGAACAAAACACAAGTAAATCCAAATTTATTTGCATAATATTGCACAAGTAACCATGCTTACGGAGTAAAGTTGAGATGGAGAGGAAAACATAACACAAGGAGATAGAAGAATTGTAGTTTTTTGCTTGTATTAAGACAATGGGAGCTATCAACCAAGAAAAACCAACCCTTTGGAATGGAGAAGCCATTCCAATTTATAACTTTACAATCTGTCTTTTCATCTACACCCCACATGACCTTTCACAGTCCCACACTTGTGACCTTTCACATTCCTTTAGGAAAGAAAAATAAGCCCATACTCTTGTCCGACGTCAGGTCGCCGGTTGCGACCAACCAATCTTGCCACGTCGAGACCATAGTTGATAGTGGGGAGTGACTGAGATCATAACACACACCCCTTTCTTCATTGGCTACTTTGCGTCATCCCCATTCCCTTTCTTCGTTGACCTCATCTTCTTACCCCTTACTCGAGAAGGGCTAGCGGAATTTTACAATGAAAAATTATAATGGTCAATTAAGTGAATAAGACGAAAGAGCCATAAAGTACAATTTACAATGGAGAATTAGAAAGTAAAGAGAGAGGACGGAAAGAGAAGAGATTAAGAATGAAGAAGGATGAAGAAGCTCCGAGTTACTTTGTAGACATGCACTCTAGTGAACTCTTGATCCTTTGACCACTTCCTAAACTTGATGAAGCCTCTTAGTGCACTCATCTTTCACAAACCTCCCCTTCGGGGAATCCTCGGAATGATCAACTTTCGTGGTCCGATTAGGTACCCTAAGAGGAGTGAGAAGTACATGATCAGTAGACCCGTTGAAACCAATGAGAAAAACCTTCTTCCACTTGAACCAACCTTCCAATCTCTGAAACACTGCCATGTCTCTCTAATCTTTCTTGCATTTGGTGAACTTGGTGTGCATAATGAGACAACTTGCTCGCATGGGGTGATGTTGGTGATCCTGTCACTGAATGACCATGGTGACCTGTGAGACACAGTGGAGTACAAGACCAAATCCTTTGATCTAAGATGGGTGAAGGAGAGAGACTGAACGAAGAATGCTTCCAACTTTTTATCGACTCATCTGATGAGATGAGAATCACTCTGAGACCAAATTTAGGGAACCGAGAGGGCATCTGTTTCTCTTGAGTCGCAGTTCAACTGTTGATCCTTTGCAAGTATGAACTTGTCCATGTCCATTCCTGTGAGGCAAGCTCTTGAGAGGTGATCACCACATTGTTACAAGTGGGGATTTGCAAGCATTAAAAAAGACCATTTGGAATGAGGATTGCTAGAATTGGACCGTTGTTCACTAGAGATGTTTTGTGAATCGGGTCACAATGTGGTGCACAAACTAGAACTAGCTGTGTTTTGAAACAGGGGACCATTTTCTCTATATAGGAGGCTCAACATCCTTGTTTCTTAACCAATATCCCGACAGTTACTATTTTTAGTAATCCTTATTTTGAGAAGTCCATTTTAGTCATTAGTTGCTTAATTTGGCACTTTTGAATTTCCTTGATGTTCAAAGGGCAATGGCAACTTTGATAATGAACTGTTTGTAGCACTTACTATTTATAGACAGTGATGCTTAGGAAGACTTACTATTTTTGGATGTGGGTCTTCCCGGTGTCGGAATGGAACAAAAGTGGTATCAAAAGTTTCTGTTTTGCAATGTGAGGCTTTGCTCCAAATTTCAAAGAATTTCAATCACTGAGTTTTTGTAGATCCGAGAAAACATATTTTTTGGTTGAATATTTCAAATGGCTATAGAAAATGATACAAAGCATCAATGGAGGCATGCAAATACTCTTCTTAAAGGCATTTTTGTAAGGAAGCTACAGTCAAAATCTCATGGCAAATGGACACAAGGTTCGGGAGCTATGAGCAAAAAGGGTTTTGGCATGGAGGATGTTTGAAGAAATTTTGGCAGCGTAACACTACAACAATGGAGGGAGAGAGAATCGCATTGGAATACAAAAATGGCTAAGTATGAAGTTTTACCCCTTTCAAATTCATTTTCCTTCTCACTAGCTCCATTTAGCTCATCTTCAACTCAAACTAGCTAACCTAGGTTTGGTGGAGGCTAGAGGTGTGGTTGCACCCTAAAAAATAGGGGACAAAGGGACAAAGGGACATCAACCTCTCCAAAATGCGCCATGGGTGAGGCTCTCATGACAAAGGGGTCAGATTTGGTGAGAATGGTGAGTTGTTAACACTTCCCTAACACTCAAGTTGTCACTTTCAAGTGACGAAAAGTTGCCTCCATAGGGGGAACGCACTTTTGTGTCCCCCATGTCCCCTTAGCTGTTGGGACAAAGGGACATCAAGCCTCCAAAATGCCGCCATGGGTTAATCTGTCATGAAAAAGTGGCCAAACATTAAGTTAAGCAAGTTTATAACACCTTCTAACCACTTAAGTTGGCACTTTAAGTGACGCAACCAACTCCTCCGTAGGGGAGCACATTTTGGTGTCCCCATGTCCCCTTGCACCAAGGGACAAGGGACATCCAAGCTCCAAAACTCCACTCAAAGCTGATTGGTTGTGCTGACGTCATCAAACTCAACGTGAAAATAGACTAAGGAGTGGATTTTTAGGCCCGAGAGCAAGACATGGAGTTTAAAGGGCCAACCTTATATGATTTTGACTCCAAAGAACCTACTGAGTCGATTCCCACCATTTTCAAGATCTGATTCAACTTGCAATTTGCCTTTTCAATCCACTTTCCACTTTTTCCTACACGCGTGCACTAGTAAGTGAAGTTGCCACTGGAGTCCATAATAAGTATGAACAAATACAATACATGTACCATGAGGAGGGTCTAATGTACTTCACTTTGATATTTGGTTAGGCTCCTAACTCTGCCCGAGGTGTCTAAAACCCTTTGAGCAATTTCCATCTTGTATAAAAACTCTTGTGCTGCAATGATGGACATTTTTCCGCATTTTTATACTCCTAAAATTCTATCTTGATTATTGCACCATGAAGTAGGCTCTGTCAACTTTCCAATACCTGTGATCTGGCTTCCCAAGACCTCTCAAGGCTTCTGAAACCCTTTGACAAAGGTGACTAGCTCCTTTGAAATATGCTTTTCCCAATGCCTTGCCCAAAAAGACCCGGTTTTGCTTGAAAGTTTCCCGACATCTCATGGCTTCACATAAACTTTCTAAACTGCCTTGGATCTTCCTATTACTCTCCCGCACAACCTCCTTATGGGTTGTGCCCTTGTAGTTAGCTTCTGGGGATGTCCTCCTGTGACAAGAAGACCAAAAATAGCCCTTTTGAAGCCTTCGGGAGCATAGTTCTTTCTTATATCTCAGTACCCTCATGAATCAAGCTAGGTACACTTCTCTGCGAATGAAACACACTTGAAAATCATGTTGGCACGTTCCTCTCGGCCAAAATGAGGATGACACAGTTGAAATGCTAGTCAGAGGAAAGGTTTACATTGAGCAGGAAAGGGGATTTCAAGTGTGGGTTTGGTTGTCATGACCAAAATTTTAAATTTTGCATGTTAGACATTTATCATGACAACAGGGCCCAAAAAGCAAAAATAGAATTAAATAATAATAGAATGAACTTCTATTATGGGGTGCCAAAGATAGAATAAAGAATAAAAAAAACCTATTGTGGGGTGCCAAAGATAGAATGGGTTGCATGAGTATCAAGCTTCTAATTTTCGATGGGGCGCCAACATTGGAGAGGGGATAACGTAATTTAATATTATTTATTGAGCATTAACTCTAAAAGGGAGCCCCGACTTTGGAAGAAGGCATTAGAAGTTATTAGTTATAAAAGCAGTTTTTGGGGATTATCGTGATGCACCATGGAAATTTATCAACGACTTCTTTGTTTGTAAGTAGCTTCTGCTTCTGCATTAGCAATAGAGGACGAAAACCCTCATTTGCACACAAATCTGAGGATGGAAACCCTCATTTCTAAGCTTGACAATTCCATTTAGGAGTTGCAGTGATCATTTAGGGTACAATTATTCATCCATCTCAGATAAGACATCATATTCAAGGGCATTTTAGCATCCAGAACAACTGCAACTAGTAAGCCCCCCGTTGGGACCGAATTTTAGTACTGACACCACATTTGGGGTTAGTATTCAGTCAAATCAGTTTGCATGCTTTTATTTTTTGTTCATCTTTTCATCTTAATCAACCATTGTGCGAAAATAATTGTATTCGGACATTTTAGTGCTTTCATTAAAGCTGATTTGAAATAAATAAATAAAAGTGTGTTTTTCTACATATTGGGGTTTGCTTTTTAAAATAAATATCAATTTGCTACTGCTGTCAAAAAAGTTCAAATTTTTATACCGCTGTCCTAGCTTTTGACAAAATTTCCAGATTGTTAGAAAGTATTTTATGGGGATATTATAGTGGTATTAGAGTGAATTTCCACCTAGCTTGTGGAAGTGGTAAAAAAAGAAAGAAAAATTGCGGTTGTGAACTTCATGTAGGGTGGTAACAGAGAAGCCAGGTACAAGTAAATGAAGAAAAAAAGCTACAAAACAACTGTAAGTCATGGGTAACAGAGACCCAAAGGATGTATGTTTTAGCAGGCTTGTGCAGGGACATGAACGTTTTGCAGATATGATGGTTTAGTTAGTCCACACCATGCAAAACACAAATGTGCAAAGAGCTCCAAATGGTGAGGAAGTTCTTCAGGGGTGAACAATAATCAACACATTCACAGGAAAGTCACCCATTCTATTGTTAGGCTCTTCAAGCCTGATTTCCTTCGTAGGGAGGAAGCAGTTCCATAGGTGGAAATTCAGCCATATATAGTGGATGATATTGCTGCAAGTTAGAAGGAGTACATGGCGCTTCCAAATGAGATTAGAGAGGCAACATCACTGACCAATTTTATTAATATGAAGAAAAACAGGAGTGGACCAAGAGTTGATCCTAGGCCACAAACTAATCAGAGAGACCTGCAACAAACATTAGGGAAGTTGTCACTCCTTACTTTCGATGGCTCTGGTAAGAGTACAACTCGAGCATAGATACAATTGGATACCTTCTTATCACTCAAGCCAATGTTGAAGGAGGAAGTCATCAAATTTGCAACCCCTATTTGGAAGGTATAACACATGAGTGGTGGTACTATGGGCTAATCGCACATGAACACAATCACATCCACTCATATGGTGAGTTCATTGATAGGTTGATAGAAAGATTTGACAGAGTTGCTCCAGAAATTTATTTTCGAAAATTAGCTCAACTCAATCAACTACATTCAGTAAGTTACTATGTAGCGGAATTTCAGAAGCTTTCTGTGATGATATCTGATGTGACAGAGAGAAGATTGGTTGTTTTGTTCATGGAAGGTTTAACTGAATCTCTTAGGGGTTTGGTGAAAACTTTCAGCCCTATCTCTCTACAAGGATCCATAAAAAAGGCTTTGGATTTGGAGACTTAGCCCCAAAAGCGAGATATCAGTCTATAGGACAGGACACAACACAACCAAAACCAACATCTTATGGGAAACAGAAGAAGCCATTTCAATAGGGTAGTTCTCAACAAAAGGAGCTGCCTAAAACCAACAAGGAGAGACAAGAAATGAACTTAGAAGAAATTGTGTTTCACTTGCAGAGATCCTTGGGGACTGGGTCATAGATGTCTTCGTAAAGGTCAGGTGCACTATGTAAAGGTGATATTAGATGATGAAGTGGAAGAAGAGGAACCAGAAGTGGAAAAAGAAGAGGAAGAATCGTTACTTGAAAATAAAGGAGAAACAAAGACTGCAGATGGTACTCTTGCAATTTGCTACACTTTCAGGTGCTCACAAGTATCATCCTTTTAGAGTTTGTGGAGTACTTCATGGGCATAAGGTAACTATTTTGATTGATAGTGGGGGAACTCACAACTTTATTGATGAGGGTTTGGTAGCGAAAAGAGGTTTGAAAACAAAGGATTTATAGGGTTTTAATGGTATAGTAGCTGATGGCTTTACAATTCTGTGCACCAAGAGGGTGAAGGGATTGGAGATTACTCAAAATAAGCACAAGATTTGTAATGATTTCATTTTGGTAGGCATACTAGAAACTAACGCGGTTTTGGGAGTGCAGTGGTTGCATTCAATTGGGGAATGCACATCGAATTATCAAACTACGGAGCTAAAATTCAAAGAGAAGAGGTTGTACTTTATGGTATGGCCAATGGAGCACCTAGGCTATCACAACAAAGCAGATAGAGAGCTTTTCGTAAGGGACAAGTAGCTTGGACAGCCCATTGTTTGGTGAGTATTTCCACTTCTAATACTAATGATAGATCTTATCATGTGGATATACAATTTATTTTGGAGAGGCATGGTACAATATTTAGTGATTTACCATCAGGATTGCCACCGGATAGAGGATTCCAACACATCATAGAGCTGGAAACAGGTTCTAAACCTGTTATGATTACTTCTTACCACCATCCTAGAGTTTACAAAGAGGAGATTGAGAAGACAATCAAAGAGCTATTGAAGATGGGATATATCCGGCCTAGTTCTAGCCCTTTTGCTTCTTTAGTTGTTGTGGTGAAGAAGGATGGGACAATGAGGATGTGCATTGATTACCGTGCTTTGAATAAGAAGACTATAAAAAACAAGTACCCAATACCCAAGATTCATGAATTGATAGATGAATTGCATGGAGAGGTGTATTTTTCCAAAATTGATTTGAGATCCGGTTATCACCAAATCAAGGTAAGAGATGAAGATGTGCACAAAACAACTTTTCGTTGTCATTTTGGGCATTTTGAATTCTTGGTAATGCCTTTTGGTTTAACCAATGCTCCAGCTACTTTCCAGTCATGCATGAACCATGTTTTTAGTGAGCACTTGAGGAAATTTGATCTAACATTCTTTGATGACATTATGGTGTACAGTAAGACCTAGGAAGAGCACCTAAAACACTTGGATACAATGCTGGAAATTTTGGAACAAAGCTCTTTTTGCTAAGGAATCCAAGTGTGTGTTTGGAATGACTGAAATTTTATACTTGGGACATGTCATTAGTGCCCAAGGAGTACATGTTGAGCAAGAGAAGATCCAAACAATATTGGATTGGCCTCCACCCACCATTTTGACACAATTGAGGGGATTCTTTGGTCTTTGCAGTTACTACACAAGGTTTGTGAGAGGTTTTTCACAACTTGTTGCCCCATTGACTGATTTGACAAAGAAAGGAGCTTTCAGCTGGTCCGAAACAACCCAAACAACCTTTGATAAACTCAAAAAGGTAATGAGTTCTTGCCCAGTATTGGCTGTACCTGATTTTTCTATTCCTTTTGTGTTAGAATGTGATGCATCAGGGGAAGGAGTAGGGGCTGTTTTGATGCAAAAGGGGCATCCCATAGCCTTTGAGAGCCGGAAACTTAGTGAAGTAGAGCGTGGATTCTCTATTTATGACAAAGAAATGTTGAGCATGATGCATGCATTGGCAAAATTCCAGCAATATTTGGTTTGTGGCAGGTTTGTGGTCAAAACTGATCACAACAGTTTGAAGTTCTTTCTTGGCCAGCAGGACTTGAATGCCAAACAACAAAAGTGGGTGAGTAAGCTCCAAGCTTATAATTTAGACATAGCGTATGTTAAAGGGAAAAAACAACGTTGTAGCATATGCTTTATCTAGAAAACCTTTTCTCTGCTCTATATTTGAAATCTCTGTTGATTGGAAAGTATTTGCACTAATGAGATCTCTGAGGGAAAAATACAGGATAACAAGTACATGGTGGTTGATGATCTTATTCTTTACAAGGATAGAATCTATTTGGTACCTGAATCAAAGGTAAAAAGCAAAATCGTAAGGGCTGTCCATGATACAACTTTAGTCGGTCATCCAAGGTATTTCAAAACCTACAAGCAGATCGGGGACAAATTCTTTTGGAAAGGACTCAAGGAAGAGGTCCTCCAATACATTAGAGAGTGTAATGTGTGGCAACAAAACAAGGCATAACATGTTTTTTCAATGAGTTTGTTGTAGCCCTTATTCCAAACAAAAAATGGGAAAGTATATCAATGGATTTTATCACAAGTCTTCCCAATGTTCAGGGTAAGAATTGTATTTATGTAGTGGTTGACCGACTCACTAAATATGCTCACTTTTTTGCTATTCCTTTTGAGTTTAAGGCTCCACAGATTGTTGATTTATTTTTCAGAGAGGTTTTTAGGCTACATGGATTGCCTAAAAATATTGTGAGTGATAGGGATAACAAATTCCTTAGTTTGTTTTGGTAGGAGCTCTTTCGCTTGACAAGGACGGAGTTAACTCCAAGCACTAGCTATCATCCACGGACAAATGGGATTGAGGGATATTTGAGGAATTATGTGGTAGGGCAACAATCAACTTGGGTCAAATGGCTTTACATGGGAGAGCATTGCTACAATACCACTCATCACATGTCCATTGGTATGACACCTTTCAGAGCTTTGTATGATTATGATGCTCTTTCCTTCGTGGATTTGGTATTTGCAGATAGTAGAGTGTCGGGGGGCAAGAGACTTGGTTGCACATAGACGATATATTGGGGATACTCAATGAAAATATCCAACATGCACAAAACCAACATAAATTTTATGCGGACCAACACCGCATTGAGAAGAATTTTGAAGTTGGTGACATGGTTTTCTTGAAGTTGCAACTCTTTAAACAATTTTCCTTGAAGAAGAGTGGAGCTGAAAAGCTCAAACCTTGTTTCTATGACCATATAGGATTAAGTAGAGGATAAGAGAGGTTACCTATGAGCTGGATTTGCCAAAACAGAGTAAGTTACATAATGTTTTTTTGTCTCATGCCTTAAAAAGGCTTCGGGACAACATATTATTCCTTCCATTGAATTGCCTCCTTTGGATGATGAAGGCAAACTTGTTTTGGTTCCTGAAGTAATTTTGGATTTCAGAGAAAAGAAGTTAAGGAACAAGATTATCACAGAGTATTTGGTATCTTGAAAGGATTTTCATTTACTTGCAGAGGATGCTACTTGGGAGGGTGCTGAAATTCTCAAGCATCCCAGCTTGTAATTGCTTGAGGGCAAGCAATTTTGGGAAGGGTGGACCCTAATGTCCCTTTTTTAGAATTAATTGATTCTGGATACTTGAAGCCTATTCTTATTATTTTCCATAGGCTAAGGGGAAATTGAAGAGGGAAATAAATTACTTTAAGTGGTCCAAGGGTACTTTTATATTTTAATTAGAAAAAAGACACTTAAATTATATTTTTAATAAGTGGGGGCCTAAAAAGAAGAAATAGAATAAAATAATAATAGAATGATGAACTTCTATCATGGGGTGCCAAAGATAGAATAATAATTAAATAAAGAATTCTATTCTAGGGCGCCAAAGATAGAATGGGTTGCATGAGCATCAAGCTCCTAATTTTGGATAGGGTGCCAACATTGTAGAGGGTATAAAGTAATTTAATATTATTTATTGAGCATGCATGTAACTCCAAAAGCGGGCACCAACTTTGGAAGAAGGCCTTAGAAGTTAGAAAAGCAATTTTTGGGGATTATTGTGATGCACTTTGGAAATTTATCAACTATTTCTTTTTTTGAAAGTAGTTTATGTTTCTACATCAGCAATAGAGGACGAAAATGCTCATTTACACACATATTTGAGGACGGAAACCCTCGTATCTAAGCCTAGCAATTCCATTCAGGGGTTGTAGTGATCATTCAGGGTACACGTATTCATCCAGTTCAGCTAGGGCATCATATTCAAGGCTGTTTTAACATCCAGAACAAGTACAACTAGGACGTCCTCCTTTGGGAATGAATTTCAGTACTGGTGCCACATCTGGGGACAGTTTTCAGTCAAATCAGCTTGCATGCTTTTATCTTTTGTTCATCTTTTCATCTGGATCAACCATTGTGAAAAAATAATTATATTTAGACATTCTAGTGTTTCATTAAAGCCGATTTGAAATAAATAAAAGTCTGTTTTTCTACATATTGGGGTTTGCTGTTTTTTTTAAAATAAAAATCAGTTTGTTGCTGCTGTCATAAAAGTTCAAATTTTTATACTGCTGTCCTATGTTTTGACGAAATATCCAGATCTGTTAGAAAGTATTTTCCAGGGATATTACAAACTCCGAAGCATTTGAATATGCTGTTTGAATTAACTTGAATGAGCACATCCAAATTAAACCACAAGATGTAGTTTGATAAGGTGAAATTTGCACACAAGCTCTATGAACTTTTACGATAGTTGGTTTACTCCATTAAAAAGAGCACTTCTTTGTTTGGCATAAAATTAAAAACTCTAGCAATGCCAATGCCCACTTGACTAGGGCCAGTCTTCTCTTGGTTTACAGAGCTATGCTGAATGTGATTATACTGTTCACAAGAAGTGCTCTAAAAGCATATAACAAGCACCTGAGGGTTTGGAGGTCACTTGGGGAATGGGCGTTGGCACATTCTCAACTATGGGGATTTGTTTTCTGGCACATACCTCTCTAGTTGCATTATGTGGGGTATCTGAAAATAGTGGACATGAATTTGAGCCCTCGAGTCTCCAAGCTCTTAAGCATATACCAAGCACCTAAAGGGTTTGGAGGGGATTTGGGGAACGGGCATTGGCACATTCTCAACTATGGGGACTTGTTGTCTGGTGCATACCTCACTAGTTGCATTATGTGGGTATCTGAAAATAGTGTATATGAATTTGAGCCCTTTAGTCTACCTGACCTAAAATCAAATCAAATCCCATTGTCTTCCTGACTAACATCGGGCCTTAGCTTGAGTATTTACATTTCTTTCTAAGGCACATCAAACATATCCGAGAGCCTGTGTTACTGTCATATTAATATGTAAGCACTATGATGCTGTAAATCTAATATGCTTTTTCTGATACCTGGGACATTGTTATAGAAGAAGTTTTCAATTAAGCCGATCCATTGTTATTTCCTCGTCAATTTCAGGTATGAGGGGCAGAGGGATATGATTTACAATCAAACATTCAATCTTGATCAGGTTGCTTTTGCAGCAGAGGGCATAAAAGATGCTCAGCAGACGGTAATATGCCTTGCCATTCAAGCTGTGTTCCACATTATGCAATAGTTTAAAGAGCTCTCAAAGTTGCAGTATCACTTAACACCTCTTTCTACTGGGCAGGTAGCTGCCATGAAATCTGCAAACAAGGAACTCAAAGGATCACTTAAGAATATGAAGATTGAAGACATTGATGTATGACCTTCCATCCTTGCCATACTACTTTTTATTTTCTGTTTCTTGTGTCACATAAATGATTTAAATTTTGTTAAGAGGCTCATGATTCAAATCGTCACACAAATGATTCAAATTTTATTAAGAGGCTTGTGATTCAAATTAATCTTTGCAGAATATGCAAGACGAAATGATGAATTTAATGGATATAAGCTCTGAAATCCAAGACTCACTTGGGCGAAGTTACAGTGTCCCTGATGACATTGACGAGGATGAACTCATGGGTGGTAAGCTTCTGCTTTGTGTACAATAAGGAAAATGATTTGCATGTTTTTAGAGCCAAATTAGATTATTGAGGAATCGAGTTAGACTTGGTAAATTTCAATCCCATAATAATTTAAAAAAAAAATGTAGCACGTCTCTTCTTTAGTCTTATTAGGAACTTTTAT
Source organism: Taxus chinensis (assembly GCA_019776745.2). Classification (NCBI taxonomy): domain Eukaryota; kingdom Viridiplantae; phylum Streptophyta; class Pinopsida; order Cupressales; family Taxaceae; genus Taxus; species Taxus chinensis. Next base: position 1,144,025 of record CM034151.1, on the reverse strand, counting down.
GACAGAGCTAGATGCATTAGAAGCTGACATGGGATCAGAGACCAACACTGATAGCATGCCCGCATATTTGCAACCTGATAGAGATTCTGATCTAGATGCTGAGCTCAACCTGCCTTCGGCACCTTCTGGGCATGCATCAGCAAATCCACAAGCCAATCCTCAGGTACTTCCATTGCATGCGAGATATTCATTTAACTAGTTTTTAATGTGCCAGTTCATTATTAATACCATTTAGTACAGTGAGGTCTCCGAACTTTTGTGATGAAATATTTAAATTTGCAGTCTGCAGATGAGTTTGGGCTGCCAACTGTTCCAAGGGCTTCACTTCGGTCGTGAAAAAGCATATGGTTTCCAGACTTCTTGGATAGCAATTACAATACATTTCTAGTCCGGTTGTCCTAAATGACTGTACAAATAATAATGACACATCCTTGCAGGTTATTTTATTCAATTATTTGTAATCCTATCTGTGTCATTGTTAATTTGTTTCTTTAATTGAATTTTCACTGTCAGTTTAGTGTTTCTTCCATCATCCTTGTTTACTGGAAACATCAGTTTCTGGTGGAAGGGTTTTATGGTCATTGCACAAACACAGACGGACTCCAGGCTACTTGATCTAAATGGTTTCAACAACATGTTTGAAAAATGTATCTCGCATATTCAGAAGATGTTCACTGTGTATAAAAGAGAGTGATTATAAGTGCGCACTTCTACAAGCTTTGAAAAATGCTGAAGATTTTAGAAAAGCAGATGAATCATGGATGTGTGCAAAATTGGAAAACCATGCAATGTGAATAATTGTAATTTTTTTGTAAAATTTTAGGGAGAATACTTTTTATATGACAAAAGAATTAAATGGAAGACACTTTAATAACCGGGAGAAAATAGAGACATGAACCAGGTGCATCATTCAGCAGTGCACCAAAACCTCGTGTTTTTTCGTACTTACACAATCCCTAAACTGCAATAATGGAAACCAAATTTAAGATCTGTTCCCACCCCATATTATTGTACCGGTTAGGAGGGTACAACAACAGATTCTGTTGGGTGTGTTGGTTGAGCCCTGTTGTCTAAATTTCTAATTTTTATGACCTTCCTATCAGATCTGTTGGATCTGTCAAAAAGAGCCATCTCTAATTGGTATATCACATGGAACCTGGAGTGGGTTTATTCTACATTAATCACAAGTTCTTAACCATTTCGTATCATATATCACAGTGCTAGTAATGCCTTTAATCATGAGTATTGAAAAAGCTTTTCATCTTGAGCTACCATATTTGAGAAATAATAAAGAGCCCTGCTCAGCCTTAGCGAGATTATTAAAAACATAGATAGATGTGGTGATATGCGAGACATTGTTTGGAAATGTCAAGATTACTTGTTGACCAAGATGCAGGCCGGCCTCTTTGAGCATTAGCCTGGGGTTGTTGCTGTTGCTGGTAATTAGGTGCAGGGTAATTACTGGCTTGGAGCATGCAACTGCTACTGTTGAGACTAGTACTGATGTTGCTGGATGTAATCTTGTAGTTGCTGCATTTGAAATTGTCCAGGGTGCCGCATTTGTTAGTTAAGTATTTCTTCTGGTATGTATCTGGTTGGAAATTAGGTGGGTAAGGATTCTAGTATGCATTCTGGTATAGAAAATACATCTAGATCCTTGCATACCCTGTTGTGGATAGCGGGAAGCATTCTTCTTAAGAACATTAGGCTTTGGTGTGTAGGACGTTGATGCTCCCCAAGATGCTCTGGATTCTTTGGGTACCGTATGGCACAAATTTATGAAGGCTTGCTCCTCACCCTACAATGCAGCCTGCAATTAGGGCCGATCCTGTGAGCTGCAGTCGTAAGGAGAAAATCATAGAAGTTAATGATAGTGGCGGGCATTCCCTCTTTGCTTGCATCTCTACAATTATAATAGAAAACAACCAAAATCTACTTTATTTATCTGATCACTTTTCTTTTACATGTAACATTGTATCTAATTCTGTGCCTAGAGTATAGAGGAACTCAGTCATGATATCGCTGGGTATTAATGTAAGCTACAGTAAGGGAAAGGGACTAGAGGGATCAATTGTTTGAGATTCTTGCTTTCTAGGTAAGATCCACAGAGGTTGTGCCCACTTTCTTAGTAACAGTCAAATGGACTTCAAATTTAAAATCGCAATTGAAAGTAATCACACTCGCGGAACATTACAGCTCTCCACCCTCTTCACCCCCCAACCCCCACTCCCTCCGACTGCCATTCTAGAATGCCCCCTAGTGTAAAGACTTGTGTAGGAGGTATCCTAGGGACTTCAATTGATGGGCACAACCTCTGTGGATCTTACCTAGAAAGCAAGAATCTCAAACAATTGATCCCTCTAGTCCCTTTCCCCTACTCCCTTGGTGTAACGTACATTAGCTTACATTAATACCCAGTGATATCATGACTGAGGAATAGATAAAATACCTTGATTGCAAATAAACACACAATTATAATGCACTGCTGCTTCTATATTTCCTTGTGTGAGAGACATTACATTTATATTACAACATCTCTACAAATCAAGGAGATCACATTATCCCTCCAATCTTACTCAAGTGTAACTCTCACCTGAAGACTAATATGAGAATTATTACAACTCTCGTTATGTCCATATTTATTCACAACTAGCACACTACCTATTTTAAACTAAGTTGTTACAACTCATTACATTATTCTCTTCTCATGTACAATTTTTTTATTAACACGTGATTACTAATAAAATATTCCTAGCATTCCCCCCTTGTGTGAACATGGGAGATATCATCAGACTCTGGGATTGGAGTGTGCTGCCACAGAGCTTGTTCATGATCTTGATCCACATGCGTTGCATGGGTTTTACACATCCAAACTTACAAATGTGTTGTATCAGGCTTGAACACAACTCAACAAAGAGCAGAGAAGGAACACACCAACTTCTTGGCAACCATATGCTGATGGAAAAAAATGAACCATATCTAGTGGTGAGAACTATGAACAAGAATTCTACTGCTGGTCAACCTTTTTCTCTATTATAGATGGTTCTAAACAAGAACTCACCAGCAACCCAAGTATGAATAGGACACACATATGTTCATTTTACACATATGGATGGTTTTACACATGATGACCAACCACCTAAACATACATTTATCATGAGGCTAAGGAACTTTGATAAGAATCTCATTTATTTGACATAAGGAAAAATATAGAAATTCCACACATGAACAAGTATATACTTTTGATCTTATTTTCAAAAACACAAACCTAAATAGAAAATACAAAAAAGGAAATGGTGAAGGCTCTGTCTTTGTATGTAGCCACCGTTTTGGATTATTGCCACTCTAATCTCAAATGGCACAATTGGTATCCACTCCCACTAGTTACTAGTCTTTTCTTTAGTTGTTTTGATGTAGTTAATTGTCACTAATCTAATTTCATGGTTTCGTCACTAGTGACTAAGGAGAGGTTGCTGATCAACCTCCGTCCCATGTTCCTTATATTCTCTAATGTAGTTCTATGCTTACTTGGCCATATTAGACTTGAAACTTATTTACATATCAGTTTTAGGAGAAATTACTTTCCCCTTGGTTGTGACATACACATCTCAAAGTGGATGTTGAGTTCCATCGATGATACATTGGCAAAACAATTTTTTTTACATAATTTTGTGACACTTTTGATAACAACCGACTTTCAACTCTAATAACTCTGACATAGACAATTTTGACCCTAACACTTTTGACCCAATTGATATTGATATTTTATATTTTGTTTGGATTTTAGATAATTAACACCCTCATGAGAATTTGGCATCAAACCCAATTAAATATTGACTAAATTGATACTTTAATTTCAAGTTAAACTATAAGACGGTTCATACATAAACAATAAATTGAGACTAATGCATTATGTGACTATATACGAAATTAGATTTGTAACAAGAGCCGCAAAGCAGCTAGTTCCTACCTATATGTTGCAAAATGCTTGTTGCATTAATAGATATTGATAAAAATTGTCAAGTCATGTCTAGATGTTGCGAGATGTTTGTTATATTAATAGAAGTTAATCAATGCAAAATAGGACTGTATGTCAATTTAATCTTTTGTCTATCTTGAGCCTTTTGTAAATATATATTAAATTTGAAATTGATCTCATTTATAAAAAAATAGTTTTGTGGGCATACATAGCTGAAGCCCACTATTGTTAAAATAATAAATGAATAATTAATGGTCTTTTTATACACATCCATATAAAATACGAAGTTGCAAAACCATACCATTCATGTTGAATCCAATATACATGTTAGAGAAACAAGAATGTCATTGTGCTATCAAAAATTAATCTCTTAATATTGGAAAATGAGATCTAATTAATTTTTTTTAAAAAAATATATCTGTTTAGAAGCATATTTTCTATATAGTTAAAATTGCTTACATGTATGCACTCCTTTAAAAAAGGGTAAAAGATTTATTTAATGCTACCTACACGATATTGTGAAGTTGAGGAAAAAGGGAAATAAAATAGATCATAATCTCATCTACTTATAAATCAAAGAAATTGTTTTATAATGGACATGATTATTTTTGTCGAGTGAAATAAAATATTGAAAAGAAAAGTCAAATTGTAACTGCAAAATTGTTGTAGCAGCATCCGTAAAACTCGTTACCCTTCCGGGCAGGTCCTCAGAAATACCAAATAGAATGTATTGTGGAACCAACCAAAAAAAATGCTAGGTGGAATTGCCTCATTGGGCATGTCTATCAAACCATATTCCTTCGCTGCATGTAGCCTTTTCATCTCTGTCATTACTGCAATGATCATGGAAAGAACGGATGAAAACATACCAACACCCTATTCTCTGTAACAATGTCATACCACGGTCGTTTGCAGTTATGCTTCTGGCAAGTTATGTTTTCTTGCTTTTTAGATTTGTTGCATTGGGGTCCATAATTGATGTGGATATCTTACTCTGCAAATGTTCCTATAGTGTTTTACCCATGGCCTAGTAGATGCTAATGCTTTATGTCTACAACCCACATGCATGTCCTACTTTGAAACTCTGCCCTATGGATTTTCCTCCGTCACCCAATACATCTGCCCATAATTTAAATGGATGTCTTGCTCTGCAAATGTTTAGGGAACTGCTTTACCTACGGCCTAACAGCAAATCTTTAGTTGAGAGTGTGTCCAGTAAATTTCCGCTGCCCTTACGTACTTTATCTCTAAAAAGTTTTTGACGCCTACTTGTTGGACACATATTTATGCTGTCTTCTTTGGCAAACATCTGGTAAACTCAGAAAACGTGGGAGCACTAAGTCACTTCATAAGTGAGAATGAAGGAACTACTCAACCCATGGGGATAAATATTAAACCATTGAAAATGCATATAACCTGGAATTTCTTTCTGTAGAGTTTGACTGTTGTGCGCGTGATAACATATGACAAATAAAAGTCGGTTCAATAGCAGACTCAACTGTGCTGCTGTTAGTATTTTGTACGTCTCATTGCCAAATCCAACTTCTGGTGATCTGCCAAACACAAAATTTTGCCTACAAAATTGCCCTGCAGGAAGCTCTCTCGCTCTTGCTGCACCTGCCACGAGAACCAAAACCTGTGAGCAAATACCTTTATTTTGACTAAATATTAAGCAAAGACCTTGATTTTGAGTCCTTGTCGCCGAGACTCGGTCCAAAGCAAAACCTACAGTACTTGGATGTCTGTGCACTGGCCCTCAAGGTCCTAAATCTGATATGTTTATAGTCTCGGCGACCCACTGACCGAGGCCATTCTCCAAATCAGACCAGTGGAATGTGTGAAAGGAAGAAGTGGTTCTTTCACCAGAACTTTCGAAAATTCTAATAAAGATTCTAACAGCGAAGAGTAGATTATACATTCAGAGTTGAAAAAAAATCAGCAATGTGTGATCCATTGTGCTGCCCTATTTTGTGAAAAAGGTTGGAGATTGTGCATATACAACTCCATACATCAAACAAGCCACCCAGATGGACAACAATCTTAGGAGGAGTTTCACCTCTTCAACCTGTGTGATCGCATAGCTTCCAATCAATACCTAGTGTCTTCTGCTCATGGTCTAAATCAATTGCAACTGTTTCTTTGTCAAGAAACGTATGAAACAAAGTCACAACGGTGAATATACTTGTGAACATTTTTTTTCCAAATTTGTCAAAGTGCATTTTTAAAAGCAACAATGCCAAACCCTAAAACTAAACAGAAATTTGCCTATTTGTGTACCCTTTCAGATCATACACAACACTATAAATATTTGCATATAAAGAGGTAAAAGTGGTTTACCTAAATTGATTTATCGGCAAAAGCTTTCTTGTTTCACCCCTGAAAGCGTCTTGATTAACATATACTCTGTCCGTGAGCAAGAACAAAGAGATTCCACTTGGGAATTGCAGCAACAAAAATTTGGGCAGTTCAAATAAACGGAGAAGGACATTTATGTCGGTATATTTTTGTTCCACAGTAGAAGACCGTGAGTGCGATTCCCATGGCTATGGTTGCGAAGCCAAATCCCAAACCCCACCCAACATTTTATTGAATGTATAGGATCACAGAAACACTTACAAATAAATATACCTAAATTTATGCACTTTGTAAGCGGGTATGGTTTCTCAACTAACACACTAAATCAACGACTCCACCAAGATATCTAGAGGTTTGTGAAAGTTCTAGAATTTGGGAGAAAGAAAAATTCAAAGATTTAATTGAAATCTTTTAATAGTTATATGATAAAGTTGAAACAAGGCCATGATATGGCAAATCTTGCCGAAGATGGTGTTTTCTGTAGCGGGAGAGGTTCGGTGTGTGTGTTTTTTGCGCGGGGATCTTTTGTTCAAAAGGTGATTGTATTATTCTGTGGCGTGTAAATCCAGTGGATGAACGAGAAGATTTGTATGTGGTGATATACCGTTTTTAGCATTTAGTCAAAGAGTGAATTCTTCTTATGTAGCAATCGGAGACGGAGTGCATGATTTGAGGTGCTCTTGTTGTGAGCCTAGAGATTTGTTGTTTGGAAAAATAAAAGCATGCATGAGAAATTTTTAATATTTATATGGTTTGTGGGCTAGTTATCACAATATTGAGGAAATGTGCATTGATCATGTTTGGATTATGGTGGAGCTAAAAGCATAATGTTGATGTAATGACAACAGTATGTAGTATCATGTGTTTTGTTAAAGGAAATCAAATATCAAAATAAGAAAACGGTAACGAATTTATGAATGTTCGAATGAGTGCTTTGTCTGGTTGACAAGTGCACAACCAGGTGTGAGGTTGAGGGGAGAGTGTAAGTTTCATAAGAGGACACGTGCTAATTTGCATAACCTTGAGCATTAATCATTGGGCTTCTTTGTGTAACACTTATGTTAGACCAAAAACAAAAAAAGTGCATAAAACATTGGGAAAAATATGGGTGAAAAGGATAAGGGGGCAAACCAATGACGTAAATAAAATAAATGGATGCATCGCCCAGGATCATATTGAAGGCAGGTCTTACCTGCAAAGGTGGTATAATTGCATTGTATAATTCTGACCAAAAGTTTGATTTGATGTCCAAAAGAAAGTCATGTGTTTTGTTTGATTGTTTCTATGGACCCTGTGTAGAAGCATTGGAGAGAAATTTGAAGACAATGGAGTATGTGTTTTGAATCGCACTCACACAATGCATTATAAAGTATATCCAGAATCATATCAAGTATGTCAAAAATCATAATCATATGGAATCAATTTATGACCATCAAGAAATGAGTGCGGAGAAGGGAATTCAGCCGATTCTAATCTTGTACACCATAGAACTCAATGCTCAATAGTTTTGCAATACATATGTTGAGGCTGCTTTGAATAATTGCAAATCTGAAGCAAGTTATTAAGCCTTATAAAAATGTGAACTGGATGCAACTAATGATCATGAATTTACAAAAGAAGTTAATGTGAAAATGTTGGAAGATGACAAGTATACAAATGAGACAATTAAAATATAAAAATGGTCTAGACAAAAGTCGTGTTGAGGAAGAGCGTGCTAAGATATATTTGTGACAATGATGTTACAAAGTTAAATAACTAGAGTTCTAGTGGAGTTATATTTTTGTTGTTAATCCAGAGGTAGATATGTTCACTGATGTCCAAAAGGTGGAGTTGCCATGAGACATGTAACCTTGTGGATTGAATAGCACCTTCTTCCAGATTTAGAAATATGTTAAGTGAAAATTAGATCTCTGGTATCCGATTACAGAGAAGATTGTCATAGAATTTGAGGATAGCTTTACAAATACCTAGATGGTTTCGAAACGTTAATGAAGGACCAGGGAAATGAGAGTGATAAGGTTAATGGATAATGAGATTGTATTCTATAAAAACTAGAATGCCCACTTTGATGATGTAATAGACAATCAACAAATCAAAGAACAATGAAGAAATTGTTGAAGTGTGTGCTACAAGGTTGCCTTAATGCTTAAGAAGATTCAAGTTCATGAGCATCATAACAATTCTTGAAAAGTCGTAACACAAGAAGAACAACATAGGCCTGTATCAGGAAGAAAAGATTGAAAAGGTTGTCATCAAATCCATGGATAACTTAATAGATTCAGACAAGGACCTGGATGGCTTTGAAAACTTAATGGAGGAACAAAGAAATGAGAGTAAGGAGGATAAAAAGATTTTATTCTATGAAATTCAGAATACCCAATTTGCTAGTGTAACAGGAACAACAGATCAACTAACAATGGAAAATCTGTTGAAGTGTGTGCTACAAGGTTGCCTTAATGCTTAAGAAGATTTGAGTTCAGGTGCATCATAGCCATTCTTCAGAAGACATAACAAGGGCGGAACAACACTAGCCTTGTCAAAAAAATAAATTGAAACCCTGTTCATGTTTCCCCAATTTTTTTTTACTTCTGGATTACTAGTCAGTTTCTCAGATTATTTTGCAGCAAATTGGACTGTATATTATTAATAGTTAAATGGTTAATTTGTCTTAGTATAGTCTAAACTGAAAAGTATCACATATCTAATTTTGATTGGATCTGTGTCAAATTCGGTGCTACCCATTTGTTTGTAATGAAGGAAGGCATTTGAAAAGTCCAGCCAAAAGAGTAGGGCTAGAGGGAAAGGTTCATAAATCATTCCCCAAGATGTTCTCACCCTCTGTTTTCAGAACCCAAGAACCAAAGGAGGCATTCACTCAACGAGCCTCGTCCTGGATGTCAATCTGCACACACCACTAATTTGCTTCACGATGAAGGAAATGTAATTCCTGTGGCTATGAAAGGAAATGGAAAATGTTATCCGGAGCCCAGTCTAAAGGATAGTTTTTCTAGCATAGGAAAAACTCATACAACTTGAAGTGCCAGGAAAACGGGTTGCAACAAAGAAAATGGTGGAGGGAAAGAAGCAGAGCACAAGAGAGTTGGAGAGGGAAGTTCTATTTCTGACGCAAACAAGTTCAACGAGCAACCCAAGCATTTTACAGATGCCAAGATTTTCAAGCAATACAAACATCATAGTTAATTTAGAAGGCTGAGATATTATTCTTTAATGTTTGATTGAGAGATAGTGGAGTAATTGTATAAATTTATAGTGAGATTGTTTCAATATGAAAAACAATGCGTAGAACAACGAATTCTAGCATAACAAAGTTAGTCATAACTTGCATACAACCGAATCCACAACTGTCAACGAAAGGGGAAAGCACACAGAAAGTAAAACCAAGCAAAAGCCATCACAAAGAACCGAAAGATAGAAACATATTTCTCGGCAAACCAAAAAAATGTTGCAAACATTTTTTCCTGGCAAAAGCTGAGGCAATAGATTTGTACCTGTTCTGTTCTTCAGGCTACTGTATCTCTCTCCAGGTTGGTGAAAATAGCAGCGGGAACTTGATGTGCTCAAACCAAAAAATCGTACTTGCCCTCGAGCCACACAAAACCATCTGAATCTACAGGGTGCACAGTAAATGCATTTAAGCTTGAACAGTAAATGCATTTAATCATCAGGACTACAACCCCCTTTTCTCTCAACAGTGGCAAATAAAAGGGATGACCAATAAAACCCTGCCAAAAACAAAAAATCAAATGATAGAACTTTAGCTCTAGCTAGTTAAATGCAAATGACAGAATCTGATTGGATAAAATGCAAATAACTAATTGCAATGGTGGAGACAATATCCTTGCCTTCGGCAGGATAATAAATAATTGAATGGGTGAAATCAATTTTAAAACTAATTTATTGATATTATGTCACATCTTTTTTTTACATGTTCCACATAATAAATGTTAGTACACATGTCAGCTTGTAAATATTCAGATTTAAAATTTGTTATTTTTTTCAATGGCTCAAAATTTATCATTTCATTAAAAAGTAATAAATAGAAATGAAACAAATTTACCTTTCTATTTGTTTTTTATATAGAAATTTGAAAAAATAAAATTTTAACATAACAAACATAAATAGTCATAAAAAAATACATTGTTTTGATTGGTTCATAACTAAATTATTAATTGATTGGAGTGAAAGTTATAATAGGAAGAACTAATAACAATTTAATTACAAATATATTGACAAATTTAGAAAGTTAATCAAATATAACTAAAAGACTTTACACGAAAACAATCTTTATGATGACTTTCCTAAGATCATATAATAAAAAACAAATAATAGAAACTTACACATTAAAAATTCTAAAATTTTGACCCCGTATGTAAGAAGGGTGCACATGGTACAAGTTTGAATCGGATCTTCATCTGTAAAATCAGATGAGATCCGTATGCGTTTGGTCATGAAAGCACGTGGAGAGAGGACTGTATATAGTTCTGCCACTCTGCACCATATGCCTTGTTTAATTTTTAATTTTTAATTCTCAAGGGACGACCATGTTTCCGATGAAAACGTGCCTTGGGAGAAGAACCAATGCAACCTGTTGGAATGGAGTCAAAATTCAATGCTGTAAATGATTGCAAAGTTCAATGCCAGCAATCTAGCAATGCGAAAGGTTACTAATGTGGACAAAATACAATGTCAATTGAAGAGAAGTCGACCAAAATGGCTCTCATGAATGATCCAATGCCAAAGGTTGTGTTGAACGGTGTGGGAAATGCAGGCAGGATGCAAATCGGACAAACAATGAACAAATAGACCAGACCGAGCAAGAGGCGTTCAATGCTTGGAAGCTGCATAATCATCAGGATATGCAGCAAGACGTAGATGGATGATTGAACAAATTTGAATGCAGATACCAAATGCTTGTTGCATTTGAGAGCCGTATTAGAAAATAATTGAAGTGGATGTCGATCTTATATTTTTATTATTATTATTTTAACTTCTTATATTTTTAGTTAATAATTTTTTCTATCAAATAAATAAATAAAAGTTAGTTATATTATGGTATTTTAGAATATGCACAAAGATAATAATAAATCATTAATTTAGAGAAATTGGTATACTAAAGGAATAAAAATATGTTATAAAATTATTATTTAAGGAAAAGTAATAATTTATGGATGGAGAGAATTAATTACTGCTTATAATGCAACAAATACAATTTTTAATCAAACTTGGTTACTCATCTTATTTACCAATATCAAGTAGGTGATGGGACTTAAAACTTAACAAAATACCATTTTTTTTACAAAACAATGCAAATTCTTAGGTGTCTCCCATCATTTTGTGAAGAGTGGTATCTAGACCAAGCCTATTGATTTCTCCATAAAAAGAGATATTTCCTACAAAACATTAGGAATAGAAAATTAAATAATGTTTTCTTTCAATTATAATCGTCTTTACTAGCTACACTAATGACATTATAAAAAATACATGAACCTTTTCTGAGAAAAAATTACACACCTAAATTATCTAGAGATACATTAGACAATGGGTAACAATACCATATAAAAAAAAGTACAATTAATATTGACTTTAGGTTAAAAAAATTCAAGTTCTAATAATAGCCAAAAATAATGAAAATCTTTAGATTTAGGTGCCCTTTAAGTGTTGGCACCCTATGCAGTTGGCTAGACTGCCTATGGCTTAATCCCCCCTTTTGAATGATACGGTAGGAGGCATGGCATACACTATATTGCACCGAAAAAATAATGTTTCTCATAGATATTATCCCCAAGCCAACTACCTAATGACTCACTTTCCAATTGCCTAAACACAAACGTCTAACTTTCGATATCAGGGGCAACACAATCAACAATGGACCTGCCCCTAGACATTTCATTTCTCCATCACAAGCACAAATGATACCAAATGTGAGATTTGGTAGAGCTTTCAAAAGTTAAACAAACAAAATATTCCGATTGTGAATAATAAGATAACAATAATGGATTGTTTCTTCTATATTCTCTGTGTGATAGATATTACATTTATAGACTAATATCTGTACAAATCAAGGAGACCACATTATCTCTCCAATCTTATTCAATTGTAACTCTCACGTCAAGACTATCATGAGAGTTATTACAACTCTCCTAACGTTCATATTTATTCACAACTAACACACATGCCTATTTATAACTATTAGTTATTACTAGCAACTCATTATATTATTCTCTTCATGTACGTACAATTATTTTACTAATTAATATGTGAGTACTAATAAAATATTCCTAACATTTATCTTGGAGGATTCGATAAAAAAATCTTAATATGTGGAGTTTGGAACCCATTTCGATGTCTATAAATATATTTCGAGTTATTGGATTAATATCATTTGTAACCGTTTAGTGGGAAATCTGTGAAGGTAATGAAATTGTTAGTAATTCCGACATGCTAAAAATCCAAGATAAGAGCCTTGAGATTGGTATATATCGGTGTTTTTCAAATAGTTGTGTTTAATATATTTGTACTAGTGTAAAACATTTAAGGACATGGAGGAAACATCTCCCATGATATCTAGCATCCATTGGGAATTCTTCTTCAAATACTTAAGAAAGATGGTTTTGAGTGCAGTCTCTTCCTAATTATGTCTGACATTTTCTCAAAATGTAGTTAAATTTTTTTAACATAATCTTCTAATCATTTTATCACCTATGAAAATCTAACAATCTCTTTTATCCTTTCTCCTCTAATACTTTTTATCTGTCTAGAAAAAGTTTATTCACTTTGTCCCATGTGGTATAATCTCATGAACCATTATAATTTTTTTAATAAGTCAAAAAGGACTTTAAGCCTAGCTATATTAGAAATAATGATTAAAATATCAAACAAAAACCTTAAAAACAGGTACCAATATCAAATTAATGCAACCCAAATTGGTGTTGCAGACAAAACAACCTATTACATTATATCTATACTAAGAAATAAAACCAAAGTATTGATTATTTTCTTCTGAAGAGCTAGAAACCTCCACCGTAGGCTCCGCATGATTGCGAGCATCTTCTTCAATGACTGGCGCCGCCAGAGTCTCCGCCACCTTCAAATCATCAAAATTATCTGTTTGTATTCCCAGCATCGAGCATATAGCGTCCAATTTCTTTCCCTGTGTGATACTTTCCAGAGCAAGAGTCTTCATGAGCGACCAAATCTGCTCTAATCCAAGCCCAATGTCAAGGCCTAGCTGGTCCAAATCCTTGTGAATGGAAAAGAAATTGCTAGCTCCCAACAAGATGGTTTGAACCCCAATAATTTGTGAAACTTTGAGAGTATCCAGTTGGGTCGTAGATTGGACAAGATCACCCATAACTTTTACCACTTCCTCTATAGCCACAGTGTCACCCAACCTAGCAGAAAGCCGAGCCCTGGGTAAATTGGTGGACATCTAATGTAGAAGCTATGTGTCCTTCACACCTTCTATCAACATACTTCGCCAAAATTCAGGGTCTCCTTGGCCATAGCCTTGATACCCTTATCCAGAAGATGCTCAACATTAAGTAGTTTCCTAAGCTTCAAATTGTTCACCAACCCAAGGAAAGAAAAACGAACATCCTCCAACGAATACTTGTGTATCAGATTATCATTCATCTCGTGCACAATGTTCATGGCCGTGTCCCTCCTGAGAGTGCCTATGGTACATTTGGTAGGGATGGAAATACCTTTTCCTTTATCCATTTTCCTAATGAACTAGATCTTAATTTTGCAGAGAAGAATAAAAATGGCCAAAGCAATATAAGTGCTTGGTTTATAAATCCCTACACACGTGACCACCCACATGCCAGTGCATGTGAAGTTATGAATATTAATGCCCGCGGGAGGTGGGGAGATCATAAAAAATATGGCAATTAAATAGAATGAAAACTGTGTTGTCCCTTCTTTGCCACCTTATTATTTGTATAATTGCCAACTTTTTCAATTAATCCCCCCACTAAACCTTTTAGATCATTAGGGTGTAAGGATTAATAATGTTTGGGTCCCCTACCTAGTATTAATATCCACCCCAAAATTAGCAAGTTTATCAGCCACTCCGTTAGCACTTCAGAAGATGTGAGCAATTGAAAGAGGCCCAATAAGGGTTCCACAATTGTCCACAATGTTAGTCATCTGCTAATGGTTGATTTGTCCTTTACTTATAACATTGACAATAATATGAGATTCACCCTCAACGTATAATTTATCCCAACCTTTTTGTTTTTCAATTTGCAATCCTTTTCAGAGATCTTTGGCTTCAAAAAAGTTGTTGGAACACTTTCCAAGAGCTTCTGTGAAGCCCATAATGGGTTGACCCATAGAATTCCTAAAAACACCACGATCACCAACCCTCTTGGGATTATTTCTTGCTGCACCATCAAAGTTTAGCTTAAGGAAATCATCTTTAGGGGCCTTCCAAATTTGATCTCTGAATGTTTTTGTTTTAATGCTTGCCCCCTTATCAGGGATGCTAGACAGAGTGTTGCTCTAATTGAAGTAACTACTACCATGGATCGGGAGAATTTTACCATCCTTATGAGTCCAAACATGGAGGAGATCTCTGATAAGTTTTAGAATCTAAGAAAGGATAATGTCAACATTTCTTTGTTCATCTTTGAATATTCTTCTGTTTCTTTCAATCCAAATATTCCAACATACTGTGGCTGGGATGGAAGACTGGATTTGAAGAAGCGGGCTTGATTTCAAGTTGCAATTCCAGCAGGCTATGAGATTTTTTTAAAGAATTGGGAATCACAAAAAAGAGATTGAACTTACTAATAAGACATCCTCATATTTTATGAGCAAAATTGCAGTGGAACAAGATATAACTTGTATCTTCTTCAACTTGTTGGCAAAGAACACACCATGTGGGCCCATGAAAACCCCCTTTTTTGAGATTTGATTAAGTGATAATATTATCCCAATAAGTAGTCCAAAGGAAAGCATTAGCCTTGGGAAGTCCATATTTATACCAAACCTGCTTCGAGGGAAAGGAGGGGCTTCTCTTATAACTATAGTCAAGATAGCAGCATACCCATCCTTAACATTATAATTGCCAGATTTAGCTCCTGTCCAGATCAAGACATCATTCTTGTTAGAAAAATGGAAAGGTTTGAGAGTCTCCACAAGCTTCTGTTTATCATCCTCTAGGTTAGATGGAACTGGGAAATCCAGCTACCCATCCTTAGATTAATTATAGTAGTCATTCACCAGATGGCCAATTCTTTGAGTGCACCAATCCATAAGTCTACTTAGATTATTAGCAACCAAGGGAGTACAAAGAATCCATACATCAGACCAGAAATTGGCCTTAGTACCTTTACCAACATTCCATCTTAAAAGAGGCTTGGTGATGACCAAAGATTTGGTCATAAGGTTCCATACATGTGATTCATGAATATGATTTCTGATGGTAAATATTCTTTCTGGTGTCATACTGTCGAGATATTTCTTTATGAGAATAATGCTCCACATTCTGCTCCATATAAAGCATCTAGGTGAGTTTTGCACCTAATGCCAGGTTCATCTATTTATTAATTCTGAAACCCAGACCACCCCAATCCCTAGGAAGGAAAAGTTGACCCATTTAATCAATGAGATATTTTTGGAGTCACTCATGCCACTCCACAAGAATTTGGTTTGGATTGATTTAATATAATTCTCAACCTTAGGAGGGATCGAGAGGACATGCATCATGTATATTGGGATAGCTTGGGTACATGAAGAAATTGATTGAATTCTGCCAACAAAAGAGAGCCACTTACTTTTCCAGCTGTCAAGTTTCTTCAAAATTCTGTCAATGGTGATATTCCAAAGGTCCGAGGAGTTTTTCCCTTGAAAAATTGGAATGCATAGATAAGAACATGGTAGGGAACTTGAGAAAATTTCCAAGATCTTGCAAATTAAGGTTTGGGTTCTCTTGTTAGTATGGAAGAAAAATATTTTTGACTTTTTTTTTTCACAAGCTGGTTCGGGGCCTCTTCATAAAGATCTAAATCTTGTTAAAAAGCCTTAGCTTCCCTAATAGTAGCAATCTATGCCAAACCAATATCATCAACAAATTGGAAGTGAGTAATTTTGGGAGCGTTGTTGGCAATTAGGACCCCAAACAAAGATACAAAGTTCCTTAGATGAGAGATCCATCTGCTAAGAACATCCGCTATTATAATGAAAAGATAGGGAGAAATATGATCACCTTGTCGAAGACCTCCGGAAGAGCTAAAGAATCCTGCCGGTTCGCAGTTGATTAAAACCGAGAATTTGGGTGAGATGATGCAAACAAAAATCCAAGTTATCCAAGATGAATTGAAACCAAAATTTTCCAGAATGGCCATGATGAAGTCCCAATTTTCTCTATCAAAAGATTTGGCCATATCCAACTTGATAAACATGTTACCAAAATTATGACCTTTAACTGAATGAATAAGTTCATGAGCAATTATAATGCCATCCGATATTTGTCTTCCGGTAACAAAACCAACTTGTTCCGGAGAGATGATGTTAGGCATGATACTTTTGAGTCTATTTGAAATTACCTTTGAAATGATTTTATAGGAGACATTGCAAAGGGAGATGGGTTTGAAAGAATCAATATACCTTGAATTTTTAGATTTGGGAATTAATGCTATGAAAGTAGAGTTAAGCTGCTTCAAGAGATAATGAGAGGATCCCGATTCTTGAACCGGCGCCACAACATCCATTCCAACAATGTCCCAGCAGACTTGATAAAATCCAGCAGGAAAGCCATCTAGCCTAAGAGATTTTTCAGGTTTGAAAGAGAAGATTGCTAATTTCACTTCTGCTTCATAAATAGGAGCATTCACCATTTCATTGTCAACATTAGTGACCATATGTTAGGTATTTGAATTAGAATTTGATTTCTATCTAAAGTTCTGTCAAGGCTTGAGTCAGAGAGAAGCTCCTTGAAATATCTTTCCGCCTCCTCCCCAATAAATTTCTTATTAGATATTAAATCACCCGAGGGAAGAGTGATGCTGGAGATCTGGGTGAAGTTCCTAAGAAAAACAACATTTTTGTGAGAAAATTCAGTATTTCAATTGCCAAATTCAAGCCATTTGTTTCTAGATTTTTGTTTCCGATAAATTTCTTCCTGGACAAGGACTTGATTGAGAGCGTCCGCCAAGTTTTCTTCTTCTTCTTATAGCTCTTCATTTAAACCACCCTCATGAATGCCCTTCTCAAGAATGGTGAGGTTTCTTTGCATCTCCTCTTTCTTTTTGAAGATGTTCCCAAAAGCATGCTTGTTCCATTTTTTTAGCTTGAGTTTAACTCTTTTCAAATTTTTAGCCAGGCTATACATTTTTGACCCATCAATAGGGAAGTTCCACTAGTTAGACAAAAGAGGGATCAAAGATGCATCTTTAGTCCACATAAGTTCAAATTTGAAGGGCCTTCAAGTAGGGGGGTGGGAAGAAGAAATAGAAAAGAAGATGGGCCAATGATCTGAATCTGCTTCCCAAGAGATTTCATATTCGATTAGATTATTTTGCTGAATCCAATCAAAACTGATGATAAATTTGTCTAATCTTTCAAAAACATAATTACTTCAAAGTCTTCTATTTTTCAATGTATATTTCCCATTTTCGGGGGCAATGTCTACAAAGTCCCAGTCCTCAATAAATTGAGTAAATTTTGTGGCAGATTGAGAGATTACACTTGATTCACCAATTTGCTCAAGTGGATAAGTAATTGTGTTAATGTCCCCCCCCAAATATCCAAAGTGCAACATGATGAGTAGATTTTAAGCTTTTAAGGGATAACCAACAAGTATCTCTACGAATGTTGTTTTCAGGACCATAAACATTAGTACATATGAATTTAAAAGAAGAATCCAACGTCTAAAAGTCATTCGCTTGCCAGTTGACACAATCATCAATGAAGATTCCAACAAATTTGTTAGGATTCTAAAGTTTTGCAAGTCCACTAGAGGAGCCTATGGCATCTTTGTGAACATGTTTGCACTTTTCCAAATTCCCTGAATAATTGAGCTGAATTGTGCAGAGTCCAGTTTAGTTTCTTGTTGAAGGAGGATATCGGGCTTGTTGTCAACAATTAATTGCTTTAGAATCACGTGCTTGTGTAGAGTATTAATCCCCCACATGTTCCAAGAGAATATTATCATTGAGAGGGTTTAGACCCACCATTGCGGGTAACGGCTCTAGTTGGGGATTTCTTGTCAATTTTGAGGGGTTTCCCTTCTTTCTTCCTTTCTTTAGCCTCATGGGCATGGCCACTTTTTACTTGATTTTATTAATCTGCTCTTAGGGAATTCCTTAACATTTTTAGAATTTGATTTTGGCTACCTTTACCAATATTAATTTGGGCCTCTAAATTGTGGGAGTTAGAAAGAGGGGGGTGACCTGGCTTGGATTTACCTGATTTTGCTGATTTGAGCGTATTCTTTGATTCTTCCAATTTGTTTAAATATTGACTATTTAAAATAACTTTGAGTTGATCATGACACTAAGCATCTTACCCACCTTCTTTGATCTCTTCTTCCTCATATTCCAAGATTTCACCTTCTTCAGAATCCTCACCACTTGAGTCGTAATTAGAAGTTGGACTTGCCTCCAATTCAACACCAAGAATAGTGTAATCAAGGGCATCCAAGGTGGAAAATTCATTTTGAGTGGGAATAGTCTGGGATAATTTTTCCTTATTTTTTAAATCTACTGCCTTGTTCCACTTTTTTTGGCATTATTCTTGTTTTTCTTTTTAGGTTTGGAGAAGCCTTCTTCTTTCTGGTTTTCTGGTTTTTCATTTCATGGCATTGGCGCAAAAAATGGCCATGTTTGTGGAATTTGTGATAGTGGAACAATAAATTTTCATTGTCCAGATCCCGCTTCCATTCCCTAGTTTCCGATTTGAAGCAAATAGAGCTAGGTAGAGGTTTAGTTATGTCGAGATTTATACAAATCCTTGCATAAACTGCAAGAAACCCTAATTTTGTGTGTTTGGTCATGAAAATAAATTTACCCAGATAGTTTCCCACTTGTTCAAAGGTTTTTTCACTCCAAAGATCGATGGAATACCATATAATCGAGTCCAGACAGGAAATTTTCTCATGCATTCAAAGTTGGGATTAAAATTTTCCACCCGTGGTTTCATGAAAAGACCAACTCTGCGCATGAACCAAGTGCCAAAACGAAAAATGTCATCCCGTTCGAAGGTGCTATTAAAAATAACTTGGAAGAACTCTTGTGGCATCAACTTCACTTGATTTTGAGGTGAACTTTTCTAGTGCTTTTGGAGCCAATTGAACATGTCCCGAGCTTTGGGCCAAAACCCAATAAATTTGCAAATGATATCTCCAGCCGAAAGAATGGAAATTGAGGCATCAAAATCCACATCCTTGATATGAACCACAGGGACATCTAAGGCCTCAGGGAGGATACCCCTAGGGATGCCCATCGAGGATGGAGCCAAAAGATTGGTGTAGGAGGAACTCGAGCCTCGGTCGAAAGCATGTCAATGAAGAGAGAAAGAGGGAAAAAGGGAAGAATGAAAAATGTGAGAAAAAAGTCTATCGATCAAACTACTATTATGGTTAAAGAATTTTGATCACCTATGTGTAGTCTCTATTTATCTCTTGCTTCACTAATCAACCCCAAGTGCGTTGACACATCATCCAGACTAGTCTGAAAGCTCACCCGAGGCATGCACAGGTGCTGAACCCCTCCTTTATGTGAGCTTCATGAGAATGTTCTTCCTTAATAAGGGGGTGTTACACAATAGAGAATGACACACCCATTCTTGACAACCAGGTGTAAGCACTAACTCCTAATCTAGTGCACCATAACATAGGATATACATGATCATATTACTAATGGAAGTAGAGCTAAATCATGATTATCATCAAGGAAACTAGTAATACACCCATGAACATAAAAAGGAAATGTACAGATCTAGATTCATCACATAAGTGCTTCAGAATCACTTCATTATATTCATTAGCCAAAGTACAGTAGCCAAGATTACATTAAAAGAGTTCCATGTATGAAGATATTTATAGTAGCAGAGATTTGACACATTACAAAGCTCACCATCACACATTACATATATTTTTACTATCTTCCTCTCTTGCTTCCATACTCACACACACACCTCCCCTCTAAAATAGCTCATAAAACCATATGATGAGGAATCTCTAGGAAATCTCCTCTTAACCACTCATCATTACATGAGAAATCCTGAAGGAATATTTCATGATTTCCCTACCACTACCCAAGAACATGCCAAATGTCATCATGTGTTTCCCCTAATCGAGTGTCCTTAGCATGCATGTGTTAGCTAATCCATAACAAACTTGGCTCCTTATCCTTTCATGATAACCATATTGATGCCCTGGAATATCCTTTCCTTGAGCTGCAAGTCTCCATAGCTTATCCATATATGTATCTGGTCACTTTTTCATTCATTCCCTAAATGTGTCCTTTCTTGTTGTCCAAAACTCACTAAGTCCTAAATCCATCCTACCTGGGCATGAGCCTTCATGCATCTCCAAGAACTACTTCCACACGTTCCTTCATGCCCTACTTCCATGTGCCACCAAGTTTCATGCCCTAGGTACTTAGTTAATTTAGGGGTCCAACATCACCCCACACTAATCTGATTGTCACCCCGACAATCCTTTGCACTTCCTGAACAAAGTCTTGACAGCCAAAATATGCTAAGGCAATAATGTTGTTCCTTCAAAGAATAAAGAATAACAAAATTCAAATAATTTAAATAAAGAATTGAATACTGGAAGAATATGCTATATGACCAATTGGAGGAGTTCAGGGAACTCCGTGTCTATCTCGTCCTTCAATTTCTTCCAGGCCTAAAATTCTGATAAGGCCTTCCCTAGTGCTTCTCCCACGGCACTGGGCACTTGTTCTAGGGTAATTTCCTCCACCTTACCTTTAAGTTCATTTATAGCTACCACCAGTTCCCCGCAGAAACCTTTGAACTTGTCCATCCGCTCAGTGATGGAATCCCAAAGTTCACTAATCCTAAAGTCCAGACTTCTTCGCGCTTCATTTTGATTTTGTCCTTCTAATTTGTGGTGTTAACAACCAACTACGTGCACGCATTTCGGCCTTTTTGGTGGGGATGGTCTCCTATAAATCCTTGAGGATGGCCTCCTCTTCTACCACCCACACATCAATGATGGGATCACATTTTCTGTAGCTGTTGAAGCCCCTATCTGCAAGTATATTTTCTTCCTTGAGTTGGGTGAGCAAGTCCTCCAACTCAGTGATCTAGGCTTCAATGATGACCTTGTTTTCCTCTTTCTCCTTAATGAGCTCTACAGTTGTGGGTCCCATGCCATCCTTTATGTTTGTGAGCAACATCCCCATACGGTATTCAAGATATTCCATTTCATCCCTATAGTCCTGTCCTGGATGCCTGGCTCACCAATGTCAAGACATTGTCCCAAATTTCTTCCATGATCTTCATTGAGACCCTTGCGTCATTCTCATTCATATGTAGGATTCTTTAGTTCACACTTGTTGTCTCTATTTACCCTTAATCCCTAGTGACAATCTATCTATCTCCTTTTCCTTCCTCTAGTGACTAGTCTGGACAATGGCTCACATCCAAGGTTACGTATCGACACCGAGTCCGACTCAACATGGCTCTACATGTCAAGTTACTTCCAATAAGATTGTTTTACATTGCACAAACAGAGCTTGGCACATCTATTAGGATGGTCTTATTCATCCACTGACCCTATATGTTTATGACCTAAAAAGGTCTAACTTCAACGATTACATGGATGTCAATTTATATCATGATTATTTACCTCAAAACAAGTAACCCACCATTCTGACATGGTAATGCCAATGTTCTAGCTAAGATCTTCCTAGTGCTTCAGGAACACAATTTATTATTCTTATCCATCAAATCCCATCCATGTAGCTTATCCATCATGTGGGGTTTCTGAGTATGAAATATTTAAAGTCTAAATGGCTAGGAGCTTTTTTCATTCAAGATGCTTGGGATCATCTTATTACACCAAGGGTACTGATCCTTTAATCCACATTAAAGGAGTCCAAATCTCCCCTTAGGATGGAAGTTGTCATCCTAGAAACCACGCTATGAGGAACTCTTGGAATCTCCTCAAACCGTTCATCATTAAACATGAGTGTGTCCTGACCAATATTTGTGATTGCCAACCACTAGCCAAGCTATGCCAAAGATCATGATGTTTCCCTAATGAAGTTGGTGAGGTATTCTATCTTCCCATAATCCATAAGCCTTTCCTTACGTATTCATGATCCATTGTAAGTATGGAAAACCTTCAGGTGTAAGTCCCATAGCTTAATCCACTATTTGTCATGTCATGGAAAACCATTCATTTAAAATACGTCCTTTGCTGGTGTCCAAAACTCACTAAATTCAAATTCATACCCTCTTCTCGGAAGTTTCTAAGTATTCGCACATCTCCATTTGGTCAATCTTCTTCCACATGCCTTCGGACTTGTACTACTTCATAGGCAGGATCTAGGCTGCCTTTAGATAAATTTGGAAAGCTTAGTTTTTAAGGGCCCTCCAACATCAATCCCACTAATTTCTTGGTAAAATTTGCACAGAACATGTCGAACAAAGTCTGGATGAACCGATGTTAATGGTTAAGTTGACTTGTGGGTACAAGTGTAAAGAAAATAATGTGTTATAATAAACAGGTAAGACTGGAATACTTGTATATGCAACATATTGGCATGGAATCAGCATAAACTCTGTGTCTTATCTGAATCATAAATTTATGAAGGCCTTTATTTGATTTGGCAATTCATCCACGGTATGAAATATTTGTGATTGGGAGTATTTGCAAACTACCCAATAGGCCCGTTGAGCCACACTAATCACTTGCAAAGCCTAGATTGTCGACCGGAGTGCCAAAGGGCGTATTGATAGCGTCGGGAAGGTCGATCGAAGCCAAAGGAGAGTGTACTCCAGGAAGGTGAGGGATGATTTCGACTGATCATCGAAGTTCTTTAAAGAACTGGATGTACTAATAGGCAAGGTGAAATTCCATGGTCTAGATTGTATTGTAAGGGAAATTACATTGTACTTACAAATTGTTTACTAGTGGAACCCCTATTAAATAATGTGCCCGGAGACATAGGCTATTTCTGAACTCTGTAATCAATCGTGTGCAATTGTCATTACATTCTTGCATTTTATTTTAAATTGATTACTTAAAAGGAACAACTTGTCGGAAAATAAAATAAGCCTATAGGGGTTTGAGATCAGGGAAATAAAAACTTGATCATTTTCGGATCATCACCAATGCTGGACATTGTCCCAAAATGCTCTTCACGAGGGTGCCAGCTCGGTCGTATGCTTCCTTAGTATGCACTTGTTCGCCCCTTAATCCCTTGGCACAATCTATCTATCTCATTTTCCTTGTTTTTATTTTCCATGACCAGGGTCCAAATAATGGCTCCTGCATCTAAGCTGCATCGGATCACCTCTAAAGACATATTTTGAAGCACATTGCATGCTTGCTCATATGTTAGGTGATTAGGATCCACCACCCTATATGTTTCTCCTCCTTTCTTCTTCAGATGGATGGTCTTGATCACATGATCGTTGACCTCAAACTCAGGCTCTTCGACGTGGCAATGCATGTTCTAGCTAAATATCTTCCTAGTTTTAGGTACACCCCGTTCTTGATCCATCAAATCCCATCCATGTAGCTTTTCAAGTGGGAGGGTGGCTTTGAACCTTGCACGTAATACCTTTGTGGGGTCATCCATGAAGTCCATATGTGGGGACACGGGTGTCCACTTTTTCCTTATAGCTTTGTGCTTCGTCCTCTGCTTCTTTTCTCTAGGGGTGAATCCTTTATCCTCCTTTATAGTAAAGGAGTTCCCCTTATCTCCCCTTGGGCTTGCGGTCTGTGTCAAGGAGGCCTCGTGCGCTGGGCTCTTCTCAGGTCCTGCAAAGTTCTCCTTTCCTTCCTTGCATGCCTCGCCCACATTCGTGGCTTCAGCCTCAACTTCCTGCTCTTCAAGCTTTGCTTCCATCTCTTCCTTGAAGGTGGCATCATCTTCTTCTTCACCTTCCTCTGAGCCACTTGTGGGGTTCGATGCATTGTGCGTCTTTTTCTTCTTTTCTTTAGGATCTTCCTCCTCTTCCTTCTCTTTCTCGTGCCCTGGTAATGAGGCCTTGGTGCCACCTTGTAGTGAAGTGCTGGCGCCATTGCTACCATTACGACGCATGTAGTACCTCCTCTTCCAGGAAGTATCTAACTTACATTCACTCTGTTCTTATTCCTCTTCTTTGACCTGTACCAATTTCATGGACGGGATTGACACCTCCTATGGCTTTGGAAACGGGGAGTCTCTAACCTCCACTTCATCCACTTCAATCCCCCATTGTGTTTTGGTGCGTAGCTGCATGAACACCCGATGGATGTACCATTTAATGGTAACACTGACTTGAGGGTGCAAGTCTAGAAAGTCTGGCTCCAAAATTTTTACATAAACATGTCGAGTACCATACTTGTATGTCACACGTGATGTATGGACATCAACATCCACTTTGTTTGCATTAAAAACCAACTTCTACGTGTCCTTTATTCGGTTGATGGCACACTTCATGTACTTAGCAGTAAACGTGAAGGGGAGCTTGCACCATGGCCCCATCTCTTCCTTGGCCATCATAAAATTTGCTAGGAAAAAATATTAAGTAATTGTGAGTTTTACCTGATCCCCAACAACTTGTAGCAATTCATGGGGGATGCGCCACTCATTCTCAAATTCCTCGTGCAACCATTCAAACCATATGTTCATTCGATCCTTGTAGGCACTCGAGATGGTCCCATCACAAGTGAACTTCACAAATTGAACTGCAGGGGACAAGTGCGCTGATGGGTGAACCCATATGTTCCCATCTAGCCCATATAGGACACCAATCTCGTAAAATACGATCAATATAAGTATGGATCCCCATGTGATTTTTGCTCCTGCCTCGTTCTATACTCATGCTTCTTCAACAATGCCATTTGCGATAAACTCTACAAAATTATAATGTGCCCTTTTTGACACTTTGTAGGCTACATATAAGAACCTCTTATTGATGTTTGTTCACCTCTCTGATGTGTCCAATTTACAACTAATGAGTCGGGAGGTGATTATCAATGCTGGGTCTAGAGATCCAAAATCACCTATGCCCTTCCTACCTTCTCATAGACCAATTTCTTCGCTAGCTCCTCAATCTTTGTAGTGACACATAAATCAAGTGCCATGTCCTCACTGGCGTTCCATAGGCCTATAACTGTCCTAATCAAGTGGCTTGTAATCCTCATCCTTCTTCCTGCGAAGTAGAAGAAGTTCTCATGCACCCTCAACATTAACCATTTGAACAACGAGGCGGGTTTCACAAAGAAAGGAAGCTCCCATAGCTGTAAAACTTCAGTATTTTTTAGTTCTTGTTACACTGAGTTATCAACCTTAGGGTTTCCGAGCTCGTCCACTGTTAGAGTGTTTGAAACTAAGTCCACCTGCATTAAATTTTCAGTGTCACTTGTCTTATGGTTGTATTCGCTGATCTTGCACTTGTATAAATTCCAACTCCATTTTCTGCCTTGATAACCACTGGGGGGTACTACATTTCCAAGTAAAACTGCATGGGATCCTCCTCCACCACCGGTCTCTTTGTTCGAGCTTTCTTGGGTGCCATCTTCTTTCTTATTTCTTCTTGTGCCTCTCTCCTTTGCCTACCCAGACTCGACAAATTCTCTGCTTCTCTTTAATGTAATCCCTTTCTTCCTCTGTTGTCTTCCTTCCTCCTTGTAACATCCCAAGACTACACTACAACTTGCATAATTCCTCTGGTTCGTGATAAGTACCTCATTTTTCTCTTCTTCGCAAAACCCTCGTCGCACTTCGAGCTCGGGAACACAAAATAAATTTTCTAAGGAAAAGTAGTCGAAATGACTACTCTTACCTCCTATTTATACTTTTTCAATGCCTTAGAGTTCCTCCGACCACATGTCTTAATGTTGATTTTTAATAGATCACTTTATTTCACTTAAATCAACTTCTGTGACTTCCCCTCGTGTGTCGAAGCTATAACCTTCTAGCACTCCAACACTACTTCACTACCACAGACCTCCTTCACATGCATCACCATGCCAAAGTACATAACCTCCGTGTTGTCCACTAAGTAGTTCCCCATGGTGTTGCCTACCTTATGTTGTACTGCGCGATCTTTCCCTTCTTCGTGGTCTTTAAAATTTTCTCAACACACCTTCATAACCGCATGAATTCAAACACCTTAACCATCATTCCGCTCATTCTTCTACCTTTGCGCTAATCATTCCCATCAGTCCATTGTTGAAAGAATTTGTTAAACATATTCGACATATCTACTACTTCAGCACACACAAAAATGTATGCGTGATCCTCTGCGCATAAAATCTATTATAATGTAATTAGCTACAGGCGCACCAATGCTTAACGCAAAACCCAAAAAAAGTGACCACAAAGGAAATAACCAAAAGGGAAAAGCATTAAAGGAAACCTAATCTAATTGGCAATACTGCCTTATTTATAGACACATAGAAGTCTTATTTATAGTATAGATTCAACCTAATCTTATTGAATTATCGTGGAAACCTTGTCCCATCCAACGCTTGCAACTAACACGCACCTGAATCAAGGATGTAAGATATAATATACGGCCCTAACCAATGGACTTTGAGTTTCCTAGGATGGCACAAAAATTTAGAGTCATAAAGTAAAACCATCTGCCCAACCTCAAATTGTTTATTTTTAATGTGATGATTGTGCCATGCTTTTTTGTCTCGCCTTCTCAGTCTTCTTACTCCATCTAGCAAGTGATCATCTTTCGTCCAATTGCATTAACTTATCCATGCACTCTTGTAATGCTTGTTTGTCGAACAATCCTCCTATACGAGCAATACGCTGAGAGGGAAACATAAACTCTACTAGTAAAATAGCTTCCACACCAAACACCAATTGAAATGGTGTGGCCTTGTTCAATCTCTTATATGTTTTCCTATACGCCCATAGTACGGATGAGACTTTGTCATCCCAATATTGTCTCCCAACATCACAAATCTTGGTCAACGTGTGACTTAGTATCTTTTTAAATGCCTCAGTGGTTCCATTAGCCTAAGGGTGATAAGGGGTAGTCTTGTGATGAGCCACCATGAACTCTGCCAACAAAATCTTGACTGTCTCATTCAAAAATGTGTACCCCTGTCACTAGTCAAGTTCAACGGACACCCATACATGTTGATTATATTTTCCCACATGAATCTTGTTGTTGTGGTTCCTGTGTAATCCTTCGTAGGCGCAACCTCCACCCATAGTGTTAAGTAATCAGTACAAGTAATGATATAGCACGAACCAGTCCTTCTCGTGGCAGGTGAAATAGGTCCTACAAAATCAATCTCCCACTTCTCAAATGGTTCAATGCTAGCTATCGGCCTCAAGGGAATTTCATCTCTTCTTCTTGGCTTGCCAAGGTGTTGGAAATGATCACAGGCCTTGCAAAACTTGATATAATCCTGGTAAATGCTTTCCCACCAGAGACCTACTAGTAAAATATTTCACACAGTGGCATTTCCTGCATAGTTTCCTCCTGCAATTCCACCATGTGCTTCCTCCATGATTGCAGCGTGCTCATGCTCTAACACACACCCAAGATCTCATCATGGCCTAACTTGTATAAGTCTCCACCAATTAACATGTAGAGCGCGACACGTATAGCTAACTATTTCCTCTCTAAATTCTTCATTCCTTCTGGCACCATACCCGTTTTGAGAAACACAACAATATCCTCTAATTCAGAGGGCAGGTGTTGCAATCTAAAATGTTGTGCATTTGACATTATATCCTCAATGCTCTACACGTCCTCTCCTGAGTTGATCCTTGATAAATGGTTTGATCCTTGGTCACTTTTACCTGGTTTCACAACAACCGTAAACTCAAACTCTTGAAATAATAGGACCCACATGCATATGCACCTTGTAAAATAGACTTGTTTACCAAGTACTTCAATGCCATGTGGTCCGTGTAGAATATAAAGGGTGTTTCCAACAAATAATTTTTGAATTTGTGTAGCACATAGATCATTGACAATTCCTTGCGCTTGGTAGTAGTATAGTTCTTCTTTGCTGGTGTCAACTTCTTGCTTGCAAAACAAAGAGGGTGATCAACAATCCCCTCACTAGGTTGTGCCAACACTGCTCCAATTGCCATCCCTGAGGCATCAACATGTACATGGAATGACTTATCCTAGGAAGGAAAGTGTAATATGGGTGCAATGATAAGCCTATTCTTCAATGTATCAAATGCCATCTATTGTGCTTCTCCCCAATGAAATGTACTTCTTTTCTTTAACATTCCATCCAATGGCGCAGTGATCTTGGCATATCCCTTAATAAATTTTTGAGTAGTACCCCATATGCCCAAGGAATCTGTGCACTACGCTCTAGCTGGTAGGTTCCCCCAATCCCACAATAATGACAACTTTGGCAGGATCCACCAGAAAGCCTTCCTTACATATGATATGCGCCAACATGGTTCCAAAAGGAGTAGCGAAAACACATTTCTTAATGTTGAGAGATATACTCAATTGTTGGCATCTCTCAAACATAAACCATAGATTATTGTAATGGTATTTTATTAGTCCATAAACCATCCAATCATCAAGGTAGACTTGAATAAACTTATGGATGAAGTACTGGACTGCCTGAACCACAATGCGTGAAAACACAATGGGCATGTTCTTCAGTCCAAAGGGCATGCTCGTGTAGGAAAAACTTCCCCATTCAGTGGTGAAAGTTGTCTTTTCTTGGTCCTCCTTTGCAATTCTAACCTGATGATATCCTGAGAATCCATCTGTGAAAGAATAGATCTCGTGCCCGGCTACTCCTTCTAGGATCTCCTCGGTGAAGGGGGTTGGAAAAGGGTCAATGACACATACCACATTCAAATCCTTGTAATCAACACAAATCCTTATCCTCCCATACTTCTTAATGTTGATGACCATTGGAATTATCCATTCTGATTCTTCAAAATCCTCAATGATGCCTGATGCAATCATCTTGTCAATCTCCTCCTTGACCCTGACGCACAAATTCAAATTCATTCAATATGGTCTCTTCCAAATTGGGTGAGCGCCCTCCTTCAATTTGATCCACATATCTCTTAAAGAGTTGTGAAATACCTTAAGCTCATGGTACCTGAGTGGAAACAAATCATAAAATTCACGCAACAGATTGATGATCTTTTAAACCTTCTTTTTTGTCTAGTAATCTCCAATAGTAGCTTCCTTAGGTTCTGCCTCCAAACCAATGTTAACCTTCTTAGTTTTCAAGGGTTCATGGTAGGTGCACACTTTCTCATCAACACTATCCATTACCTCGCACGTACCCACAGTATGGTTAACATACAAGTTCTCCACTTCTTCACCAACGATCACATAGACAAAATTTCCTTTCTCTTTTTCTATGAAAGCGTGCTCAAGCTGTATTTCCTCTAGCTCTTCCTCATCAAAGCACGTTTCCAAGTCAGGTTCTCCCAATAATTCCAGTATTCTATCCTCCGCCATGGCACTATACCCCATAGTTAGGTGCTTAACAACCTGTAATGCCTCATTCACCAATGAATTAGTACTTCGATATTCAAATGTATGAATCAAGTCATCTGTCAGCTGCCACCAGTTTTTTATCTGACAGTGTAGTTCCAAATGAATGTACCATGCGCATGCACAACCTTGTAAGGTGGAGTAAAGCTTATGCACCCATAAAGATGGTGGGAAGGCTTCCGCGCCTTCCATCGAGGCCTTCTCACATGCTTGTGCGTGAAACACGACGTGTTCCTTCCCATGATAGTCTTATATAGTAGTAGGTTTATTGCTTTGGAGAAACCTAACAGAGAATGCAATTCTCACCTCACACCACTCTAGAAGGTTATCACGATGGGTCACCCACCAACGTGCTGTGGTCCTAAGAAAAGTATAGCTAAGAATCCTTCTCCTTTCGATCTCACATCTCCATTGGGTCTCCATTGCTCGTAGGAAAACATCAGTGTTAGCTCCCCCAGTGTAACTTGGCAATTGCTTTCCTCCCAGGCACTCGACTAAGGGCGCCTTTGGTAGTCTTGTCGCAAAGCCTCTTAATTTCCTTTCGACTAACTCATATTTCCTATGCGCCCAATTGTCACATGCCACATTAGTTGTATCACTTTTAGATTGAACGTCTTCCCAGTGAATAACACCTTCTTTTGTTGGTTGCATAACCTCAGGGTCCCTGATAGTGCACACATAGATTCTGTCTAGGTATTCTTCTCCCAAGGGCTCAATATAGGGCACTGAATTCCCATCCGTCAAAGGAATGATAACACATTCCTCCTTGTTCTCAAAACTTATATACCCCTTATTGAAATGTAAGTCAACATTTTTGTTATAGCACTAGGGGCACCCAAGTAACATTGGAAAGTTGTTCGCATCATAAAGCACCAAGACTTCAAAGTCTCCAGTGAATTGCACCCCTTGGATAATGATAACAAATCCTTTAAAACACCAATGGGCATTGCCTTTGTCTTGTTAACCATATACAACACATTTGAAGATGGTTGTAATGGGGGCCTTCCCATTTGATTCCATGTGTCTATGGTGAGAACATTAACTTCCGCATCCGTGTCAATCAAAATATTACTCAGGAGCCATCCATCAACAATTGCATTCAAGGTAATCTTCTTATCATAGTCAAGGTTGTGAGGAGGAAGGTTAACGTGCAAGAATTTTCGGCCGCGCTCTCCTCCAACCCGCGGTACTTTATCTTGGAGCAATTCTCTTAGCAAAGGGATAATATTCTCTTGCCTCAACATTTTTCATACCTCCTCGACTTCATCCAGATCCTTCTACGGAGCCTCAACGCTTTTCTTTTGATCTAATTTTTGCAATTGCTCTTTTAGGCATTAGATCTCTCCTTTTAGGTTTCGAATCACATCCATGGTTTCCTGATAGACTTATTTTTTATGAGAAGGGTCTGGGTACTTCCCATGCACCACCTCTTATCTAGTAACCAACAATTTTTGCTTTGGTATTTCCTTGGCGCGTGCATCCTCAGCTCGCGTTGTCACCAATATAGGTTCCAACTCTGACTCATGCGCCACCCTTGAACATCCACTGTGAGTCATATTTCTTCACGCTTACCATCCCAATGCCTTTTTCCTTCTGCTATTGTTGGCTCATGTGCTCAAATAATTCCACTCACTCCTCATACTTGTGCTTCTTTCCACACCAAGAGCATTGTAACAGATCAGGGCATTCACACTTATAGTGTTCCGTAGACCCATAGTTGTAACAAGTTCCACGCGGGTACTCACTTCTTCTGCCTCCGTGGTTGCCATAGCCCCTAAATCCTCCATGAAAGACTCTTCCGTGAATCCCTCCATCCGTGCGCCCTTCATAATGATGACCCTCATCCTTGGAACTACTTGCAATACTAGTCTGGTGCACACTAGTATCAATGGCATCATGTATTTGGTCAATCAATCTATAATCCTTGGTGTCATGAGTAGTAGAGGTGCAAATTTTTGTAATAATAAGACACATTCTTACGGATCATGTACTGCAGCAATAGACACCTACTTGCATCATGATCTTCATGGAAAATCTCACAATCTACCGGTGTGGCACAAACTGATCTTCACGGGAAATTATGCTTTGTATGACCCTCTACTTCACAATCCATACACAATAACCCACTGCGAGTTTCATGAGCCGAGTTCACAGATAATTTCTCTAGTTGCTTTTCCATTGCAACAATTTGGGATTGTAAGAATGGACTAATTCTTGTATCAATGCTTCCTACTGCCTCATTGTGTAAGGTAGCCTCCAAGGCCTCACACAGATTTGTGAAAGTCTTCTGTGAAAGTGCCCTCCTGAATGGTGTGATCAGTTCTCTGACAAACCACTGAGTGTGTTGCGAAGGGTGAATGTCATAAGATAACTTGGATAGGAGAGTCTTGAAATGTGCATCATACTCCCGCACACTCTCTGCCATTCCTTGTTGAATCTCCTTCAATGCACTGATGATTTTCTATTCAAACTTAGGTATGTGGAACTTCACTAAAAAGGCATTACACAACACAATATAATCCACCACTGTTTGGTGTGGGTCATACTTCCTGTAACACATATGCACGCGTCCTTGCAACGTGGTTACAAACTGACTTGATTTTTGCTCTGGGGCAGTGATTCCCTTTGTGCACCATAATAACTCACATTTGTGTACATGTTCCATGGCATCCTCAAGGCCCTTGTAATTAGGTAAGTGGAGCGACATCTCATAAAACACCTTTTTATGGTGTTGTGGACCTTGTCCACCATATCCAAGACCTTGATTCCCTTTGATGTTACCTCCACCACTAGACCCACTAGTGCCAACTCCTCCAGATCCACCAGATCCTCCTCCTATCATAGGTAAAGGGCCTAACATAGTTGAGCCCTATGAACCCACCACCATGCTAAAATGCGCACCAACAGTTTGTGATACCGAACCACTCCCAGATGTATTTCTTGCGCCGCTTTTAGATGCAATACTCAAACCTTGTGATCCCACACCTTGCCCAAATGTTGTGTCAGACAAAATACCCCCAAACACAGGAAATTACTGTGCAGCCATAGATGTACCTAATGAAAAATTATACCTCTTAGGTATCGCTCAACTATGAATACCAATACCAACTGGATTATCAAAACTTATCTCAGGAACTGGAAAACTAAGTGTAAGGGTCTGGTTGCCATGTGGGTTAAGATGCGCGCCTATGGATCTTCTCCTTTCTTCATATGACGAGTTCTCTCCAAAAGCCGAGGGGGTTTCTCTTCCATGCTTGCCAAGATGGGGTAGCTTAGACTGCTCAGGTTCCACATCCTTCACGCGAATCTCAAATCCTTCCCACAACATCTGCCTCCATAAATCCATTACTCATGTAGCTCTGCGTTGTCTTGCCAACTCCCTCTCCCAAGCTTCATTATACTTGATCCACCTCTCCTCTCTCTCCATTTCTACCACAAGGTCCACTGTCCTCTATCACTCGAGCTTTCACGCCCCTTGCCTAGCATGAGTTTAGCCAGCCATGGGAATGGCTTCCAAACTCAACATAATGATTAGAATATTGATAGGCAAAGGAATAACACGCAAGAATGATCCTCTAGGCTCCCTCAAGAATTCAAACTCAACGATCTCCGGGAAAGAATGCATAGAAGTAACGTATTCCAAGGTATACCTAGTCAACACTCTACTCCACCAGTGATCAACAACATGGGTCCATGTTAGATTGACATCATGCAACTGCTGATATTCCTCCTGGGTCTAAATACGAGGTCTATAATACCAAATTTTCTTTGATGCATATGTTGATAGCCATTCAAACAAATCTACTGGGAAACAACAGAAGAATATCTCATAGAGTTCGTGATACAAGTTATCCTCCACCCATTTTCGTGCATCAAACTTATATCCAATACTGAACCTTTGAGAAAACTCCTCCTTCATTATTTTAAGACAAGTCTCGACGTTGTCCAAGGTCACCCGCTCCGTCATTGCACATCATTCTCACAACAACTTCGAAAAGAGGTCCTGAAAACGGAACCAAATTGTAGTCTCTATGTACATCTTACTTTTCCAATCAAACCCAGTTCGTGCTTGCCCCGGGGGTGGGTACTTGTGGCGTTGGGGTTTTTGGGTGTTGCGTTGAGTGTTGGGGGCGTTGGCGGTTGTGGCGCTTACGGGGCGGTTGCGGTTGTGCGCTCGTGCCTGGTTCGTGTGGTTTTTTGTGGGTCTTGTTCGCGTTTTCTGTTCGTGACTTTTTTCCGTCTTTCGCGGGCTGGTGCTTGGCTTGTGTTTGTTTGGTGGTGCGCGTGGTGTGTTGCTCGTTTCGGTGCTCTCTCTGCTCCGGTTTTGGTATTGGTCCCCGTGGTGTGTTTCTGGGCTCTGCGGGTGTCGTGGGGGCCTCGGCGGGTGTGTTGGGGGGTGGGCTGGTTTTGGGATGGTGGGGTGTTGATCCGGTCTGCTTGGTTCGCAGTTTGTTGCGTCGGTGTGTTGATGCTGTGCGGTCTACTTTGTTTCGGGTGGGGCGTGGGTTTTGGTCGGTTTGCTCTCTCTGTTGGTGGGGGGCGGCTTAGGGGTGGGTTCGGGACGCGGTTTTTGGCGGGCTGCTCTGTTGTGGGGTCTGTCCTCAGTCCGATGTGAGGGTGTGGGATTATGATTCGGGGTGGTATTTGCGGGGCTTCTGGCGGTCTTGTCTTTGGGTGTTCTTGTTTTGTTGTGTTATTTGTGCGACCTTGTCCACCATATCCAGGACCTTGTTTCCCTTTGATGTTACCTCCACCACTAGACCCACTAGTGACAACTCCTCCAGATCCATTAGATCCTCCTCCTATCATAGGTAAAGGGCCTAACACAGTTGCGCCCTATGAACCCACCGCCATGCTAAAATGTGCACCAACAGTCTGTGATACCGAACCACTCCTAGACGTATTTCCTGCGCCGCTTTCAGACGCAATACTCAAACCTTGTGATCCCACACCTTGCCCAAATGTTGTTCCAGACAAAATACACCCAAACGCAGGAAATGAATATGCAACCATAGATGTACCAAATGAAAAATTATACCTCTTAGGTGTCATTCAACTATGAATACCAATACCAATTGGATTATCAAAACTTATCTCACGGACTGGAAAACTAAGTGCAAGGGTTTGGTTTCCATGTGGGTTAAGATGCACATCTATGGATCTTCTCCTTTCTTCATATGACGAGTTCTCTCTAGAAGCCGAGGGGGTTTCTCTTCCATGCTTGCCAAGATGGGGTAGCTCAGACTGCTCAGGTTCCACATCCTCCACGTGAACCTCAAATCCTTCTTGCAACATCTACCTCCATAAATCCATCACTCATGTAGCTTTGTGTTGTCTTGGCAACTCCCTCTCCCAAGATTCATTATACTTGATCCGCCTCTCCTCTCTCTCCATTTCTACCACAAGGTCCGCTGTCCTCTATCACTCGAGCTTCCACGCCCCTCGCCTAGCATGAGTTTAGCCAGCCATGGGAATGGCTTCCAAACTCAACATAATGATCAGAATATTGATAGGCAGTGGAATAACATGCAAGAATGATCCTCTAGGCTCCCTTAAGAATTCAAACTCAACGATCTCCGGGAAAGAATGCATAGAAGTAACGTATTCCAAGGTATACCTAGTCAACACTCTACTCCACCAGTGATCAACAACATGGGTCCATGTTAGATTGACATCATGCAATTGCTAATATTCCTCTTAGGTCTAAATACGAGGTCTATAATACCAACTTTTCTTTGATGCATATGCTGATAGCCATTCATACAAATCTACTGGGAAACAACAGAAGAATATCTCATAGAGTTCGTGATATAAGTTATCCTCCACCCATTTTCATGCATCAAACTTATATCCAGTACTGAACCTTTGAGAAAACTCCTCCTTCGTGATTTTAAGACAAGTCTTGACGTTGTCCAAGGTCACCCGCTCCGTCATTGCACATCATTCTCACAACAACTTCGAAAAGAGGTCCTGAAAACGGAACCAAATTGTAGTCTCTATTTACCTCTTACTTTTCCAATCAACCCCAAGCGCGCTGGTACATCATCTAGACTAGTCTAGAAGCTCACTCGAGGCACGTGCAAGCGCCGAGCCCCTCCTTTATGTGAGTTTTGTGAGAAATTTCTTCCTTAATAAGGGGGTGTTACACAATAGAGAATGACACACCCATTCTTGACAACCATATTTAAGCACTAACTCTTAATCTAATGCACCAGAACATAGGATACCATGATCATATTACAATGGAAGTAAAACTAAATCACGATTATCTTGAAGAAAACTAGTAATACGACCATGAACATAAAAAGGAAATGTACAAATCAATATCCATCACATAAGTGCTTCAGAATCACTTCATTATATTCATTAACTAAAGTACAGTAGCCTAGACTACATCAAAAGAGTTCCATGTATGAAGATATTTATAGTAGCAGAGCTTCGACACATTACAGAGCTCACCATCACACATTACACATTTTTACCAACTATCTTCCTCTCTTTCTCCCATACTCGCACACACACCTCTCTTGTAAAACCATACATATGAGGGACTCCCTAGGAATCTCGTCTTAACCGCTTATCATTACATGAGAAATCCTGAAGGAATCTTTCATGATTGCCCTACCACTACCCAAAAACATGCCAAATGTCATCATGCATTTCCCCTAATCTAATGTCCTTAGCATGCATGTGTCAGCCAATGCATAACAAACTTGGCTCCTTATCCTTTCATGATAACCGTATTGATGCCCTAGAATATCCTTTCCTTGAGCTACAAGTCTCCATAGCTTATCCATATTTGTATTTGGTCATTTTTTCATTCATTCCCTAAACGCGTCCTTTCCCTGCTGTCCAAAACTCATTAAGTCTCGAATCCATCATGCATGGGCGCGAGCCTTCACACATATTGAAGAACTACTTCCGCGCGTGCCTTCGTACCCTGCTTCCACGTGCCGCCAAGTTTCATGCCTTAGGTACTTAGTTAATTTAGGGGTCCAATACTATGTTTGAACCATTATAATTCAACATCTACTAGTGTAATTATTAATAATTGTGGTATGTAAAATTATAAGATAAGAGCATTGAGATTGATATCTCTCGACATTTTTTAATAGATATATTTAAGGTATTTCTACTAATATAGATTGTTGAAAGGTAGGGAGGCAACATATCCTATGAAAACTGTCTACCATGAATTCTTCTTCAAATACCTATAGAAGATGGTTTGGAGGGATATCTCATGCAAATTATGTTTGACATTTTCCTCAATGTAGTTGAAACTTTTAACACAATCTTCCAATGATTTTCCTATCTGTACAAATCTAATGATCTCTTTTATCCTTGCTTCTACAAGACCATTGATATCTCTCTAGGAAAAGTTTACTCGCTTTGTCTACATATAGGTTTGGGTATAATCTCACAAATCCAATGAACCATTATAATGCAACATATTTTAGTGCACTAAAAAATAATGAGTTTTAATTTTTACTCATTTATTGCATAATCATATCCATTTGAGCAAACTTCTAATTCAAACAATTTTGCTTTTGGATCATCAACGATTTTCGCGTGGAATTGAGGTGAGATAGAAAAATGATTGTTTTTCATTAGAGTGTTAGTTTGTTGGAGTAGCACAAAAGGAAATTACATAAACGTTTCCACATTGGTGATTGGTTTGATTTGCTGGAGGGGGTTTCTTCAAAGGATTGTTGCTATTCAAATATGGACTTAGGGGATTGGTTATTGTTTATTGACTCCAGAATGCAACCCTTGGATAAAAGTCTTCCCACACTATTAAAAAGCCTACTAGATATTCAAAATGATTAAAAAACTTTGCTCTTTACTTCTATTTTATTGCTCATTTCATTAAAAAAATAAATGATATTAAAAGGAAGGAATTTTACTTAAAAGTATCTTTAATTTAATTACACCTAACATGTGTTGAGGATTCCACAGGTATTTTCAATTCTCTCGATTATCCCTTGCAAAAGAAACCCAAAGCAGTTTAAACAAGTAGAGGAAATTAAACTTGAAAAAAGCATGGTGGTGCTTGTCCCTGTTTGGAAAAGGTACCAAAAATTGATGGGGAATCACTTTGAATTTACAATTGTGAAAGAGCTTTTGAAGCACAAGGGAAACATATAAACCTACACTCTAATAAGTTTGCAATTTATTAAAGATATTTTTATTCATAGGGGAAACATACATATTCACACTCCAGTAAATTTGTAATTCATGGAAGAAATTTTGAAGCACAAGGGAAACATACATACCCACACTCCAATAAATTTGCAATTCATGAAAGAAATTAAAAAGTGCAAGGGAAATATACATACCTACACTCCAATGCCATCATTAAAAACTAAGAAATGAATAGGTAGAATTAAACAATAGTAATAAAACAAATTATTTCAAAAAGAAAGACAAACAAATATATAAAAAAACCTAAAAAAAGAGTTACGATACTAATTATGTTGGCAAGGGGGTCCTCCCATCCCTCTAACAATTTGTGACTAGATGTATCCCAGACACTCCCTTAACCCTCTTTACAACAACTTACATGCTTAAGAAACCATTCTCTATTACATGTATATAAATTGGTACAATGTGATGTATACTATGAAAAGCTACATGGTAGCTTTTCATTTATAGTTTCCCAAAGAAGTGTGGAAGGGTGTGAAGGTAAAAACCACCTTCCTCTTATCTAATAAAAACTTATGTTCATTGAGTTACATGAAACTAATTACTATATAGTTTTGTTAGTATTCGTATATCCAATATACATACTAGACATAAACATATGTTATAAATCATTAGGGAGGTTTGATCCTCTCCAAAGATACCTCTAGTCAACTTAGGAAAGAACCTAATAAGATTGGTATTTCTGCTGATTTTATATGAAGTGGATGATGATGCTACGGTTTTTTTGGGAATAATCATTGTTTAATTTCCTCGAAATTTGATGAGTAAAGCCTTCAAAAAAAATTTGAGACTTTTTAAAATTGGTGATAGTCTTTGTTAGCTATGCAAAAATATTTCTCGAAGGAAAGCAAATTGAAACAATTGTTTAATTGAATTGGCAATATTTTGAAACAATCATAATAGTCCAAAGCATTCTCGGCATGACACATCTAATCCATAAGAAACTAATTACACATATATAATAAGTAGAAATGGAATGGAAATAAAAAGGAAGGAAAGGTGTGGTGTAAATGAATTAAGGAAGCATAGACAAGTAGACAGGGATCAATATGCATGTGGTGGAAAATATGTATGGTTGGACACAATCTATTTATAAGACAAGCATAGGCTGGAGTTCCCAACTAACCATTGACTTCTACTTACCTTCAACCCTCCACCTAAAAATTTCTTAAGCTCCTACAATTATTTAATTAATGAATGTAAACAATGTTTGTATGAAGATTTGAATTTTACAAATAAGTGGTAAAGACATTTACATGCTTATTAGCACTCTTATAAAAAATATATATAGAATTTTCAACTCTATGGATCATCTGCACCATTGGCCATATATGATAGACTTAATTTAGCAAGAAGGAACACTTCCTTGATTTTTTATAGTAGAAAACCCACAACATGATAGAGGATTCATGAGAAGTTTGCTATTAATGTAGGGAATCTTTAGTTGGCCCTAAGACATCATTAACACAAATTTATGTTGTTGTGATTCTTCTAGTTATTTTATTGAATTTCCCAACAAATAACATTGTAACGTTCAACATATGCATGATTAACATGAAATGGGCGATTTCTCTGTACATTTGAGAGGGGAAAATCCCTCTTATATGAGGGTAACCAGGAGAATATAGGTAGGAACCGATGAGTGATTATGCTTTCAATCTAATATAAACAAAATATGATTCTCCTTGAACACACGATGAACATAAATCAACACACAAAAAATTATTATATTATTCTCTATTGATCAACATTGTATTACATGCTTTCCTATCCTATTAAACATGATTTTACAATTACGTTCAAACAAATATTTTTTGAACAAACTCATACGAGTG
The DNA here is from genome assembly GCA_019776745.2 of Taxus chinensis. Taxonomy (NCBI): domain Eukaryota; kingdom Viridiplantae; phylum Streptophyta; class Pinopsida; order Cupressales; family Taxaceae; genus Taxus; species Taxus chinensis. The sequence goes on along the minus strand of CM034151.1, from coordinate 1,103,984 downwards.
TAACCCAGTTGTTGAGAAAATAACAACTTGGTTAAAAAAAAAAACCACGTAACTCCCTAAAAAAACTATGTATGAATAAGCTTGCAACTTGGAAGGAAATATCTCAAATGAATACCTAATGTGAATGCGATCTAGTATCCTCCCTTAAGAGAAAGATAGGGAGTGAAAAAATTAAAGCAAATATGGGTCCTAATTATTAGGAATGACAAGGTACCCATGTACAAACATGGAAAAATAAGAAGGAAGGACTAAACTAGAATCCCCCCAAGTGCAAATTCCTTCACCCCAAACAATGCTCATAACTGAAGCTAATGAAGAGAATCCAAGGGCTTAGTGATGATGTCAACAACTTGATCAAATGTGGGAACAAAATCCTAGCCAACAACTCCATACAAGACTAGCTTCCGAATGAAGTGTATGCAAATCTCTATATATTTGGTGCACTAATGTTCAATCGGGTTGCATACAATCTCAATAGCACTTTGGTTATGGCACCTGATCAATGTGGGAGCTTGCTATGGAAATCCAAATTCACCAAGTAAATTTTGAATCCAGAGAACTCTATCTAGCCTTAAAAATAAATCTATACTCTATCTTAATTGATGACAATGCAATTGCAGTCTGTTTCTTGCATGCCCATGCAATTGGACTAGAGCCAAGGTGAAAGATGAATCTAGAGGTAGATTGATGAGCATCAACATATCCACCCCCATCCAAGTATATGCTTCCCTTAATGTCAAAATATCTATGTGGTGTGTATTTAATGCCGAAATGCAATGTTTTTTGAATATAACATAAAATATGCTTAGTTGCTAGCCAATGAATCTCATGGGGCTTGTGAGAGAACTGAGAGACCAAGTTTACAAAAAGATTATATTGGGGTGAGTATATGTCAGATATAAAAATTGTGCGTACCAACTTTCTATACAAACCAACTTAGTTATGAAATTAGTAGTCAACTCAATACTTGATTGATATGGTGTGGGAGAAGGATTACAACCAACCATGCCAAAATGATGAAGAAGATACGTTGAATAGTTATGCTATCCAATAGAAATACCTTCAGGAGAATGATAAACCCAAAGGCCTAGAAATTAGTGTAAAGTCCCATGTCTATCATGTCAAATATTTTCATAAACTTATACTTTTTGTCATGAATTAAGGAGTTTGAACTACATATGAGGATGAGGTCATCAATATACATACCAATATCAAAATATCCCCACCTTGCTTTAGGATGTAAATATTGTGATCAGATTTGCAATGATAGAATTCATAACTCAATAGAAAGCTATCCATATTCTCATACAAAGATCGAGGAGATTTTTTAAGACAATAAAGAGAATGACGATTCCATACCATTGAAGAGTCTTGCACAAATCCCTAAGGTTACTCCATATAGATCTCCTCTTGGATATCACCATGCAAGAAAGCATTCTTCATGTTCATTTGATATACTAGCACTTGATGTGATGCAACAAGGGAGGGAAAAAGAAAAATATAATCCTTCTTTACAACTGTAATAAAAGTCTAAGAGTAATCCACCTATTCGAATTGTGAGAACCCCTTGGCTAGAAGACATGCTTTGTGCTTATCTATAAAACCATATGCTGCATATTTGATCTTACAGACTCATTTACAACGCATGATTTTTCTTCCCTTAGGAAGAGGTACTAACTCCCATGTGTTATTCTTCATGAGTAAAAAATACTCATCTTGCATAGTAGCTTCCCACTCAGGTTTACTCATCACCTCAAAAAACAATATTGGATAAATAGAAATTGTTTGGTTCATAAGAGAGGTACCAGAAGTCTTAGAACGAGTGCGGCGAGGATTAGAAGGATCACCAACCAAAGAACCAACTGATTGCAAAGTATATTTTTCCCACTTGGGAAAGTTTAGTGTACCTAAGGAGGAGGTAGAACATGTTCATCATGCATGTTTGCATCAAAATCAGAAAATATACCCTCCCTATCAGGAGAAGGAGGTGAAGCCAATAATTGAGAATGATAAGAAGTTGGATATGAAGAAATAATATTCCCATAAATACTAAAATCTCATTGAAACAAGAAATCATGTGTGATGGGATCAAAGAGGCATTAAGACTTCACATAATTGCAATGTCCAACAAAAATGAGCTCTTGGATCTTTTTCTCCATAAATTTATACTTATCATCATGAATAAACACAAATGCCTTACTTTTGAAGACACAAAATACATAAACATCAAGTTTCTTTACATGACCAAGCTACTTCATGAGTCTTGTCTCACATTTCCTTGTGGGGAATGTGGTTTTGGATGTAATTTGTACAATTTATTGATTCATCCCAAAACTCAGGTGCCAAGTCATTGGATTGTATCATGCAATTCGTCATCTCCTTGAGTATTATGTTTTTTTATTTATCTACTCCATGTTTTTGAGGGTGTATGATACTGTGTATTGATGTAGAATACCATTATCAGTACAAAAATGTGGAATGCATTACTTATATAGTCCCCCTATTGTCAGTGTAGAGATTTTCCAATGAAAGTATTGATTACTTCTCAACAAAATCCTTTAAAGAATTAAAGTTCTCAAACACTTCACTTTTATAATGCAAAAAATACACCCAAGTCTTTCGAGTAGAATCATCAATGAAAGTTAGTACATATTTTACACCATAAAATGACCTAGTGGGGAAGGTCATCAAAGTCAACATGTATCAACTGTTCACAAGTGGAGCCTTGGCTCTCAAAAATTGTCTCTTTGGAAAGTAGGATCATGTTAAAATTCTTATCCAAAGCATCACATTATAGAGAAAACACCAGTGGACAAATAGAGACGCTTTAGAGGTCCTTTCATCATTTTGATGCAAGCTTAGCTACTGTAGATACCTATAATTCAATTGACCAAAGCATTCATACCACCAGTTTTCTCAGTGTTTCAACTGAGCAAAGAGCTTGAGGACCTTGTAGAGGTATAAAATTTATCAAATACATGGAAAGGCAAAAGGGGTCCGCCAATTTAACTATGTAGCTTGTACACGCATCCTGTTGTAAGTTATCATGATGATTCTTTAATTACAACACTATGTGGTAACTGCTGAAATCCAGGCAAACATGTTAAGATATATATTTTGATCAAAGGAATGTGTTGCAAATATGGATAAATTGAATACTGTAAATTGGACATGAAATTTATTATTGCATGTTTGCTGATGTGACATAAATTTGTCGTATGCACCTGAAATCTACATTTGCTGATCGACCAACATACCTCAAAACAATTCAAATTGATGAAGGTATGCTGTCCCTTCTTGTATCTGAGAAGTTGATTTAATTAGAAGAAAAGGCTCAAGGTTGAATAACACGCGCAGCACCTGATTTCAGATAATGAGATAGCTGACACATAGATGCCAACGAATCCAGGTTTATTCTGATACTATACACTGTTGTAATGCCAGACCCTAAGGCGATAAATATCTTTTTGCGGGTGGCTCAAGTATGTAGAACGTGGGACGAAACGTCCTGCATAGCGCTGAATTGGATGTCAGTCGGAAGGACTTGTTTGGAAATTGATTAATTAAGGGTGAGGGGAACTAGACCCTAATCTAACCCTAAGTTCTACCTTATATCCTAATTACTATCCTAAGTGGATTTTTAAATTCTATAATGGTAAAAATAGAACTAAGTCCTATTAACCTATGACCTAGGTATGAACACTATTGTTAATCCTAAACTAATCCTAACCTAAGGAAGGGGACGCACAGACCCATGGGGGATGGAAAGGATAAGGATGGAAGGAAATTTAATGGGCATTGAATAAGGTCCTTACGTGGACAGCGCCAAGTTTGGCAGGAACAGGGAATATTTAGGGGTATTCAGTTAGTCATGAGACTAAACTCTATTTGCATGCGAAATTTGAATTTGGTAATTTGCCAACTTGAGTCGGTGGTGGCGTGAAGAAATAGGAAAAAGGCAGAGCCTTTAATGCATTTAATTTTCTTGGTCTTCGCGACCAGCCCGCCTTGGAAAGAGTATGGAGGAATTTTTGTTTGTTCATTGTGTTTGTTCGGGTTTTTGGAAGTTGTTCTGCATTTGGTTTTTCTTGGTTCAGTCGAACCAGTTGTGTTTGATTGTTATCACTGTTCTTTGGAAGATCTAAGGCTATTTCTAAGCCTGTAGAGGAAGGTGATTGTTTGGAAAGCTTTTTGCTGTCGCCGTGGAAGGAAATACCACCTGTAGGCGCGGTTTTCTTTGAGCTTCGAGGAAGATTATCAGGCATGTTAAGCCCTTCTCTTTAAAACTACTTGCTTTACTTAAATGTCTCATTAAATCAACCCTGCTCTTCTTCTGAACGGGTTTTGGGTTTATTCAATTTCGCTGTCATGTTTGAAATGATTATGGGTAGAGTCGTTTTGTCTTGCTGTTGCAATTTGAACTGTCTTTGCTTCAGTATTGAATTGAAAATATAGTCATGCTGTGTTGATTTGTTTGAAAGTATTGGGGAATTCGAACTGGGTATTTCTTTTTAAATGATTATATTGAATGAAACTGTACAGGCTGCATGAGTTTGTTTTTCATTGTTGAGCAATCGTTCTTTTGCCAATATGAACTTGAGTGATGGAACGTATTAACTATGCGAGTAGTATTCTGAGTGCTGTGCTTTTCTTTTGTAAAAATGGATGAATACGACCTGGGTATTCGTGGGAGTTGGAGAAAATAACTGTTTTTCTTACTGAAATTATTGATGAGCTATGTTTTCTCTTGCTATGGTGGAAAGATGATTTTGTTGTGTTTTATTGATGCGGTTTGATTTTCCAGTTCAGACTGTTGTCATGAAAACGAACTTGGCTTTGTATTGCTGTGCAAATAAATGAAATATATGGGAATTAGCTTGTTGTTTGAGTCTATCTTGACTGTACCAAGCTTACGCATCTAATACCCTATGCGGGTTTTCCTTGATAGAGGTATTGATATATGAATATTGTATTTTGAGTTCTGTACATCATGGTGAAATAAGAGAATGCTGTTTTTGGATTTAAATGTTTGATCGAGAAGGAACTCAAACTGGGTATTCTTTGCATATGGTATGTTGAATGAAATTGTGCATGCTGTGCGAGTTGGATTTGACATCGTTTCTTTTCTGGAACTAATAAGGAAACGAGTTCTTTTTTTTTTGCTGTTTTAAAATTTTGAAGAAATGTTAATTGGGGGATTTATTGAACATTATAGGTTCGGCTTGATGGAAGTGACAGTGGCATTTAGATTGTTTTCTGAGTGCTGTGTTTTTCTGTACAAACGAAATATTTAAATGTTTCATGCGGCCTCTGATTTTGCACTATCATTAAAAAAAAAATGAACTCGACTTGAGTGATTCTTGTTGTGTTTGAACTGTGTGCGTTCATGGATATAGAAAGTCGTGTGAATAATTGATTAAGTGACTGTATAACTGTTTATTTGGTTAGAATACAGTGAAAGAAGTATGAATCCTTCTAGTACATTAAATACATAGTATGCATTCTTTATATTGCTTGTTCTATGATGGATACGATGTTTTACCAACCTGTTTTTGGTATTCATATGAGCCTGATTTAAAAGAAGTATTGATAAGGACGATAAATTCTTCCTTGTTTTTCATTTAAAGCTGAATATGAATGGAATTATTCTTGCTGTTGGAAAGTGAATTCTGAATGGATTTTGTAAGTTTCACTCTGAACTGTTATCCTTGATTGATGTCTCGTTTGGATTAAATTATCAGTACAGTCATGAGGAAAGGAAAATGAGTGTGGATGGATAACTTGGAATAATGATCATTCTTCTCTTATACAGTTAGAAATCTGTAAATGGATGAAAACATGAGAACAAAAAAAATTGTATTGTCAATGAGTCTAAGAATCTAGGAAAATCGTGGATTGCAAGTTTGCTGAGAACTCATGCTGTATTTGCTCTCAACATGAAAATCATAGGAATTGCAGGGCCCTGAAAGTATTGTCGAAACTTGGTTGAAATTTTAGTCAAGTTTTATCCTTCGAGATTAGGGGACCTAATGAAAGGGGCCAAGTAGTAGAAGTGAGAGACATTTAATGTTCTCACAAAAGTATGCATCACAAACATGATTCCTAGTTTTACAGACTGTCTGTAATCTGGAACTGTTGGATAGGAAATTACTTTTTGTAATGATCATTTAGGGAATGAGGGTAGCTAGTTCTTGGACTGGTTTTGGATGGTATTTAAATGATTCAGTTGTCATGTTAGAGAATTGGAGGGTAGAATGAATTCTAGATAGATGTTCATATTAGAGGTTTCAAAAAAGCAGGGTTCTTTGGTATTGAGAATAGTTAGAAAATAAGACCTAACATTTTAATAACAACTTGCTTACTTTGCACCTCAGTCTCAACAAACTGACCCGTGCAAAAAGGTGGGCTAGATGGGAAAGATCTTGATGTAACCCTGAAGACTAGGTATTTTAGATACTTCTTCACATCTGAAGCGGAAGTTCTCATTTGATAGTTTATTATTCAATGTACGAGGAATTGAGAAATGAAGAAAGCTACATTCATCTTATGAGTGTAATGCTGTTTAATATAAACATAAGTCCAGTGCATATGGCTCATGGAAAATGTAATCAACAATGGGAAATGGATGGATCGGAAGACAAATTCAGGTGTGACATTTTAATCACTATATGGCAGTTTGATATTGTTAACTTAAGTTGGGCATATAGTATTGATTCCTTGATTTGCAATTATTCAAATGATTTGGTATAAATTTAAAAGGAATTGACATCTATTCTTATAAATGCAACTTTTACAAATGGGGTAAGTTTGTTCATACTATGCAATTAAGATTGCAAAGTTTAATTGACAGGATAAAAGGGAGTAGGAAGATTGATGATCTCTTAACTGAATGGTATTCGGGATTAGCTTGGACCAAATAACTTAGGATCATAATCTAACTTCCATATTCGGACTCCGTTAGATAGCCTCGAGAAAGAATCAAATTCACAAGGTAAGGAGATAAATATCTCCAGGGCTAACATACCTTTCGGAAAAAATGAAGGATTATTTGTAGACATAAGAAAATGATATATTCAAAGTTGTTGACCTCGTTTTAATGCAAGAATAAGGGAATGCTGAATCAGTTGTGGAAAGGCCTTAAAATCTAATAGAGCTAACAAAATAAATCTATCGAATGGCCCTTAATCCAAGTTGTAAAATAACAAAAGAACCAAGAAGCAAACAAATGCATTTCGGTATCTAGTAGAATATGCATAGTAAGCTTGAAGACAGATTGTAAAGTCTCTCTTAGCTACAAACAACTTGGGGGGACCAAGAAGGAGGATCTTAAATGGATCAGCATTTTTGCTGAAAGTTGATCTTCAACTATGTATGAGTTTTTTCGAAATAGTTACACTCAAAATTGGATGATGTTTGTAGAAATATGAGGATTCCGTAGGACATTTTGAGTCATAGTGCCAAGATACAACACGGTGTCTTCTTGAAAACGGCTAAGTTTAGGATGGGTCACAATGTTATAGCTGAAATATCATCAATGCTCTTGTTTTTTGTTAAATCATCAACATAATAAGCTGACTATTAAGTGCATGGCTGGGGATAGGAGTGTGAGCACTGTTTACGTAGTTTTGACCCTTCAGTACTAAAGATAGCTAGACAGACTTTAGCCGTCTAGGGCTTCATCCGTATGTTTGCGTATTTTTAGTTACCATGAATGACTTTTTATATCGTTCATGATTTTTCTAGTACATAAAGTTAGATGTTTTGAAAAATTGGAACGGACTGCTCCGAAACCGTGCCCCCCCATTCTAGACTACCAAAAAAAGTGAGGTCGAAGGACGTATATCCATTGGTGTGTATGACATCCAGGAATATGAATCATGCAAAGCATGTGAAAATCTTGGGCCAAAGTATCGCAATTGCTGGTTAAAAAAAAATCCTGATCACCTAAAAAAAAGATACAGGATGTCAGATAGACATATCAGTAACAGATATTCAAAAAATAGGCTTCTTAAATGGCATCAGTTCGAAAACCGGAAACGGTAATATGGAAACCTTGTATATATAGTATACTATGCATGAAGTGAACATGAAGGATCGGTATAGTTTTCGAGTCAGAAATGAAGAGATCTTTGAAACTCCGAGCCATGTGGTCGGTAGTAATTCGAGTCATTAAAAGCATATGGAATCGATTGTTTTATGATTGATTTATCACTAGAGGATAGTGTAATTTTTACATTTTGCAAATATGTGAACAGGGAACATTAGCTGTTTGCTATGAAATTGTGCAGGTCCAAACCTGCATTGCTTGGGCAGAGAACAAATTAAATCCCAAGCCTTGAACATGGTTTGGGAAAAGAGAAAATGCAAAACAGTATGAACGTTACATAACGTGTACACGTTCCCTTGTTCTAGTATCTTAAACATAACGCGTACGCATTACATATCTAGTACTGAAACATTATGTATGCTTTTGATATGCATTCAATTTACATAAATAAATGTTTCAAGTATATCCCAAATACCTGAAAAACTTATAGATTTTTGGTTTCATCTATGTGAAACTAAAATATGTCATACACATTTAGACCAATCAATCCGAGAAATTCATCCTACTTGCATGCATATGCATGCTTATCATTTTATGAGATAAACACATGAACATTTCTTGAAACACTCTCCATAGGCCTCTAGACTGGAGCAAATAGGTAATTTTTCAGGATTTCCAAGCATTCAGCCTAGACGAGTCTTTTAGAACGATTTGATATCCATTGCAAATGTTGAAGCAAAATAAATGGTAGAAAAGTAGGTCCTAGACATCATAGGTCAACCAAAAAGAATTCCCCCTGGAGTGGTTATATTCTTCTAAAACCCTAAACCGCTAAACCTTCACACTATGATGTTAAAAGAAAAATATTTCCCTAGACCCTAAAACCTAAACCATAAACCCTAAATCCTAAAAAAATTCACCCCTTTGATTTTTTTTGCAAAAAACATAAGTCAATGGATTAAAACCATTGACCTCCGATAGATCCAATGCTTTACTAAAATGTTACATGACACTCACGCTACATATCAACTTAAGGTCAAGTTTTGGGAAAATGCAGTCTATACTTCAAAAAGTAATATCTATTTTTAAAAAAATCTTCTTGGAACCTTGAACTCATGATTTCCAAAGGCTCATTATAGCTATACCAATCACTTGAACATGCACTTCAAACATTAGTAGAAAATTGCTTTCTAAACTTTGAAAAATGTTATTTCCCTTTAACATGTTAGCATTGACAAAACCGGGTAACTGAAGAAGAAGAAGAAGAAGACATTTTAACATCCGCGAGGATATCAAAGCAACATATGGGACAACTGATCTTGCTAAAGATATTTCTATCATTCAAATCTCTTGTTAGCGAGTTTAATGATTAGATCCCCTATTTTTTCAACCATATGTGTAACATACTTAAAAACAACAGAAATAAGAACTCAAAAGGATTAGGGAGTAAAATTGTATGGATTTGTGATTGATGAATGTGATAAATATATAGATGAAATCAAAACCAAGTCATGGTCTCATGTTGTTAAGGTACCATCGAATAAGGACATCGAGGTAGGTGTAAATTTGGGCAGAATGCAAGAAAACAAACATAGAGAAAGGAAGGATACGATACAAAATCTAATTATCAAAGGGGTAAAAGAGTATGAAATAAATGAAAACACATTTGTTTTGGCAAGTGATTTTTTAGGAGATAAACTACAATGGTAAGGGCCGATCATGCAAACAAGGATATTTGGAAAGGTAGATGAAGAAAGAGCTAGACCTATCAAAGTTGTCATGAGGATATTAGAAGACAAGTATCGAATTTTTAGTAATAAGGGACTCTTGAGGGGGTAAATTTCTTTTTAGATGATGATTTAACTTTAATACAATTGGAAGATAGAAAGAAATAATTAACTAAAGTAAGAACAACTAGAGATGAAGGTAAAAGAGCATGGTTGTAAAACAAAAAAAACCATTATTAACAAGATAATGTCACAGTATTCTTCGCAAATGGATGAAAACATGAGAACAAAAAAATTGATGTCAATGAGGAATGAGTTAGGAAAATTGTGGATGCAAGGTTGTGAGAACCATGCTTCGGGCTCTCAACACCAAAATACATAGGAATCAGGGTGCTCCCAAGTACTGTCGAAACTTGCATGTTGGAATTTTAGAAGTTATCCTTCGAGAAGGGGACCTGGGTTAGGGCCAGTAGCAGAAGGGAGAGATGTAATTTGTCTCACAAAAACTCATGAACATGATGGTTGTAAGACTCCTTTTGAAGCTTATAGGAAATTTGTAGTCTAGAATGAGGTAGCTAGCAATGGGAAAGGTTTTGGAGGTATAATGGGTTGAGTTAGAGAAGCGGACGGTAGAATGATTTAGTACGTAAGAGAGGACACAAAAAAGTAGTTCATTTGGTTTAGAATATCAGAAAATAAGAGTAACATTAGAATAACAACTTGTTACTTTGCACCTCAAGTCTAAAAAACATAAAAAAAAGGTGGGCTAAATGGGAAAGATCCTTATGTAACCCTAAAGAAAGATATTTTAGAGTTTTCACATCTAGCGGAAGTTCTCATTTTAGGTTATTTCAATGCAAGGAATGCAAATGAGAAAGCTAACACTTGGAGTGTAAGGAGAACCATAATATGCTATGGCTCATGGAAGAAGATAATCAACAATGGGAAAGATGGTCAGAAGACAATAGGGAGATTAATCATTTTGGCGAAGAATTATTAACTTTTTGTGGCATGTTTGATTTGATTATTTGCAATGGTATTGAAAGATGGTATAAATCTAGAAATTTTACTTATAAAAGTTACAATGGGGTAAGTGTTGTTGATTGGTCTAAAGTGGACGCATTTTTCTGAAAAAAAAAAAACTTCAACTTGTACAAGTTTTTCGAAATAGTTACACTCAAAATTGGAAGATGTTGTAGAAATATGAATCGTAGAATTTTGAGTCTAGTTTCTAAGCTACTAAATTTTATTGAAAACGGATAAGTTTAAGTGGGTCAAACAACTAAAATACCAACAGATGCTCCTGTTTTTGTTAAAAAACATAATAGAGTGACTTTCGTGCCCCCCACCATTTTTTGAGCACCATTTAGTATTTTTGAAAACCCTTTGGTAGAAAGATAGCTAGGAGCATCTAGTTTGGGCTCCATTTTTTTTAGATTTTTTTAGCAATATTTTTTTATTTATGATTTTTCTAGTACATAAATTTTATGTTTTGAAAAATAACGGAGCTCCGACCGTGCCCCCCCTAACTACCTCAAAAAATATCGAAAATTAGATTTTTTTTGAATATGTATAGAATTATGCCTAGTTTGGGCTAGTATAATTTTTTTTAAAATTTCGATCACCCAAAAAAAAGATACACCATGAAAGATAGACATATTTACACTTCAAAAAATAGCTATAAAAAGGCATAGTTAGAAAATAAATAATATGGAAACCTTATATTAGTCAGAAAATTTGAAAAATTATATTTTTAGAAAGAAGAGACTCTGCTCTACGTCATGGTATAATTTTTTTAAAATGGATCGATTGTTTTATTTTGATTTATCATAGAGGAAGTGGCATTTTTACATTTTCTTGTAAAAACACGTTGTTTGTTGTGTTTGTGCAGGTCCATGCCTCAGGCTTGGGGATCCAAACCGGATCCCAAGCCTTGAGGCATGGCTTGGGAAAAGAGAAAACACAAAACACGTACGCGTTACATAACGTGTACGCGTTACATAACATGTACGCATTCTGTGTAGTATAAACATTATGTATGCTTTTGACATGCTTCTATTTACATAAATAAATGTTTAAGTTTGTTTTTCATATAAGTTTTATTTATATTTTATTTCTATTTAAATAATAAAAAATTATACTTTAAATTTATTTATGTAAATATAAGAAATTAGGGTCACTCTGCACCTTATGGAATTAGTCTCACAGCTCCATGAGTCATGGTTTAGGAGATAGTTTTTTAAAGTATAATATGGTCAGTACATAGGTAATTTTTCAGGATTTCAGCATTCAGCCTAAATCTTTTAGCATTTAACTTCTACAATCGAAATCCTAAGCCATAGGCCATAAACCTAAACACTAAACTGTAAACCTTGAGCCCTAAACCATAAACCCTAAACCTTTAACCATGATCCCTAGACCCTAAACCCTAAACCCTAAACCTTAAACATTCAGCCCTTACCCGTGAGCCCTAAACCCTGAGCCTTAAGCCCTAAACCCTAAATAAGCCCTAAACCCTAAACCCCAAACCATGAACCATGAGCCCTAAATGCTAAACCCTAAACCCTGAACTGTAAAAACTAAACCCTAAACCCTAAACACTGAATCCTAAACCCTAAACCCTAAGCCTTGAACCCTACACCTTTATCCCTGAGCCCTAAAATATAAACCCTAAACCCTAGACCATATACCCTAAGCCCTAAGCCCTAAACCCTAAACCTAAACCCTAAACCCCGAGCCCTAAACCATAAACCCTAAACCTTAATCCCTAAACATTAAATCCTAAACCCTAAACCCTGAACCATAAACCCTAAAACCTGAACCGTAAACCATAAACCCTTATCCCTAAACACTAAATCCTTAACCCAAAACCCTAAACCTTAAACCCTAAATCCTTAACCTTGATCCATAAACCCTAACCATAAACACTAAACCCTAAACCATAAACACTAAACCCTAAATCCTAAACCATAACCCTAACCTTGAACCCTGAACCCTAAACCCTAAACCTTAAACCTTGAACCATGAGCCCTAAACCCTAAACCCTAAACCCCAAACCATATTTCATCAATATTTCCTAGTCTCATGCCTAGAACCATCATTGAGTCTGCTTATAGAACTACCTTGTTTATGAGAGGTGGGACAAGTAACTAAATGGATATGACATCTACCTTGTGCCTTGTAATGCATATATTACACATCTCTTCCAAACTTGTTTCTCCCCACATATACTTGCGCTCTTGAATGTAAATTTATTCACACTCTGAAACAAATTTCACATTTCTCATATTTCCATGTATGGTATTATGCAAGCCAGGATGACCCATTGGAAGCTGGAAAAAATAACCATCACAACAAAAAAATTAATCTTAAAGGAAACAAAAGAAACATAGAGAATATATCAATGCAGAGGTGTAGGATCATAATTGAATTTCCTGTAGTATCCTCTCCTCCGGAGAAAGATAAAGTTCAAGTGTTCTACTGGAATGGATAGTAAATTTGACAGAACTTCCTAAAGTGTTCAAAATAAGCATAGAAATAGGGGAATGGCTAAGAACACTAAGGGGTTATCAATCGCCTAGTAAATCTTTCTTGTTTAGTTCTAAATGGGAGTTACCTGGCCTACGACTTAGTGACCTTCCATTCATTGATAATTCCTTATATGATAAACCCATGGATGTTTTCAAAATCCCCTGAACAAAAAGATAGGGGTAGTCATCAATCCTAGTGAAGGGTGTGATGTGATTTCCAAGAAACTTGAAATTCATATAGATTTAGAGGTCATAACATGAATTTACAAATATCTCTATCATTATAAATGGAAGCCAAGTAACAGTGTCTCCCTGTACATCCAAGGATTGAGGACTACTGGGGTCTTTGGAAGGATTGGAAAGTCAGGAATATGACATTTCCCTCCTTCAAAATATCAACAGATGAAAAACATCAAATTTTGATGACTCTCTTTGAATGTTCTGCCTACAAATTCGATGAACCCTGAACTCTGTGACCTAAACCCTTAACCCTCAACCATGAGACCTAAACCCTAAACTATTAAACCTAAACCCTAAAACCAAAATAATAAATCCTAAACCCTAAACACTAAATACTAAACCCTAAAACCTAAACCCTAAACCCATAACCCTAAACCCTTGACCCTAGACCCTAAACCCTGAGCCCTAAGCCCTAAACCCTAAATACTAAATCCAGAGCCCCGAGCTCTAACCCCCAAACCTTAAACCAGTAACTCTGAACCCCAAACCTTAAGCCATAAACCATGAACCATGAACCCTAAACCCTAATCCCTAAACCATAAACCCTAAACCTTAAGCCTTGAACCCTACACCCTAATCCTTGAGCCCTAAACCCTAAACCTTAAATCTAGAGCCCTGATCTCTAACCCCTAAACCTTAAACCTCCGTAACTAACCCCTAAACCTTAAACCCATAACTCTGAACCCCGAACCCTGAGTCATAAACCTTAAACCATGCACCCTAACCCCTAAACCCTAAACCCTGAGCCCTGAGCCCTAAACGTAAACCCTAAACCTTAAGGCCTAAATGTTAAATCCTAAAGGTCCCTAAACCCTAAACCCTAAACCCTAAAAACTAAATCATAAACCCTAAACCCTAAACCCTAAACCCTAAACTCTAAACCCTAAACTAAATTAAACCTAAACCCTAAACCCTAAACCCTAAACCCTAAACCCTAAGCCCTAAACACTAAACCCTAAACCCTAAACCCTTAACCTAAACCCTAAACCTAAACCCTAAACCTAAACCCTAAACCTTAAACCCTAAACCCTGAACCTTAAACCCTAAACCCTGAACCTTAACCTTTAAACCTTAAACCCTAACTCCTAAACCCTAAACCGTAAACCCTAAATCCTCAACCCTAAACCTTAAACCCTAAGCCCTAAACCCTAAGCCCTAACCCTAAACTCTTGAACCCTAAATCCTCAACCCTAACCCTAAACCCTAAACCCTAAACCCTTTTCCCTAAACCCTAAACCCTAACCTTAAACCTAAACCCTAACTCCTAAACCCTAACCGTAAACCCTAAATCCACAACCCTAAACCTTAAACCCTAACTCCTAAACCCTAAACCATAAACCTTAAATCCTCAGCACGTAAACCCTAAACCCTAAACCCTAACCCCTAAACCCTATACCATAAACTCTAAGCCCTAAGCCCTAAACTCTAAGCCCTAAATCATAAACCCTAAACCTAAAACCTAAACCCTAAACCTTGAGCCCTAAACCCTAAACCCTAAATCCCTGAACCCTAGGCCCTAAGCCCTAAGCCCTAAGCCAAAACCCTAAACCTTAAACCCTGAACCTCAACCCTAAACCCTAAACCCTAAACCCTGAAACTCTCAACCCTAAACCCTAAACCCTCAACCCTGATCCCTAAACCCTAAACCCTGAACCTTGAGCCATAAACCCTAAACCCTCAACCTTGACCCCTAAACCCTAAACCTTGAACCTTGAGCCCTAAACCCTAAACCCTCAACCCTTAACCCTTAAACATAAACCCTATACTCTAAACCCTAAACCATAAACCCTAAACCATAAACCTTAAGCCCTGAGCCCTAAACCCTAAACCCTAAAATCTGAACTATGAGCCTTAAACACTAAACCTTAAACTCTAAAATATAAACCTTGATTCCTAAACCCTTAGCCCTAAACCCTAAACCCTGAGCCCTAAACCCTAACCCAAAGGAAAGTCCGAAAAAGATCATTCAACATGTTTCAGTGTGTAAGGAATAGTGTTTAAGGTTATCGATCGACTCATTTAGTTTTTATGAGAGACTAATTCCTTTGAAGGCCTAAAAAGGCATTTTTGGCCATTTTGTAGTTAATTGAACACCCTTCAGAACAAGCTAAAATGAGCTAGTCATGTCACCGAGTTATCAAGGACCATTATTTGTGAAGTATTAAGGCATCGTTTGTCTCCATAAGAGACATATGAGCAAAAGCATGTATGAGAATCATGAATTTGATTCCATGAAAGGATGCTTTTAGAGCTAGGAAAGGTGAGGGGATTATCTTTATATGGAGCACCATGTTTCTAAGAATGAGAAATCATCTGAGTTCACTTGATGTAATTCACTTGGTACTATTCGTAACAACTCATTCAACACCTAGTAGTGTTATCACACCTTAAGGAGGAGGCACATTACAATCACCTCATTTTGGCCATAGGACAGGAATCCCATTCAGGGAACAATCCTCTATCTACAAAGTGAGGATCTCTTTTTAGTAAGAAGTAGACAAACATCATAGAGTTAATTCATGGTCACTAAAGTGAATTATGGACCAAATTTAAAAATTAGTACCAATTCAAGCAGTGGTAGGGCCAAAATCCATTTTAGAAGGTCAAAAAACCTAAAAAATGACTATATGCTTTCCCAAAACAAAGACCGACTACAATATATATGCCCTGAAAGTTTTAGGTCATTTGCTGAAATCCTAAAAATGAGTAAGTACTGACCAGATTAGATTTTGAAAAACTATCTTCTAGATTATAACTGTTGGAGCTACGAGACCACTTCCATAAGGTGCAGAGTGACCCTAATTTCTTATATTTACTAAAATAAATTTAAAGTATAAGAATTATTTTAAGAAATAAGTATAAGTATAAGACCAAAACAAATATGCATGGTCCATATACACAACACGTATATATGCATTTTGACTTGTTTAAAACACGTACATGTTATAGGTTTGGTGATTCTCGAGCCAAACAAATTAAAACATGAGCGCATTTTAGCAAAATGTGTACCCGTTTTTCTTTTTTTGGATTCTTGTCCGTCTTTTTAGCCCCCCAACTTCGTGCACTTACCCAGCAAAACGTGTACTCCTTTTTCTTTTTTCAGAGAAGTTCACATAAGTCTGTATTTCATGAAGAAAAAACTTTGTGCACTTACCCCCCATAATGAGGGAAGAGCTTATTTTCTACTTCTAGATCTAGCCCAAAATCATTTTTGAAGGAGCTTGCAATCAAAGAAAAAACATAAGTAAATGGCATCATTTCTACACATAGAACACAAAAGTGGTACATGGAGTCTGAGATGTAAATGTTGTGAGCAGGATTCCAGTAAGTTGAATTCTTCAGGTGATCCTTGGGGTCAACACGACAACTCCCCATTCTTTTTTATGCTTTAAGAGGGTTTATGAAATGGATTTTGGAAAAGTGTAAATGGACCTGAGTTTCTTGCAAATACTTACAATGGGGGAAATAATTCATAATGAATCCTAGAGTGTCAGACATATTCATAACAAACATCATCTAACAAGAGTTTTCCTGAAAGAATTGGATCTACAAGTCTTGTGAGACCCAATAAGAGTGGTAGATGTAGACACTAGCACCTACGCTTCTAGAACCTCTCTCAGTGCTTGTATGCTAAAGTAGTTTCAGTAGTCATGGTGGAACCTGCAGCCATCATCAAGTGGACAAACTTTCCTAAGAGAGTCAAAAGAGTATTTTATCTGACCTAAGTATCAACCTGTTCTATCATAATATCAACTTTGAGACACCCCCTAAAAGTCCTTGGAATGCTCAAGGTTTCACTTATTGTAAATGTTTTTTTGACTTCAATCTTACTATATTTACACATTTGTACGTCCTATTTATTACAATAGTTACTTTAGATAGAATAAGTAGCTTAATCCCATTTACATCAAAAGATAAGTTCACCCACCTTCATGAACAAGGTGTTATTCAAAGGGGAGAACTATCGAATTGGTAATCTCAAAAGATGTCACCACCACTATTTGGGTTAAAATTTGGATTACTTGTGTGATCACCTAAGTGTTATTTGGCCTCATAGGTTCGACAAACTTGAGGAATGATTTGCCTATGGTAATGAAGAGGTGATTCACCTAAGAGAGTATGATGTAAGAGCTTCATCCTTTATGTGTCATGATCAAGTCATGATTGGCTCAGTTCCACTCAATGGAATTGATAAAGCTTTCATTGCACTTGAACACTTCTTCTCAAAGAAGTGGGTCTGCAAGTCAACACCAATAAGACCAAGATTATTTAAATAATAAAGAAATTAACTCAAAGTATGACTAAAATTGAATTAAACTAATAAAAATAAGTAATTATATAAATATATATGGGTTAACTTTTACAAGCTCATTTGGGAGAGTTGAAGCAAAAATTAAAACTTTAAGGGGGTGGAGATTTTAATGCTTTCCAATACTCAATCTTCAAGAGGCAAATTTATGGGACTTGGAAAACTATATTTATTATTTATGTATTTTAGTAACTCCATGGTGCATTTATGGATGTGATTCTCCTTGTCATGATTTCTTTTTTATCAAGGTGGAACCACAATTTCCCACCCCATTAAGGATCAAACCCCTATTTAAAAGATTAATCTACTTTTCAAATATACAAGCATTCGGCTCATCAATTCTTCTATGAAACAGGGTATAATGCCTGTAGATGCTATTGTTCCATAGTTCGATCTCACATCATTCAAAATGAAATCGACTTTAAATAAACCCTACTCAGATTTTAATAATATTTTGTCCTCTATGAATTGCCTTTAAAGTAGAAAAAATGGATACTAAGATTGCATGTAATGCATATTTGATCAAGATTATTATCCTTACCAAAATGGAACCACTTGAATGCATGATCCTAACCTAATAACCATCGCTTACAAACTGTCAATTAGTTACAGATAAATTCCACGAAGTTATGTGGGGAAAATTGTTAGGACAGATTATTTTTTTAGGTTAAATATTCGGATGGATTTAACTGGGCATGTGATCATCCACAAAAGGCCTTTATAGGTCTAATATCTCTGGAAAGCAAAGATCTTCAAAGAACACTTATGAACTTAATACAATCGTGATTCGGTCTAAACATATAAGATTTCATGCTTTCTAAAGATTCTTTTTAAAGGAATAGATACCTCCTTCATTGTACGTTTTGCACCTAAAATAAGTTAGTCAGATACAACATTATCATGTGTTGGAATGTATCTTATTAATAAGATTTTAACCTTGGTTATTATCACCATTAGTTTCTCATTACTTCCATATAATTTTCATAATGAATATAAGGTTGAAAAAAAGGGGGTGATCATCAAACTCACCATCAAGAATCTCTCTTGAGAAATATCTTTGAGCGTAGTTTATTGGATCCCATTGAATGATACTCTTTAATATCTTGATGAATTTAACAATTTCTTCCACAAGACCTGTCATTCTCACTAAAATCTAAAAGTGTATTAATATTTTCCTTGAGAAACCCAATTAACTTTATCATAGGCCTTCTCAAAGAGTTTATCTAGCTCTAGTAGCATTCCCAACTTATTTTTATCTTGGAGAAGGTGGCTATCATCATGGGTCAAATGATAACTCACATCCAATAAATCCTTTTGATAAAAGCCACTTTCTCTAGATGGGGAAACTATTATAGGAAGAAACATTTTCAAATTTTACAATTTTACATTATAGGTGACATCAATCTTATATATATTGCATGGTACAGAGAGATTGCAGATCCTATTTTTATTCACACAAATGTTTGTCATAGATTAAACTTATTTGGAATCATAGAAATTGGCTGGAGGTAAAACTCAATCACTTAAAACCTTCATAGACATCAAAGATTCATTAACCAATATCGTGGAGAATTTTCCCAAAAATAGTCCAAGAACACTTAAATAAATCTACATGAAATCAGCATTGAGTCTTGGTTCTTTAATGGCTTTGTCCATTGGATAACAACCTTCAATGTCCTTATCCAAAATAATAACCATCATTAGATCTTAAATTATTTTAAATTTTCAAATTAAACATATGGTACATGTTGATAAAAATCTTCCATAGTTGTCTCAAATGCAAGCTCTCCTCTTTTTCAAAACATACTTTGAGACTCTCTTATTGAATTCAAAATGTAACAACTTGCTTTCCATTTCTATTTTTTTTGAAAATCAAACTTCCTTGTGTGCACTTTATTAATTTTGGTAAGTCTTAAAGTCATCACCTATTCTAATATGCCTTCTTGATATTTTTGTTTGATGGAATAATTTAGTATTAGATGTGCATTGGACTTGTATAACCTTGTTATAATATTTGTTTGTATTTTACTCTTGTTGGGTTTCAGATTTGCAAGAGTTGGAATGATTGAACAGTCAGGGGATAGCAAGTTGGTCAATACCTCTTTAATGGGAGAAATTCCCTTATTGAAAGCAGGAGAAATTCCTATGTACAAAACATGAATAGTCTTTCATTCAATGGTGGTTTCCCCCAAATGTGTTTTAAGCTTGAGTAATTTATCAATACATGAGGATAGAAGAATTTGAAGAGAGGAGGGAGGTAGGAAGACACTACTTTCAGGGAAAAGAGATGACCAGAGAGTGAAAATGTTTATATATATTTTGTTGCTAGTAAATGGATGTAGAAAAGTAAGAATCATCCACATTTATAAGCGCAGACACAATTTGCAGACTCAAAATTCTAGAGATTATGTAAACTATAACACAAAAATTGGTCCAAGCACACAAGGATATAGATGATTCACAGATCATAACTAGAAGGAAAGCGATCTTATGCAAAAGAAAAAGGGATAACTCATGATTGTATTGATTTCTTTCAATAAAATTATAGTTCCAGAATAATCAAAGGTCTATACCCTTTACAATGGCTTATGAAATCCCATGATATAGCTCACAGGAGATGGTTGCACAATTATCTTCCTCAAGCAAGCAAGAAATCTGCTTCAATGTACAACTTTTTAATCACGCAGGCCCCTTTTTTATTCTTGATTTGCAATAGAAAAATTAATGGCGGAAAGATTTTTTTTTTTAAATATACGGGTGTTACATTATTTTGCCAGTCCAAAGGCATGGCCCATTCAATTTGATTTTACAACTTCAAATTTGAGGCCACCCACGTGAAAATCGAAATTAATTGGAGTGGGCTTGTGGACACCTTCTACAATTTAGAACTTCCTTTGAACGCTGCATCTTAGGATGACACGTGGAGAGCTAATGCCAGTCCTTCATACTTTATAACGATTCGAGTCTATTTCCTGTGGTTGACATAAATTATTGGCCCCTATGACATTATGGAATGCTGGTGCTCATTTTAAAAATCAGTCCAAACATTAGAAGCTCCCTTAAATTAGCGTCGAGCTGAAAATGTGTCCCCTTCCGCCGGTCTTTGACTTTTCAGGCCAATTCTGTCACCCAGTTGACTTTAACCAATCGTGGTGAGCTAGCACTACATTAGAGAATAGACCCTTTGAATTTCACTTCCGAAATAGCACCGTTAAGGCACGTGGAGACTTCCACCAACCTGCGCATACTTAGTTAATTTTAACAATCGACTTTGTCCCTTTTTAGACCTAGGACATGTGGGGGACTGGCGCAAGTTTGAGAACTACCTCCATATTTGACTCTAAAAGCTATGCCGATGAGGTGGCACTGTCTGTTGAAACTTCTATACTTAGTTGATTTTAGATTATTCTGTCTTCATTTTGTACCTGGGACACGTGGAAAGCCTACGCTTATTTGAGGACTGTCCCTTGTACCTGTGCCCCTGGACTTGTGCCGTTTGGAACACACTTTTGAGGCTATCCACTGAACTTTGAAATATGGCCAAACCACATCCAATCAAAAATATCCATGTGATTACCACGTGGACATTTGGGGCAAAAATTAATGAGGACAAATACACCTGCCATTCCCGATTGCAGGAAGAAAATAAAAAGGAAAGGAAAGTCACACAGGAAACAAAATGATCGCCGAAAGGCGTTCCTTCAGCTGGGTTGAACCTGAGGGGGCTCTGACGCATGTCAGAGAGGCGACGGGCGAGATGCAATCGCACAGGACGACGTTGATTACGGACGCAATCCAACCCTCCATGCGAAAACCCTGACAGTGGCGGGATTTCCAGTGTATCGATAATGGATCGAGGTTCTAGTTGATCGTAGAACTGTTGAGGACATGAATTCGCTGAATAGAGAGTTTGTACCAAATGAGCCGAGGGGATTGCATAGGGCCTGTCGGAGAACCGAGATTGCACAAAAGGCTTGTTGAGATCTAGCTAGAGGTCATGCTCAGGGACCGAGCAAGAACTTCGAGCCTTTCAAAAACTAGGAGGATGACCTAACATTCATCAAGCGGGCAATGATCCGATGCAAAGATCAGTGTTGAATCTTAGATCTGACCTTTGTACTGTTCAACAGAAAATATTTTTGCGGTACAAATCTTCACAAAAGTTGCGATGTAATGCCCTCATGGATGTTGTTTTGACATAAAATAGGGTTTTAGGCACGTCAGATCCTTTTGTGAATTTTGGAAGAAAAGGGGGTTTGCCTCCTGGTTTCAACGCCCAGAAGAAAGGATGTTCGTAGGGTTCGAGACCCACTGCAAGCTCTCAGATTTGCTCAGTGGAGAGGACGACGGCACCCATGAAATGAGCACAGCTGATCTTTTATCTCGGTGGGTAAGAAATTACAAGGTCCCTCTGTCGCCGGTTTTAGGTTGGATTCGAGGTATATCTGCTGGGAGGGCAAGAGCGGGAAAATGGGAATTATCTGTGGAAATGCCTCCTCAGAACGCATAACATCTATTTGTGTGCTCTCCAGGTGTTTCCAAAAGTTTATAATAATTCCTTGGGCTCCATTCAAAGCGGAGACATGCAAGATTTGTTCAAAAAGAAATTGATGGGCAAGAAGAGGTGCGGGAACGTCAGTGGAATGAATAGAGGAAAGCCCTAATATCTTTTTCCCTCTCACGCCCTGGCGTAGTTTCTCTTTGAGAAGCATGAGGCAGAGGAAAGAGTTGAAGTGGTAGAAGAAAATGTATGCGCGGATTCCCATCTTTGAGGCCAGGTTCAGATGGTAGCTTTCCACTTCAAGAGATTTTATCCAGATGATGCCCTCTACATAACCTCAGATACGAAAACAACGATCACGTAATAACTTGAGATGGAAAGCTATTTTTTCTATCTGTCACCTCTGCAACTTTCATGGTGTCAATGCGGGAAGAGGAAACCCACTAAATGCATTCATATTCATTTTTGCCCGGGATAAAATGTTCGTCAGAGATGAAGAAATTGTGGAAATGTGATCCAGAGAAAGGATTTTGGTAAAATTGAGAAAAGGAATGAGGTGGCTCCATCCACAACCTGCATACATGACAACAACAGATTTTTGTCTTGGCTTCCTTCGCTCCATCAAAAGCCATGCACAACTCAAATAATTGGTAATGGATTTTATTGCTTGAATCTATTTTATACTAATTCTCTAAACATATGAATAATTAACAGGAATCTCCCTTGCCAAAAAGAGTCACTTTCTTACTTATTTATTGTGTCTGTCATACATATTTTCATTTTAGAGCATCGTCTTCTTCTTTCAAGAATTGTTATTTGCAAAGGAACCATTTGAAGTAAATTCTCACAAAACAGCTAAGTCGTGCAATGTTTTCTTATAGTTTATAAACTAGCTATTGTGGGTTTTGGAAGAAACAGATTATGGTCCCCTCCTCTGTTTCATCATGTCTACTACCACAGAAAAACCATCATCTATTTGCTATGTTTTCTGTTTACATGGATCTGCAGTTTTTTATTTTCTAGCCATCATAATATGAATAGGAATCAAAATACATTATTTTTTAAACTCTCCAAATGTATTAGAATCACCCTTAACACACACAATATTTAACAGGGTAAATAAAAGTTGTTGTTTTGAAGTTTCAATGATTTTGTTTTGGTGTAGGGTATGTTTTGATAAGACACAGAGTTTCAGCTTGGAAACTACAGAAGGAGAAAAAAATGTTGAACATGCTTGTGTAATGTTGGGAGTTTTGAAGGTTTTAGTGGATATTTTAGTCTCAGATATGAGAAATGCAACCGATACAAACCAAGAAGTAGCTAAAAGTGAATTTATATCCTTGCTTGAGCTTTAAGATTCTCTAGAGCAGTCTTCTTGTAGAAAGCAAGGAAATGCAACTCGAAAAGTCCCTATGAAGGCTCATTCAAAGCACAAAGGACAAATGCAGGAAGCTAGGAAACAATCCAATCTCAACTTGAGGCATAGTTCTCCTCAAGATAGAGTCCCATTTTTTATGACCTCAAACATTTCTCACCTCTTAGAGGCTTCAGTGAAGTTAATGAGTACGACTATCTCTTCTGGTCAGCCAACTTCCGAACATTGAAGCCAAGGCACAACACTGAAGCAAATTACTAATCACTTATAACTCGTACCGTTTTCTGTAAAAACATGTCTTCGTAATCTCAAGGTAATATTGATTGAGTCATTTGAGCAATGTGAATATCAAATTCTGTTTAAGGCCCTTGTCAACAGTGATATAAAAGTCTTGGGTGGTTCTCTGTTGCAAATAATTTGTTTATTAAAATCAACTTTGAGCTCAACTTCAACCCATCATAAACCAAGGAACAAGGAAAGAAAGGGGAAAAAAACATCTGATGAAGCAGGGAGGGACTGATCCATACAACGATTCTTTGTATGGATATGCTATGTAAGTTGAGTTTTACAAAATATAGTGTGACTGATATACGTAAGGAAATGTTGTCTGTACCAAGCAGCGGGGAAGATTCTGTATGTGAGAAGGATATTGAAATGGGGAATGTTTATGCAATTGAAATCGAAAGTCTAGAGGCTAGGCTGGTATACCTATTTTTGTTGAAGAAGATTCGTCCACTTCTAGTTCAGTTTCTTTCCCTGTCACACTTCCGAGAGTTTGAGGTAACATCTGGATTCTGCACTTTAGTATAGCTGTACTAGTGCTTAAAATGGACATGCTTTGTGTGTCTTCTGCAAAATTACTAGTAATACTTCTTGAACCATGTCTAAAGCAACTTTGCATGTTTTTGTTTGGTATTCTAATGTTAAGCTGCGCATTCAATGCATTCACAAGAACAACACTGGCATTATGATGTTCAAGTGTTTTACATGTATTGTTTGTTTCCTTGCACCCATATCTTTCTTGTAACTTACATATTATATGACACTAGATTCTTGAAACAACATAACAATAGTGCCATTCATGCTAAATTCCTCTTCTCGAGGTTTGAACTTTGTAACATAATAAATTATTAGAAAACCATGGTGAATCACCATAATCAGGGTTCAGTATTTACTGAATAAATTAATATAGGATAACTACGGTCATTCTTATGCCATCAGACATGCCCTTTTAAATTCTATATAGCATGTAATGTAGTTATGTAGTTGTTCGGTTGGTAATTGTTCAACCAACATGTAGCTACCTATCTCATAATAAATACACCCTACCTGAATCATTTGAACAGTGCAGTTTGCCTTCTCTAAATTCTTTCTTCTCTTTACATATGCTAACAACTTGAAAAGTTCTAAGGCCTTTTCAACAGACCCAGTTTTTTGCATTTCATACAATCATGGCAGTCCATGAGACCACACATATTTTAGGCATTTTGTCGAATAATTCACATGCATTGGGTATGCCTCCACATTTGGCATACATGTTTACCCAGGCACCTGCCAACACATATACTCTCTAAAAAGAACCAGGGTTGTTAATAATTATTAAAGATTTTAATCCTTCACTTTTACTTGCCTTTAT
This sequence comes from Taxus chinensis, assembly GCA_019776745.2. Lineage (NCBI taxonomy): Eukaryota > Viridiplantae > Streptophyta > Pinopsida > Cupressales > Taxaceae > Taxus > Taxus chinensis. The sequence goes on along the minus strand of CM034151.1, from coordinate 1,078,619 downwards.
ATTTGCTTAGACCTTTTATGGCTGTACTCAGAAAGCAATTTCCTGTTGTTTTTTTTGTTTTTTGGTTTTTGTTTTTGTTTAGTTTATAAAAGACAGGTTGGTATGACACTAAAACCTGAAGAAGCCGCAAAAAGCATTCCATTTCTGCCATATTTAAGTGCTGCCATACTGGTGCTGGTTCTTGAGGGGGGGAGGAAAATGCCTTGTTCTAAGTCTCCCATTTTGACAGAGGCTGAGAGGATGTTGACAACGGTTGTGGGCTTTGGCTTTACACAGGCTGATTGCATTTTCCTGAAAAGTCTCAAGGCCTTTTCAATAGACCCCTATTTTTTGCATATCCCAAAATCTTTGCAGTCGATGAGACCACATATCTTTTAGGAATTTTTCCGAACAGTTCATGTGCGTTCTATATGCCTCTACATTTTGCATTCATGTTTACTTGGGCACCCGCTGACACATCTAAAAAAATGCTAAAACGAAGGTGGTAACCTCTTGAGAGTGATTACCACCACGTCTTCTTCCATTTTCCAATGAGTAGCATTTAATTGTTCTTTACTACCCTTGAACTTTACTAAATGGTCTTGTAAAGATTTATTTTTATCCATTTTGATTGAAAACAATACATTCTTAAGGAAGAAGGCTCTTCTTTTTTATTTAACTCCTTTAATCGCTTCCAAATAGTTGAAGGATCTTCACTAGCCTGCACTTTTGGTAGTATTTCATTAGTCAAAAAGTGTTCTATTAGCATCACCGCTTCTCTTTTCCACCCCCAAAACTTTGTTTGATCATGTATTTCTGTCGCTTGTCTTGTTTCACTCCCTAACACAATTTGATCCAAATACCTCTACTCAAAAATAGCCAGCATTTGTCATTTATATATAATTCCTCCTAGAAAACATTTGGTTACCTTCCAACATTATATTAATAAACCAACAATTTTTTTGGAAAAAAATTTCAACCTCTTTGCTGTTGATTTAAAAAAAAAATTGCTGCTGAAATAGAGACAGTCAAAAAAATATGTATAATTTGGGATCCTGCTGAAACTGCTGCTCATGGTACCTTGTGAGAGTAAAAGGCTCAGTACCAATTGTATAATTTGGGATCCTGTATAATTGATTGAATCTTCGTTTGGTATTGGGAATGCTCTTGACAAGTTCCCCTTGTGAATCCAAGGGATAACCTTTGCAAGCATAATCAGACCGATTTCCATGGATGCTAAATTTTACAAGGTTGAGTGCATTTTCAGATAGATGTGCTTCCACATGGTTAGTTTCCTTTGTTATTGCAGAAGTTATTAGCAAATTCTTGGTTGGCTTTGTAGATTTTCGTTTGGCTGTTTGCTTCTATTTAGAATAAAGGATATCACCTAATTTATCCCCATCCATACTATGAGAACTTAGGAAATGCCCTTTATAATCTTTTGGAATAACACATGCCTTCTTGTTGAGATATAATTGAGCATTTCTGATGCGAAACCCCTCTGTTACCTTTATGGGTTCATAGACAAGTCTCCTGTTTTGTAGATAATGCAAAGAGTTTTCTGTTTCCCAGTCAAAACTTTGCATACATGAACTATTACCGACATCACCCAAATTATTCTTTGAATTATTTTGTGGGGTATTATCTCCTACTGTTTGAGCCACAAATTCAAACCCAGAGATAACATGTTCAGCATGCTGGTCAGAAATGCCTATCTATGCCAGAGAGTGCTTTTTCTGAAGGGAATGAGAGAAACTGGATTTCGTTATTGCATGGATGCCATTTGATTGCTCAAGTTCCCATGCTTTCCTAGGATTTATAGATGTAGCTTTTTTGTGTACAATATTCTCATTGGACAAGTTTAGCAAATTAAGATCTTTTGGTTTGATTGTTTCTTCCACCTGTAATATCATTCTGTCAGTATTATATGCCATGTGACATCTCTATTCATTATCATCTAAAAGATTGGACTTGTCATGGTGTGAGTAAGGTAAGTCACTCCTTAAAGGAACGATATCTCTAATCACATTTGAGTGGGAAATATCTGTACTAACATTTTCCATTGTGAGGATTTGAATAGGGGTCTCCAATATTCTCTTCTTGAAGCATTCCACTTTCTTTTACTTGTGTGGTACTAATAGAAATGATCCCTTTCTCGGCCCTATCCTCTTTAGGAACCATCATCGTAGAAAACCACCAATTACTTTGTGGTAGATACTGAATTTTTTCCCTATCTGTTACTACAAAGCTGAGGCTATTGCAATAAAAATTGAAGGATAACACTTCAATGATTCTGATGATTTTTTTATAACTTGTGTTTTTTTTTATGGGAGGTTGGAAAGCACATGAAAATCAATCTGATATACATAATTGAATAGTTGCAAGTACGGTAGTTGCAGAATGCAATGAAAAAATATTTAGGATTATGTACTGATAAACTTACATTTGTGCGGAAGACAAGTTCTAAAAAAAAAACTCTAAACCAGACTGTGTTTGAAAAATGAGCCAGCAGCTAAACATCGACCACACATTTTAGAGTAACATTTTCTCCATCACCTCATGATCAAATGACTCACTCAATCGTTGGAATTTAAAGAGCACTGATTCACCATATGTTTTTATCAGTGGCTGACATCCTCATCCATAACCAGGACAATGTTTAATACTATAAAGCTTACAAGCTAACCCAATCCATGTGATTTTAGGGTCTCCAAAAAATTTCAATCTTCCCACTGTCATCTTCTTTGTTTTTATTTTTTAGCAGTTCTATATTCTCAGTTCAATGGCAGACCTTGTGGATAGATGTGATGGACTCAATGCAACCCAGACTATGGCAAAAAAACTACAAAAACACAAACTCAATCCAAACCTATCACTTGGGAAGAAACAGAACAAAAACCAACTTGCATTTCCTTGGTCCGTAGAAAAGGTCATCATCTTTTTTGTCATACAAAAGCCTAGTTCAGCATCTTACTTTTCAGTACGAAAAGTCCATTGAAATCTGGGTGTTAGGCATAACCAAAAAGCAGAAGGGTAAGCTGAGACTAATGGGAAAATTAAACTAAACTATGGGAAATACCATTCAGAATACCGGTATTTGCCATATAGATAGGTGTGTCAATGTAATTGGGTTTCTACTGCTCCTAAGCTTGGTGCCTATCATGACTGTATCTCAGTGGTCGTTGCTGAAACTACAAATCAAATACTATTCAAATACAATAGACGTGACTGTATTGGGAAATCTACTGAATTTAGGAATAAAACCAATAGAATTGAAGATGTGTAATTGGAGTATTTGCAAGTTTTTTACGAAGCCTGATAAGGAAAAGACATTAAGTTTCATGTGTAGTTAACTGTAGAACAAATTTAGCTACCTAGGTTGATACCTTTACCCAATTATTAATCAAAAAATTAATAAACTATGAAAGGAACCATTCCTCGTGAGAATATCCTGAATATAGACAGAGCAACTGAAATCATAAAAAGCGAGCAATATTTACAAATTCTGTTAAGGCCAAGCCTAAAATATGTTCCTTGTTGCTATTTTGTCAAACAATTGGTGACCCATCAGTGAAAAACAAATGGCAAAAAAGATTTTGGCCTCCCCGTATCAAAATGGGGCGCTACATTCAAGGGATGAAGCCTACCCAATTTAGCAGTGACATAATTGCCCTTTTATTGACCAAGGATTTGGGTGTTAGGAAAATTGAAGGGCTGATAGAGATTATTTGAAATGGCGATGGCAGAAGTATAATGTATTTCAGCATGGAATTTATATTCAAAAGAAGAGTCAATGTTTAAAAATGGTGTTTGATGCCGCTGAATTTGTAATATATATTGGAAAATAAGATGAAGCATTTAGAGAATTATTTCTTCCTCACCTTAACATTTGTTTACCAATGAGGTCCTGGTTAATTGTTGAGTTCAAAACAGGCAATGACTTTATATCCCAGTTTAAGCCTATTTCACCCAAATGACAAATCTGTTTCGCTGAATAGATACCCTCAATGTTGTTTACAATTGAAAGAAGAATGAAATGCCTATGAATGGGTGTAAAAGTCTGACTTGGTAACAAATTTTGGCAAATAAATTACTGTCCATAGAAATTGAAAGGGGTTATGTAGAATTAGGTACAAGAGACGACAGAAGGTAGCATTATAATTATCAATGGCTTGTATATGGTATTTCATTCTGCGATGCCCTTCGAGGGGGGACAGAAATGCCATTTTCCCAGAAAAATTAAACAATCTGTAAAGTGGTGGAATGGAATATGGTTGCAATCAATAAAAACAGTAATTTCCAAGAAGTGAAAACAATAATTGTGTTCTTTATTGGTATTCTGTCAAACAGTTAAGGGCCCATCATAAGGGGGTCAAATCCACGAGGACCAGGGCACGAATGGCAGGAGCAACATGTGCTCACTAGGATGCGTTGTTTATGGGCTGCAACTGTTGAGGGACCTGGCACATTTCTGATGCAACCTACTTCAGGGCAATGGCTGCCTCGGAATGGGGTTTGTTTCTAGGGCTTCTTTTATGTTTTTGAAAATGAAGTTGATATTGTTTATTAAAAGCTTTCGCAATGACACAGTGTCTTTGGGCTTATAGAGCTAAGTAGATAATCTGAAGCCAGTTGCTGGCACAACCAGCTCATGGCAGAATGCCCATAAAATTAAACCCTAGCGTTGAAATCTCTGGCTTTGAAAGGAGAAAATTTCTCAATGTACAGAGCAGACTCAGGAGAGGATAGAAAGAGTTGGCTGCCATGGACAGACAAATGTTTTTTTATTTTTTTTGGGAAGTTGATGAGGAGGGTCGACGACATTGAGCAGTCCTTATTGACAATGGTCATGGATTCAAGAACTCATCAGCTGCCATGAGTTCAAGAGTATGCATGCAGGTGTGCTCAGAACTTCCAATAGCTGAACCCTCCTCAAGAAATTGTTGCTGCAAATCACTTTGGGCTGTATTCTTGTTTTTTCATCCAAGTGGTCTGTGCTACACTCTGAGCTTTAGTTATAGCAATTAAGTTTGATTTTGGTCAATTGTTAATTTCTGTAGGCGATGGTGAAGAAATTACCAAGGCTCAGTGTCTGAAGTGGCGCGTATTCCACAGCTTAATCAATGGTTTCATTACCAAACTATGAAGCAAATGTCTAACACTCAGAGTCTGTATTATCCTAGAAAGTCTGTGGTTTATAGGCAATCTTATTTTATCAAAGCACTTAAAGTTTTCAAAAGTATCTTTTCTTTTATTGCCGCTTGCAGATACCATTAGGACATGGTTAAAGCAGTCAGTTTTAACTTTCAAGCTGGTCTTCTACAATAGATCTGCAAACAATTTTTTTTTATTTACCTATAAAATAAAATAATGCATACTCTTCTGTCTAAAATGTTCTTCGACCAATTGGATTGAAGTTTTTCCATGTAACTTTCAACAGAATTTGGGAAGTAAGGGAAATGCGCATTTTAACATAACCATTTACTTTCAAGATATCATCTAAATCTGAAAACGTAAATTTTACTTGTATTAGTTCTTCTTCCCCAGTGACCTGCATGGTTTGACATGTGTTTAAGACACCCAGATGTTAGAAATAGAAAATAGACAGTCAAAAAGTTTGTAAGTGTGAAAATTTTCAAACGTACATGTGAGAACTATACAAACAAACCTTCGTATCATCTGGAATCGCAGTAGAACTATACAAACAAGTAGGCAATCGGCTGTTATTGCCAAGCATCCACTCCCTAACTGCTGCACTGCGCAAATATGGCATGTCTGGAAGTAGAAGTCTCTGAAACGCAAATGGAATAGGGAATGATTGGTAAAAGCCCAATTTCCAATAACGCCAAGTGTTCCGTGTTATCAAGGCACCCACCATTGGGACATTTGCTTTTATAAGATGTGATCCAATTCGATATACTGGCACTATCAGTCCATAACTACTGATGATGCGACATGATAAGCCTTGTGAATCTGCAGACTGCTTGGTGGTAGCTGCAAAATGAATTTTGAAGCCCCTGGTGATTGCCTCTTTTGTTGCTATCTCGAAAATTATCTGTGGGTCTTGATTACCATGATTATTTAACTGTTTATAATCCCCAGCTAAACCATCCACTTCAGTATTACTGTGCTTCTTCAATTGCTCCACAAATTGTGTAGGATTTAGACTGTAATCTCTAGCATGCTGTCATGGACAATCCTCATTATTGCACTTACCACGATGCTCAAACTTACAAAGTGGCCAGAAGGGATTAATGACATGACTGCAGATAATTGATTTGTCAGGTATTCTGTCTGCAGTAATAACATTGTTGTAGATACTGTATGACTTAAACATATCTAAAGGACTCTCATAAAGGAGAAACTTTGGAACATATTCAGGCAAATCCTGAACCACAAGTTGTGTCTTCTTTCCACAAGAACTTCTGAAGAATCCAGAGCTACTTGAGAGAATTTCCTTTGCATAGCTAAATACGACCTTTAATTCAGAAGAAGCCATCCAAAAGTCACTCTCTGGTGGTTGACTGCTAGCATCTTCATAATATTTTCTGTTCACTACTTGAATATTTCTGTGGGTAAAATTTTCTCCAAGGGTCTTTTGAGCAGCATAACCACAGACAATTTGTTGCACAGGGTCTTGATTTTCCATATAAGCCGCATCGGATGCTGCAGATCTACCTACAATTGAATACTTAAAATCTGTCAATAAATTTCCAGAAAGTATATGTTTGTGATAAAAAAATACTACAAAAATCGTTTTGGTGCTCTTTTTATTCTTCTCAGAAAACAATATTCTCCACAAACATTATTCCGTAAATGTCACTCTATTTGTCCATTTAGAGTCTTATCAAGTTAGATGTCCATCTGAAACATGATTTGCATGTTTTTAGTTTATTTACATTTTATGTATTCAACACTTATCATACCATTGAAATCCGCAAGCATTTTCAAATCTGACAGCTTATGCTGTTCACAGTCTGGGTATCCACCTGAATTTCCTGAAGTTGCATGTTCCTTAATTGAGTTCTTCCATACTGCAGTAGTTTCTTTTTCTGCAGCGCAACCTTCATCAATACTGCTGCCAGAAAGACACCTGTCCTCGTTGCTTTCTTCAAAATTAACCTTTTCACACTTCAAATTGGAAAAATTTGTAGCAAATCTCTTATTTATGGTCTTCTCAGACACTATATCGCTAGCAAGAGAGTTCTCGCTATGGCATGTATCAGCACTACTACCATGCACAACATTATCAGTCAGGTGTCGAACAGTAATTGTCTTATTTATGGTCTTCTCATACCCTATTCTAAAATCACCACTTTGGCATAGGCTGTCATGATGTTGGCAAAGGTGGTGGAATTTTTCTATAAGTCTACCAATTGTATTTGCTTGAAAGTTTCTAAATCCTTTTCAACAAATCCATTTTGTGCATAGCCTGAAATTAATGTTGTCCTCGCAAACACGTTTCTTCGAGACATTCTCTCAAACAGTTCATTTGTCTCGTCTATTCTTCCACATTTTTGCATGCATGTCTACAAGGGTTGTTGCAACTACAACATCTGAATGGAGCTGCAAATTCTATTTTTATTTTGTTATGATCAATCAAAGATGTTTTTGGAAGAACAGTTGGGTGGATTTTATCATCTCTGCTTTGAAATCTTGAGCCAACTCTTCTTTTTCTGGAAGCAAGGGTGCTATATCAACTTCTTGTTCCAACATTGATGGTTCTAACTGCTTTAGAAAATCTATAGTAATTATGGAGTACATGCTCATATAACTGGGAATTTCCAGTTTGAGTTTTCCCTATATTTGCTGGATAGTTCTGATTGGACTGTATCTATTTGGCTAGAGCTTCTTTCCTGTCCCCTTGAGATGGTCCTTACTCAAATATGCCCGTAGCATGTTTTCTTTGAGCTATTTGGAGACAATTACTTTGTCATTTTTCATTGGCTTTAGCTTGAAGCAAGTGCTCTTGTACCTGCTTATTAACTCGCTGAGCTATTTCCATGAACATGATGGCTTGGACTTGTTCATTGATCATTCTCCTTTCCTGCTCCATCTCTATCATCTTTCCTAGATACACATCAAATGGTGTCTGGGACAGGAATTCCAAAAATGTTTGAAAGTAGATTTGTTCATCCTCCTTTTTAGCTATATGAATGTTGCAGAAATGACAGGCTCTCATTCCAGGTTTTGGGTGTTTTTGATTGTATCCTTTGAGCATATGAACACATGTCTGCTTCACATTTTCATTTTTTTTATCTGTTTGTAGATGAAAGGCAGTGCCATGTTTGAATTTAATGTCCATTGTACACTGAAATATATTTCGAAAGCTGCTTTGAAAGCTACTCTTACAGTTAGATATGATTGATTCCAGCCATGCAAAATATACCAAAATATACCCATTTATTTTCAAAGAATAATTTGGTTGCTTTTTGGTCTGTTATTTTTGTTGAAGTTATTCAAGCTCTCCAGATTGTGTAGTTCAATACAGACTTTTCTCATCCTGGCCTACAAAAGCTTGTGGTCAAGTTATGCTTGGAGGTGACTATACTCTTTGTTATGTGAGCTTGTATCATCAGAATAGCTTCAAGTATAAGCGCAATGTTATTATGTATTGTCTTTTCAAGTTACCCATCACATTATGCCAAGGATCAACATAGGCATGCCTTGTTATTAAAGATGGTCTTTCTTATGAAAGGCTGAGGGTTTTTTTGTTATATGTTTAATTCAACCTCATTATTTTAATGAGATGTTTGTCAGTTATAAATTTTCAAGTGACAGTTGATAAACGTAAAAAGTCATTATAATTATTGTTTTGATGTAGACTACAGATGAGTTGATTGGTGCTTTTGCAATCAATTAGTTTAAACTCCATTTTAAAGGTAACAAAAAGATGGTGCTTCAAAGTTATTGGGTAACACACTTAACCTTTTTATGCTTGTGGAATGTTGGTGTTTTCTTCTCTTTAAAATAAATAAGAATTGAGATGCACAGAATGGCTAAACAAATGAGATGGTTTTCACAGGATTGACAATGCATTGTATCTGATAGATGTGTGGTTTTTATCTTTGATACCTGAATGAGGAAGTTTCAACGTGTCAAAAGGTAATATTTGGTTCAGCTTCAAGTTTTTTATTTGCATCTTGGCAATGTGATCCCTGTTGTCCTGAGGCTGGCTTGCTTGCTTGCAATAGCTTCTCTCTATCCTTCACAATCTTGTTACATGTATAGTGAGGGGTTAGCTTTCGGTTGGATTTGGTGCATGTCTTGTTTGAATAATTTGTAGTGGTGGTATTTCCCTTTGAATTGACACACCAATGTTGATGTGGTGTTGCTGCTTAAAATCTAAAGCATTTGAGGCTGCTGGAGAATTCTTTCTTCCTGCTAAGTATTCTATCATGGGTGCTCTTGAAAGGTAGGTGTCTTCTCTCTCTTTGAGTCAAACTTCACTGGCACTTTTCCTGTGACCTATGTTTCTACTGTGTTCATCATATTTCTTTGAGTCAATACCAATAACTCTTCTTGTTCCGTTGTAGATGCTCAATATATATTCATTACTTGTAAACACATGTTGTGAGAATTGAATGCCAACCTTTTGGGGGATATACAAGCTTAAGTGTACAAAAAACTTCTTTGGTCTTCCATATGTGTGCACCTTATTAACATGTGTTGTTTGGCTACTTTATGGAGCCCCATTTGCTAAACCACACAACACTTTTTTGCTCAAAATAAATGGCGTAGGTTTCATTTTGGAGACGTTTTATGTTCGATCCTTTCCGATTTTTGCCTCTTAAGAAAAAAAAGGTATGTTATTATATGCCACTTATGAGATAGGGATTTTAACACATTTAATGGTTTCTTAGATTCTATACTTGGATCTATAAATGTAATTGTAATATTGTTGATACAAAGATTTTAATCTATTCTTGCAGGTGATAACATTGGGGTTGATAATAATAATGATATTGGCTTTTGTCACGTTACTTACAGTTAATATTTTCTTGTTGCACACGTACAGATCCAAACAGTTATTGGTTGGATTTTCATGCGTGATCCTCTCCATTTTTATGTATGCCTCCCCAATGATTTTTTTGGTAGGTATTTATTCTTATTCTCTTCTTAGTATAGATTGCTATAAAATGTGTACAATGATTCTTTCAAGAAGGTTGGTGATTTCGTTTCTCATTTTAGGTACTTGTTATTAGAACCAAAAGTGTTGATTTTATGCCATTTTTAACATCCTTATTTAACACCCTAAGCACGCTTGTCTGGTTTGGATACTTTCTAATCACTAGGGATATCTTTTTAGCAGTGTGCTTCTATTATTTCTCAATGCCATTTTAATTTATAGACTCAATATTTTTCTACAAGGACTATTAGCAAAGAAACAAAAAATTTGCTTGGATGGCAGGTACATATGATCACCTGGATATTTATGTGTTGGGGATGACAAGAAAACATGCATTTTATCATACAAGTATATGAGTGCACAACTTAGCTTATTCATTTTGTGCGAGGTTTTAATTATTGTCTTGGTTTAAATGTAATTTGTGAATACTTTTGGCAGAACTGGAGTAAAATATGTGTTCTAAATATCTCAAAATCCAATGCACCTTTTTTGTTATCGATAATAGAGTATTGTATCAAAGTTGATACAATCAAAGTGAAGAACATGAAGATGACAATTGTCACATAGAGGCTATTGCTCAAAATAAAAGTGAAGAAAAAGAACCTCAAATTAGAACCAGGGAAGTAGACAGATCGCTTGAAGCTGGTGGTGGAGAGGTGTTCATATTGTATGCAAAGGGTTGACAATAACATTTACGCACTCTTTTCTATTTTATCATTCTATTTAAAGGGTTAACGGCATTTAGACACCCTTTTGTATTTTATTTTATTTGATATTAATAAAATGTTTGTGTACCTATTTGTTGGGCACAAGATTCAAATCAAATTGTTTTTAATTTCTAATATTAATTATAGCATCCTCAGTGCATTACAATCTTGCCATTTCCTATTTACCTTATGTGACCCTTCCTTTCCGCTTCTTCTTCTACAACATGCTCCAGTGTACATCTTTGGTTTGTTATAATAAATAATATTATCTTCTGCCCCTCTCTTCGTTGATCTATACATTATCACACTTCAATTGGTTTTTTTCAGCATTAGTTTCTATATTGCTTTCTCTTGCTTCTTTCCTCTCCCGCTGTAGCCATTCTTAGGTTTTTCATTACAATTTAATTTTCAACTCCCCATTTCCATTTCGGCGTTCACATCGCACACCTCGCGTGCGATTGCTAGTGCTATTACAGGTAAACAAACTGCCGTTAGTTTCATTTTGTCATTGTTTGCTCTGTTCACAACACCAACAATGAGATTGGACACGCATTTACACAAAACGTCACTTCCTTTAGCATGGGGCACTGTGTAAGCATATCTTCGTCCAAACGCATCGTTTGAGCTGTCAATTAAATGCTACTGCCCGCTTCTGACTTAACAAATTTCTGGTAATTCATTCTGTAAGGATGATCTGCTGCTAAAATAAAAAATTCCATTACACTGTTCTCCTCATATAGTCACAAATATTTCTTAACCTCATGAGCTATTCCTTGAAATCAATTTGGATTTTCCAGACTTTGTTGTGCTCCACGCCTGGTCTGCCCCCTCCACACGCCACTCTCCCTCGCCCGCTCACCATTTCTCTGTCAACTAAGAACTCGCATTTGACCCGTCCCCCTTTTCATTAAAATTATTTGTTTAATTTTTATTTAGTTTTATTTTTCTAATTATTATTTATTCTGTTGTTGCCATAATGGTATATTGATCCATTCAAGTAAAATAAGTACTCCTATGATATTTTAAACATATTTATTGGGAATAAGTCTAGACATATAAATCTCAAAGTTCTTTTCTTGTATTGTCAAAAACTATGTTGATTCTTAATTTTACTATGTTTTCTGTAGCCAGGTTTTTAATAGAAGTGTCAAACAGAAACACTACAAAATAGTTTGAAAGGTGTAATTACGAAGGAGTGGGTTCAAATCCTTGTAAAACATACACCCACACCAATACACCAAATTGGGATGTTTGACAAAGAACTAACAATTTTGATTTATTGAACTCTCTCTCGAGCAAGGTTTAAGCTTGCCTTGCCAAGAAAGTTCATTTACAATTGAGATTTAGAACTCGAAACAATTAACTTGTAAATGTAAGTCTGCATCAAAACACCAAATTACTGTGATGATGTATAGGGTACTAAAGTATGTGTGGAGGTATATTTGTGTTGTGTAGTTATAGAAAACTTCGCATCTTCGGTCTAGGATTGGTCTGCTTGTCTTATTTTCTATGCCTTCATGTGTTTCTTATTGGGGAAACTTCGTTTTCCATTGACTTATTGTATTGATCCTCTTCACGACTGACACTTAATCATGTGTGGTGTGAAGTTGTATCTCTATTGTTATGCTCTAACTTTCCTTATGTTGGATGGTGTGTTGAATTTTATCAATATTTCATATGCATTCTTAGGTTTTCTTATCACTTGTATACACCTTCTTCCAGTCACTTCATATGAATTTTTGACCCATCGATGGCAAGGATGACTTGTAATGTTAGAGATAGAGGTGTTTATCTTCCATAGAATAAAACCCTCATTATTTGGTTTGATATAATCCTCTATTGGGATGTGATGTTGCTGATGTAATTAATACCTTCTTCTATAGATATATATAGAATTGGGTTGACGCCATATAAATGTGTGTGTGTGTGTGTGTGTGTGCGCGCGTGCGTGCGTGCGTGCGTGCGCGTGCGTGCGTGTGTGCGCGCGTGTGCATGCCCCACTCTACACTTTCAATAGAAAGGTGATATTTAGGATGAGTTTAGAGGAATTAAAAATCAATGCTCTTCATTATCAAAGATCATGTATCAATTTTTGAATTACATCAAATATATTCTCAAGGTACAATGAAATACCAATAATGGTTAGGTAGTTACCAAATTCAACAAGCTCTACAATTCAAAATCTATTGTGAAATCTACTTACATGTTTTCCAAGGTTACAATTTTAAACATGCTAAGTGGAATAGCACACATTATGTTGTCCATAAAGAAAATGGTGAAGGCTTCAATGGTGGCCTTTCTATTTGGTTCTCATTTGCACCCTTTTTAAAGTAAAGTAAAATAATGCTATAAATACACTAAAAGACGATGTAAGCTTTGTTATAGGGGTTATTATGATTAATAAACTTCCAAAACTATTAATGCAATATCATAACAACACATTAATACTTACAACTAGTGATAATGATGTGTTATAAACTCAAAAACATAATTAGCTAGATGCTCTTAAATATATAAAGTGAAACATGAGAGATCTTCGAGCACAAGGTGTATCTAAGATGGGAGTAATGAACCTGAAAATGTTTCATTTTTAGAATGTAGCTGTAAAATGACTTGGCTCAAAAACATATAACTCTTCAAGGAATGGTTGTATTAGTGAGGTGACTAATGCATCTTTAATAGTCACAATAAGCATTAACATTGAAACTCTTACTATGATGATTACTTGCATCAACCTCAAGAAGTGGAGGGAGAAATAAAATATTGCACTTGAGTAATTGTTTAAGAATGATATGTGGGGAAAAAGGTAAAAACATAATTTTTGACTTTGTATCCGTTGTAAATGTAGCTTAATAGGTTGTGTTACATTATTAACAATGTCTTTAGTAGTAGCCTGATAGTCCTGAGTATTGCCTTTGAATGTAGATTTTATAAGAAATAATTTATGTATTAGAAGTGCTAGAAACATGTTTAAGCTTATACATATGTAGTGTCTTGGCTTCACATTATTTTAGTGTATGAAATACATGATCAAATGAGGGAAAGTTCTCAAACATAAATGATTACTACAAAGGAGAAGGAAAGATTTTTGTAAATATATCTCGAAGTTCATTATTAGCTAGAATATTATTTATTTTAGTAAGCATAGTCTTGTAGTGTAAAACAAAATCACTTATGTGTTCATTATACCCTCGCCATATTTTAGACATTTGACGATAAGAAACTTTGTCCCTAATATCTATAGAGAATTGTGCAAGAAATTGAATTGCAAAAGTGGTAGAATATCACACATAATGTGTGGGGAGACCATAAAACCATATTGTAAAGAAAAGTCTTTGAGATTTCTAAGGAAGAGATCACTAAGTAAGATATTGTTTGATTCATAGTTAAAGAAATCAACCTGTAATAATTGAAGGTGTTATGTGGGATGACCCTGCCATCATAAATAATACACTTAGGAGAAATGAAACTAAGAGGCAAAGGGTCATAAGCCACTTTGGGTGTAAGTGGGTAATGAAGAAATTGAATAGATTCCAAACATGAGAAGAAGTGACTGCACATTGTTGTAATTGTAATATTTGAGTTTGTAAATTGTGAACAAGTGTTTCAAGATCCTGTGTGCTAAAAGAAAAAATGTGTTTGGAAAAAATATATGTTTAGTCAAATATACCTTAATCTTGTTCCCCGCATCTCATGTCAATCGTGTCTTTGTACCAAATAACTAGGGATTGTTGTTACGGGAACATTTGCACATATTTCGAGTGATCTCATGTGAAAAGGGTAGATAAGACTATATTGATGAATACATTAAAACTAAATCATAGACACATAGAGAACTTGGACAAGTTTGTGAAGAATTTGATAAGTTGTGCATGGTCAATTTTGTACTACTAGTCTATTTTCCTACACCTGGTGTGATAATTATGCGGGCATTGGGGACCAATTGGTCTATTTACACATATAGATCCATAATTATACACATATTGTAAAAATCAGATGTATATTTCCTGTCACAATATTATTTTCTCATCCTCATTAATTTTTTCCATGTTGTGTTTATTTTGCGGTCTGCACTACAAGCGTAAAACATGCATTGTTATGTTTTACCTCTCTCAAGAACTACTTTCATCAGAGAATTTTTTTTTTGAGTGTTGTTTTACTCTTCTCTCATAATGGGCTCAAATTATAATTCTTCCCATCCTGTGCCACTATAATTGTTATAGTGCATCTGTTATGTTACACATTCCTATCAACTACCAATGTATTCCAAACATGACATGACAAGAATCCTTATGCATGACATTACACAATACTTCATAGGTCGTACCTCCTAATCTATAATTTGACCGAATATTGCTCCATCACCAACAATTGGTTCCCTTTATAAAATTACAACACCTTGTAAGAACATAGTTTCGTTATACTATTCAATTGCAACTTATTCACCATTTCTTATAGGGAATGTTTTGATTGAATAAATTTCATTTTTGTATGTATTCAAATTATTACAAACAACATTTTTTATTTCTTGTTTATTTTACATACATATCAATTCAATTTATCATAACATACCTTCAAAAACCCTAGGGATTGTGATATATTGGGATAACTTGCAAAATATCCTTCTATGATGTTTTGTATGTCTTACGCAACATTTGTTTTCTATGAGGTCCTTGCAAACTCCAATGATGACCATATTATCTTGTAACCTTGAACAAAAAGGATTCTTCACAATGAGGTTGTGCTCATTTAGGTAGTGACAATGATCCATCCATGAGCTCGAAATATTACAACTAAATCTCATTGTAATAGAAGAAATATATAATCAAATTTTGTAAAAAATGAGTGTCGAAATCAAACATCTTCAAGAATTTTTGTAGTCTACATCATGGATCAAAACTTCAAAGTCCTCCTCATTATCTGATAACCTTAAATTCCATGAATATTCCCTGGATCACATCAAAGAGGACACATGAAATTTATTTGAGGATTTCAAAATCTAAGAAGGAGGATACAACTTAGTTTACAAAGGTAAACTAATAAAAATTTTAAATATTCACAGCGTATTTTTCCTCCAAAATTCACTTCCCTTTTCCAAGATGAAAACTTCCAATAATAATTTTTTCACATTAAATTTTTCAACAGCATATTAAATAGTAAAAATGTCATAATATCTTGTAACAATCGCATAAAAATCTCCATACACAGTCACCAAAACAACTATCCTCCTAAAACTCCATGCACTTCTCTCAAACAAAGCTTCAAAATAACCACATGAAAATGAAACAATCAATTTCTTACATGCATTATATTTTCAAGGAAGTAGGATTTCCCAAGTCATCCCTATTATATTAAATTCACACAAACTTAATCTTAAATACCCATCCCAACTTGTGACCTATCAAACAAAACCGTTTAAACCATCCGCTCAAATATACCATGCAACCTAAATTTTCTAAACTTTCATAACAACGCAATTCACATGCTCGGGTGGGATTGAATCTCCACCTCACACAATCCAATTAACAATGCCACATAACAACCAAACCAAGATCTATAACATATAGCTTAAGTGGTCTAATGACCAATCAATATGCCAATCAATGATAAACACACACACACACACACACACACACACACAATCAACAACAAACACTCATGTACTAGACAAGTAATAACAAAAACTAGATAAAACATTCATTAGCAGGGGGGTTAATATCCTTAACTATCATAGTTCATAGTGCCTAGTGAAATGTTTTGGCATATTTGAAATATAGAACTTAACCCTTGAAGTTGATTCAAAAATACATGTTGCCTTTGTAATCGGCAGTTGTTAATAAGAATCATGTTAAATTAATTTCCATAAAATAGTTAAAATTTTAAAACAATGATCTTACTAATGAATTTAATTAAATCTGACATGTTACATTCTCAAGCCATAGTTTCCTTTGATTAGGTTTGGACCAAAACATTCCCTTGAAAAATTATAACTCGACTAGCCACCTTGATTCATTCCCAAGAACTATTATTGACACCAAGACCTAGTGTAATTAAACCTTGTGGAGATCCTCACACACACATTCTATATTCAATAGGATTTCAAGTGATTTCTAAGGAGTTGAACTAGATAAGGCATGTTATCTACAAACTTAAAATTTAAAGGCCATTTAAACACTTGTATGCTTTGTGTAATAATCTAACTTTTGTGGAAATGTGGCATGTGAGATTTCATTGGAGATCACATGTTTGAAATAAATTTGATTTTCCTTTCATCGTGTTATAAAACCCATGACACAACTTTTGAATTAGGTGCCAATAGGTGGAAGTTTTTCTAGAATGGATATACCTAGTAGTAGCCAACATTGTGTCCACGAAAGTAGCTTCCAACAAGTTTTTTGCTTTTCCTTCTTAACTTACTCCTATGTGCTACAAATTATTTATATTCAACCATTCTATACATCTGATAACATCCTCCTTGATATGCCAAATTGGGAGTTTTTTAACATGACATGGACATCAATAAAATCATATTGGAAAGTGGAATTTTTGTAGTTGGTTGAGTGAACTAGGTAAGGCAACAAGCCATGCGGCATGTCATAGTGGTTGGAGGGGCATTTGAGAGAGGGCTTTGTGGTGCCATGTTTGGGAGCTATGCAAAACAAATGATTTTGTTAAAATGTCCTTAAAATTAGATCTTTAAATAGAAACATGCTTCTTTTCAGATATTTTGTAGATTCCCTTGTAGATATGTATAAAAAATTCTAAGTATACACAAGGCACACAAAATGTTTGATTAAATTCCTCATAGCTATTTTCCTTCCCTAGACTATTGTATGAAAAATTACACATCAATTAGTTAGCCTGGTCCATGGTAACATATAAACCCCAAAATATCATGATCTTTATGTCACTAAGGGTGAGGCGACAATGGAAGCACCTTATCACTAACATTAGGTTTGATTGGTTGCGGTATAAGTATGTTTGTTTCCTTGCTTACAAGGTCAAATATACCTTCAAAAAATAAATCTCAAATTGGTTGGTTGTCCTAATCTACCATAACATAAAAAATAAAATGTATTATTATCCTTATGCCAGTATGGGTGAGGTAAATATGCAAGTGCCATCTCACTAACATAATAGTTGATTAATTACATGATGATTATATTTTTTTCCTTACTTATAAGGTCATATATGTCTCTCAAAAAGTAAATTCCACATTGGTTGGTTGGCCTGGTCTATAGTAACATAGAAATTCCAATATATTAGGATTGATATGCCAATATGGGTGAGGCCGCAATGCAATTGGCCCTCTCATTAACAAGGGTTGATTGCTTGTGGGATGAGTATGTTTGTTGCTTTTCTTCCCATGTTATATATGCCTCTATATTGCATCTTTGAATTGCTTTGACAAATCTAAAAATATTCCCATATTTTTCCATTTGCATAACCATCACGCCTCCAAGAGGTGCAAGTGTGCTATTGATAGTGTTTATATGATGGATATCGATGTAGCTCTAGTGTCTAGAACACTTACCTAAAGCTGCAGTATCATTTAGAATCCTCAAATAACACTCCACATCTATTATTTTACTTGGTTTGTTGGTTGGTTGAACATATAAACCTCTATTTGGAAGTGACCATCTCAAGATCCTCCACAATTGTGCCTTGATACATGCCTTATTACCCAAGTTGGATATACCTTTTTAGTATATCTTAGAATTTCTTTGACAACTCTAAAAATCCACCTTTACTATTGACATAACCATTACACCTCCATTTAGTGCAAGTTCTTGTAATAAGACGTTGATTAAAATATTAACAAAGTTGTCATATTTTTTTCATACGTTTAATTTTATATGATAAATAATATTTTACAACAAAATAACATGTAACCCGTTATAGTTCTGTGTTGTTTTCCATTCCCATGTCTTATTATTTCAATTTTGATCTATATATTATCTTAGAATCTACATAATAGTTATTAAGCTTCAAGTATCTTGTTTTAATAATACATAGGTGATAAATATGTCATAACTTAGTAGTCTATTGTGAAAGACATTTTTTAATTTCAAATTTAATTTTTATCAATCAAAACGAATTAAAGACTTCATACTCAACATTAAAAACACTTACTAAACAAAGATTCAACCTTAAAAAGGGACATTACCACTAAATTCGAGGTCTCTATTGTTATAAAACGAGATTGTATAAGACTAGTCCTTTTTATATACAAGAAGGGAAATCCTAATAGTAAAACAAAGATATTCTATTTGTTATGATGAGCACTACCAGAAATTCTCTAACAACCATTCCATTCATACAAACATATTACCAAATTTGTCAAAACAAAATTAAAATTAGCACCATTGTCCAGTATCTTCTTAGCGATGTATTTGCCTAGGATACCTCCACGCAATCTTTTAGATCATCCCCACCATCCTTTTCACATTGCTGCTAAACATCCCCATTAAAACATGAATTATAAAGGGAGTTTTTGAATACTATTGTTTAGAACTGTAATTTGATATTAAATAGTATTAAAAAAAGGCAATTACCTCTCGTACCAATTTGTAAGAATGATTTTGATTTGAGTACATGCAGGAAAGCATAACTAATGAGGAAAATATAGTTGACAGCCAAAAACAAAGCAACTTGTGGTTTACTAAAGACAAGCATGTAAAGCATTTTGCTGTCTTCTCAACCTCTACATCTCCTCTCCCAGCTTGTAATGAAATATTCTGATTTGTTACAGACATGCACTTTCTCTAACAATGGAGCGGTGAAAGACAATAAAGAAATAAAATACCAGAGAAAATAAGCAGTGATAAGTGGGTAGCAATGGTAGTTTAAAACTTTTACTCCCAAATACAGTAAAATCTAACAAGTTATCAGAATTCAAAAATAGAAAATTTACCAAAGGATTAATTGCGCTGTAATATCAAACTAAGATAAAAAAAATTTTTGAAAGAGAATAGAATTTAACCAAGTAATCTTTACCTGCAACTTAAGTAAAGAATAGAATGCTTTGAAGAAATTTTGCAACCAAGCTTCCAGAATCATTAAGGACTTTAAGCTTTGTGAGACGGCCCCATGAAGCGAGGTAGAGATTTAAGTTAGTTTAAATGGATGTGCACATTCTCAGATTCATCAAACTCATCATGGAATCAAGCATAGTCTGCAACACATTTTTTTTGATTGAAAAGCATAACCATATATTAAAGATGAAGTACAATGCTAATCATACAAAATCGGGTGGAAAAGATCACACCCCATAAGCAGGATCAAAGTAGCCATAAAGAGGCTATGAGTAGCAAAGTGTCATGTCAATAGAAGCATTTTCAATAAAAAAAGCTTAAAACAAAAATGTAGAGAACCAGAGAAATCTCCAAACATGGAGCTAGGCAGCAACAACAAACATGGAAGAAGGAGGCGGTGGTGGTGGGCTCTTTAGACGGTCACCCCAACCACCAAGAGTAGTGTCAGGGGCATCATTAGGCTGCTCCTAGCCATTTGTCTGCTGCTGCTCCTCCTCATTTCCCCGCCAGGAGGGTGAGATAGCCAAAGAGAGCCGCAAAAACTTTGATTGGTCGGGCCCTTGCCTCCCGGAACCACTATTGCCAGAGCTCAGCCGACCAAAAACCCTGGTAGCAGGAAGAGTCCAAGACGGGGGCGGAGAGACCCGTCGGTGAGGAGAGGTGCTACACCGCCCACGAGCCGAACCTCATTTGAAGTTGCACTGCCCATGGGAAAGCGAGCGGCAACCTTGCGAGCGGGAGCGACGGCGAGGGGAATCAGGCGGAATGTGACTAACAACACAAGGGGCACTCCCCCAATGGTCCAGAAGAGTTTGCAAGTGCTCAACTTCTATGCAGAATTTCTCCTCCTACACCTGGATCTGAAGCAAAACATTGGAGATGACAACAAGCTTGTTAGAAATAACAAAAATTCTATCCACTGTCTCCTTATTAAAAATAACAACATTTCTAGATTTCCAAAAGTGATATACAATAGCCGCTCTGAAAGAATGCCAAATGTTGTAAAATTTTGCAGGAAAAAAGGTCGGATCCCCCAGAAGAACCATTTCCCACGTAAAGAAGGTGGGCAAAAAAGGTTGGAAAAGGGTATGAATCCAGCGCCAGGCAGACTGAGCATGAGGGCAGAACCAAAAGAGATGAAGAAGAGTCTCAATGTGGTTGTAGAAAGGGCAATGTGGTGGGGGAGCTCCCAGAAGAACAAGGCGCTTGCCCATAGGAAGCCCTTGATGAAGAATGCTCCAAAGAAAGTGCGCAACTTTGGGCTCTATAGGAATGGCCCAAACAACAGTGAAGCACTGCTTCCACCCAAAACAAGTGGAATGCAGGCTCCAACGAGCATTTAACTTATTGAGAGGAAGCTGCTTCTGGGTGAGAAGCTTGTAGCCCAACCAAGGTTTATAATTTCTGAAGGGGGTGGCAGAGGGCCAATGCCAATCAAACCACCATGGGTGCTGCATAGTAACACCAATTTTATACAAACAATCACCACATATGAGATCTTGAATGATAGAAATGGCTTGTTTGTCATTGTCATTTAGAGAAAAATTAGCTTTTAGGCTATCCCATGGAAGCCAATCCCTGGTGATAGGACAAAAAAGGTCCTGAATATACTAAATCCCTTTTTTGAAAAGACGCAAATCCTTGAGCTGCAAGGAAAGAGAAAGGGGTTTGTCATGAAATTGAAACACCGGATTCCACCATAAACTAAGAGAGTTAAGAGAGAGCCTGTTCCAGAAACCATCACCCTGCCAGAGCAGATGGGGTTTGAGAAGTTCCCAAGCTTTCCATATGCTTTTGGCCACAAAAGAGCCACCTATTTTAACAGTAGCAGGGCATAGGAGTAAGGAGTAGTAGTTCAAACCTTGCCATGCCTTTCGATTAAGCGGAGACCCTTGAGATATACAATTTCTGAGAAGAATTTTCCAAGATTCCTCACCTTCAAGGCTGCGAATAATCCATTTGGAAGTAAGAGCAAACCCTTGCATATGAATGTTGATTAGGCCAAGACCACCAATGTCCTTGGGCATACAACATATGTCCCAAGAAACTATGTGAAAACCATGGTTCCCTTCGGAGTTGGCCCACGAGAAATCACGCATAATTTTCTCTAGTCTGTGGTAAGCAACTTTAGAAGGTTCCCAACATGATGAGTAATAGACATGAGTAGCAGCCAGAACCTTGGAGCAAACTTGGAATTTTCCAGCAAGAGACAGATGCTTGGTAATCCAAAAAGAGATTTTTTGCTCAACTCGCTGAATCACATAGTTCCAAAGGTCAGAAGGGGATGCCATAAAGGCAAAATGAATGCCTAAAAATTTGAATTGAACACCAGGTTCAATCCAAATCCATTGAAATCCCTCTAGCCAAGGAGGTTTGGGACCCATCGCCTGTCTGTAACATTGGGTTTTCTTCCATTGGATAGCAGAACCAGAAGCAAGACAAAAAAATATCAAGACATTTCATGGCATTAGTGACAGAGGCCTCTGTTTCAGCCACAGTGAGAAAAGAGTCATTTGCAAAATGACCATTAATCAACTGCTTAGGAGAGGAAGGTAGTTGAATACCTTTAACCAAACCAACATTGGAAGCATTAGCAAACAAGTAGCTTAGATGATTCAGCAACAATGACATAAAGAGAAGGAGCAAGAGGGCAACCTTGCTGGATGGAATGATGAAGAGAGAATCTCTCAGACTGTTGACCATTGATAGTAATACAAGCACCCACATTTTGAAAGAGCATATTAACAGAGCAGATGAATCTGGGTCCAAAACCGATAGCCTGTAGCATGGCCAGAATGAAAGGCCACTCAATTATGTCATAGGATTTTTCAAAATCAATTTTAATAAACTGTGTTAGTTGAGAAGTCTATCAGGCATATTCCATGCCCTCCCAAACTGCAATAATGTTGTCCAAAATATATTTGTTTTTGATAAAGCCAGTTTGCTTACTCCTGATGATCAAGGGCAGTAAATTAGTGAGCCTGATAGCAAGAGCTTTGGCAATAATTTTGTACGAGACATTGAGCAGAGTTATTGGCCACCAATTGGTGATAAGCTCAGGATCTCCAGATTTGGGAATGAATTTGATGTTGCCTTGGTTAATCAGATCACCCAGGGTGTTGGAGGACATAGCTTCCAGATAGACCTGATAAAGATCCGGACCAACAGTCGTCCAAAGAGACTGGTAAAACTCACAGGGAAAACCATCAACACCGGGGGCTTTATCAGAGGCCATCTGCAGAATAGCTTCCTTCAAATCATCAAGAGTGAGAGGTCTATCACAAGTAATGTGCTGACTTTTAGAGAGCTTGCAGGGAACAACTTCAATGCATTGGAGGAGAGCAGCATCACGAGCCGGAGTACCAGGTTGAGCAATAAATACAACATGATAATGATGCACAAAAGCTTGCAGAATGTCAGGTAAGAGAGTAAGCCTTTGATTGCCAACCTTGATTGCTTTGATTTTGGTGAGAGTTTGATTAGATTTAAGGGAAGCAAAAAAATCCTTAGTAACTCTATCACCAATGCGAAGCCAGTGCAGACGGGCTCGAACTTGAGCTCCTCTAGCCTTATAGTGCTCCTAAATTTGAAGCTTATGTTTCCAGCGAGTAGCTTGTACTTGCAGGTGGGTATTGAAAGGAGACTGGATAAGCTCTTGAATAGCCCTCAAATATTCAATATGAGAGGCTTCATGAGCATTCTTGTAAAAAAGAGTAGCTTGTTTCCCATAGAGCCGAAGGAAAGAAGTGGTATGAGTGATGGCATGAGACCACCAGTCAATCTAGAAAATCTCGTCAATAGGTCTTGGGTCAAGATTCCAAATACGTCTTATATAATCCAAAGTTTTGGGATGAGAAAGGTGGGATGTATTTAAATAGAACTGGGTGGACTTGGGCTTGGGACACTGAAAGTTCCATTGAATCCCAAAGAAGATAGGCTTATGGTCAGAAACCAAAGTAGTGTCCACCACCGAGACCGGGAGGCTATATGAAGAGTCAAAGGAAAACCATTGCTGATTTGAAAGTAGAGCTCTGTCAAAATGCTTATAAAATCTGTCATTGTCAGCTCTAAAATTAGACCAAGTGAACCAAGGAGTGGCAACATAAGAGTGCTTGCGGTGGTTGGGATAAAAAAGACAAAGTTTATTGTGCAAGTAAAACCAGGCTTCACATTCACCAGCACACCAACGCATTGGAAGCTGGCCCAATTTGTCTTCGGGGGATTCAACCATGTTGAAATCACCACAAAAAAGCCATGTAGCAGAGGGTAGATGATCAGCCAACCACCACCAAAAAGAAGAACATTCAGAGGCATCATTGGAAGCATAGATATTGGCCAACCCAAGAATTTGGCCGTCAAAATAAAAAAGGGCCCACACCACTTGATGAGTGGGGTAAGAACCCCAAGATATGATATTGGAGGTGAGGTCAGGGCTTAAAAGAGTGACAACACCACCTCGACCGTTATCATGAGCTGACATCTGGCAGAGAGAACCAGGCCAGATGGTACGCATAACAACAGAAAGATGGAAGCCAGAGATTTTGACTTCCTACAAACACAACACCTGAAACTTTATAAAATGCTTACAACTGTCTCTGACAAGATATTTGCGAGTCAGATCAGTAAGCCCCCTGACATTCCATGAGTAAACTAATATGGAGAACTATCAAGGTGCATGTTTTCCTCCTTGAGGTTGGCTAACGCTCCAAAGCGGTTAGAGAAAGTGACTTGCCGCGCATTCCCATGAATAAAATCACCAAGCTCAAACTGCTGGTGGGGTCTCTACGAGAAATATTCCTCGGAAGGAGGGCAAGGACTTTGGGAATGGCATAAGGCAGCCTTTCTATCTGTCTGAGCAGCTGAACCACTAGTCATGTTATCTAGAAAGCTTGAGATCTCGGGAAATGAGGGGTGTGAAAGAGCAGGAGTTGAGGGGTGAGATCTGATGACAATTGCAGCTTGCGGAGTCTGAGAGATGGCGGGCGCAGGCTTGGGAAGGGTTGCAACATACGAATTCAAAGGAGCAGCAGTGGAAGTAACCATCGATTTGTAAGTAGCCTGTTGGGGCTTATTTCAGGTCAAGGCCAAAGGTTTTGTGCCATTGACAGTAGTCCATCCATCAGAGGAGGGAGTGCTCGATTTAGGGTCCATCAGGTTTTTCTCCGAAACCAGTAGTGGGCTTGGAGTCATGAGAGGACAATACTTGATCATATGATCAGTAGATTGGCACCGAAAACAAGTGTTGGGCGGATTGATGTATAGAACTTTCTGCGTAAAGTGTATCTCCAACCTGGATATCAAGGGTATCTTTGAGGTCTTTTGAATGATCAATTTCAACACAGACCTATTTTTGGGGTCGAGCCGAGTAGAAATTATGTTTCTCATGGCAGATGAGATGACCCAAGGGTTTGATAAGTTGATCAATGAATCCCCACAGAGACAAAGGAAGGCCTAGAAATTTGACCCAAACAGGAATTTTGAGTTTGGCTTGCTCAGAGACTTGAAAATCTCGAGTTCAATGGGAGAAAACCACAAGAGTATTGTGAATAAACCAAGGCTCGTGGTTAACAATGGCTTTGCAATGTTCAACATTGGTAAAGAGAAATAGAAAGAAACCCTTGGTCATGTTTTTGACTCCCTTTACCTTGACTCCATGGGGTTGCCAATGATTATGGATCCATTGGTAGAGGATACCTTTAGGGGGAACTCGGCCCACAAAATAAGCAACAAGAGAAAATGATTCAAACTAGTTGCAAGCTTTGTCAAAAGCTGGTAAATCAAGAACAATATCCGGGGAAGGAGTATCAGTATCCTTACCTCGTTGAATACCTTTGAGATGAATTTCCTCCCTTGTTTCGGTGTCATTGTTCAGAGCTCCCATGATAAGACCAGCATCAATAGATGCATGGCCCAAGGAGGTGGTCATTTTATAAGCCACCACCCAAGGGGCGGAATAGCGATCAATATAAAATTAATGCAAATATTCTCTCCTGGATCTACAAATCGGCGGTGTGACGAGATGGTGGCGTACGACAAGGCCAAGCATTCACTGTGAAAATAACTTGCTGAGCCTAAACCCTAGCAGAGCAAAAATATAAAAGTGCCTATTTTTAAGTATTGACTTATTCATGAAACTCTCTAATTAGAATAACAAGAAAAATGACACGTGATGAAACAACAATGATACTACAATACTAAAAAATTAGAAATGCCTCTATGACAACAATAACATATATTCACAACCTGAGAATGCAGGATTGATATACAAGTCTTTACATGACGACTTGACACGAGGATGAATAGTAGAATCTTGGCGGCTCGACCCTTTGGAATCCACTACCATCTTTACTCGGTCTCAGCCCTTCTTTGTAGACGACCTCCATGCGAGTTAAGGTATTTTGTTGTGAATGAGCATTTTGAAAGTTCTCCGGATAGAACACATGCAGATATTGAGAGAACACACACGTCTTTTCATAGGGAGTCTAACAGTAAAATTTCCACATCTCAACATTGAGTTGTCCTCCAAATAGCACTGCTAGCCTCCTTTGAGATGAATCGACCAATACAATGTTGATTCTGAAAATGGCTAGGAGACTCCACGTAGTACAAGCAATATTAAAAATAACAGCATTTCTAGATTTCAAAATGTGATATAAAATATCCACTCTAAAAGAATGCCAAATGTTGTAAAATTTTGCAGGAATAAAGGCCAGATCCCCCAGAAGAACCATTTTCCACATGAAGAAGGTGGGAAAAAAAGGTTGGAAGAGGGTATGAATCCAGCACCAGGAAGACTGAGAATGAGGGAAAAACCAAAAGAGATGAAGAAGAGTCTCAATGCAGTTGCAGAAAGGGCAACACTGCAGGGAAGCTCCTAGAAGAACAAGGCACTTGCCCACAGGAAGCCCTTAATGAAGAATGCTCCAAAAAAATTGCGTAACTTTGGGCTCTATAGGAATGGCCCAAACAACAGTGAAGTGCTGCTTCCACCCAAAATGAGTGGAATGTAGGCTCCATCGAGCATTTAATGTTTTGGGAGGAAGTTGCTTCTGGGTGAGAAGCTTGTAACCCAACCGAGGTTTATAATTTCTGAAGGGGGTGGCAGAGGGACAATGCCAATCAAACCACCATGGGCGCTGCGTAGTAACACCAATTTTATGCAAATAATCGCTAGGTATGAGATCTTGAATTTTAGAAATGGCTTGTTTGTCATTGTCATTAATAGCAAAATTAGCTTTTAGGCTATCCCATGGAATCCAATCCCTGGTGATACGATAAAAAGGTCTTGAATATATTGAATCCCTTTTTTGAAAAGATGCAAACCCTTGAGCTGCAAGGAAAGAGCAAGGGGTTTGTCATGAAATTGAAACACTGGATTCCACCACAAACTAAGAGAGTTAAGAGAGATCCCGTTCTGGAAACCATCACCCTGCCAGAGTAGATGGGGTTTGAGAAGTTCCTAAGCTTTCCATATGATTTTTGCCACAAAAGAGCCACCTATTTTAACAATAGCAGGGCATAAAAGTAAGGAGTACTAGTTCAAACCCTGCCATGCCTTTCAATTGAGCGGAGACCCTTGAGACATACAATTTATGAGAAGAATTTTCCAAGATTCCTCACCTTCAAGGCTATGAATAATCCATTTGGTAGTAAGAGAAAACGCTTGCAGATGAATGTTGATTAGGCCAAGACCACCAATGTCCTTGGGCGTACAACATATGTCCCAAGAAACTCTGTGAAAACCATGGTTCCCTTTGGAGTTGGCCCACATGAAATAACACAAAATTTTCTCTAGCATGTGGTAAGTGGCTTTAGAGGGTGCCCAACATGATGAGTAATAGACATGTGTGGCAGCTAGAACCTTAGAGCAGATTTGGAATTTTCCATCAAGAGACAAATGCTTGGTAATCCAAAAAGAGATTTTTTTCTCAACTCGCTGAATCACATAGTTCCAAAGGTCAGCAGGGGATGCCATAAAGGCAAAAGGAATGCCTAAAAATTTGAATTGAACACTAGGTTCAATCCAAAGCCATTGGAATCCCTCTAGCCAAGGAGGTTTGGGACCCACTGCCTGTCTGTAACATTGGGTTTTCTTCCATTAGATAGCAGAACTAGAGGCAAGAAAAAAAATATCAAGGCATTTCACGGCATTAGTGACAGAGGCCTCAGTTTTAGCCAGAGTGAGAAAAGAGTCATATGCAAAGTGACCATTAATCAATTGCTTAGGAGAGGAAGGTAGTTGAATACCTTTAACCAAACCAGCATTGGCAGCATTAGCAAGCAAGTAGCTTAAACCTTCAACAACAATGACATAAAGAGAAGGAGCAAGAGGGCAACCTTGCCGGGTGGAATGATGAAAAGAGAATCTCTCAGACTGCTAACCATTGATAGTAATACAAGCACCCACATTATTAAAGAGCATATTAACAGAGCGTATGAATCTGGGTCCAAAACCGATAGCCTACAACATGGTCAGAATGAAAGACGACTCAACCCTCTCATAGTATTTTTCAAAATCAATTTTAACAAACAGATTCGGTTGAGAAGTCTGGCGGGCATATTCCATGCCCTCCCAAACTACAATAATTTTTTCCAAAATATATCTATTCTTGATAAATCCAGTTTGCTCACTCCTGATGATCAGGGGTAGTAAATTAGTGAGCTTGATGGCAAGGGCTTTAGCAATAATTTTGTACGAGACATTGAGAAAAGTTATTGGCTGCCAACTGGTGATAAGCTCGGGATCCCCAGATTTGGGAATGAATTTGATGTTGCCTTGGTTGATCAGATCGCCCACGGTGTTGGAGGACATAGCTTCCAGATAGACCTGATGTAGATCCAAACCAACAGTCGTCCATAGAGACTGGTAGAACTCACAGGGAAAACCATCAACATCAGGGGCTTTATCAGAGGCCATTTGCATAACAACTTCCTTTAAGTCATCAAGAGTGAGAGGTCTATCACAAGTGATGTGTTGACTTTCAAAGAGCTTGTAAGGAAAAATTTCAATGCATTGGAGGAGAGCAACATCATGAGCCAAAGTAGCACGCTGAACAACAAAAACAACATGATAGTGATGCACAAAATCTTACAAAATGTCAGGTAAGAGAGTAAGCCTTTGATTGCCATCCTTGATTGCTTTGATTTTGGTGAGAGTTTGATTAGATTTAAAAGAGGCAAAAAACTCCTTAGTAACTCTATCACCAATGTAAAGCCAATGCAAATGGGCTCGAACTTGAGCTCCTCTAGCCTTACAGTGCTCCTTAATTTGAAGCTTATGTTTCTAGCGAGCAACTTGCACTTGCAGATGGGTGTTGAAAGGAGACAGAGTAAGCTCTTGAATAGCCCTTGAATATTCAATATGAGAGGCTTCATGAGCATTCTTGAGAAAAAGAGTATCTTGTTTCCCATAGAACCAAAGGAAAGAAGTGGTACAAGTGATGGCATGAGACCACTAGTCAATCCAGCCAATCCCATCAATAGGTCTTGGGTCAAGATTCCAAATACATCTTATATAATCCAAAGTTTTGGGATGAGAAAGGTGGGACGTATTTAAATAGAACTGGGTGGACTTGGGCTGGGACACTGAAAGTTCCATTAAATCCCAAAGAAAATAGGCTTATGGTCAGAAACCAAAGCAATGTCCACCACCGAGACCGGGAGGCTGTATGAAGAGTCAAAGGAAACCCATTGCTGTTTTGAAAGCAGAGCTCTGTCAAGACACTTATAAACTCTGTCATTGCCAGATCTAAAATTAGACTAAGTGAACCAAGGAGTGGCAGTAAAAGAGTGTTTGCGGTGGTTGGGATAAAAAAGACAAAGTTTATTGCACAAATAAAACTAAGCTTCACGTTCACCAGTGCACCAACGCATTGGAAGCCGACCCAATTTGTCTTCGGGAGATTCAACCATGTTGAAATCACCGCAAAAAATCCAGGTAGCATAGGGTAGATGATCAGCCAACCACCGCTAAAAATAAGAACGTTCAAAGGCATCGTTGGAAGCATAAATATTGGCCAACCCAAGAATGTGGCTGTCAAAATAAAAAAGGGTCCACACCACTCGATGAGCGGGGTCGGAACCCCAAGATATGATATTGGAGGTGAGGTCAGGGCTTAAAAGAGTGATAACACCACCTTGACCATTATCATGAGCTGACATTTGGCAGAGAGAACCAGGCCAGATGGTACGCATAATAGCAGAAAGATGCAAGCCAGAGATTTTGACTTCCTGCAAACACAACACCTGAAACTTTACAAAATGCTTGCAACTGTCTCTGATAAGATATCTGCGAGTCAGATCAGTAAGCCCCCTGACATTCCATGAGTAAACTAACATGGAGAACTATCAAGGTGCATGTTTTCCTCCTCAAGGCCAGCTAACGCTTGAAAGTGGTTAGAGAAAGTGACTTGCCACACATTCCCATGAATAAAATTTTTGAGCTCGAATTATCGGTGGGGTCTCTATGAGAAATCTTCCTTAGAAGGAGGGGAAAGACTTCGGGAATGATGTAAGGTAGCCTTTCTATTTATCTGAGCAGCCGAACCACCGGCCGTGAGATCCAGAAAGCTTGAGGTCTCGGGAAATGAGGGGTGTGCAAGAGTAGGAGCTGAGGGGTGAGGGTTGATGACAATTGTATCTTGCAGAGACCTAGAGATGGCGGGTGCGGGCTTAGGAGGGGTCACAATAGATAGTTTCAAAGGAGCAGAAGAAGAGGTAACCATCGGTTTGTAAGTAGCCTATTGGTGCTTATTTCAGTTCAAGGCCAAAGGTTTTCTGCCATTGACAGTAGTCCATCCATCAGAGGAGGGAGTTTTGGATTTAGGGTCCATTGGGGTTTTCTCTGAAACCGGCGGTGGGATTGGAGTCATGAGAGGACAATACTTGTATGGTCAGTAGATTGGCACCAAAAACAAGTGTTGGGCAGATTGATGTATAGAACTTTCTGCACAAAGCGTTTGTCTCCAACCTGAATATCGAGGGTATCAATTTATACACAGATTCATTTCTGGGGTCGAGCCAAGTAGAACTTACTTTGCTTATGGCAAATGAGGTGACCCAAGGGTTTCATAAGTTGATCAACGAATCCCCATAGAGGAAAAGGCAGGATTGGAAATTTGACCCAAATAGGAATTTTGTGTTTGGCTTGCTCAGAGACTTGAAAATCTTGAGTCCAGTGGAAGAAAACCATAAGGGTATTGTGAATAAACCAAAGACCGTGGTTAACAATGGCTTTACAATGTTCAACATTGGTAAAGCGAAATAGAAAGAAACCCTTGGTCATGTTTTGGACTCCCTCTACCTTGACTCCATGAGGTTTCCAATGATTATGAATCCATTGGTAGAGGATACCTTCAGGGGGAACTTGGCCCAAAAAATAAGCAATAAGAGAAAATGATTTAAACCAATTGCAAGCTTTGTCAAAAGCTGGTAAATCAAGAACAATATCCGGGGAATGAGTATCAGTATCCTTACCTCGTCGAAACCTTCGGGACGAACTTCCTCGCTCGTTTTGGCGTCATTGTCTAGAGCTCCTACGATAAGACCAGCATCAATAGATGCATGGCCCGAGGAGGTGGTCATTTTATAAGCCACTGTCCAAGGGGCGGACTGGTGATCGATACAAAATTAATGCAGATAATCCCACCTGGATCTACAGATCGGTGGTGTGACGCGATGGTGGTGTACGGAAAGGCTGAGCACTCACTACGAAAATAACTCGCTGAGCCTAAACCCTAGTAGAGCCCAATATTAGGTAAAACCCGTCTGCAACACATTTTTGAACCAAATCAAAATGAAAATATAATATGCTCTCAAATGATTATTTTTTTCTATTTTCACCTCCCATTCTACGATTTCAGTGTAAAAAATATTTAGACAGAACAATATTTGTAAATCCTCTCTCCTCTTAAATAGTTACCTGCATGTTGTTATTAGAGAGGTTAAGTTTGGAAATTGTGGGCATTGAAGAGAATAAGGCCTTTGAGGTCCTATCGAAGTTCGTTACAGTTCAGATTGAGGCTGTCATTATTTGAAACTACTTTCGCTTGCTCTATTTTGATAGCTAAATTATTAGGCTCATATGTGAATCTCCAAGAGTGCTTAACCGAATTATCAAACATTTGGTAAAAGTCTTCCATTTGTAATTCTTCTCCTTTTTTGTAATTCTTTACTCTTCACTGCATCGCAGTCTGCTAAAATCCTTAAGCACCTGCTCCACTATTGCAGGATCTGGTTGTCTTCTTTGACCGCTTCCTCCTTCATTAACAAGCCTATCGTTTTATAAGAAGCCATTCCATCACAATCATTTTTCCTAGCTTGAATAAATTGTTTGCTATTGCCAATGCAGGTGACTCCCATGATAAAAGAATGCACAGGATTTTTGTTATATTTGAATTTTGAATTTCCAATTCATGCCGCCCAATTTTTTGAGCAGATGGAGATCACGTCATTCATCTCCCTTCATTTCATGTCTTGCTTTTTAAAATTGATGTGGCGGAAAAAATAACCGGAGATGAGAATGGCGGGCTGTTGCATTAATGGAGACATTTTACAAATGACAGACTTGTAGGGTCAAAGGGCCATGCTGGCTATTGACCCGGAACTTACTAGGAAGATACGCTCAACATTATTTTTTTGGCATCTACCTACTTCACATATACAAAGCTTGTATGTGAAGTCAACGGCCTGTAAATCATAACCACCGTACCAGTTAAGTTCCACCACTATAGTCTGGAACGTTGCCATGTCCATACATGTTAGTTTGTTAGCTTGGAAAATTGTTCATCCAGTTGCTAAGATTAGATAATAGTTATCTTATTGTTGAGAATGTACTAATTATTTTCTAATTATTGATTTCCTTTAGTGACGCCTTGTAACCAAATTTTTTATGGTTGTTAAGTTGTTATGTATCTCAGTCGTCAATTGAGAATCAATCTCGGTCGTTGGTGTTCCAATGAGAGTAGTATAAAAGGAGGTCATTGGGCATTTGAAGAGTACATGTTTTGGAGAAGCATTTGTAGTGCTAGCAAATGAGTTTGTAAGTTTGCAGTGATAGAAAACAGTCTTGCAGTGTTAGCAAGGGCGCAGTGATAGTGTTGGGGACAACAGTGGGGGAATATCAACAGGAGAAGTTGGGAGATTGTCAAAGTTTTGCCAATAAGAGGAAAAGAATATTTGTATCTCTTAATTTGTTGAAGTTAATATAATTTATCATATGTAGAACTGGTTTTCCCTTAGGGGTTTTTCCAGGGACAATTTGTCTGAAAATATTGTGTTCATTGTGTTACGCATTTCTTTCCGTATTCTTGTTAGTGAAGTTGCAGTTGTGTTATTTTTCGATATTAGCTATGAATTAGTTTTTGGCAATTAAATAATCTTTTAAGATACGAGATTAATAATCAGTGACTGTAATAGAATTTTTACATGGTATCAGAGTAGTGTTAAAGGTAGAAAAAGGTTTTCCCTAGGAAAGAAATTGAGGGTTTCTATAACCGAGTTTGATCTCTTTAAATTTTTATTACTTTTATCCTTTGAGATGGCTTTAGCTGGTTTGAGAGATCAGGACATATTAGATGGTGCCTCAAATTTTGGTGTCTGGAAGGCCAAACTTTCTTTATTGTTGGAAGAGAATGGTATAAAATATTATGTTACCACTATTGTAGCTATACCTATAGACGCAACACAACTTGTAGCATACAAGAAAGAGGATGCCAAGGCGAGGAGGATTGTCCTTGATGGTGTTAAGGATCATATTATTCCACACATCTCCAAGTTAGATACGGCGAATAAGATGTGGGATGCCATTCTAAATATGTACCAAAACGCTACCAATAATAGGAAGATGATTCTTAGAGAAAAGTTGAAGAATATTCGAATGAACAAGGGAGAAGATGTTACAAGTTACCTCACCAGAATTAGACTTGTCAAGGATGAGTTAGCAACTATTGGAGATAGCCCTAGCGATGATGAGCTGGTATGGATAGCCCTAAATGGGTTTACTAAACATTGGGATGTTTTTGTTCAAGTTGTTAGTGGACGAGACACCTTACCGAGTTGGGATCGATATTGACTGATTTCACTCAGGAGGAGTTTAGACTAAGTCTTGTCAATGGGGCCAACAAGAGTCAAAAAAGTGATGGAGAACAAGAAAATGTTTCCCTATAGGGAAAAGGGAAAGAAAATAAGGGATTTAGTAAAGGATCAATTTATCAAAGTGAGTAGAAGAAGGACTTGTCTAAGGTCAAGTGCTTTGGTTGTCATGAGTTTGGCCACTATGTCAGTGATTGCCCAGATAGGAAGAAGGGTAAGAATTAGGTGGCAGCTTTAACAAGTGCAAAATACTTTTTAGAGGGACATGTGTTAATTAAGCACAAGGATTGGAAATCACCCATAACTATTGGAGTTAGGAGTGGTCGCCTTTATAAGTTATAGTTTGATACTCCTAAGGCACTTATGAGCAGCAGTAATCCTAGAGATCTTGGAGAGATATGGCATAGGAGGATGGGCCATATTCATCATGGATCACTTAAATTGCTTCGTGAGATAGTGACAGGTGTTCCAGAGGTGAGCATAGAGCATGATGATGTATGTAAGGGATGTGTGTTGGGGAAGTTTGCAAAAGCATCTTTTCCAAGGAGTGACAATAAATCTAAGGGTGTTCTTGATCTAGTACATTCAGATGTATGTGGACCAATGTTGACAAAGTCTCTCAGAGGATATGTGTACTATGTTACCTTTATTGATGATTTCTCCAGGAAGACCTGGATATACTTCTTGAAGACCAAGGATGAGGTTTTCAGTTGCTTTCAAGAGTTCAAGGCTTTTGTGGAGAACTCGATAGGAAGGAAGATAAAGTTTCTTCAGTCAGATAATGGAGGAAAGTACAAAGGAAATGATTTCCAGGATTTGTGTACTAGAGAAGGAATCAAGAGAGAGTGGATGGTTCCTTACAATCCACAACAAAATGGAGTTGCTGAGAGGAAGAACTGTTTTATATCAGAGGCATCAAGGGCTATGCTACATGACCAGGACATGCCCTACTATCTATGGGTAGAGGTGTGTAGTACAACAATTTACATTCATAACAGGTTCCACACAAGGTACTAGGGAAGATGACACTATAGGAAGCTTTCATAGGGAAGAAGCCAGATGTAGGTCACTTCAGGATATTTGAGAGTTTGGCATATTGTCATATTCCAGAAGATACATGTACGGAGTTAGATCAGACTGTAGAGAAGGGGTACCTTGTTGGGTATAATGAAACTTCAAAGGTATATATGATTTTTATCCCAGGGACCAGAAGAATTATTGTCAGAAGTGATGTCAATTTCATGGAGGAAAAAGCATTTACAAGGTCAAGAGATTTTCCAATAGATGATCAAAGTGAGCAGCCAAAAAAATCTCCAAGTCCAAGTCAAGGGCAGTAAAGCTCAAATACAGTTACTAGTACAAGTATAGACTCAGGTAGTGAATATTCACAGAGTATGGAGCAACTGGTGCAGCAGGATATGCATCTAGAAGATATAGAGGTTGATATTTCATCCTCTATAGTTGGAAACATGAACCATGTGGTTCAAGACGCACAAAGGGATACTCAGGAGTTTGTGGGAGCTCCTAGGAAGAGTATGAGACAAAGGAGAGAACCAGCCAAGTTCAAAGACTATGTGGCATTAGTTAGCCAGTTGGTAGATAGTGAACCTTCTAGCTATCAAGAGGCTGCACAACATCAGGTATGAAAAGATGTTATTGTTGAGGAGTATACTTCAACAATGTAGAATGATGTGTGGGAGGTATTTCCTAGACCAACAGATAGGGAAGTAGTTGGATCATGCTGGATCTTCAAGATAAAGCATGATGCATATGATAGCATCGAGAAATATAAGGCAAGGTTTGTGGCAAAGGGGTTCTCTAAGAAGGAGGGAATAGACTAAGAAGAGACATTTGCTCTAGTGGCCAGGTATACTTCTATACGAGTTGTAATCTCATTTGAAACACAAATGGGATGGAAGATCCATCAAATGGATGTCAAGACAACATTCCTTAAAGGTGAATTTAAGGAAGAGGTATACATAGAACAATCAGAAGGCTTTGTAGCACACAACAAAGAGACCCACATGTGCAGATTGAAGAAAGCCTTGTACGGACTCAAGTAGGCTCCTAGAGTGTGGTATGAGTGCATTGGTACATACTTATTGGAAATGGACTTTGTGAAGAGTGAGGTAGATGCTAACCTCTAATACTTGGTGGTTGGTGGTGAGGCTCTCATTCTTATTCTATATGTAGATGCCTTATTTCCTACAGGTGCACTAGGGCTCATAGAGGATTGCAAGAGGGACCTTACAGAAGAGTTCGAGATGAAGGAATTGGGACTCTTGCACTATTTTCTAGGCATGAAGGTGTGGCAGATAGATGGAGAGATTTTCTTTGGTCAAGGGAAATGTTGCACTGAAATCTTGAAGAGATTTGAGATGAAGGATTGCAAAGCCATGCCTACACCTATGATCACTAATTGGAAGAAGGTAGATACATCTAAGGAAAAAGATGTAGATCCCACCTTATACAGGCAATTAATTGGTTTACTCATGTATTTGGTCAATACCAGGATGGATATAACATTTGCAGTAAACTCTCTTAGTCAGTTCATGGTTGAGCTAAAGAGAGTGCATTGGACAACGACTAAGCATGTGTTGCGTTATTTGTGTGGTTCAGTTGAGTATGGGATCAGATATGTTTGAGGTGAAGGAATCAAGTTGATAGGCTATACTGACACAGATTGGGTAGGTAGTACAATAGACAAAAGGAGTACTTTGGGGTGTTGTTTCAATTTAGGATCAGGAGTTGTTTCTTCATTCAACAGGAAGCAGAAGTATGTGGCTTTGAGTTCATCAGAAGCATAATACATTGTAGCTAGCATGGAGACATGTGAAGCTATATGGCTTTGGAAGTTGCTAGTGGGGTAAGTGCACGAAATTGGGGGGCTAAAAAGTGGACAAGAATGTGAAAAAATAAAAATGTGTACATGTTTTGTTAAAACGTGCCCACGTTTTAGTTTGTTTGGCTCGGGAATCACCAAAGCATAACACATACGTGTTATGTTGACTATAAACAAAAAAAAGAGGCCTGAGCCTCTATCATTTTTCCTCCCTCAAACACGAGTTTTAGAGATTGTTCGTGCCCTCGTGTTTTTTCCATTCAGTTGGATCTCAAGCTCAAAGGATCGTTTCTGGATTTCCGGGAATATCTGAATCGACGATGGCACCATGAAGAAGAGGTAAGCACAATTCTTTTCTCAAAATTGCATTGAAATATGATAATTATAGATTAAAATTTGAATTGAGTACATATTTTTTTATTGTTATAGTTAGAGGTCGAGGGAATCAACCACAACCAAACCCTGTTATTCCTAACATCCCTCCCAACACTCCCACAATTGCTCAACATCCCTTGGGTAGTCAAGAAGATTTAGCAGCCCAAATAGTTGAAAACAAAATTGAAATTGAGGATTTAATCAAAACAATGAGGGATGCACAATCTACAAACCCCCACCGCGCCTCTCTTGCAAACACATTGAAGGCATTACTTGTTCAAATTGATGCGGAAATGGGGTAAATTGATCATTAGACAACTTACAAAGAGGGTTGTAGGGTTTATTATTCCAACAAATTTTCATATGTGGATGTAAAGAAAAAATAAATTTCAAAATAACTCATATGCGCCTTATTCACGGACCCCCACACTAATCTTACTGTTCCATTGACATGTAAATGATTTCCCATCCATTGGTGCAATAATAATTTGATTAGAAATAATTTTTGGGACCGATGGTGGATGGTGTTTGATTTTCCACCTTGTAATAACAATGAGGTGCCACTATATTTTCTGAGAAAACTCTATTGCGAGTTTATCCTCAACGAGATCCCAAATTATTTTGATTTCTTAGATTTCCAGGGCCAAGGAAAAGGATCTGCACAGGATCGACTAGTGCACAACATGCACCTATTTAGCAGGGTAGATTCCCTGCACAGAAGCCCCCTCACCCTGAGATTGTCCCTCAAGCAGTGAAGGAGACAGTAGAGATTGATACACTCCACGCGCTTCAGGGGCTATCTGTGACCCTTGTTCGACATACGAGGGAGATTTCTGAGCCAGATGCTCGCAGAGGTACACAGAGTATTCCCTCAGGGAGTACTAGCATGAGGCCACATTTTTCTCGTCATGTGGTAGCATATGTTTGGGGCCCGAGGAGGACGATACTTTCATGCGTACTGATTTTGGTGCACCTGGTGCTAGGGATGAACATGATAATGTCACTATGTTAGATGTCCTTTTGAGTGAGACATTTGGATTACATTCATCAACGTCACCTTCAGGTAAATTTGTTATGTTTTGTTATGTGTGTTACAAAAAGTTTGGAGTACCTGATTTACTTATATATGTTAAATTTTTGAAATAATTGTATTTGTACATGTACATGCATTGATATTATAGTGCACGAGAGGCACATCTTCATCCTAACCATAGGTGGTGAGCACCATGTCATACACATACATTCACAGAGGTAATTTAGAATGTTAATTATGTAAAATTTTCACATACATGTGTGTGTGTGTGTATGTCTATATATATATATATATAGTATATATATATATATATATATATATATATATATATATATATATATATATATATGTATTATTTTTGAATTCAAATATATGTATGTTCTTGTATGTCCATCTAACTCACGTGATATACATGTTTGATAAAGATGTTGACTTCACTAGACACCCCACCATCTCTGTGACAAGTAGATAAAGGTGTTGCCGCTGCGATTTCATCTGTGCAACAACTCACTGAGGTATTCAAACAACACGTAAATTTTGTTAAATTTCTCGTGTAATTCATATTATGTTAAATTACATGTTAGTAATGTATTTCATTGTAGAATTATTAAATTATGTTAATAATGTCCTTCATTATGTGTATGCAGGAGTTACCTGCGATAGGGCTTAACCCTGTTCATTTGATTCACAGGTGTGGCGGGGTAAAAACAATAGTTCTATATTGATAAAATTAGTTAAAATATTTTCATTATGTAGATACATGTACTTAGCTCTATTTTCACTAATTCTGATGTTAGATTTTCCGATCTTATGTGTATGTAGGGAACTTCAACCCCCTCCATTTTGACTTCGAGGGCATAGAATCCTCCATCTCGTCGTCTTCGTACCCCCGTTTGTACTGCAGGAGCTCCTGATGACTCATCTGAGCGTGAGATGCAAATTCGGCATGATCGACAACTTGCAGTAAGTTTGTGTATTTATGTAAATACTTTCATTCTAGCATGGTCTTAAATACATGTTGAAAACATATATAAATTAAGTTTTGACAAAAAAACATTGTTTGCATTTACAGACTCATCTACAGGTGAGTATTCAGCGGAAGAGGACTCGAAGCATGGGCTCAGACGATCCAAAGTCATCTCATGGATCTCCATCTTCACCTAAGGGAGGGCCTTCTTTGAGCAAGGCCAAGAGAGGGATAGATTTTGATGAGTAGGAAATATATATGTCTTACATGACATTGTTTTTGTATGCCTATGTGCATGGCATTGTATGTAAGCCTATATGGCATTTGAACTTGATGGTATATGACCTATTTGGGAATTTTTGTATTTATTATGCACATTAAAATACTATTTGGAACTTGATAATTTTGTATGAGACCTTACATTTCTGAGATTATTTTTGCATGAATCTAATATGATGTGCACTTGACAATATTTAAGACATTATGGATTATTTTTTCATTTATTGGTGATGTACATGTACTAGCATTTTCAATGTATAATATGCATCAAACTTTGGAAATTAATATTTATATAATGTATGTATATAAAGAGTTACCTAATCTGAGTAATTATTCATTCAATTTATCAATGTGTATATGTGTATTTACCTTACTTGCGCTTCTTCTTACTCATGGTCTCTTTGTACTGGTTCCTATCTTATCATGCACTTACTACATTCTTCTATGCTTCGTAGTCTTCTCCCCTGTTAAAACACCCGACAGTCATCACAATTTGATGCCTTTCATCTATTGATATTTTGAGAATGTCTCTCCATATACATTACTCCAATGCTTGAGAATGTCTCCAGATGCAATGACATTCTGATTCAGACACTCAATGATTCTTGATTGTCTAATCCTATCCAATTCATGTTACTACCTTTAAATCTATAGGCATTTCAAGTTATTTGGAAATCACATCACACCCTTCACTAGGCTTGATGACTACCCCTATCCTTTTTAAGGTGCTTTTGAAAGCATCCATGGGTTTATCATAACATAAATTATCAATGAATGGAAGGTCACTAAGTCGTAGGCTAGCTGACTCCCATCTAGAACTAAACAAGAAAGATTTACTAGGTGATTGATAACTCCCATGTGTTCTTAGACATACCCCTATCAAATTCATTCTTAAGCCAATCTAGTCATTCAAGGCTCTTAAGTGACTATGCCCGGACAAGGAAGCCCTACACTGACTCAGACTGCACTATTTCGCGCGTTTGCAAACAATAACACAATGAGAGAACAAGATGGAGACAGAGAAAACCCTGAGAGGCTTTCATAGAGGGCCCTGACATGGAGGTCTCAGATCTGACGAGATGTCTCTAGGTTCCACAGAGTCCAAGAAATCACATGTCAAATATATGGCGTGTTTGGGCCTCAGGGCTCTTAAGTGACTACGCCCGGACGAGGTAGCCCGAAAGCATGAGGAGCATAGGGAACCAAAAAAAGCCTCCAATAGCATTCACCTGGCCACCCTGACATGTTGGCATAGTTGGTTTGGTCCCACGAGCTTCCGTTTGCAAACTACAACCTCTGACAGCCCTACACTGACTCAAACTGCACTATTTCATGCATTTGCAAACAATAGCACAACGAGAGAACCAGATGGAGATGGAGAAAACCATGAGAGGATTTCGTAGAGGGATCTGACATGGATCTCTTAGATCTAACGAGACATCTCTAGGTGCCACGTAGTCCAAGAAATCACATGTCAAAGATATGATGTGTTTGGGTCTCAGGGCTCTTAAGCAACTACGCCTGAACGAGGTAGCCCGAAAGCATGGGGAGCATAGGGAACAAAACCAAAGCTTCCAATAGTGTTCACCTAGCCACCTTGATGTGTTGGCATAGTTGGTTCATCTCCCATGAGCTTCTGTTTGCAAACTACAACCTCTGACAGCCTTACACTGATTCAGACTGCACTATTTCGCATGTTTGCAAACAATAGCACAACAAGAGAACCGGATGGAGATGGAGAAAACCGCAATGAGAGGATTTTGTAGAGGGCCCAACATGGAGCTCTTGGATCTGACGAGATGTCTCTAGGTGCCACAGAATCTGAGAAATCACCTGTCGAAGATATGGTGTTTGGGCCTTAGGGCTCTTAAGCGGACTACGCCCAGACGAGGTAGCCCGAAAGCACAAGGAGCGTAGGGAACCAAAAACAAGCCTCTAATAGCATTCACCAGGCCACCCCGACGTGTTGGCATAGTTTTTTCGGTCCCACGAGACTTTCGTTTACAAAATACAGCCTCTGACAACCCTACACTGACTCAGACTGCACTATTTCACGTGTTTACAAACAATAGGACATCAAGAGAACCGGATGGAGACGGAGAAAACCATGAGAGAATTTTGTAGAGAGCCCCAACATGGAGGTTTGGATCTGATGAGAAGTCTCTAGGTGCCACCGAGTCTGAGAAATCACATGTCAAAGATATGGTGTGTTTGAGCCTCATGGCTCTTAAGCGACTACGCCCGGACGTGGTAGCTCGAAAGCACGGGGAGCGTAGGGAACCAAAATGAAGCCTCCACTAACATTCACCAGGCCACCCTGACGTGTTGGCATGTTTTTGGTTATGGTCCCACGCTGCTTTTGTTTGCAAAAATACAGCCTCTGGAAGCCCTACACTGACTCAGACTGCACTATTTCACGTGTTTACAAACAATAGGACAACGAGAGAACCAGATGGAGATGGAGAAAACCATGAGAGGATTTCGTAGAGGGCCCCAACATGGAGGTCTCGGATCTAATGAGACATCTCTAGGTGCCACGGAGTCTAAGAAATCACATGTTGAAGATATAATGTGTTTTGGCCTCAGGGCTCTTAAGGGACTACGCCTAGATGGAGGTAGCCCGAAAGCACGAGGAGTGTAGGGAACCAAAAAAAAGCCTCCACTAGTGTTCACCTATGCCACTTGATGTGTTGGTGTAGTTGGTTTGCAGTCCCACGAACTTTCGTTTGCAAACTACAGCCTAGCAGCCCTAGGCTGACTCAGACTGCACTATTTTTCTGTAAACAAACTCATGGGACAACAAACTACGCCAACATGGATATGGCCTGGTGAATGCTACATAGAGGCTTTTGTAGAGTTGGTTCCCTATGCTCCCTGTGCTTTTGGATCCCCGTCCAGGCGTAGTCGCTTAAGAGCCCTGAGGCCCAAATCACCTTCGACATATAGATTTCTTGACTTTCTCAGTGGCACCTAAGGGACTACACTGGATCGAAGTATCCCGAAAGCACGATTAGGGAACCTACAAAGCCTCCGTAGCATTCACCTAAGATATGGTGTGTTCTCCTAGTTGGTTCAGCCCAGGATTTCGTTTGAAATACTACAGTGAGTCAGTTACAGGGCTATCACGCAAAAACAGGAAGTTCATGGGAACTACACCAACTATGCCAAAGTCTTCCCATGGAGGCTTTTCATCTGCTCCCAAGTGTTTTCCATTCAGACAAAGGACATCTGTCTCCAAGAGAGTCAGTGTAATGGTTGTCCATTGCTAATCACCTGAATAATATAAAGAGGTTCATACAATATAGGTGGTGAAATGAGAATTTTAATAAGATATTTTTACAATATAGGTGGTGAAATGAGAATTTCTGTTTGTTGTTCCTTTCTAATATTTAATTTTTTTAGCTTTCACTTGGCTTCAAGAATAATAAATTCTCTAGCGTGACAGTGCCAACCACGTGAAGGTGGAAGTGTTTTTTGGCACTACTAACCTACATAAACATGTTAGTAAGCAATTAAATAGAATTTTAAATCATACAAAATTTAAACAAAATCATTTAAGTAAATATTCAAATTAAATTCATGAAGAAACATACCTTTGCAAATTCAATCCAATGAACCACAAGGATCAACTCCATTCTTGACAGTAGCAAGAATTGCTTCATGATCTGATTCACGAACCTTCCACAGATTTTTGTTTGATGGCCGACCTCGATATTTGATCAATTTAATATTT
Organism: Taxus chinensis; assembly: GCA_019776745.2. NCBI lineage: Eukaryota > Viridiplantae > Streptophyta > Pinopsida > Cupressales > Taxaceae > Taxus > Taxus chinensis. The sequence goes on along the minus strand of CM034151.1, from coordinate 1,035,449 downwards.
GTTGCAAGGACCAAATGTGAATAGTGAAGTATCTTCCGATGTACTTCATAGTCTTCAAACAACCAAATGATTTTATGATAGGATATTGTCGAAGCCAAGTTCCATTGACTACCATTGATCTAGTGGGATAATCAAGGTCTTCACCATCAATGACTATGGAAGTCAATTTTTTCCCCTCTACACAACGAGATAAGAAGTAGTATGTTCCCTCTTCGTTAAATTCCGTCGCAATAACTGCAAAAACATGCCCTATGTATCACAAAGTAAAACTATTCAGTCAATTTATAAATACATTAAGAGTTGACCATTTAATAATTTATAAATCTAAAACATGGCATGCACATATATGTATGTACCTTGTTGCACTGTTTCAAATACTTGGTCAAAGTCAGGTGATGTTGTCATTTGATCTGAAGACCCTGCAAGTTGTAATGCTCATGGAACTTGATGTGTGTCGAGTGGAATTAGAGGTCTACAAGTCCATTCATCCACCCACTGTTGTGACTCACATTTATTCCATGCAAAATCAATGCATGATATACAAAAACATGTCATGCACCTAGTATAAATAGTCCAAGCATTTGCATCTGAACTATAAAATGAGTGCATATCACTTGATCCTGCAACAGTCATACAATCTTCAAAGTTTTGTTAGATGTTGTTGCTCTATCAACCAAAAATATCTATGAACCATTGATCTCTCTTGAGATTCATGGCCCATATTCTTGACACACCAATCAACAATGTTTTTTGCATCTGTAAATTTAGCACCATCCTTGAACTTTAACTCTTCTCTTGCAAGTTCTCTTTTCACACATGCTCCTGCACCATCATGCTCTCCTTTTCCATGCCCTGCCTCAGTAAAACTCCAGATATGTTGTACATTTGTTTCTTTGTGCATCCTTCTTAGCCAATAAAACATTCATGCATTCTTGAATTGTGATGTGCAGTTGTCCGACCAAATGTAATGTTGATCGAAACTAATGTTCCTCTCATTCAAGTTCGCATAAAACACCTTTCTAACACCCTTGTACATATTCTGTAGAATGTGTCTGATCATCACTGATGTAGAAATGATACTCTCTTAATATTTTTTGATCTTTCTCAGTTTTTCAAGAGAGTGCATGAATGTTATATGCATGAAAATAGAAACTTGCACTGAGTTATAATATTGAGACTGAACCTCCATTTGTGGCTGCAATGTGTAATTCTCTGCGAAGTCAACTACTGAAACAATAGTACCAAGTGGGAATGTGTCCTTGATTAACTTGAATTGTTCATCTAACCATCAATCTCTATGAGTGTTCCTTGCAGACTCATAAATATTTTCCTCTCTTAATTTGACCAAATATTCTGATACAGGTAATTGTTTTGTAACAAGCTCACACCTCTTACATTCTTTCCCATCTTTTAATTGATATGCCACCGATTTATATTTGGTGAAATCAACCAATTCTTTTCCTATTGAATATGTACTCTCCTCATGGATACAACTTTTTCAAATTTGGCAAGCCACCACATACATTGCACGTTCCATCCAAACATGCTTTGTTATAAAAAAATTGTCTTGTTGATTTTTCACAAAATATTGTCGAAATAAATTCCCTTGAAGATTTTTGTGGGACATTTATTCCACACTCCTGCAACATGATGTCAGTATGCAAAACACTACGTATTTGACAAAAAATATCATAATGCATTGAAAATTCAACATGATGCCTGCAACAACAAGTGGTACATGAGTGATTGATTTTCACATAAAAGGGTTTGCTCATTTCAAAGAATCTTTGGCTAATGTTAATTTGTGGATTTTTATTCTTAAACTTAGAGAACAATTTTGTTTGAGTCATATCTAAGAAATGTTTTGCACACGATTCATGATTACAAGAACCTATTCTTCTTTTTACTGTATCTCTTCTATTCGGTGACACCCTTGTGTTCTCATTCCAAAATTTTATAATTAATTCTTTTAGAATATTAGATGTATTCTTGTCTTTTCATGGAAGTCTGCTAGAGAAAGCCCAATAGTCAGTGTTATTGAACTGACTCAAGACGTTTACATCTCTCTATTGAACTTTCATTAGTGTTTTTCTGTTTAGCTTCAAAGCATTGCTTATTTTTCTAATCAAGTGTTTATTAACTATTTTATCACTTACTATACAATTATTTAGTGCACATCGTGTAGCATTACTATCTTTGGTGCATCTTTTGCCACCTACAGTTTGGTATGCTTTATGTATGTTTTCAACAATTGACACATTTTGATCAACAACATTAGATGTTCTTAACCCTAGGGTCTTCATTATAGGTCTCATCTTAATTAATTTCATCAATGAAACAAATAATTGACATCTTTGTGTGTCATTTAAATTCTCAAAGTAATTATCCCAAATTCCACTAGCTTTTCTTCTCGCATTTCTTTCAGACATTTTGTTAGGCATTGGTTTTATAATGTTTTCATCAATTTCAATTAAGTGAATTGGTTTTCTTCGCAAAATGGAAGGAGGTGTTCTTAGAGGTGAATATTCGTTTACAAGGTTACTTTCTTCATTCAGTGTTTTCATACAAATTTCAGGGTTAACATTTGGATTCTTAAGTAAGGGTTCAACAATTGGATTCATATCAATTTCTTCATCCATACCAACATTATCATTCAATTCAATATCATTATTCATTGCAAAATCATTATTCTCTACATTTTCATTATGTATTTCATCCCAATTTTCTAATACATTAGCTACATTTGATATAGCGGATGTACCTTGCCCTGCTCAAAGTTTTTGCATTCTCTTCAATTTCTTTATTCTCTTCTCTTCCAATTGCTCTGGTGTCTTATTCTTGACTTTCCTCTTGTCCTTAGCTCGACGTTTATCACCCATGATTAGAAAAAATCAACTAGTGGGGTAGGGGACAAAATGAAATACTAAAAAATCATGCAAGAATGTAGAGAATATTGCAGACAAAACAAAATGTTTGCAGAATTCCCGTGAAAGAGATGAAAGGGACGTTGGGGGGCCACAATATATAAAACAAAGAAAATGCATTACGTACGTGTTATAATGCGTACGCATTTTGCGTTTTATCTTTTCCCAAGCCATGCCTCAAGGCTTGGGATCCAGTTTGGATCCCCAAGCCTGAGGCATGGACCTGCACAAACACAACAAACAATGAGTTTTTACAAGAAAATGTAAAAATGACACTTCCTCTATGATAAATCAAAATAAAACAATCGATCCATTTTTAAAAAAATTATACCACGACGTAGAGCAGAGTCTCTTCTTTCTAAAAATATAATTTTCTAAATTTTCTGACTAATATAAGGTTTCCATATTATTTATTTTCTAACTATGCCTTTTTATAGCTATTTTTTGAAGTGTAAATATGTCTATCTTTCATGGTGTATCTTTTTTTTTCGGGTGATCAAAATTTTAAAAAAATTATACTAGCCCAAACTAGGCATAATTCTATACATATTCAAAAAAAAAATTCTAATTTTTGATATTTTTTGAGGTAGTTAGGGGGGGGGGGGGGGCACGGTCGGAGCTCCGTTATTTTTCAAAACATAAAATTTTTGTACTAGAAAAATCATAAATAAAAAAATATTTGCTAAAAAAATCTAAAAAAATGGAGCCCAAACTAGATGCTCCTAGCTATCTTTCTACCAAAGGGTTTTCAAAAATACTAAATGGTGCTCAAAAAATGGTGGGGGGCACGAAAGTCACTCTATTATGTTTTTTTAACAAAAACAGGAGCATCTGTTGGTATTTTAGTTGTTTGACCCACTTAAACTTATCCGTTTTCAATAAAATTTAGTATCTTAGAAACTAGACTCAAAATTCTATGATTCATATTTTTACAAAATCTTCCAATTTTGAGTGTAACTATTTCGTAAAACTTGTACAATTTAAAGTTTTTTTTTCAAAAAAATGCGTCCACTTAAGACCCCCCTTTGGCCCCCCAACTTGGTGCACTCACCCTTTGATGAATCGTGTTGTATCTTGTATTGTTTTTATTTTTAATGCTTACAATGGTAATGTGTTGGATATAATGTTGAACATAATTGATAATTTAAATGTATAAGCATAAACCTACCGTAGTATGCTGTCCAAAGACGAGAATTGTAGTTATTGCAAATATTGAGAAAGAAAAGGCATTAGTAAGTTTTAATAATTTTTCAATTTTTATTTTTATATTTTTATTTTTTCTAAATATTTTTTTGTTTTTTAAATGTATTCAAAGTATCATAATTTGAAGAATGAGGTAACATTGTTTGATATTCATTTAAAAATTGCAAGGAAAATTTTAATTGTAGCTATTGATTTGAATCAAAAGTTTGTTACTTTAAAAAATCACAATAGTACCTTAAGAAGGATCATAAAGGAGAATGGAATGAATCATGAAATATTTTTCAAGAAGACAACAAAAGAGGATCTAACATTACTTTCAATCGATGATACAACCAATCTAGAACGTGAGATACTTTTGAATATTAATGTAGCCGAAAGGATCTTGTTCAATCATGAGTATTAAAGGAAGGTTAATCAGGAGTTTTTCTTGATTTCTCTCATATATCATCGTAACAAATTCATCATGGGTTATGGAAAATAATTTTCATGTCATTCCCATTCAGGTCTAATTCGAATTTCTCCATTGTTCTCTCTTCCTCGCGAGCCTTTCTTTCAGAGTGATAAAGAAGATGGTACACTTGAATCGTATCCTTCAAGTACATATTACTTTTGGTACATAAGAGAAATTAGCACAAAAAAAATACTCTACTACTTAAGGTTGACGCTACACTATGAAACTGAGAAAAAAGGTCTTTTGTAATTATGGCTTTGGAAACAATTTTCAAAATATCGTTGTAAAAAATTTTTTGTATTCGACTATAAATAAGTATATTTCTCCTGTAATTTTAATCGTCCTTATTATATAAAAAAATTTAAAGTTTTAATGTATGTTATGTGTTTTACTTGTATTCTATTCATGCGTAAGTTCTCCATATAAAATAACATTGTGATGATAAATATTTATTTATTTATGATATTATATGATAAGATCTTATTTTGTCTTTAAAATATAGTAGAAAAAATAAATATAAAAATTTTTGATTAAAAACACTAAACAACATTGAAAATATTATTCAATAAAGAACACAACTATATAATAATTAACAAGTTACAAACTTATAATATGATATGAAAATTGACTTCTAGAAATAGTATGTTTATAAATCTTTAGTCAAAATCAGGTAGCTCAAACAATCCTTAACTATCTAGTTCTTCATAACTCAAAATATTATTTAACGTTTCATTGCTATGTTCAGTCACAGTGTCAATTTGTTTATCTCTTCTTTTTTAGCCAATATATTACAAACCCATCTCCTTTTTGTAAGAGAACTATGCAATACCATTACTCTTTCATAAGGAAATGTGTCCACAACATATTATGAAACATATAATCTTAAACAAGTCTCCATATTTTTATCCAATATGTTTCAATATTTTTATTTAACAAATGTTAATGTGTTAAATATCATTTGTTCTTCCATTGATCTCGATATCATAATTTGATATGAATCATACAATTGGAAAAATTCATTAATGATTTCATGTAGGATGCTAGGGATACAATTTTTTCCAAGTCTGTGTAATTGCACCATTATCTGTTGGTTCACTTAGTAAGTCATATTCTTCAACCATTGCGATGTTGAAATGAGTTGACTGAGACAAAATTGATTCCTTTTGAATAATATCTTTAATTTGAACTTTCTTACTTTCTGTTTACTGTCTAAAATTCTTAATGAGAGTACCCATGTATTTTTTATGTAAATCAGTTATAAGTTTCTTATTGTTACACGATTCAAAAATATAAGACTAACCACTCTCATGGCCTTAAGAAGATTTTCCCTCTTCAAAATTCTCTTTGATCTCACTCGATAATCATCGCAATTTTTTTCAATTTAATCCATGTTTAAGATATAATACGTTTGTATAAATTACGTGTTATAGGTATTTCTTTAATCTCTATTACAATAATATCCATTCTTTTTTTGAAAATGTAAATTTGAATATCATTCCCATTTACAAGGATACAAAGATGACAATTAATATTGAATTTAAAATAACTTTTAAGATTCTTTAAATTTGTTAAATTTTAGAAACTACTAAATACATGTCCTTGAAAACATTCATCAAAGTTGTATAACATGTTTAGTGTTTGACATAATTGTTCTCTCAACATAATGAGTTCAACTAAATAGATGTATATTTTTTTAGCATGTTTTGTTGAGAAATTGATATCATTCAGCATTATGTTAAGTGGTAAAGAAAAACTTTTACCTTGTAAACTTCCCTAAGATACTTAAACATAAGACTAGATAACGATGGATATTCATCAAAAATTATGTATGTAGACTTATAAATAAAAATCCATCTTGTATCAACATCTTTAAGAAATTTTTAACCATATATCACTCCAATTGCAAATTTCTGAAACTCTAGAATTATTTTTAAACTTTTTGACATATGCACGTCCAAGTCACAAAATAATATCTTCCACTTTAGTGAAATTTTTGAATGTGTTAACAATTTTATATATAAGATTCATCCTATGATCCGTGCAATGAATTTGAATCATATAAGGAGCAATTTTTGTTTATAGGTGAAAACGTAGACCACTTCTATAACCCTACATTACTGATGTACCATCAGTACCAATGTGTCACCAACACATACAAACTTTGTATCTATTGAATATTCATCCATCTCAACTATATCCTTCAAATTAGAAATAACCAATTTGCAAAAAAAACAATATTGCAGTTTTCCATCATTTTATAAAAAACTAAAAGATAAGGTTTCTCTTGTGTGGTTATTAATAGTATAAATATACATGCAAACCCAAAATTCAACACCCTTGTTATGATAAAAATATTAAGAGAATTTGTTTTAAAAGCATAACCTTAATATACAATTAATGCTACCAATGTTTAGCATTATTATTTAGCTTACTGCTAAATAATATAGCATATATTCATAATCCATCTCATAACATATAATAACCATGTGCATTTATAAGGGTATATCTATATCTCTATGATCTCCCTTTTAAGTCACTCCAACCAAGTGTGTACACTCATGTATACTTGGTTTAACCTTTTACATGTTATGATAACTATGTGCATCTCCTAAGTGACTACCTGGAAGAAGTTAATGCAAATTCCATATAGTATTTGACACTATTTTTTTAGGTGATTAGTGATTAGACAATGTAATCAACTAATACATTACTTTGTCCAAATTTTCAAGCATTTCTTTGCAAGCTTAGTTTTGAGACCACACACTAGCTTCCAAAACTCATCTTCCGTCACCACACAACCATCTCAATATATTTATTCAGATTCCATGTTATTTAAGAAGGTGAACTAGCAAAGAAGTGGAATAGTCCATTATTGGCTCATTTCCCTATATGTAAAAGATCCTATCTGTACCATCATAAAATTTCTAAGGGAAACATAGGGACCACGTAAGGATTACCCATCATTACATCCTCATTACCCTTCTCGTAGCCATCCTAAGTTGGCACTAAGCTAAGATTCAAGAAAGATGATGTACAAACATTATGCTTCACACTATTTATACTTAGATTACCTTAGTTGAGTAATGTAGCTAAGTCAACATTAGTAAGTCATTTTAAAATTAGTATTTAGCAATACTTCATAGGTTTCCATAAGAGGGTCATAGTAACTCAATGAGATACTAACTAATATTAATTCCTCTTATTGTATTTTTAATATATTAGTAACTGTCATTAGGTGTAGGTCAATTAGTTGTTTTCCATACCGAGTTATTTAAATACATTTACTTGTCATGATTGGTCCATTATTTTTTTTATTAAGGGAAAATAGTTTTGAAGGGACTATACCCTGTATACAAAAGGGCTCAAAAGCCAGATAGTGAAGATGAGAGAAACAAACCAGAGAAGGGTAAAACAGTCAACCAAGAAGGGCTCAACAGCCAAATATTACAATATAAGTGAAAAAAGGATCTAAACGTACAAAGATCCAAAATAAAGAAGGAAAGATCAAAAAGAAACCAAAGGAGAAACAACATATAGAGCTCCGCCAAAAAACAACTCCAGAACCGCCAGATGACAGCTACATCACAGCCAAAAAATAGCATCACAACAACCCGTTACTTGATGTCTCTGTCAATCTTGGTCTTGATAATGGATGATTGGTCCATTATTACTATTAAGTACATAAACATATTTATTTCATTTCCTATCCTATCCTTTTGGTTTCTCTTTCGATATTCATTTTTCTTTGATTATTCTATCTGAGTTAATGAAATCATAAATAATCACATAACTTAAGAAAGTGTCATCTTAATTAATAAATCAGCTTTATAAGTAAAATATCTACATTTTCAGTTCAAATAAGGTAAGTCAAAAGACCATATTTTAAATAAGGACAAATATCATAATCTTCATTAATAATGATTTACAATATTCAGTAAGAATAATACATTGGGCCATAATGCCCTTTTTAAGATGTGTTGATATTTCAATTAGATAAACCAATTGATTACAAATAATCCTTTTAGATTTATTTCTCAATAAACTCAAAACGTAAAAAAATTCATAGCGTCTAATCCAAGGAATTAATTCAAGTATACCGGAATTTCCTACAAAACTGTAGGAGATAGATATATATGGTTAGTTCATAAGAACTAGCATGAGTCCACATACTCTTATTCTATGTGGTCAAGATATTGAAATAATAGAATAGGAGATTGGATAAGAACTATTCTTAATAAATGAGCTATAATCGTAAATTTCATAGTTTATATTATGAAATCTACCTTATAAACTTATATTAATGAAACTTCTTAATTATATAAAAACATTATGTCCATTGTTACTGTATACAACCAGCCTAATATGACTTATAAATTAAGAAAATAATGGATCATTTACTGCATCACAATCATCGATTAAAGATGTAATAACTCACAATATTTTTCCCACTTTCCTAGTATTAATAAAAATTATAAAGTTCTTAATACATCCATTCAATGACAACAACAATCTATATAACAACTCTTATTTTATCAGAGTTAAACTTCATAAGGTTATAACAATTAATCATATCCCAAACAAAACCTCTATCAACTGAAAAATAAATGAAGTAATTATATTTTAGAAACTCTTTTTAGTTAACTACAAAAATATATAATCATTGTTTGCCAGAACATCATCAATTCCATGTAAGGACACATTTAATCATAACCGTAGTTAACCAAAATATCTAGTCCCAAGAAGGGAAAGAGAGTTCATCAATAATAAACAAATAAGATCATCAACTGTATTACACATATTAGAAATAAATTAACTAGAAAGAGACATAAACCTTTAGTTTCTCCTAAGAATTCCACCGATTAGCTCAAAATAGTCATGCTTAGTTATCACAAAATCAAACGATTGTTCATATAAGTGAACAAAAGTAACCAATAAATTATCCCCAAGCCAAAATCATATACATGCAAAATGAAAACATCATTTCCTTCACTATTGTTAACAATCAAAGGAGTTGAACGTTATTCCTAAAATTGCCCAGACTCAAAATATATACAAAACCTCATTATTGAAGGAGACTCCCTGAATATCATTAATCTCCTTAAACAGTGCTCATTTCCAAGTTGGAGCATCAAGGATTTTATCTCAGAGTCCATAAACATTTTTCAAACATTCAATAACATCAGGATCATGCACACTTACCGGGAGGGTAATAAATTGGCAGATGCGCTGGAAAATTATGGCATTAATGTTAATCTTATTGTTTGGGATAATATTAGCATCCCCAAGTAGCTTAAAAATAGCATTCATGCGGATTTCTATACGCACGAAAAATCTTGAGTTGAGTTATGTTTATTGGGTGTGGATCAGCATCAATAAAACCCCCACACGTGTTGACGTAAAAAACATGATTACGTAAATCCTGTCAAATAATCAATATAGAGTGAAGTATAGGGGGAAATCCAAGTGGAGTTACATAGATTTGAAAATCGCGCATGCGGGCTACACTGCGGCTGCTAAAAGTTGGATACACGGCTCCACAGAAACCAAAGACAGTAGTAATGTGACTGATGACAGGGAGTGGAATAACAAAGAGGCCGTTTTTCTCACATGTAATTTTCCGCAGGCTCTGATCAGCAGGCACGCAGACGTTCATGGGAAAAGCAACGGCTACCATTTCCTATTTTGTGTGGATTACAACAGTAAAAATCACATTGGCTTCAGTGCTCTCAGGGATTTGGGAATTTGCTGCAAACAGTTACACACAGTGAAGATGGGGGGTCCTCCTTGTCAAATTGAGCCTAGTGCGGACCCGGACTGGAAGGATAATATTGAGCTATGGAGTATTCTCAGCAAGGGTGGCATCACCAACTTCATAGAGAAGGTTCAAGGGCATGATCAAAGCATTTATGTGCGTTTTGCGAAGGATTGGAAGGAGCGGACTGTGGAATATGGGGGGCAAAAGATCTTGGTCAACGAGGAACTTATTGCTGAAGCGACTGGCCTTGGCATGGAGGGCTACCGCTTTTTCAACAAAAGGGTCGACAGAGATGTTGAAGAGAGGAGATTTGTGGAGGGATCTGAGAAGCTGATATATGTTACAGCGGGTCTGCTTGTTAGCTCAATCCCTCCGCCCTATGATGAGGTTACTCACATGATGATACGGTTCATCTCCTTAGAAGGAAGGTTTGTCACTGTACCTGCTAAGCACCTTATCTTTCTTAACCACTTCCGTAGGAATCGTATGGTTTGTTTCCCCCATTACTTGTTGAACTCTCTTGAGCGCTCCATTTTGGAGTTTCAAAAGCATACCCGGGCGGTTCCTTTACACCAGGGGCTTATTTTGCTGCTGCATAAATGTTGTCTCCTCAAATACCCTGGCCTCCCATCCTCTTCTAGCGCAATTTTACCGGCCTCTTCTGCTGCTAGCCCCGTTTCTCCATTCTTTGCCCCCCCCACCGCTGTTATCACCCCCTTGCCGGCCATCCAGGCTTCTTCTTCGATTCCCCCTATTGCTTCTCCCGCGCCCCACTTCACTTCCACCTCAACTAGGCCGGTCACTAGAGCTTCTAGAAAGCTTAACCTTGAGACTCTTGCTATGGAGAAGGGTCCTCATGAAATTGAAATTACACATGACCTACTGAACATTAGCAGTGCTAGTCCCCGGGATGTGCATATGGAAAGCTCTTCAAAAAGGCTGGAAGCCTTAGAGGCTGATATGAAATTATTGAAGGATGAAGTTAAGAACTTGGCAAAACAGAAAGGTAAGAGGAAGGAGGAGGAGGTGGATATTGATAACAGCCAGATTGATGATATATACAAGAAGCTGAATTCCTTAGACTCTCATTTAGGGAAGGCCAAAACTCATCATGACTACAATATGGCCATCTTCAGTGCGATTGAGGAGTTCATTGAGCAACATGTCAAAAGTGTCTCCAATCTTAGCAAAGTTCCAACAACACTTTGGGGCAATGATAAGGAAAGCAAAAGGACCATTGATCAGCTGGATAAGACTGACGCTGCCCACATGACAACTTTGGGTATGTTCAAATCCTGGAAGAATATCAAGACCAACATCGAAAAATCTGCCAAGAAGTAGATGTTGGTGCTTTTGTTGTACTTGTCTGTTTTTCTGTTGTTTTTCGCGGTCTCTTTACTACTTTTTTGCAGTGTTTTTGTTGTTTTGTCTTGTTTGGTAGCTATTTTTTGGCTACTTTGGGCCTCATTGTCACATTTGGATTCTGATCCTTTATTCTGGCTCCTAGGCCATCTTTTGTACTCAAGGGTATAGTCCCTTTCAAAAAAACTATTTGCCAATAATTAAAAAAAAACGTTATTCCTAAAATTCCCATATTCAAAAATTGAAAGCTACATTCAACTAAAACATAAATCTAGTTTATCTTTTCTATAACCTTCCTCTTTTTAAGTTTTCAATCACCCAACAAAATACTGCCAAGTTAAGACCATTCACAGAATGAATGAAAACGGACATTTACCCCTATTGTTCTCAAATAGAAAAAAAATGTACAAAAATAATCCCATAACTCCCAAAAACTATAAAACCACATAAAAATAGAGTAAATTTACTCTAATATGTTCATGAGGGAGAGAATTTAATTAATAAAAACAAACAATCCATACATTAGCAAAACCATATTTCCCCAAAACTGAACTTGGTTTTTTAACAATAAACCTAAAAGCTACTTAATCCACGAACTCAATAGGGTTTTACCTCCACCATTTATTCATAACAAGAAAAATAATGATAACAACAATGCTCAAGAAGGAGTTGTAAATAACTCAAGTTTGTTTCTATTTCACAGTAACTACTTATTTCATTTTCCAAATCTCACATATCAATCCAAAACCAAAACATATTCAACTAATTCCTTATTTATTTTTTTGAGTTTTGCATAACAATCCAAAACCAAAAACATTTTCATTTTATTTTCCATATTTCACACAATAATCCAAAACCTCAAAACATATTCTTTTTTTCCAAATTTCAAACAATAATGAAAAACCCATAATGTATTCATTTTTATTTTCTATATTTCACATAATAATCCAAAACCCAAAACATATTCATTTACATCATTAAAATAATAGAAAATAATAAGTGTATAAAAAATCATGCCTTTTTATTTTGCCTCTAAATTCCTCTGTACGTTTCCAAGTGGAAACCTCCAAACAATATGTTTTCCATTAAATATTTCAACATACTTAAATAGTAAAAATGTCATAATTTCCATAGTTAATAGTCGTGAAATTTCCATACAACAATCACCAAACACCTATTCCCTAAATATTTCATGCAAAGCCCTCAAACAGATCTCCAAAACAACCTAATACAAAATGAAACAATGTGTCTACTTGCATGACCTAGCTTCTCAAGGAAGCTAATGTTTCCCAAGGTTTCTATTGTTTGTAATAAAATCATACTAACTTCCTTAAACTCCATGCCACATCTTGGATTAACAATTATTTATCCATGATACTATTATGCCATGTGACTTAGGTTTCAATGTAAGTTTTATTAACTTTAAAAACCACATAGCTCGCATGGTGGGGTGGGTAAAATTTCCACATCACCAAATTAACCAATTAACAATGTCATGTACCCACCAAATTAAACAGATATCATAAGTGGTCTAATGACCAAAATGTGTGTGTGTGTGTGCGTGCACGTGTGTGCATGTGTGCATGCGTGTTTGTTATTAATTTTGTTAAATCATCACTAAACACTCAAGTAATAATGCAAACTAGATTAGAGGTTCATTAAATCTGGGATGTTACGCAAGATATGTTGTCTATTTTTGTAACCTCATCAATGGAAAGGGTTATAAAACTTGCATTCTTGACTTTCTCTTTCAAATCCTCATTTTCAATCATTGCAAGACATATTTCCATTTCCCAAGCACTAATATCAGTTCAATGTGATTGTGGAAGGTTTTGAAACCCATTAAACTTTAAAAATTCTTAAATTCTAGAAAATTTGAAATAGGTCTACCCATTTTTAGAATGAAGAATACATTAGAGAACTGTGTGTTTTTTACCTTAAGATTGGCATTCATAAATTTCTAAATTTTACATTAATTGTGATGTGCCAGAATTAGCAGGAACTTGACAAGGTCATAACTTGAGCTCCAGGTGTCCGTTTGAGTTCGTTTTTTTTAAACCACGTGTTTCAATGAGACGAACATAGCGGCAACCCACCCTACCAGTTGGGGTAAGTTTTCAACATGTTTTCGGGCCCTAAATTTGCCATCTTGAGGCCAAAAATTAGGATTTAAGTTATAGTTTGGTTTTTTCCTATTTTTGGGCATTAGTTAGTTTTAGTCTAATAATTGCATTATGAGTTAGAAAGTTGGAAATTCCTCTAATTTAGGGATTTAGAAGATGCGTGGCAATTTCTGTGCCCGCATGAATAAGCATGCGAACTTACTAAGAATAGCATGTTCTAGTAAACTGTTAAAAATAGTAATTTTCGCCACCTAGAGTAGATTTAGTCAGAGTTAGTTAGAGTTTACTTGGCAACTTGAGTTGGGAGTTGTTTTCCTATTTAGGAAACATTGTAATTCATTATTCGATAACGAAGAAGGGGATCTATTTTCTTTGGAGTTCATATTATTTGCAGTAAATCAAGTTGGTTAGAATTTGGCTACATTAAATTGTTCCCCCTTTCTCCATAATATTTTAACAACATTTCTGCTCATTTTTATAATCCTCTACATATCTTACATTCATGCATTCTTTTATAGTTTTTCATCTACGTGTCTTTGTTATTTTTCCATCATTTTCCTTGATTGTCACATATACTTTACCACAATGATTCTCAAGTGTGTCCAACTTTAGTTACATTTTTTGTTCTTTTCCTAATTTCCAACCATAAATTATACATCTACATTATTTTAGAGTATCATTACCATTTTCTATCTCTACATATTCAATGAATGGATATTCTCTTTCCCATTCTACCTTAAAATGTCTTCCAATTTTCTAGTTAGTTTTCTTCCTTTACAAATTTTTGTATGAGAAGAGTATTATGAATCTCATCTTCTAATTGAATCTTTCCATTAGAAGCTTCTTCTATTAGAGGAATTTGATAGTGAGGATTATCTTCCATCTCTGACATGTCATCATCGATTATATCTTCTTGTAGTGAAATGATAATTATTTCCTCAGGGGATATGATTTTGTTACTTGTTTCATGTGGAATACAATTATCAATAGGATTTTATGCATTCAAATGTGAGAAGGGTTTGACTGTGAAAAAGATCTTTAAATTTTAAATTAAAATGCCAAAAAATAAATAAAAATTTAATGATAATATTTTACCTATGTTTTTAGTGGATGCAATTTGGGTCTACATTTTTTTTGGTTAAAATAATTTAACATGCTACTTTTCCTTTTTAAGTGATCTATATTATATTCATTATTAACATATTATATCATAACTATCCAAGTGTAATTTAAAAATGGATCATTTTTGTAGTAGCATGTGTTAAAAAACAATTAAATAGTAGGATAAATATAAAAAAAGTAATCATGATAAAATATACTACCATACAATAGCACAGTATATACTACTGGTCAGTAGTACATTATATACTCTCAGCCAATAGATTTATTGTGTTTTTGTTTTCTAATAACGTATATTGTGCTACCAGATGGTAACATTTGTGTCATTTATAACATATGTAATTTCAAAATAATACCATATGAACAATTAAAATAACTTGATGTTTGAGGGTTGCACTATGCATTCAATCTCAATCGTCACTGCCTACAAAACAATAGTCATAGATAAAGTAATTGCGAGGAAAACTTGATTTGTACTTGATAATTAAAATTTTGATTTAGAATTGTAAATTTGTAATAGTATATATATGAAGGTGAATTTTGTAAATTTAAATTTTGTGCTAAAGGTGACTTGAATAAAAATGGTAGAATATTAGTGTAAAAGATAGGTGAACTGACCCTTAAAGTAAATTGAACCTAGAAATTTTAGGTGACCCAGTCCTAATCCCTACACCTAAAAACTCACGAAACAATAATTTCAAAAAATGGAATATTCATGAATTAACGAATATTTGCCACAAAAAATTACGTTGGGATTTAACATTGGTGTTTACGAATAGGGTGTACCACTTATGTTGTTTAACATGTACCATTCATGTTTAAAGTCACGTTAGTATTTAGGCAGTGTGGTGTTGAATTGGAATTTGGTGTATAAGTTATCACCTTAGCACCTAGGGTGCTCGATATTTCTTGTTTGATTTCCCCATATAACCTAAACACCAGTGAGACACCATAAACATAAGTGGTAAACCATAAAATTATTTCAAAACCCTAAACATCACAATTGGAACACCCTAAACACTAATAGAATTTGGAACAAGTTGAAAACTAATCTAATAGAGACTTATAAGGTAGGTATTATAGTTTTAGAACAAAATCTCAAAAGGTAGATATTGGGTACACAAACCTCCGAAATCATTCGTGAAATTATTTTTTCCACTGTGGATAGGATGTTCATGTAATCGTATATTTTGGCTGATATTGGTGTGTGTTTATCTCAGCCAAGCTTCTCTTCCTTGTCATGTAATGTTTTAGTGAATTACATATCTAAGCATAATAGTAAAGACTCATAGTAGAACATATGCTTACCCTCTTTAATTTTCCTGGTGGCTTTGTGAAATTCTATGTTCAGGAACCTCACACAATTTTTACTCACAATGGCTCAACATCATGTATAGGGAAATTGTTGTAAATAATAGCAGAAAATGAAATCAATGAGCAAAAAATTGTCATGAAATAGGAAATGAAGCTCATCAAATAAGATTCAATAAGACCCACATCCAACTGATTTAGTTTTTTAGGTATGGATTTAATTATTAGATCTTAAATTAAGGAAACATGCAACCTCTTTCCACCTATACATTGCACGGTACACTTTAATGGTTTTATTAGTTCAAATCCCTCTTTCGAATGGAAAATAAAAGCCACCTTTCATTCATTTGGCCAACTACTTGAAGGACTTGAATATTGATGAATTTTTGTGCGTCAAATTTTCTGGTGTGCTTGCTCGAGCTTAAAAATGAAAAGAGAAGTTTGTTGGGCTTTTCTCATTTTTTAATTTTGGTCCCTTTAAACGCAAATTGCATTCATGTTAATAATACGAGCGAGATCGATGTGATAGAGTGGAGCATGTATCATATATTATTTAGGTAAGAAAAATTTAAGCCGGGGAATGGGTGTGGGACATGTAGGCATTTAATTCCCTCTTTTTTACTAAGACATCACCTATTCCCCTACAAGTACTCGAGCTTGAAACTGAAAAAGAACGTTTATTAGATTTTCCTCATTTTTAAATTTTTGTCCTCTTTAAATGTGAAATAAATTCATGTGCATGATGCAAGAGATTTCGAGAAAAAAAGTGGAGCAAATAACATATATTATTTGGGGGGAACAATATAACTTGTGGAATAACTGTGGGGCATGCATGTATTAAATTATCACATTTTTTTAGACCTTCAATTCATGCCTTTGTATACTTTGAATATTCCTTTTATTCATCTTTACTACTTGATCCCATGGAATTAATTTCATTTACTAGGTTACCATATCAACACACTTCTTGAGCAAGAAACTCAATTATAAAAATCACGTTCCATTTCCGTTCACACTTCCAAAATGTGCTTCACCTACATCATTCACATCTACAAAAACTACATGCCTCACAACTAGAGGCAAACTCTATTTTTTTGTTGTTGGCTATACATATACCCTAATCATAATTCTGTATGAAACCCCGAGCCTTGGGTTTTAGGTCTAATCGACATATGCTTGTCTCTAAATTATCCATTAAAACATGCGAGTGAATCCCACTTGCAAGGGTTTAATTCCCCTTTTTTACTAATTCATGGAGTAAGTGTGGGAGATGTAGGTATTTAATTCTAGGGTGTCCACCTGCATTGTCCACGCGTGTAAAAAACCATGTGCCTCATGGCTAGAGACAAACACTATTATTTTCCCTTAGAGCTACAGAGAAACCTTAATCCCAATTTCGTAAGAAACCCTTAATCGAAATTATGCATAGAACCATTTTCGCCTTTCCGTATAAGGTAAAACACATAACATATATTATTTGGGTAGGAATGATATAAAATGAAGAATAAGGGTGGGAAATGAAAGGATTTAATTCTCATATTTTTACTAAGTCGTGGAACATGCATGTATTTAATTCCCACATTTCTATTTTATAATCCCTCTATCAAATGAAAAATAAAATACACCTTTTTTATCATATCGCCAACCTCTACAGTGGCTCAATTATCAATGATTATTTAAGAATCACCTATTCCCCTACAAATACTCAAGCTTGAAACTGAAAATAGACTTTTTTGGGTTTTCCTCATTTTTTACATTTTCGTCCCTCTAAATGCAAATTACATTCATGTGCATAATATGTGCGAGAAAGAGATGAAAAAATGGATCACATAATCTATTTTAATTTTTAACCTTCAATTCATGTCTTTACTTTCCTTGAACATTCCTTTTACACATCCTTTTTTCGTGATCTGAAGGGAGTAATGCCATCTATTAGGTTGTAATCTCAGTAGACCTCCCTCCCAATTGCAAGCATCACCCTAGCCACAAGTACATTGCGTCTCCGTTCACTTTTCCTGTTGCACTTCACCTCCATCATCCACAACTGGAAAAACAATATGCCTCACAGCTAGAGACAAACCCTTTTCATTTCCTAAATAGCTAAAAACAAACCGTAATTGTAATTTTTTATGCAACCCCTACCCTAGAAGTTTAGGTGTACACCACATATCCTTGTTTCTAAATTAACCCTTGAAACACATAAGTGAATCCCCCTTTCATTTATTTATGTTCTAATTACCTGTAAAGTACAAGAGTTAAAACTACAAACAACTATTGACACCAATAGTACTAATTAATAACTCTTTTCTTTTTTAGACATCTCTAAAAATATGTTTCCTCCACCTCTTTCACACAGTATGCACTTTTTCTTTCAAAAAATTAACACACTAAATGTCATGCATTGAAAAAACCTTTCCACAATAAAATACGTAAAATGACAAAATAACACTACTCGCTTATCAGATAACGTCTTCTTCTACCACATACGTCCATTCTGCATACAACCTCAATTATCAATGAATATTCCTGCATCTCATGCTTCACTATAATTTCTCGAGCTTAAAACTGCAAAAAACATGCTTGCAAAGTGCTGCAAGAAGAAACCAGTGCGATTAGGTCTCAAATTGGGACATTACTGAAGTCTCATACATTTTAATTTTGGCCCCTTTCAGCTCACATTGCACTCACGTGAATGTATCATATGAGATTATGCTGATTAAGTGGAGTACATATAATAGATATTTTTGGAAGGAACAATATGCTTCATAGAATAGGTGTGGGACATTTTGGTATATAATTTCCCACTTTTTAATTTACAAAAATCCATTCATGTCTACATCTTACCTATCCGATTGAACTCCATCCAATCAAAAACCTTGATACCATTAAACAAAAAAACAACAAGCTTTGTTAACAAATAAAAGATACATTTCATTGACATGTTTGATTGCTCATGGGACTCAATTAATGGTGTTTGTTTGTGCACCATCTATTTTTTTGCACTTACGTGATCTTACAACTTAAAATGGAGGCTACAAATTACTACAGGATGCATCCATTCAACATGGTTTTAGAATCCTTGAACATTTCAAGTTTCCCCAAATTTTATCGTATCCTCTTTGTGAGATAAATGGAGCACATATAACAGATATTATTTGGGTATGAACAATATGATCTGCAGAAAACATGTCAAGTATCCAATGCAAATCCTTCATCTACCTTTGACTCATACTGTTGAACACCGGTGCATTGGTGTTGTCATTGATGTAAGGTGGCATTGATGGCAAAGGTGTGAATGGTGAAGTGAGGATCAACCTGGGGCATGAAGGTTGATTCATAGTCCCTTCTCAATAGCAGTTGGTGTTTAGAGAGTGGTTTCGAGATGATTTCAGGGTGCTAAAATCTTGGTCAGTTAGGTAGGTTCCCACTTGAGGTATGGAGAATTTAGGTGTTACAAGGATGTGTAAGATCTTCTAAGGTGATCATCAGGTTAGGTGTTGCAAGTCATAGTTGGAACTAACCCATTTAGGCCTAGTTCTAGAGCCTAATGAGGTGTAAGAATTCAAATAAATCCATGAAAATCCTAGGTAAGCATGGTAGAATCCTAATAACACTTCCAAGAGCATTTATGAGCATCCAAAGGTCATATTTTATCCTTTGGAAGCACTTTTGAAGTTTACACTAAAAATGCCCTTGACAACTAGCAATGGAAGCTTGGAAAAATGAGATTGTTCTAGACTATGCAGGCTCATTTATGAGCAATAAAGCCATGAAACATGTAGAGGGAGGTGTTTTAGTGCTTTTGGTCAAGTTTAATCAAAACTTGAAGAATATTGTTTAATAAATTCAAGTCTTTCCAAAACCGGGTAAAGTAAGAAGGGCTAAAACAATGACCCGCCTTCTTAGCACTCAAACAAAATTTTCAAGCCTATTTTAGATAAATCATAAGAGGAATTTTTTAAGAGCACTCCAAGACTAAAATTTATCAAAAACTCTGAGGTCAAAAGGTGGAAAAACAAGAAAGTTCTTTTCATTTTTCTAACATTGTTCATTCTCTCTCCAAACCTCCTTCTTGAAGTGATAGGCTTAAAATGGGCATATTTGTCTCCAAATAATGTTTTCAAGTTGGTACAACCCCTCAGGAGTGTAGAATACTTCCTCTAAGTCAAAATGGTGGGTTTTTGTGTTCTTTATGGTTGACTCTACCATACAAATCTATCTCAACCCTTACAAATCATGTGCATGTTGTTTGATGTGAAGGGATTCATGTTGAAAATTATGGCATGGAAGGTCATCTGAGTCAATCTCTTATTTTCTATGATGATATTTAGGGGAGCCATGTTGAAAAAATGAACAAGGTATGCCTATCTTAGTCATAGCCTTGAAGAGAAATTATTGATCTAGGTGAACATGTTGAGGTAAAATGCTTGTGTCCATGAGTCATATGACTCAAATCAGGATATATGAGTTCCAAATAGTGGTTTCAAACTAATGTCTTAACCAAATAAAGCTAATTTGTGTAAAACCTCTAAAGGGCCAAAATAGTCAGTTCAGGACATTCACAATAAAATGTGTTTTGATCATGAGAAGTAGAATTTTCTCTTTAAAATCCACTCAAAAGAGGATTGATCTTGTAAAACACCTTCTTAATGGAGTGTAGGCAAGATGGGTAGTTATGTGTGTGAATATTTGATAAGAAAGATACCTCCAAATCAAGAATTCCCTATAAGTTCTTAAGAATCAGTTCTCATAGTCTTGTAAATGCTTGTTTCCATGTCTATACTCCTTGAAGTGATGGTTGTTTTAGTATGGAAAGAGACAAAATAAGGTATCCCACTCAGAACACTGCTTTAGAAGCCTGAGACAGAGATTAGACATGTAAAACTTATCCTTTCTTGAAAACTGGGTTTAGTGTTTGTATTAGACTAAAAGGACAATGAAAGTGATCTTAAAATATTAATGTTCTCCTTCAATGAATGCAATGGAAGGCATAAATCCTATAGTAAGGATTTTTTATGAAGTGTTTATACAGTCATATTGACACATAAGTGAAGAAAATGGTCTTAAAAGGATCAAAACATATGACTTGGGTTTGGTGTGTTAAACCCCTAACCAAGGAACATTTGAAGATCAAACTTAGTTGATCTAGTGAGAATAATATCAGTTAAATCTCAACCTGAGAAATTGTATTTCATCCTCAACCTACTTGAAAGGTGTTCTTGAAGTTACAATTAACTGAGAAATGTATGTGATTGATATATTCTTGAAGGTACAACTTTGTAGTTACAAACTGTGCATAGCCTGCCTCTGTGCATATCTTATGAGGAAGGACACTGTTGCATTGTTCTTTTAACAATGATAGATTATACAAAGATTTCAAGTCATTCTTCCAAGATGAGAAATCACTTGAAGATTTGTTCCCTTTAGCTTATCAAGCAAACTCAAGTATGTGATTTGAAATTTGTTGGATGAGAAGAAAAGAGTGCTAAATGCTTCTTGCTCTATTTTTTTTAAAGATATCCAAGATCCTAATGTTGATGCAAACCTTTGTAAACCTGATGTCCATGAAGTTCAAGTTTGATGTATTTTTATAAGCCTCTTCTCCTTCTTGATTAAAAACTGATATGACCCACATCCTTGCTCCTAATGCACTACTATGTGGTCAAATGAAGTTGAAGGTAAAAATGACGAAGTATGAAGACTAGAATGAGGATATAAAGGATATTTTAGGTACTTGGAACATGTTTTCATAATGAAAACCCCCGGTGCATCCATTAATTATATTCAAGACATGTTTATTCAGTAGAACATTATGAAAACAGTCTGAGCATACATTACAAAGACTGAGATCACATGTGTGAATGGAATGTGGATAATTATGGAAGAATGGAAGGAAGTTTGGAAGCTCTTATCACCCATCATTTGACTAAAAAATAATCTTGAAAGAGTCTACTACCATAAAGGTATAACTGAAACATAACAATTGTAATGATGATTCTTAAGGAAGTTACTTTTGAGGTCTTCTTATCTCTTTTGTACGAGTTGTCAAGTGTGCAATATGAAAATTCCTTTCTTTTGAACTGGAAAGGTCATGTAAGGAGGAAAAAATTGTGTTCAAATAGCTCATTTTGAGTAAGGTATATGTTGTTGAAGATTTGGAGAGATTTGTTAATGCATATTGAAAGTAGATGAGTATATGAAAGAGGTAGGTGTTCTTAGGGTGAAGAACAGGAGATGAATTCATCTTGGAGAGTTAGAGGAGGTTGTGAGGATCATATTCATGAAGTAGAGAGAATGATTCAGAGTGTAAAACCATAATTGAAGACTTGATGTCAGGTGTATGAGCAGATGGGTGAATGAAGATTTAGAGGGTGGCAAATTGAATGAAAAAAGAGCTTGTGATTGTGAGTGAGTGCTAGTATGTATGAAGTGGAACAAATCTTGAGAATGAAAATTTGATCACTATGACTGCGAAGGAGCTTAGAGACATGTAAAATAAGATGTTGTGTCTTCTTGAATGAGTTAGGTGCAACAACATGTACATGTGAAAGAGCGAGTGTTTGAGAGGGTGGTTCAATAGAGTATCAATAAGAAAATGAGAGTGTGAAGGTAGATTTGTATGAAAAATATTTGATGCTAATTAGGGGATCAAAAGAGAGGTGAAGTAGGAGGAGAACTGAGAAAAATAAAGTGTTGATTTAGTGATCATAATCTATTGAGTAAGACAAAAAATTCAAAGTGATAAAAACCTTGTATAATTCTAAGTAGCAGCTTATCAAATGGGGAGTTGAAACTTCCTTGTAAGTTGAAGCTTATAGAAGGCCAATAGGTGCTTGACTAAATCTAGGAGTTGAAGCTTCCATGCAAGTAGGAGCTTGCTAAAGATCAAGTAGTTGTTTGGTTGAATTTTGGAGTTGAAACTCCATGTTGAGTTGATGCTCAAATGTGAGATCATTTTAATATTTACATGAAATTATTGTCCAAGTTAGTGCATTGATTTCAGTGGGTTTTTCTCCCTTTAATGGTTTCTGTATGGATGAAAATTGACATGCAACCTTCAACCACACTCGACCCCCTAAGGTTGTTCTGAAGTAGTTGATGTTGAATGTGTAGACAACTAACTATAGGAGGATCACTGACTAAGATTTGGCAGTGTTATCTCCTTGGTAGTTGAATTGGCAAAGGGGAGATTCAGAGGCTATGAATGGGTAACACGAATTCCCTATGGTTTATGTGCCTAACTTGGATCTAAGTGTTGATCTAGTTTGAAGTGTCCAAATTAACTAACCTAAAAATAACAATCTATGCTACTGTTGAAAGGGAAACTAATCTAAATAAATCACAAAACTTAAATATTACAATCACAAACAACAATTTGCTTCTATTCTAAATAATTAAAATATTTATACACTAAAACTAAACAAGTGAGATAACCTAGTCTAGTTATTCACCTGTGCTGAGTGTATTGAAACTAAACTAACTTAAAATAAGAACTTTTCCAAATGATCTATGATATGTAGAAAACCTCCTACAAACATTCTCTCCTTTAGATCCACAGGGATGAGAAGAAGAGGATCCATCACCAGGGGTTGCTATGAAAGATTCAAAAATTAACTAATTAATTGCAAATGAAAGGAAATTGATTTCTACTCTATTTGATATGATGTAACAATGATAAATTATAGCAATGAAGCAATTCAAACAAAAAATCCAAAATGGAATTCACAGAACAGAGGTAAATCCAGTTGTGTAGTAATTTGTCCCCTCAGTTTTTCCCTTTCTTTCTCTGTGTGTCCATATGAGCCCAAGGAATTAGGAATGCAAAGGCAGCAATAGGAGAATGTGCTTGAGCAATGAAAAATTGAAGGCAATATGGTTGCAATACAAGTGGAAGATGGATAACATAAGTGAATAGAGATTGGCTATGAAATTTCCAATAGGATTGTGGTAGCAATACTATGCAAAATACACAAAATTATTAGGCCTTTTGATTAAATACAAGAATGGAATATATAAGAATTGGTTGGGATGTGCCTTCATGCACAAGGCAAGAAGAGGTAGTTCAAACTAATTAAATCTATTTAAAAATAGAAGAGGGAAGGAAGACTAAGTACTCGAGACTATTTTTAGGCAATTTGTTTCACAAATGCATCTTAAAAGTTAAGTGAAGTTTTGCATGTCAAAAACATGTATTAAGGATTATGGAAAAAGTGCGTAGGACTGCTGCCCTGCTTGGGCGGTGGTCTTGGCACTAAAGGCCAAAACATGCATAGAATGAAGCGAGAAGTTGGAAAAAAGCATGGAAAAGCTAAGTAAGGATGTCTAGGCTACAAATATAAACTGTGAATGGTTTTAGGAGCTCAAAAGATCTTCTGAAAGGACATGAATCATCATTGGGGACTTTTGTAACCATTTTCTGATAATGTAGTGCATGCAATTTTGGGTACGTACATATTACCCCCTCAGATAAGCATCTTAGCCATGAAGAGACGTAAAATGTAGAGTCTGAGTATGGTGTTCTTGAAATGGGGGGTTAGAAGCTATACTTGACATGCTTGTGTGTCAAAATGTTACCATTCAAACTCCTGCTAAATGCAAGACGAAGAGAAGACTCAGGTGCAAATAGATAAAATATCAAAAAATAAATGTTAAATTAAAACGACAAGAGGACTTACCATTTGTGCAGGGATATAGAGATATACCTGTGCCAACGCTCTAACCCTGCGAACACATACGCTCAAAACAAGGTCAAAACAACATATATATCAAAATAAACTCATTTTTCAATTCATTTGTGCATATTGGTTTGGTGATTTTTGAGCTCTGGGCCCACAGTGACCATTTTATTTATGAGTATGTTTGAATCAGAATGGATTTAGGAATGGTATTTTGTGTTAGGCTTGGCCCTTCACTGTTTGAATGCTTTTGAGAAGAACTCCCAAGAAATTTGTAGCTAGAGTGGTCATAAGGGGGCTCAAAGAGGTGGATAGGCAGAGTGCCTTTATTGCTTAGCCGTCATTTTGTCAGGAATTATATGATTTTTTTTTATATTTCATGCTTATTATGAGCATTTTGATCACACCTAGTGTGTGATGACATTGTACAAAACTATGACACATCGTGATATGTACATATATCTCTTTTTGGATTAATTATTCCTTGCATATAGTTGGCTTCCATTTATGATTTGATTCATGTGTGTACTCTTAGATGTTTAGAATTTCTAATTTTCATTAGCTTTTATGAATGTATGCAATGGATATGAATGCTAACAAAATGATCTCTTTTTTTGTGTTTTGTAATGCTGATACATGATAATGCAAATACACTGTAATGCTGAAATTTATTTTCTCTAAGCAATTTTCGATACTTCGTATTGTTTTGGCAAAAAATGGTGAAAGAGTGATATGATAAGTGAATGAACTTGACCCACTCCTAACCCCATGCAACTAGTAAGATGCGAGGGCTCAATATCGAGAGCCAGAAAGGGCACAAGTTATGAAAAATTGTTGAATGGTAATGATGAAAGAAAGACAAGGATTTGCCAAAAAAAATTAAGACACTACAACCTCACTCTACTCAAGTTTACTTCATAGTTTAAAATGTGAATTGTTTTCCAATTTATCTAGACTTAGATCCGTAGATGGCTACTTGGTTGAAAAATATGATTTTAAGGTTTTAAACTCTTTTGGAATTTTGGACATCTAAGTCACTTTGTTTTGATTTATGATTTCACAGCATTTGAATGAACTATTTCTAAGTTTCAAGTTTGTCAAAGAGACCCCTTACACCTTGCCCCATGCTACCTGTAGGAATTATGGGATCATCACCATGGAAAAGGCATACACGAGTAAGGACACTTCTCTCTTTTCCCAAACCTACATCACTAGTAAGAGATGCAGGCTAAACATCGAAGTTTGGTAAGGTAAAGAAATATGTAGAATAACAAGTTTCTATGGATTGAAATTTGATTTATTTATCTAGACAAAATGTCTAGAATGTTCTTATTTCTAAGGAGATTTATATGGGATAGATGTAACACCATGAAGCTTCTAGAACAGACTATAGGAAAAGACACTTAATCGAGAAGAAACTATAAGTATAACCAAGTATGTAGGCCTTGGTATGGTTACTATCAAAAATTTGTCTTATCTTGCTTGGATTGATGAAATGATTCAGAAACAATTGATGACACCGTGAAGATTTGAGGAGACATGATTTGAATGTTTTGCCAATATTTTCAAAAGTTTTTAGGAATTGCTATAAGAATAAGTCCCTTGATCAAAAATTTTACAAAATTAACTGGCAGATGAAAATGCAATGCGGATGCAACAATGTACATGTGGAAATGCAAGTGAAACTACATGCCAAATCTCAAATTCTTCACCCCTAAAAGTACATAATGAAGAACCACGATCCTCAAAATTTCTGTTCTCTTGACAAGGGCCTAGAATTCTGTGTTTAAACTTGCAACCCTTGCCAAAAAGTGTATATGTCCAATCATTAAAATCATTTGTCTAAAAGAGGCATTTGTGCACCTCTTTGTCACATTCTTGAGACATGGTGTGTGGGTGAGCATGACTATGCTGCTTAGCCTTGTTTCCAATGTAAAGCGTTGTGTTTACTTATGACACTTGTTGAATGATGAGGCTTTGCCCCATGGCTATGGAAAACTTAGCTTCCGAAGCACATGTGTTGAAATTGGGGTTTAGAATAGAACAACCTTCAGAGATGGTTTTGATGGTCATCATTTCAATCTCATATTGCCCTTCTTCATTTTTTAATTCTATCATGTTTACACCTAGACCTAGGTCATATGAGGGAAGATATGCTAAACCAAGAAGACTAACCATCCCTTATGGTTCAAACGGGAGGAAAATTGGATTGTCACTCTCTAAGAGTTTCATAATTTATGTTGTGGTTTTAGTGGACATTGTTTCCACAGATATTTATCTACCCTTGTCAGTTTTTGCCACCTCAAATGTTTTTGGGTCAACAAATTTAGCCTTCGGCACGCCTGGGGTGATCGAGACTAACTCTTTTGATGGAGGTGGTTTGTTCAATTGATTCGCAGGAAGTTCATATTTTATATGAAATCCTTTTTTCTTCTTGAGGTTTTCTAAGTGTATATCGAAGGGCTTAGGATCCCCTTGAGCAATGAAGACCTTCCCGAAATGGAGGAATCTAATCTCCTGGAATAGGGTAGAGGGGATAGCCTTCATTTTATGAATCCAGGGTCTCCCAAGGATCATGTTATAACTTGTTTCCTTATTGATAATGTAAAACTTCGTCAAGATGGTTTTTGGACCAAGTGTGATTGGAAGAACTATGGTTCCAATCGAGGTTGATTTAAGACTGTCATACCCTCGTAACATGTTTCTTGTAGAGGAAAAATTTGTCTCTCCATATCCCAACTTTTGCAAGAAAGAGAAGGGAAACACATTTACAACAACCTCGTTGTCAATCATAGCTCTCTTAATATAATTTTTATAAACCTAGACTTGTAAAAATAAGGTAGGATCACCTCTTTGGGCAATTTCAACGTTAGACGACATCTTCTCTATATTGAAAACAAACCTAGTATCCCTATCGTTCTGTCCTGGAGGATGTATGTCAAAGTCAATATGATTTATTTAAGTGCTAGGAGCTGGTGTAACATGGATTAGATTACCAAGACCTAGTACATTGAGTAACTCAGAATGATACACAGGTGAATTCTTCAACAAATCTATAAATGTAATTTGAGAAAAGGTCTTGTTCAAATCCAATATTAAATCATAGGCTCCTACTAGTTTTGCAATTGTAGGAACATCATCCAGTGTGAAGGAAAGAGAAGGTAGGGGTTGTGAAACGTACTCCTTCGTCTGAGTTTTTGCATTAATTTCTGGGTCGACCTCCATCTCAACTAATCCTAGAATTTTTGTATTATCATTTGAACCAAGGTTAGGAGCAACCCGAGAGTTGTCAAAAGTTGATCCTTCATGATCATTGTTTCCTATAGGAATACACTTGTTTATATTTTGAGGATTCACTTGGGAATCCCCAGGAAGTTTAGGGTTCACATTTTGAGGTACGAAAAGTTCAATATAACTAGCTTGTGGGTTTGTTTCAAGATTTGCTAGGAACATTTCTACAAAGAGTTGCCTTTGGTTTTTGGGAAGTCTTTGCAGAAACTTGCTACAATCATGGCAAGTTCGATCGTCATGACCTCGAATCTTATGGAAACCAAATTATAGGTTAGGGTCATAATCTCCTGGCCTTTGATAAGTGTCTTGTTGTTGTTGATTATAGCTTCAGTTGTAGTTTTGAAATTAGTTGTTATAACCATGATTCGTTGCCGCATGGCTAGAGTTTTGATATTGGTTTGGGCCTTGGGTTTGATTTTGTTTTTGAGACAGACAATTTATGTTGACCGTGTTGATAGAAGACATAATGTTAAGGCCTCTTTGATTTCTCTAGTTGTTTTTATTGTTATTGTTTTCGTTGTTTGGAAAACCAACGTTCTAGTCGTGATCAATAACACTATTCGTGGTAGCACCATGATTTCGATTCACACCCTTAGGTCCTTGGTTGTTGGCACACTTATTTTGATAACTTGCATTATTTTGATTTGGGGATACCAATTTCCCATTGGGACCATATATCTTACGCCCACTGGGTAAGTGCACCAAGTTGGGGGGCCAAAAGGGGGTCTTAAGTGGAAGCATTTTTATGAAAAAAAAACTTCAACTTGTACCAGTTTTTCGAAATAGTTACACTCAAAATTGGAAGATGTTGTAGAAATATTAATCATAGCATTTTGAGTGTAGTTTCTAAGATACTAAATTTTATTGAAAACAGATAAGTTTAAGTGGGTCAAACAACTAAAATACCAACAGATGCTCCTATTTTTGTTAAAAAACATAATCGAGTGACTTTCGTGTCCCCCACCATTTTTTGAGCACCATTTAGTATTTTTGAAAACCCTTTGGTAGAAAGATAGCTAGGAGCATCTAGTTTGGGCTCCATTTTTTTAGATTTTTATAGTGAATATATTTTTATTTATGATTTTTCTAGTATAGAAATTTTATGTTTTGAAAAATAACGGAGCTCCGACCGTGCCCCCCCTAACTACCTTAAAGAATATCGAAAATTACATTTTTTTTTGAATATGTATAGAATTATGCCTAGTTTGGGCTAGTATAATTTTTTTTAAATTTCAATCACCCAAAAAAAAGATACACCATGAAAGATAGACATATGTACACTTCAAAAAATAGTTATAAAAAGGTATAATTAGAAAATAAATAATATGGAAACCTTATATTAGTCAGAAAATTTGAAAAATTATATTTTTAGAAAGAATAAACTGTGCTCTACGTCGTGGTATAATTTTAAAAAAATGGATCGATTGTTTTATTTTGATTTATCATAGAAGAAGTGGCATTTTTCCATTTTCTCGCAAAAACATGTTATTTGTTGTGTTTGTACACGTCCATGCCTCAGGCTTGGGGATCCAAACCGGATCCCAAGCCTTGAGGCATGGATTGGAAAAAGAGAAAATATAAAATGCGTACGCATTTTTCTTTGTTTATATATTATGGTCCCCTAACGTCCCTTTCATGTCTTTCACGAGAATTCTGCAAACATTTTGTTTTGTCTGCAATTTTCTCTACATTCTTGCACGATTTTTTAGTAGTTCATTTTGTCCCCAACCCCACTAGTTGATTTTTTCTAATCATGGGTGATAAACGTCGAGCTAAGGACAAGAGGAAAGTCAAGAACAAGACACCAGAGTAATTGGAAGAGAAGAGAATAAAGAAATTGAAGAGAATGCAAAAACTTTGAGTAGGGCAAGTTACATCCGCTATATCAAATGTAGCTAATGTATTAGAAAATGGGGATGAACTACATAATGAAAATGTAGAGAATAATGATTTTGTAATGAATAATGATATTGAATTGAATGATAATGTTGATATGGATGAAGAAATTGATATGAATCCAATTGTTGAACCCTTACTTGAGAATCCAAATGTTAACTCTGAAATTTGTATGAAAACACTGACTGGAGAAAGTAACCGTGTAAACGAATCTTCACCTCTAAGAACACCTCCTTCCATTTTGTGAAGAAAACCAATTGAATTAATTAAAATTGATGAAAACATTATAAAACCAATGCCTAACAAAATGTTTGAAAGAAATGCGAGAATAAAAGCTAGTGGAATTTGGGATAATTATTTTGAGAATTTAAATGACACACAAAGATGTCAATTATTTGTTACATTGATGAAATTAATTAAGATGAGACCTATAATGAAGACCTTGGGGTTAAGAACATCTAATGTTGTTGATCAAAATGCGTCACTTATTGAAAACATATATAAAGCATACCAAAGTGTAGGTGGAAAAAGACACACCAAAGATAGTAATGCTACACGGCATGCAATTAATAATTATATAGTAAGTGATAAAACAATTAATAAATGCTTGATTAGAAAAATAAGCAGTACTTTGAAGATAAACATAAAAACACTAATGAAAGCAATAGAGAGACATAAACGTCTTGAGTTAGTCAATAACACTTACTATTGGGATTTCTCTAGCAGAATTCCATGAAAAGACAAGAATACATCTGATATTCTAAAAGAATTAATTGTAAAATTTTGGAATGAGAACACAAGGGTGTCACCGAATAGAAGAGATACAGTAAAAAGAAGAATAGGTTCTCATAATCTTGAATCGTGTGAAAAATATTTCTTAGATATGACTCAAACAGAATTGTTCTCTAAGTTTAAGAATGAAAATCCACAAATTAACATTAGCCAAAGATTCTTTGAAATGAGCAAACCCTTTTATGTGAAAATCAATCACTCACATACCACTTGTTGTTGCAGGCATCATGTTGAATTTTCAATGCATTATGATGTTTTTTTATCAAATATGTTGTGTTTTGCATACTGACATCATGTTGTAAGAGTGTGGATTAAATGTCCCACAAAAATCTTCAAGGGAATTTATTCTGACAATATTTTGTGAAAAATCAACAAGACAAGTTTTTTATAACAAAGCATGTTTGGATGGAATGTGCAATGTATGCGGTGGCTTGCCAAATCTGAAAAGTTGTATCCATGAGGAGAGTACATATTCAATAGGAAAATTATTGTTTGATTTCACCAAATATAAATCAGTGGCATATCAATTAAAAGATGGAAAAGAATCTAAGAGGTGTGAGCTTGTTTGAAAACAATTACCTGTATCAGAATATATGGTCAGTTTCAGAGAGGAAATTTTTTATGAGTATGAAAGGAACACACATAGAGCTCGATGGTTGGATGAACAATTCAAGTTAAGCAAGGACACATTCCCATTTGGTACTATTGCTTCAGTAGTTGACTTCACAGAGAATCACACATTGCAGCCACAAATGGAGGTTCAGTCTCAATATTATAACTCAATGCAAGTTTCTATTTTCCTGCATATAACATTCATGCACTCTCCTGAAAGCACTAAGAAAGATCGAAAAATATTAAGAGAGTATCATTTCTACATCAGTGATGATTGGATACATTCTGCAGAATATGTACAAGGGTGTTTCCAAGTGTTTAATGTGAACTTGAATGAGAGGAACATTAGTTTTGATCAACATTAAATTTGGTTGGACAACTGTACATCACAATTCAAGAATACATTGATGTTTTATTGGCTAAGCAGGATGCACAAAGAATCAAATGTATAACATATCTAGAGTTTTACTGAGGCAGGGCATGGAAAAGGAGAGCATGATGGTGCAAGAGCATGTGTGAAAAGAGCACTTGCAAGAGAAGAGTTAAAGTTCAAGGATGGTGCTAAATTTATAAATACAAAAATATTGTTGATTGGTGTGTCAAGAATATGGGCCATGAATCTCAAGAGAGATCAATGGTTCATAGATATTTTTGGTTGATAGAGGAACAAAATCTGGCAAACTTTGAAGATTGTATGACAATTGCAGGATCAAGTGATATGCACTCATTTTGTAGTTCAGATGCAAATGCTTGGACTATTTTTACTAGGTGCATGACATGTTTTTGTATATCATGCATTGATTTTACGTGGAATGAATGTGAGTCATAGTAGTGGGTGGATGAATGGACTCATAGACCTCTAATTCCACTCGACACACATCAAGTTCCATGAGCATTACAACTTGCAGGGTCTTTAGATGAAATGACAACATTGCCTGACTTTGACCAAGTCTCTGATTTAGTGCAACAAGGCACATACATATATGTACATGCCATGTTTTAGATTTATAAATTATTAAATGGTCAACTCTTAATGTATTTTTAAATTGACTGAACAATTTTACTTTGTGATACATAGGGCATGTTTTTGTAGTTATTGCGATGAAATTTAACGAAGAGGGAACAAACTACTTCTTGTCTCATTGTGTAGAGGGGAAAAAAATTGACTTCCACAGTCATTGATGGTGAAGATCTTGAGTATCCCACTGGGTCAGTGGTAGTCACTGGAACTTGGCTTTGATCATATTCTATCAAAAATCAAACATTTGGTTGTTTGAAAACTATGAATTACGTTAGAAGATACTTCACTATTCACATTTGGTCCTTGCAAAAAATATTAAATTGATCAAATATCAAGGTCGGCCATCAAACAAGAATCTGTGGAAGGTTTGTGAATCGGATCATGAAGCAATTCTTGCTACTATCAAGAATAGAGTTGATCCTTGCGGTTCATTGGATTGAATTTGTAAACCAAAAAAACTTCCACCTTCACGTGGTTGGCACTGTCAGTAAAGAATTTATTATTCTCGAAGCCAAGTGAAGCTAAGAGAAATTAAATATTAGGAAGGAACAACAAACATAAATTCTCATTTCACCACCTATATTGTAAAAATATCTTATTAAAATTCTAATTACACCACCTATATTGTATGAAACACCTATATTATTTAGGTGATTGGCAATGGACAATCTTACACTGACTCAGACTGCAGTATTTCACACATTTGCAAATAGTAGGACAACGTGAGAATCGAATGGAGATGGAGATAAATACGAGAGGCTTTCGTAGAGAGTTCTGACATGGAGGTATCGGATTTGACGATACGTCTCTAGGTGCCAAGGAGTCTAACAAATCACCTGTCGAAGATATAGCATGTTTTGGCCTCATGGCTCTAAAGGGATTACGCCCGGATGAGGTAGCCCAAAAGTATGGGTAGCATAGGGAACCAAAAAAAATCCTCCACTAGTGTTCACCTAGACACCCCGATGTGTTGGCGTAGTAGGTTTGGTCCCATGAGCTTCCATTTGCAAACTATAGCGTTTAACAGCCGTAAACTGACTCAGACTACAATATTTCACACATTTGCAAACAATAGGACATTGAGAGAACTGAATGGAGATGGAGAAAACCACAAGATAATTTCATAGAGAGCCCCAATGTGGAGGTCTCAGATCTAATGAGACATATCTAGGTGTCACGGAGTCTGAGAAATCACACGTCGAAGATATAACGTGTTTTGGCCTAAGGGCTCTTAAGGGACTACACTCGGATGAGGTAGCCTGAAATCACGGGTAGTGTAGGGAACCAAAAAATGCCTCCAATAGTGTTCACTTAGCCACCCTAATGTGTTGGCGTAGTTGGTTCGGTCCCATGAGCTTCCATTTGCAAACTATAGCGTCTGGCAGCCGTACAATGACTCAGACTGCAGTATTTCACGCGTTTGCAAACAATATGACAACGAGAGAACCAAATGGAGATGGAGAAAACTGCGAAAGGCTTTTGTAGAGGGCCCCGATGTGGAGGTCTCAGATCTGATGAGATGTCTCTAGGTGCCACTGAGCCTGAGAAATCACCCGTCGAAGATATAATGTGTTTTGGCCTGATCGCTCTTAAGGGACTATGCCCGGACGAGGTAGCCTGAAAGCATGGGGAGAGTAGGGAACAAAAAAAATTCCTCCAATATAATTCACCTGGCCACCCCAATGTGTTGGCGTAGTTGGTTCAGTCCCACGAGCTTCCGTTTGCAAACTATAGCGTCTGATAGCCCTACACTGACTCAAACTGCGGTATTTTGCGCATTTGTAAACAATAGGACAACGAGATAACCGAATGGAGGTGGAGAAAACTGCGAGAGCATTTTTTAGAGGGATTTGATGTGGAGGTCTCAAATATGACGAGACATCTCTAGGTGACACAGAGTCTGAGAAATCACCCGTCAAATATATAGCGTGTTTTGGCCTCGGGGCTCTTAAGAGACTACGCCCGAACGAGGTAGCCCAAAAGCACGGGGAGTGTCAGGAACAAAAAAAAATCCTCCACTAGTGTTTTCCTGGCCACCCTGACGTAATGGCGTAGTTGGTTCGGTCCCACAAGCTTCCGTTTGCAAACTATAGCGTCTGGTAGTCATACACTGACTTAGACTGCAATATTTCACATCTTTGCAAACAATAGGACAGTGAGAGAACTGAATGGAGATGGAGAAAACTACGAGAGGATTTCATAGAGGGCTTGAACATGGAGGTTTCAAATTTGACGAGACATCTCCAAGTGCCACGGAGTCCATGAAACCACATGTCGAAGATATAACATGTTTTGGTCTCAGGGCTCTTAAGAGACTACGATCGAATGAGGTAGCCTGAAAGCACGGGGAGCGTAGGGAACCAAAAAAACCCTCCACTAGCATTCACCAGGTCACCTTGATGTGTTGGCGTAGTTGGTTTGGTCCCACGAGCTTCCGTTTACAAACTATAGTGTTTGGCAGCCCTACATTGACTCAGACTGTAGTATTTCACATGTTTCTACACAGTAGGACAACGAGAGAACTGAATGGAGATGGAGAAAACTGTGAGAGTATTTCATAGAGGGCCATAACATGGAGGTTTTAGATTTGACGAGACATCTCTAGGTTCCACGGAGTTTGAGAAATCACTCATCGAAGATATAGCGTGTTTTGGCCTCAGGGCTCTTAAGGGACTACACCCGAACGAGGTAGCTTGAAAGCAAGGGGAGCGTAGGGAACTAAAACGAAGACTACAATAGCATTCACCAAGCCATTTGGATGTGTTGGCCCATACGGTTTGGTCCCATAAGCTACCATTTGCAAAATACAACATCTAATAGCCTTACATTGACTCAAACTACACTATTTCACACGTTTACAAACAATAGGACAACGAGAGAACCAAATGGAGATGGAGAAAAATGAGAGAGGATTTCGTAGAGGGATTTAACATGGAGGTTTTAGATCTAACGGGACATCTCTAGGTGCCATGGAGTTCGAGAAATCACATGTCAAAGATATAAGGTGTTTTGGTCTTAGGGCTCTTAAGAGACTACGCCTAAACGAGGTAGCCCGAAAGCACGGGGAGCATATGGAACCAAAACAAAGCCTCCAATATTGTTCACTAGGCCATTTAGATGTGTTGGCCCAGACGGTTTGGTTCCACAAGCTACCGTTTGCAAAATACAACATCTAGTAGCCTTACACTGACTTAGACTACACTATTTTGCGCGTTTTTAAACAATAGAACAATGAGAGAACCAAGAAATTTGCAAAAGGATTTTGTAGAGGGCCCCGACATGGAGGTATCAGATCCAATGAGATGTCTCTAGGTGTCTCAGGGCTCTTAAGGGACTACACCCGGACGAGGTAGCCTAAAAGCACGGGTGGAGGAAACCACCAATGTTCAATGATTTTGCCACAAGATGCAACTATGTCGACTATGAACTTAGTTTTGTTGGGGAGACCACCAATGCTCCAACTATTCATTTTGAAAGAATGAATATCTTCAATCAAACAAAGAATGAAGAGCCTGATTACAAAAGGTTGTTTGTGCCAAAAAAGAAGCCGAAGGCCATATAAATTTTCAGTCTTCAACTTTAGATGACAATGAACATCATGAAGAAAAACAATTAGGTGAAGATTTCACTATTATCCAAGATGAAATGCCTCCTGAAAGACATAAAGAGTCAATTTGATTACCCAAAAACATCTGGAAGAACTTAAAGAGAAGATACGAGCAGAAGAAAAGGAAAAATGGGAAGTGTGGAAGAATAAAAACTTAACTAGAATGAAATATCTATGTGATGTTGTCGATAGAATAATGGATAATCTTAAGGACAACATGCCAAGTTGATTATTTTTATTAATCCCAGTTGCTTCAACTTCAAAAACCAAACTAGGTAGTTCCAAAAGCAACATACTGACAAGAAAAACTGGAATGAAGTATTGATAATTGAGCCTAAAACTTGTTTAGAATTGTAATTTATTTTTTGATTGAGCATTCACCCATAGTTTCTTTTTTGAAGGAAGAAATTCATTTTACATGTGAGAAATAGAATGTTGATTTAGTTTATTACTCTGACTATTTAGGTTAGATTTTTGTAGTCATTCAATGAAAGTTTGAAGCTCTTCAGTACTAACATGGAAAAATTGTCAGGCCCCTACGAAAGCCTCTCGCGGTTTTATCTATATCCATTTGGTTCTCTTGTTGTCCTATTGTTTGCAAACGCTCGAAATAGTGCAGTTTGAGTCAGTGTAAGGCTGCCAGACACTATATTTTACAAATGGTCACTCATGGGACCAAACCGTCTGGGCTAACACATCTGATTTGCTTGGTGAACGCTAGTGGAGTCTTTGTTTTGGTTCCCTACGCTCCCCGTGCTTTCGGGCTACCTCATCCAGGCGTAGTCCCTTAAGAGCCCTAAGGCCAAATCATGCTATATCTTCGATGGGTGATTTCTCAGACTCTGTGGCACCTAGAGACGTCTCGACAGATCTAAGACCTCCACGTCGGGGCCCTCTATGAAAGCCAATTGCGGTTTTCTCCATCTCCATTTGGTTCTCTCGCTATCATATTGTTTGCAAACATGCGAAATACTACAGTTTAAATCAGTATAGGGTTGTCAAACGCTATAGTTTGCAAACAGAAGCTCATGGGACCAAACCAACTACACCAATGTTGAGGTGAACTAGTGAACGATAGTGGAGGATTTTTTGGTTCCCTACGCTCCCCGTGCTTTCGGACTACCTTGTTCGAGCGTAGTCTCTTAAGAGCCTTGAGACCAAAACATTTTATATCTTCGACATGTGATTTCACAGACTCCATGGCACCTGGAGATGTCTCATCAGATCTAAAACCTCCATGTTGAAGCCCTCTACGAAATCCTCTCCCAGTTTTCTCCATGTCCATTTGGTTCTCTCGTTGTCCTATTGTTTACAAACGTATGAAATATTGCAGTTTGAGTCAGTGTACGGCTGCTAGACGCTATAGTTTGCAAACGGAAGCTCGTGGGACAAAAATAACTACACCAACACGTTAGGGCAGCTAGGTGAACACTAGTGGATGCTTTTTTTTGGTTCCTTACGCTACCCGTGCTTTCGGGCTACCTCGTCCGGGCGTAGTCCCTTAAGAGCCCTGAGGACAAAACACGCTATATCTTCGACGGGTGATTTCTCGGACTCCGTGGCACCTAGAGATGTCTCTTCATATTTGAGACCTCCATATCAGGTCCCTCTATGAAATCATCTCACGGTTTTCTCCATCTCCATTTTGTTCTCACGCTGTCCTATTGTTTACAAACACGCGAAATACTACAGTCTAAGTCAGTGTAGGGCTCCCAAACGTTGTAGTTTGCAAACGGAAGCTCGTGGGACTGAACCAACTACGCCAACACGTCAGGGTGGCTAGGTGAATGATAGTGGAGGCTTTGTTTTGGTTCCCTATGCTCCCCGTGCTTTTGGGCTAACTCATCCGGGCATAGTCCCTTAAGAGCCCTGAGGCCAAAACATGTTATATCTTCGACGGATGATTTCTCAGACTCCGTGGCACCTAGAGACATCTTGTCAGATCCAAGACCTCCATGTCATGGCCCTCTAGAAAGCCTCTCATGTTTTTTTCCATCTCCATTTGGTTCTCTTGATGTCCTATTGTTTGTAAACGCGTAAAATACTGTAGTTTGAGTTAGTGTAGGGCTCCTAGACGCTGTAGTTTACAAACGGTAGCTTGTGGGAGCAAAAAATATGGGAAAACACATCTGGATGGCCTGGTGAATGCTAGTGGAGGATTTTTTTTGGTTCCCTATGCTACTTGTGCTTTCAGGCTACCTCGTCCAGGTGTAGTCCCTTAAGAGCCCTAAGGCCAAAACATGTTATATCTTCGACAGGTGATTTCTCAGACTCTATGGCACCTAGAGACATCTCATCAGATCCAAGGCCTCCACATCAGGGCCATATACGAAATCCTATCGTGGTTTTATCCATATCCATTCGGTTCTCTTGTTTTCCTATTGTTTGCAAACGCGTGAAATAGTGTAGTCTGAGTCAGTGTAAGGCTGCTAGATGTTGTATTTTAAAAACGGTAGCTTGTGGGACTGAACCATTTAGGCCAACACATCCATATGGTCTAGTGAATTCTAGTGGAGGCTTTGTTTTGGTTCCCTACGTTGCCTGTGCTTTCGGGCTACCTCATCCAGGTGTAGTCCCTTAAGAGCCCTGAGGCCAAAACACGCTATATCTTCGACGGGTGATTTGTCAGACTCCGTAGCACCTAGAGACATCTCGTTAGATCCAAGACCTCCAAGTCAGGGCCCTCTAAAAAATTATCTCATAGTTTTCTCTATCTCCATTCGATTTTCTCGCTGTCCCATTGTTTGCAAATGCATAAAATACTGTAGTTTAAGTCAGTGTAGGGCTGCCAGACACTATAGTTTGTAAACAGAAGCTCATGGGACCAAACCAACTACGCCAACATGTTGGGGTGGCCAAGTGCACACTATTAGAGGAATTTTTTTGGTTCTCTATGCTACTTGTGCTTTCGGACTACCTCGTCTAGGCGTAGTCCCTTAAGAGCCCTGAGGACAAAAAACGCTATATCTTCGACGGGTGATTTATCAAACTCCGTGGCACCTAGAGATGTATCATTAGATCCGATACCTCCAAGTTGGAGCCCTCTACAAAACCATATAATGGTTTTCTCCATCTCCATTAGGTTCTCTTGCTGTCCTATTGTTTGCAAACGCGTGAAATATTGCAGTCTGAGTCAGTATACGACTGCTAGACAATATAGTTTGCAATTGGAAGCTCGTGGGAACGAACCAATTACGCCAACACGTTGGGGCAGCCAATTGAATGCTAGTGGAGGATTTTTTTTGGTTCCCTACGCTACCCGTGCTTTTGGGCTACCTCGTTCAGGTGTAGTCCCTTACGAGCCCTGAGGCCAAAACACGCTATATCTTCGGCGAGTGATTTCTCAGACTCCGTGGCACCTAGAGACATCTCGTCAGATCCAAGACCTCCATGTGGATGCCCTATATGAAATAATATCCCAGTTTTATCCATCTCCATTTGTTTCTCTTGCTGTCCTATTGTTTACAAACACATGAAATATTACAGTCTGAGTCACTATAGGGCTCCCAGACGCTGTAGTTTGTAAATGGAAGCTCGTGGGATGAAACCAACTATACCAACACATCGGAGTGGCCAGGTGAATGCTAGTGGAGGCTTTTTTTTGGTTCCCTACACTACCCGTGCTTTCGGGTTACCTCGTCCGGGTGTAGTCCCTTAAGAGCCCTGAGGCCAAAACACGCTATATCTTCAACGGGTGATTTATCAGACTCTGTGGCACCTAGAGATGTCTCGTTAGATTCGAGACCTCCATGTTGAGGCCCTCTACAAAATCCTATCGTGGTTTTATCCATTTCCATTCGGTTCTCTCGCTATCCTATTGTTTTCAAACGTGTGAAATAGTGTAGTCTGAGTCAGTCTAAGGCTGCTAGATGCTATATTTTGCAAACGATAGCTTGTGGGACTGAACCAACTATGCCAAAACATTGGGGTCACCAGGTAAATGCTATTGGAGGCTTTTTTTTGGTTCCCTATGCTCCACGTGCTTTCGGGCTACCTCGTTCGAGCATAGTCTCTTAAGAGCCCTGAGACCAAAACATGTTATATCTTCGACATGTGATTTCTCAGACTTCGTGGCACCTAGAGACATCTCGTCAAATCCAAAACCTCCATGTTGAATCCCTCTACAAAATCCTCTCCCGGTTTTCTCCATCTCCATTTTTTTCTCTCGTTGTCCTATTGTTTGCAAACACGTGAAATAATGCAGTCTGAGTCAGTGTAGGGCTCCGAGACGCTGTAGTTTGGAAACGAAAGCTCATGGGACTAAACCAACTATGCCAACACATCAGGTTGGCCACGTGAATGCTAGTGGCGGCTTTATTTTGGTTCCCTACGCTACCTGTGCTTTTGGGCTACCTCGTCTGGGTGTAGTCCCTTAAGAGCCCTGAATGACTAGATTGGCTTAAGAATGAATTGTATTAGTGTCACGCGAAAATAATCTCATAAATGTAAGGTCTCATACAAAATTAACAAGTTCCAAATAGTATTTTAATGTGCATAATAAATACAAAAATGCCATAATAGGTCATATACCATCAAGTTCAAATGCCCATAGGCATACATACAATGCCATGCACATAGGCATACAAAAACAATGTCATGTAAGACATATATATTTCCTACTCATCAAAATCTATCCCTCTCTTGGTCTTGCTCGAAGAAGGCCCTCCCTTAGACGAATATGGAGATCTATGAGATGACTTTGGATCATCCGAGCCCATGCTTTGAGTCCTCTTCCGTTGAATACTCGCCTGTAAATGTGCCAGTAAATGCAAACAATATTTTTTTGTCAAAACTTAATTTATATATGTTTTCAACATGTATTTAAGACCATGCTAGAATGAAAGTATTTACATAAATACACAAACTTACCACAAGTTATCAATCATGCTGAATTTGCATCTCACGCTCAGATGAGTCATTAAGAGCACTTGCAGTACGAACGGGGGTACAAAGATGACGAGATGGAGGAGTTCGTGCCCTCGAAGTCAAAATGGAGGGGGTTGAAGTTCCCTACATACACATAAGATCAGAAAATCTAACATAAGAATTAGTGAAAATATAACTAAGTACATGTATGTACATAATGACAATATTTTAACTAATTTTATCAATATAGAACTATTGTTTTTACCCCACCACGCTTGTGAATCAAATGAACATGGCTGATACCTATCGCAGGTAACTTCTGCATATACAAAATGAAGGACATTATTAACATAATTAAAAATTCTACAATGAAAGACATTACTAACATGTAATCTAACATAATATGAATTACAGGAGAAATTTGACAAAATTTACATGTTGTTTGAATACCTCAGTGAGTTGTTGCGTAGATGAAATCATAGTGGCAACACCTTTATCTACTTGTCACAGAGATGGTGGGGTGTCTAGTGAAGTCAAAATATTTATCAAACACATATATCACATGAGTTAGATGGACATACAAGAACATACATATATTTGGCTTCAAAACTAATATATATATATAAGTATATAAAAATTTTACATAATTAACATTCTAAATTACCTCTGTGAATGTATGTGTACACATGATGCTCACCACCTATGGTCGGGATGAAGATGTGCCTCCCGCACGTTGTAATATCAATGCATATACATGTAAAAATACAATTATTTCAAAATTTTAACATATATAAGTAAATCAAGTACTCCAAAAATTTTGTAACACACATAACAAAACATAACAAATTTACCTGCGAAGGTGACACTGATGAATGTAATCCAAATATCTCACTCAAAAGGACATTTGACATAGTAACATTATCGTGTGCACCCCTAGAACCAGGTGCACCAAAATCATTACGCATGAAAGTATCATCCTCCTCGGGCCCCAAACATATGCTACCACATGACGAGCAAATATGTGGCCTCATGCTAGTACTCCTTAAGGGAATACTTTGTGTACCTCCATAAGCATTTGGCTCAGAAATCTCCCTTGTATGTCGAACAAGGGTCGTAAATAGCCCCTGAAGCACGTGGAGTGTATCAATCTCTACTGTCTCCTTCATTGCTTGAGGAACAATCTCAGGGTGAGGGGGCTTCTGTGTGGGAAATCTACCTTGCTGAATAGGTGCACGTTGTGCACCTGGTCGATCCTGTGCAGATCCTTTTCCTCGGCCCTGGAAATCTTAGAAATCAAAATGATTTGGGATCTCGTTGACGATAAATTCACAATAGAGTTTCCTCAGAAAGTATAATGGCACCTCATTATTACAAGGTGGAAAATCAAACACCATCCACCATCAGTCCCAAAAATTATTTTTAATCAAATTATTATTGCACCAATGGATGGGAAACCATTTACATGAAAACGGAACAGGAAAATTAGTGCGGGGGTCCGTGAATAAGGCACATATGAGGTCTTTTGAAATTTCTTTTTTCTTTACATCCACATATGACAATTTGTTGGAATAATAAACCCTACAACCCTCTCTGTAAGTTTTCCAATGATCAATTTGCCTTGTTTCTGCGTCAACTTGAACAAGTAATGCCTCAAATGTGTTTGCAAGAGAGGCACAGTGGGGATTTGTAGATTGTGAATCCCTCATTATTTTGATTAAATCCTCAATCTCAATTATTTTTTAAACTATGTGGGCTGCTAAATCTTCTTGACTACCTAGGGGATGTTGAGAAATTTTGGGAGTGTTGGGAGGGATGACAGGAATAACAAGGTTTGGTTGTGGTTGATTCCCTCGACCTCTAACTGTAACAATAACAAATATGTATTCAATTCAATTTTTAATATATAATTATCATATTTCAATGCAATTTTGAGAAAATAATTGTGCTTACCTCTTCTTAGTGGAACCATCGTTGATTTAGATCTTCCCACCGATCCAGAAACGATCCTTTGAGCTTGAGATCCAACTGAATGAAAAAACGCGAGGTCACGGTTAAGCTCTGAAACTCGCGTTTGAGGGAGATAAAATGATAAAGGCTCGGGCCTCTTTTTTTCTTTATAGTAGGCATAACGTATACATGTTATGTAATGCATACGTGTTATAACATGTACACGTTATGCCTCAGTAAATCTCAAACCTGAAAATTTAAAACGCGATTGCATTATAATAGAATGCGTACATGTTTTGATTTTTTTGGGTTTTTGTCTTCTTTTTGGCCCCCCAACTTACCCCACTGTCTATAGTGACTTGGTCAATATGAAGTGCACCTTCCAAAAATTCCTCATAACTACAAAAAGGAAACTTTTGGACCACTTCCTTATTCTTTCGATTGAGTGAGTGAAGGAAAAGATCAAAAATTTCCATATGGACCATGTTGGGCACACTTACAGAGGAATATATAACTTGGCGCCATCTCTAGATGAAATGGGTGGAAGATTCATTTTTCTCTTGTCTAATATGTAGGAACTCCCTAATCCCTGTACACAACAACTTGTTCATGTCAAATGCTTTGATGAACTCAAAAACAAGATGTTTAAAGGAATGTACATAAGCTTCTGGAATATGGTAATACCAATCCAATGTGATTTGTTTGAGAGTTTTTAAAAATATCTTAGCCACTACTACATCCTAAGAAAGCAATTCCCTAATAGCAGTATCGTAGGCCTTGATATGAGTGTTCATGTCTTTTTTTCCCTTAAACTTTGGAAGATCTGGTAATGGGCATGGAAGCATGACACCACGTATGGTGAAGTCAAGAGGCTCCTTTAAGTACTCATCGCATGTACCCATTGCGTAATATTCCACCATTGAAGATCCTTGATGAGGAGGTGGAGGAGGAGGAGTTGAATAAGGTGCATTATAAGTGTTGATGGGAAGATATGAGGTCCCTTGGTATGGTATGTAGGGAGTGGGAATGGCGTATGGGTCCATCTGAGGAGTTTTTGAATACATGTGCATGTAAGGTGGGATAGTACCAGGATATGGACTAGCGGGTGTAAAACCAGGGAACGCCGTATTTCCTATTGTGGCGTCATTCGAGAATGCACTTCGAGCTAGTCCTTTTATAGGATAAGCTTGAGAAGGATGAGGACCCATCCCTAGTGTGTCTAACCCTATGAGAAGATCACCTGGATTTGAGTGAATCAAATAACCTTGTTGTACATGATATTGCATTGGTTGCTCATTGGAAGGGATGTATCCTTTATTGTCAACTGTATACCCCATGTTCTTCTCTACTGCATGTAATGGTTGTGAAGTCTGAGCACTTTCTAGTTCTCTAATCCTCCATGCTAAAGTAGAAATGAGATCATTGGGGGAGGATTTAGTCCCTTGTTGGGGTGTTAGTGGGGTAGGTTTTGATTGAGCAGGATCATGATACCTTGTTATTAATTGTTCAGTGTTATAATTCTTGTCTTCCTTATAAATAAAAATATTAGGATAGCAATTCGAAATCTCAGAGGCTGAAACCTTCATTCTATCCAAAGACTCATCTATCTAATGAAGAGGATTTGTTATTCGTGCAAATGTATCATCTTCTATTGATTGCATGGCAACGTGAGGCCTTGACAAGACTCTATGGTAAGAACCTGTTCCATTTGTGATAACAACATGGTTTGTATTGGGTTGGCCGTATTGCATGTTTAACGGTTGATCAACCTTCTCCATCCTTACATAACTAATGTTGTTTTAAGTGTAACTAGGGGAGGTTTGAACGTTGCTTTTATAATTTTTGCTCCATCTCGAAAGGGAA
This sequence comes from Taxus chinensis, assembly GCA_019776745.2. Taxonomy (NCBI): domain Eukaryota; kingdom Viridiplantae; phylum Streptophyta; class Pinopsida; order Cupressales; family Taxaceae; genus Taxus; species Taxus chinensis. The sequence continues at coordinate 990,631 of CM034151.1, read as the reverse complement.
GGGGAATGTTGTGGTTAAAAATTGGTGTAATATTTATCAGAGCCAAATGGCCCACCAAACTCTCTTTCAAACATATTTTAAAAATTATAAAATACCTACCAAATTAGGGGAAGAAATGGAAATATGAGGTAATATCAATGGAAGAAAAGGAAACAAGAAGGAATTAATCCTTCACGTGGGGTTCAACAATTTGTATGGATGAAAATTGACATGCAACCTTCAACCGCACTCGACCCCCTGAGGTCGTGCTAGAGTAGCTGATGTTGATTGTGTGGACAACTAACTATAGGAGGATCAATGACTAAGATCTGGTAGTGTGATCTCTTGGTAACTGAATTGGCAAATGGGAGATTTAGAGGCTATGAAAGGGTAACATAAATTCCCTATTGTTTGTTTGTCTAACTTGGATCTAAGTGTTGATTTAGTTTGAAGTGTCCAAATTAACTAACCTGAAAAATAACAATCTGTGATACTGCTAAAAGGGAAACTAATCTAAAAAAATCACAAAACTTAAATATTACAATCAAAAACAATAATTTGCTTCTATTCTAAATAATTAAAATATTTCTACACTAAAACTAAACAAGTGAGATAACCCAGTGTGGTTATTCACGTGTGTTGAGTGTATTGAAACTAAATTAACTTAAAATAAGAAATTTTCCAAATGATCGATGATATGTAGACAACCTCCTATAGATATTCTCTCCTTTAGATCCACAAGGATGAGAAGAAGAGGATCCGTCACCGAGGGTTGCTATGAAAGATACAAACCCTCTTGGAAATTAACTAATTACTTGCAAATGAAAGGAAATTTATTTTTACTCTACTTGATATGATGTAACAAGGATAAATTATAGCAATGAAGGAATTCAAATAAAAACTCCAACTTGGAATTCACATAACAGAGGTAAATCCAATTGTGTAGTAAATTATCCCCTCAGTTTGTCCCTTTCTTTCTTTGTGTGTCCATATGAGTCCAAGGAAATAGGAATGCAAATGCAGCAACAAGAGAAGGTGTTTGAGCAATGGCAGCTCGAAGGCAATCTGGTTGCAATGCAATTGGAAGAGATATAACACAAGTGAACAGAGCTTTGCTATGTAATTTCCAACAGGATTATGGCAGCAATACTATGCAAGACACACAAAATTCTCAGGCCTTTTGCTTGAATACAAGCATGGAATATATAATAATTGGCTGGGATGTGCCTTCATACACAAGGAAAGAAGAGGCAATTCAAACTAATTAAATCTATTTAAAAATAGAAGAGGGAAGGAAGACTAAGAAATCAAGATTATTTTTAGGCAATTTGGCTCACAAACGCATCCTAAAAGTTAAGTGAAGCGTCACATGTCAAAAATATGCATGAAGGATTATGGAAAAAGTGCACAAGATCCCCGCCCTATGTAGGGCAGTGGTCCTGACACTAAAGGCCAAAATATACATAGAATGAATTAGGAAGATGGAAAAAAGCGTGGAAAAGCTAAGGATGTACAGGCACTGTGAATGGTTTTAGGAGCTCGAACATCTTATGAAAGGACATGAATTATCATTGGTGACTTTTGTAACCATTTTCTGACAATGTAGCACATGAAATTTTGGGTGTGTACAATTTCCCACATTAAATCTTGTCTCTTTGTGTTTACTCTCATGTTGACTTGTTATGATTATTAGTTTGGAAAAACTATCCATTGATTGTTAAAGTTTGAATAGATACTGATTCACCCCCCTCTCAGTGTCCTAATTTTCAACAATTGGTATCAGAGCTTGGTCCTCTTTAATCAAGTCTAAAAACTTGGAGGATATCTTGAAGGCATAAGCATGGAAACACTACTATAATCAATTTTGAAATGGAAGTATGATATTGCTCAGTCTATGATTGATGGACTAAAGAAGGAAATCAATCTCATGGAAGATGACCATCGCCAAACACTCAAAGATAAAGTGTCCTTTGTTGAGAATAAGTCAAAAGTTTTGAAGATGCATACCCGAAACACAAAGAAGAATTGAGAATCTTGAGTGTTGAACTATAAATGTTTAGCAAAATTGAAAAGAGTTAATAATCTCTTAATGGAATCCTAGAAAATCAAAGAGCACCAAGTGATAAAACAGGTTTAGGATTTAGAGGAGAACCTATGGAAAATAGAGAGGATGACAATGCTAGTCCTAACATGCAAACATGCATGAAGCTAATTAAGGAGAAAAGAAAAAGAAGGCCTAAGCCAGTTAGGAAACCATATGCATCCAGCTATGAAAGGAATTTCAATGGCTATTGTTTTCCTTGTCATAACTATGGAAATAGGGCTAAGGAATGTAGGAAACAGGTCATAGATGACAACCCATGGAGAGATAGTATAAGTGAGAAAGAAAATAACATAGTATTATTTAATTGCTAAGAAAAGGGTCATATTTCCAAGTACTGCTTAGATGAACCATAAAGTTAGTCTTGGAAATAAGTAGACTCAAGAGACATGAACATGGTAGTGTGCTACAATTGTAACAAGTGTGGACACTATGCTAGGAAATGTCACGATTTCAAGGCTGCCAATCATAGTTGGAATGAGATTCCACACCAAGTCAGAGGTAAGATTAGTGTCATGTGCTATAACTGTTATGATTTTTGGCATTTTGCCAAGCATTACTGGCACAATGAAAAATCTAAGCAAACAACATGCATCATACTTTTGAAGAACAATTTAAGAAATTTTCCAATATGAATTCCAATCCTAAAAATGAGAAAAATTTAGTTATGCCTAGAACAACCTCTAAAAAGAAGGAAGTAAAATGGATATACAAGGTCAAGGAAATAATTGAAGAAGAAAATAATGACATGAAATAACATGGGAAGATGATAAAGAGACACAACAATATATGACTATCATGAGAGAGACTAGTATAAATAAGACATCAGTTAGTGATGATAAAGCAAAGAGGAAGGAAGACAAGTCTAGCGTAAGTGATGTAGAGATTCTGCCTCAAGATGTACTAGAGTAGGTGTATGAGTTGCATCATGAATGCTTGTTAGGCATTCAATCATAAAGTGAGGGTTTAGGAGATGAGGGTGTCACACCAAGAAGTGCATCCAAGAATACTAATAAGATCGTAAGGATAAGAAGGGAAAGAATTGATTCATCATGTTGATTTCATGTATATCTCTTGTTTTGCAGTAATCTCACAAGGTGGTATGCCTTATCTAGGATTCTATAAGGCATATATTAGCTGAAAAAGTAAGGTATGCTCCCCATTAATCTACAAAACTTAAAATCAAGGTCTTTACCATGATGATGTTGAGTGAACAATCCAAATTATGATTTTGAAAGTAAGTTTCCATCAACGGTTGTTGATTGAAGTCTTCGTCATATTCCAAAGGTATGTCTAGTTCAAGGAATTTTCGTTTAGCCCCATTGAAGTTTTTGAATGTATTTTAGAGTAGTCATGCAAAGAGAGTATGGTCAATAGGTTTCAAGGCTTGTGTTAGTATTATATATTCAGTCAAGATTGTATTCAAGTAGGAAATGTCTTCAAGAGAGTACAAAACTCAAATAAAGTTTCTTGAGTCAAATGATCAAGTTGACAGTCTTGTTGTAATCTGAAACAATTTAGCTTTGAGTCCTAATGTGAATTATAACTTAGATAAGAATGTGTGTTTGTCAATGACATAGTGTTTTGTGTCTCTGTCCTTGTCATGTGTGATTGTATTGAATCAAACAAACTAGGCATGTCAAGTTATGCTCTCAACAAGTGTTGCTCAAATGTGTATAATAATCTGTATTATTCTCCAATCCTTCAAGGTATAAAATTGACCCTATGATGGTTATAATTTATATTCAAGGTGTCACAATTAAATCATTGAGTGGTATTGAAGTTTGTTACTCAAAGTGTTACAAAGGAAATCTTGTGTGTTCATGCTCATCATAATTGCAAGAAGTATATGTTCACTGTCAATGCATCCCATCTTGGAGCAAGAGAAGGTAAAGTGTTCACTTAGTTCCAATATAAGGAAGATGTCTCAAGTGTGATTTATGTATTGGTGAATTTTTATGTTACATTGACTTGATAAAGCCTTGATATTGGAAAAATAATCCTTAAGGTTGAACATGGTTTAGAAATCTGTATACAGTGAAGTCAATATATGAAATTTTAGATCTATATGTAAAGCCATCTATGATGCAACTAGTGGATTTCCAAGAGATAATGAAGGAACAAATTTTTTTTCAAAGCCAAGAAATATGGTGTAGAATGTGTACAAGGTGACATATCAATATATGACAATTCAGTTTGTTTTGATGTTTGCTTTCAAATTTTGGAGAGTTAATAGGAAATGAGATAGCATATAGGTTCATATTGAAGGATAAAATCATGAAAAACTCTATGAAGATCATGAAACATTACTTGAAGGGTTGGACTAACTCTGAAGTTTAATCTTAAAGTCAATACAAGCTTGAAGGAGCATGAAAAACAGTTTGACAATTCAAAATGACTCTTTGCATTGAGGTATGAGGTGAATAATGAGACAATGCCTATTAGCCTTAGATGTAGACCAAAAAGGGTTATAGAGCTTGTGAAGTTGAATAATGCCTCATCACAAGGTATTATAGGGTGTTTGTAGGTATGAAACAAAGACATAAAAATTTGGTGAGATCTCATATAGGATAAAGAGCTCATATTGATCCTTGCTTAAGTGTTCTAGCTGATCAATAAGATATATGGGCAGGATAAATGTTGTGATTAGGTTCCTTATCAAGGGGATCAAGGTGAAAATCCAAGAGAGTAATTATCCCATACAAAGGAGGCTCTTAATATGGAGAAGACAAATCAGGAACAAGAAAGAATATGAACCCATCTGCATGCTTCAAGGATAAATTATGAAGCCTAGCTCATGCACGAAAATTCAAATGGAGATGGTACAAACTCAGGGGGAGAAACAAGGGATAATTTCATATAATGGTTGAGTTTATTTAGATGGAAAAAGTTGGGCCAAAGTGCACTCAATGTCTAACTTAGGGATCTAATCCCTATATCAGTCAAACAATTTGAATGTGAAGAAATGAAGGCCAATTTTGAGAACCTTAAATTTAAATAGACACTCTAATGAGCCAGAAGGATGTCACCATTCCAAGAATCAAGAGATTATCATGTGTATATAACATGAAAGCACTTTCACAGGGGGGATAGTTTACTAGTTTAAGGCACACGTTGTAAAGACCAAAGAAAAGTATGGGAAAATAAGTGAATATCCCAAGGTTTAAGAAAATAGGTTCAGGGGGAGCATTGAGGTTTTTTGGTGAAGAAATCTATGCATCTTTTCAAGCCATGTCTGACAAGGTAGGAAGTCAAATCCAAGGGGGAGCTTCTTGAGGTAAGGCTATGCTTTGTCAATGATTACTTGCATGTTGCTTATGTTGAAATTAATGTATGAACATTTTTCATAGATGTCAAAGGGGGAAAGAGTGTTTTAAGAAACAAGGTATGAATGATTTGAAGATGATGGCGTGTTTGTTTACCATAAAGGTTTATGAGTTTATTGCCATTAATGACAAAGGGGAAGATTGTTGAACCCTAGTGCATTGGTGTTGACATTGATGTCAGGTGGCATCTATGGAAAAGGTGTGAATGGTGAAGCGAGGATCAGTCAGGGGCCTGAAGGTTGCTTGGTAATGCCTTCTCAATGGTGTTTGGTGCCTTGTCATTGGTGGTTGAGTTTCACAGAGTGGTTTCAAGATGCTTTCAGGGTGCTACAAGCTTTTTCAGTGAGGTAGGTACCCACTGGAGGTATGAAAAATGTTGGTTTTCTTTTCTCAGGTGTTATAAGGATGTGTAAGAGCTTCTAAGGTGACCTTTAGGTCAGGTGTTACAAGTCACAGTTAGAACTAGCCCATTAAGGCCTAGTTCTAGAGCCTAATGAGGGGTAAGAGCTCAAAACAGGCCATAAAAATCCTAGGTAAGCATGATATAATCCTATGAACACTTCTAAGAGAATTTATGAGATTCCATAGGTCATACTTTATCCTTTGGAGGAAAATTTGAAGTTTACACTAAGACTTCCCTAGAGAACTAACAATGGAATCTTGGATAGATGAGATTGGTCTGGAGATTAAAATATCATTTATGAGAAATCAAGCCATGGAGCATGTAGAGGGATGTGTTATAGTACTCTGGGTTAAGTTTCATCAAAATTTGAAGAATATTATTGAAGATATTCAAGTTTTTCCAAAACTGGGTAAAGTGAGAAGGGTTAAAAAAGTGACCTTACTTCTTAGCACTCAAAGAATTTTTTCAATCCTCCTTCAGATAAATCATAAGATATTTTTTTGAAGACAACTCCAAGACTAAATTTTTTCAAAAAATATGAGGTCAAAAGGTGGAAGAACAAGAAAGTTCTCTTCATTTTTCTAACACTGGTCATTCTCTCCAAACCTCCTTCTTGAAGTGATAAGCATAAAATGGGAATATTTGTCTCTAAATCATGTTTACAAGTTGGTACAACCCCTCAGGAGTGTAGAATAATTCCTTTAAGTCAAAATGGTGGGTTTTGTGTTCTTCATGGTTGATTGTACCATACAGAGCTATCTCAGTCCTTACAAATCTTGTGTATGTTGTCTGATGTGAAGGGCTTCATGTTGAAAATTGTGACATGGAAGGTCATTTAAGTCACTCTCTTGCTATCTATGAAGATATTTAGGGGATCCATATTGAAAAAGTGACACAAGGTATGCCTATCTCAGTCATAGACTTGAAGACTAGTTTTTGATCTAGGTGAACATGTTGAGGTAAAGTTCTTGTGTCCATGATAAATATGAATCAAATCAGGATATATGAGTTCTAAACAGTTGTTTTAAATGAAGCTCCTGATCAAATAAAGGTAATTGGTGTATAACCTCTAAAGGGCCAAAACAACAAGTTCAAGACGTTCAAAATAGAATTTGTTTTGAGCATGAGAACTAGACCTTTCTCTTTCAAATCCACTCAAGAGAGGACTAATATTTTTTAACACCTTCTTAGTGGAGTGTAGGTGAGATGGGTAGTTATGTGTGTGAATATTTGATAAGAAATATACCTCCGAATCAAGACTTCCCTGTAAGGTATTAATAACCAGTTCTCACAATCCTGTAAATTCTTGTTTCCATGTTTATAATCCTTGAAGTGATGGTTGTTTCAGTAAAGAGACAAAAATAAGCTATCCCACTCAAAACATTGCTTTAGAAGCATGAGGTAGAGCTTAGACAAGTAAAACTCCTCCCTTCTCAAAAACTAGGTTTAATGTTTATGGCTGACTAAAAGGAAAATGAAAGTGATCTTAAAATCTTGATGTTCTCCTTCAATGAATGCAAAGGAAGTCTTGAATCCTATATTAAGGATCTTTGATAAAGTGTTCATATAGTCATATTGACACAAAAGTGAAGAACAGGGTGTCAAAAGGCTCAAAACATATGACTATGGTTTGGTGTGTTAAAACCCTAACTGAGCAACATTTGAAGATCAAACTTAGTTGATGTAGTGAACATAATATTAGTTAAATCTAGACATGAGAATATTTATTTCATCCTCAACTTGCTTGAAATGTGTTCTTGAAGTTACACTTATCTGAGAAAGGTATGAGATTGATATACTCTTTAAGGTACACCTTTGTGCTTGCAAACTTTGCATAACATGCCTCTGTGCATATATCATGAAGAAGGAAAGTGGTGCCTTGTTGTCCTGATAGTGAGAGATTATCCAAAGCTTTCAAGTCATTCTTCCAAGATGAGAAATCACTTGAAGATTTGTTCCCTTTAGCTTATCAAGCAAACTCAAGTTTGTGATATGAAAATTGTTGGATGAGAAGAAAAGAGTGAGAAATGATTCTTACTCTATTTTTAAAAAGATCTGCAAGCTCCTAATTTTGATGCAAACCTTTGTAAACCTGGTGTCCATGAAGTTCAAGCTTGATGTATTTTTCTAAGCCTCTTCGCCTTCTTGATTCAAAATGGATATGGCCTGCATCTTGGCTTCTAATGCACTCCTATGTGTTCAAATGAAGTTGAAGTCAAAAATGGTAAAGTATAAAGACCAGAATGAGTATATAAAGGATATTTAAGGTACTTATAATGTGTTTTCATAATGACAACCCTTGGTGCATCTATTAGTTATCTTCAAGACATGTTTATTTGGTAGAACATTATGAAAATAGTCTGAGCATACGTTACAAATAATGAGATCACAAGTCTGAATGAAATGTGGATAGTTATGGAAGAATCTAAAGCAGTTCAGAAGCTTTCATCGCCATTTGACTGAAAAATAATTTTGAAAGAGCCTACTGCCATAAAGGTATAAATGAAGCATAATAGTTGTAATGATGAATCTTAAGGCAGTCACTTTTGAGGCATCTCATTTGTACGAATTTTCGAGTGTGCAATATGAAAATTCCTTCCTTTTGAAGTGGAAAGGTCATGTAAGGAGGAAAATATTGTGTTCAAATAACTAATTTTGTGTAAGTTATACATTGTTGAAGATTTGAAGATATTTGTTAATTCACATTGAAGGTAGATGAGTATATGGAAGAGGTAGGTGTTCTTAGGGTGAAGAATAAGAGATGAAATCAGCTTGGAGAGCTATAGGAGGTTGAGAGGATCATCTTCATGAAGTAGAATGCATGATTTAGAGTGAAAACCCATCTTTGAAGACCTAATGTTAGATGTATGAGAAGATAGGTAAATAAAGAAACCGAGGGTGGTGAATTGAATGCAGACAAAGCCTGTGATTGTGAGTGAGTGCTAATATGTGTGAAGAGGAACAAAGCATGAGAATGGAAATTTGATCACCATGACTATGAAGGACCTTAGAGACATGTAAAATCCAATGTTATGTATTCTTGGCTGAGTTAGGTGCAACAACATGTACATGTGAAAGAGTGAGTGTTTGAAAGGGTGGCTCAAGAGAGTATCATGAAGAAAATGAGAGTGTGAAGGAAAACTTGTATGATAGATATTTGATGCTGAGTGGGGGAATAGAAGAGAGGTGAAGTAGGAGGAGAACTGAGAAGAATAATGAGCTGATTTAGTTATCATAATTTGTTCTGCGAGAAAAAAATTTTAGAGTGATCAAAACCTTGCGGAAGTCTAAGTAGCAACTTAGAAAATGGGGAGTTCAAGCTTCCTTGTAAGTTGAAGCTTACAGAAGGTCAATAGGTGCTTGACTAAATCTGTGAGTGGAGGATTCCATGCAAGTAGAAGCTTGCTAAAGATCAAGTAGTTTCTTGGTTGAATTTTGGAGTTGCAGCTCCATGTTTTTTTTAATTATTGGTAAATAGTTTTTTGAAAGGGACTATACCCTTATACAACAGTGCTCAAAAGCAAAATTTAACCCCAGAAATCCCAACAAAATAAAACAACCAAGAACCAGCAAAAACAAAGCAGCTGCTTCAACAACAGCTAAAAAACAACTTAATAGCAACACAGCTGCCCAGCAACTGTGCAGTTGGCCATAAGCCCAGATGTAACAATAAAAGCACAAACAACGACCAGAATCAAACCTTATCCGGAGTGGTGGGGGGTTTTGATTTGACATTTCCCTTCTTCTTCCGATCAACCACTGTCCATTCAAGATTTCCTGCATCCAATGCAAATGAAGCATCTGCAATGGACTTGATGTGTATGTTGCAGCTCCATGTTGAGTTAATGCTCAACTATGAGATTATTGTAATCTTTGGAGGACATTCTTGTCCAAGTTAGTGTTTTGATTTCAGTGGGGGTTTTCTCCCATGAAGGGTTTCCCACATTAAATATCATCTCTCTATGTTTACTCTCATGTTGACTTCTCGTGAATGTTATTTTGCTTAAACTATCAAATATTAAGTAAAATGAATTTATTGTTAAAGTTTGAATAGACACCAATTCACCCCCGTCTCAATGTCCTAATGTCCAACACATACAACCAATCATTAGAAAGTATCAATTATTAATACATGTCTCTGCATCTACTCCTTGCAATTACTTTACCTTACATTTGGATACATAGGCTACACAATTATGCAACAAGTGGTCTTTGTGGTTAGGTTATGATGTTGGAATACTACACTACCCTAATCGTTAAATTAATAGTTGGAGAAAAACACCAATCTAATTTTTTCATGAAATCACTAGCTAAGAATTATAAGTGTGCTGTACATCTTCTTGTCTCTAACGTGTCTTGTGAAACATGCATTCAAATTACCCTTATATTTACTTTTTTTCTAACAACCCACTAAAGTCAAGAGCTGAAAATTCAAACAAGTATTTTCCTCCACAACATTTTCCATCCGATACTTGAATTTTGAGATAACTCCTTCCAAAATTTCATCTAAGTCTTCCCTAAAATGATTTTTCTCCTTCTTTTGATTGAAAAATATGTCGTGTTCTTCGTATAGAATTTATTTTCGCATTGGCTCCTTGATTCCTCTTTCCTTTCGCATGCACTTATCCACCCTCAAATGCCATTTTCTACACCCATATTCCTTTCCCATTGTTCTCCTCCATCCAATTTCACTTATTCACTATATCCCTTTCAGTGTTCACATCGTACATTTCATGCACGATTGCTAATTTAGTTCACTTCTAGTATATTTGCAAAGTATATGTAAGTAAAATTAAATAGAAAAAAACTTAGTAGGACATGTGTGAACACACTTGTAACTTAGTAGGAAACACATCAAATGACAACCTAATGTGAACACACTCCAACAACGTATAATAGGATTTTTGTGAACTTGTAACTAAAAAGCACAAAAGAGACAAAAATAAAGGAAAACAAAGAAAAGTGAGAAATTTGCAACAAATGAAATCTAGAGGACCACTCAGATTAGATAAAAATGAACAAGAATTAGATGGAGATTCATATGTGACTCTTAAAAACCAGCTACATAATGTTTTTATGGTAACACCTATGGTTTCCCCAAAGACATTTTACATCCATGTGCTCTTCTTGAAAATTTCTATTTGACTTGTTCAATTCACTTCTATTACATCTACAAACATATGTAAGTAAAATTGAATAGAAAAAATCCTTTCCTTATCATACCACGAGTCTCTCTTCTCAATAAGCCTTTAAATAATTTATACTATTGAGATTCATCTAATTCCATGAATTTGGATATTTTGAAGAGTTTCAAGTTGCATAAGTTCTTATAAAGTAACAAGTTCATTGTGTCTTTTTTTAGAATTTCAACATGGTAAATTTTAGTGGTGAATATTTGTTAATTCACAAATATTGTTGTTTTTAAATTTTGCATTTGGCGATTTTTAGGGTAGGAATTAGGACCAGGTCGCCTAAATTTTCTAGGTATAATTTAATTCTAGGGGCTAGTTCATCTAGTGTTTACACCAATAGCTGATTGTTTTAATTAAAATCGTCTTTAGTACGAACTTGAAATTTTCCAAATTTGTCTTCATATATATGCTAATTACGTATTTACAATTCCATATGTAAATTTTGAATATCAAATATTCTTCATAATTTATTTTTGCTTTAAAGATCGAGATCAATTGTATATTGCAAGTTTCAACCCTACGGGCCTGCATTAAGGTATTGTTAGTTGTTATGGTATTGTATCACATGCTAGTGGCCTTTATGCTACCAACTGACATCCTTCTGGTGACTCTCATCTCAAAACCATGGGTGGACCACCTTGCACGATAGAACAAGTGTTCGACTGACTTGACAAGCCAATGTGGAGCTTTGGAAAGCACTAGATGTGGATGGTTTTACACATTCATGAAGAGGATTAAGGTTGATAAGCACATTTCCATAATGTTTGCTAAGCATTAGAAAAACATGTTCCTCTCTTTCAAAGGTAAAGACTTCCAAATCACAAAGAATTTGATATCTTTTGTTACAGGATTGGGCACTAATGGCATTAAGTTCTATAGGAATGATTTTGACAAGGATGTAGAAGAAAATAAATTTCTTCAAAGATCTGAAACCCTGCAGATTACCAAAGCGGCCATTGTTTATTCGTTTATCCCAACCCCCTTATGATGATGTAGTGAGAATGGTGGTCATGTATGTTACCCTCGAAGGGATATTTTCTACTCTACCTCTTTACCATCTGGTCCTTTTGAATTATTTTAGAGGATCGTAGAGTTTAGCTTAGCCTATTACATTTTTTAATTTATAAAGAGATCTATTATGGAGGTTCACTCACATCAAAGAGGTCTTCCTCTCCATTAAGTAGTTATCTTAATCCTTCATTAATATTGTCATGATATGGTTGTTAATAACCCTTCTAGATCCAATCTTCATATTCATCCCCCTATGCATCCTAAAAAGACTAAAAAATTCAGCCCCTCTTCACCCTCGACCAAAAGGGTTCTTAGAACTATTGATAAAGGAAAATATCTGAATGTTGTTGAAAGTTTTTGACCATTAGTCAGACTAGCCCGAATCCCTCAGCCGACAGGGATATGAGAACTCAAATTTAGGAATAATATGAGAAAATTAGGGCAAGAGGGGAGGATGTGACCATTATTCTTAACAAGGGTGCAAATGAAAAAAAAATCCTTGTCATGGGCATTGAGGAAATGCTTGAATTTATCAGTCAGAAGCTAAAGAACTTGGAAGAAACACTGGAGAAGATTGTCAACAAACAAGTCAACCATACAATTATGCAAAAGGCTCTTCTTTATTTTCTTCAAGTTCAAGTTAAGCAAATCTGTGAAATCAGTGACATTCTAGCTGATATTTGGGAAGGAGACAAAGTAAGAAAGAAGATTATTTCCTCCAGTAGAAAATACCCAACAAAGTAAATTGCTCTGAATCTCTTCAAAGCACCGAAGGATGTAAAAAAGTGTTTCACAAAGCTCTTAAGTAAAGGTTGATTGGCTCCTTTTGTTTTTGTGTTTTCTTGTTGTTTCTTGGCAATTTTGTAGATGTGGTAGGGTTGTAGTTTAGTTGTTCTATGGCTCCTTTTTGGAAGTTTGTACTCAACATGTGTTTTTTATTTGTTATATCTTGTAGCTAGGAATTTTTTGCTGGGGTGTGGCCCCCACCTATAAAAAAACACTTTGTATCTCATGCTTATCTAGCATTTGGGTTTTTTTTGTACTTTGGGGTATGGTCCCTCCAAAAACCATTTACCACCAATAAAAAGAACATGCTACTGGATGAAAACATATTTGTGTATTTGATGAATAGGCCTCAAAGAACTGTGTGTCTGTGTGGGTTTTTTTTGTCTCACTAATAACTTCATTGTTTCTTTCCTCTGTATTGAATGTTGAACTACTCCAGTTATTGGGTGTGAGTTCTGCTTGTGCCTACTCACAGTAATAACCTTCCTTTATCTAACTTATCTCCTTCACCCCTCATTGTTGTAATTTCCTCCCTTATACCTCATATAAGCACTCTGCTACAGGTTCAATCGAGTGTTCTTATGTGATCCCTGCCCTATTTGGGAAACCCACAACATTTAGATAGGAATAGATTAGTTTACATTCAATAGTGGGAACTGCACCATTCAATGCAAAGGGGCGTAGCCCCGTGAACGTTGGTGGAAACACCTAATTTTCCATATCGAAATATTTTCTCACCAACATAATCATATCAATTGGAGAAGGGGAGCACTCCTACAATGACCCCCAAGCCCCAAAAAACAAACCATGAATAACCCAAAACCCCCTTGAGCAACTTAACTTTTGGCCTTGCTCTAAGAGACCAAAAAAACACAACGTACAAAGATACATCCAAACACAATAACAAACAAAAAAAATGACTTGAAAACCAAACCAAATGGGAAAGGGAGAAATGAAGGTTGGTCTCCTTATCACTCCAAAAAGGGTAGTGAATTAGGCCTTAATCCTCCATTATACAAACCCTCCTTATACCGCCAAAACCACCCCTTTTAACTCCACCAAAGGCCTAATTCTCATCTACCCCAAACTCCCTCCAATAAGACACAATAAACAACTATAACTATCGCAATAAACCTAGTTCCTTTTACCTCCACCAAAACCAACTCATCACCCTCCCCTCCAACACCCAACCTAGGGATTTCTACCCTTCCCAACACATTCCAATACAACCATAAAAATGAAGCGAGAAATCCACCAATGAAATTTCAAGCCAAAGAAACACCAATAAACCAAAAGCAACAAACAAGATATATTAACAATAATGAAATATCCATTGGGAATAAGACCCTTCCTTGAACCCATAACTATGTTCTCTACTTGCTCCAAGATTCAATTCACTACCCAAGCTCTTCCAAACACAAAATTTCTCCAAAATAGAACAAGAGAATGTAACTAGCCAACCCCTTATCAAAGAAATGTTACATATTTATACAGTTTGCAAGGGAAGTTGTTGAATTGGCTCCACATGGATGCCAACTAAGTGTACTCATTCCAACTAACCCACAATACCATTCTTTAAAGAAAAACAAATTTTTCTCTCAAAAGTTAGTCAAATAATATTTACTCCCAAAAGATTACATCCCCAAAAGTCAATGAAAATAATGATTACAAAAGAAAGTCCAACAAGAAAACTCTTTTCACATCCATCATTCCAAAATTATCATCAATATTAAAAGCACACATCCACCAACAATTTAAATTTAATTGAAGAAATTCAAGTGCAATTTAAAATCAATGACAAATTCCACAAAAGGAGTCAAAAATCATAATTGAGCCTTAAAAAATACTCCACCCATGATAGGTTAGGGGTAAGGGCTCATTTAAGGTTGCTAGGACAAGGCTAGGTGCATTCAAGGTTGCCCAAAAATTCACACAAAGCCAAAATCCGCCCCTCCATTATTTCATTTGGTTTAGGGACTCATTAATTTGATGTTCACCTACCAAGAGGGTCATAACACATGTCACATCAACCTATTGGAGAGGGAAAATTACACAAATCTAAAATCAAAAAAATACAATGGTGAAATTTCAAAAGGGGGTCATCCTCAAAAGGGTAAACAAAATAATTTAAACAACCATGAGAAACAAATGGTCTTATCCAATTTTTCTAAATCCACAACCGAGTTGCTTAAGGTGGATAAGGGGTCTTGACCCAAATATCATTCACATATTGGTCCCTTGGTCCCTGTGTGTGTGTTTTTATATAAAACTGTACATTGTTGCACACTACACACACATCAAATCCATCTAAAATATTTCCAAAAACATACATTTTCATATATCATGATCATCGTAACACAAGGTACATCAATATCAATACCAATAATCGTCGTCAACACAATTACACCCAAATCATGAAATTTGAGCACAATTACATTAGTATAAACATTCCATCATTTAAAATCTTCCACAAGATATGATTGTTAGAATATCATCACCATCATCGAATAATCGTATGCATGATCAATATAAACCTGGTAGTACTATAAATCCTGGATCACAAAAGTTAGCACAATCCATGCGTACAATATATAAGCATCAAAATCATCAAAATGAGTATGTCATGATGTGCTAATATAAATAATGTCTCAATGTCAATGTGTCAAATATCATAATCCCCTATCACTATGTCCCATGAAATATATAACATATCCAAAGAAACTAGTCTAATATCATAGAAAAGGTTTAAGGGAAGTGGGCATTACATTATTACATTTACCTAACAAATAAAATAATGGTAAAAATAAATTTTAAAAGCAAGTGAGATTTCGTAACATTCACTAAGACCTAAGACGTAACACAAGTGATAAGATATATATCTTGAACAAGCTAACGAGATGGCAGAGTAGTCCGAGGGTTGGGAGGAGCGACAATGACTGAATGTTGATGCAGTGGATCTGACAAGGATAGTGTTTGAAGCTTCCAACAGAAATGGAAAGGATTTTTCAAAGCATGTGCTTGGGCCTTAGAAAATCGGTGTCACTACCACAGATAAAGAGGAGTGTTGAGCAAGGATGCTTAGTAAAAAACCCCTAATTTTCACGGAATGTATTAATGCCTGAAACCCTTACATTCCTATAAAGAATAACGTAAATAAATAATTATCCAAGACTATCCAAGCCTTTCTACTCGGTTGGTACAACAACAACACTTGTCCAAATTCGGGTCAAATATTGTTAGGAGCAGAGAGGAAATTGGGGAACAAGCCCATCGCACCAAGGTGCCGCCAGCGGTTCCTATCCTCAGTGATGGACAATTGGGCATGGTTTAAGACGACTCAGTTGGGTTAAAAGTGGTTTGTGAATCTTGTAGCAAGGAAACTAAAAGACTCCATGAGAAAGTGCTAATCAGTAAATTCCTAGGAAAATAGAAAATTCATCCAGATATCGAATGATGGTGCCTAGAGAATTTGGGGACAAATTTTAAATTGTGATTATTACCAAATGGATTCTTTGTGGTGAATTTTCACCTGGAAGAGCCTATACATGAGATGATAAGCGATGATCTAAAAATGTTGGATATTTTTGAGCTCCATAATGTAAAGTTAGACCTAAAATCCTATATCTCTCAACTGAACTAAGGGTTACTATAGTTCCCCTAACATTATTCTAGGAACAAATGAATGACCTTCCACTCAATTACCCTTTAAAGTTTTCATCAATATGTGCAATACTACTTAATTCAATTCCCTCTTGTTGGTGAAAATAGACCATTCCATATAAATGAAGCAATGAACTTCTCTTGTTATACTCATAATCTTGATCACTTACTTCCTTTCCTTTATCTTGATGAGTTTCTAATATTCAATTGATGGCAACAGGTGTACTGTACAGTTACAATAAAACTATCTTGATAATAGGACTGGGTAATGTTACTTATGCATTAACTCTCGCCCCATTAACACCGCTAACTCCTCTACATTTTTTTTCACCTTCTCCGATTCCTCTTCAAAATTCCAAAACAAGGGTTAACTTATAAGGTCGTGTTCTTTAAAAATGCCTTAACGAATCCACTTTACTAACCTTCAATAAATGTAAGCAAGATACTATTAGACCATGTATTTTTACACCAAAGGAATTCCCCCTATGGTAGAGGACCTCCGGACGTTTCTGTAACTATCCTAAATTTGACAGCCTTTTAGACGTTTTTCAAATGGGATTAAATTTGACAGTTGTTTGCACGTCGTTTTTACTTTGCATGCAATTTTTGAGTTTTTATTTTTAAGATCCTGTTTTTAACTGATGTTTTTTAGATTCCGCCCTGTTTTATAAATAAGGAGTTTGTATTGGTTATCTCATCAAATAAGCAGTTCATTTTTGTGAAAGAGGGATCTGAGAAAGTGAAGGGAGTCAACAGACAGCGTTTGGTATGTAAATTTTCTTAACTATTTCTTTTCTGTCGGTTATGCTTTCAAGAATGGCCACAGTAGATGCTTGAGTTTGTACAATTTTTTTTTTAAATTTTGAGTGAATTTTACAGACCAGTAAACAGTAGACGCCATCTAATTTCACGATCAAAAGTTTATTTACATTTTGTTAAGACTCAGGGAGATTGTTATTGAAAATGCAGAATATTGTTTCCACACGTGAAACTTATGAATGCCATAATAAAAAAAGGAAGAACAGATTTAGATGTAGAACAGATCTGGAAAAAACTGGAATTGATAAGTCTTTTTTAGCGATTCCTCTTCGAGAAATTTGCAAAGGCCTTGAGTACAGTCGTCTCCTCTTTGAAAATCCTATATTTCCCGAGTATCTAATGTATGCATGTAATTAGACATTTGTGGGCCCAACATTACAATATTGCTTTAGAATCAATAAACACATAATTGTTTACCTATTGTGCCTGACGTTTGGTTGTTTGACTTAAGTATTTACTGCAATTCTCCAAAATTCCACCTATACTACATAATTAAAATTAGAATGAAAATTCCACCTTCCTAAATTGATCTTGTCTCCCTTTTCCAACTAAGCTTCCTTTCCTTTGTTTACAGATCTGAAAGCTCACATAAAACTTAATGGTACGCAGGTTAAGGCCTCAATTTAAACCTCATCAATGAAAGTGTATTGTCTGTCTGATATGGCATGCATCTGAATCAAGTGACAGCACAAGTTAGAAATGAGGGACTGCCAACTGCATGTCATAGCACACCCCATTCTAAGTAATGAGTGAATCATTGAATAGGAAGATGAGGATTCATTTAGATTGCAATGACGAGGGTATTAGATTGCATGAACTTTTGTAAAGCCCGGGGTTACAAAATATATCCACAATTATTGATAAGAAGTTCTGTTAAAATTTGAGTGCTACATATCCGTAACATCAATTTTTGATGACAAGTATCTCTGTCCAATAGTGAGCTCAACGTCATCCTTGTCTGATCCACAGGAAAAGTCACATCTCTGCCTCGATATATTCACGACCATGGTGATCTATATAATTTTTTTATTTTTATAAACAATGAAGTATGAAAAAAGTATGGTGTGTACAATGCAATGTAAACACCGAACCGTATATGTTATTTGTTTTAGAGGGATAGTTATTTGTTTTAAATGTTCTATCTCTACATTTCTAACTTGTTACAAATTCATACATATACATTTACCAATTTTATATCATGAGTGGTAGCATTATGTAGTGAATATGACATTGGCAGTGTAGATATATTTAGTTTTATTAACTTCTTTTTTCACTTTTTTGTAGGTTATTTGTGATTCTCATTCTCCAGCAGTAAAGAAGAGAGTGTCATCTCTAAACAAACTTGAGGTGGGTTTCAATATTGATTCAAGTGCTTATTCATTTGTTTCGTTTATTGCATGCTATGGTTTAAAAAATTATTGTAGAGAGCTTTCATGTTATATTCTTTTGATTGTTACATTTATATTTAGACTCCAATCCTTTTTCCGAAGTGACATGTGGGGGCACGTGCCTTCGTCAATGACAGGATTCGTTATGTGCTGAGGGGTTCATTCCCCAATGAGGCCATTTCGAAGCATCCCAAGTTGGACGTTAGACTGATCAGCGACAAGGATTTTAAAGTTGCCCGTCATACCTAAGAACATCTTGGTGGACTAACATACTTATTTTCCCTCTCCAGTTTAATATGATGCAGACTAGAAACACAATTCCCCTCCCCACAATAGGATTGACATTAACTACGCCTCACTTGCAGAGGGAGGAAAATTTTAAGCGTATTCAATGTGTTGTTAATGTTTTGCATTATAGGCAACCAAAACCACCTAAAACAGTGATAGCTGAAATGATCAGAGATCACCTCCACCTGATGCCAACATCCCCAATTTTTCTCTCCAAAATCCAAACGATTGCAGATCATTCACGAGGCTTTTGCTTGATTTATGATTCGAACAAAGATGCACTGAAATATGAACCACCCCACAAATTGAGGAGAATGGGAATTCCAATCGAGGCATCTGCAACTGGACAAAACTACAAGAAACGTGCAAAGAAAATTGCACAAGCAAAAAGCAAGAAATTTGATTTTAAAAAATAGCTTGTAGTGGTTAGTTTATAAGTGTTTGTTTATAAGTATTTTTGAAATAAACTGTAACTTGTTCCAAATATTCCATGTATGTATTGTGGCAGTATATATCCGACGGAGAATCAAACTTATCAAACACATGTTCAGTTTTTGTTATCCAACAACTATGCTTTCCTAATTTCTTTATCATTATGTTTGCATACAAATACCTATAGTCTTCTCAGTTCAAGTGTACATATTGTTCTTATTGTATTCCATTCTGTTTTCTTAACATAATAATTTGTAATTCATTTCAAATAAATGCATGTATATATTGTGGCGGAACATATGGGGCACAGAATCTAACTTTTCAACAAACAACAACAACAACAACAACGCATTTTTAATGTGTTATTCATTATATCTTTCCTTTATACAATTGCTCGCTTCTTTATGTAAACCAATGACGCATTTTTAATGTGTACTTCATAATATTTTCACACAAATACATATAGTTTTAAAATTCCGACAAACAACCATACAAATTTTAGTTGTTTTCAACCAAAGCTTTGTACATTATATCACTTTTTTGCATATTGAATTGTTAAAGGGTTAGACTTCATGTTTGCACTTTTTAGAAAATATGAAATAATAAGGAAGCCAACTTTAAAGGTTCTCATTCTTTACAAATGCATGATTTCCTAAACAAATCCTTCATTTCATGATTGACTGCCCTACAAGTTTACATTTTCCACCATATATTTGTAGAATTCTCACAATCTCGAGCATCTTTTAGTTGCCATGGAAATAACTTTGACACACGAAGGCATTTCTCAATTGATTGAGGGTGGTTCCAATGTTGACCCCACATTTCAGATACTTCACTTGAGCTCTCTAAGGTCCATTCTCAACACGGGAGCCCAACATCGTGTTGACCTTTCAGATGGGATACATTTTCAGACAACACTTCTACCCTCCAAATTTGCAAGTCATGTAACCGACAATTCAATACAAGAAGGCTCCATTGTGTGCTTACACAAATCCCTCGTTAGAATGATCAAAAGTGAACTGTAAGCTTCATCTCTTGCTCAATTACCAATGTACATAAACTCGCTATATCAATTAAAATTTATTTCTGTTTATTTTTTCCATCCGTTGCTCAGTTCTAATTATATCCTGTTTTTCTTTTCCATTGCAGCACCATTCTTATCATTGAAATGGATGTTGTTGTTGAAACACATTTGGTAATCGGTGCTCCAATCCGACTACCAACAAATGCTCTCAAACACAATCAGTTGCCGCAAACAGATGCAAGTGCAAATCGGGTTAACAAATATTTTACGAGAACACCAACTAAAATAAGTGCTTTGAATACATCTATGCACATGTGGTCCGTAGAGGGTCGTGTCCTAGCAAAAACAACCCTTCGCCAATATCACAATGCAAGGGGAAATGGATCCGTGTTTGGGTTTGATTTTTTTGATCAGGAAGGAGGGGAAATCCACATCACTTGTTTCAACGAGGCCGCGGAAGCATTCTATGAGCAGATTGAGAATGGGAAGCTATATACAATTTCCAATGGGAGGATTGCGAGGATTGCTGATGCAAAGCTATGTTATAACCATTTGAACAATGCTTTGGAGATTTTCCTGCAACCTTCCTCAACCATATCTCCACTCATAGCAAATGAAGATACAATACCTTCCCATAACTTTCACTTCACCAAAATCAAGGAATTACCTGCAATCGCTGAAGGTTCTACAGTTGATTTGATTACCATTGTTGTTACGATGTCACCATGCTCAACAATTTGTCGGTATGACAAGTCTGAAACAAAGAGAAGAACACTACAGTTAAAGGACATGTCAGGTTTCAGTGTAAGTGTCACATTGTGGGGACAACACTTAGATGATATAAGCAACGAACTTGAAGACATGCTTTCTATACCGCCTCTTCCGGTCCTCGCCTTGAAATCTGCCTGCATCTGTAGTTTCAATGGAAGCTCAGTGGACACTATTTCAAGAACCAAATGTTACGTCAACCCTAAAATTTCAGAAACAAATATACTTCATTATTGGGTTGATTCCGATGACTACTTCCTTCCGGTGCCCTCTATCACAACCCAATTTCTAGGCCCTCCAAAAAGCATGACCTCTGTAACGACGATTTCAGAGGTACTAAATATGGGGAACACTGAGAGAAATGAATGGGCCATGGTTACTGCAGAAATCACGAATATTAGCATGGAATTTTTTTTTACAAGGCATGTCCTCTTAAAAAAGGTGACAAACAATGCAGGAAAAAGGTGAAAGAGAATGGTAATGGTTCATGGTTATGTTCGAGTTGCAACAGATAAGTACAAAACTATGATTATAGATATGCACTCATAATCGATCTAAAGGACCCAACAGGAGAACTTCAATCAGTTACCGCTTTTGATGAGATAGCTGAGTTAATCATGGGTGTTGCAGCTAGCGACCTCCATATATTGACTATAGATGAAGATGCGACTAGTGAAATTATAAGTAATGTCATCGGAAATGAATACTGCTTCACACTTTCACTGAAAAAAGAGACATATTGCGGAAACAACAGATTGAAATGTGTCATCCTCAGTTCAAAGAAAGTAGAAAATAGTGCAACTCCTCCATAACCTTTACGCAAGGATTTCCAACCCACCCGTCCCTTCAAACATTACACCCTCACTCATCCCATTCTATACTTTGAACTATCACTGCTATGTTTCTTATTTCATATCTATGTTTCACTTTTTTCCCTGCTTCAAAAGAAAACTGTTGAATTCCCTTATACACTGACATACTATTGTCTCCTTCTATTATGCGGATTATTAGTACTTTTAAGAAAATAAATATAAAAAAAATTCAATTTTGTTATGTATGTATTTACATCCTTCTGTAGTATGTGAACACATTGTATGTTTCTATATATCTAATACTCTTTTCCTTAATAAAAAAAGTAGTTTCTCAAAACTCAAATTGTTACCTCTTATGCGTATTTCCCATTGGAACTCCACATGCATTACAATTGAATTTAGTTTTACATTTTCACTTATTTCTGCATTTTTTTGTCATCAAATTATGTATCGTTCCTTGCTAACCCAAAATGATCTTTATCCAACAGGTGGTACTCCATAATCCTGTGACTTCGCAATCATGTCGACTCTTGCAAAACGAGCCCAACGAAGAGAGAACTACACAAAAAATAAAGTACACATAACTGCTGAGCAATGACGTCGTAAATTAGAGCATAGAACAACAAAAATCTCTAATATCTTTCAACTTACAACGACCAACAACCTACGATCTCTCGACATTCCAATCTTGTCATCAAATACAACTACTGAAGAATTGCCAACCAACATTCCACATGTAACTTCCATGGAAAAAACCTTTCAAGAGCATGCCACTTCCTTCCATACGAACCCATCTTTGCTAGCAACTGTCACTTTGCCCAAAATGTCTGGGATGGCACATGAAACTGTCTCAAGTACTGACCTCTCTTCAGTTCATCCCACATATACAACCGGTTTATCCTCTCCTTCAGACTGCTTTCCACTTTGCAATCCAAAAACGACTGAAACAGAACACCCCACCCCTTCTAATACACAAAGAATTCCCATATCCCTGCTCTCTTCGCTGAATTTAGAAGCCCAACGTTGGTTTCGCAAAAGAATAGATTTGTTGGCGAACATCCAAGCTTGCTCAATCTGTTTGGAAAATTACCCTAGAATTAAAACAATTTTTTTTTAAGGCTTTCCCTCGTGTAACAGATGCAAAAGTGAAAAACAAGGCCACCGCTTCTCTTCATGGAACAACATGGACCCTGAAAAATAGTCTATCGTTCTTGCGTCTTTAACCCAAATCGAGGAGATGCTTATCGCACGAGTTAATCCATTCATGCAAGTCACCCAAGTACGTGGCGGGCAATACAAATACTCAGGACACACCATAAGCTTCCCACAAAACATTAGTTCAATAGCAAAGACCCTACCCCACCGCCTTGGAGATTTGGACATAGTTCTCATACAAAGGGAAGGATCTAATTTAAAAAATTATGATTTCTACATCAGTAGATCTCATGTTTGTGCAACCTTGCAATATAAAATCCAACACGACCCCTATTACAAAGATGTCTTAATCGACGATGACGCCCTTTCCTCACTACCATTTGAATCATCAAATGTTTCCTCCTCTCTCAACATAGCCACAATGGAACTGCCCCAAATGCAAACTTGCTCTACAACTCATGGTAGTGGTGTTCCCACCCACTATAATGAAACATATGAACACTCATCGTCTTTCGTGCCAACACCTCACAATACAGGAACAGAAGAAGAGGAAATCGAACAATTCTTGCTCAACCACAATGGTAACACTCCATTTACCATGTCATGGCCAGAGCTTGGGTTTTTGCCAATAAATGAATATAATACGGAAGGCCTGTTCTCAATGGCTTTCCCAACTTTATTTCTGACAGGAAAAGCAATGTGCCAACAACCCGCATTAAAGAAGTTCCAATGCATGAATACACACTTCATTTGATGCGTTACCATGATGGGCGTTTTGGTTCCCACCCAAGATTTTGTTACATCCTTCTAAACCTCATAATGTGACATAGAAGCCAATCCACGGTAGCAGTTTTTATGAAACAGAATACCGAATATGGAATCCCTCCAACAATTAGAGAGCTACGAAGACAACTACTAGAATGCCCCAAAGACAATCTCCCAGATAGCTTAATGCACTTTGGATCGAGCCTTTGAGGGATAGGTTCATTCTGGGAAAAAAGTAGAAGCGAGATTTCAGATATGGTGGAACAATTAGGGACACCAACCTTATTCTTCACTCTAAGTGCTACAGACACTAAATGGCCAAATCTCCACAATATTATGTCTGGTGAATGCCCAACAGATCCTCGAGCCACACAATGTTGGAGAACACTTAACATTGTCTCTAACCCTCATCGAGTATCAACATACCTGCATCACAGATTCACAATATTTCAGGAAGAAATATTGCAGAAGGAACTTGGAGCAGTAGACTTTTGGTATAGGTAATCAAATCTACTTATTTCAAAGTTTTTCCCAAACTACATATCTAATATTTATGTTCCCTCATCTCGCAGGTACGAATGGAAATATAGAGGCTCTGCACATGTCCACGGTTTATTGTGGCTCGAAAATGCACCAAAAGTAGACGAACAAAACTAGGAGGACACAACAGTTATTGAGGCGACAAAACAATACTTTGATAAGTTCGTGTCTTCCTAGAACCCCCACCCGGCTTGCAACCGCTTGGATTTTGTTCGCAGGTCACTCCTAGATGACCCTTGCTTGCTAGATACAACACAAATTCTATCCACCTCCCCGCATGTGGACCTTGAAGAACTGCTTAATCGAGTTCAGCGCCACACTAAATGTTCAGAGCAAACATGCCTGCGTAGAAAGCAATCACAGCTGCAGTGCAGGTACAACGCTCCTTGGGCCATGCAACCTACTTCTTCCTTACACATTGAAGGTGACAAGAAAATAAAGTACCTCCCTTCCAGAAACGATGACAGATTGAACATCCACAATCGAACAATGATATACATATGGAGAGCAAATGTTGATTGCCAACCGGTACTTTCCCGCCATGCCGTTCTTAAGTATATTGCAAAATATGCTTCAAAAGCCGAACAACGTTCAGAAACATATCACCAAATGCTATCCATATTTCCAAGAGATGCATACGTAGATTCTCCAGCACATATCGCGATCCGTAAAATGCTCACAGAAAGCGTTGTTGAACATGACATAAGCACACAAGAAACATGCCACATGCTGCAAAAAATGCCACTTGTTATGTGCAACCATCCATTCGTATCATTAAATGTTGGAAAAAAGATTCTGAGACGTGTCGTTGAAAGTGACACCGATGCACAACAAACAATTACTTTCTTGGATGCATATAAAGTTCTTCCAATAACCATGGAACACCTACCACTTATTCAAGTTACTCGAGATTGGAGCTACAACAAGCATCGTAAAGGTGATAAATGGAAAAAACGACCGATACAAGCAATTGTTCGGGTCCACCAGAGATTTTTGGATGTCCCTGCTCAAGAATCAACGTCATATGACCTTTTCTGTTGGTCAAAACTCCTATTATACAAGCCTTTCAGAAATATCACGTTTGAATTTGGCTCAACCCCACATGTCACTTGGGACATGTACAAGCACAACTACAGACCGTGGCATGTTCTACGCACTACCGCAGACAGAGGACTTGTAACAGATGTTAGTTCTAACTCAGAGCCCGAATGCAGTATTCAACAAGAACCATTACAAGAATGGCAGGTCTTCGCACAACTTCACCCCAGAAACAACACGGGTCTAGACAGTCTTGAAATGTTGGGGAAATGAGATTTTGACATACACAATAATTGGACCATACACGACGTTCCCCATGATTTGCAGATAACTGGTTCATCATTCATCGAGAGAGAATAGGCAAACACAATTAACAACAACATACATGCCACACCACCATCTTCCACACTTCCTTTGTCTCCAGAACAACAAATAGCTCTTGATACCATACTACACCATTCAGCAAACAAATCCCTTCTACCTCCACTAAGATTGATAATTCAAGGAACGGATGGCACAGGAAAATCATTTCTGATAAATAAAATCCAGAATTCATTCACAACATCAACCATATCTCCCTCTCCTCTACTTGTGCTCACCCCTACCGGTGTTTCAGCATTCAACATCTCTGCATCCACAATCCACACAGCCATGCGTATTCCAATCAAAGAACTAAAACCCCTTGAAGGTAGTGCATTATCGTCTTTTCAAGAATCGCTGAAACATATAGAATATGTTCTTATTGATGAAATGAGTTTCATCGGACCAAAGTTGCTAAGAAAAATTGACAGTAGGCTCCGCGAAGCTTTCCCACACTCAAGAACATCTGAATTTGGGAACAGATCAGTCATCCTCCTTGGTGACCTCGGGAAATTACCACCAGTTTTGGACAGTCCTCTTTACACAAATAATTCCTACGGAGAAACCCTTTGGAAGGTATTTCAATCTTCCATTACATTGCGAACAATATTTCAGCAACAAGGAACAACCAATGCACAGGTTTCATTCCGGAATTTACTGCTCCACATGCGAGATTCAACCCCTCTAATTGAGGATTGGGAACTCTTGATGTCTCGCACAGACACACACCTAACTCAGCAGGAGCTCAACATTTTTAAGGATGCACCACAGTTGCTTGTAAAAAATGATCAAGTCGCATGCCATAACCTACAGATGTTGAAGGCATTGAACGTCCAATCGCCTAATCCATTGCTAAAAGTAGAAGGCGGACTGGACCAAGAAATCCTGATGATGATCAGTTGGAACACAACGTTTTGTTATGCAAACAACAAAAAATCATGCTTATTGCAAATCTATGGGTTGATGCAGGCCTCGTGAATGGTGCCACAGGAACAATCACCGACATTGTCTACGACGCAATAATGCAACCACCAACATTACCTTTATTTGTTGTTGTAAAGTTTGATAGATACAACGGCCCATGTTGGGATCCCTCTAACCCCTTACATATTCCCATACCCCCTATTTCCAGAGAGAATCGAAGACAGTTTCCGATTAAAATGGTCTGGGGATTGACTATCCACAAGTCACAGGGACTTACTTTACACAGAGCAACTGTTGACATTGGAAACACTGAAAGGCAGGGTCTGACATTCACAGCTTTCTCCAGAGTACCCTTGCTTGTAAATCTACACATTTCACCTATTTTTTCATTCGAGAGATACTCAAATATGGCGCACGTACCAGCACTCTAAGCAAGAAGAAAGGAGGAAGTAAGACTACTATCACTCAACCCATCGTAAATACTAGCTTCTACTTTCATAGCACCTCAAATACTACTATACTCAACATTTCTTCTATCGAAAGCGGCAAGGTCGTTCAAGGGATATCAAATGTAATCAAGTTTATTGAAACTAAAATTTCCCACTAAAGGCTACCACTCATGATATAAATACTGCAAACGTATACATGTCTCATTACGTGTACGTATACCTACATTTATTTTTTGTTTCCAAATATGGTATGCAACTTTAAAAGTACGAACTTGTAACATAATTAAATGTACACATACAACATTACAATGTAATGTTTCAACTAAAGTCCTACACTACAAATATCAATCACACACATTATCAATTATATAATAAATTTTTCTCCAACAAAACACCAACTGAACAACCGATGCACAACTAACAACATCAACTATAAAATTGATTAACTATCAAAAATGATATCACAAGTAATCATGTACAAATTTATAACAAGTTTAAAATGTAGAAACAACCTTTAGATTAAGTGGATCAATAATAACTGCACCTCTAAATCAAATAACATATACCGTTCGGCGTTCACATCTCATGAAACACATGCAATTGATAGTTATACTAGTATTGGTGATCCATAATGTAACTTTCTTGACCTCTTTCTTTGACCTGTATAATAAATCTCTTCAGGCTCTAATTAGAATCCAAATGATTCCTCTAAATGCATGTAAACTCAACAAACAACTCATTGTTCTTCTATACCTCGATGCAACCAAATTGTAGTAATGTGCCTTGTCTAGGATTTGAATCTTGACTAGACTGTCACTATTTACTGTGTTAAGTGATAAGGGCGTCTTAAGAACTTCAACTCTAGAAAATTCTCTTTTAGTTTATAACACTCCTCCCCAAACTCACCATGAAAACAAGCATCAAATTAGACTTTTACATATAAGAACAGGGGACTGTGTTATTCATGTCTTAGAACACCAAGATTTTGTCCTTTTACTATGACTGAATCAAGAACGTGGGTATTTTTATGGTTTCTCAGCGCCTAACCTGTATATGGGCATGTATCACACCCCATTTCACCTCGAATACCTATACAAATCCTCAATGATATTTACAAACCTCTATATGATAGTGAACCATGAAAATTCAAATACATAACCCTCATACACTGTACAGTTTCTGCTCGACTGAGCAACATGGAAAAATAGGAATTGAGTCATTAGTTATCAATAACTACTTTCTAGACTTTTATTCTCCTTTTCATTTCAAGAACTAACCATACAAACCCTTCATTTGATCAGTAATCCTTAACCGGAGTCATAAGTAAGTCATACTCCTCAACTCTATCAATTGAGAAAGTCGGGATTTGAGTGGAGTCAACGTTCTTGGTGGTATTAGGTCTTTTCTTTTCAAATCTAGACTTCAAGCACCCTTTATCAACCATTTATAACATATCTACATGTCTCCTTGATCGGGCTCAGGGTTTAGACAATAGGGTAATCATGAAGAAATTCAAACATTACAGTCAACCAGACTAAGATGGTCGGTAACAGGACAATACAGAGGTTTATTACTTCAATCAATGCAACCTAGGATTCCTAGATGGTCTTACTAGTCTTAACATGCCTACAAACATTTTGGAAGACCCTGACAGGACATGACACCTTCATCAACTATGAAGTATAACAATATAACCATGAAGTTATGAACAACAACTTTACAAATTGAGGTCTACTGTTAACTATATCAGGTATGGGCCACGAGATCATCCTCCAAGTATATACAACTCTACCTAAAGGGTCTCTAACATGTACACAACTCTTCCATACATTTTAAAAGTCTCCCTACCTTCAACCCTTCAATATATCAGAGAATCAACAACAAAATAAACCCACACTGACCGGAAATGACAAGTTCGTAGAGTTAGGCATATATGATGCAATGAAGAAACTAATGATTTAAGAATTGAACATCACCTTAGATTAACTTTTCATAAGCATATTTACATTCCCTTAGAGCTCTATAAATCCTTCTATACCCTATTTTCCTTAGTCTCTTCAAGACTGTATACATAATTCAAGAAAAATCCTTCTCTTCTTACTGAGGAGCCTCTCCCTTTTGGCTTTCAAATTTTTCCACTCTCTATATCCCAAGGTATGCTATCTTCTCCTTGGTCTCCCTTGCTCTATCACAGGTTCCTCCTCTCTCCTCTATGTCTCTATGTCTCCATAACTGAACTCTTACTATTATTCCTCCAAATTCATTTATGAAACTTCTAACCATTCATTGAGGATACTCATGGTTCAGGTTTATGCATGAGTTAGGTGATTAAGTATTGCTACCGATACCATTATGTCTCCTCAAGTGTATAATGAAAGTTCATAGGGGAGAGGGGCTAGTAGTGGTACACCTTAAGTTAAGGGGTCCACAAAATCAATTGTTTATCATGTGGGGTTGTGATTTTTTCACCAATATGCAATTCATATTTGTCCTAGCTTATATTTGTTCTTTGAAATGTTTAATTGGAGGGAAAGTGATATTTTGAATTGATTTGAAATAATAAATTTGAGTTACTCTACAATCATGGTGAAAACCAATACTTGAACATGGTGATAATGATTGAACATTGAGTTTTTAATACTTGTATAGGGGTGATAGGTCTTACATGTCATGATGTGATTGGCTACTCTACATAATTAGTATGTCAAAAATAAATAACTACTAGATAGTACTATGACAACTATGAAGTGGTATTATAACAACTATTGAGTATTGTGTGATCAAGACTCATGTCAACTATTGGACCATGTTCAATTATTGTCCCCTCTCCCCTAGCCCCAAAACAATAAGATTTACACCCAAAAAATGCACTTAGACCTTCTTCACAAGTTTAATTTTTCAAATTTTAATTTTGAAGGGAAAAAATTTTCAAGCTAATTTGAGAGCTCTAGAGAAGGCAAAGTGGCATGAACCTACCTTATTGACCAAAATAAGGCTCAAGACTGAAATGTAATTATATTATATTTACAAACTACAGAGGATACACATGCATCACTCCACCTCTAGCCTTGGGTTGCCAACTTTGATGCCTAAAATTTAGAACTTCCCCAACCTTCTAAATGGATTCAATTTTATGCACTTCCAGTTGAATTCTTGGAGGAGCTTAGCTCAAATTGGTAGCTACTTGGGAAAGGTTTTTCATCTTTGTAGACCCATACAAGCCTATTCCTCAGTGCATTCTCCTTCAGTCTCCTGAAGGCATTAGGACGCGACAAATGGAAATAGAAAACCTATCTTCAAAATGCTTCAATTGTTTTAAGTCAGGGAAGATTAAAATTCAACTCCCTTTTCTTTCTGGACATGACTCTTAAAGTCTGGTGTCCCAAACTTGATGGTCCCTCGAAAGCATTTTTTAGAATTAGTTTTCAACTTTGGGCTAAAAGGGTGGAGGCCAGGGTTCATTGTAACACCTCCCTTCCAAATAATTAGTTTAGAATGCGTGGTGAATCTCCAAAATCAACTTTTGAATCGATGGCGAATTTAAGAAAAAAAATGTTTTGTGGCAAAGAAAATTGCACCCTGCCAAATAGTTTCAAGGGTCACGGGTGTTAGATGACCGTCAAAAAAACTATGTTGGATGGTCGTCTCTCCCAGGTAGGGTTGGATGACCATCTCTTCCATAGAAATATGCAACATTTCTCTTATAATCAAAGAAAAAGAGATTTGATACATTTGAAAACAAAGTAGAAAAACAAAATTATCTCCATAGAATATATATTAAGTAAGTACCTGTGTGTCAGAATAACAACTTGTCATAAATATGCTAGGAATAGAAGATCCCTTCACAAAAGGAGAACCTGCAACACATAGAGAACCATTGACATATGTCGTACAACTTGGGTTGGCCGGCCGAAAATGGATGGCCCCTCCAACCTGGGTTGGACAACAGACAATGGACGGTTGTCCAACTTAGGTCAGACAACAGACAATGGACGACCGTCCATTATCTATCATCTAACCTAGGTTGGATGACAAACAATGGACCACCGTCCAACCCAAGTTGAATGGACAACCGCTCTTTGCTGGACTTCTGTATTAAACAGGTGCCCCCCCCCTTGCAACCCCCGAGGCTATGTATTATACCTCGACGAATACATGCATAAGTTAATTTTTACATATAAATAGCAGGCGAACTAACCCATACAAATGAATTGTCGGTGGAAATTTTAGGCGAACTGGGAAGCAGTTGACTGCTGAAAATTTGTCATTTCAAATTTCCAAAATCCCTAATATTCGTGAGTTTACGAAAATTCGCCACTAAAATTTTCCCTAGTGGAGGTTGCTCCTTCCCCTATCTATCATCAAGGCGT
Source organism: Taxus chinensis (assembly GCA_019776745.2). Lineage (NCBI taxonomy): Eukaryota > Viridiplantae > Streptophyta > Pinopsida > Cupressales > Taxaceae > Taxus > Taxus chinensis. The sequence continues at coordinate 959,041 of CM034151.1, read as the reverse complement.
GGTTCCCAGTATCATTCGGCCTCATTCACGTGTGCCTGATAAGTTTTTTCCTTAATTTTTTCCTGCAGAAACAAATGTATCATTTGAGTAGACAACTCCTCAAACTATGCTAAAAGAAACTGAATCCAATGTCAGAGAATCATGTGACATTATTGACTTCCTTCATCAAACTTTAAGGGAGGTATGTTCGATGATTGGGTGTATCTACCACATGTTGATCAATCAGAGGAACAATACTAAGTCAAAAATCTGATGGAGCTGAGCGTTCCTTCAACTCCAAGCATTTTAAAGGAGGCTAATTGTGGCAAGAAATTCAAGAGAGGTCCTAAGTCCCAATCTGAAAAGCCCCTGATTGAAGTAGAGGAAGGCACTCAAGAAGTTTTAAATTTGTTCTTTTGTTTGGAGAGGTAGGGGAAGAAAACCCCCTCGAGCCTTTTAGGGTATGGTCCCATAGAAGGGGGGCTCCTTAAATATCTCAGTAGGTGCTACTGGGAAAAATTAGGAGAATTTTAACAGTTTTAAGGTTCCATGACTTTTTATTAGTTTCCTCAACAATACCCGCTAAGATATTATAGGATCCCGTTGGATATTTATGGTTATTTGTAGGAAAATAAAATCATATTTCTCTCTAAAATCACCAAAAAATAATGGTGGGAATGCATATTAGATTCTATCAGCCTTAAACTGTAGTGGGAAACTCTTAGCCCCCCTATCCAGCCACCTCTTAAGTTTAGGGGGCTAAAAAGGTGGAGCTCCTATTTTTTAAGCCTAGATTTTATTATTTCCTGTAGCTGGCTTTTAAAATAAGCATGGGACCTATAGGATCCCAAACACCTCTATGGGACCATGCCCTTATCCCCACTAAAGTTCATTTCCTAAATTTTTGGTCTTGATTAGGGGGAAAGAGCCACTTATCGTGAATCATAATGTGGGAGGTTGTTACAGCTACTTAACAATCATCAAAATTTTTTTTTAAAAAGAACCCTTTTAGAGAGCATGATTTTTTTAATATACATATTTTCTTTCAAAAAATTTGAGTATGTGGAGAATATATTTTTAAGGGATTTAAAATAAGTACTTTTGAATACAAAGGAATTTAAGGCAACCCATTAGTTGAGAATAAAATCACCTTTTGTGGGTTGTTTATGTGTCATCATTTCATTGGTTCATTTATTTATGTGACTTGATGTGACTTATTTTATTGGCTAATTTTTATTTGATTTTTAACTTTAATTCAAACATCTATTGGTACTTTGTTTCACATAACTACTCACAGTCATTGGGTCATTCACGGTCATTGGCTCCTTTCCCCTATGGCATGAGTTTTTGTGGTCTCGGATTTTTCTTGTGAAAATATTTAAAGCTTTTTGGAGCAATTAGATAGAGATTTTTGGAGAAGTTAGATCAATAGAGATTTTTGGAGTAGTTAAGTACAAAGGATCTGGGCGCTGAGAGCAGAGTTTATAAAAGATATCCTTTCCAAACTTTGGGAGTTAACAACTTCGCTTGGAGTGGAAACTTTGCATTTCAGTCTTGGGACATAGAGGAAAGGGAGAAAACGTAGCTTCCTTCAGATACGGAGTTTAACAACATAGATGGATTTAACAATGGTAGAGGATGCAACTTCCTACACAGATAGACAGAGGACGCGGCTCCATACACAGAAGGAGATAGTTGAAAAAACAAGGGAGGTGATCATCAAACTCACCAACACGAGTTCTGAATTCCAGAAGGATATTTAACAAGATTTGTTGTCCCATAGGTTGTCTTTGGTACCCTCGTCAACGTTAAAATATATTCTTCTTCTTCTTCTTCTTCGACCTTTTATCTTTTTTGAGAGAGATATTTAATGGTTTTTTGAGGGAGATTTTGTGGTTGCATGAAATGAAGATTGTTGTGCTTTGGCTAGGCATACTTGATAGTGGTTTATCTTTAAAAAAATAATGAATATAGGTATATTGTCTAAAACAAAAAAAAAGTAATGGATTTCTTGTAAGTTCAATTTTACTTTGAGTTTAGGTTGGAATGATAGCCCACTATTTAACAGATACTTTTGATTATCAAAGTGTATTTAAGTGTTATTGACATAAACAAAGTATTGTAAAATTATTACATTTAGTAATAACAAATAAAATAATGGCAAGAATAACTTTTAACAAGATGGATTTTGGAACATTTATTTGGACCTAACCTAAATAATAAAATCACAAAATATAATATCAGCTAGCATATCCATCTTCGATAAATCTATGTAAAAAATCCCAAGAAGTATCATTCTTGAGGCACCTATTCCAGTTATGTCTCAAATATAATATAGGTTCCTTGAGAATGATACCTCTAGACATCTTTTACATAGATTTATCGCAGATAGGTAAGCTAGTAGTACCTGCGGCCATGTAAGGCAAAAATAAATATTTATTTCTCATGAAAACACTTTTTATATATAAGTAATTACTACATTCATTTTAATTGCATTTATTACATAATTAACTTGGGAAATAGACATCAACACAATATCAATAAAACATAAATTTACATCTTTTATTTTATCTACTCCTTTTCCATTCTTCGATTTCTCAAACCAATCATATGTGAAAGGTGGAGAGATCCTCAATCCATCTAATGACTTGAAACATGATATAGCAACAAAGGTCAAACCTTGTCTTTTTGTATGTCCTCTATGAATTGCGACTTTGTTAAGTGTTAAGCCTTGAGATTTGTGGATTATCAATCCCCATGCCAATTTTTGAGGTTAATAACACACACAACCCTTTTGTATAGGGGTGATTGGAATTGTAGTTGGAGTTTCATCAACAAAAGGAATACTTGTGTAGTTATCCAATTGAGCCATTACATATGTAGGTGGTTCAGGGAGTCCCGATAATAGTTTGTAGACAATGCTTCGAACAAATCCAAGCGCACCATTGGTAAGACTTGCTTTAGTTCATAAGTTTGTAGTGAGCATCACCCTTGTGTTAATACAAATCAATAATTAAACTTGCAATTGTTCATCATCCAATCCCGCAACAATATTGTTTAGTCCTGTAGTTGTAATGCATCGCGCAACAGGTTTTCAATGCATATAATTTTCATCTTATTATGTTCACGCACATCTTCATTTGTTGAAAACGAATGCATATGTTCATTAAAATCTTCCTTTTTAACTATTTGAAGCAAAGCATCGATTCTAGTCATCAACAACTGCCAATCTTCAATGGTCGGATTGACATCTCTTAGATTTGTTATAAGTTGTCTAAATCATTGTTGTTCTTCAATTTGACCTTGTTGTTTGAAAACCGTATCTAGTGTAACAACAATTCTAAAGTTTTACCTTAATAACTTTGTATGTGTTGTACTTGCGCATGGAGGTATATCAATTACTGGAGGCAATTGTCCCAAATCCCCAACCAAAATCATAGACCTACTACCATAGCACATATCGAGCATTTTCCATGGAAATGTTTGGAACAATAGAGAATCTATATTTCAAAGCATCTTTTAACCTTTAAAGCTCATCTCATCAATCAAAATACACCTAACATGTCGCCTTTCTTCTTGAAAGCTCATTAATCTTATTCCTTCTATTTTTTCAAAATTTGAAATAGGCTTTTGCAAGGTTGTATGTATTGTTGATGCACCAATGTTAAATGTTGCAACTCCAGTTGGAGCAAGCAATAGAAGGGGACAACATTACAATTGTAACAACTCTAAAAGTGTTAGTTTAATTCCTCGAACAAGATAAGATTTCCTTGTTCCCACCATTCCTTGAATTATCATATGAAATGGAAGTACATTTTGTCCTTGATTATAATGTCTAATAATTATATCAAATGCTTATTTTTGTTTGTCACTAAGGCTATAGTTACTAAAATTGAAGGGCGGTTCTTCCTCCATTGCAAGCAAACAATTGTTTTTAGCCATGCTTATGAATTTAAGAGCTTTTTTCACTTGTTCTTCATGAGGATAATTTGCATTCCTAAGTGCTTACCTATTAATATCCCTTCTACCCAACATATCAATCTCATAAAAACAGGTAGAAGTTTTTGGCGTAGGCCTGATATGAACTCCCACTCATGTTCAATTGTGTTTTCTTGGATAATATCATCGTTTTCATCCTCTATTTCTCATTTGGAGTGTTATTATTAGTTTCAATAACTCGCTCTATATGACAAGGATTATATTGAAATTGAGTCCATTTAGATTTTATAATATCATCCTCACAGTCAATGTCTCTCTCAATATCACAAAATGGTTTGTATAATACTAACTCTTACCAACAAAAATCTAAAAAAAATTACTATCTTATTTTGGGATGCTACAAAACCTTGGCCATACCCTCATAATAGTACATGTTTTTCTATGATTCCACTTTTCTCCTCTATGAATTTTTGAATTATCAATCCAAGATCTAGTAGCCTCAATGAGCGGCACATGTTCCATTGAGCAAGGTCTATCAATGTACTCATCAAGTATTAATTTTCCATGTATTTTATTTTCATCTCTTTTTTAATATTGGTTTTAAAACTTTTCCACGTGCAACATTAAATGATACAAATACTCTACTAAACTCCATTAAAATAAGTTCTAGTAACATGTGGCATGTCTCCATCGCCCCTATATCTCTTTCAACAATTATTTCGGATAACAGGCATCTATACACTCGTGTGCAAAGGTTTTTCAGGGTTTTCAACATTTGTTGTCGCATCAACATTTGTTGAACATTTTCTAAACTTGTTTTTTTTGCAACATACTTTGCAATGTAGTTTACAACGACATGTTTTGAAAGTACTGTTGTCAATCTACATTTGTACGCATGATTGCAACACAATGATTATGAGTGTTAACATGGTCATCATTTGTTTTTGGTTCATATTGTTTATCTCATGTCTTTGCATATACATATAGTTTTGATCCATAAAGATGTGAAGGCCAAGGGCATCATATATGCATGAAAGCCAAATGTATATTATTAATCATGTACACAAACATTAATTACATAATTTTACAATAATGCTTCTTACCTGCAAACCTTCTTTCCTATTTTTTCGTAGGAAAGCCCCATCTTTACACATGGTATGACACTCCACGCAATTAACCAATTCTTCATAATATTTTTTTGGAACTATTTGATTAATATTTAATGTGTTCCTCAAACATGAATGCGATCTCAAATCTTGTATTCCATAAGCCACAAATGAAATTATATTCATTTATGTTTTTCTAGTAGTTACTTTTTAAAGGAGAAAAATAAATCGTTAATCATTTCTTCTAAATTATATGTTTCTTTGATGTGCATCTCCCTGAGGATTCCATGCATATATAATTCCACTAAAATAGTTTTGGACAACTTTAACTTGATCATTATAGTTCCAATTTAAAGAGTCTATATTTGGTGCTCCATCCAACCATAAAAAACCATGCACATGCAAACACCCTCTATGTTGTCATTCATATCTACACAAAAAAATGTTTATCTTCAAAAAATTCTCTAGTATCTCTCTTCAAAACATGAAATTTTGAATGTGCATATAATGAGAAACTATATGAGGTTTGTCAATTATGTTTTATTATCACCATCTCTGTGCTTCATACATATTTGTAGGTGCAGTTCCTGACATCAGTGCATGGAGGTTTGGTCAATACATGTCTACTACTCTTAAAGTAAAGAATATGGTTGGTGTTCCAATTTAATGCAATAGGTCTATTAATTTTGCACGACACTTTGTCCAATAGGAACGTGTTCCTCGTAATGTAGTTCTATACCACATCAAACGATGGACAAGATGAGATTCTCGCACATTCTCCATGTGTTCATCTAATTCATCAATTGTAATGGGTAATTCTTGAAGGCTCTTCTTTACAAAAAAACTACTGATGAATTTTGAGTTGATTTCGCATTATCCTAATCATGGCAATATACCTAAACCTGGGTGTTTTGAAAACAGTTATCTCGATATCGTATCAAATGTTTTACATATTCATGAGGATGTATGCACTTTTGGTTGTGGTTTTATTCAGCTGCACCTTCCATCAATGTAATAAGGTTAGGAATGTCATGTCTAGTAAACCTTTTGTCACGTATTTATTGAGTGGAGATGTACCAATTTGTGACCAAGGTATTAATTCACTAGGATTTGCATTTGAAATTTTTACCCATACTCGAATTAATTTCATCTTTTTTGGGGCATTGGGTGGTTTGTTGGCCATAGATTATGTGTAATCTATGACATTTCCTTCGTTTGTCTCAAGTATTAGACCAAGAAAACATATTCATTTAAATTTGTATTGAACTCCATGTGGAGAGAGTTTAGTATGTCGAAGATGTTTGATGATGAATTGCACAGAAAAAAATTTAGTGTTGTTTCATCAATATTCACGTCTCTATAGAACTTATCGCGTTCAATTTTATATTTAAGTGCATTATATATTTGATCTTTAATCATGATAAAGCTGTATGTAATTCAACATTATTGCTTTCTTCATACTGTGATAATCATAAGATATGAAATATGATGTAGTAAAAATTTTGTGATTTCATTGATTTCTTCTGGAAAACAAATGGTATGCCCTTTGTATTTGTATTTTCCTCTTATTGTATGGGTGTAGACACCTAAATTTCTCTTTTGCAAACTTTTTGCCAAACGCACGCAAATCACTCTCATTCTTGCCAAATCCGTTACAATTAGTGTTTTTCGATAATTAACTAATGTTCCTTACAAATTTAGTCAATTAACACTGCGTTGTTGATTGTGTAACCCCTTTCGCATTCAGGATGCCACTTTACTAAAAATCGTAAATCAAAATCATCTTCAAAACAAATAATTAACTATTATAGGCTAATTAAGCCTATTTTGCCCTTAATTTGGTCAATATGCCCAAGTATTGGCTCAAACCTCTCTTCTAACCACTCAAAATCATCCCATTCACCTCCTTAACATCTCAACAAGCTTCAAAATCTTATCCTAGCCTTCTAGTTGACCCTAAGCGATCGATTAAGGCTACATACCTCTTAATCACTTGGTAATTCACTAATTGGTGATTAGTAAGGCCTAATCATGATTAGCAATTCTAATCTAATTTGGGGCTTTTAGTCCCAAATGCACCAAAATAAAATTTTCTCCCAAAAGGAAACTATAAAAAAGAGTGCACCTCATTCCTTTATACTTTACACCATGCTTTGATTTGCATCTCCTATAATACATATGATTCATAGTCAAGCTCAAACCCTTGCCTAAAGCCTTTAACAAGGTTAGTAGATGAATAATCTATAGTGACTTAACAAGTTATTTCAAGAGGTCACTTCACCATTGTTTGGAGTAGAAACCATAACCATTTGATTGCCCTCTTAGGTCTATTTAGGACCATGTTAGGTAATTCAAGCATATTAGTAGGCATGTTTAGTTAGATCTTGCATTGTTTTCATACTAGTTAAACATTCCCTTTAAATTTTATCTTAATGTTACATTCATAGATTTAAAATCCTTAGCTATTAGGTGGAAATGGTGTTATCCTTACTTGATTAGCTTTCTTATTTGGTTTGTAAAGTTTAAGGTGCTTTCATTTGGCATGCACGGTGGGACAATACCCCATTACATTCAATTTTTAAAGCTTTTTAACTTAGTTTAAAATTTTTTCATTTCAAGTTTCCTAGATTAATTTCGAGTTTTCTAGTTTACTTTCAAGCTTTCTAGAGTACTTTCAATCTTTTGAGATTAGTTTCTCAATCTTTTTAGATTAATTTCAAAGTTTTAGAGTAATTTTAAAAGTTTTATAGATCAATTTCCATTTTTTGATAGTTGTTTCAACTAGATTAGTGGTAGAAGTTGTATTTTCATGCTTTGTAGGATATAAGGAGGTGAAGACCTGTCAAAATTCCCTCAAAATACCAATTATCGAACCTTTTTTAGGAAATCTTCTCAAAACAACATTCATTAAAGCATTTAGATATGTTAGAAAAGGACTAGTTTTCTAAAAATGAATACCCTAAATTCTTGGTAAATTTTTAATCCAATTTTAAGTTGTTATTGCATAGTTCAATTCAATACATTTCCAACGCAAAACAAGCCTAATTAACGATTATAGGCTAATTAAGCCTATTTTGCCATTGATTTGGTCAATATGCCCTAGTATTGACTCAAACCTTTCTTCCAACCACTCAAAATCATCCCGTTCACCTCCATAACATCTTAACAAGGTTCAAAATCTTATCCTAGCCTTCGAGTTGACCCTAAGCGATCGATTAAGACTCCATACCTCTTAATCACTTGGTAATTCACTAATTGTGATTAGTAAGGCCTAATCATGATTAGCAATTCTAATCTAATTTGGGGTTTTTTGTCCCAAATGCACCAAAATAAAATTTTCTCCCAAAAGGAAACTATAAAAAGAGTGCACCTTATTCCTTTATACTTTACACCATGCTTTGATTTGTATCTCCTATAATACATATGATTCATAGTCAAGCTCAAACCCTTGCCTAAAGCCTTTAGCAAGGTTAGTAGATGAATAATCTATAGTGACTTAACAAGTCATTTCAAGGGGCCACTTCACCATTGTTTGGAGTAGAAACCATAACCATTTGATTGCCCTCTTAGGTCTATTTAGGACCATGTTAGGTAATTCAAGCATATTAGTAGGCATGTTTAGTTAGATCTTGCATTGTTTTCATACTAGTTGAACATTCCCTTTAAATTTTATCTTAATGTTACATTCATAGATTTAAAATCCTTAGCTATTAGGTGGAAATGGTGTTAGCCTTACTTATTTAGCTTTTTTATTTGCTTTGTAAAATTTAAGGTGCTTTCATTTGGCACGCGCGGTGGGACAATACCCCATTACATTCAATTTTTAAAGCTTTTTAACTTAGTTTAAAAGTTTTTCATTTCAAGTTTCCTAGATTAATTTCGAGTTTTCTAGTTTACTTTCAATCTTTCTATTGAGTACTTTCAATCTTTTGAGATTAGTTTCTCAATCTTTTTAGATTAATTTCAAAGTTTTAGTTTTCAAAGTTGTCTAAGATCAATTTCCATTTTTTGATAGTTGTTTCAACTAGATTAGTGGTAGAAGTTGTATTTTCATGTTCTTTGTAGGATATAAGGAGGCGAAGACCTGCCAAAATTCCCTCAAAATACCAAATATTGAACCATTTTAAAGAAATCTTCTCAAAACAACATTCATTAATGCATTTATATATGTTAGAAAAGGACTAGTTTTCTAAAAGTGATTACACTAAATTCTTGGTAAAATTTTAATCCAATTTTAAGTTGTCATTGCATAGTTCAATTCAATACCTTTCCAACACAAAACAAGCCTAATAAACGATTATAGGCTAATTAAGCCTATTTTGCCATTGATTTGGTCAATGTGCCCTAGTATTTACTCAAACCTTTCTTCCAACCACTCAAAATCATCCCGTTCACCTCCATAACATCTTAACAAGGTTCAAAATCTTATCCTAGCCTTCGAGTTGACCCTAAGCGATCGATTAAGACTCCATACCTCTTAATCACTTGGTAATTCACTAATTGTGATTAGTAAGGCCTAATCATGATTAGCAATTCTAATCTAATTTGGGGTTTTTTGTCCCAAATGCACCAAAATAAAATTTTCTCCCAAAAGGAAACTATAAAAAGAGTGCACCTTATTCCTTTATACTTTACACCATGCTTTGATTTGTATCTCCTATAATACATATGATTCATAGTCAAGCTCAAACCCTTGCCTAAAGCCTTTAGCAAGGTTAGTAGATGAATAATCTATAGTGACTTAACAAGTCATTTCAAGGGGCCACTTCACCATTGTTTGGAGTAGAAACCATAACCATTTGATTGCCCTCTTAGGTCTATTTAGGACCATGTTAGGTAATTCAAGCATATTAGTAGGCATGTTTAGTTAGATCTTGCATTGTTTTCATACTAGTTGAACATTCCCTTTAAATTCTATCTTAATGTTACATTCATATATTTAAAATCCTTAGCTATTAGGTGGAAATGGTGTTAGCCTTACTTATTTAGCTTTTTTATTTGCTTTGTAAAATTTAAGGTGCTTTCATTTGGCACGCGCGGTGGGACAATACCCCATTACATTCAATTTTTAAAGCTTTTTAACTTAGTTTAAAAGTTTTTCATTTCAAGTTTCCTAGATTAATTTCGAGTTTTCTAGTTTACTTTCAATCTTTCTAGAGTACTTTCAATCTTATTGAGATTAGTTTCTCAAGCTTTTTAGATTAATTTCAAAGTTTTATAGATCAATTTTCATTTTTTGATAGTTGTTTCAACTAGATTAGTGGTAGAAGTTGTGTTTTTATGTTCTTTGTAGGATATAAGGAGGCGAATACCTGCCAAAATTCCCTCAAAATACCAAATATTGAACCATTTTAAAGAAATCTTCTCAAAACAACATTCATTAATGCATTTATATATGTTAGAAAAGGACTAGTTTTCTAAAAGTGATTACACTAAATTCTTGGTAAAATTTTAATCCAATTTTAAGTTGTCATTGCATAGTTCAATTCAATACCTTTCCAACACAAAACAAGCCTAATAAACGATTATAGGCTAATTAAGCCTATTTTGCCATTGATTTGGTCAATGTGCCCTAGTATTTACTCAAACCTCTCTTCCAACCACTCAAAATCATCCCATTCACCTCCATAACGTCTCAACAAGCTTCAAAATCTTATCCTAGCCTTCGAGTTGACCCTAAGCGATCGATTAAGACTCCATACCTCTTAATCATGTTGGTAATTAACTAATTGTGATTATTAAGGCCTAATCATGATTAAAAATTCTAATCTAATTTGGGGCTTTTAGTCCCAAATGCACCAAAATAAAATTTTCTCCCAAAAGGAAACTATAAAAAGAGTGCACCTTATTCCTTTATACTTTACACCATGCTTTGATTTGCATCTCATATAATACATATGATTCATAGTCAAGCTCAAACCCTTGCCTAAAACCTTTAACAAGGTTAGTAGATGAAGAATCTATAGTGAATTAACAAGTTATTTCAAGAGGTCACTTCACCATTGTTTGGAGTAGAAACCATAACCATTTGATTGCCCTCTTAGGTCTATTTAGGACCATGTTAGGTAATTCAAGCATATTAGTAGGCATGTTTAATTAGATCTTGCATTGTTTTCATACTAGTTAAACATTCCCTTTAACTTTTATCTTAATGTTACATTCCTAGATTTAAAATCCTTAGCTATTAGGTGGAAATGGTGTTAGCCTTACTTATTTAGCTTTGTTATTTGCTTTGTAAAGTTTAAGGTGCTTTCATTTGGCACGCCCGGTGGGACAATACCCCATTGCATTCTATTTTTAAAGCTTTTTAACTTAGTTTAAAAGTTTTTCATTTAAAGTTTTTCTAGATTAATTGTAAGTTTTCTAGTTTACTTTCAAGCTTTCTAGAGTACTTTCAATCCTTATAGAGTACTTTCAAGCTTTTGAGATTAGTTTCTCAATCTTTTTAGATTAATTTCAAAGTTTTAGAGTAATTTTCAAATTTTTATAGATCAATTTCTATTTTTTGATAGTTGTTTCAACTAGAGTAGTGGTAGAAGTTGTATTTTCATGTTCTTTGTAGGATATAAGGAGGCGAAGACCTGTCAAAATTCCCTCAAAATACCAAATATTGAACCTTTTTCAAGAAATCTTCTCAAAACAACATTCATTAAAGCATTTATATGTGTTAGAAAAGGACTAGTTTTCTAAAAATGAATACCCTAAATTCTTGGTAACTTTTTAATCCAATTTTAACTTGTTATTGCATAGTTCAATTCAATAACTTTCCAATGTGAAACAAGCCTAATTAACGATTATAGGCTAATTAAGCTTATTTTGCCATTGATTTGGTCAATATGCCCTAGTATTGACTCAAATCTCTCTTCCAACCACTCAAAATCATCCCATTCACCTCCATAACGTCTCAACAAGCTTCAAAATATTATCCTAGCCTTCTAGTTGACCCTAAGCGATCGATTAAGGCTCCATACCTCTTAATCACTTGGTAATTAACTAATTGTGATTAGTAAGGCCTAATCATGATTAACAATTCTAATCTAATTTGCAGCTTTTAGTCCCAAATGCACTAACATAAAATTTTCTCCCAAAATGAAACTATAAAAAGAGTGCACCTCATTCCTTTATACTTTACACTATGCTTTGATTTGCGTCTCATATAATACATATGAGTCATAGTCAAGCTTTAACCCTTGCGTAAAGCCTTTAACAAGGTTAGTAGATGAATAATCTATAGTGACTTAACAAGTCATTTCAAGAGGTCACTTCACCATTGTTTGGAGTAGAAACCATAACCATTTGATTTCCCTCTTAGGTCTATTTAGAACCATGTTAGGTAATTCAAGCATATTAGTAGGCATGTTTAATTAGATCTTGCATTGTTTTCATACTAGTTAAACATTCCCTTTAACTTCTATCTTAATGTTACATTCCTAGATTTAAAATCCTTATCTATTAGGTTGAAATGGTGTTATCCTTACTTGATTAGCTTTCTTATTTGCTTTGTAAAGTTTAAGGTGCTTTAATTTGGCACGCCTGGTGGGACAATACCCCATTGCATTCAATTTTTAAAGCTTTTTAACTTAGTTTAAAAGTTTTTCATTTCAAGTTTCCTAGATTAATTTTAAGTTTTCTAGTTTACTTTCAAGCTTTCTAGAGTACTTTCAAGATTTTGAGATTAGTTTCTCAATCTTTTTAGATTAATTTCAAATTTTTAGAGTAATTTTCAAATTTTTATAGATCAATTTCCATTTTTTGATAGTTGTTTCAACTAGATTAGTGGTAGAAGTTGTATTTTCATGTTCTTTGTAGGATATAAGGAGGCGAAGACCTGTCAAAATTCCCTCAAAATACCAAATATTGAACCTTTTTCAAGAAATCTTCTCAAAACAACATTCATTAAAGCATTTATATGTGTTAGAAAAGGACTAGTTTTCTAAAAAGGAATACCCTAAATTCTTGGTAACTTTTTAATCCAATTTTAACTTGTCATTGCATATTTCAATTCAATACCTTTCCAATGTGAAACAAGCCTAATTAACGATTATAGGCTAATTAAGCCTATTTTTCCATTGATTTGGTCAATATGCCCTAGTATTGACTCAAATCTCTCTTCCAACCACTCAAAATCATCCCATTCACCTCCACAACGTCTCAACAAACTTCAAAATCTTATCCTAGCCTTCTAGTTGACCCTAAGCGATCGATTAAGGCTACATACCTCTTAATCACTTGGTAATTCACTAATTGGTATTAGTAAGGCCTAATCATGATTAGCAATTGTAATCTAATTTGGGGCTTTTAGTCCCAAATGCACCAAAATAAAATTTTCTCCCAAAAGGAAACTATAAAAAAGAGTGCACCTCATTCCTTTATACTTTACACCATGCTTTGATTTGCATCTCCTATAATACATATGATTCATAGTCAAGCTCAAACCCTTGCCTAAAGCCTTTAGCAAGGTTAGTAGATGAATAATCTATAGTGACTTAACAAGTCATTTCAAGGGGCCACTTCACCATTGTTTGGAGTAGAAACCATAACCATTTGATTTCCCTCTTAGGTCTATTTAGGACCATGTTAGGTAATTCAAGCATATTAGTAGGCATGTTTAATTAGATCTTGCATTGTTTGCATACTAGTTAAACATTCCCTTTCACTTCTATCTTAATGTTACATTCCTAGATTTAAAATCCTTATCTATTAGGTGGAAATGGTGTTAGCCTTACTTGATTAGCTTTTTTATTTTCTTTGTAAAGTTTAAGGTGATTTCATTTGGCACGCCCGGTGGGACAATACCCCATTGCATTCAATTTTTAAAGCTTTTTAACTTAGTTTAAAAGTTTTTCATTTCAAATTTCCTAGATTAATTTCAAGTTTTCTAGTTTACTTTCAAGATTTCTATGAGTAGTTTCAAGCTTTTGAAGTTAGTTTCTCAATATTTTTAGATTAATTTCAAATTTTTAGAGTAAGTTTCAAAGTTTTATAGATCAATTTCCATTTTTTGATAGTTGTTTCAACTAGATTAGTGGTAGAAGTTGTATTTTAGTGTTCTTTGTAGGATATAAGGAGGAGAAGACCTATCAAAATTCCCTCAAAATACCAAATATTGAACCTTTTGCAAGAAATTTTCTCAAAACAACATTCATTAAAGCATTTATATGTGTTAGAAAAGGACTAGTTTTCTAAAAATGAATACCCTAAATTCTTGGTAACTTTTTAATCCAATTTTAACTTGTTATTGCATAGTTCAATTCAATAACTTTCCAACGCAAAACAAGCCTAATTAATGATTATAGGCTAATTAAGCCTATTTTGCCCTTGATTTGGTCAATATGCCCTAGTATTGACTCAAACCTCTCTTCCAACAACTCAAAATCATCCCATTCACCTCCACAACGTCTCAACAAGCTTCAAAATCTTATCCTAGCCTTCTAGTTGACCCTAAGCGATCGATTAAGGCTCCATACCTCTTAATCACTTGGTAATTCACTAATTGTGATTAGTAAGGCCTAATCATGATTAGCAATTCTAATCTAATTTGGGGCTTTTAGTCCCATATGCACCAAAATAAAATTTTCTCCCAAAAGGAAACTATAAAAAGAGTGCACCTCATTCCTTTATACTTTACACCATGCTTTGATTTGCATCTCATACAATACATATGATTCATGGTCAAGCTCAAACCCTTGCCTAAAGCCTTTAACAAGGTTAGTAGATGAATAATCTATAGTGACTTAACAAGTCATTTCAAGAGGTCACTTCACCATTGTTTGGAGTAGAAACCATAACCATTTGATTGCCCTCTTAGGTCTATTTAGGACCATGTTAGGTAATTCAAGCATATTAGTAGGCATATTTAATTAGATCTTGCATATTTTTCATACTAGTTAAATATTCCCTTTAACTTCTATCTTAATGTTACATTCCTAGATTTAAAATCCTTATCTATTAGGTGGAAATGTTGTTAATCTTACTTGATTAGCTTTTTTATTTGCTTTGTAAAATTTAAGGTGCTTTCATTTGGCACGCCCAGTGGGACAATACCCCATTGCATTCAATTTTTAAAGCTTTTTAACTTAGTTTAAAAAAATTTCATTTCAAATTTCCTAGATTAATTTCAAGTTTTCTAGTTTACTTTCAAGCTTTATAGAGTACTTTCAATATTTTGAGATTAGTTTCTCAATCTTTTTAGATTAATTTCAATTTTTTAGAGTAATTTTCAAAGTTTTATAGATCAATTTCCATTTTTTGATAGTTGTTTCAACTAGATTAGTGGTAGAAGTTGTATTTTCATGTTCTTTGTAGGATATAAGGAGGCGAAGACCTATCAAAATTCCCTCAAAATACCAAATATTGAACCTTTTTCAAGAAATATTCTCAAAACAACATTCATTAAAGCATTTAGATATGTTAGAAAAGGACTAGTTTTCTAAAAATGAATACCCTAAATTCTTGGTAATTTTTTAATCTAATTTTATGTTGTCACTGTATAGTTCAATTCAATACCTTTGCAATGCAAAACAAATGGATTCATTTCGAGGTCAGGAGCAAATGTTATGCCCTCTGGAAGATAGGTTGAGCATCTACAAGAAAAAGGCACCTGTGCATTATTGTGAGCGCCCATGCATCATTAATTGTGTGAAAAATGATAGAGGGGTGCCTGTGCATGACCGTGAGCGCCTGGGCACTAAGAGGGGTGCCTATGCATCAAGGTATTTTTTTTTCAAATTCCAGAATTTCAATTTTATGATTCCTATCAATTTTTAAGGGTTTTTAGATGTTGTTTTTATCAATTTATTGATTTTAGTGTAGACACCAAAAGTGGGTCACACTCCCCTTGGTCCCTCATCAAATAATCACCTTTAACACACTCACCTAACCATGGCCCCTTATACCTCACAATAATATTGATTTAATTAAATAAATTGACCCATGTCCCGACAATATTTATTATTTAAATATCCTAATTAAGATAATTCCCACACCACCACCTCACCTTAGACCTATTCTTATTATGTTTCCATAACTAACTAAGACCTACCTAAAACCTAAAAATCAAAGTCTACATTCCCTCTAACCACATTCCCGCCTGTTAGAAACGAAGCTTCCATTCTAATCCGCGGAGGGAAACTAACAAGATCTAAGAAATCAAAGAGATCTATCCATTTTAGTAAACCTAGGAAATCCCGCCCTAACCGACGTTGGTTGCCCTAAACCGCCGCCAGTCAACCCGGAACTGTCGTCAGTTACCATTTATTCCCCAAAAAAACCTTATTTTGATGTTGGCACATTTCTATGAGAAAGAGACAAGATCAGAGCTGCATGCAAGTAGAACCAACATTTGCACATGCATCAGAGCATCCACAGCTAGCATCAGAAGCGACCACAGAGCCATTTGCATTCACTGGAGCATCTCAAGAAGCGCCTTCACCACACCAAACTCCATCCATCTGATCAACTGTCATTACCATCCAACCATCAAACCCTTACAACAGTAAGTATTTTGTTAACCAACATTCATCTACTTTCATTTTAATAAGCTCTGTTACTTCTATTATCAGTTTCTACTTGCACTCACATTCTCCCACCATTTACCTTCATGCAAGTTTGATCATTCCTTCATCCACAGAATTAAATTTCCCATACACGACTAGTAAACACCTTTGAGCATACCTAAGATCCCCATAGACCTTTCTATTGCCCTCTTCATTTCCATTTAGCATCAGATCTGTCCTCACACCAAGATTTTAGTAAGTTTCCTCTACCCCGACCATACCGACGCAGGTTACCCATAACCGTCGCCGGTTTCACTTAAACCGAAATCAGTCATACCAAATTGATGTCAGTCTCTGTGTCTTACCCACAGACAAAGAGCAGAGCCTAAAATACCCACCAAATACCCAAAAGAGCCCAAAACTAGACCCTGACCAGTACTAATACTCTGACAGAGACCTCACCCTTCATATTCAATCATAGCTTAGCCTGTTGTGAACGAATTTGCTTATTGTAGTTGAATTAGATGCCTAAATCATTTTAACTACAGTAGGATTTCAATTATTGTTAACATTGAATTGTTTTAAATAGTGGATTGATAGCCATCTAGGGAGTATCACATTTCTCGGATCTAGCATACGCTAGGCAGTCCACTACATATACTGTTTAACTTTCATTTGGTGGTCTTGTTGTCTATTTTAGGTAGTTCCTCCTAGCCAAAAGGAATCTCTCTTGATCAGTTGTGGATCAAGAAGTCATACGTGTGTAAAAACCTTCATCAAACTTTAACAGGTATTCCTCCTATCCCTTTTACCCTTATCTATTTTGTCAATATTCAAAGAAACGCTCCAAGAATCAGGTGAAACATTTTGGCACGCCCGGTGGGACCCATTCGGTGTTCCTTGCATTTCTTCATTCCTAGGTGAAAAATTACATTTTCTTTCCTTTCTGAAAAGTTCTCACATTAAATTTATCCCCTGGAATATTCTCTTCTTTCTATTGTCTCAAAGAAATCATGTTTTGGTGCTTTAAAATGAACATTTCTTCTCATTCATTTGTACTGCATTAGTGAAAGATCATACTCTCTCCTATTCATCTTTTTGTGTCATCAAATTCAATATTTCAATTTGGGCTAAAAATCAATCGTATTTCATTCTACTTTACTGCATTAGCTCACATTAAAAGAGGGAAACCTATACACTAGAAGTCATTCCCAGATAATGGTTGACAAACGAATCGTTGAAAAACACTTTCTTCATCTCTCTCTCTCTCTCTCCGAGTCTTACCAAACATCACAAAACTGAAAAATACAAAAATTCATAAACAACATCTCACCCAGAAGAAGTTGTAGGTGATCACACGATCACAACACAGTGGGCACCCTGCTCGTTACTTCTATCGAGTCATTATCTTAGAGGACAGTCCTCCCCCGTAATAACATAACCTGAAACCTCTTCTTGTAGATATCCTTCTTCATAGGAAGAATTCCTCACCAAAAACTCTATTCTAAATTTCATGAGTCAGACTTCTAAATAGCATAAGCTGAACAAACATAAAGGAAAGAACACTTTTAGGATCGTATTTTTCTTAGTGTTTCTGCTTGACTTGTGTTTTGAGGTGAGAGGACACGTTCTTCATATTTTTATTTCTCCTTGCACGCTCCTCACCATAGTTGGTGTATTCCAACTTCGTCTGAGTGTGCCTGGAACCTATTTTCATCATTCTCAGTATCCTGGGTTTGATTCCACATTTGATTTTAAATCACAAACACCTTTTCTTCATCTCTGTTTCAATTTCATAGTAACTGGTGTCAGTCCACCGACCGTCGTCGGTTACCCTCTGACCGTCATCAGTTTTACCCAATCGGCATTGGTTTACTTTTCTTTTGGCTAACATACCCAAAAGGACATCTATTTCATAATCTTTATTATTCAGAGTCTTTGTAACTCTCATCATCTTCTCTGTCCTGATAAAATCCATCTACAACTTATCTTCCTGGTAGATTTATCATTCTTTTGCCTTGTTTTGGAAAACTGTTATTTTTCCACAGTGACCGACTGTGGTTATCTTTGACCGACTGTGGATACCTCTGACTGACATCGATTTACCCTAACCGGCATTGGTTAG
This sequence comes from Taxus chinensis, assembly GCA_019776745.2. Taxonomy (NCBI): domain Eukaryota; kingdom Viridiplantae; phylum Streptophyta; class Pinopsida; order Cupressales; family Taxaceae; genus Taxus; species Taxus chinensis. The sequence continues at coordinate 940,397 of CM034151.1, read as the reverse complement.
CTTGTGTAATTTTCTAGCTGACATTTTAACCCAATCTACCTACCACTGCCTGTTTTTCCCTATTTCTGTTATATTTCTATGTCATTTTCAGAAAGTAGTCCTACCAGATCAACACTTGTTCATATAGTGATGACTCATCACCAATCAAACACCCTCATATTCCACGCTAGTTGTCAACCACTCCCACCTATTCCTTCACCACCTTCCATTCTATCACCCATGGAGCCTATCCAACTTATCGCTATCGCCACAGGAGACGAGGAGTTAGCACGACTCCTTAACCAGAACCCTGCCACCTTACAGTTCTATCTTTCCCAATCATCTACTCAAGATTCCTCGAGTCAATTGATATACGGCATGCCCATATCTATCCCCCCGACACTTGTTCCAACTTCTGCATCAACCCCTTCTGGCTCCGTGCTACCCACACATGCTTTTCCCCCAGTCATTTTGCAGCTAGGTCCTATATCTGCTATGACCGCTGCATCTTCCACATCTATTGCACCCGCAACATCCACTATACCTTCATCAACCACCCAGAACATAACCTCATCCGCACCTATTGTCTCACATATACCCATAGCAACACAACCACCCTCGGTGTTAATGGCCCCTACCCATTTTCAAAATATAGTCCTTTCTATTACACAATCCTTATCCCCCATTGCTACTAGGGTTACCTCGACCCTTCCACCTCCATATACGTACTATCAGTAGCCTCCTGTTTCATCTACCATTCATTCTGGGTATGTTCCCCCTATCTCACTCCCTCATTCTCAGCCTACCCATGCGGCATGGCCATATAATGGAATGCTACCTCCATCATATGTCCAACACCAACCCTCTTACGCTACAGGAGGTACCCATCCATCACCACCTACCAATGACCTCATCAAGTTAATGATGGACAATATGTAAATACTAGAGGTATCGGTTTCTGGCTCACGCAACTCTCTCACCTACGATGAAATTTGTAATGAGCCCATACACCCATCCATTCCTATTCGTCAATATCCCGTACATTGGGAAATGCCTAAATTTAACTGCTTCAATAGCAAAGAGGACTCGCAACAGCATTTGCGGTCTTTTACACACGGGTGTTATCTAATCGCCCATGATGACGCTTCGCTCTTGAGGACATTTCCCATGTCTTTGACGAGGCCCACATTAGACTAGTATAGTGGGTTACCTAGACATTCTATCTTCTCATTTAATCAAGTAGCCCAATCCTTCTTGGATCACTTCTCAATCAACATTGTTAAGAAGGTTACCATGACTGACCCCTACTCTATGCATCAATATGATGACAAGTCTATCACAGATTTTGTCGCTTGTTGGCGTAGCCTGATCAATCAACTCACATTCCAATTACCACAGACCGAACTCATAGAGCTCTTCACACGGGATTTTGCTATATATATTTCACCAACCCTATAAGTGCAGACTTTCCAAACCTTTGATGAGGCATTCACCATGGCACAAAAGCTAGAGATTTGGGCCATTGAAGAAAAGAAAATCCAACTATGAAATAAGAATGCAACATTTAAATCAAATGATACCTCTTCTTCTTTGAAACCACAGAATAATTATTCAAAAGCCAAGGGAACCACTAACGCGGTGGTACTCAAGGCCATCCCAGCTCATCCATCAAATTAGGTAAGCCCTCATCTAATCTTTCGCCTGTCTAGACTTTTCAATTCAGACGAGAACAACGGAAATACACCCCAATTGGGGAACCTTATTCTTCTTTTGTAACGAACCATTACACCAAAACCTCGAGGCATTAGTGAAATCCACACATGAGGATCATAACATCCCACCACGCTTCCGTAGAGCCTGACTCGGGCTTGGTTTTAACCCACACTCCCATACATACGAGCCTCGCTTCACCAATGTTTAAGCGTCCCACGGCCCCCGGCTACATGACGTAACCAACTGAGTGGGATTCGAACACGAGTGGTCACTCTTATACCAAATGTAATGAACTATTACACTAAAACCTCAAGGTGTTAGTGAAATCTGCAGATGAGTATCATAACATCTATTTTAGAAAAGCTCATTAAAGCTGGGGCCATTACCCTTCCTCTCGTAAAACCACACACTGGTTTTGATCATGCTCACCCCACACCTACGTGGTACAAAGAGCACAACTTCTACAACTATCATCGGGTAGAAGGTCATAGTGACAACAATTACATCACTTTCAAGAACATTGTCTAGGAAATGCTTGAGAATGGTAAGTTAGTCTTGGATAATCCGAACACACCTACCAATCAAAACCTGTAAATTTTCAAGATTCCATTTCCTAATCACGCCCCTTCTTCTGACCAAACTGGGGATACCTCAACTAATGATAACCACACCCATGAGGTTCATGCTATTTTCAGTGACGTACTAGTTGCTTCCCAGTTGCCTCATATTCCTTCCATAGAGGAAATTGTAGCCCGAAGTCCTCCATCTACATATGAACCCACTTCACCTATTCCTCCACCCACAGAGGAACACCCTTCATCTCCTCCCTCACCTATGAAGGAGCCTCCTATTAACATCGAGACCACTTCACCTTTGGGTTCTCCACCTAGAGATCCATCACCAGCAGTACATCTCTGATCCACAGGAGACGCTTGTTCATCTCCTCCACCCACAGATGAGCACCCATCATCTCCTCCACCTAGCAAAGATCCAGTAGAAATATTGTTACCTCTAGGTGACCATTCTCCATCAGCCACCCAAAATCTTGCCAGCTTACTTTTGGCTCTCTTACCCACAAAGGAAGATGCTAGAAATTTCCCTGTTTCTAAAACACGTTTTACGAGAATCACCATTAGATCCACATCGACCTCACCCACAATAGTACTATTCACATGCTTAGCTGATCACCTGATTACGTGGATAGATAATTACTTTGGGGGCATCTTCTACTTCTTGTCTCAACACAAATGAAGATGTCACTCGTTGACACCTCCACTATCTATCCAAAAGTGTTTTGGTTAACCAAACCAAACAAAACCACAACTATCAAAAATTCTCCCACGATACCACTCATGGCTCAACTCACACCTCTACCCATAACCCAACATGCATCTACATCCAAACCCACACCTACATCATCTTCCTTGCCTAAACCTATTACTACTTTAGGGGTCATCCCAACAACTATCCTTACTCATCCACCCATCAAATTAGATTTAGCTACGTCCTCCAAAACTAACACAAAACTTAACCCAGCCCCTAAAAATAAGAACCAATCCCCTAGATCTCATACCCCAACCTCGCCAATCACACCCTTATCACCTTCACCCTTTCCATCCCTCTTAGGACCTCACCCCTCGACCTTGGCTAAGAAACCCCCATCCACCAGTAAACCAAGAACACAACAACCCATTTCCCCATCGCAGGCCTCTAATATACCCAAGCTCCCCACACAACCTCTGCCCACACCTGTAAAATTTTTACCACCCATACCTCCAATACCATCAATAACTTATTCGCTACCCAAAACACTTTCTTCCCTTTCCCTCACACCTCCTGCACAACCTACGCCATCTACCTCCACAACACCTTGGTTAGCCCTATGGGTAACCCGCCCTCTTCCACCATCCACTTTTCCCTCTACATCTCGTGCACCCATATCACCTTTACCCAAGAAGGTGCAACCTAAAGGTAAAAATCCGCTACCCTCCAATAAGGTAGTTAAACCCACCACACACTCTGTTGCCAGTTCATCTACCTTGCCTCTGCCCAAGCAAATACGACCAACACCTAAGACCAAACCAACACCCAATATCATATCCCAACCCACTCCCTCTCTTGCAAATACTCTTCCTATACAGTCAGCCACACCTACACCCAAACCCACATTCACCTCCCATTGTGATCCACTAGCGGGATCCTATGCCAAAATCTTAACCAATCTCCTCGAAATTTCTATCATCACATTACCACCTCTTAGACCTTACGACCGACTCAACCCCAAACCAAAAGGGTTTGACAAAACCAAGATTTTTGCCTACCATCATGTGCTAGGGCACGATGTAGAGAACTGTAAGGCTTTGAAAACCGCTTTGATCTAGTTGTGTCTTCCAGAGGAAAACTTTGATGATGATGACTTTCTTGATGAGGACCCCATTTCGCCAGCACCCATTTCCACAGTTCGTCCCTCCTTGCCTACTTAGCGACCAAAACCTCCACCCACACAACTCTTAGAGCCATCCCTAAGATTTGAAATTAATATGGTTCGTATCATAGAACTCGCCAAACCTCTACCCAAATGTCAGTGTGCCCAAATCATTTCACAAGGTTCCTTCCCACCTCTTGGCTTCTGCCCTTCCTGTCGTTACAATTTTCACGGCTCACCTACTTCACCTACCTCCCTACCTCAAATCAACATGATCCACCTTGCCACCTGTGCTTAGAAGGACAAAGGAAAGGAAAAGGTAACTGACCCACCAACCAACGCTATACCCAACATACCATCTGCACCCACACCTAAAATCACTATCTGTGGCCCCACATATCCTATTTCTAATGGGGTTACACATCATGCGATGCTCAAACAATTACACCAATCCTCCCTTAAAATGTCCCTATATGACCTCATCCAAACCTCTAAACCCCATCACCAAGCTCTCATGGAGGTTCTTCAATCTATTCAGGTTTTACCCAATGACCCTACACCCTTACCCTCCATTATCACACCTCATCATGTAGCCCCTCTCACCAAATTACCATCTTCTTCTACACCTCCACCTACTCACCAAGTAGCCACGCTCAGCTTCTTAGATAAAGAGATCGCACCACACCAAACCGATAACCTTGATCTAGCCCTTTTCATCTCCATCCATATTGATAATATACATGTACGACGCGTTATGATCGACGGGGGTGCTAGCATGAACATCCTCTCCTCCATATTCGACCAACGCACGACCTAACAAGAATGCATAACTATCATCATGTTTGGTTTAGTTAAGACGTATCCTTCTACGCTGGCAACGTTTCATCCTCCTGTTTGCGTGGGGACCCCGTATTGTTCCGGAATTATTTATTGTTTGGAGGGGGAATTTGAATCTAACTGTGCTCCGTCGGCCAAGTAGACCCTGGATTCGTGTCATGGGTTGCGTTCCTTCCACTTTACACCGTTGTGTAAAGATTCAGCATGAAGGACACACCTAGACCATTCTAGATGACTCTCACCTTTCAAAACCTGTAACATGCTTTATCGACCCAATGACGTGCTCATACCTATTAAGGTGTCTACCTCCATGACCACTTCCTCTTCACTTACACCTCTACTCACCAGTGCCACCGCTACCTCAACCGTACCTATATCCTCCATTCCTACAATTTCCATGACCTCCACGGCCAACTCGTTAGCCTCCAAATTAGTTGGCTCCACCCCCGATCCAACTGCCAACACATCGTCTATTCTAGCTACCCACATGTCGACCACCGATACCTTGGAAGGCATTTTTCAATGCCTCACTCTGGGGGAATATCGTCTATATAATGTCAACACATTCCTTATTCCACAAGAGTATGGAAGTCTTCACCAACACCCTCACTACAATCATTGCATAGGAGAGTGTCTCCTTTACGGTCCTCCCCACCTTCGCACCAATCTCACTTATGGGGGACTTAATACTTCCACTCATATACCCAAACCACCATCACAAACCCGCCCCTTTTCTGCCAACCTCCAGTCACTCACCAATCACCGCTTTGCCCACAACTTCTTGCACCGATGTGCATGGAAGGGTTTTGGTTTTGGCTTTTACGAGCAAGGCCATCACATTGTTATTCCATGTACTACCTGTAAACATAACGACCTTAGTGGTATCGGCTTTGCTGAACTATCTACCAAGAAGGCTCGAATTGAACTCATTGAGGACATCGAGCCTTCTCCACCTCCATCACCACCTTCATCGATAGAGTCGATGGATCTAAAATCCATTCCTCCTAACTTTGTTTTTTCATAAACACCATTTCCTTGGGGCCTTTGACTTATCAATGTGAGGGCGAGGCCCCCTCCTCTCTTCTCTTTTTGTATCCTGAAATGATCGATGACGATACACCTTCTATTAATGTCATTCAATGTCGGGATGATGAATCTATACTCACCTACCTCAGTGCAGAAGACTCATATATTCATCGATCGTTACCATATAAGACGCAAACCATGTTGAATGAATTGACTATCGAAATCAACATCCATACTCAGGATGACCTGCACATTTTAAAGATCGGCCAATCTTTAGATATTGCTGAATAGGAAGCCATCACTTCTTTTCTCAAAAACCATAACCATGCTTTCACTTGGTCTTACGTTAACATGCATGGTATTTACCCCACCATAGTGGTCCACAATATCGTAACCATTCCTGATGCCAAACCTGTAAAACAAAAGCTGAGGAAAATGCACCCTCGCATTACTCTTCTGGTTAAAGAAGAACTTCAGCGCCTTCTTTCTGTTTCCTTCGTCTTACCCATTGATTATCCCCGATGGACTTATATCATTGTCCCTATCACTAAGGCAACAGAGGGACTTTGCATTTGCACAGATTTCCATGACCTCAACCTAGCTTTCCCAAAAGACGACTTTCCTCTACCCGGTATTGACCAGCTGGTTGACCTTACTGCTGGTCATGAGATGCTATCACTCATGGATGGCTTCTTGAGCTATAACCAAATCTTGCTTGCCCCAGAAGATCAACATAAAACCACATTCATCACCCCTTGGGGGACCTTCTGCTATCGAGTCATTCCTTTTGGCCTTAAAAACGCTGGTGCCACATATTAGCGGGCTATGACTTACATATTCCATGACATCATGCACCGTATATTGGAAGATTACATAGACGATATCCTTGCCAAATCTAAATGCTGCTCTGAGAACCTCACCGTCCTAAAAACCATCTTTTACCACCTCATTAAGTATTGTGTTCGCCTTCAGCCCAAGAAGTGTGTCTTCGCGGTTCTCTCGGGAAAGCTCCTAGGATTTATCATCTCCTTATGTTATATAGAGTTTGACCCTACTAAATTCAACGCCATTCTCAAAATGCCTCTACCCAGTAACCTACAGAAACTCCGTAGCCTGCAAGGTAAGTTATAGTCTATTCGTCGTTTCATTTTGCTACTTTCTGATCAATGTCAGCCATTTCATCATCTTCTCAAAAAGGATGTCTCTTTTAAATGGGATGATGATTGCCACAAAGCTTTTAAGGCCTTAAAACAATACCTTCTCCAACCACCCGTACTCATTCCACCTAAAGACGATCAACCCTTCTACCTATACATCTATACTACCGATCACTCCTTGGGGGCCATGCTCGTTCATCGCAATGAACAACATAGGGAGAAAGCGGTTTATTACATAAGCCATACTCTTCTAGACTACGAAACCCAATGCACCCATGCTGAAAAACTTTTCTTAGCCTTAGTTTTTGTTGCCACCAAACTCCACCATGACCTACTTAACCAAGAAACCTATGTTGTGACCAAAACCAACCCCTTACACTTCATGTATGCCAAACTTTACCAAAATCAATGGGCTGCACGTTGGCTTATTCTTCTGGCCAACCTTGACCTCGAATTCATCCATCAAAATTCCATCAAGGGCCAAGCTATTTCTGACCAATTGGCCGACTCACCTATTTCTGGGGATAAACCCTCTAACTTTGACTTTCCAGATGAATCTATTGTTACCCTTTCCCTGGACGAATCCGCTTACCAAATGACACTCTTCTTCGATGGTTTTAAGTGTCAGTGTGGGGTGGGGCTAGTGTTATCCTCATTCTGCTGGATGGTGAACCCATGCCTTTGTATTTCAAATTTGATTTTGATTGTACAAAAAATATTGTTGAATACGAAGCACTCGTATTGGGTCTCCAAGTTGTTTATGCCTTAGATGTTAAGTCAATCAACATTTTTGGCCATTCTCAATTGGTCATAAACCAAGTCAATGGTATATACCAGTGTCATAATGAGATACTTCAAAATTATAAGAATCATGTGGACATACTTTTGACCACCTTCGACTGTTACGCCCTTTAGACCATCCCACGTTCTACCAACAAATTTGCAGATACCATGGCCTACTTGGCTTCTCAGATACCCGCTTTGCCCGCCGACTCTAAAATCTTTGTAACCATACAAAGAGTCCAATCACCCTCTTATTTACCTCGTGAAGTTTAATCTATCGGAACCGCCACTCCCGAACTGAGTGAGCTTTGGTATAAAAAATACTCAGACTATCTTTCCCTCTCCATCTTACCTCCTTACCTCACTTGTAATGGACAACACGTTTTTCTCAAAAGAGTCTCTCGTTACGTCATCATGGGTGGCCTTCTATATAAGTGTGGCTTTGATAGTATTCTCTTACGGTGCCTTATGAGTTCTGAAATTCCCTATACCATTAAGGAATTTCATGATGGCATATGTGGAGGCCACTTCAGTGGTCTCACAGTTGCTAAGTGTATTCTTCGCCTAGGCTATTACTGGCCGACCCTTAACCATGATTATTTTGACTATGTTAAACTTTGTGTAAAATTCCAACAACATGCTAACCTTCATCATACACCCAATCATTCCTTACAGGTCACCCATGACCTTTGGCCCTTCTCTCAATGGGGTTTGGATCTTGTCGGAGAAATCAATCTCCATTCTTCCCAGCAACATCAATGGATAATCACCGCTACCAAATATTACACCAAATGGGTTGAAGCCATACCTCTCATCTCCACAAAAGATGAGAAAATATGTGAGTTCATCAATCATCACATTATCCTGTCGCTTTGGTGTTCCACATCTCCTCATCACTGATAACAGAAATAAATTCAAAAATATAACCTTGCGAAAACTTTACGACACATTCAACATTCAGCTCAGTTTCTCGTCACCTTATTACCCACAAACCAATGGCCAAGTTGAATCCACTAATAAAACCCTGAAAAAAATTATCATGAAAGTGGTTAACGATACTGGGAAGGACTGGCATACACACATTCCTTTCTCCCTGTGGGCGTACCATACTAGTATTCGCACTTCCACTGCTGCCACTCCTTTTTCTCTAGTCTATGGTACAAAGGCTATTCTGCCTCTCGAAGTCAAAATTCCATCGCTTCGTATTTCACTCTATGACATGCTCAATGGTGATGACTTTCACCAGGGCCGTTTAGCACAACTTGAGATATTAGACAAATGTCGTCTTAATGCTCTTGACCATCTCCAAGTTTACCAAAAACGTATCAAACATGCCTATGACAAATGTGTTCATGAACGAACCTTCCAAGTCGGTGATCTCATCCTGAAGGAAAATCAACATGTAACCAAAGTGAAAAAAAGTAAACGGGGAAAATTTACTTCTAATTAGCTTGGAACATACATCGTGACTCATGTTTATGGATCAGGTGCTTATCGTTTATCTTCACTTGACGGTAAACCTTAACCTTAGACCCTTAATGCCTTGCATCTTCGACCATTCTACTGTTGACATTCAGTCCTACCTCACCTTCTACCACTTTTCATCCTCATCCCTTGAGCGTTATTCACTTTCCTCCTTTCATTATTCCATCCCTAACGATTAAACAAGAATCATGTGCATACTCGTTACTCTTTTACCCTCTCTTCAATATGTGTACCACGGCGCTACACATGGCATGATTCTGAACAAGAATCTGATTCTTCACCTTCGTCTTGTCCATGACTTAAAAGCCCTCACATGGGATCCAAATCCTTGAGTCAAACTTCTAATCAAAATATGACTCCCTCAAAAAGGACATCTTTCTCTCTACATCGCTGTTGTAAATAGAATGCTCCCTCGAAGGACAACTATGTAAACCCTGCTTAAAAAAAATTGGCTTAGGGTTTGATGGATGATATGTTTTCATGCTTTGTTTTGAGTTTGGAATAGGGTTGTGTATGCTCTTCTCTTGTACCTAGTGTGATCTTGAGAATCAAAAACACCTTTAAACCACTTTTTGCTTCTTGGGAGTAAGTAGGAACAATCATCCTTTATTTTTTTTGCTTAAGGTAACAAACTTTCATGTTTTGACATATGTTTGATCTTTTAGTTTAAGATATTTTTCACTTGATAAATAATCAAGGCTAAAATTTGTGTATGCTCTTCCCTTGCACCTAGTGTGATGTTGGGAATCAAAAGCAATTTTAGTCTTTCATTAAGATGCACTTGGATTAATTGGGAATAAAACTTACCCTGTAAATTTTTATGGTAATTAGTTGATTTAAAAGCTTTTCATTTCTATTTAGTTAGATTATTTGTTGTGTATGCTTTTCTCTTACACCTAGTGTGATCTTGATAAACAAAAACAACACTTAATCCTATTTCTATGATATTGTGAATCTTTTTGAACTACTAACCATTTGTGTGAATGACCTAATGCTAGTCAAAGAAAGAAGGGATCTCTTCAAACCAAATACTAACATTCATGTGTATTGTAGGTTGTCATTGGTGGTCTAAACCAAATTACTTAATCAAAAATATAAAAAACACACCACAATCATCACATTGTATTTGCAGTTTTAGTTAAGATTTATATGTCTTCTTATCTAGGACATACCCCTTTGGCATAAGCCTTAAGCTATAAAAATGGGGGTGGTCCTAGGAACCCTAAATTAGTTCACGCAAGAGGGAACCTTGTGAACGAAACAGGAAAGTGATCAACACTACCGACTTGTCTAGTATGCCTTGGTGAGATTAGAATCAAAGATATTTGCATCACAACCCCAGTGATACTCCTTGGGAAAACCTTAGTAAATCAAGCTCGTCATAGATATCTTGTGACACCTAGAGAGAGAGAGAACCACCTAGGAAGCTTGTCGGCTTGGAGCCATTGTTTTTGTCTTAGTTAGTATACATGAGAGCTCTCACAAAGTGAAAATTTTGTTAGATTCAAACTCTTGTTTTTTAAACATGGGAAATAATATCTTAAATTTGAAACCGCATGATTTTCATCATGAAATCTACTTAGTGTCATTTTTTTCCTTGTTTTTCACTTGTCTTAAGACAAGGTGAAACTCTGCCAAAATAACACCAAGTTTATTTTAACACCACTTGGTCTACACCCTTGTTTTTTTGCTGCCCATTTTTGGACAAAAGGAAACAACATATACGGATACCACTAGATATTGCTTGTCCACAACTTTTGTATTCTACTTGCATGAGTAGGTTGCAATAACGGAGTGCAAGTTTTGAAAGTGTGCATGGCATGTACTCACGATCTAGGAGGACCCCTTGTCTCAAAAATCCATATTTGAGACTTATTATCATCATAGTTAGGTGATATATTTATTGTCTTCTTTTTATTTGTTACACTGCCCACATTGTAGCCATACAATTGAGATATTTACATCTTGTTTCCATTGTGAAATTAGAACAAAATCTATATATTGTAGGGTTACGTTGCTCGCACACATAACAATTTCTTGATATACTTAGACATAGTTTTTACACCCTAGCATTGTCTTGAGTTTTGTGAGTGTTGAGATTACTTTGTTAGCATAGCTATAGTGTCATTTTGATACTAAAATATTTCTTTCTCGTAAATTTTGATTACGTGTCCAAATAGCATTGTTACGCTACTCACATTTGTATCATCCATTTTACAAAGGTTAGACTTTGTTAGTGTTTAGAAACTGGATTTTAGTATATCTTGTTAGAAGATCACATCAACATTATCTTACCATTTAGGCCTTGTTTGTTGCAAACTTGACCTAACTAGTGATATTGTGTTGTTAGTATTTGGTTGCAAACATATCTAGACGAATCATAGGGAGTAACCTTTTGGGTGTGGCTAAAGTTAAGAATTTTACATCATTGTATTGTTCTAGAAAAACTTGTGTCAAATATTACCTTGTTGGGGTAGCTTATTGTTTATTATTTGGTTTTTAGGTCACATTGACCTAGTGGGTTTGTGGCTATTCTATAGTCACCATTCTTTTAGACAACATTAGCGTCGTTATGATGTCAAAATTTGACTAAGGTCCTTTTTTAGTAAACCTTAGTGGAAGTATGTCACATTGTACCTCCTATTTCGAGTATGCCTACTACGAGAATGGGATCCCAAAGATTAGAAGCCGATATATTTGGAGGTGACAACCCTCTTTTAGAGGATAATCTCACTGTTGACCATAGTGGTGGAGAAGAGGATTCTCCTCATATGAATCTAGAACATCGTCCTGCCAATTTTGACGATTACATTTTCGAAAACAAACATGAGGTTCTTATGCATGTTATGGAACTAGGAGCTAAGTTACCTTCGACAGTAGACCCTTCTCTCCTTGCCAGAATGATTCATGGAGAAGAGGAAATAGATCAACCTCATCGTACCATCAATGAAATTTTAAATCCAAGCCATGCCTCTACTTATATACCACAGAATAATGAGGAGGTGCCATTTGAAAACGATGGAGATTATCAGATACCTCTTATTAGAATGCATTGTGAAGACAATGAGGAACATGTTCATCATGCACAACCTCCCCCTAATGAAAATATTCATGAAATACCTATTTAAGAGGTGACATTAGAGCAACAAGTCGAAGCCCTCACTCGCCAATTGGCAAGTTTTGCATCCCATATACAAAGGGAACAACCCAAAGTTTTGAAACAAGACATACCAAAGGCAAAACCTAAGGCTTCATTTCAAGAGTTCAATATACACTCCTCGATGGGAGGCACAAAGAGATCCTTATGAAGATATTCTCGTAACAAAGAGGGGTGGAAATACACCTAGATTTAATCCTACGTATAGACCTGCACCACCCACACAAGATCTACTTTTCAAGCAAGAGTGGTTAGCTTGTGGAGCTTGTTTTCATGTGAGAAAGTGTTAAAGACTGTACACTAAGATTATTGTAAAATTTCCATAGTTGTCTCACCGGGGTTCGGGGCTGGGACGGGCCCCGAGCGGGGATCGAGGGGCGGTAGCCCCCAATAGCAGGGGTTCGGGAGCGCAGCCGCTGAAAGTTTTTTTTTGGGCCTTAAAACGTGCCTGATATATCGGGAAACATGATTTTCTCATATGGGTGGGATTTTTGACCCATAGGTTTATGGGACGGTTTTGGCCCATGGTTTTAATACCCACAGTTTTATAAAAATGCTTAAGCAGTTGTCTACTTATATGGTTTTATGCATATGGTAGGTATTATGTAACATTGCAAATGTGTTTTGAATTCGGCTGTGAATTCTGTAGAGTTTGTTGAGCATAGCTCCAAACAGATCCGGGTATTGTATTGAGAGAGCGGTGGCTTGTAATAAAATCTGAGCAAGTGATTCTTGGTGGATGTAGCCCAAATTGGGTGAACCACGTTAAATACTGTCTCTTTGTGTTGTGTTATTTTATTCTGTAATTTTATTTGAGATCTATAATATTTACTGCATATTAGTTTCTACTGATGCGATTATGTGAGGGATTATCCCGCATATTTTATCCCTTATCTCCTAACACAACTATGAAGAATGACCTTCAAACATTACAAGAGGGCCGAACCGATAACAATAACAAGAAATATCGGTTTGATGAGTTATGTCCCTACCCATTTGACTAAGCCATGCTACAGGTACCATTCCCAAGACACTTTGATTTTCCAAAATTTGACAAGTATAAGGGAAAAGGTGACCCTCGTGACCATATTAAATATTTGTATATGGCATGTCAAGAGGTGGCATTCAACAACAATTATCTTATGCGCCTCTTTATGTGAAGTTTAGGACCAATGACGCTATAATGGTTTGTACACATCCCTAAGGGATCCATATCAACATGGCCAGAACTAGTAGAAAGTTTGTATTTGTTCCCAACCTCCATCCATACATTACGTTCCACTTGCAAATTGATTTTGGCAACACATTTGAAGAGGTCATCGAAAAAGGGAGTCGAATTGAAAAAGTGTTGTTAACTAGGGGGACTCTAAAACCTTTTTCCTGTGATCATAACAATTTGAAATCTAACGATAAAACAAAAATGTCATTTGTGATGGGATAGTATATTCTAAGCGGGTGCAAGTTTTTCATAACCATGCAACTTCAAAGCTTGTAAAAGGCAATCCACCTATGTAGTATAAACATCATACTTTCACTCCTCTATCTGACTCAATGTCATCAATACTAAAATAGATAGAGGCGGTTAATATGGTTAGATATCTTGAAACTACGCCTTATGACGATGACGTGCCTAAACCATCATGGTTTAGAGATAATTAATATTTCCAATTCCTCCACATTAAAGATCACAAAACAGATAACTGTTTGAAGTTGCAGCACTACATCCAAGACTTAATCGAAAGTGGCGATGTGGAGATGCATTCATCCACTCCTAACATATCCTCCAATATGAATAATTTTCCTAAACATAATCAAGACAAGAATGCAAATTATGTGTCTAATGAGGAGAATCATTTTGATGCTCTCATTGGTTGTGTAGATACACCTGTTGAACATGTCAACACAATAACCCTTGTGATATCCCCTGGATTATCTATGTCTAGGCATGTGATGAAAAAGACAGATTATTATGCAGTTTCGCATACTTATGATAGTAAGGAACCCAGGTTCAGCATTCCCATCAAACGATGCCTATCAAAACTAGACCTCATTTGATTCTTCGCGCTAAAGAACCCGTTCACTTACTTCTTCCCCCATCTTCAACTCATGGTAAGTGGTATGATTTTGATTCTTATGATTCTTCCAAAGATTCCAATCCCAATGATTATTAGTCTTTTGATTCTTCTAAATATTCCAATCTGAATTATTCCTCTCATACGACTCCTAAGTCATAGTCCTCCCTGTCTTCGCAAGACCCCATTTCTTAGTCACCTCAACAACCCCTTCTTCCGTCAAAGAGCTCTCTGACTCAAATTCCTAATCAATCATCCAAGTTGACTCCCATGTCACATTAATGTAATCAACCTCTTGTGGTTGAACAACTATCCACAATGATTGATTCATTTCAAAATGAAGAAGCCATTAGAGAATTTATGACAGTACATGAAGACATTCCTCTAGAAGTTTACAAGCAAGAAACCTCTTTAGACCTCGATATGTCGTTTGCATATTGGGAGGAAGAGATTGATGCCTTTTGACATAAAACTGAGGAAGACCCTAAGATCATGTTCACGTATTATGAGGAAAAGATTGATGTCTTTTGTCAGAAAACAAAGGAAGACCCTAAGATCATCGAACATGATCCTCCTATGATTCTTTCGTCTTCACATTCTTCATTAGGCAATGAAATGCTTAGGTCTAGCATTGATCCACGACCTATCTTCTCATTACCTAATCATTCTTTATCTATCAGGATTCCTCCATCACAATCTTACCTTGGGTCACCACTAGGTAGCCCATCGTCTTCTTCTATATATGGGCCACCTTCAAGTAGCCCCACATCATCTATATGTGGCTCACCTCCTAGAAATCCATCTTTGTCTATACTAGGGGCACATCTTAAAATTCCCTCATCTTCGGTTCTTGGCCCATGTCCTAGTAGCCCATCTTCTTCTATATATGGGACACCTCTAGGTAGTCCATATTTTATCTATGGGACGCCACCAGACATTCCTTCATCTTCAATCTTAGGGCCACATCCTTGTAGTCCTTTATCTTCAATCTATGGGACACCTCTTGGTAGCCCATCCTCTTTAATTCTTGGACCGTATCCTTCACATCCCTTACATTGTCATTCTATCAATGATTGTGGAAAACCCACCATCATTTCTCACATCAATTCTATTCGTCCACTTTCTTCTCCCACTTCTCGAGGTCAGAAAAGTCACGTTATAGCTTATAAGAAACCAAAACGGTTCCTTCATCAGACTCAAATTAATAATTCCAAGAGCTCCAAATCTCACAACAATTTAAACAATCTTAAAGTTCATAATCAAATGTGCTTAAAAAATGCACATCAATGATATGGTGTAAAGTGCAAAACCTTTGGATTGGGACCTCAAGCTCTCGCATACAACATCCACATTTCATGATAAATCGTAGTCATCTATTGAGTATGAGCTCACCACGATCATTGAGACCAAAGATAATATTACTCTTGATAAGCAAACACGCCTAGTCTTCATTATCAAGGAAATCGCTAACATTATTCTTGGATCGTATCACGCCAAGTGACCTTGTCGGTCCCACCTTTCAAAAAATACAAAATACAAAAAATGAGAAAACATTTGAAAAAATAAAAGGTAAATGAACACACATTGCAATCAAGTATTGCATACACATGGATGTTCTTTCTTCCCTTCTTTTCTTTTCTTCTGCAAGTCTTCCTACCATTTTCATCCCTTCGATGATATTTTGGTTAGCCTATTTGCACGCATTTTGCAAAATTTATCTCTATGGTATCCATTTGGCCTTGGTCTTTTATCATTTTGGTAAATTAAAGAACGATTGACCTCTTAGAGATCCTATCAAAATCAACATCTAAAAAAACTTGTTGCGAAGAAATTTTGGATATATTTGTCGACACTAGCCAATTTCGTCATCGCAATCACTTGCACCTCCTTTCATCAAGCCATCGGTGGTTCTTAACCCCTTGTCAAACAAGAGAGCTGAAATAAGTTTTTAGAAAGAAAACAAATCAACAAAATAAAAAAGCACAAAGTTGAAAGCAAACGCTAAAAGCAAGAGTAAATTGACATATAACTCTCTCTTGGGGTATTTCCAATAATCTCTACTGGGGCTATGGACACTTGATTGGCAATAGACAAATGTTGCGATTAGAATCAATTGCATCTACGTCAGGGCTATGCATGCTTGGATGGTAGTGGAGCAATATACGACTTTTCTTCCACAATCCATTAAAAAAATCAACTTTGAAAAATAAATCATTCCTACACACTATTTAGGGTGTCTTCACTTATTGTCTATCAAATGTTCCCTCCAAGATGTAATAAATTTCCACGTGCACACATTGGATCTCTATGAGAAAACAAGATTAGTATGTTACCAAGTGTCTTTTTTTGGACCTTGTTCAAACTCTTACTCTAGTCCGTATCTTATCTCATGATTCGTGCCTTTGGCTAATCTCTTCTTCATCGCAAGGCTTCTAAGCTACTATCATTTACGTTTGTTATTCTTCTGCTTCATTCAGAACATCCATGTGTATAAGATTTCCTTTTCTCATGTTTGTGGGCACCTTTGTCCCCTTTCTCAAAACAATCTGCCACTTCTTTCTATCATGTGCTTCTTGGCCAACTTACGCTGGGGGCATCCTCGCTCCTTCCTAGCACGTCATTGGGTTATGGTCATCATCATGTTGAACCTATCCATATTGACCCTAATCCAACTTCTGCGTGTAAAGAGTTTGTCGTCAAATATTCCCATCTAACGCTGGGGCAATTTCAAATCTTCACTTTCTTGCGCATACGCTTGGTAATTTGCCCTTGTACATTCCATATGTTGCTGGGGACATCCATGTTTCTTCGTTTCCTGTACATATCTTCAGAAAACTTCTAGAAAATAAAAAACATTCAAATATGTTTCAAAAATAAAAAACATTCAAATATGTTAGTTGGATAAGTCAAAACATTTAAATAAACATAAAAAACCAAAACAAATTGGTAAAACAAACTCAAAAGATAAAACAAATTGGTAATAAAAATTCAAAAACCCAAATTTATCTTACCATTGCGTCGTTCGCTTTGATACATTTCCAACACAAAAAAACGGAGTCATTTCAAGGTCGGGAGCAAAAGTTATGCCCTCCAAAAGATAGGTAATGCATTTAGTGTTGCATAGGTTCCCAGGCGCCCATGTTGAACACTGGCAACATAGGCACCCAAGCGCCCATGTTGTAGTCAAAAAATTCAAAAATGAGCAAAACATTGCCAACACAAGTGCTCAAGCGCCCATGCTGCAGTCAAAAAAATTTAAAAATACAAAATGCATGCCAACATAGGTGCCCAAGCACCCATGTTGCAGTCAAAAATTTTAAAAATGTAAAATGCATGCCAGCACAAGTGTCCATGCTGCACAGCACAGACACTCCCTTGAGTGCATACGCGCACCCAACATTGCGCAAACCATAATGTTTGCTCTCAACCTCGAAATGACTCCCTTTTTTTTGCGTTGGAAAGGTATTGAAGCAAGCTACACAATGGTAACATTAATTTTGGCTTTAGATTTACCAAAAAATTGTGGTTTTTCATTTTTTAAATGGCGTACATACAGCTGAAACCCTGTATCACTGACATCGTCCTCGAACATCAAAATTGGTCCTAAAAAACATATTTCTAATGTTCTTGCTTATTCTTGTCTCAAACGACTCACAGATCATTGTTATCTACCTCCATTAACAAAATTTTGACTGCATGTTATGTCAGTACTCCCGTGCAATAGTGAGTTGTCAGAGACTGTGTCGTAGCGCATGAATCTTTTCCATGGGACTACTTGTGTCCTTCGTTATTCCCTTGCATGCGTCATTGCTTGGAGCACCATTTTCAACCCTTTTCGTTACAACACGAACATTCGAGAACTACAACTTGATTAAAAAACATTGGCGCAACTGTCTTAAACGTTGTTTGTTTGAGTGCGTGTGATTGTACTTGATTTTCTGTTAGGTTAGTTGGTTTACTTTCTCGTATTGCATTGCATTTTGTATGTTGAATGGAGCTAAATATTATTTTACTTTCTCGTATTACATTACATTGTGTATGTTACATTTGAGTTAGATATCATTTTACTTTCTTGTATTGCATTGCATTATGTATGTTGCATGGAGTTACGTAGCAATGGACAAATGTTAAGTAATTTAACTTATCATGTTATCTTACATTTTTGTTCATTTCAATAAAGGTTGATGATGTAGACCTAGGGGCAAAATGATATAAACAAGTTGCTTATTGAAAGGTTGGATGCAAAGATTCAGCTTGTCCTATATTTCGCCATTAATCATTTCTTCTCTATTATCATTTATTACCACTACTAATTTTTCTTCCAAATCACCCGGGGCAATAAACAACTAGGTTTATCCCTATCCTTATTCCTTCTCAATACCTAAGGGTTTCGCGTCAGTTCTAACCTATTTTCTTCTATCCATTTCAATCATATTTTTGATCGTCGATTGACTTCTTCTATCACCCCATCGACACTCGAGGGGGCATCCTTCATTCCACTAATTTTTCTTCAAAAATTTACTTGCTTATGCTTGTCTACTATATTTGAAGTGAAGTCACTTACTTTACCTCCAACAGGGGCAAATGTAGACACCTAAATTCTGCTTTTGCAATCTTATCGACAAACGTACGCAAATCACTCTCATTTTTGCCAAATTAATTATAATTAGTGGTTTTTGCTGATTAACTAACGTTCCTTACCAATTTAGTCAATTAACACCACGTTGTTGATTGCGTAACCCCTTTCGCATTCAGGATGTTAGTTTACGACGAATCGTAAGTCAAAATCCTCTTCAAAACAAAGAATTAGCGATTATAGGCTAATTAAGCATATTCTGCCCTTGATTTGATCAATATGCCCTAATATTGACTCAAATCCCTCTTCCAACCACTCAAAATCACCCCATTCACCTCCACAACGTCTCAACAAGCTTCAAAAGCTTATCCTAACCTTCTAGTTGACCCTAAGTGGTCGATTAAGGCTCCCTACCTCTTAATCACTTGATAATTCACTAATTGTGATTAGCAAGGCCTAATCATGATTAACAATTCTAATCTAATTTGGGGCTTTTAGTTCCACATGCGCCAAAATACGAGTTTCTCCCAAACGGAACACTATAAAAAGAGTGCACCTCATTCCTTTATACTTTACACCATGCTTTGATTTGCATCTCATGTAATACATGTGATTCATAGTCAAGTTCAAACCCTTGCCTAAAGCGTTCAACAAGGTTAGTAGATGAAGAATCTAAAGTGACTTAACAAGTCATTTAGAGAGGTCATTTCACCATTGTTTGAAGTAGCAACCATAACCATTTGATTGCCTTCTTAGATCTATTTAGGCCCATGTTAGGTAATTTAAACATATTAGTAGGCATGTTTAATTAAATATTGCATTGTTTTCATACTAGTTAAGCATTCCCTTTAACTTCTATCTTAATGTTACATTCCTAGATTTAGAATCCTTAGCTATTTGGTGGCAATGGTGTTAGCCTTCCTTGACTAGTTTTGTTATTTGCTTTATAAAGTTTAAGGTGCTCTCAATGAGTTACTTAAAGCATTGGATTCACACGTCGAGAAATTTCCAAATAAAAATAAGGCGTTCATATAGTGTCATTCAAGATTGTAATAGTGTGAGGGTTCACTTCTATGGACAACATATCAATAATACATAAAAAAATACTAAATAACTAAACATTACATAATAATAATTGTTTACATTTAAGAACCGATTCATAATTACAAAATTAACGAGAAGTAAAAAACTTAATTTCAAGGAGAGTTTGGACTAAGATAGTGAAGAACAATAAAAATAATAGTTTTAAAGAGGGTTTAAAATAAAGTAGTGAAGAACTGCCATCACGGTAAGTGAAAAATATTATATTTCATGAGAGATGAATTGTTTGGTTGTTACATTATATCCGACACTAAAATAGTTCAAAATGATAGGAAATGTGCTCTCGTAGATTTCCAAGTAAATTTCTTGAATGAATCTAAGTGAATATTTTTTTCCTCTAGTATGATAATTTAAATCTAAACCTAATATACTATATACTATGATAATTAATATACTATATTCATATATTATTATATTTGAAGAATATTAATTATTAAATTATATTAGTAATAATTTGTATTAGATTAAATAATAAATTAAAATTGCAATCAGAGGACAAAATAATATTGTTGTGGGATTGGGTGATGAATAATTGTAATTTCAATTATTACTTTCTTTTGGCATAAAGGCGATGCTTACTACAAATTTATGGATTGAAGCAAGTCTTATAAATGTGCACTTGGATTTGTTCGAATCATTGTCTACAAACCAATAATGAGACTCCTTGAGGTTCAATTCGTTAACTACATATGTATTCTTTTTATCGATAAAACTCCAACTACAATTCCAATCACCCTTATAGAAAGGGGTCATGTCTATTGATTACCCTTTGAAATTGGCATGGGAATTGACAATCCGCACATCACAAGGCCTAATAGTTAACAAAGCGATGATTGATATAGAACATATAAAAAGATGAGATTCACCTATTGTTGCTATATTCCGTGTTAAGTCATTCCAAGAATTGAGGGTCTCATTGCTTTTTACATATGACCAGAATGAGAAATAGAATAATGGAAAAGGAATAAATAAAAGAAAAAAAGAATAAATAAAACTTCAATTAGAAAAACAAATGTATAAACATTTGAATATCACAAAAAAAAATTATGTATATATATCGAATATGTAAATTTATGTTTGATTGATATTATGTTGATTTATGTTTCCCAAGTTAATTATGTATTAAATGAAATTAAAATGAATGTAATAATTACTTATATCAAATGTATTTTCATGAGAAATAAATATTTACTTTTACCTTGCATGGCCGCAAGTGATACTAGCATACCTATCTTTGCTAAATCTATGTAAAAGGCACCGAGAGATATCATTCTCAAGATTCCTAAATTATATTTGAGATATAAGTAGAATAGGCGCCTTGAGAATGATAGCACGTGACATCTTTTACATAGATTTATCGAAAATAAGTATACTAGTACTTTATTACAATATTATCTTGTAAATATTATGAAAAAAATACATTTTTGGTTATTATGTGATTATTATATTAATATATCATTTAAAATGGGACCATTTTTGGAGAGTTACATGTACATCCATGAAGGTGGTGAAGGGATAAGCATTAATTTGCACGAATGTGTGTAGAATCTTTTATGGATATAAAAATAAAAATCCATGCCATCTTCGGATTGCTTTTCGGAATAAAAAGAAAAGTGATGAGATTCTCTTCTTCATATATAATTTATAATTTCAAAGAAAAATTATAAACTTTCAAGTTAATAAATATAAGCTTTAACGCATGGTTAACTTGTGATTAACTGGTAAAATGGATAGATCTTCATATTATTTATATAATATAGTGCTTTCTAATTTAAAAGATAATGTATAATATAAAAATATATAAATGCTAAAGCTTCAGCAAATAAAAGAAAACATTGTTGTGAATGAATCTTATGCAATTTTAACTAGAGCCGTATGAGAACTCTTAGTTATGGCTAGTTTTTAATGCCACTCAAATTCAATTTCTATGGCAACCCAAAAAGGTTGTATGGAGGCAAAGTATGCACTTGCAAAAAAGAGCATAAAAAATTGTAAAATTTACCTTAAAACATACACCAACTCTCTCTCCTTTTAAAAGATAAGCTCTTTTCCAAACAAAATTACTTGAACCTACGACTCCAAAGAACTCATAACACCCATAGCTAGAAATCTAAGAAACAAATTTGATAGCATGTAGAAATTAAGTACACTACTACAAAATAAAACAAAACAGTTAATTAAGCTACTGATAGTATCCAAATACCCAGATCATCCACAAGTGTAATGCTACATCACATTAATCCAGGATAACCACAATGAGAGGGAGAACTCTTAATCCAAGTACACTATTTTCTCAATATACAGATTTTGGATCTTTAATTGAGTAAATCACCATCACATTTGGTCTTTAGAATTGAAAAGAACATTTATATTAACCATTTATGAAAGACGATTAGAAACAGCTAACCAAGCTCTAATAATCACATTGTCATGGTGATCAATGAACAAAACATTAAAATTGGAAAGCAACCAATATGTATGAAAACAACGGTCTCTTTATACTCAAATTGAAAGGAAGAATCACAACATCATCCTAACGAAGGCATGCACCTTGATATCAATGTATTTCTTGGGCAAAATGTCAATTCGTTTATTCCTTCACTCATATACTATAAGTGATGTCACATATTTGTTCTCAACTACTTGTTTGTTCTTGTTTCCTTATTTTTGTCTTCATTGTAGAACCCTGTTGTAGTGGCTTTGCCTCCTTGAAAGAGGAGTTCACTGTGCTGACACAACCATGGTTGCATCAATTTGTGTTTTACAGTTTCAGTGAGCACGATAGCGTTGACAACATCCATAGTTTTTCTCATGTTACAATAATTTTACTCGGTTGTTCCACGCAAGTTTGAAGAGTGCAAATTCTTTGTTGGTAATTCTATATCGACCTATAGAGAGCAGTTTCCATCACAGGAGTATGCACTCCTTTAATATCTACAGCTCGTCCAAGGTTTGTAATCGTTTCAGATATTTTCAGCAAAGCTTTACAATCTCATGGTGGGGGTTGAGAGAGGGGTAAGGAGTGGAAAAGACAACACTTGTTCCTTATTATTGCTAGTGTAGAGGGTTTGTTTGGGCACGAACTAGGGTGGGCTTGAAAGTAGAGCCTCCACAAACAAGGTGGAACAGGTAGTTTATAAGGGTTTCGGGCAGACACTGCCAAAGGAAGCAGGTCTATGAATATTAACTAAACTAGTTGGAGTGGGGATTTTTTCACATTAGAAAAAGGTGCAGGGACGAGTGGAATCCATTACCTTTGTCAAATCCCTTTCAAACGGCCAAGTGCGATATGGGTAAGGCTTATCACACTTTTGAGGGTTGTCTTGCCCTTGAGAATCTTCTTGCATGCTGGAAACTTTATCACCGTCAACTTGAATGGGTATTTGCTGGGTACTCTTCGTGTTTGGAGGTGGTTGTTGAAGATTATGATCAGATTTTTCTTAAACACAGGTTCTATTTGTTTTTCTTTCCCTTCGATAGACTCTAAGATCTCTCTCGAGGAATTGACCATTCTTACACATTTCTTGCCCTTACTTATAGGTGAATTATGGGTTTGATTAGATTGTAGCAAATCATAGAGATTTTGAAAAATCTGACAAAGTCTAATAACTTAATCATGTAATGAGTATTGTTCCATCTTTTGCTTCTATTGTAACCATCGTGTATACCCCATGTATAAGGGGAGTGCATCGTGTGAGCAACAAACAATGTCAGGGATGAGCTCAAGGGATGGGTACTGCAATTCCCGATCTTCTAGAGGATGGTTGTGTGGAAGGTGGAAGTGGAAGCAAAGATGATGTACAGGTTCCTAGATCGGGGTGACATCAGTGATAACAGGCATGAGATTAAAAAAGTCTAAATGAAGGGGCTTAAATAAATTAATAAACAAACAAAAACCCAAGGAAAGGGCCAGCAACCAAGTGGTGAAATCTGAGAAGGGGGAGCCAACTACATAAAAATAAACAAAGAGCTAAAGGGGTGACGGTGTGGAAGAATACAATAGCAAACATAAATGCAATGGCCAATTCAGGAAGATAGTATGAAACAAAATGAGTCGAGTTGAGCTTGAAAGGGGTCCCACTAAAATAGGATTGGCAAAAACACTAATATTTGAAATACTTACAAATACAATGTTCATATCCAGAAGGCGATGCCATCATTGTCATTTGAATTGATCATAGCAAGTAGGTTGTTCCAAGCACCATTTTCTTGAGGAGATCCGAATAAATAAGTTTAAAGGTCCTTTCTTGAGATTTGAAGTGAAAGGTAAATTTGCCAAATTGTCCGCTACATCGTTGCATTTTCTTAGCATATAGTGAAAAAATCTTTGATCAAATACCTATATTTGTATTCCAAGTTGATGTATTACTCAATTTGACATTTTCCAGTTGAGTAAGTTGTTACTCGCTCCTTGTTGGTTGTGTAATTGAACTGCCTGGGATATCATATTTTTCTGATTTGTAAATATCCTTTAATAATTATTATTTTGGTGATGGGAAAAATTCAAGCCTGTTGATTTCCATACTGACGAGCTAGAAGCTTAACATAGTTGTTACTTTGCAAACCTATGTATTGTGTGTATGCCAAGTAATAGTTGTCTTTATCATCACAAATTTTTCCCCCAAAACCTGCTTTTTCCAGGATTATGTTTCGCCAATCCATAAACATTCAATTTGTACCAACTTGTGGATGAAAAGTGCCATTTCACTATAGGATTTACTATGATCCAGTTCATATTGAAAGGGAAGGGAACGTTCCATTTCCTTGCAATCCACCAATTTGCCATACTCGAAGATTGCAAACTACCTGCTTTGTCTTTTAGATAACACACAAGTACTACGGATATTAACTTTTAGCTTTTTAAGGATGTTTGAAATTGTATTCATTCATTATTGAAAACATGGAAATCCCTTTCATTCTATAGCTGCCAAAGGATATGAACTGCTGCTATTTGAGCAAATTGTTTAATCATTGGTATGCCCGTTGATATATTCTTTTGCCTCCTCGTTGACCCCGCGAATCTACAATATCTCATATTATGATGGCCATTAGACATTGAATGAAAAGATGCTGAATTGTTTCATGATCTAGAGAACAATTAGAACAAATGGAGGGGCCTATCATATGGTGGATTGAGGATTTCATGGGGCTATACATTTGGCATCGTGACATGGAACATAGATCACGATCAACCTTTCACCATGCCAGAAGGCATTCAAACAGTCAATTAGGACATTTCACAATGATTCTCAATGTGGATACAGTATCAACCATTATACTAGTTAATTGACAATCAAAAATCCGATTATTGTTTATATTCTTAGTGGTCTCCATTTGCCGATGACGATGGTGCTCCAGGAAAACTAAATTAACATAGAAGATAACTATGCAAGAGAGGGATTTGATCATTTAAAGCACTAATTAGCAATTTAGCAGATGTACAGCCAACAATTATGTCGGTTTGATATTTTTGTTTTTCATATATTAGCAATGTGTCATGTTTATCTTGCTAGGCTGGTTAGATTAGTAATCTCCAACCTTGTCTTTTGTTGTGCATCGATACGAAATGTGTACAAACTGAATTAACAATATTATTTTTGAGTAATATTTCAAACTTACAACTGGTATTTGGCCTGATTTCACTTGTTTTTGGTGGAGGTGGACACTGAAACGATCATTTATTTATTTTAAAGGACCCGAGCCATGTACGGCTGGGAATCTCATAATTTGAAATGAACAGGGAAGTAAGGGGCTAGGAGGTTTTTCCCCCAAGCATCTAATCTCTCACCACAAAAACTCGCAGCATCAAACAGATCACACATCATCAATTTGCAGGTGGGCATCATATTATATAAAAAGGAGAAAGCGCTGCCATCGAGGAGTCCACTTTAGCATCTAATGTGACATGAAAAGGCCCCATCATCATTAATTCAAAAGTGGTCATATGTCAAAACAGTCATTAAAGTCCAATATACTAAAAAAACTACAACGTAGTAGATTTGATTTATCTAATTAGTTGGCCCTTCCCCGCTCAAAGATGTGACTTAACGGGAGGGGCATTTTAGCACTTACTCCTGACGCCAACCCTTGTCACCTCGCAAATTTCCCATATGCAAATGCCATTATAAATATAGTGAATTCAATAAAAAGGTGGCTGAAAAGGAACTGTAATTTCAACTTACTAATTGCAAAATTGAAGGTGCCTTACATGCCAAGAGAGATGAGAAATCTAGCACCTTAGTAAAAGAGCATATGCAAATCTAGCAGCTTTAGAACAATGCCACC
Source organism: Taxus chinensis (assembly GCA_019776745.2). Lineage (NCBI taxonomy): Eukaryota > Viridiplantae > Streptophyta > Pinopsida > Cupressales > Taxaceae > Taxus > Taxus chinensis. Next base: position 913,801 of record CM034151.1, on the reverse strand, counting down.
ATGCTACTCCAGTTTGGAATATTATCCTGATCATCTAGAGCCTATTCCTTTAAATTACGGTTAGAATGTCACAACCATTAACCTCCTATTGAGATGGCTGGATAATTTGAAACACTCTTCTCACTTTGAAATGAAAATGGATAAATTGGTGCAGATGATGGACTCGGGAACGAAGTACAAAACATCTGTTGAGAGTTGATTAAGGCGGGGGGACATAAACATGGAGCACATGAACAAGACTTGGTAAAGCGATGTGGAAGATGAAATGAGCAGTGCAGCCAAGCTAAGTGTGAGATGGTAGGGGCTGACAAGAATAGTAAAATTACAAGTTATATGTGATCCCATGGATGAGGCTACTGTTAAAATACGATGCTTATATAGCCTATTCGACAGTTATGCAGTTGCAACTGTGTAACCAGATTGTAACCACCTCCATATTATAAATAAACCTCTGCCTGTATCATTTACACAGTGCAGTTTTTGCTTTCTGTCTTCTTTCTTCTCTTTGCATATTCCAACATTGGTATCAGAGCCCCAAAGGTTGTAGTTCGAGGAAGCCATCAAGAGGCACGAACAGCAAACTCGAGGAAGCCCTAACAAGGCACGAGTTTGGCAAAATGATTCGAGGGCATCATGGTAGCAAGCAAGGAAATCGTGGTCACAGCGCAAAAATCGTGGGTTTTTTCACCAAAAATCGCAGATGAGGGCAGCGCGGGCAGGATGCGGGCAGCGCAGGCAGCGCAAAAATCGTGGAGGGAGAAAAACCGGGGCACAGTAATCGTGGTCCGTGGACAGCAAAATCATTGGCTTTGCTGGAGGAATGCGTGAGCAGCAAAGTCGCGTGAGCAGCAAAGTCGCGTAAGCAGCAAAGTCGTGGAGAAAAATAGGGCAGAGGAGGAAAAAGGTTTTATTTTTATAAAACTATTTGGTGTTTTAATATTTTCCTGCCACATAAAATATTTTCCTACAGCCGCGTATATTGTTGGAAGTAATTCATTTAAGATTATTTGCCGGAAAATTGGGTATTTTATTATTTTCCATTACTTTGGGATAATAAAATGTCAAACATTGCAAATTTGATTTTGCAGGATACACAAAAATTAACGGGCACGAATTTTAATGTGTGGAGCCATAAGATCTTGACACTAGCAGAATTTCATGGTTTTGAGAAAATAATCACGGGTGTCGAGAGTAGACCTGCAGCGAATTTCGATGATTATGACAAACGTCATCGGGAGGCTCTTCTACTATTAAAATTGTCGGTATCGGATGAATTGATACCTGAGGTCCGGAATGCCACTGAGGTGAGTAAATTGTGGGTCAGTCTGAAGGACAAATATCAGACGTCGGAGAAGAGTCGGATTCTATACCTCAAAAATATGTTTTTTTCCGTAAAATTACAAGAAGGTGGATCGCTGTCTGAGCACCTACTTCGGATGAAAGATCTCCGAGATTAGCTTGCTTCCATCAACAAGCCGGTTGATGATGATGATGATATGGTGGCTCTCATTTTAAACAGTTTGCCCTTCTCGTATGACTCGTTCGTAGAGGCTCTTCATTTAATGGGCGAGAGTCAAACTCTTACGTTTGACAAGGTGTGTTCCTACCTGTTGCAGAAGGAACGGAGACAGACACAAGTTCAAGAGTCCAGTTCTGGACAATCTGAGAGTACATTTGCTGCACAGTCCAAAGGAAAGTGGAAGCTACAGGCTGATGCGTCGCCTTCCTCTCCTAAATTTCTAGTAAGGTGTTACTATTGTCACAAACTTGGTCATGTGAAGAGGGATTGTCAGAAGTGACTAAGTGCCCTGAAGAAGCGGAAGGGGCAAGCACATGTGGCAACAGTTGAGCAACACGAGTCAGAAGATGAGTATGCCCTCATGGCATCTTGCTCGGATGGTGGCAGCCCTACACGATGCTGGTTTTTGATTCCGGCGCATCACGACACTTCACGTGTCAACGAGATTGGTATGTTACTTTTCATGCTAATTCATGTTCTTCTGATTCAATTACTTTAGGGGATGGGAGATCACATGCTGTGGAAGGGATTGGGGATGTTCGTATGATGTTAAATAATAACACTAAATTGCTTGTGAAGAGTGTTAGATATGTGCCTAACATGAATAAGAACATGTTATCCATCAGTCAATTAACTGATAATCCTCATATCTCTGTAAACTTTTCTGGTAAACAATGTATTGTGTCTGATGTCAAACATAATAAGGTGGTTGCCCTGGGAATTGGGCATGGAGGTTTGTACAGACTCGTTGATCCTGTGTAACGCTCTGATTTTGTATGTTATCTTGGTGAAAGTTTTTCATGCTGTTATAACTGCTGGAATGAAGGCAAACATGTTAAGATAAACTCTGATCTTAAAGGAATGTGTTGCTAACTTGGATTCTTGCATGCTGTGATTTATTGTATAGGACAGCAGTTATTGTACTTGCGTGTTTGCTAACGTGACGACAAATTGTCGTATACTTGCTAAACTCTCGTTGCTGATTGACAGCACACCTTGAATCAATTTCATTGATCCAAAGTATGCTAAGGTCTTCCTGTGATTTCTGTGTCGATTTACTCTTGACCCGAACCCGAGGTTGTTATGAACGTGCAGCACCTGATTGCAGGTATGAGCAGCTGGCACGTAAATGCCAACGACAGGGGTTCGATTCTTGAACCCTGTACTGTCGAACTTGGGACCTCATGAGGCAAGAAATGCCTGGACACGGGTGGCCTTGACACGTGATCCAAAGGACGGAACGTCCTGCTCTGCATTAACGTGAATGTCAGTTGGAAGGCTGGATGGAAGTTGTTTGGTGTTAGTGGTTAGTAGGAATTAAAACCCTAAACTAATCCTAAGTCCTAACATACACCCTAAACTACTATCCTAAGTGGATTTTTAAATAAATAAAAAAGGGGGGGAAAATAGACCAAAACCCTAATAACCTAAGGCTAAACTAAGACCTAGGTTGAACACTATATGCAACCTAAACTAATCCTAATCTAAAGGGGCGCGCAGACCCTTGGAGGGAGAGGATAAGGATGGAGGGGAGTATTCATTAGCATTTATTGGGAAGTCCATACGTGGACAGCGCCAGTTTTGGCGGGGCAGGTAAGAAACGGAGGTATCCGTTTAGAGAAGGAGCTAAATTTGGTTTTTGCTTGTGGCATTTGAAATTTGAGTTCGCCAACTCAAGTTGGCAGTGGCGTGGGAAGTTAGGAAAAGGCAGAGCCTTTAATGCATTGATTATTCTTGGTCCTCGCGACCAGTTCGCCTTGGAAAGTGTATGAGGGAATTCTGATTTTCATTTTGTCGATTCGGGCTTTTGCAAAGTTGCTCTGCATTTGGTTTTTCTGGTCTGGTTCAGTCGAACCAGCTCTTGGAATTTGACACTGTTCTTGGAGATTTTAAGGTTGTTGCTGAGCCTGAAGAAGAAAGGAGTGTTGGGAAGTTTGTGCTGCCGCTGTGGAAGGAAATAACTCGGCAAACGAAGCTTTCTTCGAGTTCTGGAAAAGAGATTACAGGCATGTTAAGCCCTTCTCTTTAAAAATTCTTGCTTTGTTTAAGTGTCTCATTAAAACAACCCTGCTCTTGGGTTTGGATTGTGTGATTGTTGTTGGGTTGATTTGATTTGGATTTCGTTGATTCTTGCTTCTTCTTTTTTGGAAAATGATAAGAAGAATCGCTTCTGGTTGCTCGGCCTTGAATTGTTTTTGCACGAATCGAGTTGGAATATGAATTATTGTACTGGTTGTTGACAGTATGGTGGATTGAAATAGATATTCTCTTTCTCTGTTCGTGTTATGTGAAATTGGAACACGCTGTGTAATTGTTTCCTTATTGTGTAATCGTTTCCTTGCTGTTGTGTTTGGAACTATCCTTGCATGTAAAAAGGAAGTGGAAATACAGTCGTGTTATGTTGCTATGATTTGGGTTCGTTGACCCTTGCTGTCATTTTTGGAAATGATAGGGTAAAATCGTTTTCTTGTTATTGTGATTGATCTGTCCTTGCATTTTAATTGAGTGGAAACACCTCCATGTTGTGCTAGTTTGTTTGATAGTAATGGGGAATTCGTCATGTGTATCATGGGACTGTACATGTTGTATGAGTTGTTTTCACTATTGAAACAATCGTTCTTTTGCTAACGAACTGGAATGAAAGAAGCAATAGTTGTTGAAGTTGTTTCTTATTGAAATTTTTCGGGAAATGGATCCTTTTCCTTCTACTGTTTTGGATTTTGATGGAAATGGCATTTGGGTTTTCTATGAGTATTTGAACTCGATTTGAATGAAGTAGTAGCAATATTTTCATTGCTGTGCCTTTTCTTGTATAGGAAATGAACGAATACGTATTGGGTATTCGTGAAAGTAGGAAAAGTTAACTGTTTTTCCTTCTGAACTTATTAATGAATTGTGTTCCTCCTTGCTGTGAGGATAGGATGGTTTTATAGTGTTTTAATGATGTTGTTCGGTCTTCCTGTTCGGACTGTAGACACGATTACAAATTGGTTTTGTATTCTGTGCAATGAATGATTATATTTTCTACTTGCTGTGATGGAAAGTTGATTCCATTGCGTCTTGTAGTTGTGGTTTGACCTTCTAATTTGAACTGTCTTGTGAATGCGAACTTGACTTGGATTTCTGTGTAAATAAATGGAAAATATGGGAATTAGCTTGTTTTCTGAGTCTGTTCTGACTGTACCAAGCTTACGCAATTAACACCCTATGTGGGTTTGCCTTTATAGAGGTATTGATATATGAATATTATATTTTGAGTTCTGTACCTCATTAAGAAAATGGAGAATGCTGTTTTTGGAGTTAACGGTTGATCGAGATAGAACTCGAATTGGATATTCATTGTTTGTGGTATATTGGATTGAAGCTGTACAGGCTATGTGAGTTTGCTTTTCAATGAGAACGATTGTTCTGTTATCTTTATAAGTTGAGCTGTCATGCTAAGATAAACACGATTTGGGTGTTTTTATTTCATTCCGAACAAAATGATTGTTTCTTAATGAAATTATAGGGAAATGAATTCTTCTTCTGTCTGCTGTCCTGACTTGGTGAAATTCGTAGTCAGGTGATTATTGGACTTGCTGTAGGTAACAGCACTGAATAAAATGTTATTTTGAACGGGATACGTTCATAGGATTAGGAAATCATGTGATTAATTGACTGCATGATTGTATAATGGTTTATCTGTTTAACATACAGTGAAAGAAATATGGTTTCTTTTAGTACGGTAAATATATAGTATGCATCCTTATACTATTTGATCTATGATAAACAATGTTGTACTAACCTGTTTCGGGTTTTCATATGAACCTGATTCAAATGAAATATGGATATGGATGATGAATTCTTCCCTGTTTTCATTTTAAAAGGATTATAAATGAAATTATTCTTGCTGCCGGAAAGTGAATTCCGAATGGATTTTGTAAGTTTCACTCTGAACTGTTATCTTGATTTATCTCTCGTTTGGATTCCATTGTTAGGACAGTCATGTGGAAAGAAATAGGGACATGGATGAATGACTTAGAAAAATGATCTGTTCTTCTTTTATTCAGTTGGAAATCTATAATTCGTTGGTAACGAATCTTGTAGTGCTTTGATATGAGCGACTATATGCATTGTTGTTCGCCTTCTTGTCTGTGCTTGATTGCTTGGATTCTAATATGATGCATGAACTGAAAGGAAAGTAAAGAGGTTTACCTTTCAGTTAGTTTCATCCTTGCATTTATTATTAATGAAAGGCGTGGAAAGGATAACGGTATGTTATATCAGCAGCAAGCTATTTGTATTTCTAACTTTGTAATTATTGTAAATTAAGACTTGTAACGGTTATGTGGAAACGGGACAGCAGTCCTTTGGCTGATTGTGATAATATTTTGATAGTTCAGTTGTTATGCTGATCTTTCTTTTGTGCCTATTTCGTGATTGATGTTTTACTGTCGTTTCATAAAAGCAGAGTTCTTTTATTGAGACAGTTAGTTGAAGCACCTTATTTTAAGGATAAGTGCTTAATATGCTCAGTTCATTGAACTGACCCGTGCAAATCATTTTGCAGATGGGATTTGATTAGAATGAAGACATGGCTGTTTTCTGATGCTTCTTGATTAGCTGAAAGATAAATTGTAATTGTTGCTTTTATTCCTCTTCGAGGAATTGTGGAAAGAAGAAAGTATATTCTTCTGTCTATGAGTTGTATTGATGTTTTATGTAAACCATGCCCATTCAGTTGGATTGGCAAATGTACAGATTATGACATGAAGTGTTGAATACAATTACAAGTGTGATATTTTAATAATTATATCAGTTTGATATTGTTAGCTAAATTGGAAATATAATGTTATTTCTTGATTTGGATTTGCTTCATTGTCCTTGGATGGATGTTAAATGAAACTGATATCTATTCTTATCTAAATGCAACTTTTAAGTTGAAAAATGCAATTAGTTCATACTTGGGTAAAGATGAATTTTTAATTGACATTAAAAAGGTTTAAGAAGAATATGATTCCATAATCGAAAGGGTATTCAGGATTAGCTTAGGAGCTAAGGAATATCAATTAATTTTGGAGTATTCGAACTTCGCTTTCGAACTCCATTAATGATCTCGTATGCTAAATTCAGGATATAGGATAAGTATATCCATAACTAATGGACCTTAACTATATAACGTTAAGGAGAACAAATGAATACATTTCTTGGGAATTAGACCTCGTTTAAATGACGTCTAATAAGTTAGTATTCTGAATTTAGTTACAGTTGGGAAAATCTTGGCTAAGTTTAATAGGTTAAATTTATCACGTCCGTCGGTACGGACTGCTTAATCCAATGATTAAGAAGTGAACCAAGTAGGGAAATGTAGCCCTTCGATACGAAAGAGAAGATGCATAGCAAGCTAATGGACGGATTTCGTCCCTCTTAGCTATATACAACTGTAACGGAAACGAGGATAAAGGGATCAGCATGGATGCTGAAAGTTGACTCTTAATTATTAAATCGTATCCAAATCACTTGAGCAGGATGTGTATTCTCGATGGGTGGATTCTGTAGGACATTGGCATACGCCAGCTACAGCAAGGTGTCTCCATGAAGACGAGGTCTTCATGACGACACAATGTTGTAGCTGACATATTGCAATGCCCTCCCGAATTAAAACATCAAGAATACATAGGCTGAATGTGTAGCTCTTAACAGAGGATAGAGTATGATCTGGTATACGGAGTGACTCCGGAATACTAAAGATAACTAGACACACGGAGTCGTGGGGAAACGACACCGTATGTATGCGTATCTTTAGTTACCAGGAGTGCCTTCCTATATTCGTTCATATTACTAGTTGGAATTGGAAGTTTAAAACTGACCTTAAACAGAGAGAACTGGTAGAAACCAGGAAAGACCATTCTAGATAACAGGTGAAGTGAAGTGAAGGACGTATTCCGTTGATGTGTATCACATCCAGGAATATGATCATGCAAAGCATGTGAAAATCTTTGGCCAAAGTATAGCAATTGCTGGTTGCGTTGTTCTTATCACTTAATTTAAGATGCAGGATGTCAGATGAATATCAGTAACAGATATTCAGATAGGCTTCTTGAATGGATCACTTCGATAACCGGAAACGGTTATGAGAACAGGTATATATAATATACTATGCATAAACGAACATGAAGGATCGGTTGTTGCCGAGTCATGAAATGAAGGATCGTTGAAACTCCGAGCCATGAAAATGGAAGATCGGCAGTTCCTCGAGTCATTTACAGCAGCATATAGAATCTGTTATAAGATTGAATGGCATTGAATGTGTGTTCCATATTGTAAATCTGCGAACAGGGAACATTCGTTTTAAAAAGAAATTGTGTGATCCAAACTGTGTTGTTTGGGCAGAGAACAATTATTAAAACTTGAACGTGTGTTTGAATTTTATAATTCATAACAGAGAACGTTATCAAAAAAAAATTATTTTTTTTTCCCTTGTTCTGGTATCTTAAAATGGGAATGTTACATCCTGCCACGGTAAACTTGCATGCCTTAGTTGTGGTAGAAAATACCAATGTTTTGTGGCATGAAAGATATGGGCATCTTAATGGCATGTTTCCGTATTTGGCCCGTCTTCATAAAGAAAATATGGTTGTTGGTTTGCCTCCTATCCAGGAAAAGCAGGATATGTGTGTTGGATGTTTTGCAGGCAAACAAAGGCGGAAACCTTTTCCTCATGAAGGTGTTTGGCGTGCAAAGGGGCTCTTAGATCTTGTTCATGCAGATCTATGTGAGCCATCGTGGAAGACTCCCACAGTCCTTGGTGCACGATATTTTCTCTTATTGGTGGATGATCACTCTCGGCGGATGTGGGTCTATCTCTTGAAAAAGAAGTCTGATTGCTTTGCTTCTTTTGTCAAGTTCAAAGCATTGGTGGAGAACCAGACCAGCCAGCGGATAAAGACTTTAAGATCCAATAATGGGGGTGAATTCACTTCTAAACAGTTCGCTGTTTTTTTGTGAGAAAGAAGGGATTCAGTGTCAGTTGACAGCACCATATACTCCCCAACAGAATGGGGTGGTTGAGAGGCGGAATAGAACTATCATGGAGATGGCCCGGTGTATGATGCACAGTCGTGGAGTGCCATACATATACTAGGGAGAAGCTGTTAATACAGCAGTCTATATACTCAATCGCAGTCCTTGCAAAGCCTTGCAGGAGATCACACTAGAGGAGGCATGGTCCAAAATCAAAACAGAGGTATCAACTTTTCGTATTTTTGGTTCAGCTGCTTATACTTTGGTTCCTGATCGTAAGAGGAGTAAACTACATTCCAAGAGTTCTAGATATTTCTTTGCTGGTTATAGTGATCATTCTAAAGCATATAGATTGATTGATACTTCCACTAATAGAATCATTATTAGTCGTGATGTTGATGTAAAAGAAACAGAGTCTTTCTTTGGCTGTAATCAGCAAATAGACCAGCAACATAGCAGCGATCAGCAAGGGGTGGTCACAGAGATTGGTTCTCTTTCCTTGCCTGATGATGAGTCTGGTCATTCTCATACTTCTCCACAGACTCCAGTACAGTCTATGCTCTCTCCTACTGAGTCTTTTCCGTCTTCTGGAAATCAACTTGCATTGGTTTCACCTCTGGAAGTCCCACTAGCTTCCGAATCCTCAGTTCAGCGACGGCCCAAGTGGTATTATTCCACTATTCAAGATCTGACACGAGACGATTTGTCTCCACTCTTAGATGGTCGGTCTGGCAAACCTGGCAAGAGGATTGATTACTCTGAGCAAGCTCAATTTGCTCTTGCTTTTGATCTTCTCTATATTTGCAAGCCACAAAAATACTCTGATGCACGAGGCATACCAGAATGGGAAACTGCCATGCAAATCGAGTATGATGCCTTGATTAAGAATGATACCTGGAAGTTGGTGCCATTACCTCCAGGAAAACACCCTATTGGTTATAAATGGGTGTACAAAATCAAGTGTAAAGCATATGGTACTTTGAATAAGTACAAGGCTCGACTTGTTGCAAAAGGTTTTTTGCAACAGGCGGGGATAGATTATGAGGAGACTTTTGCTTCTACTACAAAGATGGTCACTTTTCAGTTACTTCTTGCTTTTGCCGCTCAATTTGGTTGGAAAATATATCGGATGGATGTGAAAAGTGCATTCTTGAATGGCGATTTGGAGGAAGAAGTGTATATGACTCAACCTGAGGGTTTTCAGGCATGTGGTCGTGAGCATCTGGTATGCAGGTTGATTAAGTCCTTGTATGGGCTTAAGCAGGCTCCTCAAGCCTGGTATATTAAGATCGATACACATCTCAGAGATTCGGGCTTCAAACGAAGTCATTCTGATCCGAATCTCTATGTCAAAAGCGCAAATGATGACATTGTGATTCTTATTGTTTATGTTGATGACCTTGCCATCACAGGCAGTGGAGACACTGCGATTCATAAGATAAAATTAGATTTGTGCACTGCTTTTGACATGACTGATTTAGGCCTCCTTCATTATTGTCTTGGTATAAAATTTTGGCAACAAGATCACTTGATTTTCATTTCTCAAGTTAAATATGCCACGAATCTTTTGCAAAAATTTAAGATGTATGATTGTAATTCATCATCTACACCTATGGAGGTCGGGCTGAAACTTTCAGCTCATGACGATTCACCACCGGTCGATGAAACATTGTACAGACAGTTGGTAGGTAGTTTGATTTATCTCACCACTACACGACCGGATTTGTGTTTTGCTGTGAGTTATCTTTCTCGATTTTTGTCTAAACCAAAACTCATTCACTGGGGAGCAGTAAAACGTGTGTTAAGGTATGTCAAAAGAACTCTTGACTTTGGCATCTTGTATCAAAGAGTTGCAGATCTCACGTTGATTGGCTACACAGACTCTGATTGGGGAGGTTCAGTGGATACTCGGAGATCTACCACTGGATATATCTTCTCTCTTGGTTTAGGAGTTATTTCTTGGCAGAGTAAGCTTCAGCCCACTGTGGCTATCTCTTCCACAGAAGCAGAATACAAGGCTGCTGTTAGTGCTGGTTGTGAAGCGGTATGGCTTCGTCAGATTTTGGTTGATTTTCAGTTTTCATAGGTCATTGCTACACCTCTTTCACTTTTTTGTGATAATCAAGGTGTGTTGAAGATGGTCAGAAATCCTATCTATCATGCCCGCACTAAACATATTGAGATTCATCATCACTATATTCGTCAATTGGTTGACTCAGGTGAAATCTCTCTTCATTTCTGTCCTTCTCAAGAGCAGTCTGCTAATGTAATGACTAAACCTCTTGGTGCTTTCTTGTTTGTCAAGTTTCGGGATAAACTTGGTATAGTTTCTAGGTTAGTCATTAAGAGGGGGTGTTAAAATACGATGCTTATATAGCCTATTCGACAGTTATGCAGTTGCAACTGTGTAACCAGATTGTAACCACCTCCATATTATAAATAAACCTCTGCCTGTATCATTTACACAGCGCAGTTTTTGCTTTCTGTCTTCTTTCTTCTCTTTGCATATTCCAACAGCTATGATGTTGTCATCTAAGAAGTTGGAAATTTTATGGAGCAAACTGTTGAAGCCTTCATACAGGATATCCAACACATTCAAGGTAGCAGGCTCAATCTGGAAAATGTTTCCGGCACTCGTGAAGAGCTTCATCCCGACAAGGACATTGGAGATTCAGGGCAGAATTTAGGAGCTATTTTCTGATTAGTTTATTGTTTACAACAATTTTCTGTTGGGCCATTAAGATATTTTTTAGCCATAAATTTTGAATTTTTCAGTGACAACAGTCCAATGTTTTTGTAATTTGTGTACATAATATAAACATATTTTACTTTCTAATAAAAAGATTACTAGTATCCATGAAATGAGTGGCATGCTGCCTCCTTTTATATATAAGATTACATCACGGGTTGCTTTTTTTTTTTAAATGGGCTTTTGCTTTTCTGTTACTTTTTTCTTTTGATTGTGAGCTATAGCAGAGCATATGATTGCGATTTAATAACTATATCTTAAATGTTTTCTGCCCTTTACCTGGGCCCTACAACAGTTACAGTCCAAATTGTATCTGGGTGGATCATGTCAGTGACACAGATATTAGGAAAAATATGTGCAACGTCCAGTATGCATTTATTGTAGCATTCAAGATGGTTGTGTTTTAAATATAAATGGTGACGGGCCTGGCGCTTATGTAAAAACGAATGTTATATAACTATCATTGATATTTGTACACTCTGAAATTCAGAGAACACTAGATAATAATGAATTTTGATAGCCCCGAATGACTTGTTCCCACAAGAATATTCCTAGCAAGTTCATCTTGTTACAAAAAGCATATCAAAGATATTGTGAAAGACTTTCACCACTCAGGTCCTCCATGGATTTAAGTATTTCCTGTGCCTTCGCAACCACGTGAAGTTCTGAATCTTCAAGAAGCTCCCCAAGAAATGGAATGGTTTCAGGAATAAGTACAAGATATTCTTCCTTGAGATGCTCCAGCAGGTACTTCACAATTCTCAAACCCAAAATCCGTGCACGGACCTTTTTACTACGTGTTTGCATAAGGACCTGAGATATACATTTAAGAAACAAATTAGACTGAGATTTAAAAAACAAGGAAAAAAGGCATCCAAAAATTTTCAATATGGTAAAACAATATTTGTGTACCTCATGATTAAGAGGCTTCCACAGCAGATCAGTCCCTGCAGTCAAAGCCATTTGACCAAGACATGAAACCAAAAGATCATCAACCTCCTGAATAGTCGGAACATCTTCCGATTGGTCCTCTTCCTTGGGCGGGTCTACCACAAGCTGTGAAATAATTGGTTTAAGAAGAACCTGCATGAAATGTGAATCAAATACACAATACAATTAATAATTTTATGTGTATCAAGAAAAATGTAATCATAGTACATACAAAAGAAGAGTAAAGGAAAATGTCACTGTATGCACACTCAATAGATAACATGTGCATTAGCTGAGTTTTGATAGTAAATAGGAAATGCCAATCATAAGGATCTAAGGGTGTCTAACAGGGAACATTTCCCACATTTTTCAAATTGACTAGTTTAACTATTGCCAATAGGGATGATCTAGTTTATGTACCCCTTCTTGTGCCAACATAAACCCTGTAGCATTATTAGAAGCATCCAAGTGTATGCGAAATTCTTCCTCCCGATTTAGATGTATTGACATATTTTTTAGATTTTCAAATGCTACTTGTTGCTTCTCTACCTTTTCGAAAGGGGATTTCTTTCTCAACAAATAATCTATGGTAATATCTCTAATATGTCCTTCAAATGACCTAACTTTCCCAACATCCTTGGGACTTGGCAATTCACTTAGTACCTTAATCTTGTCTACATCCCTCTTCATACCAGATTTACACCACATGTCCTGACCATAGTGCATTCCGTTCATACAACATTGACAAGGAAAACTGAAATTGCTGAATTTCTGATACTAATGTTAGTACTTGAAAAGAAATGGAAGGCATATGGAAGGCACCTTGACATACTCGTGTGTTTCCATCTTTTATTTATGAAATAAGAAGTTACATATTCAGGTGAGTAAATTATACTCAAATAAGTAATATACATCAACTAATAGTCAATTATTCAATGCATATTTAATATCTTTAATAACATGACTCACTATCACAATAAAATTGGTAGAGCCTTAAGTTTCAAGCACATCCATCTTGTGTTTATTCTAGTGACTCTTTATTCTGATTATAGTTGCATCCATATTCATATTCTGAATCTTGCAAATATCAGAAAACTAAAAATAAAAATTAGAACACAACACCAGACTGTTTACGAGGTTCGGAATTCCTCCATCCCTAGGCTCGTGGTGAACCGATCCATTAATAATGTTAAAATGCAAATACAATAACCTTTACATTCAACCAATAATGAATCAAAAACCTACAAAAATGTCATATCAGACCTTCGAAGGACATAAATGTAGCTTAGTCATTGTTTTTCACCTTCCTAATCGACTTGCGGTTGTGTCTCCCTTGGGTTCTATGCTTTTATGTCACATTAACAACAAATAACTCTATCACAAAAGCTCCAAATCGGAAAAATGATCACACCATCGTGATCGTCTCGAAATTTTGAGCAACTTTCATATATAACTCAAGCTCTGGTTTTGAGTAGAAGTGCTCCAAAATTGCATTTTTCTCCAAGTACCTATTCTGCCTATTCACAAACCTAGCACTGTCCTTGTATAAGTTGCAGCGAGCCATTTTATACCCAAGCGAGCCCCTTGGGCGTGTTGGTTAGCAGATTGGTCTTAGAACTATGAGGTCGGGGGTTCAAATCCCGCCTCCTACCATTTTGACGCGGGCTTTTCCTCCAAGTGGGTAAAAATCCCATATTTTTGGTGTGGAAAGAGGGATGACAGTTTATTTTGGGGTAAACTGACCATTATCCACGTCGCTTGGGCCACATCTATTCAACCTTTTTGTTGTGCCAAACAAATATGGTGCTGTGTATATTTGAATCATTGATTGGTTTGTATATAGGAGGTGGCCGCGTGGATTTACGAAAGATAAGAGGTAAGCATTGTATTTGGAGGGATAATACAATGTGTGGAAGATTTAATGGAAATGCATGGCAAATAGGATATTATGTAAAGTGGTGGCAAAGTAAGTTAGTATATAATGCGTTAAAGATATAAGGGTTAAGCGGTTAGGATAATGCGCGGGGGTTTGAATAAATGTGTGGCACATAATATAGACCTCGAGCATTGCCAACATATAGTGACTTGGAACCACAAATATCATGGTGAATAATTACAAAGTAATATAAAATTCAACCATGAATAATAATTTGATATTTCGAAAATGAAATATGCCAAAGTGGTGGCAAGCCATGTGGTGGCTTGAGGACCCACCATGTCAGCGATCAATATATAAGTCCTCACGGCGGCCAAGCTCCCTTTCGTAACAAAAGTTGAGCCTTTTGTTTCAACGAACAACTTTTACACCCGACAAAGACCAGTGGTTGTAAACAACTCGAACAACCTTCATTTTACCCTTTTTCTCCTTTTGCCACTTGCCCACTGTCGAATGAGCCACTGGGCCAATTGTGCATGCATCCACGTCACCATAGACCTATTGACCAATGTTGACCTTCCAATTGACCGAACTTTGACTGGACCTATCTTGAGCTTAGAGTGTTTGTTTTCCACGTTCTTATAGTCATCAGAAAGCTCTCTGAAGGCTCTATTGCACTGGCATGGTTTAGGGAAGTTTAGGGAACATTTGACACTAAAATTGATCCCCTAACCAAAACAACACAAAACTGATTGCTTAGGATGTAATTAGGCTTATCTTTATATTAAGCAGTTTAGAGAAGTAGAGGTAACATAGTAATGTTAGTTTGATTCATGCATGATTGTAGAAGTTTATCTCATTAAGCTCTCATCTTGATGTTTATTTAGTTATATTGTGGAACTACTGGGTGTTAGTTTCGTGTTATTGTCATAGCGAATCTTTTCATGCATACAGTCTAATTACAATATTGGCAAAGATTCCATCCTTAATTTTGCGCTGCAAATGCGTGGAGAGGTAGGTTCAGGGATGCCATCAACTTCCAAACTTGTGTCATTTAAGGATGCAGTTAAAAACACTTTCAAACCAAATGCTTCAAAGCTTGCTACTATTCCAAGTGCCTATATATAAGAGCATGACAAAGAGTGTTGTTGGTGGAGATCACAGCGCCGGAGGTAACCAACATTCAATTTATGAAAAAGAGGCGGTTATATGTAGATTTAATGGGTATTGGCCTCTTACAAAGGCTTTAAATCAGTGAATCCATAAGACATGGACAAAAAATTGTGAGATCTCTCTTTGCTCCAAAGGTTTATTAATTATTCAGTTTTATGATCAGGGTAATTATCAAAAATTGTTTAAGGAGGGTCCCTAGCTGTTATGTTTGTGGAGCCTATTTTCATGTTAGAGTGTGGTACACCTTCTATGTGTTACACTCAGGTATTTTTACGGCAGTCCCCCTCGCCGATGAGCGGGTCAGGGGGGTTCGGGGGGGTGAAGCCCCCCCGATCGATGGGGATTCGAGGGCGAAGCCCCCGAAGCAAATTTTCATGGGTGGTTTATTAACCCATGGGTAATGGGTAACCGTTATGCGTTGTTTTTGGGCCCATGGTTTTTCGGTACCCATTGTTTTGATACCCACGGTTTTTTGCCCATGGTTTTGATACCCACAGTTTTTGCCCATGGTTTTGATACCCACGGTTTTGTATCAAACTGCTTAAGCAATTGTCTATTTATATGGTCTTATGCATATGAAACATATACAAGCAAATGTATTGTAGATGTGTTTTGAATTCGGGTGTGAATTCTGTAGAGTTTGTTGAGCATAGCTCCAAACGGATCTGGGTATTGTATTGAGAGAGTGGAGGCTTGTAATAAAATCTGAGCAAATGATTCTTGGTGGACGTAGCCCAAATTGGGTGAACCACGTTAAATCTTGTCTCTCTGTGTTGTGTTATTTATTCTGCACTTTTATTTGAGATCTGTAATATTTTCTACATATTAGTTTCTACTGTTGCGATTCTATAAGGGGTTATTCCGCATATTTTATCTCTTATTTCCTAACACTGGCTTTGGGGAACTGTGGGACTGTTCATCACTCTTTGGTTTCTAGAATTTGATTCTAACACTCCATCAGTTCCTAGCCTACCAGTTTAGGTTCAGCTTCCCAATTTGCCATTACATTGTTGGTATTTAACAATTTTTTAAGATATTGGAAATTCTTTGGGCATCTACATAAAATCTGATCTTGAGAGAGCTATAGCGGCTTTGTGCACATTTGCTCACATCGGTGTTGAGATAGATCTTAGTAAGGGCCTACCGAATAAAGTGATACTCACATGGAATAATTTTCAACACATTCAAGTCTTGGATTATGAGAACATAGCTTTCTGATGCTCGAGTTCATCCTCCTAGGAAAAACATGGGACCAAATCAAAATCTAAATGCTGGAATTTTCCTAAGCAATTGGTGTTGGATGAGGATGGTGATCAAGAACAGGAAAACCAGCATCCAACAGTTTCAAAAAAGAATAAAAATGAAAGATCAGAAGTTCAAGTTGAAGAATCATTGTGCTCTACATTGGAACGAAAAGAAGATCAAAACACCTTGATGGTGATGGTTTCAAATGAAGATCCATCTAGGGGAGTGAAGAGAAATCATGAATCTGACAACTCAGACTCCGACAAGGAGTTCGCACACCATTTGAATCCTGGAAAACGGGTTTCACATACATCTCTTGACCATCTGACTTTCAAATTACTGTTAGTCATGGTGGAGCCCTCTCCGAGGGTGCAGCATGACGTTAATAGGAAGAAAGGAAAAAGGGGCAGGTTTGAAGATTCTTTATTGAAAATTGTTTCTCATTAGTTTGAGTTTGACTTTTTGGATACGACGTTAAAACATAATGGATGTTTGTATTTCAATTGGGTTTTTTCCTATGATGCATGAGTTCAATGCCCCCTCCCGCACCCCTGGAGACATACCCAGTACGGATACATACAGGGAACAATGCTGATATGTCCCGTGTACGTTTTGACGTACCCGAACATACCCAGGACGTACTCGTAGGGTTGGAGGGTGGGGGGCTGTAAAAATATTTATTTTTTATTTTATTTTGACTTGGTCAATGACCAAAAATTAAACCCTAACTCACAAATTAATAAAACAAAAAAATAAACTCCTCAAAAAGGTATATGTGCTTTCCAATTTGCGCCTCTTGTCACACAAGTTTGTAGACTATATTAGAGGTGCTCACAAACTTTGGGATATTCTTCCAGAGACCACAGACTTGGATGCCTTCGTAGCCACTCTTGCCCAATTTTCAATATTTGATGGCGAAGATGACATTGTAGGGAGTTCACAAGGAGTGGAAAGCAGAGCTACTGAGAGTGGAGCTAGCGAGAGTGACATGCAAGAATTTGATTTTGAGGAAAATCTAGATGATATATTCTAGATTTGTTTGTATTCATGTTCAAATGATATTCAGATATCGTATGTATGGCAGTCACATTTTCAATGAAATGTAAAATCTTAAGTATGTTGAATGTTTTGAACATTGATCCTACTATATTTTTCAAGTTTTGTGATTCTTATGAACTAAAAAATGAGTATATGTATAATATATATATACGGACATGCGTATCGTACCCAAGGGTTTTTTAAAAATGTATCCGCGTATCGAACAAGTACCCGTACTCGTATCCTGGCAACATAGGCTTTTTCCCTTTGGAATGATCTTGATAGAATTTGTGAATGTAATTTCTTATTTTAATAATACGAAGTTACAACTTTTTCCTGGGGAAAAAAACAGTTAACTCCAGATGGAGTTAGAGGAATATTTAAAGTGACACTCACCAAGTTAAGAAACAGCAAAATGTTCAAAGCTTAAAAAGAGAAATTAAAAATAAAGAGGTTTTAAACAACAAAGAGTCACTAGAATAAACACAAGATGGATGTGCTTGAAACTTAGGGCTCTACCAATTTTATTGTGATAGTGAGTCATGTTATTAAAGATATTAAATATGCATTGAATAATTGACTATTAGTTGATGTATATTACTTATTTGAGTATAATTTCCTCACCTGAATATGTAACTTCTTATTTCATAAATAAAAGATGGAAACACACGAGTATGTCAAGGTGCCTTCCATATGCCTTCCATTTCTTCTCAAGTACTAACATTAGTATCAGAGCAGCTTTTCAAGGAAGCCCTACGAAAAGGGTACAAATTGCAAAAAAGAAAAGATATTTTAAATCAAACTGAAGACAAAGGAAGAATATGGTGATGAGTTCATGTGTTCAATGTTGTTGCACATTCAAACCATCTAGCTAGGGCACAAGGAGAAGGAGAACAAGGCACAAAATATAGAGTTAAAAATAGTGAGCAACTGGGAATGCCTCAGGACCCCTACAAATGTATTATAATGGCAAAGTCACATTTGCACAAATAACTTCAGATATTAAACTAGATTGGAACGACCATATAAAATCTACAACAAGATTACAAAAGCCTAGGTGCTCTCATCCACACACAAGTCTTTTCTCCATAACATCTCATGCCTCTCTCATGATTCTCTCATAATTCTCACACTATGAGCTCCCATGAACAAATAGGTGAGGAGGTCTTTGAATAGTTGCGAAAACAAATCGTGACCATTAGATCCCCAGTTGCTAGGTGGAAGATCCGGCTATTCAAAGAGTGGGTCAAGTGAAGACAAAAAAAAACATCCTCACCAACAATGGCTCAACATGTTTTTCCATGTGCTAACACACATTTGTCTTCACATGAACCTGGAATATCTGGATGTGCAAGTTGCATTTTGCACATTTCCATATTATTCTTAATTTACAAAATAAAAAATAACTTCAGCTAGCACACTAAACTAAGTAATCTTAAGCTTAGGGTGTAGATGACATTTTACACCAACACGCCCCATTAAGTGCAACTTAGGGAAGTTGTATGCAAAAAGGAGGCTAAACCTCATCAATTGGTCCCAACAACTATGACTGATGAGGTAACCGTTACAATAAATTCAGTGTTTATAACATAAATGCATGAAGGTATTGAGATATGCCACAAGAATCACTAAAAGTAATGCGACAATATGCTAAAAGAGGATGGGCTGATCCATCTCTGAAAAAACATGCATTGGAAGGGCTAATCCACTATTAAAGAAATGTGCACTAGCTAGGATGATCAAACATTGAAGAATTACCAGAAGTAGATGTTGAAATGTTCCCCAAGGATACCCAAGAGAGCTACACACAACAACCCTTAATGTTGAATGGGTGGAGTGGATAAAGAAAATCTTGAACGAGGCATAAAAATGAGGTCAAGATGGTATGAAAACAAGAGATAAACTACAAGAATCTCATTGAAGGTGTTGGGAGAGTCATTGCATGGATCCCAAAAGAATAAAAAGATCAATCAACAGATATTAGGGCTACATAAAAAGATCGATCAACAGACATCAATCACCTACACACCTCACATCCATTTTAACTTCCTCTGATCTAGTTCCTCACATCCATCACCTACCCATCTCCCCCATCCGTCTTGCCGATCATGCTACCCTTTACTTCTCCCTACAGGTTAACCCCCCCAGGTCTTGCGTCATTTCTGCTACCCTCCACACACCATTATGAAGTTTGGTGAAGGTGACCCTGTAACCTTCTCATCCCACCTCCATCAACTTCTTCCTCCTGAGCCTCAGTTCATCTCACTCCCCACAAGCATGAAGTACAACCTCCTTTCTTCCATTATCCATGAGGCTACCTCAAAATCCTACCTCCACATCACCCTCACCCCTTTTAACAAAAAAACTTGTTCCATGAGCCAATGTTATGATGAGGAATGTGAAGCCCTCCATCGACAGCTTCGCCTTGCTTCTGTTCATGCTCTCCCTTCCTTTCCCTCTCTCAAGTCCGCTTATCGCCACCTCCTCCGCCACAAGAAATGCATTTTCATCTCTCGACAAAGACAGGAGCTCTGTGAGTCCCTTTTACACTCTCCCAAGCATTTCTGGCGTACCATTCTTCCTCAACACTCCCCTCTTCTGCAGGGCTTGGATCCCAGCTCCATGTATGCTCACACCTCCACCCTTTACGACATCCCTGGCCAGCCCCAAATCCAAGTGGTTTCCTCACCTTCTACTTGTCACATCTTCACCCACATGTATGTTAAAAATGCCATCTCAGCCATGAATAGCAGCAAAACAGCGGACGAGGAGGGCTTCTAGGCTGAACTCTTCAAATACAGGCTTGGCATCCTGAACAACTATTTAGTGGATCTCTTCAAACATGTGGTTTGTACAAGCTTTCCAGGGGCTTGGTGCCACAACATTATTCACCCCATCCACAAATCAGGCCCTACCTCGGATCCCAACAAGTATAGAACAATCATGGTGGGTCACACATTTGCCAAGCTTTATGCTACCGTCCTCCACATGCGACTCTCAGAGTTTCTGGACCAAAGCCACCGCAGGGCCAGGGGACATGCATGGTTTCGACTAACCTACCAGACTACTAACCACATCCTCACTCTTCGGGCCAATATCGAGGAAGCACACCACCGCCCTTCCAAGGTTTTTTTGTTGCTTTGTCTGATAAAAACTAAACTAAAAAAAAACACCGAATAATAAAAATATGGAAACTGAAATTCATTTGGGATGTTATTCAATAAGACAAGGTTACATATATAGAGTGGAGTTCTCCTATGAAAGAGGAGTCAACTCTAATCTTCAACAAACTCTCACTTATCGCTCCCAATCCCTATTCTCACTCAACAAACCTAGAATCTCTCTAAGAGATCTCTACGAGTTGTCACCAACTCATTATTTGCACAATAATAATGTTCACAATATTAAACTATTCCTAACATTCAATCCCCCTATTGTTAACATTATTAATTCCTAATATACACTCCCCTAATGTGAACAAGGTAGAAAAATGTTTACACATCTCAAAAGAATGCCAACCCCTGCGGCATGCCTGTAGCTCATGACCTTGATATAAATGAAGGGAGCAACGCTCAACCTTCTATAGTTTTACAACAGGTTTACCACCAACCTGGACATGAACAATTCTCCACTCTATTGTTCACCTCATGTGGTTTTTTGAACCGTTTCAAGATCCATGTCTGCAAGTGTTTTTTTTACTTCCCCACTATATTTTTCATCAAAAGGTTACATATAGGAATTTGTCACACATTACAATAAGCGGAATGTATCATCTGTTTTTATTATCTACCACACAGCTGAAAGCAAACACAACTGAAAATACTTGGCCACCAAATCTGTGTTGCAGCCTCGTCGATGATGCCTGACGAGAGGCCGTCGATTGACCTCCTTCCTCCGTTGCCTCCAGCCTCCATCAATGTCCTTGCTAACTCAGTAGAAAGTATAGTCTAGGACGATACGCGTTCCCTGTCGCGATACAAGGCGGGATCGAAGGGCAGAGCCCCCGAAGCCAGGAACAATTTTCATTTGCATTTTCTCTTTAAAATTGAGTGTCGGATTACACCGAAAATGCACTCATTTGTTTTTTGTTTTTTTTTAACAAACAACACGACTTTGACAATAACAATACTTGACTTCAACTAGACAAGATGACAAAGAACAATGATGATCTTTAAATAACAATACTTGGACAACCTATTATTAAAAAAAAATAGTCTATAAAGAGATTGACCCATATAAGACTAAACAAAACTTCTTTTATACTCTAATAGGATAATTATTCTTAAACTAAAACTTAATTTTTTTTATAACTTATGTGCCCCCACGGTCAAGCTATTAATACTGCACTATTTGCTAGAGAGTCTTTCAAATCCACAGGTTTAAAACACACCTTACAAGTATTTTGGTTTCGCTGAATCCAATGCAAAGCTGACATTTGTTTCTGATGTAACTTGAGAATGTTGCCACAAATGGTGATCAAAACGCCAATACAAATCCGAGCTTGGGGATCCAAAGGAATAAGGGCTAGTACGCTGACCATTAGCCACGATACAAACTGAACATAGACCAAAACAAAACTTGGAATAATACCAAGAAAATGTGGAAGGCTGAAATGGTTGATGCAAGTGGAATGAAGGAAATCTGATACGTTTCCTCTACTTTAATCATCCTTCAGAACCTTGAGGATTTTTAGTTGCGTCTCTAATGGAAAATATCAATGTGGTCAAGCCGTTTGTAGAAAACGAGTCCTTTATGCAATAATTGATCCACACGATGTAATAATGGATCCAATTCACTCTTCCATCAAAACTGTAGTTTGAACTAGCACCCGAATTGCTAGATAAACGCCTAAGTTAAAGATCGAATGCAGATATGATCAGAGGAGGATCTGATTAGAAATCTTGATCTGCAGACAAGGTCGATCAACACCGAGCTAGAGAGGGAGGTGTAACTTCAACCTGATCACGTGGGCATAGTCGATTAATTCTAAATGGTACGGCACATGAATACTTTGTCTAATATATGTTTGTACAATGAATAGAAAATGAAATATAGAAAAGAGATCTGCAAAAGAATGCCACCATCTACAGGGGCAATGGAGGAATATATCTACCCCTAGAAAATCATTAGAACTCCATACTATGCAAGGAACGAATATAGCTCTGATACCAAAGATAAAAACTGAACTATAAAAAAACACCAAATAATAAAAATATGGAAACTGAAATTCATTCGGGATGTTATTCAATAAGACAAGGTTACATATATAGAGTGGAGTCCTATGAAAGAGGAGTCAACTCTAATCTTCAACAAACTCTCACTTATCTCTCCCAATCCCTATTCTCACTCAACAAACCTAGAATCTCTCTAAGAGATCTCTACGAGTTGTCACCAACTCATTATTTGCACAATAATAATGTTCACAATATTAAACTATTCCTAACATTGTCAATCTTTGGAAAGCCTTTAACTCTGTTCTGCGAGAAGCTCTCTTCTTGAGGCTCAAAGAGATTAGTATTTCCGAGGCTCTTTTAGCTGCCATCATACACCTATATGAGGAGGTTATGGGCCGTCTTCGCACTGATATTGGGTTCTCTGACTTCTCTGACTTCGTGAAGAGTACCATTGGGGTCAAGCAAGGTTGCCCTTTGTCGCCTACATTGTTCAGTATCTATATTGATGAGTTGGAGGGATTTCTCAAGGATCACATCCAGGAGGGTGACAGGTGTCTTCTCCACCAGGTTCTTATCTATATTCTTCTTTTTGCGGATGATGTGGTCCTTCTGGCCTCCTTGGCAGAAGGCCTACAAAGATAGTTGGATGCTTTAGCCCTCTTTTGCGACCACAGGCAACTGACAGTTAACCTTGCTAAGACCAAAGTCATGATCTTCAATGCCCTGAAGACATCTGAGTTTCATTTCTTCTACAAGGGGGGAGATCTTGAGATTACCAACTCTTACACTTATTTGGGAGTACTCTTTTCTGGACCTTGCTTCAATCTACGACTGACACTTTATCCTCGAGTTAATAAGGGTTATGGCTCCTTGGCGATCTTGGAGAGATAGTGCTTCTGCCATCACTTCCAGGACATCCTGTCCAAGTTATCCCTCTCTGACTCTCTTTTCAGGCCCACTATTCATATGGCTCTGAGGTTTGGGGAACCTACTTACTTGAGTCCGACTAGGCTGTTGTGGAAAGAGTTCAGATCCTTCTTCTCAGATGTATTATCAAATGTAAGGAAACAGTTCCCCACAGTATTATCCTGGCAGAGTTTGGAGCCCGTCCCGTTAGGTTGGAAGCAATTCTTGGCCTTGTTTCCCTCCTACATCGTATTCGGAAGCTTGTTGATTCCTTTGTGCGTAGGGACAGGTATCCTTACCTCGCTTACTGCTCCTCTACGGCCATGCTTTAGCTAGTTGTTCCGATCGATCTCGTTATTGGTATGTCGGAGTTTCACAACTTCTTGAGTCTATTGATATTCAAACAGATCACCTCCCACCGTACAATTTCTCCTTAGACACTCCCGCCCATCTCCTTCCGAGCAAGCATGATATGAACAGAATCATCAGAGATGATATCTACTAGCAATTCATTCAGTGTACCTAGACCAACCCCTCAGGTGGGTTATGTCCAAAGATGGCCTTCTATGTCACGCATTTTCTGGAGATCGACAATGGTCTTATCTCTCGGCCCAGTATATTTCCCGGCATTGGACACACGCCCTTCACATTTCTGTGGGTCAGTTCAGGGTTGGTTCTCATAGACTCCGGGTTGAGAGTGATCATAAGGTTGACCGTTCCGAGTGGATTTTCCAGCTTTGTTCCCTCCAAGAGATCGAAATGGAAGAGCACTTCATCTTCCGATGCCCCATCTACTATGAGATCAGAGGGAGATATTGATGTTTGTTTAGAGAGCGTCCGACATTCACTAACTTCTTCAGATATTATGACCAGAGGTGCCTTGCTCTCTATCTTCATGAGGCTCTAAGGACTTGGGAGGAGACCCTTCAGCCCCCTTCTAGGTAAATGACTACTCAGCTGATCACTTCCTTTTTCACAGTGCTCTCACCTGGAAGGGGCACTAAACGGCAGAGTGATACCAATCATGACTACCAAACGAGATCTGTTATGATTCGAGGTATTATTTCACAGACCAGGGACGTTCAGACACACAAGTTCGAGACCTTCCTCTCATAGTGTGCCTTTGAGATCCACTAGACGTACACGAAGAGCTCGACTTTCCATGGATAATAGGCGTCCCAGACATCTTCCAGTTCCTTACACCAGACACCAGCACATCACCAAATTCTTTATTGTTGGCCTTGGGCGACAGTCTTGAGGATTGGTATCGAGGCTTCTTCCTCCACCTCCTCTCCTTCTTTGTACTCTCTTTCTTGTTCTTTTCTTGTTCTCCAAGACCTTTTTGGGTTTCCCTACTGCTTCTGTTTTTCTTTGGATGGTGCAGTCCCATTGACCTATTTTGTGGTCACATGTTGGACATTTAATACAATTATCTTATCTTCCCTCCTCCAGACATCAACACCCCAGATCTTCCACAACCCCCGAATCCGGACTCCAGCACATCACCAACTTCTTTCAGTCAACATCGGATGTTAGTTGAGGGGGCCTCCTTCTTGCCTCACTTCCTTCCCTTCCTCCGCTTGTTCAGGTTCTATTGATCTCGGCAAGCTTTCTCCAGTGCCCCCTTCTTGCCCGTTCCTCCTCTTCTTCTCTTCTCTGGTTGTTTTCAGGGACCTTTTGGTCCTCTGGAAGGATTCTTGTTCGCTCCTGTGTATTGGTGTAGTCCCAGTGACCTACTTTTGTGGTCATTCATTGGATGTTCAATATATTTATCTTATCTTATGTTATCTTGCTCACTAGATATGGATGTCACCTCCTCTTTAAGAAGACTAGTTTTTAGTCTTTCATAATAGGGCAACTTGTAACTCTTCCCAAATTCAATTGTTGCATCTATGAAGGATTTGAAATGCGGAGAATGGATAACATTAAAAGGGATGGCCTCTACATAGAACATTTTGGTTGCCAACCTATCTACCTCGTGTTTTTGTTGTGGCCTCCACATGTTCTTCAATAAACCTTTTGACTTTTCAACTCCACTAGCACTTCCATTTCCTTGGGCAAATATTGATTGAGAACAACTTGAACTATTGAAGAAGCCCATTTGTGAGATAGAGTGTTGCATTTTAGTCTTCTTTTGTTCTGAAGCTAATGATGCAACACGACTCACATTAAATTTAGCTTGCACACGATTTCTAAAATCTCTATATTTTGTTTCTTGTGAATTCTCCTTTGCTATTGCACACCTTTTCACATCTGAGGCTCCTCCATGCTAATGGTACCAAACTCTAGTTACACTTCCTGTGATATTGTCATTGCACAAGGTGCATCTCACTTTTTTAAAGCATCTTTCTAGACAATGTATTTCATCTCCAAGGAATGGCTGTTAATTAACATCTTGACCAACTTTCCTTGCCCTTTACTGTCCAATTTTCTCAAAATCTGCAAATGTTACAATTTAACATTGTTTACATACTAGCAAATTAATGATTTATAACATTGATTTAAAAATTAAAATAAAAGCTAATTACCTAAATCATTTATTTTAATATATATAATTTATCAAAAATTTAAAAATAGTAGATATAACTTCAAAAATTATGACCTTCACATAAATACAAACTATTAAATTAAAAAATGGCCTGGAGGTAATGATGACTAATTGATTTACTACAAGACTAAGAATTGCAAATTTTGATGGAGAAAAGCAGGAGGATTCAATAGATTTTGAGCCCCCTATCTAATCTAAATCTCAACATGGGGTGGGCAGGACTCTCTACCCCTATCTAGATATGGGGCGCCCTATATACAATAAGACGAGGAGGCTCCATGCACCCCCCAAATGTTAAACATGAACTAACCTAAACCTAATTAATCCTTATATAACTATTGCCTATTAAATATTCACCGAATACTATCTTTGCCTACCAAAACAAACAAAACAAAAGCTAAAACGATTAAAATGAAACTCACTTGATGTGAATGGTGACCATGTACAACGCAGGGATTTCAACAGCTAGCATTGAGTAGCACTAAAACAATCGTGTTTGGATGAAAAACAGTTTTCTCAGCTTCAAAGGAAACAACACAAGTGACAATCATCTCAGCCTCAATGGAAACAACACAAGTGGCCTTCAATGTTCGCGTTTGAAATATGTCTTCATCCTTTCGCGTCATTTTTCTTCTCCTTTCGCCACTCTTTGCTGTCTTTTCTACCTCTCAAGAAAACACGTTTAGGGTTGTTTAGTTTTCATTTAGCAGTATTTACTTTTTCAACACGCAGTGTTTCTGTTTAGGTTTATGCAAATTTTTTGTTTTTTAAATCACAAAACCAATAGAAACCAAACCGAATACAGGGAATAAATTCATTAGCCTATAAATACGGTATCTATGGTATTATCACTTGCATAACACTCAAAAATGTCAACAATCAACAACAAACTTTTTCTTCATACTATGTTGGGTTCACCAAGGATAAAATAGACTCAGTCTTACATATTCTTTGCAGCTAGTTTAGGATAGTACAGTACATGAGTATAAAAACAGAACATAACAGCTATGAATGCTAATAACAGTAAGAAATAGCAAGCAAGTGATGTCTTTCCATTACTGAAAGAGTGAATGTAAATAAGAGTCTAAGGTTACCATGAAGAGTGTAACCTTTACGATCTTTTCAAAATGATAATAGCTAAAGTAGCTTAAATCAAATATGTATTTGGTAGCTTAATCAAAACATGGTTACTTGGTACTAACTATAATAAACCCAAGTACCCTCTAAGCTGCCTACAAACAGAAGAAAATATTCACAATGCATCCTATAATATGATTGTAATGGACATAGTTGCTTACCTGAAACTTGGAAGAGTCGAGAAATCCTACAGTGTCATAAAGAAAACATTTGTACAAGGATGAAATAACCAACATCCGAAGATGCCACTCGGTTTTTGTAAGTGCTTGCTTTGATCCACCAACTGCAGTGTTTTCAATCAGTTTGCTCTTCTTTTTCTTATGCTGTGCCTTAGTTTCTTGATACTGAGCAGCAGTTAAATGGTATACACACCCATCCATCAAATATTGGAAGTAGGGAACAAATACAGACCTGCAGGTGATTAAGAAAGTCATATTTAGGCATTTTCTGGCACCTAATCAACTTTTAGAAACACGAGCTAAGTCAAAGTAACGCTTGGAAGCTAGACTTTACCCTCTTGCTTCTGGCAGCTAGTCCACTTTTAAAAACACAACCTAAGTTAATAGCAATGCTTGGAAGATTTGCTTAACCCTCTGGTCCAAAAAGAAGCTCTATCTAGTTTACTGTAATTTCATTATAGAAGAAACATAGAAAGCATAAAAAGTAACATTTCCCATCCATTTCGCTGACTACCACACTTATAAACAAAAAACACCACATCTGTTATACCTACCAAGAAGGCAGAGCCGTGGGCATAAGAAACATGGGACAGCAGACAAAAATAGAAAATGGCATTTTTCACAAAGATTGAACATTTAGATGGTAAGGAGACGAGAATCTGCAGTAACTACCTGTGTCAGAGTGATGGAAAGGAGATAGGAAAATGTTACTCAAGTTTATTGTACATTGAGAAATACCAACCCTAACCTAGCTTGGCAATTCTAGACCGAATGGAAAACATTTAACAATGTATTTAACTGTTTGAACTCTAAAATAACCATTTTATACAGGGAGGGTGCAGAAATAAGAGGTATCAGCTATATTAAAACAACCATCACTTCCATAGAAACCAAAATAAGATGCAAACAAGATATTTGACCTACCTGAGCTTCCCAATCAACCTGTCAACTAATGTGTAAAATGAAATACTACGCTGAAGATTACAGCCTGTAGATGACCCATCATCGTCCACATCAGACTCTGCCCACTCTAGAGTCCGAACAAATAGAGGCTTAAATGTTGCCTCGCTTAGTTTCAATGTCAGAGCCACAAGTGAATTAATTACACTTGTCTCTACTTTAGCCATATCTTTAATAGATTCTGGATGATGACGACGAAGGTCTAAAGCAAGCAGACATGATTGGAATATTTTTGCATGATAAGTTGCTACAGATTGCCGATCCATTTTAGATGCAGCAACAGCTAGCATTTCGAAAATAGCTGAAACAGAAGTTTCGCCAGTTTTTACTGCCTTTTCATATACTCGAAATATTGGCTCAAGCAAAAGGCGAACCTGCAGAAAATCTAAGCATCAGCCCAAAAACAATATCGTATTCAATGCCAACAAGATGCTGACAGTGTGTTTCTTACCGAAATCTTTTCAGATATAAGGGTCCGGATAGCAGCTGCCTTTGTACCCACTACAGAATCTGGAATATGGGTAAATTGCAAATGTAACACTAGAAGGCCGACAATCTCCTCCAAGTATGGATTCAGAAAGCCACCCAGTTTGTTCACTATAGCATCCAGACAACTGAGAACAGCAATTAAAAAGGTAACCCTGGCTTCAGCATTCTCTTTATAGTCTGTAATATTAGATGTTAATCCTTCTTTATTCAAAGACGAGCAGACCTGCCGTGTCTTCTCAATGATATATTGAATAATGTGAGGAAGCTCTGCTAATGCTTGTGGCCCAAGCTCAGAAACAAGAGAAGCAATGCAACGAAGACATCCAGAGGAAAGAGCAATATCATCCGCTTTCAAATTTGCAACAACGGAATTAAGACATGTAGTAAAGGCCATCAGAAAACTCCCTGCAAATTTCTTTGTCAGGACATCTAGTGTAGCAACAGCTGCAATTTTTGCTGCTACAGATGAATCTTCCTGAGATCTGTTAACAAAACCAACAATTACTAAGATCATTTCCTCACATGCCTCATTGCTCTGACCTAAAGACTGCAATGGAGCATTTGATGAGCTTAGCATTTTTTTCTTATTAGACCGTTGTCCAAGGCCAGTGTCATCTTTCAAGTTTTGGCAGAGTAACAGAAGTGCCTGGAATCCAAGAAAACAGAAACAGGAGACCATGAAAACATTAGAACAAAATATAATTACATATACACATGAGCTTAACATATACTAGGATTTCTAAAAAAATAAGAAAAATTAACTAATACCTTCTGGCAGACATCTGCATCTGAGTGTTTCAACAAAGATGTAATACCCTTGGAGTAAGCTGCTGGAACCATGAGTTTCGTGACAACATTTAATAAATTAAATGATGTTTGTCTTGCATGCTTCTTATAACCAGAAGGAATAATTGATTGCATAGCTTTTTTCTCAAAAATCTGCAATTGTAAGACTACTTGTTCCATAAGGGATCCGAGTATTTCCTGCAATTATACAAATAAATTAGCAAAGTATCCAATCTAGTATCCACTATGGTAACAAATTCACCAATAATAGTATACATGGCGCTAAATTCAGTCAGATGCTTGAAGAAAGAGATAGTTTCAAGCCCAATGGCACAATTTATTCTATTCATTATGCAATCTCACTTTCTGATAATGTAGCAGCTTCAGCCATAAGGCCAGAGAATGAGAATCTGGTGTGCTGTCCTGCCAGCCACATGCCTAGTTTTTAAGATGACAACCGGCATGTCAAATGCAAACCTTGGCAGTTATTAGGCTTTTCCTTACAAGCTTCAATTAAAACTTAGTTAGATGTATATTTTTCGGGCGGCATTGACACAAGCCTTTATACATATATTATTATATTTACTCAATGTAAAGGTAAATTATCTCTGACACCAAGAAACTTCAAAGATTCAGCAGATATTTAGAGTGCTTGAAACACATGAATTATATTGCATATTAACATGCTACACAATGAATTAAGATCAAGATGAGACAATGAATACAGAGAACGATAGTAACCAATTGAGGATTTTTGCAGATTTCCATCGTTTGAATGCCATGAATATTGAGAATTCTGTCCCCATTCCATTCAGCAATTCATTTCAGATGAATTGAGAGGGAACAAAAGTATTCTGCCTTGAAGAGTTTTAGGGTACAAATAGAATAAGCATTTGATGGAAGACGAGTCAAAAACAACATTGGCAATGAAGAAGAAAGAAGGAAAATTTTTATAGATGTCCAAAAGTGACCAAAGTCTGACAATGGGACTGAAAAGTAAACCTAGGTTTGAAAAGTAACTAGAAACTAAAAAATAAGACTAGTGGAGACAAACCTAAAGAATCCAAACCCCAAACCGTATGATCTGTATACAAGTACAAATAGTCATGTAAGGGAAGGACCTTTGAATGGAATGTAACACAAAGCAGAAGAAGAACAAAGCTACAACCAAATCTGGAAACTGTGCTGTTGTGCATCTGTAGCATTCAGCAAGGCTCAGGTTACAAGAGAAAGTATGCAAACCATAGAATGCCTTCCAAAATGTGTCAATTGAATAACATTTCAAAAAATCACTCTTCTGTCATCATATATTTAAAGTAGGAAAAGGTGTTCTTGGATGATTCTCCACTCTCCATACCTGGGAATAAGGAGACTCGCTTGTGTGCATTGAGTCTAAACAGCAGTGCAAAGAAGTCCACCTTTCATTTAACCCCACTAAATGCCCAGTTATGGTATCATATAGCAAGTGGTTTGTCCAGTTTTTCTACAATGCAACAAGACTTGACTTGGACTTGCCAAGACTCAGGAATCTGGCCATGCATGTAAAGAAGGTAATTGAGGACCACTTATTGAGGCAGACACGCAAAGACTTGGGAAGCCTGCAAAAAGTCACCAAAAATTGCTGTCTGTGGGCCAAACTTATAACTAGCATATTTTTTAAACCCTAATCAGAAAAAGACAGCTTTCTTCAAATTTATAACAGGTCTTCTGCAAAGAGGGACTGAAACGTCAGTGCAGCCACTGTAGAAACAGAAGGCAGCATCAAAGCATCTGATTTTGGGACAGAACGGACAAGAATTTGTGGTGGAAAGGTTCTCTCACATTTCAGCAGAGAGAAGTGATAGGAAAGGGTTTCTTTTTCAACTAATTTGTATGTGATGCCAATTGGAAAGTACTGAGAGCTCTAAGGTATCTGAAATATTTTGGTCAGTTTTTTAATTTCCTTTGTTATTTCATTTTCTCCCAGTGTATCCTAAATAAATTAAAAAAAAAAAACAGAGAGCATGGATCAACTGACTTGTAAATGTAAATCCACACCAAGACACCAGGAACTTGAATTTTTTTATTTATAGTAGCCTCTCTCAAGTGGAATATGTGCTTGCTGGGCATAAAACACAAATTGTAGAACATGGAAGGAAGGGATACAACATGGAGTCATTGCACAATAATTTCCAATATAAACCAACAGAAGTACCATCTTGCCAAGATACTTCAATTTGAAGGCCATAAAAAGAACAATGAAGAAGTAAATCAGTGGGGGACAAAAATGGTAGTAGGAGAAATAACCATCTCTATAGTAGTACGAGAAACAACAATCTCCACTTCATTTATTCCCTCTCATTGTGAAAATCCATTTATAACAAGATGAGCCTTGTACTCATCCAAAGTACCATCGGCTTTGCTACTGACTCTATCCATCCATTTTTATCCAATAATTGCCCTCCATAATTCTTTGAGTGGCATTTCCTGCCAGCTCACCATGTGCATCCTAGAATTGAGGCATTTCAACCACCCGTAAATGAGGAGTTGCAGCATTCTGCACATCCTGTATTATGGATATTCCTTCCACAAATAGTGCATGTAAGTTGACTGGATTAAGGTCAACAAGTCTATGAGAAATTTGATCCGGCAGCACACCCTGTAAAGGTGGAATCTCCCTCCACTCATGCTTTTGAGTTGACTATAGTAGAGTTGATAACCCTATATATCTCCCCTAACCCAATGCCTAGGGAAACTACCCTTTCATATGTCATACCAGACACAATACACTTCTAAACAAAGGAATTTACAGCAATATTGAGTTTTTCTATTAACCAATGAACAAACGATGTTTTCTACATGCTAGGAACATACCTAACATTCTTTATAATGAATTTACATTTTTCATCACGATATGAATATCCCCCATCCCATATACTACAAGTGACTCCCCATCAGCTAATACTATTGAATTAGAACAATTTATATTTGCAGTGAGTGTTACATAGCGATCCCTTCGACATGAAAAATGTTCAGCTTTGCTAGGATCAATGAACCAATCACTGGTAGCACTGTAGCACCATCATTCGAGTATGATACTGTGAGAGCATAATCTTCCGTAGAATCCTATTCTTCAACTGCTGCCACATTTTCTTGACCCCTCGCCTTTTTGCTATGGGAAAAAATATCATATTGTCCCTCCCGACAATCCTTTTTCATATGCCCAACCTTATGACAAAACTTGCATTTCACTTGGTATCTAAAATATGATTTAACATGAATTTGTTTTCACTTCCCTCTCGACTGAACAACAAATGCATTCACTGTTTGTTCAGAAGTAGACTCGCTTGCATGAGTCTTCATGTGTTCATTCTATAGCAAGTAGGAACGAACCTGATCAAAAGTCATGGTATGATTTTCTGCCATTAAGGCCTCCACGAATGTCTCATAAGAGGTCGGTAAACCATTTAGAACAAAGACAACCAGGTCGTCATCATCCACCTTTTTGTTGATGGCATTAAGTTGGTCTTGGAAATCTTTCATCTAAAGAAGATATTTTGAGAGGGACCCACCCTCATGTATCTTTGTTGAAACAACAAATTCTTCAAGTACAAAATCTAACTTTTCTCCCAAGTCTGAAACTTGCTCTTAAAACTGGCCAAAAGCACGCTTGCCTTGGTGGCATTGTGGACCTCAAGTACCAAATCATTTCACACGGAAAACTTCAACAGCAAGGCCTCTTTATGATGATTGCCATAATCAACCAAATTCGCAATAAACCTTCCTTCAATGCCAAGAATGATTTTGTCACAGTCTCAATACTTTGTGAATGTCAAAATATTGTGACTCCAGACATTGTAATTCTGACTTACTAACTTTTGTGCTTCTGGCAGAGCCAAGGTTTGAATATTGGACATTTTACACGCTATTGATTTCTGACCTGTAAACAAATGCAAAATTGAATCTAAATCTGCTAAAAGAATTCTGGAATTGCTACAGTAAAATCTCAATTCGGAAACAAAATCTTAGTTATTTCCAATTTCTTCGGTTAGATTTTGTGCCTAGCAGCATGCTTATCTCCAAATTGTGAATCTGCTGTAAATTCCAACAAAAAGAAACTGCAAATCATGTTAGTATTAGAAGCACAAAGAAAACAGCAAGAAGACATAGTTGCACAAAACTGCACTACATCGAATGACCCAGGCAGATTCAATTTATTATAGGAGTAGTTACATTTGGTTGTTAGTTACAACCTCTACAACTGCCTAGAAACATATCGGTTCATGTTATAAATTCAACACCCCCCCTTAATGACTAACCTCGAAATAACACCAAGTTTATCTCTAAACTTGACAAACAACAGAGGACCAAGAGGTTTAGTCATTATATCAGTAGGCTGATCTGCAAAAGGACAAAAATGCAGAGAGATTTCACCAAAATCAATCAACTGGCAAATATAATGATGATAAATCTCAATATGTTTAGTGCGGGCATGATAGAAAGGATTCTTTACCATCTTTAGAACCCCTTGATTATCACAAAAGAATGAAAGAGGTGTTGCAATAGCCTGGGGAAACTGAAAATCAGTCAGAAACTGACAAAGCCATATTACTTCGCAACTGGCACTAATAGTAGTCTTATATTCTACTTCAGTACAAGAGATGGCAACAATGGGATGAAGTTTGCTTTGCCAAGAAACAACTCTTGAACCAAAAGAGAAGATATATCCTGTGGTAGATTGTCGAGTATTACAAATCCTCCCCAATAAAAGTCGGTGTAGCTAATCAATCTGAAATCTGCAATTCTCTAATATTTTGACATATCGTAAAACTCGTTTTGCTACTCCCTGGTGAATGAGTTTTGGTTTAGATAAAATGAAAAACCGAGAGAAATAGCTAACAGCAAAACATAGATCCGGTCGTGTAGTTGTTAGATCAAACTACCCACCAACTGTATGTATAATGATTCATCAACTAGTGGTGAATAGTCATGAGATGAGATCTTCAGCCTGACCTCCATAGGTGTAGAAGAAGAATTACAATCATACATCTAAAATTTTTGTAGCAAGTTCCTGGCATAGTTAACTTGAGAAAGGAAAATCAAGTAATCATTTTTCCAGAATTCTACACCAAGACAATAGAGGAGGCCCAAATCAGTCATGTCAAAAGCAACACATAAATCTGAGTTTACCTTATGAATGGCAGCATCTCCACTACTTGTGATGGCAAGGTCATCAACATACACAATAAGAATCACAATGTCATCATCATTGCTTTTGACATAGAGATTCGGATCATAATGACTCTGTGTGAAGCCTAAATCTATGAGATGTTTATCTATTTTGATGTATTAGGCTCGAGGAGCCTGCTTAAGTCCATACAGGGACTTAATCAATCTACATACCAGATGCTCACGACCACGAGCCTGAAAACCCTTAGGTTGTGCTATATACACTTCTTCCTCCAAATCCCCATTCAGGAAAGCACTTTTGACATCCATCTGATATAATTTCCAACCAAACTGAGCTACAAAAGAAAAAAGAATCCGAAAAGTGACCATCTTTGCAGTAGGAGCAAATGTTTCTTCATAATCTATCCCCTCCTGCTGCGAAAATCTTTTTGCAACGAGTCGAGCCTTGTCCTTATCCAAAGGACCATCTGCTTTACACTTGATTTTATACACCCATTTACATGCAATGGGATGTTTCCCTAGAAGTAATGGCATCAACTTGCAGGTATTATTTTTAATAAAGGCATCATACTCTAGTTACAGGGTGGTTTCCCATTCCGGTATGCCTCATGCTTCAGAGTATTTTTGTGGCTCATGAATATGAAGAAGATCATAAGCGAAAGCAAATTGAGCGTGCTCAAAATAATCAATTTTCTTACCAATTTGTTGAGACCTTCCATCTAAGAGAGGAGACAATTCTGCCTTCCTCAAATCCTGAATAGTGGGGTAAAACCACTTAGGCCTCCACCGAACTGAAGATGTGGTGGCTAGTTGTGGTGCTTCTGGAAGATAAACTAATGGAAGTTCCGGAGGAGAAACCATTGCAAGTTAATTTCTTAAAGACTCAAAAATCTCAGTGGGAGATTGTACAAACTGTCCTAGAGTCTGTGGAGGAGTATGAGAAGAACCAAATTCATGATCAGACTAGGAAAGAGTACCAAACTCTTTTATGACCCCTTGTTGATCGTTGCCCCTTTCCTGGTCCCCTTGCTGATTACAACCAAAGAAAGACTCCGTTTCTTTTACATCAACATCCCAACTAATAATGATCTTATTAGTGGAAGTATCAATCAATCTACAGGCTTTAGATTGATCACTATAACCAAAAAAAAAATATCTAGAACATTTGGAATCTAACTTACTCCTCTTATTTGCAGGAACCGAAGTATAAGCAGCTGAACCAAAAACACGAAATGCTAATACCTTTGGTTTGATGGTGAACCAAGCCACTTTTGGTGTGATGTCCTGCAAAGCTTTACAAGGACTCCGATCGAGAATATATACCATTGTGTTAACAACTTCTCCCCAGTACTTATATGGCACTCCTCGACTGTGCATCATGCATCTTGCCATCTCTTTTGTTTTGCCGTTCTACCACCCCATTCTACTACGGGGTATAAGGGACTGTCAACTGCCGTTGAATCCCTTCTTTACTGTAGAAATATGTGAACTGTTTAGAGGTAAACTCACCCCCATTATCGAATCGCAAAGTCTTGATCCGCCGGCTGGTTTGATTCTCCACCGAGGTCTTGAACTTGACAAAAGAATCAAAGCAATTAGACTTCTTCAAAAAATAGACCCACATCTTCCGAGAATGATCATCCACCAACAAGAGGAAATAATGTGCACCAAGGTCTGTGGGATTCTTCCACAATGGCTCACATAGATCTACATGTACAAGATCCAAGAGCCGCTTTGCACGCCAAGCACCTCTAGAGGGAAAAGGTTTCCGCTTTTGTTTTCCTACAAAACAACCAGCACACATGCCATGTTTCTCTAGAATAGGAGTCAAACCAACAACCATGTTGGTTCTATGAAGGCGGGCTAAATACTGAAGGTTTTGATGGCCATATCTTTCGTACCATAAAACATTGTTATTGCCTTCCACAGCTAAGGCATGCAAGTTGACAGTGGTAAGATCAACAAATCTATATAGACCACCATGCCCAATCCCCAGGGCAACAACCTTATTTTGCTTGATGTCAGACACAATACATTGTTTGCAAAAAATTTATAATGATATTGGGATTATCAGTTAGTTGACTGATAGATAACAAATTTTTATTCATGTTAGGCACATATCTAACATTTTTGACAGGAAATTTGGTACTATTATTTAACATAATACGAACATCCCCAATACCTTCTACAACACGTGATCTTCCATTTCCTAAAGTAATTGAATCAAAATAACAAGAATGAAAATTGACATAACAATTTTTTTGACATGTGAAATGTCGTGATGCTCCGGAATCAAAGAACCAACATCGAGTAGGGCTGCTATTACCCGTGCACGATGCCATGAGAGCATACTCATCTTTTGACTCATGTTCAACTGTAGCCACGTGTCTACACCTTCTGCTTCTTCAGGGCATTGAGTCATTTTTGAAAGTCCTTAACATGACCAAGTTTGTGACAATAATAACATTTCACTTGATATTTAGGAGAGGAAGAGGATGTCTTGTTGGCATGTGCGTCCAGCGCTCCCTATGAGTTTCGTGACATGGACTAACTGC
This sequence comes from Taxus chinensis, assembly GCA_019776745.2. Lineage (NCBI taxonomy): Eukaryota > Viridiplantae > Streptophyta > Pinopsida > Cupressales > Taxaceae > Taxus > Taxus chinensis. Next base: position 876,366 of record CM034151.1, on the reverse strand, counting down.
CTCTTGTGGATCCTAACATTGGCGAATGTAGCGGACATTAATGCCTACAAGTTTTCGTCTAACGGCAATCGTGGTCCAACAAATGGTATTAGAGCGACGAGTCTTGAGTTCGAAACTCACTCGAGTAACGCTGGAGGGGGATTGTTGGCATATGCGTCCAGTGCACCCTGTGAGTTTCGTGACATGGACTAACTTCCTCTCGTCGATCCTAACTCTGGCGAATGTAGCAGAGATTAATGCCTTCAAGTTTTGGTCTAATGGCAATCCAACATGTCTCAACCTGTCCTTTCCATTTTCCTTAGACAGAGCAACAAAAGTGCTCTCAGATTGTCTAGAACTGGACTCTTGAGCCTGTGTCTGCCTTCGTTCCTTTGCAATAGGTAGGAACTCGCCTTATCAAACGTAAGAGTTTGACTCTCCGCCATTAAATGAAGTGCCTCCACAAATGACTCATATGAAGAAGGCAAGTTATTTAGAACCAAAACCACCATATCATCATCGCCCACCTTTTTATTTAAGGAAGCTAACTGGTCTCGAAGGTCTTTCACCCGAAGTAGGTGCTCAAATACCTATCCACCTTGTAGTTTCAAAGCAAACAATGTATTTTTCAGGAACAAAACTCATCCTTTCTCTGACATCTGATATTTATCCCTCAGACTGGCCCACAACATGCTTGTCATAGTGGCATTCCGCACTTCCGGTATCATATCATCCAACACTGACAGCTTGAGAAGCAATAATGTTTCCTTATGACGTTTGTCATAATCCACAAAATTTGTAGCCAATTTGCTTTCGCTACCCATGATTATCTTATCACAATCACAAAATTCTGCAAGTGTTAAAATCTTATGGCTCCATACATTGAAATTAGTGCCCGTTACTTTTTGTGAATCTGGCAGAACTAGGTTTGAAATATTTGCCATTTTATAATTCCAAAGTAATGGAAATAATAAAAAATGGAAATAATAAAATATTTTGCCCACTCTAATAAATTGAAAAAATAACTTTATTCAAATACATGGCAAGTATACAAACAATAAATACGTGGCAGGGGAGGAAAAATTATACAAACAGTTTATAAAATATTTTTCTCCCAACCCTTCTATCCAATTTTTCTCCACAATTTTGCTAGCCCACACGATTGTTCCCCACGGATTTGGAATTGTTGGGTATACCAATGATTTTGGAGAGACATGACTCGTCATGTTTTTCTTTCTGAGCAGCCATGACTTTGTTGCCATGAATTGTGTCTGCCCACTAGATTTACGACAGGGCTTTATGACTGTATAAACATAATCTTTGCCCACGATTCATGCCCTTTCCTTCACACGATTTGCAACACTCTCTAAGCAACATTGAACACCACAACTTCTATCTTCTGCCCCTGCATCGACCGTACCTCTCGTTGACCTCACCTCTCACAACTACTTCCTCCACTAGTGACTAACTACTCTGATACCACTGTTAGTATTCGAAGCACAAAGAAAATAACAAGAAGACAGTTGCAAAAAACTACATTGCATCGAGTGACCCAAGTACATTCAATTTATTATAGTAGTTACATTTAGTTACATTTGGTTGTTGGTTACAATTGCCTAGAACCGTACCGGTTCATGCTATATATTCAACAATTTGTTTGTCACAACAAACAATCCAATATGAAATCATGTTGGTCTTGTTGGGCTTTTACCCTCAAACTTGTTGAAGCTTACACAGAAGATCACAATCCTTTCTATAGAACTTTTAATTTTCTTCTCACTTGCTTCCTTCCATGCCTAGATGACTGTCAAAACTGAAAAACTCAAATCACAACAAACTACTATTGACCATGAAATTTCTACTAGCCTGATGGCCATGGAAATACCTTGTCTGCGGGTCTAGTCAGCCATGCTTCTGTCTTCATCTAGTTTCTTCGTTTGTAGCTTCAAATCGTGACTACACACTACATGTTTTGTTTCCATAGATCACAGGGTTGTGTCCACGTTTTCTGCAAACTCATGTATCTCCTCCACATTTTGTGTCCTAACATGAACTTGTGATACTCTATAATTTGTTCTTCTGCAAGAAACCGACTTCTACTACTTCACATCCTCGAATGACATATATAGACTTATTGTCTTTCCAACGAATCTTCTACTGTCGATTTGGTCAATTTTGTCTTCCTTTTGACGTTCTTCAACACGAACTTAGCGTAGCAAACTTCTTGTCTATGTGTTTTGTCTTCCTGCTCTGCAAATAGAGATACCAACCCTACAACTCGACCTCTTCAAACTTGACCTCGTCATCTGTACCCTACTCCAAGGGGTTCTTTGAACTTCGAACCTATTCGTCTTTTCTGCAGTTCACACCCGACCAGGGCTTCCTCAAACAGTCACTTTGGTGAAATATCCCCTTTCCGGATTTATTTTATATTCAAGATTTCCAACCAAATTTTTCACAAATAAAAATCTGATTTTATGACAGCAGTATATAGAAAAATATGACAGCAAAGTACAGTTAAGGCGAAGCAAGGTATAAAATCAGAATAATAACCAATATCTTCACTTTTTATTGCAATTAAACTAACATGCAGCAACATGCAAGTAACATGCATCAGCATGCAATGACATGCATATAACATGCATCAACATGCAATGACAAGAAGTTCCATTGATAAAATAAATGATCTCTCTTACTGAATATGGTTGTCTTCTCTTTCTAGACTTGAAACTGGATCAGCAAGCCTCTGAAACTCTGAATCTGACAACCCGATCTAAATGAACTCCACAATAGCAAACTAGGGCTGGATCTCTCACCACCGAAGAGTGCTCTACTAGCTAGGGATAGATCTTTCACTACCAAAGCTAGGGTTCCTGCGGAATTTCACCTCCACAAGCAAGGAAAGCAAGCTGAAAGCTCGAACATAAGATGGCAAAATGAACCTCTATATTTTTTCCTCCCCAAACACCACCTTTTATAACTTTTTCCATCATAAAAGTGGCCATAAAACCCTAATTCGACCCCCCCTTGGAGATATGTCATATTTTAATCGTTACTTAAAGTGACTTTATTTCTCCTAGGCCAAAAAGTCCACTGTAAGTGACCCCAACGAAGAAATAGAACATTACCCCACCTTTTTCACTTAAGTCATCATAAAGTACATGCATAACGCCAAAACATAACATATAAGTGAAATGTAGGTGAAAACCATACCCAACAACTCTCTACGCCGCTAGCCCCTTGGGTATGACCAAGGCTAAGACGGAAAACCGGTCGCTAGACTGTGGAGGTAGGAATGGGGACATTACATTTGATACCAATGTTAGAAAATGATGAGAGAGTGGAGAGAAATGGAAGGTATAGGGCACATGGCACACTGAGATATGTGTTTGTTCATCATTTTATTATGGTGGAAGAAATTACATTGTACTTGGGGAAGTTCAAAACCAAACATTAGTTAATAGATAACTAAGAGTTCAATAAGTGTAAACTAATATATTTTAACATAATCCAATAGCTACACCCTATGTCGCCAGGTTCGTGTCATGTTTGGCGAGGATGAAATTCGAAACAAGCTCGGCAACCAATAAACATCGAGGGGAAAATCGTCAGTAAATTTGAATTATATAAATGTGCATTTTTATTATTTTATTTACAAAATAAATAATAAATGTACTATAATGTCAAAACAAATAAATATTATTAAATAGGCTTTTAAACTTTGAAAAAAGATGTCCAAAATGAAACATATGCATCATGATAAGCTAATCAAGATAGAACATTACACATGGAAAATCACAATTATAAAGATGGTTGTTTTCAAAAAGTTGATCTAGATTCTAAAGCATCTAAGTTTTCAAACTTTCAAATTTCTCCCTACTTTTTACATCATATAAGCTCAAAATCAACAAGAGTATTTGGCTGAGATGATTCAATATCATCATCATCGAGTTCACCACTGAATTCATCTCGTGAAAGCAAGTTAGGATCGTCTGCATTTACTATGTCTTCTAAAATGGGTGGGAGTTGTGAAGAAGTGGATGAGTCTTTTGTTTCTTTCTTCATACACAACTGCAAATTGCAGTGAATATAAACAAGATCTCCCAATCTCCCAGACAACTTGTTCTGCTTCTTTGACCGAATGTCATCAAAGCAACTCCAATTCCTTTCAAAAGCTAGTGAACTTGCTACCTGACTCAGTACCCTAACAGCAAAGCATTATAGCTCACAACTATCTGCTCCAAAGTTACTCCACCCCCTATATCCTTCAACATCTGGATGTGACATGTCATACTTGGATGTTGGTATTCCAAACATCTTATCTTCTAACCTATATGCCCAACATTGATCTCTGATTTTACTTGCCACTTATGGATCTGGTTCAAACCTCCCTATGGCTTCATAAAGCCCACTTATGATTTTACTATCACTCTGTCTATCTATATGGAAGAGTTTCCCATATCTCAATATAGTATGCTTCCACATGATTGAATTTTTTTGAATAGTTTCCTTACAACAATCCATGCTTTCATAAAGCATACCAAGACAAGGTTTATCACAATCAACCATACGCAACACTTCAACAATTGATTCACAAACTTTTAAAACCTTTGTCGCACTTTCCCAAAAATTGTTGTTTAGAATTATTTGCTCTATGTTCTTTCCTTTTGCACTTTTAGAAAGCATTGAATTTTCCCAGTCAATGAATAAATAACTAACCTTAATGCTGACTTCTCTTCAACCACTCTTTTCAAAGTGATATAAAATGAGGCAAATCTTGTTTCACAAGGCCTCAACAACTCTATGGATGAATGTTGCCTGTAAATGTTCAATGTGAGGCAATGGTTTCTGATGAAATTTGCAATTGCTCTCCCTCTATGAATTGCTTCATGCACCCATGGAAATTTAGTCAAGTCATGAAGCAACAAATCAAGGTAATGTGATACACAAGGACTCCAAAATATATGCGAGTACTTCTCCATAATCAGCTTTCCAGAGTCCACACAATTTACAACACTATCAATTACAACTTGAACCACATTCTCTATGTCCACTTCAAGAATGGCTTCCTCTAAGATTTTGAAACTATACTAAGAGGTTTTCTTATTGTTCATGGCATCAACCACTTTCAAGAACTCTACGCCTTGAGGGCAAGCCACCAAAACATTAATCAATGGCCTCTAACACGTGTTTGACCATCCATCACTCAATATGGTGTAAGTAATTACACTTCAAGAGGCTTTGACCATTGATAGTTTTTCAGTCACCCTTTCTTTTGATTTCTTCAAAAGAGTTATTCGAAGAGACTCTGATGTAGGAGATGTATACCCTTTGCCAAACTTTGCAAATTTCTAAATTGCATTCTTAAAATGCGGATTTCTAGTAACATTGAATGGAATTTCACTTGAATAAAACAAATCAGCCAGTGCATCGTCCACATTTCGTTTCTCCACTGTTTTCCAAAGGTTGTTCAAAGATCTGCTCTCAGATCCCTTTGTTGCACCACCAAACACGGGAATGTTTGAAGCAAAAGACATATAAGGACCTAGATATTTCTACTTGAATTCTTTGATTTTTGTGTTGATTTATGCTTTCTTGCGGACGAAGAGGCTTGTTCTTTCTCCAACATTGATCTTTAGAGTAATATTTCGGCATGCACTAACACCCCCTCCCGCCCCAATTGAGATGCCAAGTAGGTGGTTTGTTACCTATGTGACACTCCCGACAAATGAATGACCACACAAATCACATTTGATATGATTGCCATCACGTGTTACGTGTTTCTATCCCTCAGCATTTGATTTCGATGGTGCCATTAAATTTTGTTACGAACCTACATGTTTTATAAAAAAATGAGATTATAAGAAAAATATTAGTGATGCTAACGGGGGAACAACTTATGAAGAGAGGATTATGTGGCCCATTTCATTGCCATTTATGTATGAAACTATTCATCTTTTTTCCCACTGTTCATGGATCATTCCGTTATGGCGGCTACTTGCGGGAGTACATAATATTCAATGGAACGGTATACACTCTTTAGAGCAATTAACTAGAGAATGGCAAGGAAGACTTTCCAAAGGTCAGTACTGAAGTCAAGTTTTGTGGATAGGCGTTTCTCTTCTACTTTGGAATATTTGGAAAGAAAGAAACAACAAAAAATTTCAACAAGCAAACAACGATTTGTCCTTTGTGTGGCAGAAAACCAAGATTAATATTGTAGAAAGCATTAAATATAAGATTTCTATCCCCTCTACTATTACACTTGCATGGGAGAACATATGCAGGAAGCTTTCTATGCAGCCCACAAATTCGATAATGCCAACTTTTAAACTAAAGAAGAAAGATGGTCGACAAAGTCAATGGATGCCTCCTCTGATGAATTTTGGTAAATTGAATACAAATGGAGCATCAAAGGGTAATCCGGGACAAACAACTATAGGAGGCGTTGGCATACTACAGCATGGAGAGATATAATTCTTTTTGCAAAAAATATGGGCCTTGCCACCAATAATCAAACAGAACTTAAGGCGGTGTTTATAGGAATACATGAAGCTATGAAATGTGGTTGGACAATACTGTACATTGAGTTAGATTCACAACTCACACTCAAGTTATTGGATTCCAACAAATGTTGGAGTGCTAATTGGAGACTTACAAGAAACGTTTGGCGAATTAAAAAGTTGCAGAGAAGTTTCTAGTAGTACTCTTTTCCCACACCACTAGACAAGACAATATAGTTGTTGATGCCTTGGCTAATTGGGCTCTGGACAATCATAATATTGTCTACTATGGGTCACCACCACTATGGTGGCCCACTAGATTACAAGAGGATATGAGACAGATTTTACATCTAGATTCTCTTCCATGAATACTTGTAATGCTGATTTGATGTATAATGCTTAGGTGTGGACAAACAGTTTCAACGTCTGACACTATAGAATTTGTAACCTCTTCTTCTCTCTAATAAAAGATCCTTTGTTTTATAAAGGGTGTGTGTGCATGTGTGTGCGTGCTCGTGTGAGTGTGTGCGCGTGCGTGTGCATGCACGTGTGTGTGTGTGTGTGTGTGTGTATTAATGATAAAATATATATAAGAAAATAACACTAAATGTTATCACAAGTGAAAAATTAAATAAAACCAAAAAACTTAATGAAATAAAAATTTAAAACTAAGTGTTACTAATAAATTTAAATAAAAATTAAAAACCTATATAACTTTGGTATTAACTAAATATCCCCAAAAAATAATAATTTAATTAAATTGTTAAAAATCTTCTAAAACATGAAAATAAAAAACTAAATAATAATTTAATTGTTAATGAAAAACATCAAGTCAACATTTAAATTTGTAACATAATATATATCATAATAACATTCCCGCAATTTATATTTTTAAAATTATATCAAGAAAATTAAATTAAATAATAAATATTAAGTTACACTTCTAATTTTCATCTAATAATAAATTTATAATGTGTAATTATAATTTTCATCTAATAATAAACTTATAAATTATACTTTAGCATTTAATAAACAATAAAAACATATATTAAAAACTAAAATTAAATAATGGTCAAATTATTAACAATAAATTATACCACGAGTTTATATTGCTAAGGCTAAAAGCTAAAACAAATATATTAAAAACCTACATAATAGCTATTATTTAGAAATAAATTATAAAGTAAATTTATGACTTGCAAAAAACTTATTTAAGTTTTTATTTAATTAAAATATATAGCCATAAGTTTAAGTTTTTATTAAAAAAATAAACTTAAAAATTTAAAATAGTAAACAATCAATTTGCATAAACTATATAAACAAATTATATATATTACGAAATTTTAAAAACTAAACTTAATAAATAATATATGAAGTATATAAACAATATAGAAACAATTGAACCACATATAGCAAATGCTAAGAAATAACAAAAAACTAAACTTAATATATAAAAACATAATATTATAAATTTATAACTATAGTCTACAAGCCATAAATTTAACCTTCCTTGAAGGCTTGAACGCAATCGGGCAAGGACACTAGAATGAATTTCAATATGGAGAGAGATTTGCACCAGATGTACAATGCAAGGAAAAAGTAGGATTTGCTAGCACAAGATGCACAACACATGACAAAGGGACTATTCACTAGAACAACACTAGCAATGTTGTTCCTCAATATTTCTCTGTCGTTTTCAAACACATTGCCGCTCTCACACTCTGCAATTGTTTTCCTTTGTCATTCTCACACTCTACCTTAACCGCTTCTTTGAAATAGCGAAGGATGCACTTTCTTGTTGTGAGAAATCGTATACGCAAAGCTTGTATAAATAGCAACTAAAACCCTAACCCTAACAGACGCCTAATGAAGAAATAATAATAATAAATGTCTTCATAAGACTTTTTAACGATTTTTTGACAATTTAATGCACCACATTCATGATTTTTGTGGGTTTTAAATAAAATCGCATTAATTATTTGAATTTCCTGTCAAATCTAAACGAATTTTTGATGTTTTTTTTCTACATTTTCCAAATTTCAAATTTTTAGCTTCAAAATCGGTGAACCTTAGACTACACCTATGGATGTTTGGATAAAACTCTCAGCTAACATTGATTCACCATCGGTCAATTAGTTGATGTATAGGCAATTAGTAGGTTGTTTGATTTATCCTACTATTCGATCGGATTTATATTTTGTAGTAAGTTCTTTTTACATATTCATGTCCAATCCTCAAGAGGAACATTGGCAAGTTGTAAAATGAGTAATCTGGTATGTTGAAGGATCTCTTCACTTTTTCATTCTATATCAAATAATTGTTTACTTCATGCTAGTAGGATATAGTAATGACTTGGGATAGATCAGTTAATCCAAGGGAGCCTACAACAAGTTATGTTTCCACTTTTGGTTTAGGAGTAATTTCAAAGCAGAGAAAACTATAACCTATATTTTGCCTCGTCTTCTAGTGAAGTAGAGTACAAGGCAGATGTCACTGTAAGTTGTGAGACAACATGGTTACAAAGGATATCGGTTGATCTTCAACTTGACCAAACATCACCAACCGTAATTTTTTGTGACAATTACAATGTTATCACAATGGTTAAGAACACAATCTATCATGCCAGAACTAAGCATATTGAAATTCATCACCATTACACAAGCCAGTTTGTTGATAATGAAGACATTTGTCTTCATTATTGTCCTATAATAGAGCAAACTATTGATATGGTGACTCAATAATTTTGTAAGGTATTATATTAGTCAAAGCATTGATTGTAATAATGCATCGTTACCAGGGTTCACCCCCCACCCTTCTGCACCCCTTGGATACGTATCTGGTACTGATACATCCCAGGTACGTTTGGGTACATATCGGGTACATCTTGGGTACGTTTTGACGTATCCCAGACGTATCGGTACCATTGGGAAGTGGGGGGGCTCTAAATTGTTTTTATTTTGTTTTATTTTGACTCAAATAAACTTTTGTTTTATTGAGGACTAGACTAGGAGGGCATGACAACCACAAGGAAACCTAGAGATTGTTTAAAATCCCTCTAGTTTACTGAAGAGAAAATATTCGAAGGATATCAAGAATGTTGGAGGTAATTATTTGGGATCATCGCAATTTGTCGAGGAAAGAAGTTATTCATAGAAATTTGGACATATATCTAAGCCTCTGTACAAGTTATTCATGAGATCAAATCTCAGGTGATCTTCAATAAAATCAATACTAATAGAAAAATTTGGAACGGCAAATTGCATAGCTTAAAGTTTCAAAGAGCATCCTTTCCCAGAAACTATTAAGGCACAACATTGACTCTTTCCCGCATCCTTAAGGAGAATTAGAAGGTGATTTTGGATAATATGAATGCAAGAACCAACAATTAAAGTCAACCTGCTTAAATAGGTCCTTCACAAGCTCCCTATATACATTTTTTATGGCACCCATCGCAACACAAATATAATATTCATATATATCATTTATTGAATGTTTTGAACATTGATCGTACTATATTTTTCAAGTTTTGTATTTCTTATGGACTAAAAAATGAGTAAAATGAGTATATGAATAATATATATATATGTGTGTGTGTGTGTGTGTGTGTGTGTGTGTACGGACGTATCGTACCCAAGAGTTTTTTTAAATCGATTTATCCATGTAACAAACCCGTACCCGTACCCATATCCTGGCAACATAGTAATAATATCTACGATGGTTTGATATTGTTAGGCATAGTTTATCTTGTGCTAAAGATAGCACATGGTTGTATGTAGGTTAAAGTTTGTTATGGCTCTATTTTAAGTACCTTACTATTAAAAAATTCAAAGAAAAGTCAACTAAAGAATGTTCATCATGTTTATCCTTTAGAAAAGAGCAGCTTATTTTAATATTTAATGATCCAAAACCATTGTAGTCAACAATTGACTGGAATATAAAAAATACCTGAACTGCTTCCTGATCATGCCCGCTCTCAAGCTGAAATGAGAATTCAGAGCTTTTCAGGTAATCTGCAACAAGTTGTGCAGATTCAATTTGTAATAACCATGAGACATATCCTTTTTCATTTGATTGTGGTTCACCTTGATTATGAATACATGCATCTACCCTTGCTCTTTGCAGAAGGCTAACCAAAGATGAAAGCCATATTCTGGATGGGTATTGCATACTAAGTTGCACAACAAACTCAAGTTGCCATTTTGAATTGACTAGCATTCTTTTCATATCCTCGGCTTTCTTAGATGTATCCATAGAAAAAAGCATTGCTTGAAGCAGTAATAATAGGAGGACAGGCAAACTTGTTTCTTCACCCAAAACCCTGAAAAAGAGCATAGTAAAACTTTAAGGCTAAAGTTTGGCATTCACATAAACATATATCAAACAACCACCTCAAGAGACCTAAGTTGGAAAAACAAATCTCGAGTTTCAATACTGACCCAAGCAGATGTTTCGTGATAGACAATCTGCGATGTTGAGACATCTGAGGTAACGCTTTAATGAAAACCTGCAAAATGACCCATAAATTAAACAATAAGACCATACAAACAGATCACCTTAAATCTTGGTGGCCTACTTTACAACAGATCTTACCTTGAGCAGCTTTTGAGGATCTTTAGTTGTTGTTAACCAGCATGGAACCACTGCTGATATCAGATCTTTTGACACCTGCTCTGAATGGTTATCATCCTAATCAACAAAAGAGAGCTTTTTCATGAGAAACAGCATGAAACGAAAATCCAAACAAACAAAGATTATTTAGTGAATAACCCTACAAAACAGAAGAAATAAGGAAGATTATATAGTGAGCACTGGTGGCAAAGAGTCACTCATTGTAAGGGTTGAGAAATGTATAAATTCCTGGGAAAACTCTCCTTTCTTAAGACTAGATTAAAGCAATGGAGTAGAACAAAATTTCAGAACGCCTCCCATCAAGCTGCCACTATATCTGCCCAGCTTGATGTCCTATGAAAAGAAATCTGTGATAATGGACTCGTTAACCAAACAGCAATTGAGGCTGCGGTCAAGAATAAATGCAGCAGTATTGCTCATTTTCTTCCCTCTTCTTTGTACGGGATAACAATTTCCCTTTACTCATAAATCATAATTAACTGAAGGAACAAGGTTTTGAAATACTGACAATGCATTAATTGCCCAGAATAATCTTATCTAAACTTTAGTGGTAAATAAGATTAAAAAAGATGATCTATTCTCTCCTTCAGAACTTTGGACAAAGTACATCTGCTAACAATTTTGTGAAATCAGAAATAGACTAATAGTTAAAATAGGATCATTATTCTCTTCCACCACTTAGGAAACAAAGAAAGAAATTGTATTGCTGTCTGCGAATGATCAAAAGTAGTTCATTGGGGCTCGAGAATATACCCAAATACAATAGAAAGTGCTAGGGTAAAAGGACCCTGGGAATAGCGATAACAGGAAAAAACTCCTGTTTGGTTCTTACAAATCTCCTTCACAGATATTTTGTTTTCAGAAATAAACAAACAAAAAGCATCTACTTTTTTCAGAAATTACTTAGTAGATCTTCCAAAACTTTGGAGTCAAATGATGAAGGATGAGCAATTTAATAAGAGGATTATTTCCCAGATTGACAATAAATATTACCAGAAATTTTATACCATATCAAATTCAGCTTATCATCCTCAATAATGTTTATTGGTGAATTTTGAGATATTTAAGAACATTATCTGAAGTCACCGAGTGTCGTAAACTTTAATCAGATCTATGTCAATCCTAATTAAATCATAAAAAAGAATAAGCATCTTGTTGCTCAAACTATTTGCTTAGTCACAGATGACAACTGATTTTCCCTGAGAGGAGGATTGTTGCCCCACAGGTGTTCAGAAAAGTGAATACATAGGAATCCCAAGATGCATGTGTCAGTAACTGCTACATGCACATAATTTGTGGTGTCAACCTTAGTATATGCATCTGTAACTGATATGCTTCCGATGCTTCAGGAGATCCATGCCGATGAAACAGTTACTTCAAATCATTCTACAATCAAGGTATAATCAACAAAAAACAAAATATGTACACACATCTCAACCTAGAAATTAAATCCTTGCCATTTGGTTTATTTCCAGGTTCTGCTTCCTAATACGAGTCGTATAAGAGCCTCCACTACAATGATGAAAACATACTACAATAACAGGAAACTCTTTATAATGCTCTAAAAGAGTGGAACAATCATAAATGATAGCAGATGTACCCGAATAGGAAATAGAAATTTAAATTTATCCAACCATAGTTTAAACTTAAGGAAGAACTTGCAAAAGAAAAATTCAAATGACTTTTAAGTTTTATCAAAGGCTCTATCCACATCAATATTAACTAGCAAGAGGGCCCTAGAGTTCTATATGGCAGGTGCCCCATATCAAAGTGTGAGTCGGGGAAAATCTGGCTAGGGGACGAGTTGCCAGCCAAGCTATGAAGAAAGAAAAAGAACCAAAACAAACAAGAACCCCGAAGCTCAAACCCCCGCAGAGCAGATAGAGGCAAGTATGGATATACAGATACGGGCCGAGAAAGAAAGGAGCCATTAGCAGAGATAGGGAGATGAGGCCGTTCAGGGGGGCAGAGTAGAGTAATATTATGACTAGAATTCTTAATTTTCTAAATGTAGGAAAACAGCTATTGAATATATTGAACATAAATTAAGAATCCTAACTTTCTATGTAGGAAAACAAGAACAAAATGTAAGGAATAGAAAGACAAGAAATCATGCATCTCACTTATATTCAATGCATCTGGATAGTTTGGTTAAAAGTTTCATCTCCTATATGGGGGCTGATTATATACGATCAGTCTACAAATCAGGGATGTATCGGACTTTGGATATGTAATTACACTGCGATTCTTAAAATGCATAATTGCTAACACTAGTCTATCTCGTTTCTCTGACTAGTCACTCACTCGTGCCTTCGACCCCGTATAGACACTTGAGGATCCCATTTTATATTCCCGATCTTTCTCCGGTTAAATGGTGCTGATCAAGCTGGAAGGCAGACCATTTATGGTAATGACATCGATGCCCAATAGTTGCCTTTAGTCATGGTTTTGTGATTCACGACATAATGTGATTAGACATGGTCAATATGGTTCTCGTGTCCATTTCTGTTAAATATAGACGCATGGGCTAGTCCTACTTTATTAACATGTTTTACAGTCCCATGTCTGCTATTTAAGAATTCACCTTCTTATGGGGTGATGAAAAAAAGACAAAAAATGTTAATGTGATAGCAATTAACTTGGATTTGACTAATTTATATATCATTAAAGGTTAATCTTTCTATATACATAACAGTCGAACACAAATAGCACCATGTACATGTGATATGTTGCGGAAGATCTCTCATCTTTCTCCTCCTCTTGTCGCATATTGTCTTCCTTAGTTCATATCATTTCGTATTCCGAGCATGATACGATTGTGGCCTTTATAATACTAAGTCGTCTCAAAGGTATATCCATTGATTTACGTCCTTTATCATGAGTAGTATACTAGGATGACAGGTATGGGTATAGGTACAAGTAGACAGGAATGGGTCACACCATTATTGTCAGAAAAATATGATGGGTCACAATCACAGGATCGGCATATAGGTATATATATGCTATCGTATATGGGATACATACCCTACATATATACATACAGTACATGGCATACATACATGAAGCATATCATATAGTATATAGCATATATAGATATATACATATGTATCATATATATGTATATCTATGTAAGATATATATATGAGGCTGTATAGTATTTTTTCTCTAAATTTGGCACCATACATGCATGCAGTGGCATACATACATACATACATAGCATATATATCACGCTATATATGTATGTACTGTATGTATGTATATATAGTGGGATCTATGTATGTATGTATACCATATCCATCTATGTATGTATGTATATATATATATATATATATATGTATGTATGTATGTATGTATGTATGTATATATCATATAGCATATATATATGTATGTATGTATGCCATGCATGTATGTAAAGATTATAGAGAAAAAAATACTGGTACAGCCTAATATAGCTCTCTCAGAAGAACATTAACAACTTTTTAAAAGTAAAGAAACTAGCTATGTCTTGACGAAAAACGAGTAATCTAAATCTGACCCGTTGTCTTTGATATGCTCATCACATCTCCGGCGTTATGGATCTACAACTACTATCCTGCTAAAAAATAAACCACAGGATATTAAAATGCAAGTCTCTGAGATGAGTAGCAGTAGTCTGAGACGTGTCTCTGGAGAGATGTTCGGGGAGATTCTAGAGGAAGATGTCTGTGCTTCCTCTTAGGATACCCCAACTTGGCTCCTTCTGACCCTGTATACTTGCCGGACAGCATTATTAGATCCCTCACGGTGATCGATGATTGGCTCACGGATGATTCCTCCACTTCAGTAACAGTTAGGGACATTCGATGAGATCTGCCTCCAGTCTTCTTGACACATGCTCTTGGGGTTTTTGTTCACCCCTCATTGCTATTTGTATTGGTTTCTTTGCTACTTGTGTTAGTGGCACATTGCTCTATTTTGTCCTTCAGTACTTTATTGCTTTGGTTCATATCTAGGATTCGTTCTTCCTAGAACTTTCTATTGCTAATGGTTGTCTCCTTCAGTCCCGTTGACCTACTTTTGGTCATTTGTAGACATCATAATAAATTCTTTCTTTCTTTCTAAGTAGCACAAATGAAAATATGCTTTGGCCAAAACTATACCACGTCTGTGGCTGTGATATCATTTTAATGAAACTCGAAGAGTAGAAGTAAGGATTCGGATCGAAGTCTGAGTTACCCTTGGCAAGTTTTTCAGACTAGATGATACAACTTCATGGATGTCAGAATGTCAGATTCTCATTGAGTCCTAAGTGGATGCTCTCTGAATCTGCATAATATTTCCGAAAATACTAGCCAGTATGTTTTACACTTTTGGCTTGTTTGGGCCTGGACCAAGAAAGACTTGTTGAGTGCCCACCATGCTCGAGAAATCAACTAACTTGGTTATATTACAAACACAATATTATGTATGATAAAATTACCAACGATTCTAGTTTGTGATGGAATTATTAAGAATTTAGTTGTAGGTCACTTGAGATAATTGGCAAGCGTTTTCACCAAAGCTATTTAAAGAGGTAAGCAAGAAAAACATAGAATTATGTTTTGTGATATGGTGAATAATATGACCATCAATGTGTGTGTTGGAGACTTGGAGTTTTAAAGTTCACGTTGAATTAAGTATTGATGGGTGTTGTGATTTAGAAGTTAAGAAAATAAAAATGTGTTTGAGCATGTGATGTTGTGCATAAATAATGTAATGCAAAAGAGTGAGTCTACTTTGTGGAAGTTGAATTATTAGAGCTTTTGATTGGTCATAATTCTCTCTTTGTTGGCCATAATTACTATTGGCAAAGAATTTTGTTTTATCATGCAAGGACCAATAATTTAGCATTTAAGGTGGAACATTATGCAAGATTGACAAATGGGCACCATTGGTGTTTTAGGCCACTTAAGACAAATTCATGCAAACTATAGTAATGGAGATTATTTATTATGGTGATAACTTTGTAAATGAAGTTCTAATGAAAGTTACACTAGTACATATATCTGAAAAATGTTGAGAGACATCAATCTCAAGGTCCTTATCTTGGATTATACAAATACCACAATTATTAATAAATTCATTACCTTCTTCGAAAATTTTCCGCTGACCAGTGACAATTAGTGTCAATCTAGCTACGCCAATGTGTCAGGTTCGAAACTCCAAACTCCGCCATATGGCCAAGATATTGTGATTTTTCAATCGACTTATCCAAAGAAAAAAAAGTGAAAAAGATTTTTTCCTACCAAGTGACGGTCAAAAGGACTTCAAATTTCAAGTTGGAATTAATTCTTAACAACTCATGGAAATTACAACCCCCACCAACTATCGGCTGCCATTCGTGCATAAAGTGTCCCTCGCTCTTTGTATAGGTGTTTGTACATGAGTATAGTACAATTGCATACAAGTTGTGCAGAGCTACAGTAATAGTGATTACCATTCTCCAGGTCTTGACATGGTTGATAGACTCATTCTTTAGAGCTGATGCCACTATGCATTGTCAGAAAATTCTTGAGGTCTTAAATTGGGTAATTGATCTATGTGCTACTTTCATTCAAGATATAAGTGGAAACAATAATAACAGTTAATGTTTTTAAGTTGTCAAGTCACTCATTTTTTATCTAAAAAGGTGTACAACTTAGATATAACTTTCAAGCATTACTCTCCAAATAAAGGACTAAAATCCAACAATAAATCGAGAAGACGGAATAGTCACTTTAGTAATCCCACATGGAGCGCTTCCAACTTGGGATAAGCCAATGTGAATCACCACTTAGATATACAAGGAGGGGTTGGGGTTTCATTTGAGACATTTTTTGTCATTTATCTAAGGTTTCACTTCAGGAGAGTTGAATGCAAAAAGCTTTCACTTTCAGCCATATAGAGGACGGAAACCCAACCTTGGTATCCTATTGGTTGATTGAACCCCATCAATAGTAATTCAGATTTGAGGACATGAGAACCCTCAGACATCTGATTGGGAAGCACTTCATTGCAGAGGTCATATTTGGGCAATGACAAAGCATCAGATTTTTACGAGCTAGCGGCACATCTTTCTGGGCATTTTTTCACACATTTTCCGATTCAGATCTGCATTCCAAGCTGATGAATATGTCAGCCAGTGGAGAGACATCTGCCAATACAGTGAAGTTAGGGACAGACTAAAAGCAAAACGAACTCTATGCTAGCCATATCTAGGGCTAATCTACACTCTAATGGGAAATTATATAGATCAATGTTTCAAAAGAAGCAAGTCATCCGTGGGAAGATTTTTTACGATTCCGGGTTGCATATTCATCATTTGTAGCCTCTATCATTGCCACCTTCGAGGGTGTCAGTTCCATCAGTAAAGAATTGCTTAGGCTAATCCATACACGCGTCATTTTCTTAGTTTTAGGGTGTGAAGATAACTCAAATAATGATAAAATCGTAAGAACCTTGCTGGAAACCCTTATGTTCTTTCATGATTCATGATCTCCTAGAGGTACTTCCTGGATTATTTTAAGCCTTCTAGGTATTCTAGATTACGGATATTTATGATTGCAATAAGTACAAATTTCAGCAGTCATCAAGAGTTAATAGCAAAGTAGAAAAGACAGGACAAAGATCTTATTCAATTGGCATTAATGTCTGATTGCTGTCATAAATTCTCATAGTCTGCATGTTATTATTCACCCTTGCAAACTTGAAAACTTTTGAAGAGAAACTGATTTTACCCTAGGCACTTCAATGGTATTGGAGAATTATTAATTACAAGTCAATATCAATGGAACATCTACTTTTCACAGTACATTTATTGTTAGCTGAGTTTGCATACTTTCAACATTTTATTTTTGGGGATCTTTCTTCCAAACTAAGACCCGTTTGGTACTAATTTATCTTGCAAAGTCTGGACATTACAGGGTTGCATCTGCATGCTAACCACTATAGAGTCATTTGTTTCTTATGACACCCAAGCTGGCCTTTCTCCAGGTTACTATTACTAGGAGATTTGTCTTGTGGGGACTATGAATGCCACCATCACTAGTGCTACAACCACGGCTAAGATGTCTTTGGCATAAGAGATGAGTATAGAATCAACCTAGGTGATACCCCATCAGCAGTGCCAAAAAAAACACAAAATGATTTCTAACCTGTGGACATTAAGGGACGCCACCGCACTATTTTGGACAAAATCAATATAAAATTTATATTTGACCACATTACTAAGGAGAAGAAAGACACAACATGTAGGTTCATCTCCAAAAACCTATCAAGAAGCGCAAAATGAATAGCTCAATACATCACAGTTCTAAGTAAAGAGTTATTAAACATTGAAATATTTGGTCCATAAATTCCAACCACAATTGCTAATTGTTCAATTTTATAATTTTATATGATTATTTGTTTGCTTGTTAATTACGATGTTTTCAATCACAAGGCATAGGAATTTATGCTCCAAAATTGTTGTTTTAAGTGCCATAATAATCTGGAGATGATTGATTGTGATGTGGATCTGTGTTGGTACCATGGACAACTAACTAGTGGAAAACCATTCCAAGTTCTAAACCAGTGAGATTTATCCATGTTGTACCATCTCTTTCCAACATTCAAAAATTACTGTGGTAAAGGAGGAATCCCTCACCTAGCAGTTGGAAAGCAAATGAAGAAAAGAAAGACCCATCAAGCAAAAGAGGAAGTTGAGGCTGTATTAGAAAATTTATTAATGTTCAAAAATAGCCATATTATCAATGGAACTAAAAATTACAACCATCAATAACAGCAATAAAAAGGTATGGTTAATCATATCTCATCTCTTAAGCAATAGATGAGAACTTAACAAAGAAAGTAAACTCTACAAGATTACATGACACCAATTATAAGTAATCGAACACCTAGAAGATACAACAAAGGTAGTTGAGCTACAACAAATTCCCAAATGCTCGTCAACAACCAAAGTAACATTTGCAATGCTATCAACAACTGTACAATAACCTACATATTCATGGGCAAGCTCTAATATCTTAAACAAAATTGAAAATTTGAAACAAAACAGTGTTTGGGATCATTTTCCAAAAAGCTTCTGACACAAAATGTCTTCTAGAGACTGTCCAAAGATAAATTGGGGTGAAAGCTTCACCCAAACTTTAGCAGAACAGAAGCATTCATTCATACATACCCTTTCAGAAATTCAAAAGCAGCAAGTACAATACTAGTATCTGATGCAAGAGCATCACTGTAAAGGCATCAATTTTGTAATTTTGTATTAAGTAAGGGTTGAATAAGATTGTCAAGGTCTAGATAGGTGTTATTAGCTCCTCCATGGTCTTTTAAGACCCTCCGAGTGTGTTAGACAACCTATTTTGAGTTTCACTCCAAAAGAGACAATTTGAAATTTGAATTTGAAAGGTGCTGCTTGAAAGTTTTAATGGCGAAAATGATGTCATTTTGGGTTGTAAGAGGTCATTTGAGACCTTAAGTGAGTTAAGAAAGGTAGTCACACCCTTGTGTAAGGGTCCATGAGTTAAACTCATCCTATAACCTTAGTGAGTTAAGTAAACCTGGATAACCACCTTGAGTCAAGTGTATTTGAGATGAAACTCGGATGGAGGAAGTCAGTTCTGTATGTAGAGGAAGGATTTGGAGTGAATGTACAGGGGAGAGACCCCTAGATGGCTCATGGAGTCTACAAGTTGATTGTAAGAAGAATATATCAGACCTCCTTTTATAAATGCTCCTTGTTGTGTGTATTTCTTGATTATTCTTGGTTGGTAAATAGGATTATTGGGTTGTTTGCATCTAAACCATACTGTATTGTAGAGAATGAGAATGCATGTTGATTCGAATGAGCAAGTGTGTTATTGGGATGGCAAGGTTAATATATTGAAAGATTGTTACGATAACTCAAATTGTACAAGGGTTTGATAAGAACTGCAGCAGTATGTGGGGTTTAAGAGGGTGGTTCATAACTCCAAGGCTGTATTATCAATAAATGATTGCTAATAAACTCAGAAGCCCGGAAACGCCCCAGGGGGTCACGTTTCGTGGCAAAAACGTTTCCGAAACGGGAAACGGAAACAAAACGTGGTGGAAATGTGCTAGACGTTTCCAAAAACGTCTGGCACCCTTCCACCGCTTTTTTAAAGTTTAAACATCAAATATTTTTTTTAAAAAAAAGTTGCATTTAATAACCCTAACCCTAATCTATCTACCTAGACTTGCTAAAGACACTACCTAAAAGCTATATAATGATGAGTCATGACTCTTTAGAAGTTCAAATTTCAATGAATACAAAATATTTTGAGTGCTTTATCAATTATCTCTTATGGTCTACAATTATAAAATGAGTATTATGCACATATATATATATATATATATATATATATATATATATTGTACGGACGTTTCCAGTAACGTTTCGTATCCAAGGTTTTTTGAAAATTGTCGTTTCCGCGTTTCGTATTCGTTTCCATTTCCGTTTCCGTCCAACGTGGCTAATAAACATGCATGAGGTCCATGGTAAGCTATGTGGTTCTTGACACAGTTGGAAAAAGAAGAAGATGAATTTTAGAAGTCAATAAGAGCTCTCGGGTTCCAGAGACAGAGTGAGGATTTACAAACAAGGAAAAGAGTCATTTAGTAATATATATGCATTGAGAACCTATTATCAACCATGTCAGAGCTTGAAATGGGTTAGTTGAAGGTGTTTACAGACTTTGAAATCATTGAAGGAGCTTTGGCAAGTTTTAAGCTTGATTCAGTCCTCACAGTCTTCATACCCTGTTCTAAGGGTTTTCAATCTAAGTTGATCATTGATGTGAAAACCTTCCATGTTATTACTTACAGCGAGCTTATAGAAGAAGTTGACATATATATGTTGAGATAATTGCTAGGTTTGAGACCTTTGAGTGAGTCTTTGTTGATTTTAAGGGTAAAATAAGTCGAGCACAGTGATATACCCTGTTCTCAGGTTTAAGCTCATATTGGTTAAAGTAGTAAATCCTTCTTTGGCATATACTCACGTGGATGTAAGGGATAAGTGAGGTAGTAGTCAGGGCATTGAGGAAGTTATGGTGAGATAGATGATTAAGGTGGATAGGAATCAAAAACTCAGATTAGCATGCATGCATGTCTCAGTCTAGGGCAGATTAGTTTGGTAAGAAGTTGCTCTAGAGTGCATAAGTCAAGTGAAATGATGGGTATGAAGGTTGAACAATTGCAAAGTATGTTTCTTAAGCTCCAAGAAGACTAACCACTGGTAGGTAACCTTGTGCAATTATATATACTTCTGACTGTGTACAACTCTTGTTTTCCTTACCTAGAAGATTGTGCCCCACGCATAGTATCAAAACTCGCGATAAATCACCCGATAATCGAGATTTATCATTTACCCTGAGCAAAACGATTAAACTTTCAAAAAATCGCAAATTTTTTAATGCCGATAAATCACAGTTTTTCTGGCAATAAATGCCCTGATAAATCATGGAAACTCGCCTGAAAATCATGGAAAATTGTTAGGGTAAGGGTTTAAATGCAAAAAGCGACTAAAATCGCACGGGGTAGGCATAACGACCAAAGTGAAAAAATCGTGCCCCTTTGGAACATTTCGTGGCTTTTTTCCATTTTGAAATAGGTCAGGCTTACTCATACTATCATTGCCAGCTTGTTTAAGTTCCATTATCATTGGAAATAAAGTCGACCAAGGGCTCGCGAATGGGGAAAATGAGGTCGCAGGGATTCCACAAACCTTCAATTGCCAAGAGAAAAGCAAGAACCTGGGAGCCTGAATCAAATAAATAGCAACGATTTTCCAAATCCCAACCCTCTCAAATCTAAAATTTGTGCCCTCTCCAATCGTAAATGTTTATTCACAGTTATTTGCAAATCTGTGCTCTTTTAACTTGTAACTTGTATTTAATTTTTTTAATGTATAACTCGAATTTAATTGTAACTTGTAATATTAACTTACAATGAATTTTCTAATATTGACTCAATGTATTTAATTGTAAGTTGTAATATTAATTTAGTTGTAAGTATTTAATATTAAGTGACTCTATTAAATATTTAGCTGTTAAATTCTGACTTGTAATAGAAAATCTATGTATTTAATTATAACTTGTAAGTATTTTTATAGATATCATTTCTCGTATTATTTAACAATATTTTTACATTTAATTTAAGTTTCTTTTATGAATTTAAATGGTTTTAAAAGTAGCGATAAAGTTGTCGATTAATGCTGATAAATTGCCAATTCCCGATTTCCAAGTCAAAATTTGGCCTGCCGATTAATTGCGATAACAATTTTTTGAACTATGGTTCCGCGTGCCACAGTTGGGCCTTAGAAGAGGGGTGAAGTAATAACCCTAGTGTAGTGGAGTTGAGCTTTGAGAAAGATGCATAAGAAGCCATTAGAAGCCATTTTAAAGAAGTTCAAGCACTGAGTGAGAACATGCAATATAATATTCATCCAAACCTAGTTTAGAGGGAATTCAAGAGTTCTTTTCTTTATGACAGTCTAGACAAGTTTGTGCAAACCATTAAGGAGGCCAAAGCCACAGAGGGAGAAAGATGGTGGTATAAGGAGAGCCAACCATTGACTAGAAGACTGGGCAGAGTTAGAATCATGATAAGGAAGATAGTCGTTCAATTGGGAAGGAGCACAGTTAAGAACTAGTGGTACAGTCCTTGAGAGGATAGTGAGAAAGAAGGACAAGTGAGTAATGAAGAATGCCTAATAAGGATGGTAACTAAGTGTGAAGATGCGAGGATGATTACATGGACTCTATAGAAGGGTGAAATGATCTCAAAGAAGGTTGGGAAGCGTGAGTGACAGAGCTAAGTGGAGTGTAGTAACCTTAAGCAAAGCTTGAAGACTACGAAGCTAGTCTTGTGACTCAAAAGTAGGCAATGAAGCTATGATGATGAGATAGGCATGACAAGGAGGATAAGGAGGTAAAAAATAGGGAAAATTTTTTTGAGAAGAAGCTAAACAAGTTAAGAGGTCAGAGGTGACAAGCAAAACAGAATATAGGGACCAGGAATGAACAAGAACAAGAAAGATTGATAAGAAGCAAAAACCTAACAAAACGATCAGAACAAAGTTAGATAAGTGAATTGAAGATGTGGGATAGTATGAGCAAGGTGAGATTGAGTGGGAGAATATGTCCCAAGTGTTGAAAAACAGAGGTAAGCCTCAAAACCTTATTTTACTACTTGAAACCCTAGCTTAGGCCAACTACACAAGCTAAAAGGTGAAAATTGGAGTTGGGAGTAATAGACGAGTTAGAAGAAGAAAATTGGCAAAAAGCAAGAACTCATAAATGGGTATCCAAAAATGTAAGCATCTTTCCATGGAAGTTTGTACATTGTTCCCCGTTTCATGTTTTGTACTTTTGGAGGGCTAATTGAAACCTAAAGCAAAATTACAAAAATGAACATAACTTTTTGTAGGCAGGGAGTTGAGGTCTGAAATTTGATATGCATGTTAATGAGCATAATGGGTAGGCAAAAAGTTTACCAGTCCAGGTTGAAGATGAAAATGAGTGAATTCTGTTAAGAAAACAGTATTTTGCATTTTTGAGGCTCAACATAGAATTTTTGGACTTCGAACTGTACGACGATACCCAAAGTGTTATCATCGTAGTGGGTTTTTTTGAGTTCATTCTATCATCTTTCCAACAGATCCTACAGTTAGCAAATCGGGTCAACGAGCTAGGAGATACGACCCCAACATGGAACACTAAAATTATATATATGGTAAATCATTATTTTTGGATTGTCTTTTTCTACCCATTCGAACTCACCTCCAAGGTGGACGCATGTCATCTCCATGTAGGATGACCTTTCGGTTCCCATTCAAAACCCTTCATTTACTATCCTAGCAACTTTCCATCCTCTACATTGGTTGGCTATAAAGAAGATGGTTTCGAATAGAAACATAGCTTTGCAAGTTGAAAGTTTTGTAGGCATAAGTTACAAGTTTGCAAGTTTTGAGGCATACATCTCTCCTATAGAGTTTGGCATTCTACATGCATTTTCGATTGCAAAGATATTCGGCATACATCTCTCCTATAGAGTTTTCCATTCTACATGCATTTTCGATTGCAAAGATATTCGTCATACATCTCTCCTATAGACTATGCTAATTGGTATACATTTTCAATAAAGTTATTTTATTTCTACAATCACAAATTTATTTCTGCAAAAAAAAAATGTATTTAATTCTGCAATACGACAAGCTTCATGGGTAATGGCAGCTAGAGGTTCACAAAGCTCTAACATATGAGAGTTGTAGTGAAATGGAATGATCCACAGGATCTTCGCAGAGAACAAAATAACAATAAAAATAATATTGGTTATGCTATTACACACGCGGCAGGCACAAACATGCAAAGCATAAATTAACTCCATCAATACTTGCTTTCTGCTACAAGTAATCCCTAGAAATATTTAGCCAAAAAAGTTTGTTTCCATGACAATTAGTTTTTTATAGAAAACAAACTATTAGTAAGAACTTAGAAGTGACTAAAAATATGCACTCAATCAAATTTTGCTAGCACTCAAGTTATCACTCAAAACAACTCAACTGACCTCCCTAAATACAACTTAGACTTATTAAGCCTAAACAAGCACAAAATCACAAAATATAGGCTAGTTAAATAGAAGCTACATCTATCCTAACATGAACATAACATCTCGTGCCTCGGTCTCCTTGCAACATTTTTGCACCATTGTTCTTCTCTTCAAATCATCTACAAATCGCAACTTTCTGACCACATATTTGCCTAGACACAAAATCATGTGAAAATTTGTGTTTTGCTCACGTTTTGTCTACCCATGTCTTCCTAGTGAGGATGTTCATTCTCCTCTCACGGTCACCTTCTAGACTTCATGTTTTCTTCTAGAAAACAAGTTGTATACATCATCATTTTGTTACGCACTTGTCTTCCTTGCGCATCCTTCACATACTAGTTTGCAAATCACCATTCTTCCTTCTAAGTGTCGTCCTCCCTCAGCTCATGCCCTAGTGTGCACTTTCAACAGCTTTCAACTCACAACTCAGCCCTAGCTCTGCACTTTGATAACCATTTTCAACTTCAAATCGTGAATCGCAATTTTCTTTCTCGTGATTTTTTTCAACTTTAAATCGGAAATCACGATTTTCTCTCATGATCGCTTTCCTTCAAATCACCTGCCCTAGTGCAATCTTCTTCCTCTGCACCACTTCATTTTTATAATTTACCTCTTTCTTTCTTTCCATTTGTACCCTTCTTCTAGGGCTTCCACAAATGTCGGCTCTGATACAAATGCTAATAAGAATCAAAGAGATAAGATAAATATATTAATGTCCAATGAATGACCACAAAAGTAGGTCAATGGGACTGCAGCCCAAACAATATACAAAGTGCAAGCGGGGACAACTCAAAACGAGTTCCCAAAAGCAAAAGAAAGGAAAAGAGACGGAGCAGAAAGGAAACTCAAAGCCAATACTCCCACAAGCAGGGGCAATGGAGCAAGCGAGGGAGAAAGACAAGAGAAGCAAAGAAGGGAATGGAGGAAGGGGCAAACAAGGACCAGTGGTCTACTCAGGAATGGTAGCCACACCCCTCCTAACATTTGAGGCCGACAAAAAGAAGCTCCTGATGGATTGGTAACCTGAAGAGGGGGGCGGAAACCTCCTCCCCTGCTGAGATTTGAGACTAAAACGACGGCCAGGGGGAGGAATGGAGCTGGGTTGCCCTCTAGTATGAGTGTGCATCCGATTCTGTTGGTGGTGATCAAGGGAAATGTGAAGGTGCAATCGGGGATAAACTGATCTATACACTGTATCTGGGTCAGAAAGGCTCTGACGTTTAGTTCCTCCACTTGTGGGTAGAACCGGAAAGAAGGTTGTAATTCGTCTTGTGGGGATGACTCTCGGAGGGGGATGAAGAATTTGGTCCAGGAGCAGCAAAGACTCACGGATGTAGAGGGCAAGACACCGTTGGTCAATATATCTGAAGAAAATCGGGAGAGTTTGAATCCCTCTGAAGAGGCAATGAAATCGTCCTCTGATCTCATAGTATATGGGGCAATGGAAGATGAAATGAGTCTCGGTCTCCACCTCTTGAAGGCTACAAAGCCTTCAAAGTCTGTCATCCCGATCAATGCGGTGATCAGTCTGACACCGAAGTCTGTGGGAGCCGACCTGAAACTGACCCAGAGGTATAAGGAGGGCATGCACCCAGTGACGAAAGGTGTACTGAGGGCGGATGATGAGTCCACCCCTGATCTCAAGAAAGTGCTCTGCATAAAAGGACATCTTAGGGCGCAAACCCCCAGGACGGTTCACCCAAGTAGTTTGAATGAAGCTCTTGTAGATATCTTCCTAGATGGACCCGTTCAACACTTGTTTGGTGGGCAAGAGATGTCTGAGAGCATTCAGGGAATACTGGAAAGGGGGGAGACGATCAATCTGGATACCAACTGAATCCAACAAGGTAGAAGTCTCAGAAAACCAACAACAGCCCATAGCCTAGGCAATACTCACAAAGGAACAATAAGCGAGATACGGATACTTGTCCCGCTCATCAGAGAGATCACCAAACCTTTTGATATGGTGAAGAAAGATTGATATGCCAAATACAGTCTCCAAAGGAAAGGTTGGACTGCGAACTCTGCCAAAATAATATGCTAGGGGACCGTCTGCTTGCATTTGATGAAGCAGCAAAGGAGGAGAGTCTGAATCTTCTCAGCAGAAGCCCAATCTGTGTCTAAAAAGGAGGGCCCTTAGACAACAGACCCATAAAGAACAGTGGGGCGGATGAGGGAGCTCAAAAGAAACATCTTGGAGGAGATGTCCTGAAAGTGGTGCCGAAAGCACCGTCTATCGAGAATGGCAAGAGACCCATCCCCTTTATTCACCCTTGGCTGAAGAGCATGCCTCATACTAAATCTAGGCCCTCATAACAGTGACTCCCAGGTAGGTGCAAAAGTACTTAGTAATGCACAGAGCCAAGGTACCCCTTGAAGAATGCTCAAATGGAGGTGTGATGTCCTCAACATGCACAAAACCATGTAGTTATGGTCGGACCTAGATTGACCGTCAAATGCCGAATATCTTTTGAGGTAAAGCAAGCCCATCATAGACTAGTCTTCTCAAGAGAAGAGTGGAAGGCTAAAGTATAGCTCAAACGCTCGCTTCTATGGACCGTAATGTAGGTTGCATATTCAAAGGATAAGGAGGATGTGAGAACGTATGATGACTGAATTTGCCATTAACAAAGTAAATGTTACTATCATGATATATTCCATTCATGCCTGGGAGGAAAGGCTTTGGGGACAACGTAATTGTTCCTTCATGTGAGTTGCAACAAAAAGGCACTATATCATGGAATGCTCCAAGTCTGAAAATACTCGAGCTATGCCTGAGGTAATCTTTGAAGAGGCGAATAGAGAGAAGAGGTTAGGAACAAGATCTATTCACAGACTATCTGATATGTTGGAAGGATGAACATTCCTATATAGATGCACGAATACTCAAATTAGGGAGCTGAAATTCCTAAATCATCTCTTTCAGCAGTTGCTCATTGCTTGAAGGCAAGCAATGCTTGGAATTCTTGGGCGAACTGTAAGACTATCCCCTTCTCATGGATGTAATTAAAAAACCTGAATCTATCTTCTGGCAAGCACTATTTGGGTATTAGCCTTCCGTAGGCTCCTCCACATGGAGTTGAGAATTGCAAATAATGAATTCAAGGTGTTCTAAGGATATCAGCTTATATTTTAATCTGGAAAA
Source organism: Taxus chinensis (assembly GCA_019776745.2). Taxonomy (NCBI): domain Eukaryota; kingdom Viridiplantae; phylum Streptophyta; class Pinopsida; order Cupressales; family Taxaceae; genus Taxus; species Taxus chinensis. The sequence continues at coordinate 848,481 of CM034151.1, read as the reverse complement.
ATAACACTTAAATTATATTTTGCAGATCCAAAAAGCATTAATGTAATAAGAATAATAATAAGCAGGTCAGACACACTGTTATTGGGCACCAAATGTAAAATTCACATCCATAAAGGGGGCATGCCAAAGTTAGAGAATTACTGCATGAGTAACAAAGTCACTAATTTTAGGATTAGGAAGGCTGGATAAAGTGTTTTAAATGTGTTTAGATCCTTATTTTGTTAGGATGGGGCCTCTTCAACATTTGGCTTGGAGGACAATTCCATATTATTTGTAATTGCCTTTATGGAGCATGGATGTCACTTATCCTAAAGGGGGCACCCCCTATGTTTCCCGGATTGAAGCTTATAATAGGCAGTGATTTGGGGTTTATTGCTTTTTTCAGATGTTCATCTTGGAAATTCATCAATTACTGATCTGTCTGCAAGTAGTTCCAGCTTCTGCATACAAGCAATTAACGAGGACGAATATCCGTCATTACCTGCATAACACAGCATTTGGGGACGGATACTACCCTGAAAACCATTTCAACAGCTGGGCCAATTCCATCTCAGAGGTTGCAGATGCACAATTTCAATATGATGCAAGTGTCTCCGCCATGACTCAGCTCCAAACAATTGTAATATCAAGGGCTAAAAGCAGCAACTTTTTTACCACCTGTAGCTAGATCGTATTCAATAAATAAAAGACTGATTTTTATGCATTATGGTTTGCTGTTTTTATATAGAAAAACCAGATTTTTGCTGCTATTATAAAAGTTAGTTTTGTAATACTGCTGCCCTAGGATTTAACAAAATATCCAGATCTGTTAGAAATTATTTTCAGGGATATTACAGCTAGGAGGAACTCATAGGTACTTTGGGTTGCTTGCCTTTTTGGCACTTGGCAGAAAACAGATCTACCTAAAACATAACCAGAAACTAAAATGTCATGACTATATTCGTGAACAGAGATGACATAAATTAGAGCCTTCAAGAGAGTAAAGAGTACCAGATAGAGCCTAAAGTTGTTCTACTTATTAACCTTTTCAAATTTTTATCTCTGCTTCTTCAGGAAAAGCAAAAGGAATCATTTTCGAGGATGATGGTGATGGATATGAATACCAGCAAGGACAGTTCCTTTTGACATATTATGAAGCGGAATCATCTTCCTCTATTGTTTCTGTGAAAGTTTCCAGCACTGAAGGATTATGGAAGAGGCCAAAGCGACTGTTAAATTGCATGTACAATTGCTGCTTGGCGAGGGTGCCAAGGTTTGCAACATACAATCACTCATCACAAAGACTACAAGTAATGAATAGGGCTTCTGGAAATCTTAAACAGGATATTCATATCGAACTTTTGTTTTCTTTCTGCAGTATGTGAGGATGGGGCCAGGATGGAGGACACACAGTAGCTAAAAATCATGATGTGATACCTCCCGCTGCTGAAGTTGCGAAGCTTGTAGCTGATAGTCAGCAACAACTTGGTATAAAGATAGGTAAATTCTGAATAGCCTTTAATCTAAAGCCTAAAGGCTTTATGATTTCTGCCCTGCATTTTTTAAGTGTGGATAATATTGTCTACTAATGTAGAACCAAATGTGAGCATATAGCTTTGTTTACATCCCTAAAATAATCAGTGCCTTTCGAAGTTGCTGTAATGATGAACTCTAGATAAGCATTTTAAAAGTCTCATTTTGCATCTATGTACTTTGAATTTCATAAATGTTTAATTCTTTTTATGGTAAATTGTGGATAAATTTCTGCTGTCAATGATTTATTCATTTAAGCTTTTTTAGGTTATCTAAACAACTATCCAGGTAATGGTGTCAAGATTGGGAGCTTTAAATACAAGATCATAAGACATCTGTTTTCTTAGTTCAAAAGATCTTGGAAAGAAGTTATACCTTGAATTTCAGGAGAAACGTTGAGCAGCATCGGGTAACTGATGTTTGCTTTCCAATATTAATGTACTTCTAGTAACCTCTCCTTAGCATGTATTTACTTTGCACAATATCATATAATTTGTTCCCTTTAGAAGCATGATATTCATATCTTACTGAAGAACCACATGTAGTTGATAATTTGCTCGTAGTTTACTGATACTCTTTAAACAGGTGAGTGTACATCTTGCATTAGACCAGATGTTATGCCATCATAAAAAATCCTTTAATTGTCTAGCAGATTGAATGGAAAATAGAAGTACAAATCAGGGTAGGTGGCAGAACTAAAGTATCGCCTGGATTTTAGATTGAATCATTTGTGAATCATATGATGCGATCTTATCAAGGAAGATTCCTCAAATAGTCGGTACATCAAATGCCGTTTGAAGAAAGAAAACCTTTAAGTTACAGTCAAGGCATTCAATTTCATTTTCTTTGGAGAGGTCTGGAGAAAAATTTCTCCCACTTTATCTGAAGAGCAAGCATTACTGGAGGAACTGGGAATAAATGAGATGCAGTCATTTGCAGTGATCTAAAAAATCAAAGTAATGTGGATGTTAATTTTTTTTCGATGCAGCCCAAGCAAATTGTCCTCCAGATGACCGCAGAGCACCAGGCCAGGTGACAGTTGGAATTGAACTCTCAGACGGTACACCTGTTGATCTTGAGAGTGATGAATGGCATCTCAGATTGTTACCATTCCTTCAAGAAATTGGGGAAATTCTATGATCTCACATGTACTTCCATATTCCAGACATCTGGTGATCTAGAGCAGATTTTTCTATCACTAGGTTTTGTGTCGTATACCATCTGAATCTATAGGGCTAAACTACATATAAATGCTGGATGTTAACCTCTATGCAAGATACCACCACCCATGTTATTTTTTGACAAGCAAAGACCAATCAGAAATGTGAACTTATTTCTTGAAACAGGATAACGCATTTTTTTCAGATATTAATGACTGAGATATGCTTGGTATTCATTCGCTTTTAGGATTTGGAAGGAACACTCGTAAAAAGGCAAATGATTGATTGCATACAACAAATTACTGTTAGCCATTTTAGTTGGACACTCAAGTGAATTCCTCAAAATAAACAATAGCATATTTTATTCCTTTTGTTTTTTAGATTCTGCAAGTTGGTATCCTGGTATCAATTCCAATTATCAAAATTTTGGATCCTGTTTTCTTTAGAGTGCAAGGAGGAACTGAATTAATAAAAACTTCCCAAGTTTTAATATTTTTACTTGCAATCAAAGAGGACTATGACTTTCACAATGTTCAAATTGTTTAAGTCAACTGGGTGCAATGGAGACAAGCATTTGATCCTGCAGAATAATTCTATTTGGTGTATGATTAACTTTTATTTTAAAAACAAAGGTATTTTATGTTACTTCATAAAAAAATGATGCAGATTTGGTCCATGGTTATTGGAATGTGGTGCAAAATGCATGCCAGATATTCTCCTCCACATGTAGGAATGGTGCATTATCAAATTCAAATTGAATGGCCAGTTTTGCTCTTTGATGACATCTCACTCATGAGAAGAATGGGCAACCAAACTGACCATGAAATTTAGGAAGATAATAATGTTTAGATTATGACAAGCTGTTGGAACAACTCGTACATCTTTAATAGAGTGGTTTTAGGAGATAGATAGATCTCCTAAATTATAGAAAAAATATTTCTTATATATTTGTAAAGTCTGCAAAGAAATAAAAATGAAAAATCTTTGTGTGCAACTTAGGCTCTGATTTCATTTGGTATCGAAGCAAATCAATGGAAAATGGAAGAATGATAAGAATTAAAGGGGCAACGTATCTCCATATATTGCCCTATTTATAATCAGAATATAAGGTGTTAAAATTATTTCTCTAAATTACTACTAGTTTAGAGTATAACGAGCATAGAAAAGATTAGCCAAAGCACAAATCTTGTTTTTAATTTTTGTGTCTGTGTCTAAGGGGATTCCATTCTACCTGGTGGCAAGGCATTGAGGATTAAAGAAGTGAAGGAGGATCTGAGCATGCCTATTCAATATTTATTAGGTTAATTTTGGTATTCCTGTGCATGCTCAGAATCTGCAGAACTAAGCTATGTTCTTTGAAGATACAGACGTCATCCACCTCTAAGAGGTTGTGACCACTGACTTTTATTTGAATCTAGTTCTCATTGACACTAGATTGCCACAGTTCTTGCATTGATTCTACATTGCTTTATCTGTGGCTGGATCTCCGTAGAAATTGATTGTTTTTATTTTTAAAAGCTTTTGTTTTGTTACACTTGGCATCCATGCTTACATGTGATTCTGCGTTTATCTACTGTGCATCACCGTTTAGCTGCCCAAGAGAATTGGAGATCTTATTCAAAGATCATAACCTGCAGATTCTAACGGCACATCAGATCTGATAATTTATTCCATCTATAAAACATTGGAACACCTGGAGATATTGAAGCACTTCCTGGAGTATTATTTTGAGGCAGGTCTGAAACAAAGAAATAGGAATTCGGTGTATTTCCTAGACCTGGCAGCATTGACGTCACATTTCTACTCTATTGGTGATTTCTAACTTGGAGTGTTGGAGATGCTCACACTCACCGAGTCTTATTCAAAATATATTTTCCATGAAAATCATTACGGGTATATGTTTGTAAAACATTAAATTTGTAAGTGTCATGTTTAGTTTTATAGTCAAATTTAAGGTATTAAAGTACTCAAGTCATTGTAAAACGTGTAGGATGAGTAAAAATCTAAATAGTTTCTTGAAAAAGAGTCTAATAAGGTATTTTTTATTTAGTTTTAAATAAGTCAAAGTCATAGATGTTAACAGGTTTTAGTCATAAGTGAACACATCAACTAGTATATAGTTGTTTAGTTAATGTCATTTTATTAGTATGTCATGTTTTTAATTCAGAAAGTCAAATTCAAATTCAAAATGAAGCTTGAACCAAGTTTTTTTGTTTAGCAGAGGATTATTGTCAATAATCATCATATATTAACAAAAGTGTGTTTTGTGTGTCCTCATCATCAAATTCGGAGGTTGTATGTGTTAACCATCAAAGAGTCATCAAGAATAACAAAACAAAACAAAATCGCCCCCATTATAACTGCATGCATTATCAGTTGTACCCGACATCCTAAAAAATGTGTTTCACATAATGGGGGGGAAGATAAAATTAAATTACAATGTGGAAACCGACAAGCTTCAAGTTTTTATCGATTGAGTACTCGGAAGTACCGAAACGTCACTGAGGGTCCCGTATCCATGGGGAAACGTTTCCGAAATGCGAAATGCATACGAAATGTGCCCGAAACGTTTCCGCCGATTTTTCTAAGTTTTAAGCATCAAAACTTTTTTAAAAATAAAAAATAAAAGCATTTAATACACCTAACCCTAATCTACCTACCTAGACTTGCTAAAAACACTTCCTAAAAGCTATATAATGACCTCTTGGATCCATTCTAAATAACACTCTCATTTTCTCTCTTGCTAAATTCAATTTTCACTAAACTAACATTTAGCATTGTGAAGAGCAAAGAGACATCAAGGAGCAGCTTGAAGGAAGAGACAAAATATTTTGAGTGCTTTATCAATTATCTCTTATGGTCTACAAATTTACAATTATAAAATGAGTATTATGCATACATATATATATATGTATATATATATATATACATGTATATATATATATATATATATATATATATATATATATATATATATATATATATATATATTGTACGGATGTTTCCGGTAATGTTTCGTATCCAAGGTTTTTTGAAAATTGTCGTTTCCTCCGCGTTTTGTATTCGTTTCCGTTTCTGTTTCCGTGCAACATAGATTGAGTAAGTAACTTTTGTCCCATAGGTTGTCTTTGGCAGCCTCGTGGACGTTAAAATATTCTTCTTCTTCTTCTTTCCAAACTAGAGGATGAAGGCATTTGATGTTGGAGGTCATTCAGCGACCTCTTATAAGTCGCTAGAGATGGGGCCACGTACAGCATTGGTGGCATGCTTTTCTTGTTTTCAGTATTTTATGTGATGTAATAAGTGAGCATAATTATGATGTAATCCCCTAATGAAAAAATGTAGTGGAAAGTTAAAGCACGGTGTACTGAAACATCATGATAATTGTTTAGGTTGTTGGTTGGCTTGTAAAACTATCTTTGAGGTTGTTGGTGTCCTGTAAAACCATCCTTGTAGGTTGTTGGTTGTCTTGTAAAACCATCCTTTTAGGTTGTTGGCTGTCCTAATAAAACCATCTTGATGTTTAGGTTGTTGGTTGTCCTGACAAACCTTATGGGTGTTTGGGTTGTTGGTCAATCCTTTAAAAAACCATCATTGTAAAGGTGTGGAGGATGAACAGATGTGTGGGTCCTTGTTCATACCTCGATGGTTATTGTATCCATCCATGAAAGCCACTTGTGAGAATACAGCTTTGGAGAGTTGTGCGACAACACACGTTGATCAAGATCATGAACAAGCAGAGCCGACATGTTGCAATTGAGGAGTGTGATTGTTTTTTCTACCATGATCGCACTAAGGGGGGGGGGGAATGTTAGGAAGACTAAGTGATTAGTGCCCACATTCATAGGTTATTGCTTGGTAGCTAATTATGTGGGATGATTGTTACTTGAGTTGTTGAGAAACAACTTGTATGATATGAGTGAGATAATATTGTTTAGATTATGTAAAAGTTGTTAGAACAACTCATACATCTTTAGTAGAGTGGTTTTAGGAGATAGATAGCTCTCCTAAATTATAGGAAATATAATTTCCTATATATTTGTAAAGTCTGCAATGAAATAAAAATGAAAAATCTTTGTGTGCAACTTAGACTCTACTTTCATGCAACAATAATATTAATAATAATGCTTGTGTACAGCCTTAGCAATTTTGTCTCAAAGAAATATTGTGACAAGAGAATAAAAATCAGTAGCATATGTTTTGAGTTTCAAAGAGTGTCAACAAAAATCAAAGGAAAGAGTATCCAAAAACAGGAACAAGCAAATAAATGTTGAAAGGTCAACGGTCCATTGGTGAAGTTTCTTGGCTCACAAAGAGCCCATCAAGAATTATTTTTTGTCAAGTGCAAAGGTCCGACATCATAAGGGATGAGGTTGAGTTCAAGTCCTGAGCGAATTTGGCAGAATGGATACCCCTCATACCTTGGTACTAGATGAAGGAATTATGTTGGTAAAAGAAAAACTAAGAAAGAGAAATGAAGACACAACTGCTCTACTAGAATGGACGCAGGAAGAGTATATTTATTCAAGAGAAGGTGGTTACATTTAATTAGCAGTAAGAGGCAGGTAAAACTGCATAACCGAACTGAAAACGATATATATATATATATAAAGCCCATATGTTTAGTCATTAGATCTATAGAATGTGCCATAGTTGGTGCTTCGAAATGAGCAGTCCATTGTTGTGTTGCGGTTGTCGAATGGAGGACCGCAAAACAAGAATTTGGTCGTGTGAACAAAGGATATAGCAAGTGGTCTACTGATTCTTCGTCACGTAATTCATTGACCAGTAATGAATCATCAATGGATGAGAGTGTCAGCCACATCTCCAGAGTGCTGGAATCAAAAACTCGGAGAGGTGGATTGAGAAATTTGTTTCAAGCTTGTGTAGCCTATTGGAGTCTATACAGAGACTCAGTTAGCCTACAATCTAAGTCAACTTGATCATGCCCCTGCAACACCATGTAGTTCTCATCCAACCTTTTCAGGGAAGCATGGTTAGCTTCCTTCCAATCAAATTGAGTTGCTAAGGAGAGAAGTAACCGAAATGAGACCATCTGTTCAGTGGGAGTTAGAACCAACTCCGCAATAGTAGGAGAAACAAGCATCTCCATCTCAGCAATGGGAGAAATAACCATCTCTATAGTGGTAGGAGTGAGAACCAACTCCTCCATCTCATCTATTTGCTCATTTATCTCCCTCTGTTGGGAAACGTCTTTGACAACACAATGAGCAAACTGTTCATGCTCTACTATCCTTCGAGCAAGTACCTCTGAGTGAGTGGCTTGCATGTCATCTTACCATGCACCTTCAATGCATCTAGAATAGTGGAGTCTCCATCCACAAAAAATTGTTCTTCAAAATGAGGAAATCCATCCTCGCAAAGCATGTTCGCCTCCCGTACATCTGGTATAGTGGATATTCCATCCATAATAAATGCATGTAGGTTGACTATATCCAAGTCAACAAATCTGGAGGGAATGGTTTCCTCCCAAGGCATTGCAGCCTCATGCACATCCTGTATGGCGGAGTTGTCCTCCACATTTGCATTCAGGTTGATTGTAGCAGGATCAACAAGCCAATATTGGCCACCTTGCCCAATACCAAGGGCAATCATCCACCTCTGTTTCACATTAAATACAACACACTTCTTCCCACAGAAATATTGGGATTTTTTGTTAATTGACGAATAGAAAGAAGATTATTTTGTAAAGAAGGTACATGTCTAACATTCCGTTCCAACAATGCATGAGCATTATTCAATACAATGCATATATCTCCTATCCCTTCTACTGCAAGTGATTCTCCATCAGCTAGTACTACTTATTCAAACCATGTGACCTAATACTGAGTGGAGGACTCATCAGAATGACGTCTCCACTTTCCTTTTCATTGTGTGACAAGAACACTCTCTGATTGGTCACAACTGGATTTTGCCTGAATTTGTCTCCGCTCCTTTTGCAACAAGTAGGAACTCAAGTTTGACTTTCAGCAATTAAATGGAGTGCCTCCACAAATGACTCATATGAAGAAAGTAAGTTGTTCAGAACCAAAGCCACCATATCATCATTGTCCGGCTTTTTATTGATGGAAGATAACTGGTCTTGGAGGTCTTTCATCCGAAGTAGGTGCTCAAATAGAGATCCGCCTTCTTGTAACTTCAAAGAAAACAATGTATTCTTTAAGTATAAAACTCATCCTTTCTCTAATGTCTAATATTTTTCTTTTAGACTTGTCCACAACGTGCTTGCCACAATGGCATTCCACACTTCCGGTATCATATCATCCGAAACCAACTACTTGAGAAGTAATAGAGCCTCCTTATGACATCTGTCATAATCAGCGAAGTTCGCAGTAGGTCTGCCTTTGTTGCTTGTGATTATTTTATCGCAATCTCGAAATTTTGTAAGCATCAAAATCTTATAGCTCCATACATTGAAATTTGTGCCTGTTAACTTTTGCAAGTCCGGCATAATCATGTTTGACATATTTTCCATTTATTATTCAAAATTAAATGGGCATCAAATGCAAAAACAAAAAAATGTGGAAATCAATGAAGAAGAAAAATCTTATATGTGCACACTGTAGACTTGCCAAAGATATACAGCGTCAAAGGAGAAACCAAAGTAGATGTACTCGCAGAAGTACATACAAGCCACTAAGTCTTCTTCCCTCACGACCGGTCTTCCACAGAACTCTTCAACCCCTCGCAACTGTGAAGAGGTACAGTCCTTGTGAAATATTTCTCTTGTCCTCGCGAATGGAGGAAAAATGGTATTTTTTCCCTTGTATTTGGATGACATGGTATTTGTGACTAGTATTCACGACTGGAGGATAACACAGTATTTGTGACTGGTCAAATGTATATTGCCCTTGAAAACTAGTAATCACAATTGTAACCTCTTTGTTCACAACTTCACAACTTAAGGAAATGATACCACAATAATCGCAATTGTAACCTTTGACATCACAACTTCACGACTTCAGGAAATGATACCAAAACGCGACTATATTTTTCTTAAAATGTGATTGTATTTCCTTTTATTTTCTTCAAGTTCATTCCCTGCTAGGGCTTCCTTGAACTTCTAGTCCGTGCCTCTTGGAGGCTCCCTCGAACTGCGACCTTGAACAACTTTGATCGCTCTGATACCAATGTTGGTAGGATGAAAAACTAAGAAAGAGAAAAGAAGACACAACTGCTATGCTAGAACAGACGCATGCAAAGTATATGTATTCAGGAGAAGATGGTTACATTTAGTTAGTGGTTAGAGGCAGGTAAAACTGCATAACCAACCTGAAAACTATATATGTATATCTATTCAGCAAATCCGAGCACCCAATACCAACGGGAGTCACTAAGACTCCCCAAATAAAACAAGAACAAGCCATGAATTGCAGTAGGCTAACACATTGCACCAGAGGATTGGAATGCTCAAGAATCCTCAAAGAATAATACATCTGCAGAGTTTGTAATCCAAAGAGAGATTGCCTTAAATCATCGTACTCAAACTCAATATGCTAATTGATAGAAACAATCATGTCCAGATTATGAAGTAGATTCAGTGCCTGAAATCAAAATAGACATTTTTGTATTGCAAGGTCTCCGGAAGTTTATAAAGACATACACTTCAACCCCAGTATCAGATATATCCAAGAGCTTTAAGTGTCAATCTTCTGATTAGGTAAATTCTTCATTCGAAACTTAGCAATACGGCTACTGTTTTTGTTTAAGGTCTTGAAACATCCCGCTAAAATTTCTAAATATGTATGTGATGGTCATATCTGTCACCAGAATAATTTGTTGCCTCTAGCATCAAAAAAATTAAGAAATGATAAGACTAGAACAATTAATAGTAGCAAAACACATTTAAACTACAAGCTAAGGTAATAATAGTAATACGTGTACAGCCCTACGAATTTTGGCTCAAAGAAATACCATGAAAGGGCGTATGAAAAGTAAATCAGCAGCACATGTTTTGAGGTTCAAAGGGTGTCAACAAAAATCAAAAGAAAGAGGATCTGAAAACAAGAACAAACAAACAAGTGTCAAAAGGTAGTTGGTTCATTGGTGAAGTTCCTTGGCTCACATGGAGCCCATTGGGGATTGATTCTTGACGAGTGCAAAGGCCTGGCACCATATGGGATGAGGCTGGATTCGAGTCCCAGGCAAATTTGGCAGAATGGACAACCCTCAGACCTTGGCACTATGACGAAGGAATCCAAGCACCCAATACCAACAACATGCACTAAGACTTCAACTAAAAAACTCTAAAAAAAAAGGAACAAGCCATGAATTATAGTAGGCTACAACATTGCACCAGAGAATTAGAATCCTCAAAGAATAATACATCTGTAGAGTCCACACTGCAAGAGAGATGGAGTTAAATCGTCACACTCAAATTTAATACGTTAATGATAGAAACACACCTGTGTTGGTTATGAAGTAGATTCAACACTTGAAATCAAAACAGACATTTTTGTATTGCAGAGTCTCTCAAATTTTATTGACGTACACTTCAACCCTAGTAAATCATTCATCCAAGAGCTTTAAGTCTCAATCTTCTGATTGGCAAATCTTCAATAGAAAATTTACCAATAAGACTACCTATTTTGTTGAAAGTCTTCAAACATCATGCTAAAAAAATTTATATAGGTCTGTGATGGTCATAACTATGTTATTAGGAAAGGCTCGAACGGGTATGGTTTCTAAGAGAATCAAAGATGAATGTTTCAGATGGACATATCTAAAAAGGCGTGCTAGTTCTGGCCAGTCCAATAGTAAATGGAGCATTAACATGCAAGAGCGTCCAATCACTAATGAGGAAATAAAAAAGTGTATGAAAGAAATCTAGGACAGTCATGTGGACAAAGCAACTTGCGTGAAAAAAAGCATAATATATAACAAGAAGGAAGACATAGGAGCAGAAATCAACGGGAAGGCAAAAAATGTTGATGGCTCAATTAAGGACTAGCTCACATCAAGTTAGGTGTGAGATCGGCACGTGGACAACGCCTAAGGAGTAATGGAAAATTAGAAAACATGCCTATTTTATAACAAGAAGGTGGTGGAGACAGAATGGCACTACATCATGGAGTGTGCAGCCTATAGTGACATCCAAATCAAGTACGAAGCCAACTTGAGAGTAGACAATTTAACCAACTTGATTGAAGAGACGAGGGTAGACGTAGACAAATTCATCAAGATCCACAATCAAATGTCCAACATCAAAAAGGGATTGTAAATTTGGAAAACTAATAGGGCGACCATTGTGGCAGGCAGTTCTGTTTGCACTGAGCACCTTTGTTTCAGCTCTTGGTCCCATAGATTTCTTGGTATCATCAACGTTATTAGGATCTTTCACTCATTCATTCATTCAATTCATACAGAATATCAATTTAACTGACAGTTTGTGAAAAAGTAGAACAAGAGATGGAAGATCCACAAGATCTACCCAGAGAACAAAATCACATGAATAATAGGCATCACACAACACTTAAACAAAGCAAGAAATAATTCTATTACTTGCAAATACATGCTATAGGAGTTCCTAATTTATAGGTAGGAAAGTTTGTCTCATGACGCGAAGTTAATTGTAGTGAACAAACTATTAATTAGGGGAAATGACAAAAATATGCACCAAAACAAATCTACATGCACTTGACAAGTTGTCATTCAACAACTCAACAAACCAACCTCCCCAAATAGCCTAGACTTATTGGGTGAAAACAATCACAAGTCAAGACTAGTTAGATAAACACCTAGTCTAATGTGAACAGACCAACACCCTCCTGTAAACAAAAATTAGGGAGAGAAATTAAATCAAATATAGGTCATGGCTACTAGGCCTCATAAGGTACCCATGTACAATCAAAGCCACCAAAGACAACTTCCTTCACTCCAAGCATGGGTCGCATCTGAAGATAGCGTGGTGTTGACAAGGGTTTAGTAGAGATGTCAGCACCTGCTCACCGGTAGGCACAAACTCCGGCCTAACAACTCTGCCCCAAATGAGCTTCTGAATGAAGTCCATGTGCATCTCAATATGCCTTTGTACGTCGATGCTAAACTGGGTTGCAAGCATTCTCAATGTTGGAAATATTGTCATTGATATCAAAAGAGGTGCTGAACTGGTAAACGGAAATCTGTCAAAAAGTAATGAAATTATTAATGGAATTGTGAGTATGTCAACGGAAATAACCAGCAGCATATAGAGTAGCAAAAAGAGCAGAAATCAGATATTTATATATGTGAAAAGGGTCGCCTTTATAGGAGAAATATAGCAGTATCTGTGTAAAGCGAACAACATTCAAGAAAGAGGAAGATCTTGACAACCATGATGAGAAGAAAGCAGCGCTTTTTTATGAAGACCGTGATTTATCTTTGGAGGCCCACGATTTGCACAAAAGAGGGCCCACGACTTGCTTAGAGAGCAGCACTCATGTCTTAAGGGGCTGCATTGAATGTTTAGGTGATAATTAAATTATTTGGGGCAGTCTTTATGTGTGCATTAATTAATTCAAAGGGGGCAGCGATTTGTTTAGAAAGAATAAATTAATAAATAAAGGCCGACTAATGTTAATGAAAGGGTGTGATGATTTAAGGTGTAATGCCCTTTCGAAAAGGTACGAAAGGCCATATAAGAAGATTCATATGATACTTATTAAGCATGGATTCAAGTTGAATATCTTAAAGAAAAAGAAGAAGAAGAGGAAGCGTAAGGGCAGAATTTTAGAACAGCAAATCTGAAAGTAAGAAGAAGAATTTTCCATTATTCGTTAAGGAAGCAACAAGTTCAAAAGTGGAAAGCAAATTTTGTAAGGAAGGTTGGTGCCTTCATATTCGAAGAAATCGGTGTCTCTTGCTAAGTTGGTGCTTAGCAAAAGGGGTGGGTGCTCCTGTAGGTTGGTGCCTACAAAACTGTAATTTGGGGATTGGCGTCTCTAGTAGGTTGGTGCCTACAAATTTTGGAGAAATATATATAAAGAAAGAAGTTTCTCCGTGGTTTTCTCCCGAAAGGGTTTCCACGTATGTCTGTGTCTACTTGCATTAAGTTTTGTGTTCTTTGATTGATTTGATATATTCACATTGCTCGTGATTATAAATCTAAGTTCAAGTATTAAAGTTTGAAATAATTTCATAATACCGATTCACCCCCCCCTCTCATTATTATCTTGTGCTCAACAAAGATGTTGGCAGACTTATAAATCTTTCCCAAGCTATTAATTGTAACAGTCTTGTCTCTGGTCTATTTTAATTGGATGAACTCTCAAGTCCCTTTGACCTACTTCTGGTCATTCGTGGACACTAATAATATATAATTTCATTATATTTCTGGACTCAAAAAGTTCTTCGAGGAGATGTTTTTAAAAAAAACATTACATGCTTGCAACTCTTATATCAATCATGCTTTGATTACCATTCTCCTATCCTATTAAGTATTTTCTGGTCTTCTAATATACTATTTCTTTGAATACACTTTAATACAGAATGTGTACTCAATTAGCCTGTGTTGGATAGATACACACTTCCATCAAGTCCAAGATATGATATCGAGCTGCAACTCCCCAAGGTGATATGTTAGTGTTTTCACTCTCAAATTGTAAAATCCTTTGAGTGCCTTGGCTATGCTTCAAGGTATGTGCAGTGTGAAATTCCTTGATAGAATGGTTGATATTTAGTGTAATTTCAAGTCATACTTCAATAATGCTGCATAGATTGCAAAGGATAAGCCATATTTGATTTGATTTTAGGCTCGTACAACAAGTAGGAGGGGAATTCAAATGGAAAGCACCAAGAAAGGAAGGGCCCAAAACCACAATAGAACCTGTTAAAAGAACATCAAAGCATTTTGTGGGTACCAGGTAAAGTACAGCAACACACAACATATTTCCAAAACAGAAGGCAAATTATGTCTAGAGTATAAGTCCAATCAACATGTAGGCTAACCCTAGGGCCAATCAACATGTAGGCTAACCCTATATCCTATAAACAGCCTTCCAAATGATTTTTTTGATATTGTCCCTCATCAAGTTTATGTACTTCACCATATAACAGGTTCTCATGCCATTTCACTTATCAGTGTCCATTTCCGAGACACATGGGATGCAAAAGGATTGATTCCCTATCAACTATCAATGGGTAAACATTCTACCAAAATGATCCACATTTCTTCGGACACTCTTCAAAATCAAGTGCTTTAAGATCTCATGATCATAATACCATTTTAGGAATAAAGGGAGAAAGATGGGGAGAAAATCATTGCCAAAATGCTACTTGAAACAGGCCAAATGATGAGATTTAAGTTCAGTTCATTTGTAAGTGTGCTTGTTATCCTTTGGTTTATGTTATTTTCATGTGTCTTTTGTTTATACCTATTATCTAGTCTACTGTCAAAACCGTGGTTGCTATATGGCTCAGCGGTACAATGATTGTAGGAAACAGTATTCGGAAACCATCACAATCTAATTTTGGAACTGCATTTTAAATGACATCAAAGAACGTGATAATTAGATCAGCTTAGTGATAGAAATATCATGAACACCCCTCCCTCTAAAAGCTAGAAGTGCTCAAATATGAATCTGGGCTCAACAGGAAAAGACTCAACATCTCTATGAGACAAGAAATGTTAGTTTTGACCAAAAGAGCCATGTCATGCTTAAAGGACCTCAACTCCCCTACGCTGGGAGGAGAAAAATTCTCGTAAAAAGTATCCTTATATCAAGTCTTCCACAAGAAAATAATGGTGAGCTACTGAATTATATGCCAAAGAGTTTTGCAACTATCTCCAATTATCTACAAATGCTCAAAGAGAGATCTTTCCAAGAAAAAGGGGCAATGAATAAACAATCAACTCTCTCCCACATACAATGCATAAAGTATCTGTTATGCCAACCTTGTGACATATTGATTTGTTTGTCAAACCTTGATGAAGCATGGACTGCGTATGCCCCGAGAGATCTAAAATCGGAAGGGTACATTCCAAAGTTCCAAACTAACAAAAGCCCGAAGCAAAGCTCAGAATGTAGAATCTGAGGATTGCATAAAGCATGTGCTAGACAAATTGTGTGTTCAAGTGAAACAGGCTGATTCTGTTTTTGTTATTTTATTGATTAACACAATGCTGAAGAGTGTATGAATACCCCTATAATGCAGAATAGGTTTATGAGCCCATTCCTGTGCAATTGGGGAAATGGCGACGGAGGTTGTCACCTCACATGCAGAGGTTGACTAAGCTACATGGGGGAATCACCCACCCAATAGCGCTCTGGAAAGTTACCACAAATTAGACCCCTCAGTTGGCTTCTATCGAGCTCCACGGCATGTTAAGGCTGGCTGAGTCCGGCATGGGGGCAAGTTGGGAAGTGAGCAACCAACCCCTTCCAATCACAGAATGGGTTCTAAGAAGGATCCAATCTCTCAAAGTTTCTATTAGACTTAAACGAAATGAAGGGCATAATTTCTTTTAACTCCTAGGTACTTTTTGCTAGTTTTCAAGTAATTTTATTCAATGCGTGATTGAATGCAAAGACTTGAAACCTGCAAGGAACAAGTCCAAAAGCCCTCTAAAAATCAAGGGGGGGTTAATCTACAAAATAGATCTATTGTCACAAACACGCCCAAAATTCAACCGTTGGGGCCACCTCTTGATTCGAGAAAATTCGGGATTGATAATAATGCATGTTCTAAGAGTAAAGAAAATTAGGTATCTTTGTGTTTCTCTTTCTCATATGCCCATATGTCCTATTTGTTATTTATGTGTTTTCTGAGTCTTTGGGTTGTTTTGCATGGACGCGAGTCAAAATTATCTTAGTGTCATTTATTGTTTGTTCAAAATTGGCACTTGAGTCTAAAGTTTTCCATTGTAAAATCTTTGTTATCTCATAGTTCATGCAAATTAACCAAGTTGCTGAAAACCACAGCACAACCACCACCTTATTCACTGAGAGTGAAAGGCTTTTAAAGTTCGTACGGCATGCGGAATGGTGACAAGTGTCACCATCCCGTACCTTTTCCTTGTGTTATAGCTTTGTTGTGTTCTTTTAACTGAGTTCTCATGGAGTGCACAATGCTGCCAAGTAGCAGCATCTCACACCTCCACTTCCCCGCACAAGGTAAAGCTTACTAGGGTGTTTAATCTTCTCGCCATCATGCACAGCCTTCATAGGCCCAAGTATTTACAGCCTTGTGGATATTGCACATGCACAAGGTCAGTACGATGTGCGTGATCATGCCTTCAAGCATGATCCAACACCCCTAGACAATGTTAAAAGCTTTAGCTCCTCTAGGTCGTTTTGAGTGGTACAGACACACAAGATTTTTAAGTAATGCTCATATGTCTTGGTTCTTTGAGTTATTCCATTTAAGATTTTTTCGGTGCAATGCACACCATTGAGATATTGCGATCATGTGCATGTTCTTTTGTGATCAGACACCTAAGCTTCGATGAGACTTACAGGCTCATATCAGAGAGGTTCAGATGGCATGGGTTGAGGGAGGATATCCCCAACATACAGGGATGTACGGTTTGTCGTTATAACAAATCAGAGCTTACAGGTTCATCATGTTCTGAGTCAACAGGGGATAGCACTCCTATGTATTTTACTGCTTCTAGGCACAGTGGGCATTTCACCCATGTGTTAGTCAATGGAAGGATGGAGTCGACTCATTTACCTGGTTTTTCAGTAGGTTATCACTTATCACAGGAGGTGAACTATGTGGAGTTGACATTGTTTTGACCATGTACTGGAATCTTGGGATTTTTCCCCCACGGGACACATCGAGATCCATTATGAGGAGTTGTACTCTCACACCAATGTGGGTCATGTGGGAGAGTTGGCACACTTTGTGCGTATACAGGTTATTTCACAGGTTGATCCAGGGAATTCTACAGGATTCAAAGTGGACTTTCATACCTAGGAGTTGATTGGAGAGGCAGTGAGTGATCACATGATGACAGCCTTGCATTGGTAGGGATTGGACAGATTGGAAATTTCGGTGTGGGTACCAGTGGAGAGTCGGTTTGGGTATCATTCTACTTCATGGACACCATTGCTCTTGATACCATATGGAGGTCATGATGACTGCATGGGGTTTCTTGGTTACTTCGGATTACACCGATCCTTGGTTGACGACAGGGTGAGGTGGAGAAACTTACGGCGCAGTATTAAGCTTCTGCAGCAGGACAGGATAATGCTTGGAGTCAAGCATTTCTCGGGAAGGGAGGACTGCAATGTCCCCTTTTCCTGCGGCAAAGGCCTAAGGGCCAATATCGAGTCCAAGCCGTGGTCATGACCCAAGGAAGTGCTGTGGACGCTAGGAGCTATTAGGAAGGGGCCACGTGGTTCTAATATTCTAATTTTGCGTTGAGGGTCACTTTTGGACCATGGCGACTTAAAAGAGAAAAGTAACTTAAGTTATTTTTATTTTATTGACCCCTCCATGGAATGAAACGCGTCTAGGTCTATTGGGGCTCTTTTGCCTTGGAAAGTATATAAGGAGGTGGGAGAGAAAGGAGAGGAACTTTTGGCATACATTTTATTCTCCTTCACGTGCAACTGTTGTTTGCGCATCTACAGCTTGTGGTGTAAAATCCCACAGGGACCCTAGCTTCGGTAGTGAGAGAACCATCCCTAGCTAGCAGGGCAATCTTTAGTAGTGAGAGATCTACCCTAGCTTGTCATTTTGGAGCTAAAATCAGGGCTGTTTTCCAGAGCCATTTTCAGAGGGTTTCAGAGGAAGAATTTTGAGGGTTTTGGTGACATTTTGGGGAGAAAATCAAATGGTTTTCAGATCAGATTTACAGCAGCGATAAGAGCAAGTTTTGGCATCATTTCTAGAGACTTTTTAAAGGGTTTTGATCATTTTCCAGGGGGCAACATGTTTTGGAGATTGCAGCCATTATTTGGAGGGTTTCCAGTAGTACAAATTCAGATCTGAAGGTTGGTCTGGCAGAAATTTATTATCTGAAAAATTCCAAAAATAATTTTCTACTCCTTGTTATTGCATTAGTAAGCTCACTATAAATTTTCAAGTGATTCGGGCAAGTATTTTGTGAGATATAGATTTATTTCTGTCCGCTGCCCTAGTTTTAATTTCTGCAAAAATCATATTTCTGTTTGGCTGCAAATCGTCCATATTTTGCATATTTTTTTAAGGGGTATCCCACTAGGGATATTTCATAAGCCGAGCATATAACTTTTGATTCTCCTCCTCTAAGCGTTGCACCATCTCCCTTGGCTCTCTATTCTACTCTTGAATTTGATTAGTTACATCATCAAGCTCATAAATCCTTCATTTCTTCAAAGCTTTGCCCACACTTGAGCTATGCAACCAAAATCCTACACTTCTTGTGCTACTACCAACATACAACTATTCTTTATTTTATAAGACCAATAGTGCAACAAAGAGTATGTTGATTCTTTAAAATCATACCTATGAAATATAACAAACAATTTTAGAATCAAGACTACAATTTTCTATGATATCATCCTAGTCAAAACAGGTACCTTCCCTCTAGAGGCAACCACTATGACCAAGCCTATATGTTACTTGAAAAAAATTGAAAACATGGAGACCAACAGGAGGCTGCAAGAGACAAAGAGTTGCACAAATGAAAGAATGCATGGATGAAGCGAAACCACAAATGGATGAACAAATGGGATGTCAATCTAGATGAATGCCCAAATCTTAACAAAGACATAAAACACTGTGAAAAAAAAAATTAGAATAATAATGTGAAGGAAAGAAAATAGTAGGAAGCATCAGCACTCGATTACAGAGTTCAACACGATGTATGAACATTGTGAAAAAGCATATATAGGGGCTGAAATGAAATGGAGGGAAAAGATCATCATCGCTCAACTAAGGACTAACTCCCACAAGCTTAGATGTGAGACAAGAAGATGGACAACACTTAAGGAACCGTGGGAAGAGAGGACTTGTGTTATCAGCAATACAAGGGTAGTCAAAACAGAGGAGCATTTCATCCTTGAATGTCCAAGGTACAAGGACATTAGAGCAAGTATGAGGAAATTTTAAGAGTTGGTTCCATGATAGAGCTATTCAAGAAAAGCAAAATAAAAGGTTTGTGAGAGATGTTAACTCAAATCAGCAAGAGGAGCCGCCTTCTACAAGATACCAATACGCTTGCAAGTCGTTAGGCACTTGCAGTTTTCAGTGGTCCCATAGACAAGTCGATCTCGTGGACATAATTAAAAGCATTTCATTTCATTTCGTTCATTAACTTGTTGAAAATATTGTCATTGATGTCAAAGGAGTGGCTGGACTTATGAACGGAAGTTTGTTAAAAAGTAACGGAAATAACCAACAGTGTTTAGAGCCACAATAAGAGAAGTTTAAGTATATGAAAAGGATCGTTTTTGCATAAGAAAGTCAGCGATATGATCGAGATGTGAACAGCAATCAATAGAAGGAAGATATCAGTGTTTATTGAAGGATATAATCAGCAATATGTTGCAGAAAATGATCAGCATTCATGAAGGACAAATCAGTTGTTTATAATCAGCATTAGGCAGCGTTCTATTGAAGGGAAATAAGCGTATGAACGGAAGACAAACAGTAAGCAATCAGCAAAGAAAAAACAGCAGTCATGATCAGAAATGGCGCAACTCTCGAGAACCTGTGATTTGTCTTTGGAGCCACGTTTTGCCCTTGAGCCCACGATCTTGCATGGAGGGTGGCGCTAGCATTTGAGGAGGCAACATTAATTGTTTGTATAGTTATTTAATTAATGGGAAGCATTTAATATAGTTATGGTTGACACATATGTATTTGCATTGTTAAAATTAAAAGATGGTTAAGAAAGGGTAGTTGGTTGGAAGAAGATGCCTTTTAAAGCGAATGGCTATATAAGGAAGATCGTTTGAGATTTATTTTCAAGTTCAAGTTGAAATCTTAAGAAAAGATAAGAGCATTTTTTAGAACAGCAGATCTAAAGTTGAAAGAAGACCATCATTCGTTGGGACAGCAACAGTTCAAAGGTGGTAAGGAAGTTTCGTAAGGAGGTTGGTGCCTTCATATTCGAAGAAATTGGTGTCTCTTGTTGAGTTGGTACTTGGCGAAAGGAGTTCGTGCTCCAGTAGGTTGGTGCTTACAAAACTGTAATTTGGGCATTGGTGTGTCAAGTAGGTTGGTGCCTACAAACATTTGAGAAATATATTAAGAAAGATTTTCTTCCTATGGTTTTTCCTAAAAGGGTTTCCACATAAATCTGGTGTCTTCTTGCATTATTTTGTGTTGTGTTCTTTGATTGCTTTGAATATCTAAATTGTGAATCTAAGATTAAGTGGTTGAAAATAAAAAGAATATATTATACTGATTCACCCCCCTCTCAGTATAATCATGTGCTTAACATTTGGTATCAGAGTGAGGTTCCTTCAGGAACAACCTAACCGTTGGAAGGTAGATCTCAAAGACACACATGGCTAGTCACTCAGTACCAGAAGGTTTCTCCACAAATAAGGCACCTTTGTTTGATGGAACGAATTATGCATTTTGGAGTATAAGGATGCGGACTTATCTAATGGCTCTTGGTTTTGATATTTGGCAATCAGTTTTAGACAGTTATACAACCCCACAAACTCCGCCAACAGATCACACCAGAAAGAAGGCAAGTGAAAATAATGCAAAAGCTATGAACGCAATCGTATGCGGTTTTTCAGAGACCAAGTTTGTTAAGGTCATACATGGCGAATCCAGGAAAAATATTTGGGAGAAGTTTAAAACTATCTGAGGGTGATAATAAAGTGAAAAAAGCAAAGCTCCAAACACATAGGAGGCAGTTTGAGAGTCTGAAGATAAAGGATGAAGAAAATATTGTGGGATATCTTCTTTGTGTTGATGAAATTGTTAATATCATTCGAGGGCTCAGAGAAAAAGTAGAAGAGTCTGTGATCGTCCAAAAGGTACTAAGATCCCTACCATTAAGATTTGATGTGAAGGTTTCTGCCATTGAAGAGATGAAGGACCTAGATAAGTTGAACATGGACGAACTACATGGAATACTTACGGCGTATGAAATGAGGACTGAATCTGAAAGACCATCAAAGAAGGAAGCAACATTCAAAGCCTCGAAGAAAGAGAAAATCAAAGAACCTGAATCGAGTGATAGCTCAAGCAACGAAGAAGATGAGAAGGAAGCTTTGTTCATACGAAAGCTAAAGAAAGGATCTAGAGAATACATAGGTAAGTTACCGTTCAAATGTTTTAATTGTGGTAAAATTGGTCATTTTGCAATTAAGTGTCCAAAAATAGAAAATAGCAATGATGAGGAGAGCAAACCTAAGTTCAAGAAAGGATTCAAGCAAAGGCAAGAAAAGATTTTGAAAGCAAAAAAAAAGCTTATACTCTAAGAGGGGTAGAAGCTCATCCAAAGAAAGTAGGTTAAGTGACTCTGATAGCAATAATGAAGAAATATTATTCATAGCTATAGAAGATAATGCTTCCACGAGCAAAAATAACTTGGAAGAAGATGAAGATATGGAAGAAGAATGTGAGGTAAATCTTGAAGAACTTATTTGTGCTTTAGGAGAGATAAAAGCACTCAAAAAGAAGAATAAAAAACAAAAGCTACAACTCCAGAAATATGAAGAAGAGAATCAAATTTCCGAGGCAAGGATATCACAAAGTCTTGAAGAGTCGGAGAAAATAATCATTGATCTGAAAACCCAAATCGAAGAAGCAAAAAGAATTGAGGAAGATTTAAGAAATCAGCTAAAGACAAAAGAAGACGATTGTGAGAAGCGTGAGTCTGAGATCCTTGCTTTAAGAAAGGACTTAGAAAAGGCAAATCGCCAAATTGACGAACAGCATGAGATTTAAGAAGAGTATTGAGGTTCTAGATGAGATTCTAGAGCGTCAGAGGTCACTATTCAACAAGTCAAGTCTTGGCTATGGAGAAGAACTAGAGAAGGCTTCAAAGTCTACCGAGCTCCCGAAGAAGACAAGTGCAAAAAAGGCCAAGAGCTATGCAAAAATTCTAAAGGGACCTACAAAGAATGAAAGCAGGAAGGAAGAGGACATCACAAAGACCAACACCATCCACAAAGAAGGCAATGGAGAGAATAATTCCAAGAGATCATTTGTTCCAAGACATATGAATATGACCAGGTTTGGAAGTTCCTTCCATGGTTATTGTTTTTATTGCAATCTCTTTGGTCATAAGAAGATAGATTGTAGAAAGCGAATGAAAGATAATGAAGCTAGGAGCAAAATCAAAGGTGCCCATGGAGTTTCGAATAGAAACTACAATTCATTTGCTCCCTTATCATACTATAATGAGGATGTTATTGTCTGCTATAATTGCAACAATTATGGACATATAGCACGTTTTTGTAGAAGTGTGTTTGAATCCTCTAGACAGGATCAAAAGACAAGATCTTCAGATATAAAGAAAAAGGAACCTACAAAGATCTGGAAAAAGAAGCAAGAGGAAGTTGGGCAAGATAAAGAAAAGTCCATGCTTGTACAAACGACATTTCATGCACAGGATGAAGGGCAACAATGGTACATTGATAGTGGATGCTCAAGACATATGACTGGTGATAAAAGCAAGTTTATCTCATTGAAGAAAGTAAGTGAAGGTACCGTGAAGTTTGGTGATAATGCCACGGCAAAGATAGCAGGAAAAGGTACACTTAGCCTAGACAATGGAAAAACAAAAACAGAAAATGTTTTATATGTTGAAGGATTAAAGCATAATCTTTTAAGTGTAAGCCAAATGTGTGATCAAGGACACACACTTAAGTTTTATGCCGAAGGATGTGAAATCAGAAAAGCAGACACAGGAGAACTAGTTGCAGACGCCCACAGAACCACAAACAATCTATACATGCTCAGTGATGTGAAAGGAGAGAAATGTTGCTTGAGTCAAATTGAAGAAAGTTGGCTATGGCATAGAAGGATGGGTCATATAAACTTTGATAACCTTGTAAAAATCAGCAACAAGCAAGTTGTGAGAGACATGCCGAAGATAACAAAACCTTCAAGCACTCTTTGCAAGCAATGCCAGCATGGAAAGCAAACAAGAGCAAGATTCAGAATGAAAGAACATTCAACCACCAAGCCACTAGAGCTGGTTCATACGGATCTTTGCGGACCCACCAGAACACAGAGCATACAAGGTGAGAGTTATTTCATGTTACTCATTGATGATTATACCAGAATGATGTGGGTTGCCTTTTTAAAAGAAAAATCTGAGGCATTTGGGAAGTTTAAAGCGTTTAAAGCCTTAGTTGAAAATGAAACTGGGTTGAAGATCAAATGCTTAAGATCAGATCGAGGAGGTGAGTTCACTTCAAATGAATTCATTGAATTTTGTGAAGAACATGGAATAAAAAGACACTACTCAGCTGCAAGAACTCCACAACAAAATGGAGTGGTAGAAAGGAAAAATCGAACTGTCCAAGAAATGGCTAGAACAATGTTAAATGAGTCCAAGCTATCAGACAAGTTCTGGAGAGAAGCGGTTAGTACAACAGTCTATATCTTGAATAGAGGACAAATCAGAGTAAATCATGATAAAACTCCATACGAGTTATGGAAGGGAAGACCAACCTCTGTCAAGTATTTCAAGGTGTTTGGGAGTAGATGTTTCATTAAGAGAAATGAAGAAGACTTGGGCAAATTTGATTCAAGAGTTGATGAAGGAATCTTTCTTGGTTATTCCACCAAAAGCAAAGCCTATAAATGCTATAACAAAAGGTTACAAACAATTGTAGAAAGTGTCAGTGTTAGAGTGGATAAAATCATGAACCAAAAGGCAAAAGAACCTTCAAAAATACCTAATATTAGAAAAGAAAAGGGAGAGGAAGTAGAAAAGGTAAATGAAACAGAGCAGGAGGATACGAAGGCACATCACGATTTGTTCAAAAGAATCATTTTGAGAGTCAAATTATTGGCAACAGTGATGTTGGGGTACAAACTAGAAGAAGAATTATGAGTACACATGAGCAAGTAAATTTCTCTTTGTTATCTAAATGACAGAGACTAAGAATTTTTCAGAAGCCAGTCATGACAAGCATTGGATAAAGGCAATGGAAGAAGAGTTGGATCATATTGAGAAGAATGAAACATGGGAACTTGTACCTAGACCCAAGGATCAGAATGTAATCGGCACCAAGTGGGTATTTAGGAATAAATTGAATGAAGATGGCCAAGTGACACGGAACAAAGCAAGGTTAGTTTGCAAAGGGTATGCTCAAGTGGAAGGTATTGACTTTGAAGAAACTTTTTCTCCTGTTGCAAGACTAGAAGCCATCAGAATGTTTCTTGCATATGTTGTTTTCAAGGATTTCAAAGTTTATCAAATGGATGTAAAATCTGCTTTTCTAAATGGCAAGTTAGAAGAAGTATATATTGAACAGCCAGAAGGGTTCCTCCTATCAGAAAACAAAGACCATGTGTGCAAATTGAAGAAGGCATTGTATGGTTTAAAGCAAGCCCCCAGAGCATGGTATTCAAGGCTTGACAAATATCTACAAGAACAAGGATTTAAAAGAGGATTTGCTGATAACAACCTCTACATCAAGACTGAAGGTGAAAATCAATTGATTGTTGTAGTATATGTGGATGACATCATTTTTGGAGGAGATAATGAGCAAATATCCAAAAAGTTTTCCGAAGATATGCAAAAGGAGTTTGAAATGTCTATGTTGGGTGAGTTGTCAATTTCCCATGGTTTGCAAATATCTCAGTCTAACAAAGGAATATTTATTTCCCAAACCAAGTATGTAAAAGAGATGCTGAAGAAATTTGGAATGGAGGATTGTGCACCTGTTAGCACACCCATGGTTACAGGGAATAAATTGAGTAAAGATGATGAATCTCCTAATGCAGATCAAACACTCTACAGATCAATGATTGGCAGCTTACTATATGTAACAACATCTAGGCCAGACATTATGCAAGCAGTAGGCATGGTAACACGTTTTCAAGCAACACCAAAGGAAACTCACGTGAAAGCAGTAAAAAGAATCTTTAGATATTTAAAAGCGACTTTGGATTATGGATTATGGTATCCAAGAGGTAAAGATTTCAAGTTGATAGCATACACAGACTCAAATTGGGTAGGATAAATTGATGATAGAAAAAGTACAAGTGGAGGAGCATTCTTCCTTGGAAATCGCTCAATATCTTGGTTGAGCAAAAAACATAACTCTGTTTCGCTATCTACAGCAAAAGCAGAATATATAGCAGCAGCGCTATGTTGCACACAAATTCTTTGGATGAAGCAGACCCTGAAGGATATCAAGGTAGAATATGATCATCCAATTTCTATATTCTGTGACAATACTAGTGCAATAAGCATCTCGAAGAATCTTGTTATGCATTCAAGAACAAAACATATTCCAATCAGATATCACTTCTTAAGAGAGCAATTTGGAATACAGGGCCACAACTGAATAAATAGCAGATATTTTCACTAAGCCTCTTCCAAAGGAAACATTTGAGTATCTACGGAAAAAATTGGGAGTAATATCCTTTGCTTCCTCTCATTGAAAAACTAAGTGAAGCATTGGTTAAGGGGGAGCTAACATTGCATTATTCAAGCTCCTTGAGTATCCCTTTGCCATTGATGTCAAAGGGGGAGAATTGCTGATAGGGGAGTTATTGAAAGGAGGAGTTGCAGAAAAAGAAAATTCTTTGAAGAAGGTGCATTACAACAAAGAGGGAGTAAATTCTTTGCAAGGTTGCCATCAATGACAAATGGAGAGATTGTTGGAAATATTGTCATTGATGTCAAAGGAGTGGTTGGACTTATGAACGGAAGTTTGTCAAAAAGTAACGGAAATAACCAGCAGTGTTTAGAGCCACGATAAGAGAAGTTTAAGTATATGAAAAGGATCGTTTTTGCATAAGAAAGTCAGTGATATGATCGAGATGTGAACAACAATCAATAGAAGGAAGATATCAGTGTTTATTGAAGGATATAATCAGCAATATGTTGCAGAAAATGATCAGCATTCATGAAGGACAAATCAATTGTTTATAATCAGCATTAGGCATCGTTCTATTGAAGGGAAATAAGCGTATGAACGGAAGACAAACAGTCAGCAATCAGCAAAGAAAAAACAACAGTCATGATCAGAAATGGCACAACTCCCAAGGACCTGCGATTTGCCTTTGGAGCCATGATTTGCCCTTGGAGAGCCCACGATCTTGCATGGAGGGTGGCGCTAGCATTTGAGGAGGCAACATTAATTGTTTGTATAGTTATTTAATTAATGGGAAGCATTTAATATAGTTATGGCCGACATATGTATTTGCATTGTTAAAATAAAAGGTGGTTAACTAAATTAAATTAAGGGGTGTGTTGGTTGGAAGAAAAGATGCCTTTTCGAAAGGGGTGTGAATGGCTATATAAGGAAGATCATTTGAGATTTATTTTCAAGCATTCAAGTTGAATATCTTAAGGGAAAGAGAAGAAGAGAGAAGAAGCATAAGAGCAGATTTTTAGAAAAACAGATCTAAAGTTGAAAAGAAGAGTTTCCATCATTCATTGAGACAACATCAGTTCAAAGGTGGTAAGGAAGTTTCGTAAGGAGGTTGGTGCCTTCATATTCGAAGAGATTGGTGTCTCTTGTTGAGTTGGTGCTTGGCGAAAGGGGTTGGTGCTCCAGTAGGTTGGTGCCTACAAAATTGTAATTTGGGGATTGGTGTCTCCAGTAGGTTGGTGCCTACAAACATTTGAGAAATATATTAAGAAATATTTTCTCTGTGGTTTTTCCCGAAAGGGTTTCCACATAAATTTGGTGTCTTCTTGTATTACTTTGTGTTGTGTTCTTTGATTGCTTTGAATATCTAAATTGTGAATCTAAGATTAAGTGGTTGAAAATAGAAAGAATATATTATACTGATTCACCCCCCCTCAGTATAATCTTGTGCTTAACATAACTTATGTGAGATTGAAAAATACTTCTTTGTGTTGTTGAGAACAAGAACTATGCTTGTGATCAATTAAACATATCATTTGTATGCTTTCTTAAGTGTTTGAGTTAATATTGTTGTTGCATGTATAGATGAAAAGTTGCATGGAGAGATTTTAATAATGTCCACTAGACCAAAACAGTCTATAGGGATCCAAGAACAAAAGGCATGACCCAAGGAGAGAGAAGTGAGAAGCAGTCGAAAAAGAGAAGATTTGTGCAGCCAATCCCTAGGTCAAATATATGTTGTAGTTCTACCTTTGAAGGTTCATTCTCTTATTGTGGATTTTGATTAGAAGTTCCTCATTTTTCAATATTTTCTTGATTAAATATGGTGGACCAAGAGGTCCCTTGCAAGTTGTCCATGTAGCTAGCTCAAATATCGTCGTATGTGGGGCATTTCATGATACAGCGCCATTTTGCTTCAAATCTACCTAAGGTGCAAAAAACACATATTCTCTCTTTCCACTGTTCTTTTGAGATCTTCCACATACTCGTCTTACAAATAAGTTGGTGTGATTGCTTCTCAATTGCATAAGAGCATCTTTGGTTTCCATTTGATTTTTGCCTCGATGTAGTTAGCTCAAATGTCATCATATGTGGAGCATTCCATGATATATTCTAATTTCATCTCTACCCGAACTGATGTGCAGAAAAAACATATTCTCTCTTTCCACCTTTCTTTTTAGATCTTCCACCTACCAGTCCCACATCTAAGTTGTTGTGATCCAATTCTCAATTGGGCTATGAACATCTTCATCTGGAATGGAAATAAGTAAGCAAATGAAACAAACACACTTGACAACATGGTTAACACAAATTTTCCCAGGAGAAACCCAATATGGAAAAACTCTAGAGGAGTGAAGCTATGTATTTTCATCTCCACTATCACCTTATAAGTTTTTCCAAGCTAATTGCTCAATTAGAAGCTTCAATTGCATTTAGTCTTTGATGGCAACTCTACAATGATTTGCTAGCTTGCCTTGCTATGCAAACTTGCTTATTCAACATGCTTGGTTGCTGCTCTCGCCTGTGCAACCATCTCATACCTCAAAGAACTCATCAAAATACCCTTGGAATTCCAATGGAACTACTTACATGACCTCAAGCATGTATACTTGTGCTATGAGATGAACAACCTGGTCATAAATAAGATAAGATAAGATAAGATAATTATATTAATGTCCAACGAATGACAACAAAGGTAGGTCAATGGTACTGTATAGTACAATGCAAAAGGTGCCAGAAGGGAGACCCAAAGGGGTCATCCAAACAATAAAAGGAGAAAGAAGAAGAAAGAGAAAAGAAAAGGAGGAGAAGCAAGAGCCGTCGTGGTCAAGTGAGCGCAAATAGATGGAGCTAAAGAGAAGGAGGACGAGAGAATCCCATCACTGACATTGTCACCTAGCATCCGAGGCCGACTGAAAGTAGCTAGCAATATGCCTGTGTCCTGTAACTGAAACCGTGGGAAGACTGGGACGCAGGTGTCTGATAGAAGGGCGAGCGAAATGGGCCCTCTACCTTCTCCTAGACGAACGCGACCTTCTGAGAGGGGACCCCAACCGAGTGTGATCATGAATACCACTGGACTGGGAGGTAGCCCCCCGGGTCCTAACAGATCTGGTCTAGGAGTCCGGGTTGGTATCGAAGTGCCTCTTGATGCCCCTCACCGAGGGAAGCACCGTAAAGAAAGAAGTAATTTGTAGAGTAGCAGCTCGTCTCAGAGGAGATTGAAGGGTCTCATACCGGAGCCTGAGAGCCTCCTACATGTAGAGAGCAAGGCAAAAGTTGGATGCTCCTGAAATAAACAATGGAATCTCCCTCTGATCTCGTAGCAAATAGGACACTAAAAGATGAAGTGATCCTCCGTTTCAATCTTCTGGAGAGAACAAAGTAGGCAAATCCTCTCAAAGCGGTCCAACTAGTGATCCTCCACGCGGAGCCTGTAAGAGCCCACTCTGAACTAGCCTAGGGAAATGCAGAGTGCCTGTAACTAGTGTCGGGCGATATACGCGGGCCGGCTGATAAGCCTGTTTGTGATCTCAAGAAAATGTGCAGTATAGAAAGCCATCTTAGGACGAAGACCATCCGGAGGGCTGATCCAAGTGTGTTGAGTGAATTGCCTATAAATGTCTTCTTTGATAATCTTGTGCAGATCCTGCTTACCCGGTAAGAGGTGAGCAGGTGCGTCAAGGGAGTATTTGTAAGGTGGGAGACGGTCCATCTGAATCCCGAGAGATCCGAGAAGACACAAGACTCTGGCATACCAGCAACGGGAACGGCCACTATGATCAGAAAGAGCAATAGCCTCCGAGGAACAATTGCGAGGTAGAGATACCTATCCCTGCCAGCGGAAGAGCCTGAGAGACCCTAGATGCAATGCAAAAGAGAAACCAGGCTTAATATAGTCTCCAATCTAAAAGGGTGAGCTCCGAACTCAACCAAGATGATATTATGCAGAACTATCTCTCTGCACCTGATGATGCATCTGAGCGTGAGGATCTGGACCCGCTCAACTACAGCGCAATCAAAGTCAAGCAAGGATGGTCACCAAACCTCGGAACCATAGAGAACCGTGGGTTGTACGAGAGAATCCGAGAGAGACATCTTCGACAAGATGTCCTAGAAATGGTGGCAGAAGCACTCTCCCTCCAAGATTGCCAAAGAGCCATAACCCTTGTTGACACAGGGTTGAAAGACAGGCCGAAGACTGAAGCGGGGACCATTTAGAGAGGAATCTAAATGCTTCACATAAAAGATGGAAAAGAAAAAGATTCAACGTCCCTTTAGTTGCTTGGTCATGTGCTTTTTCCCATATGGAGCGAGTTTGATTGAAGGAGAACCCATCTAGGAGATTTTGTACCATGTAGCGCAGATTTGAGGCAAGCTGAACCTATTAAGGGAGTCTGTCTTGAACCAAACTGTCACCTATGACAGATTCTTCAAACGGTATGGGCCCAAGGATGTCCAAATCATCCTACACTTTCAGCCTCCCTGCACCTGTTCCCATGTTCCTACATTTTTGTCGTATTTGATTCTTTCTTAGAGACATTAGAAGCATTACTTAAGCTATTCTTTAGTCATGCAAACTAAGGAGTGAAGTTGATCAACTCAACCAACTGATTTATAATGACTTTCAGGTTCTAATTCGGATCAGTCATGGAATTTCACTACTTTTGTAGGCCATATTTTTGTTTTTATTTATAAGTTACTCTACCACACAAAAAAAACAATAAATAAACTCATCACACATGGAAACAATGAAGAGAATATGACCAATAAACTAATACAAGAGAAGCAATACTTCACAGTATCTTTAAGATAAACAGAACTAGAAAAATGGCATACACAAGATTACACAGAACACAAGATTTATCCTGGGAAAACACTTTCAGTAAAAACCTCGGCACAACAACTCCTCTTGTTTATTGCATAAACTCAATCATTTACAATACAATGATGTACTTCCAAGTCCTGCTTTACCTTGTTGCATGTCTAGCTATATGCAAGTACATCAATAGGTAACTGTCATAGCGGTATTACGATACAATGGGTACGAAAACCATGTGCCAAGAATACAACCATAACAGTTCCCATAAATCATGAGCTATCTAACCACCATATAATAACATAGGTTAAACCGCCTATCTGAGCTTGAAAATACATAAAGTGGACCCCAAAAATTATTCTCAGGGACCAAACCCCCTAGCAGGGGCTATGCCCCGAACCCCACTAAAAAGTGTTGTACTGTACGTCGTGCCTAGCTATACAATCTATAAAGGGGGTACATCATGGAAAACATACAACGCATTTCAAACAAACAAGAGAAGTTGTAAGCTCTATCAGGGTGATTGTTGCATGATCATCTTTCTCAAAGAAGGAACCACCAATTTAGGACCCTGAGGATGCTCGGTTGACTGAATAATTAACGGCTACTAATAGTTAGTCTAGCTATGCATACTGATGAATGAAAAGATGAGGTGGCCATATTCATGAAAGCTACAGCACTTGAAAGGAATATTTTCAGAGTCAGCTGGTTGCATCCAAAAGTATTTTGGGAGCCCTAGCTATAAATTTCCGGCAAGGAAAACTCAAAATTGAGATTCACATAAATATCTGTACCAATTATAGATTTTGACTAAGCTATAGGTCAAGACACCTTAAATATATTCCAAACATGCCTACAATTTCTCATAAGTGTTTTTTGTTCCAAAATTCAGAGGGCAGAGCAAAAGGCAATCCATACACCTACAGCGGAAGATAATTCATCTAAAGGACCAAAACCTATGGTTTAGTATTTAAGTATTAAGCACGTGCGATTCACAAACCAATATCCCCTCGAAATACCTTTTTCCAATCAACTTTATTAGCAACACTGTAATTTTCTAAACTGCCTACAATATTCATTTGAACTGTAGTTAAACAGCAGTTTGGGTGGAGGAAAACAATGTTTCTCTTCAAGAACTTAAACCTTCAGTTCTGGCCCTAGATGTCGAGCTGGGTGTGACCAAGGAAAATTTGACTTTTAGCCATTCCAAGGTCTCAAATTTTTTTCCAACTTGGGAATTCACTAAATTTTTAATTCAATACAGTGAAAGTATATTCACACAAAAACATCCATGCTATTTTATGCCTATCACCAAAATGCGAGAAGAAGACACAATTCTTACATCTCCAAACTCAAATGTCACCTTAAATTGTTTAGCCATTGGCCACTGCCGAGACAGCTTAGCAAGTATCAGAAGTATCTAATAGATACTTAAAGTTGATCCATAAAGTTAATCTCAGAGTCAACCACTACAAAGTAGTGTTCAGAGGCTGATGTCTAATAAATAAGGAGTAAATAGCTATAAAAAAGTAAGTAGATATGCCATGGCGGATGCCATGCATATAAACCTGACATTTACAGTATCATTTGCAAATAAACAAACAATCAAGATCAGAAAGACTAGAACTTGCAAAAAATATATATAATACAGGTTACCTTTTGCATAAATTATCTGGGGCTGAGATGTGTTTGCCTGATGAATTTAGAGAAGAACATAAAAAGGGACCAACGAATTTTCCATCAGAATCAAATAATTTTTCAACTTGTACAATGGATTCTAGAAGTTCTCCAAATACATCCATTGGTAAGGACCTTTCGTTCATAGGTTCAGCACCTGAGAATTAAAACCAAATATAAATAGGCATATGAAGTTCAGAGACAACCATGAAAGAACAGACTATTTTTTTTAATTATGCTTCACAGAAATCAGAAGCTATAACTTGCCATATTTTTGTGAAGATATAGTCATGCAGCACCATAGGTCACGAAGTGCCCTGGTGCATTTTGTTGCCTCCCTTCGAACAGCCTGAACAAATTGATGTATGAAAACATAAAATAAAATTTTATTCAAAATAGGAACATTCGTTACATGAAAGGGCAAGAAATCATTTTGAATTGATCCATCACAAAGAGAATCCAACTAAAAGACTTTTAAAACTGAATTTGTCAACAGTCATTCCATTTATGGGTCTAAGTCAACTGAATTGGTCACCATTCTGATCTAAACAATAATTCTGTAAGCACGCATTTACAGAAGGAGTGAGCAAGATTTCCCTAGAAAGGTGGCTGAAGCCCTCCTCCCTCCAAGATGCACAGAGCCATAACCCTTGTTTGACACAGAAAGGTTTAAAGACCAGCCGAGACTGCAGCGGGGACGCATTTAGATAGTAATCGAATGCTTTCACATAAAAGTGGAAAAGAAAAAGATTCAACGTACCTTTAGTTGCTTGGTCTGTGCTTTTTCCCTATGGACGAGTTTTTGATTGAAGGAGAACCCCTCTATGAGATTTGGTACAATGTAGCGCAGATTTGAGGCAAGCTTTGAACCTATTAAGGGAGTCCCTGTCTTGACCAAACTGTCACCTATGACAGATTCTCAAACGGTAATGGGCCCAGGATGTCCAAATCATCTAACAACTTCAGCCTCCCCCTGCACCTGTTCGCCATTCCGACATTTTTTGTCGGATGTGAGTCTTCTTAGAGACATTAGAAGCAACTTAAGCGATTCTTTAGTTCATGCAACGAAGGAGTAAGTTGATCAACCAGACCACTGATTGTATACTGCCTTTCAGGTCTAATTCGATCAGGCATGGAATGCACTACGTTTGTAGGCCATATTTTCGTTGTTTTTATTTATAAGTTACTCTACACACAAAAACAATAATAAACGCATCACACATGGGAACCAATAAAGAATAACCAATAAAACAATACAAGAGAACAAGACGGCACAGCTTTAGAGAACCAGACTAGAAAATGGCCTACACAAGATACACAGGAACAAGATTTATCCTGGGAAAACAACTTTCTAAAAACCTCGCCACCAACAACTCCTCTTGTTTAGTATGGCATAAACTCAATCATGGACATACAATGAGGGACTTCAAGTCGCGGACCGGGGGGGCTGTCTAGCGATAGGCACGGACATCAATAGGTACCGGGCAGAATAGCGGGATACACGAGAACGATGGTACGAAAACATGGGGCCAAGCATGACAACCGAACAGTCCCATAAATTCATGACGATCTCACCCCCAGAGAATAACATAGGGGAAACCGCCTAGCGAGCTGGAAAATACAGACGTGACCCAAAAAGTAGTCGCAGGGACAAACCCCCGAGCAGGGGGCGATAGCACCAACCCCCCATAAAAAGTGTGGGACCGGTACTGGCCGGGCCTAGCAACAATCTATAAGGGGGATACCTCAGGAAAACGACAACGCATGGCAAAACAAACAAGAGAAGTGGTAAGCTCGATCAGGGAGGGGGCAGGATCATCGGGCCTCACAGAGAACCACACCATTTTAACCCTGAGGGATGCCGGGTTGACTGATCATGAACTCTACAATAGCTTAGGCGAGCTAGGCAATACTATGAAGGAAAGATGAGGTGGCCATCTTACATAAAGGCTACGCCTTGAAAGTAGATGGTCAGAGTCAGCTGGTTGCACATCCCAACGTATTTTTGGGAGCCCTACTAGAAATGCCGGCCAGGAAAACTCAAGGGAGGATGCACATGAGAGCGGTAACAAGAGAGATGGTGACGAAGCTATAAGGCAGACACGGACGGATGCCAAACACGGCCGACAATGGCTCAGAAGGGTGTTTGGGGTCCAAATTCAGAGGGCCGAGCAAAAGGCAATCCTTAAACCGACCGCGGAGAATATTCAATCTAAAGGACCAAAACCGATGGGGTAGGATTTAGTATTAAGCACGTGCATTCCCGAACCAAACCCCGCGACTACCTGTGCATCAACGGTAGTAGCAACACACCCTGTATGTTTAAACTGCCGCAATATGCTGAACGGGAGGGAAACCCAGTTGGGTGGAGGAAAACCCGTTTCTCTTCAGAACGAAACTTCAGGGGTCGGCCCTAGATGTCGAGCTGGGAGTACCAAGGAAAATTTGACTGTTGAGGCCATTCCAAGGTCCAAAGTGTTCCCAACTTGGAATTCACTACTTTTGAGTCAACAGGGAAAAGAGATGCACCAAAACAGCCAGGCTAGTTGATGCCGAGCACCGCAAAAGCGAAGAAGAAAACCTCTGCTTCAGCGCCAAACTCAAAGGTCACCGGAATTGTTTAGTTTTAGGGGGAGCCATGGGCCACTGACGAGCAGCTGACAAGTCAGAAGGATCTAAAATACTTAAGGTGCTCAGAAATGATCTCAGAGTCAACCACACACAAAGTAGTGTGTCACGGGCGGAGGGCTATAAATAAGGAGGAAAGACTAGAAAAAGTAGTAGAGAGGCAGGGGCGGAGCCAGCATAGAAACCCGCCATTTACAGTAGCATGTTGCAAGAAACAAACAAGCAAGAGCAAAAGACTAAACGGCAAAAAAATAAGAGAACAGGGTACCGGTGCAGAAAGTATCTGGGCGAGAGGTTGTTCCTGAAGGAATTAGGAGAAGAACAGAAAAAGGAACCAACGAATGGGCCAGCAAATCAAAGAATTGGTCAACGTGGACAAGGGAGGCTCGAAGGTCTCCAAATACAAGCCAGTGGGTAAGGACCTTTCGTTCATAGGTTCAGCACCTGGAGATTAAAACCAAATATAATAGGCTATGAAGTGTTCCAGACAACCAGAAAGAAAACTAGGGGGAGGAAAGGAGGCGGCACAGGAAAGCAGAAAGCTAGAACTGGGCCAAGGGGGGGGGGAGATAGATCCATGCAAGCCCAGAGGGGCACGAAGGGCCCGGGGCAGGGGGGGCCTCCCTGCGAACACAGCCGAACAAAGGATGGAGACAACCATAAAATAAAATGGGAGGCAAAGAGACAGGCGGGACAGGAAGGGTGGCAAGATCATTGGGAATGGGGAGCCTCACAAAGAGAATCCACGAAAAGGAGTGTAAAACGAGGGTGGCACAGGCATGCCATGGAGGGGGCTAAAGGCAATGAAGGGGGCACCATTCTGAGCGAACAATAATGCTGTAAGCCGCATATTTTTTGACAGGAAGGAGTGAGCAAATGGACTGACTGGACGGGACGAACTGCCTCAAAGCCACAAAATGCAGGGTAACGCGAGCGCGAATCGGGAAGTTAGCGCTTCAAGCCAGTCCGTTCAAGAGAGTCTGAGAGAGCGCAAAACAAGAAAGCGGCAAGAATTGTAGACTCTCCACCGCACGCAACAGAAAGGCGATCCGGTATACACACTAAAACAAAGTTTATCTGGAGGCAAGAGCTGATTAGGGACAAAGTTAGTAAGACACAATCTCAGAGGTACACTAGAGCAGGCAACAGAAGACAACAGGCCCCAGGAAAGGGGGAGTTTAGTCGGCGAAACAAGGGAGCGCAGGAGGAAACACTGTGGTTGTCGCGCGACAGAGAGCTGGCAAAAGACATGTGACAAGCACCAGCCAAGTAGGCAGGGAACAGAACAACTAATAAGGTGATGTGGAGCACGAGATGATAAGACATGAAACAAAATAACTTGACCAAACAACAGTCCAGGAAAACTTAAAAGCCATGGCCTACTCGTAGTAGGTTAACGGATAAACGGTGACAGCAGGAAAAGACTACTCGTGGATCCGGAGATCTACCCACATGGGAAATGGCGAACCACCAAGCTCTGCGCAGACGTGCAGTGCCCAGGGGCTCATCTTCAATGGGCTGCGGCATACCACACTGCCGTCAAAAGAGGTGGGGGGGTAACTCCAAGACCTTAAGTCACCTGCCACAAAAGGACTCACCACTCTTGCAAGGCAGAATGCTTTTTGGAGGTCAACTTGACCACCCATGCATGCGTCCAAGCCGCCGGGCACCTTCCACGTCGTTAGCAACGTCGGACACCACCAGGCCTATTAGCATAGGCCACCTCACACCGTGCAGCACTAACATGCTCTGATCATTATCCTGCAAACCTCAAACACTCCAGTCCATGCACCATCTCAGGCACCACCCCTAAGGCTCACAGATGATTCAGTGCAGCACGGTGCTATATCCAAAATCTTGTTTGGTGGGGTGCAGGAGTTGAGGAGGGGCAGCAAGCGACAAGACGCCTGGGGAGGCAGTAAAGCAGGTAGGAGGTGGGTTAAGTCAGGGGGAGGTTCCCCTCCAAAAACCTGAAAGGGGAAGGGAATAGTTACGATGTAATGCCAGAAGGAAAAAGCAGAGTTAAGTTGTAGTCATGGTGACGGGTAGTGGCGGCGAGAAGGTAGGCCGACGGAGATGAGGGGGGGTGCAGCGTGGAGGAGATTTTGGAAGTGAAATTTGATCAGTGGTAAACGAGTAGCGGTGTAAAAAACAGGGCACGAGGTTTAGTGGTGTGGGTGAGAGAAGAGCTCAACAACGTGGTTGTTTCCGCATCGTGGAGGAGACTTGACATAACTGGATAACATCGGCTAAACTCAAGGAGGACGAGGATAAGCCCATCGTGACCATAAAAAAGAAAAAATATCATCTTTTGCAGGGTTGGTGTGTCATTGATTGGTTTGCGAAAGCTCTCGTTAAGACAGTTTTCATAATGAGAGAATAGAACGGTCTAAATGTCTTCCAGCTCCGAATAGATTTACATGTTTGGTGAGGAGGAGCAATGTACGGAGTATGTTCTGACGGAGACAATAGTGAAGGGGCAGTCTTGTGCATACTCTGCCTTGGATGAAAACAGGCCTCGGTTATAGCTAAACTTATAGGAAAGAACGAATTGAGACCTGGGAGCAGAGGTCATACAGTTGAAAGTTTTCCGTAGGAGCGACAGAGCCAGAAGGGTCAGTGTTTTCATCATAAACACCGCAGAGAAAAAGGCCCATTTTACGCCTCGGGGGAGGGACAGGAACCCCCGGGCGGCTAGAGCAAAAACGGGAGGGTGCCTGGGATAGCTGGATAGCGCAAAAGAAAAGTGCGGGTAGAGCGAGATGATCCGCAAGCAGTTATTCCAGCGTGCCAATGAGGGTCATGGAATGGGACTGAGAAGTGCAGAACAGAAGGGGGGGATACAAGAGGCGAAGACGTCTAACCCACCCGGCGAAGGGAAGACACGAGGGCGAAACTGGAATCGGGGTCCCAAAAGAACGCCCGCAGGTCCCACAACACTTGTGGGACGCCTATGAAAACGTCCAAATTGGAGCGAAAAGAACTCAGCTCGAGGTTCAGACCGCGGCGAAAAAGAAGGGAAGCTGCATGAGGGCGCCGGGCCGGCGGGAGAGCACAAGGCAGGTGAGATCAGAGCAAAAGCCTTGCAAAGGAGGACGAGAGGAGCACTTGGGCGAGCTCAAAGGGAATGGGGACAAGGGAAGATCAATCTAGCGTGTCCCGACGAGCAAGGAGAAGGGGGAGGAGGGGGGAGACAGGGCGGTCTCGAAAAGGGGCACGGTGCAAGGAGCAGGAAGAAGGGCGACTCCTGGGTCAAGAGGATCAATTGCATGAATGTTGAAAGTGCTGGCAGCAAGGCGGGATCAGAGCACTTAAAGACTAGATCTCAGCAGGGGAGTCAAGGAGTGAAGGCGATCGGAGGAGTATGAGAGTGAGTGGAGAAGGAGACGGGCGACTCAAGGCAGGCTTCATGGAGATTAAAGAGCTTAGAACAAGATTTCCAAGAAGTAGAACGAACCAAAGAGAGGCCCGCTACATGGAGACGCATGATAGAGAGAAGAGCCAGAAACAAGAAGATTGGGAGTAACAGAACCGGGGCAGAGGAGGAAGGGGCAAGCACGTGTGGGACACTTCTAAGCTCCCAATACTGGAGGTGCCATATAGGAAGAAACTTGAATTGGAGGAGTCAGTTACGGATCAATGCCATGGACCATCCGTGAGTAAGGGGGGGGATAATAAGTGGAGGACAAGAAAGTGAAGGGGTAGTGTCACTAAATGGAGAGTTGGGGTCCCGTTGGTGTGCGAGGGTTGCAAAAGATGAGGAGCACAATAAAAACAGCCCAAGATCATGGGAATTGGGATAGGATGGTGGCCAAACTAAAAGGTAAGAAGTTCAGGCCTATAGAGTATCAAACAAATCGTGTCGAAATGGAAAACTGAGGCAAAAGGGATTTGTTCGAAAGAATTTACAAAGAATTCTATCGATTAACCTCGACTTTCATATTGAGAAGATGCTGGGAAGTGGTCTAGATGCTCAATGGATTTGAGACTACTATTAAATGGATCATTATGTGAAGCCTAGATCAATTGGAGGCATATCAAGATGCCTCAAGGCGGAAGAAAATTGCAGGAACACAAACCTCAACATGCAGAGATAGAGGCAGATCGATATAGAGAAGAGGACAGCAAGGAGACGGATTCAGAGGCAAACACATAAAGAGAAGGCCGCAAGCTCACAAAGGCACGCAGTCAATCCTCAAGAGTTAATAATTCTTTGAGAAGAAGACCCTTCAAAGAGGTAGAGGTAAGGATTCATTGGTAGATGTTTTAAGTGTGAAAAGTTTGGGCATCAATCATATGAATGCCCTGAGAACCCATCTACAAGCCAAGGGAGTGTTCAGCTAGCTCAAGCTGAAGATGAAGGGAGTGTGAGTCCACCTATCAAGAAGATGTTCCAGAAGAATTTGAAAACTTTGCGAATGAAAAATGATCGTCTCAAGCCCAATAAGAGATCAAAAGAACCACCGCAAAGAAGACCTGTTTCCACGACTTGGGCAGAGACAAGGTAAATGTTTGTCACGTGATTAGTGATAGTGGAAGTATGATCATTTGGTGTCACAAAATGGTAACAAACTGAGTTTGAAGAAGGTATGGTCTCCTACTCCTTCTAATGTCCTTCTTGTTTGCAAAAAGGTCCTCAAATTCTCGTAATGACAATGTAACTTGAATTCCAAATAGGGAGCTAACAAGACGAAGTCAGGTGCATTGAGCCTATGGTGTGTGTCATGTCTTTTAGCCAAGTCTTGCATATGATAGAAAGGCAATACAGGTGTAGGCAAAATACCTATCCTTTTGAAAAATAGGGCAAGAAGCGGTTGTGAAACCCATTGAAAGAAAAAAAAAAAAAGGGTTTTGGGCCACTGTAAATAAGGATCCAGAGTAGTGCTAACCATGGATAGGAGTTTCCTTCTGCCATCAAGGAGGAATCATATGCATCATAGGTAACACAAACAATTATTACTACCTCTGATTTAAAAAGCGCGATGAATGGCCCAAGAGTGCGATGTATCGGGTGAACCGGCAAAACGAGTAAGGGCAAGAAAGGCGCGAGTGTTAACACACCGATAAATCACGAGTTTCCGGCAATAAATACCGAGCAATCAGGGAAATCACCTAAAAAACGGGGAAACGCGTGGAGTTAGGGTAAGGTGAAAACCCAAAGTTGGACCCGTTTTTCGGCGGCCGTGGCGCGTTTGTTTGTCCGCAATGCGACTCGGGTTCGTCCCTGTGGTTTCCCACCAACAGGCCATGAGGTAGAAGGCAATGGCGGGGGGTGCCTAGAGGGGGAAGGCCCGTAAGAGAAACTAGTCTGGCGATTTATCATGGAATATGCCATTCGGAGGTGGTGCCGCCCGGAGGGTAATGGGAGATCTGGAGAAATGAACTGTGTGTTGAAGAGGGGTGGGCGGGGACTTGGGGCCAGATCGAAGGGGCGGGGAGGGGGAAACGTGGGGCTTGCATATGTTTTGCGGTGGTCAGGGGAGATGGCCTGCACAGCCGAGGGAGGGGGGGTAGTGAAGAGTGAGGTGGCCGGATAGCACAAACGGGCGGGGGGAGGGGGAAGGCGGGGGAGATGGCCCGGCGGGCTCGACGATGGCGCGGGCTGGGCTGGCTTCCCCGGCCCAATTTTTGTCTATCTTCGTGTGGTTCCAGTTTAGAAGCACAAAAACCAAATTACCCTACCCATCATACGAGGAACTACCCCTCTCAAATGCAAGGAATAGCCCATGGTGATAGGGTGATCTTCCCTAACCGTTGCAGAT
This sequence comes from Taxus chinensis, assembly GCA_019776745.2. Lineage (NCBI taxonomy): Eukaryota > Viridiplantae > Streptophyta > Pinopsida > Cupressales > Taxaceae > Taxus > Taxus chinensis. The sequence continues at coordinate 807,470 of CM034151.1, read as the reverse complement.
TTTACACCACTTCCATTGGCTGAATAAAGAATATACACGGCGACATAAAATTCTACCAACATGATGTAATGTCAATTGATGTTTGTGATGTACACATTGGGCATCCATACATGCATACTCACCAATGTATGTACAATGCCAATCCTCGCAGCATAGTTGTATCAGGAGCCATAGGAGATAATCAAATTCATGAAATATTCCATGCGCACCTATGCACCAACGGCAAAGAGGATGGGGGCCAGCCTATGCATATTAAACATTTCAAACATCAATCATACTAATAGCAAAGCCGGCGATAATACGGAACAAAATGAAATTTTGAAAAAATTAAAAAACAACACACGCCCCAACGCAGACAAAAACTGATGGGGGGCAGCCAAGAATCCAGTCCAACCAATGGTTGGAGAGCTCGGGGATCTTAAGTATGAATGACGGTGAAAGATGATTTTAGGGGGGACTTCCGGCCGTTCAGTTCAGCCAATCAAATGAAAATGATGATTTGTCGATCGGGGAAAGGTACGCAGGGCCCTTGGCCTCGGGGGTTCGCCATAAAGCGGGCGAGAACAAGCGCAGCCAGGTTGGCGGCAAGTTTGGAGAGTGGTCAAGTTCGCCCTAGATGGATGGGGGGGGGAGGGAGGGAGCGTTAGAGGCCAAGCAAAAGTGATTGAGATTAGATGGCGAGGGGCCCGGGTAAGGGTGGGAGAAAGGGGGGCGATACCAATGGGGGCGGGGAATTGAATCAGCAAAAACCAGGAAGGCAGCTCCCAAGGAAAAAAAAAAGGGGGGGGGGGGGAAAAAAAAACAAAAAAAAAAATGTTTGGATGGTGTTCATAACTCGTGGATCGGCGAGAAGCAAGTATGGGGGGAGTCACCAAACAAGGGGTTGGAGCCCCATAAGTGAGTAATTTCATTTTTGAAGAGTTTGGAGCTATTTGTTGCGGGTAGGAAATTAGATAGATCGACGATAATGGCTTTTTTCGAAAGAAAGGGACAGGTATGTGGGACACGAAGACCCAGTAGGCCAGGAAGGAGTGCAGGGCCCTAAGGGGGGCTACTACAAAGCTAGATCTACTCATGGCATGTGGTTGGGTATAAAACCCAATCCTTCCACTTGAATATGCCGGTTGATTATGTCAAGCTCATTTTCAAGGGATCCTCCCACGAACGTACTCACACGAAAGATCAAAGAGCGTGGTAGGCATAACATCTACGGGTATGTTCCTGGGAAGTTGCTGGGGTTTGGCCCGACTAGGATTGCTCTCGATGGATCAGCCTAGAGGGGAATCGATCGATTGAGCCGAGGGCTAAGGGGTGGGTGCAAGGAGGCCTGGCGGCCGGGTGCAGTCCCGTATTGGGCAGATATCGGCAGGCGTCTTATCGGGGGCGGGCGAGCGGGGGGCCCCCACTGGCTAAGCAACGCTAACAGGTGGAAAACAGATAGGCGTTATTAGGTGGGGGGGTGGGCGAGAGGCGCGTCCGGTCTGGGTAGCTCGTTCGAAACTCCTGCATCGAGATCTCTCGTTGGGGGGGGCGGGGAAAAGGATTGGGAGGTGAGTGGTGAGAGCAGTTGAACGGCTGAGGCGAGCCAGGTTGCCTTGCGACGTTGGTCCCAGTGAAGAGGACCGAAGCAACGGGGGAGGCCGCCAAGACGGGGCGCGAGAGGGGGGGTAAATCGGGGCCCCCGTGGGTGGACGGGTAGCACCAGCAGCACCAGAAGGGAAGGGGCGCATCGCCTAAACCTCCACAAAGAGAGAAGAAAGCGCTCCACTGAACCGCGCCAAAGCCGGCACATTAGGTCTGGGAGAAGGGGTGGGAGGGTTGAAGATGGGACACGGATCATTGCAGTGGGTAGAACGCGGTGGTTGAGGGAACGTGATTGGTTTAAACTTCCCCCAACCACCTATCATCCGCAAGAGAGGCTGCCGATATGCCGGGGGAGGGGGTGGGCGGGGGGGAGGGGTGTTCCCCAAACGGCTAGACACGGGTGGGAATCCTTAGCCGTTTTGAAACAGGGGACCCAGTGGGCATGAAGGGACGTGACTTTGTTAAATTCATGACCAAGGCCTCCTTAAAGTGACCCGGCGCTTGGGTGGAAAAAGAGTGCCATGAAAGAGCGTTGCAGGGCCATGAAAGATTGCCCCCCCCCCTGGAAAGGTGCTTCCCCCAAATGGCTTGGCCGGTGAAGCCAGAGGCTATTTTCAGTTTCACCAAAGAAAGGGAATTTTGGCGGGGTGGCATGGCCGCAAATAGCAACCGGCGCTGTAGCGGGAGGGAGGGGCTAAGAACAGGGGGGTGACCAGGGCATTGAAAGAAGGCCTGAAGGCCCGAGGGAAGCCGGGTGGTGTCGAGAGATTGCAGGCTAAAAATGGAATGGTCCGAAGTGGACCCGACCTGCACAGGAGAGGAGGCAATGGCCTCCGCAATGGGGGTCAGGAGGGTGGGACGACGCGTCGTCAAGAAAAGGGGGAGAGACTGGTTTGCTGCTGGTGGAACGGCGAGCGTGGGGTAGTTGGTAGGGCATGCACATGGGAGAAAGGCCAGGGGAAAAAAACACAGAAAGATTGACCCCCCTGTCCCGACTAGACCGTACTCATACGGACTCTTGGACATGATGCACGTTGAGACATGAAAAAATTGGGAGGCGGAAGTTGCACAAGAACTCAATTTTCCCTGTCCAAACAAACCAACAAAACAAGAACAGAGAAAAAAGGGGAGGAGAAAGGTTGGAGGCAGTGTGGCAGCAGATCGTCAGTATCAATTTGTGGCAATATCACGGACCAGAGCACAACACGTACTTGCACATGAAACAGGTGGTCTTGGATATGAGGGGGATTGTCTCCGCGTAATGGGACGGTAGGGTATAATAGGGAGATCAAGAAGGAAACGCATGCTTGACTACTCGATACAAACTGAACAGTTACAAAAAGGAATGGAAGCTATAGATCGAGGCTAGGATAGAAGTGGGTGCTTACTCATAAACTCAAAGTCGCTGCTAATAGAAGAAGCCTTCGATATTACTGCAATGATGTGAAGAAAGCCTTTTCCCAAGTGTGGAATCTACTAATACGTTGGGGAATTGTCCCTAACTCAGAGCTAGAAGAGGTACAACACCATCTCTTAATTGCTACGGGAAGCTATCCAATGGGACAAGACCTTTGGGGATGCTAATCTTGGAATGAACCTCTAGGAGCTATGTTAAAAGATAGTGGGCTCTTTAAGGCAATCAACAACTTACTTCTCGAAGCTTTAGAAGTGGGAACAATTAGACCGCCAATGGCCCTTGGCTTCGTCATTATATTATTAAAGCTGGTGTAGGCGAAAAGGAATATAGCATCATGATTTCCTACCACTTATCCTATCCAAGCTATTTAGACGGGTCAGGAGGAAAGGCATGATCAGCTTTATGAAATAGGGTGCTCAAATCGAGCATTGGGGGGGGGGGCCGGCGTGAAGTGGCTCGCTGTCTTCGAATACTGGGGCAGGGGGGCATTCCGTCGTTCCTGCGGTGGCTTTGGTGGGAGTTTTCTTCTCACAACAGGCAAGTTTTGTGAGAAAGGGGGACAAGGATTCCAAAGTCCAGAAGAGGAGGGTTGTTACTCAACCATTTGGTGTGTGTCCACCTACTACAATCGAGAGAAGCAAACGTAAATTTGTTAAAATCTCCTCGGAGCAGACAGGTTGAGAAGTGGGGAGTGAAACAAAAGAATCTGAATTTTGACGATGCTGAGCCAGTTGAGCACGAAAAAGCAGGGGAGAAATCCAAGCCTAACCCGTCGCCCGCGATTTTGAGAACCAAATACCAGATTACACCTTGCAGCTCCGAGCGTGAATGAAGGATGTGTCAATTTTGGAATGATAAACGAGAACAGCATGAACGAGATTGGGAAGGCAAAGAAATCGCAATTGGCTTATGATAAGTTCGGAGGCTAAAAGGCATGTGGGTCTCCAAGAAGTTGAATGTATTAAGCGAAGCACAATGCCTCCCCCGCTACGTCCGTCCTAATAGAAATGAATTTAAACGTAGGGTGCTATTTCGTCTCACCACCCCGATCCCTAGATGGGATCCAGCCTGACTCAAGTTCTGCACCACCACGCATGACCAAACCGACCACCCAAAAGCGAACCCACACAGAGATGAAACTAAGCAATGCTCATATCTGTTTTCGAAGAATCCGCCACCGGGCACGAAAGGAGAGACAGAAATTCACGTCCCAAGAGGTCAATGGGGGGGGGCTGCCATGGGTATTAAACAGGCTTCCACATTAAACTCTAATTGCTTATAGTTGATAAAAATAGTTATTTATGTCAAGCACCAAGATGTCAACTTGCTGGCATGGGGCTTGGACATGGCCCAACATGCACACCACATAAGACGCTCATGGGGCTTAGTTTTTGGATAAAAAGATTGTCGTTAAGATGAGGTTGGTGTCTCATAATTGTGCTTCCAGTGGGATTTAGTAGACGTGTGGTTCGGTGGCAAGACATTGATCGGAGAGAGAGAGCCTTACCGGGTGATGTTAAGGCACGATTAGTATGGATGAACGAGTGGGCGAGGGTAAACTTCCTCAACCATTGGGAACGAGCGCTTACGGGATAAAAGGAGGGACACACAATCTCGTACGATGTTGGCATTCAGCAGGGCCGAGTCTTCGTTTTTTATGTTCATATCGTCTAGCAGGGGAGCAAAGCCATTGGGGCGCGGCAAGGGGGGGAATGGAGAAGCAGAAAGTGTGGTGAAGGAGGCAGGGCAGGCCTGAGGAAGTAGTGTCGAGGAAAAGTTGGTTAGTGGTGATAAAATCCGGAGGGGGCTGGCTGTTCGACTTGTCCAAACAGTGGCAAGGCATTCTCACATGGGTCAAGCATGTTAAATCAAAAAACACCAAAAACAGGAGGAAAAGAGCAAGCAACAAAAAGACAACACGGCACAGCCGTTCAGGCAAAATCAATGAGTCAAAACAAACAGGCGCAAGCAGGGAAGCGTCGGACAAAAAAGACACTAGCTAGGCAGAACAACCTTGGCAAAGCAAAACGCACGGATATACAGGTTTGAAGGGGCAGAAACTACAAAACAGGAGAAAACAAGTATGCATGGCACAAAAAGAGAAATGAAAAGAGCTCTGCAATGCATTAGGGCACAAAATAAGACATTTTAAGACAAAAGGTGACGCCTAGGAAAAAAATGATGTAGGGTCGTGTTGGCAAAAACACAGCAGAACCAAAGCGAGGGAAAACGCGATATTCGAAGTGTTCCGAAGGAAACCAAAGATAATATACAGCACACGCACGTCTAGATTGGCAACGGTGTCGAGGGTCATCAGCGAGCACACATGTGGCAAGTTGTTCATCACAGCCAGTCCATCTATGCATAGACTATATAGGGAAGGGGAAAAAGGCGAGGGGGGGGGGATGCGTGGGTAAGCATTAAATAACGGCCAAAGGAAGGGGTGGCCATGAGGTCTCGGGGTATTCTGCTCTGCCGAATTCCAAGGAAAAATCAGAGGACAAACCAACAGGGTTACATTATTGTTGGGCTTGAAGGCAACGTCAAGAGGAGACGGGCATTTTCATGTTGTTGCTGATTACATCGGAAAGTAAATTCTGGGAAAAGGGCAAACAGGCAAAACGCAGGGGTCGGAGCCATAGAAGGGAACGAGGCAAAACGAGAGGGCTAAGTCGGAGAGGGTGGCTAGGCCCGAATAGCAAGACTGGATAAATAAGAGTTGGGGCACAAAGGCGGCCGGGGTAACCACTGGGGAAGATCCCTTGGCTCTGAAAGTGGGGGAAGAAGACAGAGGAAGATCCCACACGGGGAAGAGAGAAAAAAGGATCGAGGGGAAGGAAACTGAGAAAATGGGGAAGGGAGGGCTGCCCGGGTAGGTAGATGTCGGAAGTGGGTGGATTTGGGATTATACCCTTACGAGGTCATATGACAACTTAAAATGGAGCGCTTAGGGAATAAAGCTCAACAGAAAGGTGTCCAAGAAGGCAAGAGAGGTTAAGCAGGAGTTTAGAGGGAATGCCGGAATAGGAAATTCAGCTGGGATTACACCATTAGAAGGGTGCAGCATTGTGAGTCCATTTGGTCCAAGAACTAGGTCAAGAGAAAGCTTGAGAATGGTGGTGGCGAGGGGTGAGGGGGGTCAACGGTGTTGGAGTGGCGGGTGTAGATCGGGATCCGAAAGGAGGGGGTGTAGAAGATAAGGCTTACTATGGGACAGGCACTAGTAGTAGGGCGGGACTAAGTGCGTGGGAACCTCCTCAACGGGGAACTATCGCGGGCAGGATAAAATGACAAACACCAAGAGACAATGGCACAAGCCAGTCGTCAGGATTTGCTGTGGGCCGCGTCCTAAGCAACTCGAGGTAGGGACGCTTTCAGCTCTAGTAAAACGGGAGAAAGGTATTGAAAGGAGAAGACTTCACGCGTAATATTATGTGCCCATGGAGGGAGCCAATGGACCCTCAGGGCATGGGGAAAAAAAAGGCGAAACATAAAGTGGGACTCAAAAGTGTTGTGGTGTAGACAACGTGTCATGCTAAGAGCTTCGCAAATGATTCCTGAACGTTGTCTTCTCAATGACTTATTAAACAAAGCAAGACAAGCAAAAATAGAGTGCGGGAAAGTCCGTATAAAACATGAATACAAAGATGGCACTACCTTTGAACAATAATGTCTCTGAGCACAGGAACAAATAGGGTAAAAGATATGGCCAAACGCTTCAGAAATCATGAACCTGGTTTGGGACACACCGAACTTTGGTGACGATGGTGCTTAGCAGTCCAAATAGCGAAGGAAAACGATTAAAACTAGGGTGGTTTTGTGGAGACAAGATTCAAGTCGAGCGTCGGGAAGGTTCGATCTGCACGACATTTTGCACTGGGGCAGGCAGTGCCACAAGGGAAGGTGCAAGAAAAGAGGATCCTTACCTAAGACAAAGGCCATGAGGATGAGGAATTGACTCAGCAAGGGTGGTTGAGCCTTGCAAAGAAGCACACAGAGCAGTCAAAAGGTGCTACATAGAAGGGTGGGACTACAATCCCTACAAAAGACACTACAGAGCTTAGCGGGGAAGACTATTAGCAATGTTCCACTGAATTGGTATGCCACATAATGAATGCCTTTAACATCGGCTTACAGCTTATACGAGAAGGGCATCCAAGGTATTCCAGGACCATGCAAACTGTGAGAAATGAATCGGTTGCATCGACCGTGAATGATGGATGGAGAGTTTCACACCTACACATACGACAGAAATGCGAGGCAATATGTGCAGTTAAATCATAAGTCAAGCCGTATGTTCGAATATTGTCTGGAGTGTACCGCCATATGCCATGGTGGTCGCGATCAAGCTCCCGGCCGTGGGAGGGATGGCAGGCTAGGTAAGAAGTTTGCCTGGGGGCAAATTCATGTCACTGAAGTGTTAGACGTGCCGGGTGACATAGGGAGAGACCCCGCATGCAGGGCAGTTGGTTGCACTTGCAGCGGGTGGGGAGCAGCAGTGAAGGGCATGGCTTTTGCCACGTCAGGGGTGGTTGCCCCAGTGGGGGTCCATTGATGCGCCAACCCTGGGACTAAGCCGTGTAGTGGGCTGCAGGAGGGTAAGACAGCCGCGGGCTGTGGTTAGCTTTGTCACCAAAACATTTTTTTCCCAATATAAATTTGTCTGATTTTTTTTCTTTAATCAAATCCAATATAAGAGCAAAATTTTATAATAAAGTATTTATACGCTTGTTGCAGGCTTGGGCATAAAATTTATTTAGAGCTCTAAAACAATTTTTAGAACAAGCCCTCTCAAACTGAACTTGAAACAATTCGAAGATTCACCAACCTGAATCAGATCAATACATAGGGAAACACAAAGGGTCATGCAGGACCTGCAACTCTAACCATGGAGAGTTCCTTATCTTGAAAATCCATCGAGTGGAATTGCTTGCGCCAATAACCATGATGAGGTATTTGACTCAAGAAAGAGTGATTGATCCTCTAAGAAGCAATCGGCAATCAGGTGGTCTACACGGAGAGTTTGACGAAACAAAACCCCTCAAATAGACACACAAGGTTTATGCGAAGAATATTAACATGTTCCAACTGATTTGTTTCACATATGAATGTGTCTTTAAATAGGCCTCTACAAATAATTACAAGTCCTAAATTGCAGGGTCCTCTCACTTGTCCCCTTGTCCTTTTTGGATTTTTCACATGAAAATAATGCACCTAAAAGATAGTATAAACTACTACAATCTTTAAGGAGATCTTGTCCTAACTTATCTAACAACCACCGACTCAGTGTATTTACATTGTATCCTATTTACAGCTGTACTTACATTTGAGTAAAAGTAACTTAGACTGAGAACCTGTCCAAGTAGCCCATCCATAGCAGAAACCTTATCTTTTCTATATTTTTTAAGAAGAGAATCCATGTATCGTGCATCCCATGTAAGCCTAGTGCTGACTGATGTAATCTCTTTTTTGTATGTATATTTACAAGAAAAACAACCCAAATACAATCATTCTCTCACAGAAATATCTTAAGAGATCAGCTAACAGATGAAGATTTTTAAGATCATATTGTCTCAATGCACACATAATAGCTCAGAACCCGTATACTTTCAAGTTGGCTATATTTTTCAGGTGCTATAATTCAAAACAATTTCAAGTTCTTCCCATCCCAACCATAAAATTTCATAAACGCCACTTAGAGGATTATAATTATCCCTTCAAACACAGAGGGAGTAGTGAACAATCCACCCTACCCAAAAAAGGGCCAATTAGTGAACATCCACACCTACACTACTCAAAGAAATGCAAAGGATGAACATCCACACTACCCAAGATGAAAGGCCGCATGAAGAAAATGGTCCCAACATGAGGACGATTGAGCATAATGGTACTTTCTTCCAATTGATGGAGAATCCTCTAGTAATTAACAAAACTGACAAAAGTCTTTTTTACATTTGGAAAAAAATTTTTTTCAGAATTATCAAGATTGTAGGGGCATTTATGCTAAAGCATCTTGTAACGATCTCAAAAAGCAACAAAACCTTCTGCCTTCTGGCTTCTGGCCATAAAAAGTTTGACAACAAAGGTACTACTGCTGGTATGCACATGTGATCACAGTATGAGTAAGTGAATCTGTTCTTTGAAGACCCTCTTTATTGATGACATGGCTAAGAGACAAAATCCGCAATAAACACTTAAAACTGGTCGCTAACTTTCAATTTCATTCATCCTGCCAAATCAAAAAAACACAATGAAAATTTATTAATTTCACATCAATCATCATTACAACATGCCTCAGCTTCCTCCAATGAGATAACTTTACGCACCTAAATTTTATCGAGGAGTTTATCTCCATTCTAGAATACAGGCATCTACGATTTGTTTTGTTTAATAATTCATTTCCCATCATAAGTTTGGTACAAATGCAAATCAAAACCTTATAAGCTTTTCTTGGAAAGTTCTTCAGTAACTCCAAAAGTATTGCAACCAAAAGTTTCCATTAACTGCGTGATTTCCAGCCTCAATCGCCTGTACATATTTCAGGTGGGAGAAGAAAACTCATTGTTCATTAGGCCTTTCTTTAAACCCCAACATAACACAATTATGATATAAAAAATGAAATAATCATACAACATGGTGATCAACCACAAATTGCGACAGTTCTTCATTTATTCATTATGTTCCATGTAACCTTCCTCAATATTCATAAATCATCACATCATTTGTGATTTGTAAAAAAAGATGCAAGAATTCCTAACCTAATTATTTCCCTCTGATATCCCCGCAACCATTCTTGTTACAATATGGTGAGCCTTTAAGTAATGCCAGAATTTAACCTGGTAAGATATACGTACGTGAAACATCCATTAGCCAGCACATTGACCAACACAGTAAGTCAGACACTGAATGCGAGAGTTGTTTTGAATATGATCTAGACACGAAAAATGATTCAGCAGTAATAGCAGATCTTTTCTTATATAAAGATTTTTGAATGATAAATTCATATACAACTTTAATTTCCGTTTGGTCCCCAAATCATGTTTAATACAGCAGGATGCTAATAATTGTATGCCATCAACAATTAAGGGTGTACTAGCCAGGATCTTTAAGTAGTAAGCTGCTAAAATCAAGGAATGAGTGGACTGATAACAACGCACAAAGTACACTCAGTTCAAATTAAACAAATATCAAAATACCTTCTCTTGCTGCTTGAATGAATGTATTAGAATTGAGGCATAGCCTTGGGTTTTATGCTACCAAATTCTCCCCAATCAACTCACTCGCCAAGGCAAGTCTGGTCCCTGATTCTCAGCAACATCAACATGCTCCAATGATCTTGCTATTTAACAATCTGCCATTTTCTCAGCTGCTGCCCAATATAACATGTTGGCACTCAAGAAACAAACTTTATTTCATGTCAAACAGCATACCTGCTGACGTAAAACTTCATGAATAGCAAATCTGTGAACAATGGTCGCACAGTTTTCAAAGAAAATCGAATGCACCTGAAAGTTAAAGAATAGTCAAGCAGTCTAGTGCGATGCAGATGAACCGATCACACTTTAAAATATCGAAAAGCCACCACACAACCTTACATCCACACGAACCAGGCATAAAAATTCGTCAGTGGGCAAATGTACATGTCCGTCATCCCTTATAAGATAATAGTAAATATATAATGTCCAACTAATGACCACAAAGTAGTCAATGGACTCGCAAATCCAAACAATATACAAAGTGCAAGTGGGAACTCTAAAAACTAGTTTCCCGAGAACAGAAAATAGAAATTATTAAAAAATATCAAATTATCTAGAACCCACCATATGAGCACAACAAGTCCATTTCATTAAAGACTTTAAAAACCACGTAACTAAGAAATCCATTCCCATTTTTGTATTCAAGTTACCAATGGTTCAAAAACTGCAACAAACCTCATGCTGAACCGGGTAGTTATTTGATGGACGTTGGACTCTAAATCAATTATTGTTCAGCATCATTAACTCCTTCTCAATCGTCTGAGTGTAAGCGAAAAAGTTTAAAAACTCGGACCTATTTATCATTGCATGCACTACATTTCCATCATTTCTTGACGGCAAGCCGAAGATATGATCATTAGGCGCCTAAGGTCCCATAACGGCCTGGGCGTGCAAAAAAAATCAGCCGTGCTTTCACCGAGGAAATTCAGTTGTTGGGAAAAGGCCAGGCAAATCTTGCTCAATTAAATAGGACGCCAAGGCAACCTGCACTTACCTAATACCAAAGCACATGGAATCTGTGAGCTGTGGTAAGTAGTGCACCAGTCCAAGCCAAAAAAAAGGAGACTCAAAAAGGTTAATGGCAAGAGGTGTGGTGCCGCGTGGCAGGGTTTCTTCAAAGTCGATAACAAAGAGTTGAAAGTAGGCACTTTACAAAAAATTGAGTCCTTCAAAGAGTAGATGAAGTCTAAAGTTATAATTATTCTTGTACGAAAAGCGGGTGCCGGTGGCGGCAGGGAATGCAAGAGTAGCATAGCGTGGGCGGGCAAAAAGAGGGGGTAAACGGCATCACCCTCCCACAGACAACATTTATATCGATCAGAGGCGAAAGAGTGCGAAGCAAGTTAAACCTAAAAATGGAGTGAAAGGCGCACATACAACTGTGCATGCACAAAAGATAAGCAAGCGGCCTGCAAAATAAATCCCAGGGGGGCAGCCAAATGCCAAGGCACAAGAACATGAAGCAGACCCGACACTTAAGAGTGGAGGGGAGAACAAAGGAAAGAGCGTTGGTTACCGAGACACCACTAGCAGAGGAGCCACCCATATAAGGTACCAACTTACCAACCCAGATGGGGGGTGGGTTGTTAGCCTCCGCTGGAGTCGGTCCTGAAAGGAAGACAAAGCCAGCCAGGGATTTCCTCGTTTGAGGACAGCAAAAACCAGCCAAGCAGTGAATGTGTAACCAACCCGCCTCACGAGAGTTTGTGACTACGCGAAATGCCGCAAACATGGGCAAACATTCGCTGTTACTTGAATGCTGCCGACCAGGAGCTCCAAAGCCACAACCCTGAGAAGGAGACGCCAACAAGGGCAATCTAGAGGAACCCGACTATACTATCCGGATCACCTATCGACTGTCCCGCTGAGACTAAATTTGCTCGACCCCTCCAATAAACTCTCCTCTGGAACCGGTGGGGAGATGTCGCACTACTTTTGAAATCCTTCGCCTTTTTTGGCAATGAGAAACAACCAGCATGAGATCAATGGTTAAAGTGCAAAACGAAAAAGTGGCCATAGTTGGTTGTATTGTAATAGTCACATGCCTAATCCACGAAGAGCACCATTTTCAATGAAACATTATGGAAAAAAAGGCGGCAAAGGGTGTGCATCCACGGCCAAGCGAATGGCCTGTCCGGAAAAAAAAAAAAAAATGCTGGAGAGGCTCAGGTTGTTGACAAAGGTCAAAGGATTGGCACCCCTAAGTGAACACGGCATATGTCCACCAACAAACTGGGGGGAGTTGAGATGAAACCAATAGCCCTAAGGATATTTATCTATCACGAGCTTAAAATAGAGGTGGTATATCTATTCCGGCAGATATAATCTATTCTGATTGCCACAAGAAATTAGCATGTTGGTTCAATGATAGATTGTTCCAATTTCACCCAAAGCTACCGCCGCAAATTTTCATAGAGAGTGACTTTTCACGACCATTCAATGATATAGCTAATCAGGTTGGGATTTGTATCGGTGTAAAGAGGCTCCCATCACTTCTTCTTCCACCACCTTGAAGGTGACGAGACACCATTTTTTATGGAGAAACTCATTGGGAGTATCCTGTGAACGCAGTAATTAATAAGATCACTATTTAACTGAAATTGATAGCATAGGGTAGGCCAAGGAAGCCAATCTGGACCATAGCAAAAGAGATTTAGAGATCAATCACCTAATTCCCTTTCTACACATATAAACTTTTGACACAAGGAGCAAGGCAAACAGAACAACCATAATACCAAAGAATTAGGGGCCACCATTGGTAAATGGAGAATTCAACAAAGCCCCAATCTGTAAACCCCGGTCATCCCAAATTAGATAAGGTTTAAAAGCTTCCCCAGCTTTACAATACTTCTGTCCCCACTTCTGAATCAATCTCTAACAGAGTGGAAAACAGATTAGTAGTTATTATTTGGGTTTTGGGCTAGATGGCTTCTTCCCTTTCTTTTGGTATGCTCTTTCGAAACTCCTTCATTCTATGATCTCTCTTTTTTGTTTCTTGAAAAGGATTGGATTTGATTGGTTAGATGCAGTGTGAACTGCTGAGCTATCCATGTTGCCTTGTCGAATTTGGTCTCATTGAATATGACTATCAACTTTTGATTCCTCCAAGAATGGTCTCTAGGAATGTGGGGTAATAATCTTTCCCCCGTGTTTGTACTTTGTAGCACAATCAGCACCAGAAGGGAATGTTCTCATCGCCTACTCGCTGCTCCCACTTAACTCCTCCAAGATCCGGCACAATTATGTCTGGTAGAGTTTTTTATGGTTTATATTGACACGGATCATTGCATTTTTTAGAAATCTGTTGTTTAGTGAACTTAGATGTGGTTATAAACTCCCCCAACCTCACCTATCATCCTCAAGGAGTAGTCCTTCCTATATTCACTTGGGAGGGGGGTTGGCGGGGGGGAGGGGTTTTCCCAAACTAGGACAATGGTGGGAAGATCCTTGGCAGTTTTGAAAGCAGGGGACCCATGTTTCATGAAGTGACTTGACTTTTTCATGAACCAAGGTCCTCCTTGAAAGATTTACCCTTCTCTTGTTTTTAAAAAAGATTGCCATGAAATATCTTTTCAGTGTCATGAGAAGATTTCTAATTTTCTTCCGCCCAAATTGCTTGTTCCTTTAGAATCCATAGTCTAATTTTCATTTTTCACCAAAGAGAATTGAATTTTGGGCGGGGTTTCCATGCGCAAATAGCAACCTTTCTCTTGTATGGCTTGGATGGAGTGCTTAATAACAGTGTTTTGACCATGTCATTGAATGAATTCCTTGAAGTCCTCTTAGGAAATCCGGTTGGTGTCTAGAATGATTGCAGTCTAAAAATTAGTGGTCTAAGTGTGACCTGCAGAAGGAGAGGAGGCAATGGCCTCCTCAAGTGGTGTTCATTAGGTTGACTACTCGGTCGTCAAGAAAAGGGGGAGATGACTGGTTTGTGGTGGAAAATGAGAGCTGGTTAGTGGTTATGGGGCATGCACATGGGAGGATTCAGTGTAAAAAAACACAGAAAGATTGACCCCTTGTCCTACTATACACTTACTCAGAAGTACTCTTGACTTGTATTCAAGTGATAAATGAGAAAATTGGAATGCTGAAGATTCACAATAAACTCAATTTTCCCTGTTACAACAAAAACAATGAACAGAGAAAAAAAGTTTTATTGAGAAAGTTTTGAGTCAGTTTGTCCATCAATATAGTCAGTAATCCAATTTGTGGCAATATCACTGACCATAGCAAAAAACTTACTTTCAGCATGAAAACATGTGGTCTTGGATATGATGTGGGAATTTTCTCTCTCGTAAGTTGAATGTATAGGTATAATGAGGGATAGTCAAGAAGGAGACGCATTCTTGACTACTCGATACAAACTGACACAGTTACAAACAAGGAAGTGGAAGCTATAGATCTAGTCTAGGGAGATAAGTTGGTGCTATCTCATAACATCAAAGTCGCTGCTATAGAAGGAGACTTCTATATTACTGCCAATGATTTGAAGAAAGCCTTTATGCCCAAGTGGAAGCTAAATAATATCGTTGGGGAAGTTGTCACCTTAAACTCATAGCTAGAGAGGTACACCATCTCTTATTGCTACTAGGAAGCTATCAATGGGATCAAGACCTGTTGTGATGCTAAATCTTGGAATGACCTATAGGAGCTAGTTTTAAAAGATAGTGGGGCTCTTTAGGCATCATACTACTTATCTTCTCGAAGCTTTAGAAGTGGGAACAATTAAGACCTCCAATGTCCCTTTTCTTCATTATATTTATTAAGAGCTTGTTTAAGGCCTAAAAGGACTATAGCGATCATGATTCCTTACCACTTATCATCTCCAATCTATTTAGAAATGTCATGAGACAGGCATGATGCAGCTTTATGAAATGAGGGTGCTCAATCGAGCCATTTGGTTTTCCGTCTTTAAAGTTTGCTCGCTTTCTAATACTTGCATTGTTCTTTCCTTCTTTGCTTTGTTTGGAGGTTTCTTCTCACAAACATGGCAAGTTGTGAGAAATTGACAAGGATTCCAAAGTCAGAAAGAGGAGGGTTGTTACTAACCATTTGTTGTGTTCCACCTACTACATCTAGGATAATCAAACTTAAATTTGTTAAATCCGTCCTGGATCTAGACAGGTTAGAGAAGGTGGGAGTGAAACAAAATGAGATCTGAATTTTGGACGATTCTGTGAGCAGGTTGAGCAAGAAAAGCAGGGGAGAAATCCAAGGCCTAGACCCTTCCCGCGATTTTGAGAAACCAAATACCATATTACACCTTGCAAGCTCCTATCTTGAATGGAAGGATGTGTCAATTTTGAATGATAAACTAGAAGCAGCAATGCACGAGATTGGGAAGGCAAAGAAATCTCAATTGGCTTATGATAAGTATCTGGTAGGTCTAAAAGTGCATGTTGTCCAAGGAAGTTGGAATTTATTAAGCTAGCACAATGCCTCCCATCTACTTCCTAATAGAATTAAATTTAAACTTAGGTGCTAATATTCGTCTCACAACCCCTATCCCTATAATTTTTATCCCAGCCCTTACGTCCAAGTCTGCACCAACATCAGGACCAACCGACCACCCAAGAATCTACCCACACAAGATGAAACTAGCAAAGTTCGTCATAAGTCATGTTTTCGAAGAAATCCCTCCACCTTGCACTAAATAGGAGATACCAGAAGATTTCAAGTACCAAGATGTCAAATTGGCTGCCATGGGTATTAGACATGGCTTCCACATTAAAACTCTAATTGTTCTTAGTTTGGATAAAAATATTTATTTATTTCAAGCACCAAGATGTCAAATTGGCTGTCATGGGTCTTGGACATGGCCCAACATGGCACCCACATAAGACTCTAATTGTTCTTAGTTTGGATAAAAAGATTTCGTTAAGATGATTTGGTGTCTAATTGTGCTTCCATTTGGATTTAGTAGACTTTTGGTTTCGGTGGCAGACATTGAATCTTATTAGAATATAAGCCTTACCTTTTATTATTAAGGCACTATTAGTTATGTATTAACTATTGTTCGATTGTAACTTCCTCAACCATTTTGTAACTATCTCTTACGTGATAAAATGATGGACACACAATCTACGATGTGTGCATTCAGCATTGCAATAGTTCTTCGTTATTTTTATGTTCATATCTTCTATCAATGGTATCAAAGCCATTGGTGCTCGGCAAGGTTTGGAATGAAAGCAGAAAGTTGTGAAGGAGGCAGTCCTGAGGAGATATTTCGAGGGAAAAAGTTGTTAGTTTTGAAGTAAAATTCCTTATTTCTGGCTTTTTAGACATTGTCCAAACATTTTCAAAGGGCATTCTCACATGTTTCAATCATGGTTAATCAAAAAACCACCAAAAAACATGAGTAAAATATCAAGCACAGCCGTCAAGGCAAAATCATGAGTCAAAACACAGTCGCAAGGCATGAATCTGACAAGAAATACACTAGCTAGGGCAATAGAACATTTGCAAACGCAAGGATATAGTTTTTGAAGGGCATAAACTACAAAATCATGAGAAAACAAAGTATTCATGGCACAAAAATAAGAAGTGAAAGAGCTCTTCATGCAATTAGGGCACAAAAATAAGACATTTTTAAGACAAAATGTGACAGCAATAGAGAAAAACATGATTTAGGGTACGTGTTGGCATAAAACACAATCTAGAACCAAGAGAGAGGTAAAACGCGATATTCGAAGGTGTCTAAGGTAAAACAAAGAATATACATCACGCACTTCTAGATTTGCAATTTTTCGAGGGTCATCTGCTAGGACACACAGTTTGGCAGTTTTCAATCACAGCCAGTCATCTAGGGCATAGACTATATAGGGCAAGGGTAAAATTCGACTTGGTATTTGATTTCTTTTGTAAGGCATTAAACTTCCAAAGGAATTGTCATTATTTCTCTGGTTATTTCTGCTCTGCGAATTCCAAGTAAAAATCAGATTACAAAACAACATTGTTACATTTATTTTTGTGCTTGAAGTCAAAACTTCATAATATAGACTGTCATTTTCATTTTGTTGCATTGATTTACGAGTCGGAAATTAAAATTCGTGTGAAAATGGCAAACATTCAAAACCTCATTTTGTCGGAGCCATAGAAGTGAACTAGTCAAAACTATAATGTCTAGAGTCGTGAGATTTTGGCTATTGCCGAATATCAAGACTGGAATAAAATAATAGTTGGCACAAAAGGAAGGCCGGTTGTAACCACTGTTGAAGATCCATTGGATGCTGAAAGTGGTGAAGAATACATATTTTAAGAATCCCACACTTTGAAGATAGAAAAGGATCTATTGTAGATGAAACTTAGAAAGTTTGAATTGATGGCTGCCCGGTTAGTTCGGAAGTTTGTGGATCTTGGGAATTATACCCTTACGAGGGTCATATGACAACTTAATGGAGCGCTATGGATGAATCTCAACATAAATGGTTGTCCAATAATTCAAGAGATTTGTAATCCATGAGTTTAGGGAGATGGAATCCAGGAAGTAGGGAATTCAGCTTGGGAGTTAAACCATTATGAAGGTTACGAGGCATTGATGGAGTTCCAATTTGTCCAAGAACTATTTTCAAAGAGAAAGCTGTTGAAGAATGTGTGGTTCTATTTTTTAATTGTTTGTCACTGTGTTTGAGTTTTCTTTTTATATCGTGATCCTAAAGAGGGGGTTTTAGAATATAAGGCTTACTATTATTATCAAGTCACTATTAGTTATGTATTGACTAATGTTCGGTTGTAACCTCCTCAATTGTAACTATCTCTTGCATGATAAAATGACAAACACACAATATACAATGTCTACAATCCAATTCTTCATTATTTCTTTGTTCACGTCTTCTAGCAAATCTGATGTAGTTACGCTTTCAGCTCTATTAAAACTGGTTAATTTATTGAAAGGAGGAAGACTTCACTCTTAATATTATTTTCCCATTGAGGGAGCCAATTTACCCTCATTGAATTGGTAAAAAAAAATTCTAAAAATAAATTGTGCTCAAAAGTTTTGTGGTGTAGACAAACGTGTCATTCTAGAGCTTCGCAAAATGATTCCTGAAAGTTGTCTTCTCAATGACTTATTCAAACAAAGCAGAGAAGCAAGAAATAGAGTGATGGAAAGTCCTTATAAAACAATGATACAAAAGATGCACTACCTTTGAACAATGAATTCTCTGATGCACATTAAACAAAAGAGGGTAAAAGAGATGTCAAACTCTTCAGAAATCATGAACTTGTTTGTGAACACAGAAAACTTTGGTGACTGATGTTGCTTTAGCAGTCAAAATAAGGCTAATGTAAACATATTTAACTAGTGTGGTTTTTGTGGAGACAAGATTCAATTAGAGCATTTCTGGAAAGGTTCTATCTGCCAAGACATTTTGCACATGGTTGCATGCAGTCACAATTGAAGGTTTCAAGAAGAATATGAATCCTTAACCTTAGAGACAAAGGCATAGATGATGAGGAATTGAACTCAAGAAAGGGTGGTTGATCCTTTCAGAAGAAGCTACATAGCAGTCAAGGGTCTACATAGAAGGTGTGACTACAAATCCCTACAAAATAACACTACAAGCTTATACGTGGAAGAATATTAGCAATGTTCCAACTGATTGGTATTCACATATGAATGCCTTTAAATAGGCCTTTACAGATTAGTACAGAAGAGGGCATCCAAGGTATTCCAGGACCATTGCAAACTGTGAGAGAATGAAATCGGTTGCATCTACAGTGAATGGATGGAGGATTTTCAGCACCTACACATACGACAGAAATGCGAGGCAATATGTTCAGTTAAATCATAAGCTCAATCCGTAGTTTTCGGAATATTGTATGGAGTGTAGCCGGCCATATGCCATGGTGGTCGCTATCAAGGCTCCCGGCCTTGTGATTGATGGTTCATGCTAGGTAAGAAGTTTGCTGGTTGCAAATTCATGTCACATGAGTGTTGATACGTGCAAGGGTTACATTAGTGACGTCCGCATGCATGTCATGTTGGTTGCACTTGCATCTGTGTTTGTTATCAGTGAAGTTGCAATGGTCTTGCCAATTCTAGGTGTGGTTGGCCCCAATTGGGGGTCATTGATGGCGCCAACCCTGTGACTAATCCGTTGAGTGGTGCTTGCAAGGATGTAAGACAGCCGAGGGCTGTGGGGTAGCTTTGGTCCACCAAAACATTTTTTTCCCAAATATAAATATTGATCTGATTTTTTTTCTTTTTAATCAAATCAATATAAGAGCAAAATTTTATAATAAAGTAATTTATACGCTTGCAGGCTTGTGGCATAAAAATTTTATTTAGAGGCTTCTAAAACAATTTTTTAGAACAAGCCTCTCAGACTTGAACGTGAAACAAGTCGGAAGATTCACCCAAACCTGAATCAGATCAGATACATAGGGAAACACAAAGGGTCATGGCAGGGAACTGCAACTCTACCATGGAGAGTTCCTTATCTTCAAAAATTCCATCGAGTGGAATTGCTCCAATACCAATGATGAGGTATTGAACTCAAGAAAGAGTGATTGATCCTCTCAGAAGAAGCTAAGTCGCAATCAGGTGTCTACACGGAGAGTGTGACTACAAATCCCTGCAAAATAACACTACAAGGTTATATGCGGAAGAATATTAACAATGTTCCAACTGATTTGTTTTCACATATGAATGTCTTTAAATAGGCCTCTACAAATAAGTACAAGTCCTAAATTGCAGGGGGTCTCACTTGTCCCCTTGTCCTTTGTTGGGATTTTCACATGAAAATAATACAACCTAAAGAATAGGATAAATTCTACAAATTCTTTAAGAGGATCTTATCCTAACTTATCTACAACCACCACTAAGTGTAATTACATTTGTATACTATTTACAAGCGGTAATACATGTGAGGGTAAAATGTAAACTGTAGACTGAAGAACCTGTCCAAAGTACCCTATCCATATCAGAAGACCTTATCTTTTCTAGTATTTTTAAGAAGAGGTAATCCATGTAATCGTGCATTCCATGTAATCCTAGTGCTCGACTGATGTAACTCTCTTTTTTGTATGATATATTTACAGAGAAAAACAACCAAAAAGACATCATTCTCTAACAAGATATCTGTAAAAAGATCAGCTAACATGATGAAGATTATTAAAGATCATATTGTTCTCTAATGCAAACATAAGTAGCTCAGAACCCGTAAGACTTTCAGGTGCTATGAAGTCAAAAACAAATTTCAATTTCTTTCCCATCCCAAACAATAAAATTTCATAACAGCCACTTAAGTGATTATAATATCCAGTCAAAACACAGAGGAAGTAGTGAACATCCACACCTACCCAAAAGAATGCAAAGTAGTGAACATCCACACCTACTCAAAAGAATGCAAAGTAGTGAACATCCACATCTACCCAAAGGAATGAAAGGCCGAAATGAAGAAAATGCCCAACATGAGGGACGGATTGAGCATATGGGACTTTCTTCCAATTGATGGAGAATCCTCTAATTAATAACAAAACTGACAAATTCTATGTTTTAAGTTGAAAATTCAGATTATCAAAGATTGTATGGGCATTTAATTCTAAAGGCAATCTGTACGATCTAAAGCAACAAACCTTCTGCCATAAAAAATTTTGACAACAAAGGTACTGCTGGTAGTGCACTGTGAGTCACCAGTATGAGTAATTGAATATGTTCTTTGAAGACCTCTTTATATGATGACATGGCAAAGAGCACAAATAAATCCTCAAGAACACTTAAACTGTCGCTACTTTCATCCTGCAAATCAAAAAATACACAATGAAATTTATTAGATTTCAAAATCAAGCATCATTACACATTCCTCAGGCTTCATCCAATGAGTAACTTTACGACCTAAATTTTATCTATGATTTTATCTCATTCTAGAATAGGCATCTACGATTTTGTTTGTTTAATAATTCAATTTCCCATCAGAATTTTGAGTACATGCATCAAAAACCTTAGAAGCTTTCTTTGGAAAGTTCTTCAGTAAGCTCCAAAATATTGCAACCAAAAGGTTTCCATTAACTGCTTGATTTCCAGCCTCAATCTCCTTGTACATTTCAGGTTGGGAGAAGAACTCATTTGTGTCATTAGGCCTTGTCTGTTAAACCCCAACATAAACACAATTAGTGATATAAAAAAATGAAATAATGCTCATACAACATGGTGATCAACCAAGAAATGCGACAGTTCTTCATTTATTCATATATGTTGCTAATGTAACACTTCCTCAATATTCATAAAATCAGTCACATCATGTGTGATTTGTAAAAAAAGATGCAAGAATTCCTAACCTGAATTATTGTCCCTCTGATATCCACATCAGACCATTCTTGTTTCAATAATGGAAGTGATCCTTTAAGTAAATGCCAGAATTTACCTGGTAAAGATATACGTACGTGAAACATCCATTAGCCAGCACATTGACCAAACAACAGTAAGTCAGACTACTGAATGCGAGAGGATTGTTTTGAATATGATCTAGAAACTAAAAATGATTCAGCAGTAATAGCAGATCGTTGGTTCTTATAAAGATTTTTGGAATTATAAATTCATATACAACTTTAATTTCCGTTTGTCCAAATCATGTTTAATACAGCAGAGTATGCTAATTGTATGCCATCAAACAAATGTAAGGGTTTACTAGCCAAGGGATACGTTTTAAGCGGCTAAAATCAAGGAGATGGAATGATATACAACGCACAAAGTACAACTCAGTTCAAATTAAAACAAATATCAAAATACCTTCTCTTTGCTGCATGAATGAATGTATTAGAATGAGGAATAGCAGTGGTTTTATTCTACCAAATTCTCCACAGCACTCAATAAGCCAAGGCAAGTATGTCCCTGGATTCTCAAGCAAACCATCAGACAATGCTCCAATTATCTTGCTATTTACAGACATCTGCCAGTTTTCTTCCAGCTTCTGCGCATATAACATGTTGGTCACGTCAAAGAAATTATTTCATTTCAAACAGTCATACATATCTGACGTAACAAGCTTCATATGATATCAAATCTGTGAAAACAATGGTCGCAAGTTTTCAAAGAAAATAGATGCACGCTGAAATTTGAAAGAATATTCAAAGCATTCTATTGCGATGCAGAGGGAACCTGATCACAAATTTAAAATATCGAAAACACACACAAACCCTTATCATCCAACTGAACCAGGCATTAAAAAATTAGTCAAGTGGGCAAATTTACAGTGTTACCTTCATCCATAGATAAGATAAGATAAGATAAATATATTAATGTCCAACGAATGACCACAAAAGTAGGTCAATGGGACTGCAGTCCAAACAATATACAAAGTGCAAGTTTGGAAGACTCTAAACGAGTTCCCGAGAACAGAAGAGAGAATTTATTAAAAAATATCAAATTATCTAGAACCCCAACCCATATGAGGCACAACAAAGTCCATTTCATTAAAGACTTTAAAAGAACCACGGAACTAAGAGAATTCCATTCCCATTTTGTATGTCAAGTTAAACATGGTTACAAAAAACTGCAACAAAACTCATTCCTGAACCGGTTAGTTTGATGGACTTTGACCTCTATCAATTATTGTCAGCATCATTAACTTCCTTCTCAAATCGATCTTGATTGTATGCTAAAAAGTTAAAAACTCGGACCTATTTATCCAGTTGCATGCAATACATTCCATAATTTCTTGACTGCAAGCCTAAGATATTATCATTTCGTCCTAAGGTCCCATAGACTGCCTGGTCGTATCAAAAAAAATCATCCGTTCCTTCACCTAAGAAATGTCATTTTTTTTTAAAATGCCATTCAAGATTCTCTTCTCAATTAAATATGGACTCCAAGGCAACCTGCACTTACCTAGATGAACCCAAAGCACATGAGAATATGTTGAGCTGTGGTAGTATTGCACCATTTCCAAATCCAAAAAAAAGGGGACTCAAAATATGTTAAATGCAATATTTGTGGTGCCGAGTGGCAGGTGTTCTTCAAGATTGTCGATAACAAAGAGGTTTAAGTAGGTACTTTACAAAAAATTAAGTCTTCAAATATTATATGAAGTCTAAAGTTTATATTATTTCTTTTTACTGAAAAGCGTTTTCTATTCATTTAATGCAATAGTATTCATAGCTTGTCTTGCAAAAAAAGTGAGTGGTAAGGCATCACTCTCCAAAAGAAAACATTATATCGATCATGAGTCGAAAGAGTGCTAAGCAAGTTAAACTAATAAAATTTAGTAAAGGCTCAAATACAACTTTTCAATCACAAAAGAGGATAGCAAATCGTACAGCAAAATATAAAGCCCATTGGACATCCAAAGGCCAAGGCACAAGAACATTAAGCAACCCGGACACTTAAGAGTGGATGGTAGAGGCAAAGGAAAATATCGTTTGTTATCCTAGACACCACTAGCAGATGGATCCACCATATAAGGTACAAATTACCACCCATAATTGTGTGTGTTTGTTTTTATCCTCCTCTGGATTCTGTCTGAGAAGGGAAATAGCAAAGGCCAGCCAAGGGGATTTCCCTTGTTGAGGAGCAGTCAACCAGCCAAGGTCAGTGAATGTGTAACCAAACCCGCCTCCACGAGAGTTGTGACTACGCGAAATGCCGCAAACATGGCAAACATCGCTTGTTACTTGAATGCTGCCTACCATGAGCTCCAAAGCCACAACCCTGAGAAGGAGACTGCCAACAAGGGCAATCTAGAGGAACCCGACTAATACTATCAGGAGCACCTATCGAATGGTCCAGCTGAGACTAAATTTTCTCGACCTCCAGATAGACCTTCTCAGCTTGACCTTTGTATATGTAGCACTACATTTGAAATCCTTCGCATTTTTTTAGCAATGGAGAAACAACCATCAAGAGATCAATGGTTAAAAGTGCAAAACGAAAAAGTATGCCATATTTGGTTGTATTGTATAGGTAACATGCCTGAATCCACTAAGAGCACCATTTTCAATGAAAACAATTATGGAAAAAAAGGCTGCAAAAGGGTGTGAATCCACTTCCAAGCTTAATTGGCATGTCCGGAAAAAAAAAAAAAAGATGCTTGAGAGGCTCAGGTTGTTGACAAGAGGGTCATATAGGATTGGCAACCCCTAAGTGAACAAGCATGTGTCCAACCAACAAACTTGGGTGAGTTGATATGAAGGAACAAATAGACACTAGGGATATTATCTATCACGAGCTTAAAATAGATTGGTATATCTATTCCGGCAGATATAAATCTATATCTGAATGTGCCAAAGAAAATTAGCATGTTTGGGTTCAATGATAGTTTTCCAAAGTTTCACAAAGCTACAGCCTCAAATTTTCATAGATGAGTTAACTTTTCAACGACCATTCAATGAATATAGCTAATCATGTTGGGATTTGTATCAGTGGAATAGAGGCTCCACATGCCACTTCCATTCTTTCCACCACCTTGAAGGTGACTAGACACCAATTTTATGGAGATACTCATTTGGAGTATCCTTTTGAATCTCAGTAATTAATAAAGATCACTAGTGTTAAGCTGAAATTGATAGCATAGGGTAGGCCAAGGAAGCCAATCTTGGAACCATATGCAAAAGAGATTAGAGATCACCTTAATTCCCTTTCTAAACAATATGAAACTTTTGACCCAAGGAAGCAAGGCAAACAGAACACCATAGTACCAAAGAATTAGGGGCCACCATGGGTAATGAGAATTCAAACAAAGCCCCAATCTGAAACCCCTGTCATCCCAAATTAGATAAGGTTTAAAAGCTCCCAAGCTTTACAGATACTCTGAACAAAAGTTCCCTCAAATTTGACTGGAATAGGAGTGGTTAAAAGGTAATAAGGATCCACGTTTGTTGCCATATGGAGTGTCTGTACGCACCCAAAATTGCATGGTGCTGCATTGGCAGAACGGTAAAAATACCCTATGATGATAAATTTTATTTCCAGAGTAAATGATGATCTCCAGGTCCCATTTACTTGTTTATAGCATGCCTATGTGAATTATTCTTCTTTATTTCTCAAATCCTTAGCTTTACTTGCTTTCGCAAAACTTTTCCCTAGTGTTTTCCCTTTAAGTTACGTAACCGCTGCAGCGGTTACGTAACCGCCGATTTGCCTAGAGTGACGGTTACGCAACCGCCGCGGCAGTTGCATAACCACCGATCTGAGTAGACTGACGGCTCCAGGCGCTTTAACCCGAGACTTAAACTCCCAACTCCCAATTTTATAAGTGTGTTGCAAGCTTCTCAGTGCTTTTCTCACACGTTTCTTGATCAATTCTCCTGATTTTGAGCTTGTTGGATGCATATGAAATTCCTCTTCCTTACTATTCTTAAAAGGTTGACTGCGCCTTCTTAGGATGATCTGGCACTTCTTGATTGCCAAGGGTGGTGTACCATTTCCCAACCATTTTTCTATAAAAACCAAGCTTTTTCCCGAAGCATTGGTTGGAGATTCTTGATTTTGATTGCACTGTTACTCTGCTGAAATCTTGCCAAAAAGTACACAAACAACTCAGACTTTTCTTTGTTACTCTTCTGCTTGCATTTGTTACCAGTCTACCTACAGCCGATCTGCTCCAGCATCCTTCCTGTTCTTGATTTTATTCCACAACTAGCACAGCTCCCTGGACCAATTGGAGTCATCTCTGGAGAAGAAGCTGAGGGGAAAAAGAAAAGCACATCTACATCTGAATATTGTCATAGCTCTACAGTTCCAAGTTGGGGGTCTAATTCAATTTCTTCAAAGCTTTCTTTTAATCTAGAATTTACATTTCTTGTTAAATCAATAATTGTTTTAAGGAAATAGAATTTGCCAAGTATTCATTACCTACAAGTAGCTTTTGTTGATATTTCCTTCTCAACTTATCCCTGTGGATTTTCCTGGGAAAAGATTTGGAGGAAGTTCATGTGCACAGTTTCTTCATTTCTTCATTTAAAAGCACCTGTAGCTTTCATTTTATTTAATAATTAAATTTAAACGTGCACACGAACAAATCTTCCATTGAAAACTTCCTCCCTACTTATCCTTGTGAATCTGCAAGGGAAAGAAACTTGAGGAAGCTTTTGTGTTTATGCCTCTTGTTGTATTTCTTCACAAGTTAGTGTTCTGTGTAATCCACTGTTTCACCAAGGAAGTCTCAAGGGAAGAAGGAATTACTTCTGAGAAGCTTTATTTCTTCCTGTGGTTTTGAGGTGAGGCATTAGAAGAAATAGTAGAATCCACAATTATTAATTGGAAAAAGATATGTGGTTAATTAGATTAAGCTTCACCTTCAGCAATAGAAGAATAGTAACATCCGGCTATTTCCTGTTTATTTTATTTTAGCATAGAAATAGGATAGAAGCAAGTTGTCTGTGTCTGAAGATTAGATTTATTTTAATTAATTAGTGAAAGGTAGATGTTAGTTTGTTTTAGTTAGTTTCCTTTAGTTCATTTCATTTCAAACAAACAGATTAGATTGTTCAATTCATTTAGGATAATTAATCGGGAATGAATTTAGCTAATTGAAAGATTAAAACAAATTGTCTTTTATTTAAGCTAGATTTACTTTTCATAGTTATTTAAAACAAACCTTTCAAAGTAGTTTAGTATTTAAATCAAACCAGACAATCAAACAATAGGGAACTTACGCTACCCGTACATAGCCTCTAATTCCCCTTTTTCCAACTCAGCTCGTTGGGACTCACACTACCCATTCTTAGTCCTAATTCTCCTATAACTACCTTTCAACATTACCGCAATCCTAAGCATTCCAGTTGTCCCGGCACAACCTCGGGAGGTCAAGTGCGTCTGGAATCATGTGTTAATTCTCAGGCATGAAGTGTCCTAAAAAATGCAATGGCAAAGCAAAACCTTCCAAGCCTCATCTTCTTCAAGTGCACAAATAATCCATTTAACACACAAAAAGAAGGCCGAGACCAGGATACCCCCTTAGGTCTGCAAAAACCAATCCCAAGAAAATTTTTGAATTGGCCTAAAAAATACCATAGTAAGCATTCCAACTTGAGTATGGAATTTTTGAAGGGGGCAGCTGGAGGAATAGTAAACATGTGTTGCTGCTAGGATCTTAGAACACAAACGAACTTACCAGCTAGGGAGAGAGGTCTGGTGACCTAATAGGCAATCTTTTTCTCAACCCTCAGAATAACATAATTACATAAATCAAAAGAACATGCTTAAAATGCAAAAGGAAATGCCAAGGATTTTGAATTTCTCTACAAATTGTATCCAATACCATCTGAAACCGTCCAAACACTAAGGCAAGGGAGTGTCTAACTCCCTATGGCAATGAGTTGTCTTCCACTATATAGAGGACGTTGAAGAAACACTAAAAAACCTCCAAGACACTCCATGGCATTGGCGACAAAAGTTGCTTCTTCAACAAGAGTAAGGAAGGAGTCATTAGTAAAATGTCCATTCGATAAAATGTTTATTGACCATTTGACTATGATATTAAGGAAGGGAAATGCCTTTAACTAAACCTCTAGAAGTGTAATCAGCTAGAAGATAAGTAAATCCTCCAACTGTAATCAGCTAGAAGACCTCTCACCTCTACCTTTTCTTCAGGAGTGAGGAGATAGATATCACCAGTGCTTATACATACTTGGGAGTTTAGTTTTCAGGCCCACGATTCAATCTAAGACAAGCCCTTCTACCCAAAGTCAATAAGGGTTATGGTTCCTTAGCCCTCCTTGAGAGAGTGCTTTCGCCATCATTTTCGGGATGTCTCCTCCAAAATATCCCTCATGGACATTCTCATCAGGCCCACTATTCTTTATGGGTCTGTTGCTTGGGGGTCTTTGCGTGTCTGTTGCTTGGGGGCCTTCCTTACTCGAGACAAACTTAGCTTCGATCGAGAGAGTCCAAACTCTTCTCCTTCACTGTTTCATCAAGTGTAAGCAATCGGTAAACCAACACATTATTTTTTGCGAAGTTTAGAGCCCGTCCTTTCATACTAGAGACCATATTTGATTTGGTTTCTTTCTCGCACCGTGTTCTGGGGCTTCGCAGACACTGCCAAGGGGCGGGACAAGTACCCATACTTGGCATACTGTTCTTCTAAGCCTATTGTTCTTTTCATACTCCCCTCGCTGGCGTCGCAGTTGGTATGTTGAGGTCTCCGAGCTTTTGGGGGCAATCGGTGTTCAATTGGACCATCTTCCACCTTTTCGGTACTCCTTGGACACACCAAGCCACCTTCTACCTACGAAACATGAGATGAATAGGATCATCAAAGAGGATATTTATAGGAAAGTACATCCATACCACTTGGGTAAACCCTCGGGGGAGTTTACGTCCCAAGATGGGCTTTTAGGCTGAGCATTTTTTAGAGCTGAGGAATGGTCTCATTATCCGCCTTC
Source organism: Taxus chinensis (assembly GCA_019776745.2). NCBI lineage: Eukaryota > Viridiplantae > Streptophyta > Pinopsida > Cupressales > Taxaceae > Taxus > Taxus chinensis. The sequence goes on along the minus strand of CM034151.1, from coordinate 778,886 downwards.
AGTATACCCTTCAACACTGGATGCATGCCCTTTGCATTCCCCTTGGTCAGTTCAGGGTTGGTTCCATAGACTCCGTTGTGAGATGGATCACCACCTTGATCATTTTGACATCATCTGCGAGTTATGTAGCCTCTAGGAGACCAAGACAGAAACACACTTCATCTTTTGGTGCCCCCTTTACTACGATATCAAAGGGAGATTTCACTATTTATTTAGGAGGACGCAGGATCTTTCTGACTTCTTCATGTTTGAGGATTAGAGGTGTCTAACTTTATATTTACGAGAGGCTTTGAAGCTTCGTGAGCAAACTCCTCAGCCGCATCCTAGATCAGACTCTACCCAGCGGATCACTTCCTTCTTCACATTTTTACCGGCGAAGAGAGGTATTAAGCGCCCTTGTGAGACCGTTCTCGTTTATTCCTCTAGGTTAGTTCAGCTTAGGGAGACCATCCATGGTTCCCCGATTTATCACAGACATGCCCGTACTAGACCTGGCCTTAGGAGACAGACGAGATCCACCATGCATTAGAGGGATAATGTTGTATCCAGATAGCGGCATAATAGGCAGCCTCTTTCCTTGGTTGGTCGGCATTCTATTCTCAACTTCTTCCAGTCGGCCTTAGATGTTAAGAGAGTTGGATCTTCCATCCCTTGATGGACTTTCCTCTTTTCTTCTCCTTAGTCGTCGTTCCCTCTTTCTTCCTCTCACTTGTTTTCCACCCCCATTTTGGGTGCATGTGATTTCTTCTTCCTGTTGGCCACCTCTTCTGGACTTTATTTTTCCTCTTTATCAAGAACTCTTTGGTTTTCCCACCTTGTATCGGTACTCGCTGCTTTCTGCAGTCCCTTTGACCTACTTTTTTCGTCATTTGTTGGACATTAATATTTTTATCTTATCTACTTGAAGAACACCCCGGATTTTCATCATTGATATCAAGTATTGAAAGTTGGGCCAAAGTAGTAGCGGAAGCATCAAAGTTGGTAATCTCTAGAGTTAAGACCTTTAGTATAGTCTTTAGTCTTGTGTGTTAGGAGACACAAATCGAAACGTACATATACCAAAGACTTTTTGGATGTCAACTTGTTTCGTTTAGTTGAGTGGATCAAGGCATTTCTACTCCAATTTTGCTCTGCTAAATAAATAGTAGGCACGTGTTACAAAAAAAGGTGTTAACAAATGTACAACAATGGATATTATATTAAATTTTTAAATGATAAACAATGAATTTTCGATTAAAATTTGTACCTGTGAGAGAAGTTGAATGGCAGCAAGTAATAGGTACTCGGCATCATGAACATGTACATACCACCACTTGATTGGAGTCATATATTACTTGTCACAAAGACCCTCTATTTATCTCATGCTACCTTCTAAAGATACAAACATCTCCATTTCATTATGGACCGCTTTGGCTACAGATGGATCAGGAAACAACCTCTTGCATGTTGTCTTAGTTCTATTTGCAACTTATCGATGATCATATGGTGGTTGCCTACCAAATAACCCAGCTATTCCATTGCTGTAATATTTGAGATTTAGGGCATAAGCAAGGAGATGTAATGGGGTGGTCATTTTATTCACCCTCCTCAATGACCACACTTTTAACTTCATTATAGAAGTTTTTTCAAGGTCTTGTCTTTTGATCCTTCTAGTATCATCTCAAACACATTTTTGCAAAAGCGTGAAATCAACTCTATCATAATTTTTTGCAATTATTGCAAGCATTATATGCATGCCTACATATCTAATCTTAGATAAGGGAGCAGACTTTGTGAAACTAAGCAAATACTCAACCTTGGCCCACCGATCACCATCAAGAATCAATGATCTTATGCTCCTATGGGCTTCATTATCTTGTGTTTCGCTTTGCCTACAATCTATGGTTCAAATGTTGATAGAGATCACCATACTATTTACAATAACCATTTTACAAACTTCCAAACCTGGTCATCTTCAAGTCTTGGAACATGTGATGTCCGCAAATCTATTCTCAGCAATTGCCTTCTAAAAAAATGGTAAAAGAATCTTTGTTAAGTACAAATCCTTAAAATAAATTCAAATTATTGAAAGTTGGATAACTTTAGATTATATAAATTAGAAACTAATGAATTTTCTGCACTTGTCTTCTTCGAATATCTCCAACCTCGAGAATCTTCTAAATGGCCTGACACATGGTGATTCTCCATAGACAAGACATCTAAATTGTTGTCTAGTGACCTTTGTGAAAATTTAGAATCTCATCCATGGGATTCCCTCAATCTGCTGCAGCATCAAATCTTAGGGAGTGTGTAGCACATTCGGTGTTTGCCTAAAATATGTGCTTGTATCTCAAAGCAACTATACAATCAACCTCATGCTTGCCTTGCAATTTTTTTCTGTTCGTCCATGATAACTTGGACAATGTTTTGGGGGCTTCAACTGACTTCAATAGCATTAATCAAAATGTTAGCAATGACCTATGCATGTATTCACTTCGGACCCTCATAATCAACAACCTTCAAGAATATTGCCCCTGTGGGGCATACTAGAACAATGTTGATTAAGGTTTGTTCACGCATCTTTCCATCCAGTCTGAAGCTAATGGACACTCCTGAATCCTCTCTAGGAATGCTCTAATCTGATTACTAAAGAACATTTGCATATGCTCCGCTTCTTTCTCCAAAAGGGATGTACCTCGACATTCTTCTTCCATAGCTTCAGGGCTTCTTCCATGCCATCTGAGGCTCTGTGGAAGCATAATGCAACAATAGCCATGATTAAGGGTTTGTTCTTGCAAATCTATTGCTATCACAGTCACTTACCCCGCTTTCTTGAGATGAGTTGCTACCCCACTTGGAGTATAATCTTTTCTTCTGCTTTCCAAATCTTTTCTTACCTTTACTTTGCTTGAATCCTTCTCATGAGCTAGGGCCTTGCATGCTCCTTGCGGCATCGCTCATTAATGTCATTTTCTGGACCATTTGTCTGCCAATATGGTAGCCAATTTTACCACAATTGAAACACAGCCCGCATGCATAACTTACCTTTGCATTTGATGGATCCTTTCTTTAGCTTTCGTATCAACAATGCTTCCTTCTCATCTTCTTCGCTACCTGATCTATAATCTTGTTTTAGGGGGTCTTTGATTCTCTCTTTCATCGAGGCTTTGAATGCTACTTCCTTCATCTAATGAGAGTTTCAAGTGGCAAAGTTCTCAATTTGACTAGGTCGTAAGTGAAAACATGCATTCTTCCATGTTCAACTGTGGGTAGGTCTTCGTAAACCCCTCATTTACAAAGAAACTATTCTAGAGCAAGCTCTTGCAAATTGCAAGTTAGGGATCCCCTTAGTACCTCTTTGGATGTATGCACAAACATCTTGTGCCTTTTCTCTAAGCCTTCGTCACACTGATATCTAATCCCCATTTCATGTAGCTCCAATTAGATATCCCAGAATATGTTCAATCAAGGTTTATCTTCAGGACTCTCAAATTGCATCATGTATGTTATGGAGCTTTCCTATACTCCAAGATCGAACACCACCACCCATAAATTGTTTTAACGCTTGTACCAAATGTCTTTTGCATAGAGGAGCAATGAAAGATTTTGTTTCACACTTCTCTGAAAGACCGCGGAAGATTGTGTTCATAGCTTTAGGCCTTATCTCCCAGCTTGCCTTCCCTTTACCCCCCTTGCCCTCCATCTGGTCAAGTTGAACTTGATGCCATATATATATATATCTAAACCTACAATGAAAAAAGATACTTAAAAAACAACAAAGATAACTAAACAGATACAGTTCGCATCCTTTTTTGTTTCTAATAATTGCATAGTTCGTTACATCGAACAAAGGTGCCTGATTTGTGAGAGCAAACACAAAGTTCTGGATTTTATTTTTGTAAAACAAGCTAAATGAGACTCTAAAACTACAGCAAACACTTAGGTTGTTCCTGAAGGATCCTCGCTCTGATACCAAATGTTAAGCATAGGATTATACTGAGAGGGGGGCGAATCAGTATAATATATTCTTTTTATTTTTAACCACTTAATCTTAAATTCACAATTTAGATATTCAAAGCAATCAAAGAACACAACACTAAGTAATGCAAGGAAGACACCAGATTTACTCATGGAAACCCTTTCGGGAAAAAACCACGGAGAATAATCTTTCTTAATATATTTCTCAAATGTTTGTAGGCACCATCCTACTGGAGACACCAATCCCCAAATTACAATTTTGTAGGCACCAACCTACTGGAGCACCAACTCCTTCCGCCAAGCACCAACTCAACAAGAGACACCAATCTCTTTGAATATGAAGGCACCAACCTCTTTACGAAACTTCCTTACCACCTTTGAATTGTTTTCTCAACGAATGATGGAAACTCTTCTTTTCAACTTTAGATTTGCTACTCTAAACAAATCTGCTCTTATGCTTCTTCTCTCTTCTTCTCTCTTCTTCTCTTTCCCTTAAAATATTCAACTTGAAAGCTTGAAAATAAATCTCAAATGATCTTCCTTATATAGCCATTTGTACCCTTTCAAAAAGACATATTTTTTTCCAACCGACACACCCTTTCATTTAATATAATCAACCATCTTTTATTTTAACAATGAAACTACATATGTCAACCATAACTATATTAAATGTTTCCCATTAATTAAATAGTAAATACCTATACAAACAATTAATGTTGCCTCCTCAAATGCTAGCACCACCCCCCATGCAAGATCATCGGGCCTTCCAAGGCAAAATCGTGGCTCCAAAGGCAAATCGCAGGTCCTTGAGAGTTGCATCATTTTTTATCATAACTGTTGTTTTTTCTTTGTTAATTGATAATTGTTTGTCTTCCGTTCATACGCTTATTTCCCTTCAATAGAATCAATGTTGATTATAAACAATTGATTTGTCCTTTATGAATGCTGATCATTTTCTGCAACATATTGCTGATTATATCCTTCAATAAACACTCATATCTTCCTTCTATTGATTGTTGTTCACATCTCGATCATATCGCTGACTTTCTTAAGCAAAAATGATATTTTTCATATACTTAAACTTCTCTTATTATGGCTCTAAACACTGCTGGTTATTTCCGTTACTTTCTAGCATTTCTGTTACTTTTTGACAAACTTCCGTTCATAAGTCCAGCCACTCCTTTGACATCAATGACAATATTTCCAACAGTTTTGATGATAAATGTTCTGAAAAACAAAGATGGGAGCAAGGAACAAATGAGAAAATCTAACACAAACAGAAAGTGGAGAAAGATGCTTGTCAAAGGAGACCTCCACTTCATCAATAACAACAAAAAAATGAAAGGAGATATTTGTCAAATTTGCATCATTATATTGCCTCAGAAAGCACATATTGTTGGTATTCAATGATGTCCATTTTAATATGCAATGCCATCATTTGCACTTCTATCTTAATGTCCAGAATCCTGGTTATGAATCGATTACAAGATACTTACTACCAGCAATAACTTTAAAACAGATCTGGTATTGCTAGTGACAATTTTTCTCAGAAATTCGAGTTTGAAGCTTTGAGACAGCTATCATGTCCACTTAAGATGCCAATACACACCTTACTATGAGCATTTCCTGTTAGATCCAAGGTATCGGAAAGATGATTGAAAAATGGCCATGATATTTTGCCAGCAAGTTGCAGAGCCTTCTGGTTTAATTTCCATGTCTGCACACTCAATAAAAAGCAATAGTACTTTGAGAAATCTTCAGAAGGTAGCCTCAATAATTAAAAATAACTTTGTAATGTCACACTCGTAGACATCAAGAGCATATCACACGGTTGACACCTTACAAATTACAGCACCAACAGCTTTTAAAACTGTGGATTCAGGACAAGTTAGTCATGAAAACCTTTGGAAGAATCAGACTATAAGGCAAAATCATAGCTGCTACTTTTTTCAACAAATTTGGATTTTGCATTAAGAAACTTGATGCTGTAAACTCAAGTGATAAATCTGCAACAACGTAAGCTTGTTCTTTTGATGCTCCAGAACCTGCAAGCACAAATGGTACACATAATGTGACTCTCCTCCTTTGGATAACAGAATTAAACACAAGGCATACCAATACAACACACCTCCGTTGGATAGCAGAATAAATCACAAGGCATAAACATACAATAATATAATCTTGTTCTTTTCATGTTATAGAGCCTACAAATACAATAGCAATATAAGATTCTTCTTTTCATATAATAGAACCAGCAAACACAATAGCACAGTTTAATGAAATAAGCCTCCTTTTAATGAAAAAAGATATGCAAAGACAATATTTACCTGTACAAACGGTACAGTTGCAACTATGACATAATATTCTTTACTGTGATAAATAGATCAAAGGGTTGAATCATTCAGAAGATTGTAATAAGAAACAGCTAATAGACAAGTTGTCCTTTTATCAACAAAGTAAATCATAAAACCATGTGGAAATGTATACAGTGTACACATCAAGATACAGTTAAAAAAATAAAAATTAAAAAAATCAGGCATTGTATGTTCTGCCATTCTCTGTGCATTTCCGAAGCAAACTCACAGTAAAAATGGATTTTTTTTCTTGTTTTTAGGCCAACAAAAGTCAAAAATGACTTGAGAAAATAATATTTTTGCTTGTGTTATAGCTTAGTTCAACATTTCATGTTGCATACAATTGGTAGGAGTCTAGGTTTGCTGGTTGAGCATATTTAGCTTCTACTATCCTGCTAAATTATTGTGTGAACATCTTGTGCTCGTGCTGGCAATCCTTTTCTTTGGTCAATGTGTTATACATGATGGGCCCTGTGCTTTTATTTCCCCCAAAATTATAATCAGTTAGAAGTGTTTTTGCACAATGATCCTTCATGAAGGCAATTTTGAACATTCACAGATACCTTACTACCCATGCTTTAGTGATCCATAAGGAAGTTGCAAAGACTTTTGAGTAGATAGCATAGAAACCAACTCATTTAACATTTTACTCTGTTGACGGCAACAGATTATCATATGGACAACGCCAGCTGTGGCATTGACCTAACAAAATGGCAGTATTAGTAATGTCTAGATGAGATGAAAACAACAAGTTGCCAGATGGTGATGTCATTTCTTGTGGTAATCCAAGCCAAGCAAGTTATAGCAGCATTACTCAGGACATCAACTTCCATGTTCTCCATTGGTTTTGTTTAAAAATAAAGAAGCACTTTCTATCAAGCAAGGCATCCAGAATGCCCTTTAAAATCGCTATAAATTTTCTAGTGGTGAAGCCACACCCCAGGATGACAATAGAAAAGCTGAATGTCACCTCCATTTAAGCTATGATGGATCAATCTCTAAGTAACATAATAAATATCTCTTTGATTTTAAGCAATTGGAGCTACCACAGTACAATATTATTTCAATCTTTTATTTTTGTGGGATGTTTAACAACACCCAATGTGTGGTCATCTATTTTATGGCCTTTCTCTCATATATAATGGCAATAATCACAACGTAAAGGGACCAACCACACTGGTACCTCTAAGTAATGAAAGTACCGGGGAGAAGAAGGATGCTAAGACATCAACCCAGAGACTTTTACCCTGAAGTGCTTTTCCGGATTGGCAAAGGTTTTGGTGCCTATAAATGCCTTATAAACCCACCTTGTCTCAAAATTATTATAAACGTGGTATAATACAAAGCCAACATTTTTTTATTTTCTGGTAGTTGGAGTTTTTGTACTGCAGCATTATTAAAATAGTTTATTTATGTGGGCTTTTTACTAAATGTAGCATCTGATATACAAGTCGTGTTTATAGAGAAACTAAACTACCCATATCAATCACACAGATAATATGCATACTATAAATTATAGAAAAAAATGATAATAATAATAGCTTATCAGTTATCACTAATAAAAGGTAGTACTCGGTACATATAATGCAGTACTAGGAGCATCTATACAATAACCCTTACCCTTATGTGCAACATGCTAGTTCAAAGCCAAAACACAATGGTTGGTAGTTACACGACCATCCAACCAAACCTTAAGTTTGTTACTACCTAATGCCAACAAGTAACACCTAACAAAGTTGGAACAACAATTGCATTGATTGATAAAGGTGGTCTAGACTCTACATTATTCCCCCTAGACAAGTTGGAGTCCCATTGGACAACACTCGTACAGAATCAGTCAAGAAGAGGAAGGAGGAGGGGAATAGGAAGACATCCCCATAAGAATGGAAGCGCCCATTGGAGGTGAGCTAGATGATGTTGCTCACTTTGTCTTCAACTACTAAAGTTTGGCTCGAACGGCTTCAACTTCACCAGTACGTTGTTGAAGATGACTGGTGGCCTCAAGTTCTCGCTCAAAGGAGCACTTCAACATCTGCACAGCTTCCTAAAACTTGGCCTTCACTTGAGTGAGCTCCTGTGACACTGATTTCCCCCCCACAGCCCTGATACAGATTCGGTCCATATCTGGTTCATATACAGATTTGATTCGCTTGCGTCATCACGACAATTCCAGGCCTGGACAAATCCGCAACTTGTTTAGGCTAAAAACAACAATTTTTTATTTATGTTTTACTTTTACAAAATTAAAACATAAAGTGCCCCAAAAAAACTTTAAAAACACAACGTAAACCCTAAAAAATTAAAACATAACAAAACACAAAAGCAAAACAATTAGCTCTCAATCATGGAGTGTGCAGCCTACGGTGACATCCGTATCCGCAACGGCATTCTAAGAGTGGACAACCTAGCCAACTTGTTTGAGGAGGCAAGATCAAACAAAACAACAAGTTTTCCGACCAAGATCCACAGTAGAAGATCCAGCATCAAAAGGGAATTAGAAATTTGGCAAGAGTAAAGGGAAGCCCCTATGCCTAGCAGAAGTATTGATGCGGAGCAACTTCATTGCAGCAGCTGGTGTCATAGACTGTTTAGTCTCGTGGACATTATTAAATTCTTTCATTTCATTTCAATCGTCTCATTGCATACTTAACTTTCTTTGTTCATGTAGGGTTGATACTTCATTAAGCAATATTGTTATCATCTTCCTACACTAGTATGAGTGCCCATTCGCCACCAAGGTGATTGAGGATCTTGAAAAGATGGAGGATTCTTTGGTTGAAGATAAGGTTTTTAACTTTTATTATTTTTACCATTTTGTTTTCAACTTCACACACTTTCTTCATTCTTGTTTTCATTTTACCACCTTTTTCTGGTCATCTATTTAACAGTATCAAGTAGATGTAAGTTATATCCTAGAGTTTTTTTTCCTTCTCATAAGGTGTTGGCTTTTAAACTTGCAGTTGAAGGAACTACAATGGCAACAAGTCATACCTCCACAGACCAACCTTGATTCAAAACCAATCTACATTCATTGCTACGGAAACATGTCACAATGGTAGAGCGGGTTTCAACTGGTGGGTCTTTTATTTGGCATTGCCATGGTTTTGATGTTAGAGACAAAAGTTTACGCAGTCTTGTGAAAGCCCACTTGTGTGCAATACCTAGTCAAGACATCAAAGTTGGCCCGAGGACAGAGGGTGCATCAATACCAACATCCAAAATTCATTAGTACATCAAGAAATAGAAAGAAGTTGATGTAGTACATGCCTTGAAATCGAATTATCCTTTGGCAAAGAAAGGATCTTGATCAAATAATCCATTGGTTGCCCATCTCGTAGCAGCTCCCCAATTGCGTCCATGACACCTTCATTTTTGGCAACAAGCTCCGTACAAAGATAAGGATTCTCCTCTTTCACGCAAGAGAAAAAAATAACCATGGGAAAGGTCAATTCAAAACGAGGCTAGGGATATCGTAGATGAGCACATCGATTGATGTGTATACACAGATGTTTTATCCTTCAATGTTGTCAGGTCAGCATATTGGTATGATATGGTGAGAATGATCAACAAGTCCCCAAAAAGGTTCAAAGGGCCAGGTTATGAAAAGCTATGCACCACCCTATTGGCGAAGGAGAAAAATGTAAAAGATGCATTGCATCTAATTAGGGATTTTTAAGCCAAAGACAGGGGATTCCAATGTTTTCAATGCATGAAAAATGCAATAAATAGGCCTTTAGTCAATGTGGTTGTAGTATGACCTAAACGAGCATTGTTTTTTGAAATCATATGATGGCGAGGGGCATGTGAAGAATCCCCAATTCATCACCAACATCCTCTTCGAAGCCGTTGAGGTGGTGCGGCCTCAAAATGTTATCTAAATAATAACAAAGAATCTAAAAATTGCAAAACTGCGGGAATGTTGGAGTCGGCAAGGCATGAGCAAATTTTTAGGACACCTTGTGTAGGACACTCACTCAACGTAATGTTACAAAAGTTGGGCAATAAAATTGAGTGGATTAAGCAGGTGTATGCCGAAGCTGAAGAGATCCATTTGTTTATGATGAACCATCACTTTTCGCAAACCATCTTCAAATTGTTCTCACATTTGGAGTTGTTGAAGGTAAGAGAGAATCTTTCTTTCATTTATGATGTAAGTTTTTCAATCTAGTAATAGTAGCTTTTGAATTTTTGGAACATTTGTTATTTTCTTTTGGTTTTAAATTCCTACTAGGTTGTTGAGACTTGATTTGCCTCACACAAACTCGTCCTCAAAAGACTTGTGAATGTGTGAGGAGCACTTAGCAGCATGGTCATCAACGGCCATTGGACTGTATGGAGGCAATCGAATACTGAGCACACCCAAAAAGAGAAAATATTGATCTTAGATGATGAATGGTGGGCTCGTGTACATTACTTTCTTAGTTTCACTAAGCCCATTATGAGCATGATCAACTTAAAAGACATGGATCAGTCATTTTTAAAAAAGATCTATGATGGCATCAACTCAATGATTAAGAAGATAAAGGCAATTATAAAAGCAAAAGAGCAAGATCCTGAGGAAACGTTTTTCATACAAATACATTCATACCTCATTGATCAATGAAACAAAATGACCACCCCGATGTATTTCCTTGCCTTTGCATTCACTCCTAGATTTTACATCACGGAGGTCCTTTCATTGTCTAGGAGGGTGCCACCATACGGGGATGTTGAAGTCAATGAAGGGTATAAGTTGGCATTCTTTAAGCTCTTCGCCGATTCAAAGGTAGAAGACATGTTTATGACCGAGTTTAGAAATTTCATAGCCTCCACAACTCATATCCTTGGTGCTTGTTGGTGAGAAAATTTGTCGGGTGGAAAAATTATGTGTCTCCGCCAATGTTCACAAAGCTATGCACCTTTGGATTGAATGGTACAGCTCCCATTTTTTAATGTAACTAATCCTAATCCAATCTAACTGTTGTGGGTGGCAAAAATTTTCGAGGATCACACAGGAACACTCCACTGAACCTATGTCAAAGTGCTTGTATATGGTACAAGGGAGGAAATTACAGTAATGAGGGGAAAGGTAGAGAAATTAGGTGAGGAATATTACTGCCGTGAGTAGATTGCAGAGCTCACACCCAGTAACCGAAGTAGTTCGACATTTAATATAGAGGAAAACACAATGAAGCTAGAGGGATCTATGAATAAAAACACAAAGTCTTCAGATTCACTTACTGAAGATACACAACTCTTACATCACTATGCTTGCAAAGTGAATAAATGAGAGAAGTAAAAGAAAAACAAGATTCTTATTAAACTATGCTTATCATGCCAATGATGAGAGGAAACCATGTATACAAATCTGCACACATTCATACATCTTGGAAAGTAGAAAATCTATTCCTTGATTGACATTTACACATGTTTTACAAAGAAAGGGAAAAGAAGAAAACGTGTAGTAGAAATGTAGCTTTATTTCATGTATATGGATGACATAAAGTCCAACAACATATCACAATCCACTATTGCTACAAAGTGATAGTTCTTCAAAAATTTGGAATCATTTGGAATGGAGAGGCCATCCCAATTTATAGAAATCTCAACTATCCTTTCACCTCCCTCACATGACTCTTCATGTTCCGTATTCCACTTATGACCTTTCGTTTTCCATGAATTAATTATTTCTCTTATAATTTTGAGAAAATACTCTTACAAATTTATAATAGGTCACTTAAGTGAATAGATGAAATACAATGATTATGCTCAATGAAGAATTATAAAGGAGAGAGAAAAGGAGGGGGGGAGAGAGTAGAAGAGAAGGGAAGGATATCTATGATGGAGTATCATCCTCCTTGAAGAAAAAATTAAACCTCTGGATGGGGTTCCTCTGGGATGGGAACCTATTCCTTGAATTCTCTTCTGAACTGAGTTATTGTAGCTGTCAAATTCTCTTCCCCTTGTATAAAAATGCAGCCAAGTACGTTTATCCATGTGTCTAGAAAATCCCTGAATATTTGACATTGATGGAGCCATTCTTCAAGATCCACTGCAATTGAGGCAATGTGACTTCGGATACCAGTTAGGGACTCTAAATTTTTTTTTTAAAGGAAAGAGGATCACCTACCTCCTTCTTGACCATCTCCTAGAATGCAATGATGAGTTCTTATAACAATTATTCTTCAGTGTGTGGGGGGGAATCAAACCTTTGAACACAATGGTATACTTCATTCAAGATTCTAGAGATCTGATACTCGTGGGAGTCCAACTCGGATATGGCATTTTTTAGCATTACATATCATGCATCTAAGATGCAGATCCAAACTGAGACAAGTCCTTGAGATTTGATACAAATACTCCCTTACTCACGATGGCGTAGGATTTTAAAGAACTCATGTCAAATTCCATTGGGAGTATCTAATCCAAATGACTGACTGCCTTTGCAAGCTTATCCATTGTCTTATTTACTTCAAACAATATTTCACAACCGTACTTGATGAGAGAAATGATGTCCGAACACAATGCCTTGTCTTGCTCAATGATTTCTTCAATCCACTTTTCATAGGCTTTCACCCAAATCATCTATTCATGTGCTTTCTTTATTTCCTTGGGGTCAATACCGCTGATTGGAGGGATATCTTCAATTGGAAGGGGGTGTTGATTCTGCTCCTGAGAAGGGATGAATGTATGCATTGAGAGCTCTTACATGTTACTCCAATTGCATAATGGCCTTCTTGTATTCTTTGATCTAAGTTAGAAGACGGGAATTATCTTCTTCAAATAGATGAATGTCACCTTCGTGAGAATCTTTACCCAATGAGATGCGGGTCAACTCATAATCAGTTGGAGTCATTTCCTCCATGGTCTTGTCATTCTTAGGCCTAGAAACTTCAACATATTGATTACCTGAGGTGCCACTGAAGAAGTGAAAATCTACCTGGGCTTTCTTTCTTCACTTGTGTTTCAACATCCGAGAGATTTCTGTAAGACTAGGAATGGTAGCAAGTTGTGTTGTTCTTGGCCCACTCTCAAGCACTTCTTGAATCCATGGAAACGGATCTTCAAGAGTTACAGCAACGTCTGTCACTAGAGTGCTTGTATAAGCTTGTCATGGAGCTAACTCTTTCCCACCTTGAGAATACATTACCAGATTTTTTTAATGGGGAATATACTAATATGGATTACTTCTTCTTGTCCTAAGAAGCTCAATCCAACCAACTTTCCTTATCCCACTTAACCAGCTCTTCCAACTCACCGAGCTCGATGACTTAACTTGTCTTTAACCAACTCACCAAGGGGAGAGTAAGTGATCTTGACCAGAAAACTTGAACTTCATGGTGTAAAAAAGTAGCGAGATAGTTTGTTACAGAAGTGATAGTGAGTTTCTACAACTGAGATAAAAAATGCTATTTTTAGAAATCAGGACCCAAGGACTACTATTTGGAGCAGGTTACTTTTTGGTCTATCATCTTCGATGAAATGCTTCCTTCAAGTTTTGAATCTTTCAAGTATGATTTAGTGTCAGTTCCAAGCACTTTCTATTTTTGGAAAGTTACTTTTCCACTTTTTTGGTTTTTTGTTTTTTTATGTTTTTTCGCCTGAGTGCCCTAATTTTTTGTTCTGTATAATTTTCAATGCTTGTTCTTCTGGAGAAGTTTGTCGTTTCTAAAAAATTATTAAAAATGGCATGTGTGAACTAGAGACACTTGCTATTTTTAGAATCTTAAAATTACAACATCGGATTGATGAGAAAAATATGGATTCTTTCTGGGTTTTCTCTTCTAATGATCTTTTCAAAATTTTGGGTCAGTCTGTTGCACGGTTTGATGGCAACTGAAAGAAAAGTATCCTAGGGCTGAAATATTTGACTGATTGCTGTAAAAACTCCTGAGCACATTTGGGATTTTTTTTTTCTTCTTCAAGGCTCCTGGGTGAGGAATATCTGCTCAAACTTTCACTGAGATTGGGCATACGGTTTGAGAGATATGAGTATTTTCTTGTTTTTGTGCCCTAGGGTTTCTGACAGCTCTTGTCCGTGGATTTTCCTAAAAAAAACTATGTTTCTTATTTCAGTAATGTGGGACGATGATAAAGTGGTAGAGTATGTGTTGTAAAAGGTGTGTCAACAATATCAATGGAATATTTGAGAGTTAATCCGGCAGTGGAGGAAAATAGTGTGTGCGTGAAGTAAGAAGCAGGTGGTAGCACGATAGTTAGAAAATTTGCAAAATTGAAGGATTGGAATGTGTCACACTTTATTGAACCAAATATTTGGTGCAATTTCTATGAAAAAGTGTGCCCTATGCTGATTGGGCCATGTGGTGGAGCGCGGTTGGTCGGAGCGAGGGCTAGGAAATGAAGCCTAGAGGGCTTATTTTGTAGTTAGAAGCTAAAACTTGGTCATCTAAGGGTCTAAGAGATCAAATTGGGTTTGGGAACCTATATCACCAAATATTTGGTGCACTTGGTGTAAAAAATTGTTCCACATTCTGATTGGCTGGGTTTTTTACTCAGAAAATTGGCTAATCTTTGGAGACTGTGCATTGGAGAGTGCAACTTGTCAAGACCATAACTTGAGTTCCAGGAGGAGTTTTTTGATGAAATTTTATATGATTCTTGACTAGCAAATGGCCTTCTAAATCCAATGGTGGTGATTTTCATACCTTGATTCCACCATTTAGACCCATTAAGAAATTCTAGGATTTTTGTTTTGGCTCCGAGGTTGTGCATGAGAAAATCTAGATGGGGACATAGTGTGAAAAGGTGTTGTGAAGAATCTGATTCCACCATATTATATATCTCTAAATTACATTTCCAACTATATCATGTTTAACTCTTAACTCCTTTCGGATCTCCCAGAATCACCTCCCAAAGCACAGGGGTTGTTTTTGACCTATGCGTTGCTTTGACCTCCAAGACTCACTTTTACTGAATTTGCTCCAAAACTTGTGAAACTTTCCAAAAAATTCAAAAATTTGTTGCACAATTTTCTTATCTCTCATTTACATCTCCGTGATGAATTTATGCCTTTCGTTCTAATCTAGGGAGTGTGTGTAAGCTTCGAGGAGGTTATGAAAGGGCCTTTCCCAAGCCCGCCAAAAATTTATCTTGATGGATCTTGCTTTGAAAGATCTTTGACTGATTGGATATCCCTAAATAACCTAAGGGACACAATAAACATAACCCAATGGACTGCTCAGAGAGGGGAAAGTGGGACCGACTCAGGGATTAGGATGACTTTGGAAAGTGTTTGGAAAGGCCTACAACCAAAAGTTTCGACATTGGAGTCTATTGTCATGCTTGAAAATTAAGAATTTTCCTGTTGCGTATTTGCATGACAACAGTGCTCTTCATGACAAGTTCAAGAAGGATGCCCATACGTGGTGGTACCTCCATGGCCAAGGATCCATGCACCTGCAACCTAATGTAACCATAATCTTGTCACGAGTATGATTTTTATTTCTTTTAACTCTCTTTCCTTTTTGTTTTAACTTTTTGAAATTTAGTTTGAGTTTTTAGTACTTTTATAAATTTTAAGTATACTTTGACTTCGCCTCAATAATCTTCCTCTTAAGTACAACAAAAGTAAATACAACTTCATCCACTCACAAAAGTGCAACAAGTTGGCAGCAAAGAAAGGTCGAGGGGTTGGTGTATGTTCATTCCAACTTGTGCCTTCTATCCCACAAGCAGTCGGAGTACAAGGATGGGGTGACAAAGCATTGAGACGTAGACCTAAAGAATGTTGACTTGGATGCTTCCAGTGCCACCAATCATTGCTTGACATGTAGACATGGGAGTGCTAGTGCCAATGGTAGTGTTACTTTATGTGGTTCTAATGAACCACATCATGCTGTTGATGTTGCTCTTGATGAAGAAAAATATTATGATGAATACTAATTTTGATTATCATGACATTTGGTATTCGGTCAGCATTATTTAAATTATATACTAATTCTTTACTGGTTATTTTGTTTTTAATATGTATACCATGCGGTTGTTTCTAATTTAATGGGCTAGAATTTATATATTTTTTATTCTTCATTGAAACAAATTGTACGGCCATATCCAACCCGTACCTGGGGCAAAAAAATTACCATACCAGCAACTCTGCTTTTTTGTATCTGAATCCGTATCCAAAAAGAATTGGCAACTTAGGGTGTCACATTAGTGACCTTCTCAATCTCGGCAACCTTCTGCATTTGTGCCTCAGTTGGCTGAGTTTGCTAGCTCAGCAGCTCCTAAAACCAGCTACATCGATCTTCTATCTAAGTCCATAGATCTGCGCTCTCTAGAGTAGCAGCATCCTTCTCATCCTCTAATCACCATTGCTAGCACATGTGGGACTGAAGCAACAAATAATGATAGCGTTAAGTATGATCGATGTTGAGAAGGGACTCCAAGACACTTTGCATGGGACAAGTGACCACTAAAGGAACCCACGTGTTCAGCCATTCTGCATGCATCTCCAGAGTGGTAACTTCAGGCCACCCTTGGTCGACAATGGTGCCAGAATGTTTATAAATAAACTACATTACCAAAAACAGTCTTCAATAACATTGCATACCATAAAGCATAGACGAGAATGACAGTAACAATAGCTTCTCATTAACAGGTAGTACAAAGTACTCAGTACAATTATGCCATATATAGAGGACTTGATATAAGTGCCCTTATGTGCCACATGTTATTTGAAAGCCAAGACACGGCGGTTGGTTGTTACATAGCCATCCAGCAGAACTTCAAGTTCATGATTACCTAACGCCGACAAGTAACACATAACAAAATCAGAACAATAATTACATTGACTGATAAAGGCATTGTACAAGTCATCCTTCAATGACCCATTTCCAATTTGTAGTTACTTACTCTATGAGTTCTCTCGTATACATATTTGAAACTCAAGTCATCCTTCGATGGTCTATTTGAATATTTCCTGCGCATAATCATATATTCCATCAGCTTTTTCTCATATATATTGGAGATAATCACGAGGCAAGGGGACCCATAAAGCACACAAGCACCTCAAATCAATTTTTGTACTAGAGAGGAAGCCACTAACACATCAACCCCCGCACTTCACCCAAAATCCTACTTTTGTATTAGCAAAGGTTTTGGTGCATGTAATGCCATACAATACTCACCTTGTCTGACAATTATTGTGAATATGGGATAATCCAAGCTCAACACTTTTTTAAAAAATTGGCAATTAAAGTTTCCACGCGGCATGATTCAATGCTGCTCGATAACATGGATCATCCTAAGATGGTTTGTCCTGGTGATTGCCATTGACAATATGGCAGATGACTTCGAAATTGAAAGTGATGGAGAAGATAGCTTCAGAAGCTAGAATCGACCATTATTCGTGGTGAGTTTTAATGGCTGGTTTTTAGCAGGATTCTTTCTCGTATCCTTTTGTAATGGCTTTAATTTTGTCTATAACTTTGGATCGTGTTGTCGAGCAAATGTGCAACAGGGAAATTGACAAATTCCAAGCACAACAACGATACCCCAATGTCAAATTTTTCAAGTTCTATCATTCCAAGATACCCCAGCTCTGTCCAATCAGTCCAGTAACCTTCTGATTAATGTTATATCATCCCACTGGGTGATTTAGAAAAGTCCATTCATTCCCCCTTAGGTGATTTTAGGAAATTCTGAAAAGATGCTATCTTCTGGCAGTATTGGGAAGGGCTATCGTTGGCCTTCCCAGGACTGGATTAAACCCCTGGAGCGGAATGGAAGGGCCAAATTCAACATGGAGGTGAATTGAAGAGCTTAGAACATTAGGGAAATGATTTTGGAAGGTTTGGAGAAGTTTCAAAAGACTTGGAGCAGTCTAAGTAAAAACAGGGTTCACGAGCCTAGGCAGTACACAGGCCTAAAACAGCTGTTGGGCTTCAGAAGAAGATTCTGGGAGCTCCGGATGGAGTTAGAAGCAAATCAAAACATCGTCGGAAAGAGGATTCCAAGACCTACATGATGGTGAAATCATATTTTTCACAACACCCTGACGGATAGGATTTGCAGGCAGTTTTTATCAGGCACAAATGGAGTCTCAAATCACAAATCTGCTTTTTCAGGGATCATATGGATGAATCAGGACATGAGACCCCCACCATTGGATTCAAAATGTCATTTCCAGTCAGGATCATATAAAATTTCAACAAGAAATTCCACCAGGAGCTCAAGTTATCATCGTTCCAAGTTACCCTCTCAAAGGCAGTTCAGGACTTACTCATTTTTCGGGAGGACGCGTGTCAGCACCAGGAGCCTGGCAGGATTTCATGTCCTTGACGTCCCTGAGGTCAAGTACACCAACCCTTGAAAAATGCGCCCAGGCCCCATGTGACCTTTGGGACCCTCATGTGACCTCCAGACTTGACAGTTCAACCCCAGGTGCATTTTTGGAGCATTCATTCCCTGTCGTCAAATCAAACGCCACGTGTCAGCTCCAGGACCACCGTGGAAACTGATGTCCCTTATGTCCCTGAGGCAAGGGACATCAAACATCGAAAAATGCGCCCAGCCCCTATGGGGAGTCTTTGGACACCCATGTGACCAACTTTCAGCCCCCAGGTGCATTTTTCAAGCAAATCCCCTATCGTCGGATCGAAGACACATGGCATCACCTTGACCACTGTGGAAATTGATGTCCCTCACATCCCTGAGGTCAATGACACAAAAATGTGCCTAGCACCTCCATATGCATTTCTTTGAAAATTTAAATCCGGCACTTAGTCGTTTCTTCCCCCTCATTTCTCCTTCACAGCTTCATACCTTGCCATGGCTCCATGCATGATTGTCCAAACACCTGGTCCACCATTGTTGCTCCGAACCAGCTCCGCCATGGCCACATAAACACTCAGTCTATGAAAATACACAGATTTTAGGGGAAGGAATGATCAAAAGTGCTGAAAAGACGAAGAACGGGAAGATAATGGTGGTTTTTTGCCAGATATCCGTGAAGCCACCCAATCGAAAACTTCTCATATCTTGCAAAGTACAAGTCGGATCAAGATGTCGTCTTTTGCAGACTTTCACATTTTGCAAGACAATCAAGATACAACGAACAAGAGGTCAAATGGTGCCCAGAATCATTTACTCCAGCAAAATCCTCACTTCGTGCACCGGCTTGCATTCGTCAGATTTCCCATCACTCCGGCAATGGAAACTAACTAAAAACTTGCACATGGACTCCAAATAAAAAACCTATTGCAATGGAATTGTTTTCATCGCAAATGGAGACAAAAACCAGACCTGCAAATTTCAAGCTCCATTAATGGCCGTCATGGTAGCTCTGTGCCCGAAGCCACTGCCAAGTCAAAATTTCAAAATTTATTTCCAACCATTCTAGTCAGCAGAACTATGTGAAATTCGGAGGGTGTGGTCCTAACAACAAGACGAGTCCAAAAAAGTATGTTCTGTCGCAAATCGAGCATTGGACACACACTTTCTAAAAACAGTAAGTTTTCCTATATAAACTTGCGATGTTTGGAAAGTCATCATCAAAAGCAACTGAGACAAAGGCAACGAGCATTGAAGATCACGAGGAAGTCAGAATGAGTTTACAGAGCAAAAAACAGTGAAAATGACCACTTACTAAAAATAGTAAGTCCCTTATATGGGTGCTTACTAAAAATAGTAAGTCACCCCAAAGAAGCGGTTGAGGCAAGGGTAGGGTGCACAGTATCGAATGAGGGAGTTCATCACATCACGATGGTCGAGAAGAGGTAAAAATCACCTCTCACTAAAAATAGTATATCATATGTAGGCTGGGAGTTACGGTTATTAGCATAACAGTTTACTCAACTTGGCAAGCATTCACGAGCTGATTTTAAGGAGATTCACAATGTGCAAGGGATTCGAAGATTCAGAGTTTCACTGCATTTGGAGCTTTCCATCAATGAGGATCAACAGACTTCATCAGAAACAACATTTACTCTTCTTCTCTCTCTCTTTCTCTCTCCTCTTCCCCCCAGCTTTCTCTCACTTTCCAATGTTCTAATTCTTTGTTGGGGTTTGCATTTTTTGATATGCCTTTAAGTCACTTAAAAGTGACTTTAGAAACATAATATAAATTAAGTCGCCTTGATTTTATAAAAGGGGCTTAAATATTTTGTATGAATATGAATAGTCTAAAGTTAGGAATAAGGCATATGGACGGTCATGAGGAAGACGATAAGTCGCCTCTCATTCTATAAATTGTAACGCCATTCCCATTTCAAAGAGTTGGTCATTAATTTTGTAAGCTCAAGAGTGTATTCTACGTTGAGAGAACAAAGGAGATAGCCAAATTCTTCCTTTCCCCCACTCTCTATTTTTCCTCCATTCTCATACTATGTACAACTTCGTTTAAGCAATCAATACAAGGAGTTTCGAGCCTTTTTTGACTAAGGGGTTTATTGAGACTTTGTGATCATAAATTCCATTTGGTCTTGTTGCTATGCATAGAGTTGTTTTCTCCTAATTTTGATGCATGTGATAAAACTTCTAATTGATGTATGCTGGAATCTGATTTTCTACTTGCAACATTAATTCTCCTATCTAATTTCTCACTCCCCTTTCCCTCTCTACAGACAAAGTCCTCTCTTGCAAATATCTGCAAGCTTTGCCGTAGGGTCGAAAGGCCACCACAAAAATCCACCTTTTCATGCGCATGCATATACGGCAGTTGCACTAGTTAAGTAGAGGGACTTAGATTCCCAGAGCATTGGCAAGAAATCCAAAATTTTGTCCACCCAATAAACTTTCTCGCCAACAAATCGGCACTATAACAACCCCCACGAAGAAATCGGGTCTGAATCTATTGGAGTTTTGTGTACAATTATAACTGATCCAATTTGTAGAAGCTTTCCAAGTAGGCTCAATTTATGCCATTTTAATATTTTATGGGTCTTTGGTTATAGTTTAAACAGCCTTGAAAATATTTTATCTACATCAATACAAATTCTTTTTTGGTTATCATAACAAAAAGTGAATTGAAAGGACACAATCAAACATTTGACAATATTCAATGCATATTAGCTCTTAGCCTTTGAAAGGCGATAAGGAACTAAACTTTCCCATACCTGTACTGAATGTTGAAAAGCACCTTGATAAGTTGCTGTTCAATGCCTTGAGCAAAGAACTTGGATCGATGATCCTAGCCAACCCTTCCAGTGAAAGAGCTGCACGTACAACACTGAGATCGTCATCATGAAGACGACGCAGCAGTGCTTCTTGAATATTTATAATTGTCTGCTTTCATGTCAAACAGCAATCAGAAACGATGTCAAAAAGAAACTTTCTTCGCTTATTAATAAATTGTGTAAAATATTGTCGTTCTTCCATATTTTTAGTTTGACAATATTCATTTATTTCAAACTAAAGCATTTTCTAATTTTAGAATAATGTTATAAGAAATTACTTTCAAAATACAAGCATTTTCAAATTTTAGAATATTGTTATAAGAAATTACTCTACCTTTGTATCACAGTCAGAAGCCTCAATCATGCCCAATGTAGCCAAGCTCGACACTGCTGCTGCTCGTATTTGAGGCTGGGATTCCAAAGTAGAAGATCAAAATGCATTCCAAGGATTTATTCCTTAAACGTGACTATGATTTTTATCTCAGTTTCCATACCAAACAAAGCAATGACATCAGCATGTAGTGTTTTGAAATCTGTTGCGTTTCACATAGGAATCAATATTTATACATTTTGTCACTGTTTGCCAAACTAACAGCGGGCAAGAATAAGTACCTGTGGATGTTCAAGAGAAATATAGACACTTGCATTAGATTCTTCCATTGGGATATGGAGACTCCCATTAAAGACCATACGCACCACCTCAAGTACAGAACCATTGCTTACTGATTGTTTTGTGGTTTCCCGTGAGATCTATGAGGATAAATTAAGCGAATTGAATCAGTGCCATGATACACATTGAAAGCCACTAACCTTCAACACAAATCACATGACATGCAAGAAGGTCAAACAAACAAGCACAAGACGACCTCAAGGAAGTTGCAAACAGCTTTATCCAGCTCAGCTGGATAGATCTTCTCAATTGTCAGTAAAACACATCTTGTCCAAGTTCCTGTCCCATGAATCAGAAAATGTGTTTCCTCATAGCTGAGTTAAATGGCAAGCAGAGTCAACACACTAATAGCACAATGCACTCAGAATGAAATAACAGGAGTTCCAAGAGTAATGCAACAAAACAATAGCTAGTCTTAACATCTGAAAGTTTTCCTACAAACCTCCCTCGGAAGTTAGCAAGTATAGCTACAAGAATACAGTTGTAAGAAATCTCACTTGCTTCATGGGTGTCCAGCTGCTCCATCTCAGACTTATGTGTCTTAAGCGAGCACCCCGTATAAATCCCTAGTATTTTGGATACAACATGTACTATCTGACCTTCCATGGGGACAGCATCAATGATTGAAATCAAAGAAGTTTGACAGGGCTTCTGCCGGAAACTGCCAGGATAAGGGAATATTTTAGTACAGTTAGACATTATCTGTGTAACATAAATGGACAAAATAAGATATATTAAGAAAATCAGAGAGGTAACTAAACCTGTAATAAACTAGTCCATCCAAAATAAGTAGTAGAAACTTCTCTGCATAGAATGTTTTTGACAATTCGGCCAGACTAACTGCAAGATCACTGTCACAATTCAAAAGAAAGATAAGAAAATATTCAAAAATAACCAAATATCTAACATTGAAAATCCCCATACATAAAATCCAGACAAAATGCATGGATATATCAAATATTTTAGCAGTAAAAAAAAAACCCAATACCTGACACTTGCAAGAACTTCTAGGGCTTTCCAAGGAAAGACAGCAATTGACTGTGACTGAAAAAATGCAATATCCATTATAAACAAAAATGCAGTTAGCAGAAACCAATAACCCAAAATAATAAGTGACAGAAAGCAACTGATAAACTTACTAGGCATTGAATCTCTAAATACTGTGAGAGAATTTACATTTCATTGATTCCTTTTAAATGGGAAGGTTGCAAGAGCGATGATCAATTCCAATAACAGAATAAGACAACTGGACTTAAATCCAAAAAGTTATAGGCAAGCTGAAAAGGGGGTATTTTCTCTGTAAAATACATCTTATATTGCTTCAAAGACCAAATAACTGTATCAATCTATCCAACGGACATTGGAAAGACTTGTTAATAACATAGTAAAATTAACATGTCAGGAACTGCGGGATAAAACTTTCTAGGCAAAAGAAAGCACTGATCAGTCTTTTGCATGGAAAAGGGAGAAAATAAAATGTGATGAAACAAGAGTAGATACAAGATTAAGGAGATTCCATTCAACTGGAATTTCAAAACACTGGTTTTGATGGCAAAGTCATTCAACCATTTAGGGACCTAACTATTAAGAAAGATCAGGGGAAGATTAATTCTAATGCATGAAAACCTGAAAAAAAAAAACAGTATTCAAATACTGTATGCCTACTTACAAAATATCACACATTTAGTATCACAAACTCCTAGAGAAAATATTGGACCCACACCTGCAAACTAAGATTTACAAATGCTAAACATTCAATATTAATTAGCTTTTATCAAGCCAAACTCTCAAAATCCAAGCAATGCACAAATATCAGCCATGACACTGGCATGTAAATGTACTGATATATGACCAGCTACCATCTTTCTTGCATTCTTAATAGGCGTTTGATAATTCAACAATGAAAAGAAAGGAAAAGCACTGGTATCAAAACACAGAACAATCATTGTAGGTGATTCGCACATCTTTGTGTAAACTATCGTTTTTTCTAAATGCATTTTCCTAAACAATGAAATTGAAGAAGAAAAATCATAATGCCTAAATGGCGAAAAAAACCTGTATTAGTACAGATGAGCTATAATTAGAGATCTGATCAACGTTTCAGCTCACATTTTATGAAGAGCTATATATTTTTAAAATAGAGCATATGTTCTAAAGCTACCTTAGAATGATTGGAAGGGGTAGAGAAATAACGCTTACACAAACCCAATATTCTTCACAATATATAAATATATTAACTTTATTAAACCCAAAAAATCTCATCCACTCAGCCAATCAAAAGATACAATACAGATGGCATGGCATAAAGGCTTTACCTGAGTCAGTTTAATCATGACCATAAGTGCCATCTGAAACAAAGAAATGTCATGTAATGCATTAACATCCTTGTGCATTGATTTTGCAACTAAGCAAAGCAATTGCTTGACAAGTTTTTCTGATAGTGTTGCTCTCCCCGCTAATGTGCCCACAACCATAAGTCCGCCAACCTGCCAGAAATATCAGCAGATAGAATGTTATAGTGATTTTATGAGTAATTTAGCATAACTAAGAAAATCAAAAATGAAAAAGAGAGGTAATATGCAAACAAAAGCACATAATAGCTCCCGTAGAATTGAGGCAATACATAAAAACTTAATTGGGCAAAGGAAGTTTTCAGAAAATATATTTATCTACATGCAACACTGTCAACTTCATGGTTCCAAATATGATTTAAACAAATGTTGTTGATGAGAATAAAGTACATTGAAATCTTTCCAAACAATTTGATATCTAAATATACGTTATTAAGATGGTCATAGCTTGGTCAATTTTTTGTCAGACATGCTCAATCTATAAAGTATTCATAATGGTGCTATGAGAGACAAGCTCTAGTGATCCGAGTGCAGCCGCGCCGGTCCGCACTCTCACCTTGAGTGCTGTTTCTAGGGAAACTGCACTACCAAGAACATCAATCATAGACTAGCAACTATATACCACATTACAGCATAGGAGAATATGATAGTAGTCAATACTTCATTCATAGGTGGTCCTTGGTACAGGCTTTCCGGTACAGGGAGGACCTGGTACTCGGCCCCCTTACCCCATGTATGTCATTCTATGTATATGACAGAAAGACCCAATGCAGTTTTGGTTAACAGAACTGTTGACAGCCGAACATACATATTAGAGTTGTTACAAAAACACCTGAGGCCAACGATACAATCCTTAATGGCTACTAAAATATGTAACTACACTGATAACCAAGACAATATTAACATCACAGTCAACATCATTCTCCCTTCAAAACAGGCCAGAGTACCCTCCAGCACAATTCATCCACAATATGATAAAAAATACGATGAAGCGGGAGGACAGAAGACATTCTGGGTGACGTTACTGTTGATGTAGAGATTGTTGTTGCTTGGTGTTGGTGGAGCCACTAGCTGTGTTGAACATGTTGCATGATTTACAATCTTCAAGAAAAAAAACTTGATCAGGCAGCATGTTGTACAGTGCAGCATATGGTGTAGCAGGTCATACAACAGGTCATAGAGCATTATGTTTTGAGGCTTCACTTTGCTCCCTTGGTCATAAAGTGTTACATTTCAAAGCTTTACTTCACTACCTTGTTCATATGACCTTATGATTTGAAGCTTCACGTCGATCCCTTGGTCCTACGGTGTAACATTTTGAGGTTTGGTTTCACACCCTTGTTTGTACAGCCTTATGTTTTGAAGTATCACGCCCTTGGTCGTACAACTTTGAAGCTTCCATTTCCTTGGCATGGTCATTCAGTTCTAACATTACTTTCCCGCTGTGTTGGTCATAACATTTCTTCTTACCTAGCTTCTTTCTTGCTTCTTTCCACTCCTATTTCTTTGTTGGCGAGTCCTTCACTTGTGCATTTCTCTTTGTTGGGGAGTCCTTCACTTGGGTTACTGGGTACCTATTTCTTTGTCGGTGAACCCTTCACTCATGCATTTCTCTTTGTTGGGGAGTCCTACACTTGGGTTACTCGGTATTTCTCTTTTCTTCTATTAATATTTGTACCATTCTATATCTTGGTGGGTTGTGATACTAATTCTTCTAGAATTAAATGCTTCATTGTCCAATAAAGTTTTGATTTGAACTCACTCATTACATCTTTACATCTCGTATTGTCCACATTCACTAGTCGCTCAGCCCAATTATTCATTATCTTATTGATTGTAAATAGTCATGTCCAAAACACTTTGGTTTGACTTCCCAAACCAAAGTTTATTTGGTTTGACTTCCCATCGACCATTACTATTAAAATGAACACCCCAACTACAGAATTCTTGTACCTCAAATATCGTCATCTTTTAAACAGAAGTTATCTTGAGTTTAAATTCTTGCGCCATAAGTATTGGTCACAAGAATACTTTGTCTCAACATAGCCTTAGTGTGCTAATGTGTCATAACTCTTTCTTCATCCTGGTTAGACATATCCAACTATGCGTACTTCAAAAATAGGTCATATTTCACCTTTCATCAAAATAATTGTGGTTAGACCCCATGTGCACTTTCATCGAGGTTGGCACTTTGATCTTCATGGCAGCTACCCATTCCAACTAGTGAGCCAACTTGTCATAGAACTTTGCGCCCTTGATGTATTCTTTAAACTCTTGTGGGTTAGCCAAGGGTTTAAAAGGACTTGGCATCACCAACATCTGATTCAGGTCATCTTGTTGCAAACCTTCGCCATCGTCAATCTTCATAATCTCAATGTTATTGTAATTAGGTTGAAATCCTTCATAGTCTTACATCTACTAATGGAACAGATAGATGAGGGAGTTTGTCTCATCTTCAGAGCATGTTTATAACTCCAAGACCCATTCATCGTACGGCTCCATCATACATCGTTTCCCATCAACCGAACATTCTTCTTCTAAGTCTATCCAATGAATCTCATGAGGTTGCTTCCTCACTAATTGTTTGATTCTTCAAATCTGTAACATACTTTCGTCCTTGTTTTCAATGAAGATCAAATTCCTTTTAAAGTTTCTTTGGTTGTTATCAACCAGGCCAACCCAATACTGCATCATACACCTTTTTCAATGAGATGATTAAAAAAGTTAACAAAAAGGTTGGGTCCCAAAAATAACCTTTGGTCTTACCAATACACGCAATAGCTTAATGTCATGTTGATCTCCTCCTACCAGTTGAAATCTTTGAGGCCACATAGTGCAGCTCCCAAGACTTCCAAGTCTCCTCTAGAAGGTATTTGTCAAATTTCGGCCTAGAATTTCCATATGCACTATTGTTTATTTGTCAAGCTAGATTCATCGTCAAGAGCATAGGATCAACCACTTCGTCACCTAACAATGCGGGCTCAACTATGGGTTCATTCTTCTACCTTTTGCTCTCCCCATCATCAAATGCTATACTATTTGACATTAGGAGCATTGTATACTCCATGCCCGAGAAAATGTCTCCAAATTTTGACTCGTTACTCGAGACTCAAAAGTATCTCAACAATTTTATCGCTACTTCAAAAAGCATATAAATTCATGAAATAAACTTGAATAACATGAAAAACACTGTCAATTGACATGAGAAATGAATGTAGAGAATGCATAAGTATATTTTCGATTACATTTCAACCAAAAAAGAGTACAAAATTACAAACTATAATGCTCATAGAGTCATATGATATCATCAAATATGCATATTATGTTTCAACTTTAGTGCCTAGTCCTATTATAAGTTTGTTGCGGCTCCCTCGTGGAATTGTAAGTTAAAGGTTCCTCCTTTACAACAATATCATCCGCAAAGATATTATCCAAATCCTCATCAAGCCCTCCTACTACTTTTGTTGCCTCCCTCTCCAAATCTACAATCTCCTCAGTAAACATAGGCTCCACATCATCAACAATTCATTCGGCATATGGATCAATTTCATCCAAGTCAATTGCATCATAACTCTCTTCCCTCTCCATTTGTCTCATGCGAAGATTGTATCGGACAAAAACAAGTTCATTGAGTTGTCAACATGTTGTGCTTCTTTGTGTGAACAATTTTAAACATGCTCCAATTACATTCACACCCAAAAACGCTACACTATTGGCACAAAATGCAAATTGCTATCCTTCGAAGATTTGGTACTTTTGCTCCATAATCTTCCCACTACACATTTATAAATTGGATGTTTATTGTTTTGTAAGTCAACAAGGCTTGAATAAATGAAAGATGTCTAGCTCGTAGCTTAGTACTGTCTACGAGTAACGAGACTAAAAAGTAAAATACTAAAACCAAATGACTCAATTTGTTTTTACTGAGATGAGAAGTGTTTTATCTTTTAATGCATGGAGCTAAAGAAAAAAGTCTCTTTGTTGCATTTTTGTAAATCTGGAGCTCCTCAATAATTGCATCTCTAGTGTCATCATCAGGGATCATCCTCTCTATGCATGTATTGAGGCCATCCATAACCTCCTCATTGGCCTTAAATGACTCGGAATAAAAAAACTTAGGATTCAAGTAGTAGGTTGTTGCATAAATATGTCGATACATTGTCTTGTTTCATCTCCAATCAATTATGCGCCAATGGGTTCATATTTTCTTTGATTTTGCCTATAATATTTGGCTACGGCCTCCTTGGCCATGTCCATGGCCTCATACAAATAACCCATTGGGTTTCTCTCCCCATCCATCAACCATAGAACTTGAACTAAAGGCTCTAACACTTAAAATAAAATAATACACACTTAAAATAAAATAATACACAAATATAAAGTGACAAATTAATAATTTTTTTATGACAAATAAATGCTAAATTAAAAAAAAATTAAGTTTAAGGTTACTCTAACGATTTCTTCAACGTGCTTTGCAAACAAATCATCAAAAATAGTCTTCATGTTTCTCTTTCGAGCTTCTTAGCATAGGAAGACTTCAACCACCGCGTGCTCACAAACATATGCTTAAGAGATGTTAGTGAGGTTGCAATGTCATCAAATTTGTGACAAATCTTGTGACTCTCAATTACCCAAGCTCCTTTCCATTGGTATACTCTCTTATCAAGTTTGTAACCCAAGTGTGATTGTAGATGAACTCGGTAATATTTTTTGCCTCTTCAACCACATTTTTCACACATGAGATCATTCTTATGTATGGGATTGAGTACAAGTCAGGAGACACAATCTCAATTCTGGTTACACTTCAAGAGAAAAATAGTAAAGAATCATGCTTCTTTTGAACCAACAATTGTAGGCTATTCAGATAGTGATTGGGCAAGGGATTGAGATGATCGTAAGTCAACTGCAAGATATATCTATCATCTTAGGGCAAGTTTTGTGACTTGGTCTTGTAAAAAGCAGACCACCATTATTTTGTCTACTATGAAGATGGAGTACAATGGATTTGTTGTAGGACGTGTGGATATGACACATGCTTTCTGAATTTGAGTTTCCACTGTTCCACCCCACAATTCTTTGGTGAGATAATCATACTGCCATCCACATCTCTTGCAACCTAGTGGACCAACACACAACATACATTGAGATACACATATTATATTCGGTAGTTGATTTAGGACAAGATTATTGACCTTAAGCTTGTCCGAATAAAAAATCAGATTGTAGATATTTTCACAAAGCCCTTGCTTGAGTCCCGATTTGTTCAGCTCAAGCAACTTTTGAGAGTTAAGGTGTCATCAAGGGGGGATAGTTTAGTGATTCCTCCATCCTTCCCTTCATTGAAGTACATCTTAAAGGGGGATAGTGTATTTAATTTTCATTGACTATTGAATGAGCTAAGATGCACTTGTAATATCATATGTAATTAATATGCGGATAGTTCACCCATTGGTGCACACTTATCCACATCTATTAATAGGGGAGAGTATCAACCAAGTTATTGACTTGTTTGACTTCTGTTATAAATAGTCTTTTCTAAGACTTGTTTTGCAAGCAACTACTCTCCAAACCCTAACCCTAGCCTCTTAGCTTTTCTTAATAAGATCATAGAGCTAGTGTGTGTGATAATTCATTGTGGAAGAGTTATTCGTACTCTAGTGAATTCAAGTCATAGTTTTATAATAAAATTGTGGTACTCATGCTACCCTTGATACATTTGTGCTATGTCTTTTCTTTAAGCTTTCATTGATTTATTATATATGCATGTTTGTGGGTGTTTGTCTTATGATTGTTTACTGTGAATTTGTAATGACCCCATTCCTTCATTGAGGGCCTAACAACCATTTTTTAGTCTTAGACTTGGTCATACCCGAGGGGCTAACGACGTCGGAGGCTATTGGGTACAAATGTTTGATTACCACCTTGCTTTGTGTTATATTTTATCATTGACATTAGTATCGGGCAACTTGTTGGGAATTATTATCATATTTTGTCGTTGAGGGGGGGACTCATGGTACTTTATTATTCTATTTCTTTGTTGGGATCACTTAAGTCACTTTTGGCGCCTAGGGGGAAAAAGCATAGTTACCTAAGACTCCGGGACAGCAGGACGTCGGGACGGGGTTTCCAGGATGGCAATTTTTTTTGAAAATTTTGAGACTACAAATAAAAAATATATAAAAATATATATAATTTATTAATTTTATAAATATAACATGAATAATTCAATAACCTAAGACTTAAAATTGAAAGTTTGAAGATTGAAACCATTAATGATTAATCCAATTATTCATCACATAAGCCAAGGCCCAAAATGCTATAGCTATATATATTATATTCATTGTTCAAAACTGCAACATGACAATGAAAGACTAAATAATAAATAGTAAAGCTGAAAATTAAAAACAAGTCTTAGTCTTACTCTTCAATAATCAACATGACAAGAGTTCAACTACACCCACATTACATATGCTATGAAATATTATGTCATGTCTCATAACCAAAATGACATTACATAACCAAAATGACAAGTGAGAAGTACAACTCAGAAAATCGCTATCAGAGCCCTCTGAAGGAACATTTGCAAACCGCTCCTCCTCACTAGGAGTATCTATATCAATGTCATCTGTATCTGCAAAGGAGATATCAGCCAGTTCTCGCTGCTCCTGATCTTCATCAATCTTTGAAACTGCAATAATTAAAATACAAAACAATATAACTATACAATACAATAAAACAATGAATACAATTTTAAAAAAAAACAGCGATGAATAGATTTAAAAATTTAAAAAAAAAACAGCGGTGAATACATTTAAAAATTAAAAAAAACAATCAATAAAAATGCCCTCCCTTTATGCTTTATCTCATTCCATCACTTGTTAATCCAAATAGGAAAAAAAATACAAGCAAATGCAATGCCTTCATTTTCAACTTTGCATTTGGAAATTAAAAAAACAAAACAAAGAATGGTAGTAAATTAGTAATTTATGTACATACCTCTTGCTCTTGCTCTTGCTCTTCCTCTTCCTCCTTGCTCTTGCTCTTTGCAACTTGCTCCTTGCTCTTGCCTTCTCTTTTTTTACTCTTGCTCTTTCCTTCTCTTTTTTTTGCTCTTGCTTGGTGTGATTAGAATGAGTATGAAATGCTCTTTTTATAAAAAAAATTGTTGCTTTTAGGGTTAGGTCATGTTAGTTTTAATTAGAAAGCATTAAAAGTTTAAAAAAATATTTAAAAAAACATAAAAATGATAAAATAAAAGTTGTTTTAGCTTTGCCGCAGCGTGAAAGACGTTGGGGACGTCGTGACATCCTCGGGATGTCCCTCCCCAATGAAGTCCTCAAACATTTTTTGCACCCGGGACGTCTCGGGTGCTTTCCTAGTTTCCAAGGGACATCCCCCTTATTTTTTGGAAAATGGGGACAGCAGGGAAACGTCCCGTCCCCATCCCCAAGTCCCCGAGACGTGATGAAAACCTATGGGACGTGTCCCCGCATAACACTGGTAAATATTAAATATTCATTTAATTTTAAAATATTGACATGAATGTAATTATGTATGTACTATGTACGGTACAATGTTAAATAAAATAATTGTAAACTAAAACAATGTTAAATTTTTTAAACATGTATTACTTTTTAGTTTTTAGTGTAAGTTTATTGTTTGTTAACATGAAAATCCTATTTTCCCCTCCTCTTTAGCTTGGTCATTTTCTAAGTCTAAGCTTTAATAGATTAGAATGTTCAAACAAATATTATTTATATTGAAAACATATAACTATACACACAGGCATGAACTCAACGTCTTGGGCTATTGGTGAGTTACAAGTAATTTGTAATCATCAACCCACGTTCCATTCCCATTGAGTTCATTGGATGCTTTTGATAAGTGGTCATAAGGACACCTTGAGGCAGGGGTTGAACTTCTCCATATGGACCAAGCGGAACATAGTGTGGCGCTCCGAATACGGATCGCTCGGTGGACATTCAGGACCCAAGCCCACCCCCATGTCCCACTTAGAGAACACACTCCACCACTCCAGTTCATAGCTCTAGTATAATAAAGCGTTTAAGGAACCAAATTGAATTGTGTTGGCTGGAAGAAGATGGAAGAGCTAGGGTTTTGGATTGGGCGGGTCATGAGGGCTAGCGGTAGCAATGGAGCAGAGCAGTGAGAACCGGCGAAGGAGTACAACGAGATGGTTCAGCTGGACTTTCTTAGCCATTGCCTAGCTAAACGATGCATGGAAGGGCTGCTGCTTCACACCGGACCACTCGAGGATAGCTTGGAAAAAGAGCTTTTTGAGGAAGCCTGTTAGTTTCCTGGGTTCCTTCTTAGTCAAGATGTAAAGGCCTTCTTGGCTCTCAAGAATGGACCCGGCCCTGTCTCGATTAAACCTTTTTCGGTTGAGGATTTAGAGTCATCTTTCGTCAAGTTTTATTTCTGTTTTCATCGGTCATAGGAAGTGTCAAATGTTGAGCCTCAGCCTGAAGGGGTTGTGCAAGTTTTTGGGGATCTTCCTAGGGCGGAGGATCTAGGTGTGGAGGCAGAGATGAAAATGGTTCCAGATTCACCTACGGACCTAGTCTTTTCAGATCTCACGCTCAATGGAGGCCCCTCAGAGCAGTTCAGTAATGTTTTGAGTAGTGGATCGATTTTGGTTGGGGCTTTTTCAGAGAAGTTGGAGCGGCTGCTGTGGGGATCGTTCCTCCCGTTTTATGCTCCGAGTACTTTTTTTCGGAGGGGGAAGGCGGCTAAGGGGGTGAAGGGCATCATCCCCATTCTGGTTTTTTTGTCTAGACAAGGGTTTGTTTTGTTTTCATTCTTCTTTTTGTTCAAAGATCGACTGTCCTGGTTTCCAAAGCGCAGTATCGAGAAGAAATCTTCGTCCTTCAAGGTTTCCCGTTTGGTTTGACCTGTCCTTTGCTAGTGATCAGGGGATTGCAGGTTAGTCGCGTTCAGATTTTTGAGATGTTTGTGGTTATTACGTAATTTGGTCTCCCAATGTGTGCCAATGCAGTGTTTCATTGTGATGGGGGCAGTTTGTGAGTGCAGGGTAGTTTGGAGTCGAAGCCGTGGCTTCTTGGCTTCAAGGCTTTATGTGGGTGGGGTTCGCCCCTGGCTGTGTTGGGCATGCACGTGGAGCCGTTGGTTGTAGGTGCCGAGGTGTTAGCCTAGACGTGTTCAAAAGTGGTAGGCTTTGTGTGTTTGGTTTCGTTCGGCATGGAGGAGCCTTCTTTCTCCGGTCTGGTCTTTCGGTGGTTTGTTGGTTTCAGTCAGCTTCTTTCACCCCTTATGCACAATCCCCGTTCGGGATGGTAATGTGTGAGAGGCATGGTGGTCTTTTTTGAGGGGTTTCCCGATCAGAGTAGCTAACCATGTTGGGTGTATCGGCCTTCGTTGTTGGAACGTCGCTGGTTGTTCTCGGGTCAATTCTGTTGATGGATCTTTAAAGTCTATATCTTTTGTGAAGGGTGGGGTCCCGCCAACCCCCCGGTTCTAAGCTCCGGTCAAAAGCGTTTAACTATCTAAACAAAAACTATACACAGGCACATAAAAGTATTCTAATTTATTGCGGTTTTCAAGAATATAGTTTGTCTCGAGTCCTCAACTCTCAAGTATTTTGATTTCTTGTATGTATACACAAAGACATGAACTATTCACACAGTGACTATGAATTTGTGACATAACAAACTCATAAATCATTGTCGAAGGTTCAAACACGCATGAAAAGATAGCCAATAAAAAATTCGAAGATAAATAAAAACGAAGTACGAACCCTGGTCGAAGGTCGAAACACAAAACCCCTGCTCGAAGGTTGAAACACAAATCGCATAAGAGAAAATAGCAACAAAATGCTTCCAAATGGCCATGTTTGTTTTTGTTTGGTCATTTTTAAATTTTATACCTAACCCGCACAATTTTCCACTTTTTCGTAAATCGCCGATTTATCGGCAAGTCAAAATTTGTGATTTTCCAGGAGGTAAATCGTTTGCAAGGCAAGAAACGATAAATTGCATTTTTAGGCAATAAATCACGATTTCTTGAACAAAGGTTTTGATCTTTAATCATTTCTCTTTCGACTTCCACCCTTGCTTCATCCAACCTTTCCTTCTTTGTTTGAGGGTCGAGATAATTAGCTTTCTTCACTTGTGCTTCGGCAATTGCCATCACCTCCTTGCCCTTCGCTATGTCAATCATATTGATGGTGGCTTGCTTTGGAACTTGTCATCGTTACGCCATCTACATAGAAGTCCAGTGTTATTTCAATTGGGACAATCTCTTGTGAAATGGCACCATTGATTCCACTCCCTACATTGTACAATTGAACATCCTTGGGAGTTGTACTGAATCTGACTCCCTCCACCACTATTATTTTGACGTTGTGGTGTTGAGTGGTGTCGAATCTTCTAATTTTGTGAACATTACTTGCCCACTCTTATTTTGCAAATTAAATGGGCAATCCTCGACTACATACCCTTGAACTTAGCAAATCTCACTTAAGTTTTTTTTGGATAATACACCTTGGTGTGACCTCCTACCTCGCAGTCCCTACAACAAAGATCCTTGCCTTCATTGTTAATGTCTCCCTTGAGTTCATTATTCCAAGCATGTCTTTCCTTGAGGCTCACGTCGCTCCAATTTCACTATCATGATAGGAATCAGAGCCACCTTTTTCGTTGCTTCTAGAATGCGAAGATGTCTTATTGTCACTTTCAATGTGCATGGCTTGATTGTATGTGTCTTTGTAAGATGAGGGTGCACCTTCATCTTCCTCTGCAATGAAGGTACCAACCCTTTAATGAACAATTTCTTCTTCAAGCCAGTTAATTTCAAGTTTTCGCAATCATTCTTTGAGTCTTCTATTATAGGCTCAAACATTCTCATGTTTACCCTGCTAAGTATTACAGATTTCTGCAGCAGTCTCATTGTCATCTCTGAGGATCTTAGATCATTCTCGAATGCTTTTCTCAATTTCTCTTATTGAACCTTACCATGTTTGGTGCATCAGTGTACCAATCAATGGCCACTTCTCAAAGTGTGATCAGAAAGCATTGGGACCAAAGATGTTGATCTATGTGCCCATTGGCAGTCAATATCGTAATACACGTCCTGCAATGCCATATGGGATCCTTTGATTTGCCGCTGGTGAACTTTGGTAGCTTTTGTTTTTTTAGAGATGGAGTTGATGGAATAAGCATGGCTCTGGCTACAGGTTGCTTCTGACATGCCTCTTCGTACATGATTCTCCTCCTAAAGAGGATTTGTGCTGGACATTCCTCTTCTCTCTACATGGACATGTCCCCATGCTCGACCCTTCCTTCAACAAGAATTTGCACCCTATCTTGCTCACTGTTAGGTACCCTTTAGTGTTACTCCCTCCAGCGTCCATTTCAGGCTGCGTCAAACTCTTCACTTGATAATCTTGCAGTACCCTCTAACCCAATTTAGTCAACAAGGTTTGCACTTCCTATTTTGTAAAGGGCCATGAAAATTTCTACTAAGTCCTTACTCATGACTGGTGCACGGTCCAAGGGTGTCGACTCAACCCTTTCTTTGTTTCGGATTTGGCTCCACCTCTAACTTCTATTTATGCTTCAGCCTTGGCTTTCACTATGACTTCCACTTCTACTATGTACTGCTACGTAGTTCTATTGATATATTTTTAGAGTTGGTTGTCTATTGCAGCCTTTGTTGTCTTTCTTTGAACTGCGCCAATTGAATAGACCGTACAACTTCTTGATCCCTCCCTAACATTAGTGTCTTCTTCTCTCACCTTTGTACGGGGTCAATTAATAATTTAATGTACGATGTTGTTCTTCTTCTTGAACTCTTTGTACCATAGTAATTTCTTTTGTCATTGTGTTTCACAATTACGTTCGACACAGAGGTCTGATAAGATAATGTAGTGCCTCGTCGACAATATGTATTGTCAATCTGTTAGGAATATATTAGGTTAGTGCTCACATTTGAATTATGTGTGTGGTGAGTTGTAATGAAACTCGTATTTGTAATAATTAGGATAATATAGTTATATGTTTGTAATAGTGTGAGAATAGATATCCTTGGCAGGTTGGAGAGATTTGTGGAGAAAAATAATGAAGATTGAGTGAGAAATATGTGGAGAATATTGTGAGATAGTGGATTGATGTTGACTCCTTTATAGGAGCATATCCCACTATTTATATGTATTGCTCTTGTAATGTAATCAATCCCCTATGAATAAAATTTGAAGATTATTACCTTTGTGTTAATCTCTGTTCAATATAAATCTCAGACCACTTCTAAGTTCTAACAGTGGTATTAGAGCAGAGGAGTGCAATATGAGAGTCTGTGAAGTTATCTTAAGTTGTGAGCTGCATTGTTGAAAAGGACTATTGGTCGGTACAGAAATATGGAAATCTGCACCCCATTTTCTGCTTGTAGATCATGAAATTCGCATCATTCTTCACATGTTTATATCTTTCATTTTATTGTGGTAGTCACCATATGACATCTCTGCTTTTAACGTCTTGGCCAATTTTCTGCCCCTGACCTGTACATGCATCTTCTGGTTCAAATCCATGATTATTTGGCTGCTCCAAATAATAAGAGAAAAGTTATGAAATCCTAGTTTAGCATTTGTTAAAGGAACAGTTTTCCAATCTTCATCCGATTAGAGATCTGCCCACATTTCACCATTCTACCTGAAATTGTTTCCATGCAATGACAAACTTATGCTGATTATCTTCTAACGGATTTTCTTGGGAATAAGGATGTTTTTTAAGTTGACAATGAAGAATATTCTACAGATCGAAAAGGCAGAAGGTGATACAGAGGCAAAATATCTTTCTGGTGTTGGGGTTTGACACACTCTTCTCACAGATCTGCCATTTTAAGGATCAGATCTACACGCACACAGGACGATCATAGTCTTCATTTCTGCTAAAAGTTTAACTCGTCATTGCAGATCTCAGTTTACAGGAAAATAGATGTGAAGAAGGATTCACTAAGTAATTGAGTGGATTGTTTGATTAAATCCATGTGTTCCTGGCTGTATTATCCAATTAGAGGAACAGTGGTGGCGATTTGAGAGTGTTAACATCTTGTGCAGTTCTAGAATTCATTCGCAATCCTTAGATCAAGCCAGCTTGGAT
The DNA here is from genome assembly GCA_019776745.2 of Taxus chinensis. Taxonomy (NCBI): domain Eukaryota; kingdom Viridiplantae; phylum Streptophyta; class Pinopsida; order Cupressales; family Taxaceae; genus Taxus; species Taxus chinensis. Next base: position 741,308 of record CM034151.1, on the reverse strand, counting down.
TTCATTCACTGTAACATCCTCCCAGTTGTTTCAACACTATACAGATCTGCCATACTCAAGTTCAATGGATTATTTTTCCTGAAACATTTCACACCACCATCAAAGGTACATGCAAGCAGACTTCCAGACGGCCATCTGTTTCAATAGATATTCATGTTTTATTTCATGTAAGTATGTTTTGTCAAATTTTAGTCATTCTATTTTTGTTAAAGTCCTTGTGTCTCTCTCAGAAAGAATAATTTAAGGTTTTGTTAATTATGTGGTCTTTTAGGTTAATGTGTGTCAATTGTAAGTTATTGTAAAAGAGTCAGTTTATGTTTATACTTTAGCCTATTAAAAAATTAAAAAATTGTGTTATAGTCATAGTCTATGTTAGTTGTTTATTATTTAATTAAATATTTGTTATTTGTAATTACAAATTTTATATCTAGTGGTCGTTTTTTATTTTATAAAAAGTAATATCACTGTAGTTTGTAAGAAGATCATTGTGTTTAATTGTTTTTATCCTTTGTGTCTATAAGGACTCAATGTATGAAAAGTAATTAAATATTAATTTTTAATTGTTGTGTTTATTGTCATGTCAGTCACAATGTCAAATGTCGTCAATATCAAAATTTAATTTCATCAAAATTAAGGTGGTCAAAGTAAACAATTGTTGACATTGTGTTGAGTCTAAGTCAGTATTAAAAAAGTCCAAAAAATAAAAAAAATTACCCGTATTTCTCCTGGACACATTATTGGTTGTCCCCGACATCTAATTTGTGGGGGTTTTGCAAATTGAGCTTCAAATTTACATCCAGCTGAGTAAGCAGCAGATAAGATGGAGGATGGAGGCAACGGAGGAAGGAGATCAATCAGCGACCTCTCGCCAGCGACAAGCAACGGGACCGCACAATGAAGTTTTGGCATTTTTTCAGTTGTGTTTAATTTCCATTGTGTGAAAATAAGAACAAAAGTACATTCCTGTTCAAAATTGTATGAGCAAGTTCTTGTATTTTCCCCTGAATGTAAGAAGGTGATGAGAGCTGAAGAGTATTGTTATATCTAGGTTGTTGGTTGACCTTATAAAACCATCATTTGATGTGGTTATTAGTAATCCACAAGAAAACTATCATTTGTTTGTAGGTTGTTGGTAAGTCGAGTGTAAAACCATCTTGGTTGTTTGTAGGTTGTTGGTAAACCGGGTGTAAAACCATCGTGAGTATTTGTAGGTTGGTGGTTAGACAAGTGTAAAACCATCATTTGAGTTGGTTAGCAGTACAAGATAATGTTTTCCCCATGTTCGCACTAAGGGGGGGAATGTTAGGAATTTATTAGGTTAGTGCTCACATTTGAATTATGTGTGTGGTGCGTTGTAATGAAACTCATATTTGTAATAGTTAGGATAATATAGTTATATGTTTGTAATAGTGTGAGAATATCGAATTGTTAATACAACTCAACATAGATATCCTTGGTAGGTTGGAGAGAATAATGGTGATTGAGTGAGAAATATGTGGAGAATATTGTGAGATAGTGGATTGATGTTGACTCCTTTATAGGAGCATATCCCACTATTTATATGTGTTGCTCTTGTAATGTAATCAATCCCCTATGAATAAAATTTGAAGATTATTATCTGTGTTAATCTTTGTTCAATATAAATCTCAGACCACTTCTAACACAATCAACGTTCACGTTGAACCAACTTTTTAACTTGACACAACATTCTTTAAAGTCATGGCGGCAGAATGAGTATACACCCCTTTTTTACGCTTGCTAACAATTTCTTTTGTGCAGGATCTGCTAATGCATCTTCCTCCTAAGCGGGTGCCTTATAGGGCCTACCGAGATTGGGGTGTGATCGGACTTGGTCACATGAGCTAGACCACAACATTTGAGAGATGTCACTATTATACCATAGTTATCCTACTCTTGCCTCATTTCTTCCCTTTGTTCACACATTACATCCATTATGTCCACTTGTCCCATTATGTCTACATGCTTATGCTTGTTGAAAACTATTACCCTTGCTTTTGGTCACCTTGGACCTTTTACATTTGCCTCTATTTACCTTTTGGCCTCCATCTCACATGTTTTTCACCTTTTGACCTTAGGATTTCCCCTAATGCCGATGCCATCACCCTTCGGCAATGATGTCAATTTTGGCTTTTCCATGGCCGACACCATCACTTGTGGGCGATGGCATCACGTAAATATACTCTTCCTTTTTTTTTATAAACCCCTACCAAACAATCACTTTTATCATATTTGAAGGCATGTATAGCTCACATATTTTCGACTATTTCGCACCTACTTGTTTGACATGGAATCGCACGTATTCCCTCTCGGTGTCGTCTCTGAGGAGGATTATGCATCAGCAGTCACACACATGTTGGATTTAAGTGTTTATAACTTTTCTTAGTCTTTTATCTTGCACATGTTGAAAAATCCCTTGTGGGATATCACTTAAAAAATCCACAAAATATATAAAAACTCGCAGCAAATAAAATTCTAATTTTTCTGGAATTAAACCCATTAGGGCAGCGAATTGAAATTTTAAGATAACTTGCAAAAGACTTGTCCAAAACACATGAAATTTTATAGACAGCTTGCTAAGATGGAAACAAGGACTAGAAAAATATTTTTGTATTTTTCTTAATACTATATGACTGCCAATAATTTTCAGAATGCCCTAACTGCTAGAAAAACTTCAAAAATGCATAACTATGTGAATACAATGGATAAAAATCTGATTTTCTGGAAATAACATCTACAAATTATATGGAAATGAAACCAACCTCCAAATCTGAAAACGAAAAATTGGAAAACCCTCGAAAAACCTGTTGTAAATCCCTAGGGCTGATGTCATCCTTTACAAGGGGGTGGAAATCCACCAAAATGCCTACAAAAGCTGCGCCAAACTCTACCTTAAATGTTGATAATAATCTGATATGCAAACCCTTGAGATTTCCTTTGAAAATGGCCTCTGAAACCCTCCTGAAACCTCTGTAAAATCTGCCTGAATATCTAATTTGAATAAGCTCCAAAAAAGTAAACTAGGGTGGATCTTTCACCACTGAAGAGTGCCCTACAAGCTAGGAGTAGATCTCTCACCACCAAAGCTAGGATTCTTGTGGGATTTTACTCCACAAACAAGAAGAATGCAAACAGCAGTTGCTCAATGCCAAAATATGTGTGAGTGTAAGAATGAGCTCTATCACTCCCACAAACCTCCTTTTATAACTTTTCATTACCTTTTTCCAAGTTGGGAGCTCCTTGTGGGACTAAAAGTGACTTAAATGACCCCAACGAACAAATAGACTAATAAAGTACCATGAGCCCCCGTCAACGACAAAATATAACAATTATTCCCACCAAGTTGCTTAATACAAATGCCAACGGAAAAATATAACCAATAAGCAAGAGGGTAATCAGTCATCCATACCTAATAGCCTTCAGCGTCGTTAGCCCCTCGGGTATGACCAAGGCTAAGACTAAAAATTGCCCTTAGGCCCCTCGGTGAAGGAATGGGGACATTACACATGTATGTCGTCTGTTGGTCATTGTGCCACCTTTCTTTTCTTTTTGTTACTTCTCTTGGTCTTACACCCTTACTTGCTCAGTCTTCCTTTTTATACTTCGGCATTTATCATCCTGGACACCAACGCCCAGCCAGGATGCCGGCGCCAAGCACCCTCATCCCCTTTGGGCGCCCCTGACCTCGTTATACTTTCTTCACATATTTTGGGTCCTTTTTAGCCGTTTGAGCATCTTATATTTTTGGAAATCGGCCTTTTCAGGGTTAATTACGAAATTCAAGCAAGGGAATCATATAAATATAAAGTTATGTGATCATAATAAAGGACAAAGCACTAAGCATTAGCTATCACCACCTAAGGTTGCATCCATCAAGCATCTAAGAGCTCTATTGCATCCATCTAGCACCATCTAAGAGACACAAGGGTTGGTTATTCTGCATACACTTCATAGGAGGGAAGTTCATTCTATTCCATGCACACATCTATTACATTTCTTTACATCTAGCTTACTTGCTCTCTATCAAGTGTGACACACACAAGAGCCACCTAGGGCACAATTTCGCACACACACACATGGAACTACATTGGGTCTGAGATGTAGTGCAGCACTCAGTCGTAAGTTCACCATTGTGACAACTGAGGACAATCCGACCCCTCATTCTGCATCTTTCTTTTTTAGGATTTGATGTTTATTTGAGGGTTTTGCAAGTCATTGTTTCATTGCAGGTTTCCAGCAACCTCGGCGATCATTGTGCAACCTCATAGCGACTAAAGGTGAACAACAACAAATACTTAGCGACCACTCAAACGAGGTTTTCTAAGCATTTCCGCAAACCCAGGCACCCAAATATAGGTCTATGGCACCTACAAGTGCCTTTGTCCCTCTCCAGGTGCCCCAGTCCAGCTTATTCTTTTAGATCTGCATTTTTCTGAGCTTCGGTGTGACGGTCAGTGCTTCATATTTTCTAATTCTCCAACTTTGTACACCTTCGGGATTTCTGCGAATCAACTAAGTCATTTTACCTCTTCTTTGCACTTAGGGTTTTATATATTTTGGCTTAGTTTGCTTAGGTTAATTTTTGTACTTCATTGTTGTAATTATTATTTTTTTAATAGTTAAACGCTTTTGACCGGATAAACAAGGGTTGGATTAGGCCCCATACAACATTCCTCAGACAAGATATTACTTAAATTAAGACCAACACAAACCTTTTTCTTCTAATGTGGCCACTGAGCCCGCATGACGATGCAATTTTTCCCTCTTTCCACCCACTAAGGTTTTAGAGCCACTAGTCGTTACCGCCAACACCAATGCCATGATACAAATTCGTACCACCGTCGAGAACCACCAGCCGAAGCCTCTGGCTGAGCCGCATTCATCAGTGATGCAACACTTGCCGCCACCATCCTCCTACAGTAAACCACCCCGAAGGGATCACCACCTGCCCCTAGCGGGATTTGAACCTGGGTGGATCCGGACACAACCGTCTGTCTTAACCGATCCACCCAAACCCCATTGGCTTCATTGTTGTAATTATTTGCTGCTACAATAGCAATCACATTAGGCATAAAATTCACATTTAGCTTAATCATTTTGGTGAACTCGATCTTCAAATCCACCTTCCATTTACAGCCCTTATCCTCTTTATCACTATGGCTCAATCTTATGACAAATTTATTGAAGACCATCTTAAAGCCCTTAATGATCATATCGTTGAGCATCCCCAAGATCTAGACTTGTTTTTATATGTTGCTCGTGAGGAGGCCACCAATCTTGCGGAGCTTACTGCTTTAGTTGATATCCCCACTTCCATTGCCACTCAACCGCTTGTTTCCACTCTTCTGCCTACATCTATTGTTCCTGTTTCAGTTCCTACTCCCACCAATCACTTCACTCCACCTCTTGTTTCTCACACACAAGTTTCTTCTATTGGCACTCAAGATTTAGCCTCTCTTTATCAAGACCTCCAAGCACAAATCCGCCAATTGCAATAGGCTACTTCTCGTACGTCTCCATCTTTGAATTCCACTCTCTTACTACACACTTCATTTGCAACCGCCATATCCGCTTACTCGCTTCCACCTAATTTCGTCACCCCTAAGTTGCCCATTTTTAATGGCCATGGTGACCCACAAGAGCATCTTCAAGCATTCCATGTGGCATGTCTAGCAGATGATCACAATCTTTTAGCTAAACTCTTTCCTCGTAGTCTCCAAGGTTATGCGATGCGTTGGTTATATGACCTACTTGTCCACTCGGTAACATCTTTCACGCATCTAACCGATGCTTTTCTCACTCACTTCTCTATCAATATTGGCTCTAAGATTTCATGTGCACAACTTGCACAACTTAAACAAGGGTCTAATGAGCATCTAGTAGATTATGTCTTACGATATAAAAACAACCTAGCTAAGATGTCTAATGTGCTTGCGGACTCGGAGCTTCAAGACTTATTCATTCAAAGTCTATTACCACCTCTTTAGGAGATGTTCTATTTGAGACATCTCCCTCATTTGATCAATTGTGTCACACTCTCAAGCTATGCAAAACTAAACTCTTATCTATAGGCAAGCTTAAGTATCAGGAGAAAGCTTCATCCTCTACACGCTTTCAAAGTAAAACAACTTTTAAACCAACCGCGAAACCTACTGAAGCTAAAGTCATTGTCAACGTTGTCTCTAACACCAAAGAACTCCAATGGCAACCGCCTAAGTGTACATATACAAAGTTGACTATTGCTTCGCATCTTATATTACAACTTCTTGAGAGCAAACTTATTACGCTTCCTCCTCCGCTCAATTTGGATCCATCTCATCTTAAAGGTCGAAATTACAATGAGAACTTTCGATGTCACTATCATCAATGTGTCAGACATTCTACAAATAGGTGTTTTAAACTTCACAATGTCATCCAAGATTTTACCGATGATAACAAACTCGAGCTTCTAGAGCCTACGGCCTCTATACCAGACAATGTAAATCAGAAGCTCAAAATATTCAATAATCCGCTTCCAAAACATGACAAGAAAGCGGTTGATTCCTCGACTAATCATACATATCGTGCAATGCCTCCTGCATCAGGGGCTCTTGATTTCCTAGTTGCTCATACTGACATTTCTCCACCAATCATTTTTTTCTCTGATCATGATTATCATGGTACATTCTCTTTTGATCATTTGCACATTATCGCTTCTATCGGATCCATCCTTATAAATAGTTGATCCATCATGGCGTATAAGCACCATTTTGTATGTCTATTGGCTATCCACTCTCATCCAATGGATAATTCATATGGGGTTGTCCAGCTTCATGTTATTATCGGTCCTCTCACGATGTTTGTGCCCTTCCTTGTCGCACAAATAATCTAAGGGTGTGACATGCTCTTAGGTCTTAATTGGATTCACAGGTCTCAATCTATCATCTCCATGAATCACTTGCGTCTGAATTTCATTCACAACAATCAAGTCATCTCTATCAATGGTGTGCCTCCATCCACTCCATGGTCGCAACCTCCTCTTAAGGAGGACATTGCATCACCTAGACCATCTAGTTCCCCGTGGCCCATCAAACCTAAAGCACAATCCGCTCCTAGATCACTTGTTTGCACACGACCTACACAGTCTCATCGCTCTGGTAGTCCAGTACATCAATCTAGGTCTATCACCAGGACAGCTCCTATATCTAGGCCTACTTTACCACCTCGTTTCACCCCACGTAGGTGTCCATCACCTTTGCGCTCTACTTCACATAGGTGTTCATCACCTGTGCGTTCTACTTCACATAGGTCTCCATCACCTCCGAATTTTGTCACACAAAGATGCCCACCATATACTCATCGGTCGCATGCATATAGGCTTCATTCACCTGCACATCGTCTGCCTGATACATCACCAGTCTTCGAGCATGTTCACACACCATCTCCGCCAACATCGGATAGAGGACCTTCATCTTTCACTTTTATAAGATAGTGGACTCACCATCACGCGCTCAAGGGGCATCACACTTATTCTCTCCCCCCTATAGCATCAACACGTGTCTTATACTTTCATCACATCACACCTAGATGTTTACACACAATATACACTAGTATCGTCATTTCCCGATGACGCACTCTTGTGCTACGGTTCACACTTGACTGTTGAGGGCATACTATACACATGAACCTCACACACTACACATTATACATTTGACTTTACACACTACATACTTCACACATCGTGCATCATACACTTAGGACATCTTCTCTCACGGTGTCTTCTACACACTTTGTGACTTATTCACTCTACACTTTCACACTACATCTTTCTTACATCTACTTTTATGCGTTGCGGTCATTACCCTATGACACTCTAGTCCCACAGTCCATACTCGACTTCTGAGGGTATACATCTCAAATGGACCTCATCACACTCACACATTTAATCACTCACTCATTCACTCACACACTCTACGCTTTGCGCTTTATCGATCACATCTTTCTATTACACACATTCAAACCATTTCCCGATGACGCACTCTCATTTACGGTTCATTCTTGACTTGTGAGGGGGCATAAATAAATGAACCTCATTGCATACATACACATCCACTCAGGGGGCACGTGGCTCCTATCATTCACACAACATTCCATTCCATCTCATCCACAACATACTACATATCTTGGTTCCATTTAGACTGGCTTACATTTACTAGTTACATGCACATCTTGTTACACATGCTAGATAGATATCTTGTATGTCATTATCTTTATCATACACACATGCAAGCTCACTTGCCTTTCTAGTGGTGATCATCAGACTATACAGATCTATTACACGCAGCATGGATGCTTGGCGTAGTACCTCGTACCAGTCCCACAGCGGCTCCTGGGGGCATCCACATTCGTACATTACAGGTGTTATTGTTTCATTTTGTTTCATAGCACATTACTTTATCAGATTATACACGCTTTGACATACCTTTTATCTTTCTAACATGCTAACGGGTGCTTCATGTGCAGCATTTGTTATGTAGGACTATATGTTTCCATGGTTGTATGTTACATTGTTTGCTCTTTGTATGCTCTTGTTTGTAGGCTTTGCCATTTGTCTTGTGTGCACACTGTCTGCTTTAGGCCTCATCGGACTTGATTGTCTTGCGACATCGTGAGTGGTGTCCCATGTTTGCAACCCACTTTTTGCGGTCTATATTGTCTTCTTGCATGTTTACATTATCTTCTTGTGTCTTAGCTTACATATTGTCTACTTAGCATACATTTTGTCTTCTACATGCATGTTTTTCTTTGTTTGTACTAACACTTGTTTCCTAGCCACTTTGTTTGCATGTGCCTTGGTTTCTACCAAGCACATTCCCTTCCCCCTATAGGGCACAATTTCAACACACAGATCAGTCCACTTTTGGGCTGCATACTCCTTCAACGACGTCGCATGCACCCCAAACAAGGGGGGGCATCATTTGGGTGAATCAATCACCCCATACAACAGTCTACAGTCATTACACAGCACAACACGGTACGGGTACAACACAGTTTTCAGTTTCAGGGCTCAGAATCAGATTTGGGTCCTTTGCACAACACGGCTCTTCCTGGACGCCTATAACCAAGGCGCAGTTACACAGCGTTTTAGCAATTCAGCATAGTCTACAGAACTCCACACACGGCGGGTTTTACAAGGCATACAGTCCTTAGCACTTTCGCAATGGATCAAATTTTGTACACCATCTGCAGTGGTGTCCTACATTGCGGGAAGCAGTTAAAGGTTGGAGGATAACACCGGACTTTTCTCCCTACACTTCTTCCATATCATTGGCATGAGATCGCCCCAAAAACTCGCGGCCGGCACAACTAGCGTGAGATCGCCCAAAAAACTCATTCGTCTACAACATCTTCAGGATCCTTTCTACACTCTTTCCTCATCACGGATCAGGTGCACATGTTCCTTTTTCACATTTTCATTTCGATCATATACATGCGTATTTGACAACCTGTTCATTCTTCTCTTTTGCAGGTCCATTTGTATGGGAAGCAGTAATCACTTCACAACATCGCATACAACAAACAAGCAACATCAACAACAAACACATCGCAACATCTACACATGCGTTTCCGCCCTAGGTTCATTTTCATCACCACTTTTTGCACTTTTTCCTCCTTAACATCCACACTTCACATTTTTTTATCACTCCATCCTTTGTCATGTCCCTCAGCATGCTTCTCTACATCAATCTACATGGTTATTAGGTACACATCTCTATCTACTTTATGTTACCAAGCTTTCCGCTCACCAACATAAAGTGGGGGCAAATGTAGACACAAAATCATGCACTTTGGGTAATTATCTAGTCTTGATTACATACTACTATTCATATAATTCCTAAGTAAGAAAAGTACTAATTAACCCATGTCTTTGGCCACCTTTATTTGCTTTCTATTACTTCTCTTGGTCTTACACCCTTACTTGCTCAATCTTCCTTTTTATACCTTCGGCATTTGTCATCGTGGACACTAGCGCTCAGCCAGGACGCCAGCACCAAGCGCCCTTGTCCCCTCTGGGCGCCCCGAACCTCATTATACTTTGTTCACACTTTTTGGGTCCTTTCTAGTCGTTTGAGCATCTTATCTTTTTGGAAGTTGGCCTTTTTGGACATAACTACGAAATTCAAGCAAGGGAATCATATAAATATAAAGTTATGTGGTCATAATAAAGGACCAAGTACTAAGCATTAGCTATCACCACCTAAGGTTGCATCCATCAAGCATCTAAGAGCTCTATTGCATCCATCTAGCACCATCCAAGGGACACAAGGGTTGGTTATTTGCATACACTTCATAGGAGGGAAGTTCATTCTATTCCATGCACACATCTATTACATTTCTTTACATCTAGCTACCTGTCCTCTATCAAGTGCGACACGCACAAGAGCCACCTAGGGCACAATTCCGCACACGCACACACACAGAACTACATTGGGTCTAAGATGTAGTGCAGCGCTCAGTCGTAAATTCACCATTGTGACAGCTGAGGACAGTCCAACCCCTCATTCTGCATCTTTCTTTTTTAGGATTTGATGTCTATTTGAGGGTTTTGCAGGTCATTGTTTCATTACAAGTTTCCAGTGACTTCGGCGATCATTGTGCGACCTCATAGTGACCAAAGGCGAACAATAACAAATACCTAACAACCATTGAAAGGAGGTTTTATGAGCATTTCCACATACCCAAGCACCCAAAAATAGGCTTAGGGCGCCCGCAAGAGCCTCTGTCCCAGTCCAGCTTATTCTTTTAAATCTGCATTTTTTTGAGCTTCGGTGCGACGGTCAGTGCTTTGTATTTTCCAATTCTTCAGCTCTGTACACCTTAAAGGATTTCCATGAATCAACTAAGTCATTTTACCTCTTCTTTGCACTTAGGGTTTCATATATTTTGGCTTAGTTTGCTTGGGTTAATTTTTGTACTTCATTGTTCTATTTATTTACTACTACAATAGCAATCAGATTAGGCATAAAATTTACATTTAGCTTAATCAGTCATGCATTTCTATAGACTAGAGTAGATATAAGTTTGCTTTAATCTATTGCATTGTCTTATTATACTACACCCCTTGATTTTATCCATCCCTTGATTACTCTTAGTCTGAATCCTAATAAGATACCTATCTTTATTTTAGATATAGGCTTTGGAACCTATAGCTATCCTAGGGTTAGGGTCACTATCCTCTAGAATTACGATACTAGAACTCCTTAAGCACCTTTGTATCTACATCGTGTGTCCGACTTAAATTGGATCCTGAAATTTGAGAACCTATCTAGGAACCTATCTTTTTCCCATCACAAAAAATGTTTTTAGGGAAACTACACTACCAAGAACATCAATCACAGACTAGTAAATGCATACCACATTACACCATAGAAGAATATGACAGTAGTCAATGCTTCAATCATAATAGTGCTCAATACAAGTTGTTCAGTACATAGAGGACTCCATACTTAACCCCCTTCCACTGACGTACATCATTTTGTTTAAATGACAAGAAGACGCAACTAACTTATCAGCTACTTAAAGATGTAAGTGTAAACACTCAAATTTGACAATTTACTCTTTGACACTATTGGTTTTTACGATGCACTCTTCCTAAGACAAACACACTCTTTCTATTCATGCTCAGTACATCCCAAGGTCTAGCTTGGTTATCCCTACGCTCTAATATGTCGAAAACCTTTGAGAATTAAATGCATAAAAACCATGGACAAAGTCAACTTAATAGGATGCAACACTCAGTTCTTATGTTTTTTATCGTTGTGCAAAACCGTACGATTTGGTCGGCTTGTGATATACGGTCTTGGCTGGCTTATACGATTTTGAACCAACATATCCTCCATTGTTGCTTTCAATACCATACTCTTCGTTGGGTCATTTACTCCCTCTGGGTCGGCCTTGTCGTAACATTTTACATCCAAAACCCTATATAAGCAAGTTAACACTGCCTCATTTGATATGGCACTACATTGATACATTCACTTCCAGCACTTACAAAGGCACCCAAGGCTCCCTAAATCTCGCAAAAGCTCATGCACACTCATTAGGGTAACAGCCACAACAGGTCTAAAGCATCCTACCAGGTCAACAAATTAGTCTATCTCATTTGCAAGCACTCAAACATCCTCATTCCAAGTAATTAGCGAGAGCCAAACTCAATTCAAGCATTGTCAAGGAGTTTTCAATTGCCATTTATCACATGCTAGGTAGAGGATGATGTGTGGTTTGAGGCTTCCTTAGTTTGCGTTGCACGGGGGTGCTCACAACCCAATTAACATTTGTTTTGTGGGGTCTCCTGCCCATGGCTAGGATTTGAGACCTCACTCAAAATATTCGAAGGGCTTTGCAACATGAGCTACAATTAGGGTTTGACAACAACAGAAATTTACAGATAGGCAACAACCTCGAGAAGTTACAGAGCCAAATTCTAAGCAGATTCAAAACTGTACAATGTGGTCAAGACCGTACGGATGGCCCTAGCAGAGTTGTATGGTCCTTGCCCCGGGTCATTTTCCAATCACAGTCCCAGAAACGAAACATTGGTTCAGATCTTCCAGTTCCAGCAGTCTGCACACCCAAAACTTCCAGATCCATCTGCAATCAGCTAAGTGTACTCATCCCCTTATGTTTTCAAGTTCATATTTTATGTTATACATTCCAGAGCTTCCTCATCAAACGGGTTTTGATTGATAATGGCTTTGGCCTCAACATATGTCCTAAGTCCCTCTTCACACAAATGGGTGATTCTCCCACTACAACCAAACATATTAATACTATTGTGTGTAGCATTGATAAAATTTCGCAATCCACATTAGGCACTATCACCTTGGATATCCTTGTTGGCCCTAAGTTGTTACCTATACTACTTTTCACATCATTGACAACATTCTTCATTACAATTTACTCTTTGGCAGCCCTAACATTCATGATATAAATGTTGTCCAATCTACTTTCCATCCTTGTGTGAAATTTCTCCACAATGGCTTTGAACATACTGTAGTTGTTGATCCCAAGCCTTTCTAAATTGATATGTCCAACCTACAAATGTCTTATGTCACTCCTCCATTACAATCGATTCCTCTAGATAAATTAGACACATATGTTGGTGAAACTAGCCATCACTTTAATTCCTCTACATCTCCATTTGTTGAGCCACCTGCAGACGCCTTTAATTTGGTGCCTCCTTCATTTTCTACCAATATCCTACAACTAGTGGTTACCCCTAACCTATTGATGATGTTGTTCAACCTAACGCAATAGATTATTCTACTAATAACGACAATGATCCCATTGAACTTGCGGATGATAACTGGCGTAAACTCAATTCCAATCCAATTGATGAAGATGAGTTTATGTTTCATTCTCTCTTTGTCTCCACTAGACCTCGGCACTATCGACTTAAGCCAGTTATATCCAATTCCATTGCTACTAATGATCACACTATCCTTGAAAGTACTAGCACTGATCCACTGCAACATGCAGTCAATACATTACCTACCCTATCATCTGTTAGTTCTATCGCAATCCCAACTTATCTCGATACATAGCAGGAACTCTTACCTACCTTGCTCACTCAAGGTTTCCTTACCTTCTAAGTGCCATCGCTCTACCAAGAAGCTCTCTCACCAACCCCACAGTCTTTTTTGTGACTATCAAAGTGTTTCTAGACATGATATAAATCATTGTCAAGCCTTAATAGACATAGTTAACAATCTCAAGGAACGAGGATATGTCACTATTTCTCATGAACCATTATCACATATCTAGCAATCACCTTCCACCGACATACCTACATCAAGTCTACTACCACGTTTCGACACTTCCACTAGCACCGTATACATTCATGGTCAATATTGGAAGCACGTGCCACTCAATATGAATATGAGCAAAAACGTTTGTACTTGTGAGGCTTTGCATACTTTGGGGTTGACACCATATGACATTACACCTCTTTACACTCCTGCTACTTTCTAAGGTTATATTATGCTCGTGATTGCTTTCGGCCTATGCATTATTGCCACTAAGGTTTGGGTCACTCTCGATCCCCAACCTACAACCTTGGTTTTTGGTCGATCTTGGTTGCAACATATATTTGGCACACTCAATGAACATAAAACTTGTATCACCTTTCCCCTACTCATTAGTATGGCTATTATTCGTAGCAATAGTTTATTTGCTTATCAACCTAATATGACACATTGGGCTCATACAATGAAGGCACATGGCCATCCTTAAACTGACAAGGAGTACATTATGGCACTGCATCACTTCCACCATACTGAATTGTTCATAGACTCTTGCCTTAGGAAGCTTCACTACATGGCTGACCCCAGGCCTACCGGGTTTGAGCCCAAGCACTAATGAACTTCTCGACAATCCTCAATAGCTTTGGTGCTACCCCTACCGGGTGGTGCTTGAAGATTAGAGCTTTAGTGACTGATTATCTAGTGCTTAGAATTGAATTAAAGAGAGTGCCAACAAATCTCAAACACACAACACAAGAATTTTATCCTGGAAACCCCCAATTTGAGGGAAAACCAGTCGGGAAGGGCAACTGCTCTTTCTTCCCACTTGTATTGGCCAATAATCAAATTTTACAGATTACAATAAGTATGAAAAGAAGCAACAATGTAAACCTTCTCTCCAATTACTTGCTTGCTCTATTTTCTTACACCTTGCTCCTACAATTCCACTCCAGCACTGAAGAATCTCTACTCACTTGCTCTCATATAATTAAACAGTGTTCTTGATCTCTCTGGATCTTCAAATGTAAAAATCCCTTGCTCCTTTATGTATTTATAGCCTTCACATGTCCTCCTACGCACTGTAGGATGTGAAATGACGCAGGAAAGGAAGAGACAAAGATAATTGGTTCAAATTCGAACCATTCAAGATCCATTTTATTTTTTGCCACCAAAAGTGACAGGACCGCTGAGTGGTGCAGACCTGGTCATAGGACCGCCACCCTATTTGGGCGGTGTTACAAGGACTGCCACCCAGGTTGGGTGGCGGTTCTGCAACCGTTGCTCTGCACAGAGCGGCGATTCTGTTAAAATGCTGATAGAACCTCCTTTTCCTCATTTTTCTTCACTTTTCCTTCTTGGTGTTGATGGATCTGATGGAATGGTGTGTTTTTCTGGATCCCTATGGATCATACCTCCCCTACTTAGGAGGATTTTGGTCCCACAAAAGCTTAGTGGGGGAGTGGTAGAGGAATCAACTCCCTCTCTTGCTCCTTCGAGTACCATCGGGTTTCCCTTGGTGTCTTCTCTTCTCGTCCAACCTGCCAAGACTCTTGTGGATCTCTGGTTTGCTGCTCCAGTGCTACATCCTCCTCCGAGTTGCCTCGAGTACAATCCTCTTTGGAAGGCAGCTTCTGTATGTTTTCTTTATCACACATAGATGACCCTAGTAGGTGCGAGCTCTTACAACTTGCTACCGAGGGCATCAGCATGAAGTGTGGCAAACTGTCTCTTGAGATGGATTTGTCGGATCCTCTCCATGTGTGTTGTTGCTTTAGTCACCATTGTTCCTTGTATCTCCTCCTCTTCGTGCTGCCCTACTATCAGGTCTAGTGAATCAGTAGGTAGATACGGTGACTACATAGCGGAAGTTTGTATTTGCTCCTTGAATGAGTAGTTCCTGTGGTGGCTTCTTCTGTCAAAAACTGACAAGTGTTATCCAAATTCTCCATCCTTTGGTTAGAAACATTTGTGCTCTCTACTCCATTTTGCTTTTCTTCCAATGAAAGTAAACAAAACTGATGATTTTCCTGAATAAGTCTTTGTGCTTGGTTGGCACTTACCATAGCCTTCTTTGATTTTCTCTGGTGTGCCCGGATGTTGAAAGTGATTATGTCCTTGACCCATCTGTACCAGTTCTCCCTCCTTGTGAATATAGCATCCCTGACATACAAGTAAGGACTTCCGAAGACAACATCAAATGCATCAAGTGGAATGATATCAGCCTCTAATACATCTATGTATTGGGAATTTATCCCAAATCTGAACTTACACTTTCTTGTTACTTGGATTTCTACACCCTTCTTTACCCATCCCAATGGGTATGGACGTGGATGCTCGTAAGTTTCTAGACCAAGCTCTTTTACAACCGTATCAAAAATCAAATTTGACTAAGAACCAGAATCTACTAAAGCGTTTACCTTAGTCTTCTTGATTTGGATTCTGATTTGAAATAGCTTACTCATCTCTTCTTCTTCTTCTTCTCCCCCATACATGTTAGTGGTCGTGCATCCCAGCCTCTCATCTACATCTGAATCATCCTCAATCTCCACCTCTTCTTTTGTTTTCACAGTGGCCATGGATTTCTTGGAATCCTTGGTTCGGTGCTTTGGGTGCAATTCCGGATGCAACTTCCAACATGTGGCGTCAATATGTCCATTTATATCACAATTCTTACAAAAATTTTTAGGATCTTTACAAGTATGCAAAGCATTGGCGACCTGTTTACCTTTCCATTTACCTTTGTAACTTGTTGATCCCTTCTCCTTTTGTTGCTGATTTGTTGACTGGTCTTCCTTTGGCTCTGCTTCTCCTTGCTTCTTCTCATCATCAATATAGTATGCTTGCACACAAGCTTCGTTGAGATCCTTGGGCTTCATGGAGATTACCTTCCTCCAAAGGTGAGTGTGAAGTCCTCCCAAATATTTGGTCAGAATGTCCTCATCCTCCAAGTCCATATTAAGCAACATGGCTTGTCTCCGAAACTCCGTAGTATAGTCATGCACGCTTTGACCTTTGCCCTACCTAAAGTACTGCCATTTAATCATCTAGTCAGTCTTATGGCCAATAGGATAGAAATTATCTCTACGCAACTCTTTAAAACCCTTCCAAGTAATGACAATAGGAAGTTTCTTTTTTTCACAAGTGGCTAGATGGGTTTCCCACCAAACCAGAGCACGGCCTTCCATTTTGAGACATGCAAAGGTGATCCTTTGTGCCTCAGTGACATTATGCACACTAAAATAAACTTCCAACTATTTTAGCCATTTATCCAGTAATTCTGCATCTACTTGTCCTTCAAAATTCTTTATTTCAACTTTTGTTTCGACTTTAAAAGGAGTATGAGAAGATTTTACCTTCTCGCTTACAGTTGTAGCCTCTTCTTCATGCCCTTCCAGATCTTCCTCATCGTGGCTCCCTCCGATACTAAATTTTTTGGCTAGTGCTCGAACCACTGAGTCCATGGAATCTTGCTTAACTGAAGTCATCTTTTGCATATCTGAAAGCTCTTGTTGTTTTCTATGCAACCTATCCATCATGGTCTCTAGCATCTCGACTCTACAGACCAAGTTCTCTTCCTCCATTTGAGCTTGAATTCTCTGTTTCCACTTCTTCATAGAAATATTTAGTTCGCAAGGTAAAAATTCTTCACCTTTGGACCTTGTCACTATCATACAAATCACAAGAAAGAATCGAATACCAAAGTCCTGGATATATAATCAGCTCTGATACCAAAATGATTGTATAAACTTCTACTTTGGAAATTCACAAAATCACAATAATTTACCGTTTTACTTTCTCTTTGGAAAATGACAGATTTTCTTGAAGATTAGAGCTTTAGTGACTAATTATCTAGTGCTTAGGATATAATTGTAGAGAAATGCTAAAAAAATTCAAACACACAACACAAGAATTTTATCCTAGAAACCCCCAATTTGAGGGAAAACCAGTCGGGAAGGGCAACTGCTCTTTCTTCCCACTTGTATTGGCCAATAATCAAATTTTACAGATTACAATAAGTATGAAAAGAAGCAACAATGTAAACCTTCTCTCCAATTACTTGTTTGCTCTATTTTCTTACACCTTGCTCCTACAATTCCACTCCAACACTGAAGAATCTTTGCTCACTTGCTCTCATATAATTAATACTTTGTTTCTTGATCTCTCTGGATCTTTGAATGCTCCAAATCCCTTGCTCCTTCATGTATTTATAGCCTTCCCATGTCCTCCCATGCATTGGAGGATGTTAAGGGACACCGGGGAAGAGACAAAGACAATTGGTTCAAATTGGAACCGTTCGATCTCCATTTTATTTTTCCACCAAAAGTGACCAGGACCACACAAGAATGCCACCCTATCTGGGTGGCTTACAGGACTGCCACCCAGGTTGGGCGGTTCTGCAACCACCTCCAAGTTGGGTGACTTCTGCAACAGAGCAGAGCGGTTCTGTTAAAATGCTGATAGAACCTCCTTTTCCTAATTTTTCTTCACTTTTCCTTCTTGGTGCTGATGGATCTCATGGAATGGTGTGTTTTTTTGAATGACTTTGATACACAGTCTTCTTCCCTTGTAGGATGCTTTGGTATCTCTCTCTTCCGTGTTGGGTTGCATGCACCTAACACTCCAACTTCTCCTCGGCACAATTGGGGACTGATCTCCCTCAATCCTTCAGCAAGTTTAGAATCCAAATCTCCAAGTGCAAGCAACGAACAGGAACTTCTCCCTCTGCAAAGCAAACAAGTGTATTCCTTTCATGTTTTGCATCTCTTTCATTTTATGCAAATCCAAATTTTACATATTACATTTTATAATTGAGTTTAAAGTTCAATTCTTTGCTATGGGCATTGACTACACTCTATGTTGCAGGTTTCATCATGGAACATGCCAACACCAACACAATGGAACTATGCAAAACAAACTCCGAACGAAGACAAAGTGTGTCTACACACTCAAGTATCTTTTCCTTTAAACATGTAATTTTCACTTCATACTTAGAGAAGCAAATGGAGACACTCAAATTTGGCAGTTTACTCTTTGAAACTATAGGTTTTGACAATGCACTCTTGCTAAGACAAACACACCCTTTCTGTCCCCGCTTAGCACATCCCAAGGTCTCTTGTCTAGCTTCTTTATCCTTACACTCTGATATGTTGTCAACCTTTAAGCATTAAAGCATTAAAACCATGTATAAAGTCAACTTAACAGGATGAAACGCTCAGTTCTTATGTTTTTCATCCTTGTACAAAACCGTCCGGTTTGGTCAGCTTGTGATATATGTTCATAGCCAACTTGTATGGTTTTGAACCGACATATCCTCCATCTTTGCTTTCAATTCCATATTCTTTGTTGGGTCATTTACTCCCTCTGGGTCGGTCTTGTCATAACATTTTACATTCGGAACCCTATATAAGTT
This sequence comes from Taxus chinensis, assembly GCA_019776745.2. Lineage (NCBI taxonomy): Eukaryota > Viridiplantae > Streptophyta > Pinopsida > Cupressales > Taxaceae > Taxus > Taxus chinensis. The sequence goes on along the minus strand of CM034151.1, from coordinate 722,099 downwards.
AACACTACCTCATTTAAGAACCTTGAAATCATATGGCACTGCATTGATACACTCGCTTCCAACTCTTACAAAAGGCACCCAAGGCTCCCTAAATCTCGCAAAAGCTCCTGCACACTCATTAAGGCAGCAACCACAATAGGTCTGAAGCATCTTACCAGGTCAATAAATTAGTCTCTCTCATTTGCAAGCACTCAAACATCCTCATACCAAGTAATTGGCAAGAGCCAAACTCAATTCAAGCATTGTCAAGGAGTTCTTAGTTGCCAAATCTAGTTGCATTCATTCAGATATCACATGCTAGGTGGAGAACGAAATGCAGTTTGAGGCCTCTTTAGAGTAGTGTCAATGTCAGCAGTGCACGGGAGTGCCCACAACCCAACTAACGTTTGTTTTGCAGGGTCTCTCACCCATGGCTAGGGTTTGAGAACTCACTTAGCATATTCAGAGGGCTTCACAACATGAGTGACAATCAGGGTTTGACAGCAACAAACATTTCCAAATAGGCGACAACCTCATAAAGTGAAGAGTCGGATTTTGAGCAAGTTCAAAACCGTACAGTATGGTAAAGACCATATGGACGGTCCGTGTAGAGTTGTATGGTCCTGCCCCAGGTCATTCTCCAATCACAGTCCCAGAAACAAAACATCATTAGGTTCAGATCGTCCAATTCCAGCAGTCTACACACCCAAAACTTCCCAAATCTATCTACATTCAGCTAAGTGCACTCATCCCCTTATGTTTTCAAGTTCATATCTTATATCATACATTAGTTGCAAGAATTAATGTGTTGTTCCTATATTACATAATTAACGTTGGAATTTAATTAATCAGAACAACCTTTTGTAGCTCCCCTTTACATTATTTAGTGTATTTAATTCACTAATCTAGATTCCATATCTAATAAGGGTGTAAATAGTAGTTATGTTGATAACCAAGACAATACTAATATGACAGTCTACAAGCGAATTGGACATCCACACAACTCTACACTCCATGCAACCCCACGAAGTTTTGTGCATCCCACACAATACTAAACCAAACATTGTGCAACTCAAAGTCCAAAACGCGCGACATTCATACAACTCAACATTTGCACAACACAACATTTGTGTACTTCAGTGTCCACACAACTGAATATTTGCACAGCTCAACAAACAACATGGCTCTCTTCACTCCTAATGAGGTCAATCCCGATAGAACTTAACAGGTTCCCATTGCGGGATAATAGGGCATCGCCTCCATGGGATGTGGGGCAATGAGCCACATGCCGAGTTTTGATCATCAAATTCGGGATCATTTAGCACAACCATTAGAAGAAGAAAAATCAAACATGGAAGCTCAACTATTTGAACTTCCATAACGGTTATTTAAGCCTTCACAACTTTGTAATATTATGAAGATAAACAACCATATATCTCACTCAAGAGTATGTCATAATTAAACTTTTTGTTTTGGTTCTATTATTTTCTCTATTACGAATTTAACACATCTAGATCCTCATTTAGAGTGTTGTTCCTTAAATACCTTTTGGGATTTGGATGAACTAGAACACCTATCATTATATCTCAAGTTATCTAAGTTCCTAAAAAATATAAATTTGTCAGTATATTCTTTGTTCTTAGGACCAGGTTAGCTCATATTTTATCGAGACTATTTCAAATGAACCTTTTGATCGAGGCTTGCGAAGATTATTGACAATGGAGGAAGTAATAAACTGGACTTCTTTACTATAATTGATTTGTGGTTTTCACAATGGCTTACAACCTAATAAAGTTATAGAAATCTTAGAGTAATCTAAGGTAAAAACCATGTAGAAGATGCATTATTAGATGTAGATCTCATGTGTTGTCCTCGGTTTTAGGAATCTTAGAGTGAACTAGGCAAAATCCATGTAGAGGATGTTTTATTATGTAGACCTCCTAATGTATATAATCTTACAAATATACTTCATTAAATAGAAACAAGTTCAATACCATGCAACTTGTGGAAAGCTAACACGACTAGATCCTCATTTAGAGTATTGTTCGTTGAATACCTCCTAGGATTCAGATCAACTAGAACACCTATCATAATATATAAAGTCAACTAAGTTCCTAGTAAAAGTAAATTTGTTGGTTTATACTTTGTTATTAGGACAAGGTTAGCTCGTACTTTATCAGGACTATTACAGCTGAACCTTCTGATCGGAGCTTGCAAAGATTCTTCGACAACAGAGAAAGTATGTAAACTGGACTTGTTTCCCCTAATTGATCTCGGGTTTTCAATCAGGCTTACAGCCTGAGAAAAGTTTTAGGCAGCTTAGTGTGATATAAGGTAAAAATCATGTGGACGATGCTTTAGAAGATTTGTATTTGTTGGACCACGATTGTCGTTAGACCAAAACCCATAGGTGTTAGTCTCAACTACAATCACCAGAGTTAGGATCTACGAGAGGCAATTAGTCCATGTCACAAAACTCGCGGAGAGCGCTGCACACACATGCCAGCAATCTCCCCCTCAGCATTACCCGAGTGAGTTTCGAACTCGAGACCTGTCGCTCTGATACCATTTGTTGGACCACGATTGCCGTTAGACCAAAACCCATAGGTGTTAGTCTCCGCTACATTCGCCAGAGTTAGGATCTACAAGAGGCGGTTAGTCCATGTCACGAAACTCGCGGGGAGCGCTGCACACACATGCCAGCAGTATCTTGAGTGTTGTCCTTGTTTTTAGGAATCTTGCAGTGAACTAAGGCAAAACCCATGTAGAGGATGCTATATTACATGTAGACCTCCAAATGTATATAATCGTGCAAACATGCTTCCTGAGATGGAAGCAACAAATTTGTAGAAACCCTTGTTTCCCCCTGATTCTGATTCTGACTGGTATTTGCAGCAGAAATGAGAAAACCCTTGATCTGGTACAGCAGCAATGAATAACCTGGTATTTGCAGCAGAAATGAGAAAACCCTTGATCTGGTACAGCAGCAATGAATAACCTGGTATTTGCAGCAGAAATGAGAAAACCCTTGATCTGGTACAGCAACAAATAATAAATAAGAGTACGGCTATTCTCTAGATCTCCAGATCTTATGGAAGTTGGCGCCTTGATGTAAGAAACCTCTCTAGACAACTTGCTATCCAAAACCCTGTAATTTTGACTCAATGTGAAGCTCTGTAATTTCTTCTGGATGAAGAAATCCCTCTGCCTGGCAATAAATCGGATGATATTTCACACCCTCTGAATTGCACTCACTGGAGATGGCTCGTTCCCCAATGTTTCGAGACTGAAACCCTAGGCTCCTGTGCTCTGCTCAGACTTGATCAATTTTTTTATTCCCAAATAATAATAATTTTCTTCTTCCCAAGCAAATGGCTTATACTCATGAAAAGTGCGAATTCCTCAATAATAGGAAATCATTAAAAAATAATTCGAACTTTTAATTTTAATCTTTCAATAGTCTCCAGCCAAATTTTAATAATAAAATATATTCATCAAGAATGGCCCCTTTCTGATGATGGGCGACCCCTTCACTGAAATCACTTAAGTTATAATAAAATATTATAACTTTATATTATAATGCTCCCACCATTAATATTTAATTAAATCAATTAAATATTAATATCTCTCTCGATATATACCCGATGCACAAACCGTCTGAAGCTGACGAACACTGAAGTGATTCTGCACGTGATCAATCCATACTGCTAAAAATAGCAGGGGTCCCTCGCTGAGTGCTGAATACTGCTAAAAATAGCAATGCAGGCTAAAAGTGTCCGAACGAGCCCGAACAAAAGCCAACTGATCAAATACTGCCAACTGAAACTGAGCCAAACTCCAACATGACCCCCTATCCAACCTATCAGCCTACGACGATCGCATAATAGGCTAATCCTGTGCTCTGAGAGATGTCAACTAGAAGGGGACATGACAAAATTCATAAATATGCAACTCGTGGAAACTGAATGATGCCTTAATTTTCTCTGTCCCCCAACCTAGAAAACAATGTTCAAGCTATAGAACTTACAAAGTTAAGACGTCTGACACATATATTCTTGGTTCTGAATGAAACAAAAGTTTCAAGAATAATGTAGTGCCAAAGTTTAGAACTTAAAAGAGCCATCCTAACCATTAGATATTCAATGATCTTACCAGCTACACTCCATATTAATAGAAGCATGCATGAGGATTCTTCTGCAGAGGTCATTAATATTCTCTCTGAAAATATCTTAGCTAAAGGGAATCAAAAATTCATTTTGTGTTACTGTTGCTACTGTATACAGATCTTTTATTCTTTTTGGGTCTTTCGTCGGTTTTCTAATACTTTCTAATTACCATGCAAGTTGACAATTCTAGATAGCTAAAAATTGTTAAGTTGAAGGACTACAGCTGAAATCCAATCAGATATCCTTTAGATATAAGTTTGTATTAGAAAAACATATATGCAATATAAAATTCCCTCAAAAAATGTTTGTTTATGAAGAAACTTAACTGAAGAATTCATCTTAAATTGCAGCAATAAACACACATTGACAATATGATCCAAACATCATTCCAAACTAGCTATAATTGGAAAATTTTAAATGCTATAATAACCAAATAGATCTTCTTAGATATGTTGATAACACTGATTATGCCAACAACATGAAAAACTAATCGACATGATTGTATGCCAAAATTTCAAACAATACCTTTCAAATAGCCATAGGTTTCAACAAGCATGTAATATAACTTTCAAATGCAAAGATTCCCAAAAGCCAAAGGTTAACAATGTTTCTCTTCAACAGTGGTGAACGGAAGAAAAGAAACAAAGAGCTTTATTATCAGTGTTCACAATTTGTCATGCAACAGCCAAACCACATAGCATTAATCAATTAAAAAACTCCATAACGACTTAGGCACAGTAGGCCTGACAGCCAATAATAGATATTAAGTTGATGGTGTCCATGTTATGTCTTACAAAAAAACATGTAGCGTGATTTTCCAGAGCAAGATGTTTAGAAAAAGAAAGACGAAAAAACTCAAACCTTATAGTCCTGAACAACCATAGGATCAAAGCAGCGAAATATGAAAGGAAGCATTTTGCTTATCAAATCGGTGTTAACAGTTGTCACAGCACCCAAGGTCTCCATTATCACTGCAACACAAAACGAAACTGAAGTTCTGGAGTATGGTTGATTTTTGACAACAGGCATACTCTGTATCCACACAACATTGAACATCATACAACTATTAGACATTGATCTAAAGTATGACATACATTCACTGCTCAATGAAGCGTGAAACCAAAAATCATCATGCAAAATCTGCCAATTTTATTCTATCAAATCTGACCTGATTGAATAAAATACATATGAATATATCTCGCAATTTTCTCTAAGACTAAAGCAAATGATAAAACTTACATATTCACATATAGCCTCCAAAATTGCGATTTCACGAGTGCATTGTTGAACCAGGACTGTTCTTGGTGGAGGCGCACCTGATTCTTTTACTCCTCCTAGGAAATTCCATTTAGTCTTTCTGAAGGAAACGTACGACATAAATAAAAACATATCAATTATAAATGTAATGTTAGAGAATTATTTGCACAAACAACAGAAGACAGTTTACTAGGATATATGTACAATGAAATTGAATAAGGATCTTACTTCAAGTTCATGAGTTGTAAAATTCGCACAAATAAACTTGTCTCGTGGTAGGGAAGAGCACATAGTATCACATCGTCCACATTGTATGCACATATCCTGAAAACCAAAGCAGAGCCAAAAACACCCCAAGTAAAAATTTTATAAAATAAAAACCTAGTCTTAAAAGCATTGTTAAAAACTTAAAACATACAATTATTTCAGGTTTCATGCTGAAACCTTAAATTTACTGCCCATTAAGAAACTAAATTTTGGCTATGCCCGTAAAAAAAAAGAAGATTTACTGTTCACATGGCAATACATATCTTCCCAAAGGTAGCTTTTCAGGCCATTGAATAGCAGGGTCGTATAAATCAGAATATGATCGCTAATATTCAAAAAAAGGTAGCAGAAAATTCTCGAACAACTAAAGACTTGGAATGGCTTCTAAAGATAGGGTTTAGGGTTGATTCACAGATCTAGCTCCTCCGAAATACAGAAAACAGCTGCATTCCAGCAGCCTTGTCCAGCCCTAGAATCAAGCTCGATAAACAAAACCTTGAAGGCATAATAGAGATTAGCAATCACTTTCAAAATTAGAACATGGGTGAAGATTTGGATTTGAGACACTCATAGAGACCCCCTTGTTATTACACTAAGAAGGGACCCCTCTGTTTAGGATACATGCATTTAACATTTTTTATATTAGTGGTTATGATTTAGTAATCGCAATGACTTGATTTGGAATCTCATGAGATCTAAGTAACAACACTCTAGATGAGGATCTAGATGGGTTATATGTGTATGTGGAAGTGACATTAAATGAGATGGAGATTATAGAAAGTAAGGGAAATGAAACATTAAGTTATGTTAATTTATGTACGTGACATACTCTTGAGAATGATTTATGGTTGTCTACTTATATATTGTCTGTTTGCTTGGGATATACATGTCGTACTCTCGATGGAAATGTGTGCCTACATGACATGCTCCCATGAGAGATGTATGTTTGTTTATCCTCTATTATTTAGTCATTATCTAGTGTTACTAACCTATAATATACTATAATGTTGTGAATATATTGATCAATACCATAAAGCCCAAGACCTTGTCTAGGGTGTAATCCTGAACTAGAGATATTTGCAAGGATTGTAAAAGTGTGTATGAGTTATTAATGTAATGAGCCAAACACACAAATATGTAGTGGAATTCTTACTTACAAGTAATGAAAATCATATTCATTAATAAAGAAAAAGGGAATAAGTACAAACGTGTATAATTTCATAATAAGGATTAGAGAGCGAGCTTTTATGACCTATAAGGGAATGTTTCCTAGTTGATTCATCTAGGCCGGTTTGAAATACAAAATAATGCAAGAATTATAAGGTGCATGCATGTAAGTATTCCTTTTATTTGGTTTGTCTCTCAAAGATGTCAACCCATGGCTAGTTATATATCTTACATATTTATACAGAAATATAATAACAATGGTTACAAATGAATCTAATATAAAGGGAAACCATTACAAGTCATTTCATCTTACAATTGTGTGATGATTGAACTTCACATGGATGTGCATGCCAATTGATATTTTTTCTCTAATAGTTATGAAATGATATTCCTTATTCTATCATAAAACTAGAAAGTGTCACTTGGCAATCCATTCATAAATCAAGAGACTCCATGTGACGAGTATGGTGAAAAGTATGTATAGTACTATGAGCAAGCACAAAGACATCGTATGGTTCATGCATGTGTAGTTTTTGTGCAAGACTATGAGTAAACACGAAATTGGCACAAGATTTGTGTGTCCACATTATGAGGGGTTTCACGCAAGAGTTGACTATAAGTGATAGGTATGCAAACTATGCTAGTGTAAAGAGGAAAAGTTTGTGCACTTGCATCGTTACGCGTATATCACTTACCCTTGCAGTAGTACCCAATAAGTATATGTGTAGCTGTAAAAATTACACTTAAAGTTGTTGAAGTTTATACCACTTAGCTTTATTAGCATGTTCTGTGTCCTTGACCACTCTAAAAAAATTGTGTACCTCAACAAGTGCATATTTATGTCACTTCAATAATCAAATCCTTATATACCAGGCACAAGTGTTTGAGATCCATAATAGAAGTTTGTTGTGTCACTACTAGCTCAAGAAATAGAGGAAAGTAAGGCTTAAGAAGTTTCACATCACACATTGGGTACATGTCCAAGTAAGGGAGAGATAAAATTATAAAGATGTTCTCACCATTTGTATGGAAAGTGGTGTAAATATATGTAATATCCAAATTTTGGTCAAACACTACTTGGAATTTATTATAACATTACCTTGGTTACATATTTATTGGCTAAAATAAAATCTGTGTGTTCTCTTTCACACCCCAAGTTCATTAGGTTTCACCTATTCTCTAGTTTAACACTTCAGGAAACATTACACATTCTATAAAAAATGTATATATAGACTACCTCGTGCTTCATAAATGATTCTAGCTTCAACCCCGATAGATTTGTAGTCCTAGGACATGTTCAATGGTAGAACTTGTCCATAGGATAAGAAACGTGTCCCTTATACTTAAAATGGACATCTTTTTAAATGCATGCAAGTTAGCTTTGACTGACTTGGTGTTACTTCTGGTCAGCTGAGTGTGAAATCATTTGAATGGTTAGCTATATAAACACATATAACTTAACTTGTCAGGGGCATCTAGGGATGCCATATTAATTACAACCCCTAAGAATGCCATTAAGCAAAGCATTGAAACACCTCTTTTTAGTGTATTTAATTTTTGTACGCTATTATATGATTTAAGATGTACTTCTAATATTATTTGTAATTTAATATGTGGATAGTTTTCTCATTAGTACATACTTATCCACACATATTAATAAAGAAGAGTATCAATCAAGTTATTGACTTGATTGAATTCCACTATTAATAGTCTTTTCTAAGAATTGTTTTGTAAGCAACTACTCTCTAAACCCTAATTTTAACCTCTTGTTTTTCATTTACAAGTGTTTACACCTTTTTTAGTTAATAGATTCTATGAATTCACTAAAAGATGATGTAAGGTTTGTTACAGGGGGTTATTATGATTAATTAACTTCCTAATCACATAATATCATAACAACACATTAATACTTACAATTATTGATAATGATATGTTATAAGCTAAAAAACACAAAGAGAGAGATGCCCTTAGCTATACACGATGAAATAGGAGATATATGGGTGTATAGACTAGATAAACTAGGAGTATTGGACCTGAAAATGATTTGTTATAGAAATTGTATCTAGAAAATGCCATGATATGGAGTTGTACAACTTTCCCAATAATGTTTATACAATTTGATTAAGAAAATATAGAAAATATAAATGCTAAAATATTAATCATGTAACAACACGTATATAAACAATTAAAGTACAAATTTGACCTAAGCAAGTAAGCTAGAAAATATGAAAACCTTTATTACAAATGGTGGGACAAAATACTTAGTTGATTCACAAATAATCCTAAACTATGCCGAGTTGAAGAACCGATGAATAGGAGGGAAGTGTCACACTCGAGCTCAAAAAATTATGCGACTAGAGAATCTTCCTGGACTGGGGCACCTAGACAGGTTCAAGGGTGCCTATGGCGCTATAGACCTCCTCTGGGCGCTTGTGACTGCTTAGAACTTCAAAAAACCAAATTCGTAGGGTCACGAGATGTTCACTAGATGTCACCTTTAATCATTTGTATGTCGTTGTACTTTTTTGTTGTTCGCTTGAAACATACAAGAAGAAAGAGCACTTGTAAAACCCCAAAAAACATCAAATCTTAAAAAGAAAAAGATGCATATGGGCAGTCATACTGACCCCGGCAGTCACTTGACTGAGTGAACTTACAATTCGGGTGTTGCACTATATTTCAGACTCCATGTAGTTTTGTGTGTGTGTGTGTGTGAAGAATCATTCCCTGGGTGGCTCTTGTGTTATATGCACTTGACTAACAAGCAATAACTAGATGTAAAAGATGTAGATAAATGTTTGCGTGAATAAATGAACTTCCCCTCCTATGCATGTATGTTGAAATAACAGTTCCTTTTCCCTTGTGTGGGGCTAGATGGATGCTCAAATGCTCTTAGATGCAACCTTAAGTGGTGATAGATAATGCTCAGTGCCTGGTTCTTTATTATGGTCACATATTTTTGTATTTATATGATTCCCTTGTTTGAATTTCGTAATTAACCCCTAAAAGGCCGACCCATAAGAAATAAAGATTCCCAACAGCTATGAAGGACCCAAAAGAGGCGAGCAAGATACAAAGAGGTCCGGGGTGCCCAGAGGGGATGGGGGCGCCTGGCGTTGGCGTCTTGGTTTGGCACTAGTTTCCAGACTCAGAGAAACTGAAGTATCAAAGGTCTAACTGGGCAGTAAGGTGTGTAAGACCAAGTAGGAAACCAAAAACAAATAAAAGAGGCCAAAGATAGTGGTCAATTAGTAATTTTATTACTTAAGAATCATATGAATAGTGGTATGCGACTAGGATAGAAATGTACCCAAAGTGTGATTTAATGTCTACATATTTTTGGATCTTTTGTACAATGTAATGTCCCTTTCTAGGGCTAAAACTAAAAAACAAGGAAATAACACAAACCTGAAACTGATTTAAATTTGATTTTAGACTAACAAACTGAAAATTTAGATCAATACCTTTCAATAGTCTGATTTTTGGAACAACAACTTATAAATAACAAGATTTCACTCAAATATCACCCTAAAACTCATCCATAATATTTATAAACCTTTTAGAATCATTTTAGGACAATTTTCACCATGAAAACCAATCTCAAACATGGCTGGCAATTAATTTATCAATAGTAGAAGTACAACTAAGAGAAATAATCAAAATGGAGGTTTTCAAACCCCAACAATGGCCAAATATGAATGATTTTAACCTTATAAACGACTTCAAGTTTGAATATCAAATAATAAATGAGTTTTGTACTATAGAAGGCACTTAAAATGAATCCAAACCTAGTCGCTCCCTAGAGAGAGACTCCAAACCATGCAAAAGTTCTTAATAGGTCTTATTTTCGATGCTTTAGATATAGACCAACAAGAGGGTCTTCAAAATTTTCCTTCACACTACCAAATTTAGAGAGTTTTCATTCTCCAATATGCCAAAAGGAAGCTTTTCTTCCTCCTTGGATGCCACACCATGGATTTTTTCCCTTAGTGGGGTTGGAAATAGAGTAATCAGCCATAGATTCTAAATTGATAATTATATATGCCAAAAATTTATGTGCAAATGAGCCTATGAGACTCTTCTAATACCCTTTGGTTAGCGTGAAGAGTCATAAGAGTGTATAGATACAAAATCTATACACTTGGGTACATTTTTAGGTCCTAAAGCATATTAATGTATACATGATTCGTAAACAATAAAACTAGTAGTTGACAACCCCTTTTGGCCCTTTAATTACTTTACCTCTTGCACTTTACTGGCTTTACACATCTTACAACAATGTTGACACTTGAATGTTTTATCTTTTAATGCCCTCAAACGCTAGCGCCCAGTTAGGACAGAAGCACCCAAGCACTCTTGTCCCTCCTAGGCGTTCTTATCCCTCTCTGTATTCTTCTTACTCTTTTGGGTCCTTTTCGCTTCTTGGGATGTTTTAACACTTTGGGTTGGCCATTTAGTTGTAAATTACAAAATTCAAACAAGGAAATCATATATATACTTAGTTACTTCTTTCAAGAAAGAGATCAATCACTATAAGCATTATCCATTACCACCTAAGCTTGCACAAAGGCACAAGAGAATTAAAAATCACACATCTAACACATCCATACAAGGGACAAGGTTTGCATTGGTCTGCATACACTGCATAGAAGGGGAGTTCATTCTATTCCATCACACACATTTTGCATACTCGGGACAAATCCAGATCTAGCCCAATATCATCTGATTCAATAAAATTTGTTTATTTTATGAAAAATTGAAAGCAATGATTGGTACAGTGATATATAATGAAATATAAATGCTAGGAAATTTATTTGATATGATGATGAAAGCAAGTGCAAAAGATAGGGAACTTACATTGATTTTGCTTATACCAATGTATTTCTAGACTGGACAAACTACTGGAACAGAAACTCAGACCGTCACAATCCATGCTTAGAAAAATGGTAGAAGGTATTGGAAATGTCTAGACACGGGCACCTGGGTAGGAGCAGAGGGCGCCTGTAGGTGCCCTAGACATCTGGGGGGCGTTGGAGTCTATAGAAAAGGTTAGAATATGATTTCGACATTGTCATTAGGGTTTTACACTTGTTCTCCAATGAGTGCATATATGTAGCACTTTGACTGCCAAAGTACTTGTAAATCTGCAATACAAAAACCTCCTACAAAACCCTAAAAAAGACATCAAATCCTAAAAAAGAAAGATGCAAAATGAGGGGTCAGAATATCCTTAACTTTCAACTAGTGAACTTACAACTGAGCATTGCACTACATCTCAGACCCAATGTAGTTCTATGTGATTGTGTGTGCAATAGTGCTCCTAGGTTTCCCTTGTGCCGATGACGCCAAGATAGCTAGTAGTAGCTAGATAAAATGCAAATGTGTGGGATGGAAAAATGAACTTCCCCTTCTTATGGTATGTGTATGCCTAAATGCCTTCCCTTTGATATGTAGATAGATAACCCTTGATTAAAAATCACTCGCCATTATAATGGTATGTATGTTGTGTTTATATAGGGATCTCTTGCTTGAATTTTGACACTAATGACCCGACATGTCGACTAGTACCTTGGGATATGAGTGGGAAAACTGAAAATACCGACCTCAAATATCAAAAATAAGATCAAAAATAAAGAGGACACGGGCGCCCAGGATGGACAAGAGCACCTAGGCGCTAGTGTCTAGTCTTGGGCATTGGTGTTCAGAGACAACTAATGACAAATGTGCAAAGACTAAGAGACAAGGATCCCTGTGACCTGACCAGAATTGGGTGTATGAGTGACAATTGTGAATGATAAAATCAATAGAAACCAACAACACAAGTGGATGGACTAGGAAGTGTATCATTAGTGAATACTTTTCTTACTCAAGATCCATATATAAAACAACATACTTGGTGATCTAGTAAATAATAGTAAGTGCATGATTTTGTGTCTACATTTTCCCCCCTTTATGTTATCTAAATAAAATTCAAGTAGTGTAAAGTAAGGAACATACATAAAAGAATTCTAGAGAAGCCATGTTGCAAAAGTACGCTTAGAAATAAGAACATTTAGTGTGGCAAACTATGGCTCGACATGTCAATCTATGTGGCATAAAGAGAGACGGTAAACCGTTATGAGGAGCACTGGTGAGATTAATGATTTCTATTTTGAGTGATTGAAGATTTTGATTTTGTCTTTGATGGAGATGTTTTGGGGTAGGGATTAATCAATTCCCAACCCGATTTTGTGTGTGTGAAAAACTGAGGATTTGGGCATTCTTCCACCAGAGGAAGAGTGTAGGGAGAGAGGTCTAGTTTTACCCTCCAAGTTTAACTATGTCCTCAAAAGGTCTAGCCAGTACAGATGGACAAAGACCAAATTTTGTTCATTTTGCTACATTCTAATTTCATTTTGATCAAGTGAGAATAACCCATATAGGAGCAGTATAGGAAAGGCAATGACATCTCATTGTCCCCACTCCAAGGGTGTCGTGGTATGTATGAGATGGCTTCCATGTTAGGTCATCTAGAAGCAATAGAAAATATATAGATAACTTCCCATGTTAGGTCATTTGGGAAAGTGGTGATATAACTCCCAAGTTAGGTCACCTGGGAGGAAAAATATGTTGTGTTTATGTGGATTGATTGATGTGATTCTAATAGTATAAGATTTGTGTTTAAGATTTGAATGTATTTGATTGATTACTCATGGAGATATTTTATGCTTGTTGCCCCCAAATTAGGTCATTAGAAGGAATTGTTAGAATGTGGTGTGAAATGTCGCATGATGTAGGAGAATTTTTTTGATGATGACAAATTAGAAATGTGGAATGATCGCATAACAGTGTGAGGGGAATTATAGGATGACCATGATTGTATGCCCCCCTTTTGTTGAAATGGAGAGTGATGATGAGAAGGAATATTGAGCTGAAGGTAAATGTGATTGTGAAATTGTGATTGAAGCGTTAGATAGTAGATTTTGTAAAATTTTGTGTATACTGAGTTGAAGTTGTGTTGAATATGAATATAGTCTTTGTGGAATGTTTATGATATGATAGTAAGCATATTTTTGAAGAGAATGACATAAACAAGACAAGAATCAGAATAGTGATGCTCAAGATACAATTAAAATTGTGTAATGTGTATTAGTTAGGAGAATGGGTACAAATAAAAAGGTAGGTAATTACTATAAATAGTAAATAGGAAAAAAGTGAATAAGTACTTCATTTGATCAATGTTGAGTGTGATTTCGAGCTCTAGGTGTGTGAAGATGCCACAAGTGAGAGCACCGTGATTGAGTCAATTCAATATGGTAGCGGTTGTTATGGCATCACGTACAACAATTGAGCTGGTGAGTGTGATTTATTTCAAAAAATGTGTTGAAATTAGTTGTTTTCATGAAATTTTGCAAAAAAATTATTTTTGAGTTTCTAGGCATTTTGGACCTAAGCAAAAGTGGCAAAGGCATTAATGACATTCGGGGTGTCAACCTAGATATGGGCACTAGTGACTTGCTCTTGGCAACCGCGTCCTGCTCCTGGGCGCTGACAACCCAGAAGGCCTATTCTTAGCTCAGAATGCTATGAATGTGAAAATTGATGGTTGTTAATGGTTTTGTTATATGTTTTGATGTATATCTGAAGTTTTCATATTGTGTTTGTTGTTTTCTTGTGTTGTGCAGAGAGATATTCATTCACAAAAGTTTTGCGGTGGTCGTCATTGAGCACATTCTAGGGATTATGTTTTTTAGATGATGTGCTAGACCATTCCGGATTGCGAAACATAGTGAGGATGGGGGATGTGCCCCATAATATGTTGATGATCACCGCATTGTGTGAGAGATGGTGTGTAGATACTTGCACATTTTGGTTTCCTACCGAAGAGATGATCGTGACTTTGGAGGATGTATATCACATATTGTGATTCCATATTATTGATAGGTAGGTTCAAGTGATGGATGTGGATGATACACAAGGACAGATGAGGGGCACTAGGTGGTACTTTACATGGAATCGAGTTCACATTGAGGTCCATATCATTTTGAATGTTATACTAAGGTCAAGGGTTTTGTGATTGCTTAAATTCATTATTGTTGTGATTGTTTCTTTCATTGCAGTAGAGGGTGACAGTATACGTATATTGTATAAGATGCATGATATTTGTCATCGTATAGAGGATGACACTAAATATGCTATTTGGGCATGATGTGTATTAGCCCATTTGTACATGGACCTATACAGGTTCACATAGGAGGAGCATGGGGTGGACTAGGAGCCACCACTTTGTTACATGTGTGGGCTTACGAGCATATTGCAATATTGAGGCCACTTAGTGGGCCTTGCGCTGAGTGGGTGAGGCCAAATATATTTACTGTGAGATGGGTAGGTGTGCAGAGTAAGAGGATGGATATTGATACATATAGATAAATGTTGGATTGTATGGGTCCATGTGCCATTATCTGGAGGCCTTGTCGAGACTATAAAGGATGGCCAAAGGATGTAGTGGAGCTTCAATGTATACAACATACTATGTGGTTGGAGGACATATTTCTTAGGGTGGTGGAGCTATTTCAGGGAGAGCATGTATCACGACATTTTGGCATGGCTCAGGATGTGCCCCAAGAGCCCTATATATGGGTGAGAGCCACGAGGGCACTGAGGAGGGCTGGAGCGAGACCAGGGCCCACAAGGGTGCAGTTAGTACCTCCTGGTCCAGAAGATTCCAATGTGTCCATAGAGCCCATATAGGTGGATGACATGGGGTGTATAGAGGCGTATAGTGCATGGTGGGAAGCACATTGATGGGTGCTACTATATCTAGTTGTTGATGTGGTGGGAGCACCTCCAGTAGGAGGAGCAGAGGGACAAACACGTACCCCATGGTGATGAGGTGGATGCGGTGAGAGCAGAGCATGAGTATATGTGTATTGATAGTTGTAGATTATAACTTACTTATTTGATTGTATCTTATGTGTGAACTGATGTGATATTTTAGATTGTTGCAGGGGATGCTTACTGGTCATTAATTGTTGACTCTTTGATCCACACATTGACATGGAATTTTCCCACCGATGTGCTCATTAGAGGTGGGATGCTAGAGCAGTTGGATGTCATTGAATGCGAGCATGCTCATTTGTTTGATCTAGTGGTGATAGCAGAGGATACTTGTACCATGTTATTGAGTGAGAGGGATGAGGCATGAGAGGAGATGCAATGAGCTAGTGAGGCTATGGGTGGAGGTCCCCTAGCACATGATGTATTTATGAGCTTCGTGGAGCTATAAGGTTATTTTACAAAGCATCCGATCGAGTTGACTTTATTACGCAAGTAGGTAGAGAGGTATAAAGGCCTTGACTAGTGGCATAGATTGAGCAGTGAAGCTTCTAGTTCTAGATCCCCTACAATTATAGATAGTGATAGTGATTATGAGATATGATGTATGTGTGTGTACGGGGTTTCCCCCCAGCGATTATAATATGTAACCATGATGTTTTGATGAAATGTAGAAATGGATCATTGTCATCATTGTATTGTGTTGATGTAATATGCGTTGAGCATTATTTTTATGTGTTGATTTCATTTGCATTGCGTAGTTATTAATGGTGACTAATGGATAGCGATGTTTAATTTGGTCATAGATGGATGAGTGATGAGATAGTGTGTGTGATGATAGATAGTGTATGAAATATATATAATGTGATTACTCCATGTGATAGATGAATGATGCAAAAGTGTATTGTATGTATGAATAGAGATGTGATGAATGGTAAAGTATGTATAAAATGAATGATGTAAGAGAGTATGTGAATGAGATGATCGTAAAAGTGTACTTAATCGCATGTTAGTATGATGAAGAGAGGGGGAAGAATAATGATGCCCCCATTGTGTGAATGATGAGGTTCATTTATATAAGATCCCTCAACAGTCAAGAATGAACCATAAAGCAAGAGTGCATCATCGGGAAGTGGTTTGATAATGTACGCTAGATAGATCAATTGATTAAGTGTGTTGCGTAAAGGTAGAGCAAGGTTCTCATTATAACATATCCCTCGACACTCATGTAAGAAAAATGAGAACACAAGTGCGTCATCAGGGGGTAAGGTGAGAAAAATCACCTACAAAATACCAAGAGAGCATGGAGTAGTGGAAGCATGTGGAATGGAAGCAACATGAGTGTATAAACCAAATTGAATGCCTGATGAAATGGTGTCAATGATGGGAGATGCAGCAGTGGCAAGCAAAAACTCTGACGGCTTAGGCAACCAATGTGTAGTAGAATCACTGTGTAGCAAATAAGATGGTGTAACGATGGATGAATGAGATGGAGGTCATGCATGAATAATGACCTGCGGTGATGGAAAAGTAGTGACATTAGGAGCAGGTGCAAGAGATAAGTGCATTGGAGAAAAAACATGCTTACCTGGAATTGGAGACATAGACTGCTTGTGAGAGCGAGATCCAAAGGCAATGACACCCTTGTCTTCTAATTGTTGTAATCTATCAAAAAGGGAACAATGGTCATTCTAGAGATGGCCATTGATGGGATGATAATTACAATAAGGTTGATCACGTTGGCATTGCAAGTGATGAGGTGGATGATGTTGATTAAAAGCAAAGCGTGGAACACATCATGAGGCCTAGCATCATGAGAAAAGTGTAACAAATCCCATGGAGAAGATAGAGAATTTTTAGGCAGAGATCGACACGGTAGAGGAGATGAAGGATGCATATGTAATGGAGAAGGTTGAATTTACTTGCAGGGCAGAGGAGATGGAGACCATAGAGGACTCTCAATAGATGGAAGTGGAGAAAAACTAGATGATGCAATAGTAATAGACATAGGAGGATCCATAACATGTGTAATAATGAGATCATGTTCTAAATTGATGACCTTATAGCATAATAGTGTGAATGATTCACATGTGTCATATTGCAAGCATTATTTTAAAGTAGGAATCAAGCCACGACAAAATATGAATTACTTTTCTAAATCAATGGGCTAAAGACTAACTGATGCATGTAAGCATTGAAACACAAAATGTAATCAATGATAGGTTTTGTCTTTCTTTGATGTAAGCCACGTAAGTGTTCATGTGTGACTCTAGGGCCATTATTAAGTATAAAGCAACAAAGGAAGACCTCTTCCATCTCACAATAGGTACTAATAGATCTAAAAGGTAGATGTGTGTACCATTGGAGAGCATCATCAGTAAGACTATGATGAAAAGCTTTAAGCAATAATCGATCATTGGAGTAAGAATTCATAGCTAGACGATAATGCTTGAGATGCAAATATGGATTACCAGTACCATCAAAGTATGAAAATGTAGGCATAATGAAATCCTTTGGGAATGTTGAATTGTGAATATTTTTTGGAATATGATTTCCCTGTAAAGAATTGTTATCAATAAAAGCATAATAGGCCTTGCTTTTAAGAGTGAGAGATTGTACCTGAAATTGTAATTGAACAACAACATGCATGAGTGATAAGATATCATGTGAAGGAATGGTAGAAGATGTAAATGATGTGTTGAGTGGTTGAAGCTTGCCTTTATAATTCATCATAGGGATTTTTGAGGAAGGAGTGGAGGATTCTGATGCTATAGGAATACTAGAGGTAACTGCGGAAGAAACACTATATGATGAAGAGCATGGAATGTCAATAGAAGCACTAGGAATAACATCATAAGCGTTGTTAGGGGATGAAGCAATAGATGGAGATGAATCAACATGCATGTTACTAGACATGATCTCAGAAGAAGAAGAATTCACATTCAACGATATGTAGAGAAGTAGATTCGTGACTAGTATGTGTATCATCAATATCAGATAAAGACTCGGATGCAAGGATTTCATCAATCATATCATCAATATATAATGAAGTAGGAGAAACACTAGTATGAGATGTATCTGTAGAATCACTAGAAACATTTTCAGAAATGCAAGGAGTATGAGATGCAAGTATACAATCATCCTGACTAGTATTAGAAACAACATCATCCACATGTACATTTTCATCAAGTTTTTTATTTGTATTATCATAATCAATACCAAGCAGATAATCAATAATAACCTCATCTAGAATTTCAGCAGAAATAGAAGGAGGAGGCATATTGCTTACGAAATAGCAAGTACATCTAGAAAAACTTGTTGGATTAAAAACAATGCTAATGGTAGAATGATCAAAGCTAGTAGGAACATTGCATTCATGAGCTAAAAATTGTCTTTGAGTATCATCTAAAAGAATGGTAGTGCGATAGAGAGTGTGAAGTTCAATTATAGTTGTTTCATCATAAATAGGGTTAACACTCTCTTGAGGCATAACTTGCTTGAGAGGAGAAGATATCTACTCTTAGCCATTAGGTTTTTAGTGAATCCCAGGGCAAGGAACTATAAGCTATAGGTTCACCAAAATGATTCAATAAAATCTATTTATTTTATTAAAATTTAAAAACAATGATTGCTACAATGATATATAATGAAATACATATGCTAGGAAATTTATTTGATCTAATTATGAAAGAAAATGTAAAAGATAGGGCACATACCTTGATTTCACTTATCCTGACGTATTTATGGACTGGAAAAACTACCAGAACAGAAACTCAAACTGTTGCGATCCCGCTCAGAAAAATGTAGGGGTGTTGGAAATGCCTGGGCATAAACGCCTGGATAGGAGCAAGGGTGTTTTTGGGTGCCCTAGACCTTTGGTGGGCGTCATAGTCTACGAAAAAGCTCGGGATTTGGTTCCAAAACCATCGCGAGGGTTTCACACTTGTTCACATTTTATTGTTTGTGTGTTGCACTCTGATTGCCGGAGTACATATAAATATGCATATTGGCGAGAAAAATTGTTGGGGATAAATTGGTGGATTTCTTACCAACGCTCTGGGAATCTAAGTCCCTCTACTTAACTGATGCAGCTATCGTATATGCATGCATGAGTAAAAAGTGAGTTTTATCCTTGCCGCCTTTCGATCGGGGATCCAACAAGGGCACTCCACTGACCCTGCAGAAAAAGCTTACAACTATCTATAAGAGAATAATTTGCTAGAGAGTGGGAAAGGGAGTGAGAATATTAAGCAAGAGAAACTAGTGCTGCAAGTAGAAAATCAGAGACTTGCATACAATAGTTAGAAATCACATCACATGCACTAAAACTTAGAAGAAAACAAATCTGCATTACAACAACAAGACCAAATAACATTTAATGAGAACAAAGTATCACTAAATTCCTTAGTAAAAAAAGGCTAAAATTCCTTCTTCTTGTATTGATGCTCAAGCATAAATTGTACATAACATAAGAATGTAAGACATTTTAGAGTAAGGAAAATGGAAGAAATTTGTTATCTCTTTGTTCTCTTCACAAGGATATCTCTCTCATGAATTCACAAAAAAACAACTCTAAAATCTAAGAAGTCTAAGAAGGAGCTCAAATGAGGAGCTTACTAAAATTTATAGAAGAGAAGGCAACTCTTCATCTTCTCGGAGACTTTTCAATTACCATATTCAGAATTTAGATTGTTCATATTCCAATTAAAATATTTAAGTCCCTTTTATAAAAACAAGGCGACTTAAAGTTTACATTATGTTTCTAAAGTCACTTAAAGATATATCAAAAGTGCAAACCCCAACGCAAAATTATAACATTGAAGAGAGAGAGAGTTGGGTGAGAATAAAAGAGAGAGAAAGAGGAGGAAGAAGAAGGAAGAAGAAGGAAGGAGGAGGAAGAAACATTATACAGAAGAATGAGCCGCTGCGGTGGATTTAATCTTGCTCCCTGACTGATTTCCATCTCATGCTGTTGAGAAGATATTTGTCCCTCCAAATTTCTTACTGAAACGAGCTACCGTAGGTTCCACTTTGTTAGCATGCGAAATACAAATACTGTTCAGGGTCTCTGTCCATCCATGAGACACACTGTTAATATATGTGTACTTACCGAACCATGATGGATGTTTCTTTGCGATAAGTGCAATAGCAGCCCAAATCTCTGAGAGGAATTCTAGGGTGTCCTTAGTGAAGGACAATGGGTTGCTTGCTCTTTGCTTGACATGTTCTTGAATGGACCAATTAGATGATCAACAGTTGTGTCTTCCCCTATTGCAGGTACTCAAAGTTTTTGAATTTGACGATTTATACTATCCTGCAACTTGTACACTTGTCCCTCTTTTTCCTCTAGTTCAACGATGGCCCGATTGACTACTTCAAATCTGATTTCCAAATACCTCGCCCATACATGTGACAAGTCTTCTAAAATAGTTTCAAAAATCTTCATGTTGATCAACTCCCAATGACAAGTGTTGCTCATTTCATTCAATGTTAGACCCATAGGATCCCATTAGTCACTTTCTTTCTCCAAGTCTTCTTTGAGTTTTTACCTCCTGTTTGATTTCGCACACATATAGGCGATGATTTTGAATACCTCTTAGATCATTAACTTCCTATTTTATGAAATTTAATCGATCCTTCATTATTCGCTCGCCCTTGCATTGTGAACTCGTGCTTCCTCTTGATAGATTTTGGATTGAAGTTGTTGATGGGTTTAACTTCTTCAATGGGGATGGTCGTGGCATTTGGTTCAACTAGATGTTGCACGTAGGATGATAGAGTTCACACCTATTCCTTTAGTTCATCAATCTTCTTCTTATATTCCTTATTCCTTGCCACCATTCGAGAAGAAGATTGTTGATACATGTGTAAATCCCCTTCATGAGTTGTCGGTCTCGATTGGATCGTGCTCATCTCATAGTCGACCGATGTCATCTCATTCACTGGATTGATCACCTTTGTCTGGGATACCTTGATGTATTGATTACCTGTTTCCCCACTATAGAACCTCGAGGCCATGTGGGTGAACTTCTTTTTCTTTTCTTTAGCCAGTGGGACAATTGCTGATAGGTCAGGGGCTGCCACATGTTGAACAATGTGGGTGTCAGGGGTAATTCTTTCCTATATCCATAGGAACATCTCATCGGACTTAGGATCCATGACAGGTGCATCAAACATTCCCTGTTCTAGAAGAGAAGGCACATCTTGAATGGGATAGACATTGGTGTTAAAAATAGGTGAGGCCTCTTGTGGTGGTTCAAAGACTGAGTCTTGAACTACAAGTTCTTCCTCTGTTTGTACTTTTGTCACTAGATGTTCTTCTTGCATTGTTGCAAATGAGCTTTCTTCCATCCTAGCTCTCTTTGGTGACCTCCTGTGAGAAGAATTATCCAATTCTATCGATCTTGGTTTGAACTTGCTCCAGAAAGCGTTGAACTCTAGGCAACTTCCACTACCCTTGATGATGATTGGTGAGAAGTTTATTTTTGACCTATGGGCATACCTCGTGATTGGATGATCATGGTTATCTTCTTCTGAAACCAATTCCCCATTCTTCTCACTACCTTCTCAGTCTCCTCCTTTATATCACCTAATTCACAAACATACCAGTTGACTTGAGGCAATGGAGACATTTTGACTGCCGTGTACTCAGGATCATACATCTTTGTCTTATCATCCTATAAGATATCTTCATACCAAGAGAACTTTAATTTCTTCATCTCATTGAATATCATCCTCATATGGTCCTTTTCATGCACTTCAAATTCATCAGCACAATTGGCCCAGTGATCCTTGACTTGTGGCTCGTGTTGTAAGTTTGGGACAGAGAGAGTTGGGATCATCTTGGATGTCAAAATTAGGCATGGTAATGTAGGAATGCAAATTCAAATGAGTGAAGGTGGCCTCCAGATGAGATGCATCATTGCATCTCTTACATGTGAATACTCTGAAAGAGATACGAAATGAGATCAACTTCTTCTTCCTACTCTTGAGCCTATTGTTCACCTGAATGATCTGCCTGTAGATCTCGAATAGTATGATTTGGTCGCTAAGGTACTTGGGCAACCTTAGTAGAGCTTGGTCAAAGCCGACAACTAGCAGGTATGAGAAGGCTGAGAATTGGATGAAATAAGAGCCATACTTCTTGATCAGGGACGTCGCTTGTGATGACATCCTATCCTCTAAATCACCTTCTAAGCTTCAAACCACATACATTGTGAATGAATTGTTCACACGAGAAAAGTGCCTATGGATTTCCTCCATTACCAATTGTGGAAGTTTCTCGTGTGTAGGCACCTTGGCAGCAATGTTTTGCGTGAGAGCCAATCCTTTGAAAGATCTTGAGCTAGCGAGCAGTTAGACCAAGTAAGAAGTCATGCGAAACTTCTTCATCATGGGTACTTGGAGCAATTGTAGATGGAGATTTCCATTGATGATCTACCCCCAGCCAATTCTCTGCTTTCCTTCTGTCACCATCAAGATGAAAAGGCCCATCCAATCTTGGAAGTTTCTTGTGTTTGCCTCACCCATATTTTTTTTTAGAAGAGTGATGGCATATGAATATCCCTCGTGAAACTCACACCTTGGAAGGTTCTTGGGCATCCTTGAGGCCTTTCTCCCTATCTTTAACCATGAACAAAGTACAACCCCTTACACATATTCATTCATCATTTCCCAGTCGTGCAAGGCCCTGTCCTTTGAGATGCTGACCATACTAGGAGATGTCAGGATTTGTAGAGAGAGTGAGATGGTTATAGGACTAATGATCACCATTTTTGTACCATTTTTGGCTCAGATCATTTATGTTTCGGGCTCATAGTGGTGAGAGCAAGCCAAGACCAACTCAAAGTTTTGCATAGACATGGGGTGCCCTGTAGCTGCGAACAATCCACTTGTGAATATTCGATCCTCAATCTTCCCTCATTCTTTGGCTATCATGCGAGCCCTTAGGTCATCTAGGTCCATGTATGAGAAATCATTATCTTCTATCTCATACTCACAAGTGAAAGGTTGTGCCAGTTTCTGTCCTGTCCACTTATGCTTCATGATTTCCTTAGAAAAAGCAACTTACTATTTTTAGTAAGTATGAAAAATCAGCTTCCTGGAACCTCAACTAGATGTTGCTACTCATATTTCCTTTTCTCCATGCGTTTATCTCACCTTCTGGATCAAGTTTCTATTTTTGGCAGTGCTTGTGGGACCACTTACTATTTTTAGTAAATGTCAAATTTGGACCAAGATTCCCGTTTTGATGAATTCTCAACTACAATACATCCTCTGTGTTTAGCGTCTCCTTTGCAAGTTCTTTTGTTGATGACTTTCCCAAAATAGCAGTCCTCTATGCAGAAGACATGCTATTTTTAGAAAGTGTTCTTTCTAGAGGTTGGGTTAATGCAAAACGAAGTTATCCCATATGGGTTTTTCCTGATTACGACCCTATGAAATTTTGTGTTTACCCAATCAATACTTTAGGAGATTTTAAAATTTTAAATTTTTGACCTAGTAGTGCTTTTAAACACAACAGCCATTGATGGACCTAAAAATTGCAGGTCTGGTTTTCTCCTCCATTCATGATGAAATTTATGTTTTTTATATGGGTTTTTTATTCTTATCTCATAGGTGAAATTTCTCCTCGATCTGGTTGTCGGTTTGATGAGAAACTGAGTTTTTTTCTCCATTGTGCAAAGAAATGGATTTCTTTGCTACAAATGTTCTGTTTCGTGGAAGGAGGGTTTAAAGGAGTGGTTTTGATTGTCTTCGAGAGTGAAGAACTCAACAATAGATGATTCTTTGTTCCATGTAGAGGTTTGCAAGATCTCTTCAAATTTCTATTTCACAGCCATAAAGGATTTCTTTGTTTCTTCAGCTTCGTTCGTTGTTCTTCTTCTTGGTTTGATCAATATTTCTTCCATGACCTACAAATTATCATGGTGTAGAGGATTTCATTGCTGTGACGGATATGGTTCAAGCTTCAATAATAGTGTTGGGTTGTGTTGGCGAGAAAATTTGTCTTGTGGACAAATTGGTGGAGTTCAAGCCAACGCTATGGGAATCTAAGTCCCTCTACTTGAACGGTGAACGGTGCAGCTTCCATATGTGCATGCGTGAAAAAGTGGATTTCAATGGTGGCCTTTCGACCAGAGATCCAATAGGGGCACTCCACTGACCCTGTGGCAAAGCTAGCAATTTCTCACTAGAGAAGAACTTTGTCTGAGAAGGGGAAAGGGAGTGAGAATGGAGGTAGGAGAAATTAATGTTGTGAGTAGAATATCAGATGCCCACACACATTAATTATAAATTTCATTTACATGCATTTATAATTAGAAGAAAACCAAACAAATCCGCAGGAAAAGCTACAAGACCGAATGAAACTCATTGGTCGCAAAGTACCAATCAATTCCTCAATCAAAGAGGCAATAATTCCTTCTTTTTATTATTGAAGCTCAAGGAGAGTTTGTACATAGCTTGAGGATGGAAGAAATTCGATGAAGAAGAGAAAATAGAAGAAGAATGGCATTTTTCTATCTTTTCCAACTACATATCACTATGGTATTTTCAAAAATCAATCGTCAGCCTTTGGAATGACGTCGAGAAGCCATTATATCCTTTGCCAAAATGGTTACAATCTTTACAAATCCTCGACGCCTTTTCAAATTCCTTTGTTGTGAAGAAAACACTCATGGTGGGTTAAAAACAAGATCTTGCAAAGCAACCGTTACATTCGATTTGCCAGTTTAAATATAGACCATTTGATTTGCTCCTATATCTTTGAAATCAGGCCGTCCACGTGGCAGGAAGGGATTGGAGTGGTTATGGGGGAAGCCCTTTGCATTTTGTGATTTTTTAGAGATTTGGCAATTTGGAACAAATTGGCCCACACCCTCGCTTTGACTTTTTAACTTAGACACGTGGCTGCTTCTGATTGGAAATGGGGTCATGGCCCTTTTCTCAACATTTTAACCTTTTTTGGAAAAAGGCTCAAAAACAAAATTTCCTCTGTCAGCCTGCTGCTCCAATTTGAACCAGGACACATGGCACCTTCTGATTGGAGACGGGGTCATGGTCCTTTTCTAAACATTTTAACCTTTTTGGGAAAAAAGGCTAAAAACCTCAAAGTTCCTCCGCCATGGCCTGCTCTCCCACTTTGAATTTTTCAATGGCGGGCTTCAGCTTTGACTTTTTCCTTGCAGGCTTTAGCTTTGAATTTTTCCTTGGATCAGGGCAGCTGATCATTTTTTAACTTTTCACCTTTTTTAAAAAGAGGCTCAAAAACTTAGTTTCCTCCGTTGACCCGCTCTTCTGCTTTGACTTTTCAATAGCAGGCCCGAGACCTTGGCGAAGCCGTGAAGCATTCTAGAACTTTTACTTCACTTTTGGAAATTTGGTTAAATTTCCAAAAGTTCCCTGATGGCCCACTCATCCACTTTTGAATTTTTCAGCCGATCCGGATTTTTGGGTCCCAAGTGTCCCAATTGAACTTGTGCAGTTTGGGACAAAAATTTCCGCTTTTTTCACAATCGGCAATTTCAGATTTTCAGGTCCTAAGTGTCCCTCGTGAACTTGTACAACTTGAGACAAAAACTTCTGTTGTTTCCACAATCAGCAATTTTGGCCTTTATCCCAAGTGTCCCTTGTGAACTTGTGCAGCATGGCAAAAACTTCTGCTTTTTAACAATGAACTGAAATCGGCAACTTCAAACTTTTCGGGGCCGCAAGGGCTATTTTTGCCAAAAGTGACAAAAGTGTTAAGTTCACCAAAAAACCTGTTCCTCCCCATCCAATAGGATCTGACCATGTACCTACATTCATTGGGGCCAAAATTTGACGGGGAAAAGACACCTCGTCATCCCGACTGTGGAAAAAATACACAGAGGAAGAGAACTTCATCATTTTGAGTCCAATTTTTGAATTTCCTTCGTGAATCAGAGGCATGGAGGAAAAACAATGATTTGATGACCCCGGCCATAGAACAAGCGAACAATTTTGATCAAAAAATGAGATTGTAAAGAGGATATTTCGTGCACAGACCGGGAGATGGAGGATTTCTAAAAAAGTAAAATAGAGGTTTAAACAGCTTCAGGGCATGACTATTGCTAAATTCTTGAATCTCTAAATTGGCTTGAACACCAACAATGGACATGAGCTCAAAAAATTTGAATTTAACTATGAAAACAAAGAGCAATTTTTTAGGAGACAACAGCTGGCTCTAGCTTGGGGACATGGCGTGAACTGGGCATGGCTAGGGCATGACATGAGGATCCAGAATCTCAAGTTTCAAAACATATTACGTTGACCAGTGCCTTATCCATTGGGCCTTGCAGAGTCATGTACAATTCTAAGAAAGAATGGAAGAAGGAGGAAACACACAAGCCAAACCACACACAACAAAAACCAAACAAAACTAAACCAAAACCACACAACAGAAAAGGGAAAAACACACCTACAAAATCACCTATGGTACAAGGTGGGGGACAACCCACTTTCACTGATGATACAGTTTCAAGTATTTCCCACTTCGAGGCAATTCCAATGGTGTTCCATCCAAGTATGAGAGGAGAAAAACATTCTCACCACAAGCTCCATGAATTTGGAATGGGCCCATCCACAATGAATCAAACTTTCCATGGCTTCCCTTTGGTTCTTTTCTCTTTCCCCAAAGCAGGACAAAATCTCCAACCTTGAATTCTCTTTCCATTGCCTTCTTGTCAAAGATCTTCTTCACTTTCAATTGGTGTTCCTTAATTCTATCCACCACTTGGCATCTACTTTCTTCCAGCTTCTCCAGGAAGAGGATCCTCTTGTCAATGGAGTCTTTGTATTGACCATCTTCTATTTCTTGCAGCAACTTGAGAGCTGACATCTCAATTGTGAGGGGAATCTCTGCCTCAACTCCATACAACATTTGGAAAGGTGACATACCTATTTCCTTCTTAGGAGTGATCCTATCAGCCCACAATGCATCATATAACTTCTTGTGCCAGTTCCTTTGATTCTCATCTACCAGCTTGCGAACAATGGTCACAATGTTCTTATTTCTTGACTCAGCTTGCCCATTTCCCTATGGGTAGTAGTCAGAAGAGTGAGATAGGGAGATTCCAAAGCCATAACAAAACTCTGTGAGCTCCTTTTAAGAGAAATAGGTGGCATTATCTACAACAATTTTCTGTGGTATTCCAAAACGAACAATGATATTCTCCTTGATGAAGTTGCAGACTATTTCAGAGTTGGCTTGCTTGGTTGGGATGGCTTCCACCCATTTAGTGAAGTAATCAGTTGCAGTGAGTACATAAGTATGCCCTGCACTAGAATGAGGATTCAAAACACCAATAAAATCTAGCCCCCATTGCTGAAATGGTTCTTCAATCACCACAGGCTTGAGTGGCAGTGTAACTAGTTGTGGCTTTGGAAATGGCTTTCTTCATCTCCTCAAATATTTGCAATGGCTTTCCTTCCTGACTCCAAAAATTGCACTTCTTTAGATTTAGAGAAACTGCTTGAGGCTTCATCATGAAAGTTATGCTTAGTCAGCTTTCCTTTACACTTTGCAATGAATGACTCCCTTCTTATCCAAATGGCTAGTGCTTGATATGATCTCTCTCAGGATCAATCTCCATCTTTGAAAAAAACTTGCCTTCTGTGACTCCAAAGATCAAGGATAAGAAATGCCATGTTTCAACCTTGCAAGGACTTGCTTTCACTGATATGATCTTTTGAAAAAACCGTGAGGTCCATTGCTCTTCAAATCTTTGAAGAAAGTGGCTCCAACATTGATCAAGCCAAAAGGCATTCTGTTTGTAGGCAAAAATGCCCCAAGGTGTTGTGAAGGTTGTTTTGTTGCAATCCTCTTTGACACCTCGATTTGGTTGTACCTTGAGAATCCATCAAGCAAAGAGAGCATTTCAGATCCAGTGACTACTTGTAAAATATGATCCATGATTGGAAGAGGGTAGTTGTCCTTGAGAGATGCCTGATTCAGATTTTGAAAGTCTACACAAATTCTTATTTCCCCATTCTTCTTCCTTACTGGCACAATGTTAGCCACCCATGTTGAATGGTGGATGGGGAAGATGATTCTAGCATTGAGCATCTTTTTCACCTCTTCTTTGATAACATTGATAATATTTGGATTGTAGGGCCTTTGTTTTTTCCTGAAGGGCTTCTCTCCTTGCTTCAAAGGAATGGAGTGATGCATTTCCTTTGGCTGAAAAGATTTGAGTTCATCATAGGAATAGGCCAGGACATCTGAGTAATTTTTTAGCAGAGCAACAAACTTTCTCTTCTCTTCTGGTGAGAAACATTTACCAATGTTAACCATCCTTGGATTCTCTGAAGTGCCAATGTTTTCTTGATCAAAATCAGATGGACACCAAGAAGACTATTTTTCTTTCTCTTGGATGAACCTTTCATGCTTGTCAAAGAGGTCTTCCAAAGAAACTAGGCCTTTGGGGATTTTGTTTCCTTTCAGTTTGATTACTCCCTCTTCATCAATTCCCTCAATTCCTTCCTTCTCTTCTTTGGGGATTGATTCACAGTGTGGGTTTTCACTTCCTTCAAAGAAAATATTATTGAAGTTATCCCTTTGTTCTAAGAAGGCTAGGATCTGATTATCATCATTGAAGACCTGCCAGTGATTTGCATTGTCTGGTACATTGGGTCTGAACACCATCTCAATGGTCACTTTATCCTTGCCAAAAGAAGGATGAGGTGTCACTAAGGAAGCTGACACTACTAGAGAATCAACCTTTTCATTCTTCTCCCTAGGGATAGCTTCAATGGAGAATGCATCAAAGGATTCAATGCAGTCCCACACTCTGTTTCTATAGTGCCTGAGTCTGGGATTTTTCACCTGATATTGTTGGCAGACCTGCTTTACCACAACTTCTGCATCACCTTTGCATCTCAACTTCTTTATTCCCATGTCCTCTGCTGTTCAATCATGTCTAAGAGAAATGCTTCATACTCTGTAGTACTATTTGTATTATCAAATTGCAGCTTGTAGGAAAAATAATATACCTCATTGAAGGGAGAGTATAATACTACACGAGCTCCTGAACTTGCTCTAGAATGACTGCCAACAAACTCCGTTTTCCAAATATGATCTTCTTCTTCCTCCATGAGAAGTGGCAAGTTCTCTTCCTTTTGTGATGTAAGGAAGTAGTTTCCTAGCCCACAATCTTGAAAGAGGATGTTAGCTCTTGGATCATCAGATTTCCTTACTGTGAATTTCATTTTCCTGACTGGAAACAACTTCTTCATTTCTCCTTTCACTGGGATAGTTGCAGATGACCAATCCATTTTTATTTCTCCACCTAGATCTCTGCAAAAACTTCTACTCAACAGCATACCAAAAGATGTTGGGATGTCTGCCACCAAGATGGTCAGGAGTATCTTCTTGTCAGGGTAATTAGCTAGTGCAACCTGAGCATCCTTAATCCTTCCTACCAATGGAACTTGTTTGGATTCCATTGAGTAGCATGTGCCATTTACCTGGGTCAAAGTGAGGCCAAAGCATTTGAAACTTTTGTTGGCATCACATTATCTGAGGCTCCAGAATCTATAATGTAATTGTTCAACTGGAAACCTTTGATGAGAAGTGACAGGTAAAAAGGCTCAACTCTGTTGGTGGTGGAGGCACTGAGGGCTAACATGTTTTGAGAAGGTGGTATGGATGGTGTGGGTAATAGGCCTTTAGAGATTGGGCTTGAAGAAAAAGTTACTACCACGAACTGCCTTGATGAATCTGTCAAATTGGGTAGGATGTGTTTGTAGGTATTCAATCTCAGAGAGCTGAACTTTGGTTTTGCTTGCATGCTCCACAAAGTCAAATGGAGTTATGGTAGATGAGGAAGAGGTTCCAACAGTGGGAGAGGATTTAAATGACAAGGGTTTTGTTACTTTTGGTGTTGGGTTCTCCTTTTCAAATGTAGCAATTGGCTTGGAAGGAGGTGAGGGTGTAGCCTTTGATTGAAATTTAGATGTTCTTGCAGAACCAACATTTAGAAGAGAATTACTCTTAACAACTTTTGAGTTGGGAGAAGAATCAGATAACTTACTTGGCACAGCAGTGTGATCCTTGACAACTGGTGAATCTGATTTCTCTCTAGCTGATTCCATGGAAGGTGGTAATGGTGATCCCCTGCTGATGATCTTGTTTAGTGGAGGCTTTGAAGAGAGCTATCTTCTTTGTTCTTCCTACTCTCAGTTGCAACTGCTGAGGCTGAAACACCATTCTTGGATTGTGCACGAGTGAAAACAACACATGAAAAACTTGGAGCTTCTTCATCACCTTCCTCCTCATCATCAATGTATTCAATCAGGCCATTGTGCATGCCAACCTCTTCAATTTCAAGATAGTTTTCATAGTCATCCATGCTTTCTTCTTCAGTTTCCTCAATGTTTGTTCCTTCTTCTGATTCCCTAGTGTCACAGATGGCATTGACTGGTGGTGCTTCAAGAGCAAGCCTACAAGGAGGTGGAGCAATTCTTGGTCTATCAGGAGGATTTGGTCTCCTTGGAGCATTCCTCATTGTGATTTGTGACAGCTGCTTCTTCAAAGCAACTAGGTCATTTGCCATTTTTTGGAACATTGGATTAGTGGTGACTGAATTTGAACTCTGACCTTTTTGCTTCCCATTTGGTCCTTTCACTTTTCCAAAAAGAATTAGATCATCATCAGTCTCAATTACAAAGTCTTGAGCTTCCCTCAATGTTCTTGGTTGGGCTCTTCTGAGGAAGAAACCAACTTCTGATGGCAAAGCACTGATGAAGAACCTTTTCAAGTTGTTTTCAGAGGGTACCACATCTTCTGGGATCCTTCTTGTCAACCTATCATACCTTGCTACAAAATCTCTCATTGATTCAGAGGTCTCCTTCTTCATCTGAACCAATTGGACCAGCAGATCCTGACAATCTTTTGTGCTCTTGAACCTATGTTCAAATGCACTTCTTATATCTTCCCAGCATGTGACAGATCTTGGGGGCAACATGTAGAACCATTCAGCAGCTTTTTCTTGGAGTGACTCCACAAAGAGCCTAACTGAAACATCTTCATCTTCAACTCCCAACACTCCACAAGTAGTGATGAATGCTGCTACATGTTCTTCGGGGAGCTGAGAACCATCCCCTTTGAATTTTGGGAAGTTCTTTCTTGAGCCTCTTGGGAGCTCATGAAGTGGTTGTGGAAGAGCAAGTGGACCAGTATTTCTTCCCCATGGTACATTAGGCCTGCGTACTTCATGCTCATGATCACCCATTCTATTCTGTTTCTATCCTCCAGTCTTGCTAAGGCTTTCTTCTTCAAGTTGTTGCTCTTTCTTCTGCTTCAATTTGGAGTCTTTCTATTTCTTCAAGTTGAGCCCTTATCTCCTCTTCAACTCTTGCCTCTCTTTCAAGCTCTTCAAATGTGGGATCAATTTGTCCTCCTTGCCTCAGTTGCCGGGTGTATCTTCTATCAGCCAGCTTGAAAGTTTATGCTCTTCTCTGGGGTGCTGGAATTTGTCTCTGCCTTTCCAATTCGATAGCACGTTCCTCTTCCAGGTCCAGAATCCTTATGGCAATGAAGTATTGATTGACACTTTGTCTATTATGCCAAATAGCTTCTCTCAGATCAGAAGCAATGTCTTCTTGGATGTGAAAGAGTAAATCAGGTCTCTCAACAGGAGGATTTCCCAGAATAGCCATGATTTACATCCATGTAGTTTGTGTGATTATTCAATCTCCAGAAACTTTTCTTCTAGAATCTTTTTTTTGTATTTTATGACCCTGAGGTCATTTTTAGGTGCAGATGCTACAAAATCTGCCCCACAGTGGGTGCCAAAAACTGTTGGCGAGAAAATTTGTCTTGTGGAAAAATTGGTGGGTTTCAAGCCAATGCTATGGGAATCTAAGTCCCTCTACTTGAACGGTGCAGCTTCCGTATGTGCATGCATGAAAAAGTGGATTTCAATGGTGGCCTTTCGACCAGAGATCCAACAGGGGCACTCCACTGACCCTATGGCAAAGCTAGCAATTTCTCACTAGAGAAGAAACTTTGTCTTGAGAAGGGGAAAGGGAGTGAGAATGGAGGTAGGAGAAACTAATGTTGTGAGTAGAATATCAGATGCCCACACACATTAATTAGAAATTTCATTTACATGCATTTATAGTTAGAAGAAAAACAAATCCGCAGGAGAAGCTACAAGACCGAATGAAACTCATTGGTCGCAAAGTACCAATCAATTCCTCAATCAAAGAGGTAAAAATTCCTTCTTTTATTATTAAAGCTCAAGCAGAGTTTGTACATAGCTTGAGAATGGAAGAAATTCGAGGAAGAAGAGAAAATAGAAGAAGAATGGCATTTTCTGTCTTTTCCAGGTACAGAGCACTCTGGTCTTTTTGAAATCAATCGCCAGCCCTTGGAATGGCTCGAGAAGCCATTATATTCTTCACAAGAAACCATTACAACTTCACAAATCCTCAACGCCTTTTCAAATTCCTCTGTTGTGAAGAAAACGCTCATGGCGGGTTAAAAACCAGATCTTGCAAAGCAACCGTTACATTTGATTTTCCAGTTTAAATATAGACCATTTGATTTGCTCCTCTAACTCTGAAATTGGGTCGTCCACGTGGTAGGAAGGGATTGGAGTAGTTACGGGGGAAGCCATTTACATTTTGTGATTTTTTGGAGATTTGGCAATTTGGAATAAATTGGCCCGCAACCCCCACTTTGACTTTTCAACTTAGACACATGGCACATTCTAGTTGGAGACGAGATCGCGGCTCTTTTCTAAATATTTTAACCTTTTTTGGAAAAAGGCTCAAAAACTCAATTTCCTCCACCGGCCCGCTCACTCCCGCTCTGATTTTTCAACTCTTGACACGTGGCACCTTCTGGTTGGAAATGGGGTTGCATTCTCAACATTTTAACCTTTTTGGAAAAAGGCTCAAAAACTCAAAGTTCCTCCATCGGCCCGCTCTCCCGCTTTGAATTTTCAATGGCGGGCTTCACCTGAGACCTTGGTGGAGCCATGGAGCATTCTAGAACTTTGACTTCACTTTTGGGAATTTGGTTAAATTTCCAAAAGTGCCCCTTTTTTACATGGCTCACTCAAATCCCCTTTGAATTTTCCCAACAACGGGCTCCACCTTTGAATTTTCAACATGGGCTTCACCTTTGAATTCCCTACCACATGGTGATCTGGGTCAACTTTTTGGTAATTTTTAAAAAACTTTGCTAAGAGGCTCACCCTCAAAGTTGCGGGCCATTTGACTTTTCAACGTGAGGCTTCAGCTGAAAATTTCGATTTTGTTTTTACCTTTACCTTTAGCCTGATCGGGCCACGAGGAAATTTACCATTTTTTCCAAAAGTGACCAAAAGTGTTAAGTTCACCAAAAATACCATTCCTCCCCATCCAATAGGATCTGACCACGTACCTGCATTCATTGGGGCCAAAATTTGATGGGGAAAAGACACCCGTCATCCCGACTGTGGAAAATACACAGAGGAAGAGAACTTCATCATTTTGAGTCCAATTTTTGAATTTCCTTCACGAACCAGAGGCATGGAGGCAAAACAATGATTTGACGACCCAGACCATAGAGAAAGTGAACAATTTTGATAAAAAAAAATGGAGGTTGTAAAGAGGATATTTGTGCACAGACCGGGAAATGGAGGATTTCTAAAAATGAGCAAAATAGAGGTTTAAACAGCTCTAGGGCACTAACTTTTGCTAATTTCTTGAATCTCTAACAGAAGCGGGAAGCAGGAGGGGTTTTAAAAAATTTAAACAAATCTGAGCAAGGATGAGGTGAATTTTCATATCCTCGATGTCCCTTAAGCATTAAGGGATGTGGTGGACTTTAAATTACATTTGGTGCCTCACGATGACAAGTGGCGGAGATCCAACGACTGGGAGATTTGAGCAAAAAAATAACTTTAAAGCACTGAGGAGCTGGAAGCTCGTCACATGAGGAACCACGAGTCTCCATGGGGGATGGGAATTTTTTTTTCCTTGATGTCCCCTAACACAAATGGACATGAGGGACATCAAATTGTACAGTGCGTCAGAAGATGACATGTGGCTGCGATCCGACAAGGGATTAAGATTCCACTAGCTCCCGGGAGCTAAACTGGTGGTCTGAGAGGTCATATGGGGACCTAGCAGGATTTTAGTGGCTGGGAACATTTGTATGTCCCTCATGTAATTTTTCTTGAGAGACGTAGGGGACATGAAATTGCACCAGGCTCTTGGAGCTAACACGTGTCCTGTTAAAAATATGGCTAACTCCTAAACACGCTCCTAGAGGGTAACTTAAAATGACGATATATCGAGATCCTGATGGAATTTTTTGATGAAAATTTATATGATCTTGACTGAAAATTTATTTTTGGAATTTGGAACCTCTTTCACTCTACTATATCTATTTTATGTAGTTTATCATTTCAAAATACATAAATATATAGTACATTATGTATATTTACATATTGTTTTAACTAGCATAATTTTGCGAAAAACCTAATATATTTTACAAAATAAGTTAATTGCTTCACTAGTAATTATTGATTATTATTTCATATTAGTCTCTTATTAGCATATAACATTTCCTTATTTATCCACTCAACTTGTATTTCATACATCAATAACCATGTCTTGACTTCCTTTGATGTCTTTGTCACTTTCTTCTCCTATCTTTCCCATTTACCCATGTCTTTTTCATTTTTTGTCACTTTGACAATAGTTTTCCTCTTTCAAATGGTTTCCTCTCTGCCCCACAATTTAAACACTCCACAATAATGGTTTCTTACACAATTTTTTTACCCATGCCATGTAATTTAATTGATTCTTTGTCTTTTTAATTTGGTTTGTTTTCCCATATATTTTATGTTTTCTTTCTGACCAATGTATATCTCTAACTTGAAATCAAGAAGCCTACACGTGCATTTAAACATATATGAATAATCACACAAAGATTTATCCATTTTTCATGAGATTGATATTGAATTTATAATATCACAACCAATTTATTTATTAGGTATCACCATACCAAAATATGAATAAAGCATTTAAAGATAATTTCAAGTTAATACTTTTTATTATATGCATGGAAAGATAGGGTTTTAAAAATTTCCATACAAAGATCGATTATTGACTCACATTAAATACTACTTGAAATTATGTTAAATCCTAAAATATCCATCTAATAATGAAGGGATAACCAAACCCATTTACTATCCTTATTTTGATAGGTTTCATAATGAGAGAAACAAAAATTATGGCTTTACAAAATGAGACTAGTACAAAATCATGAACCCAGCATCTAGCACCAAATGTAGGAACAAGAAATAAATGATGAAGAGTGTCATGTAAATAATTTATAATATGAATTTAGAATAAACAAGTGAATAATTTGTGGCATAGGAATAACTATATGAATCATTTTTAATATGCTCTATTTCAATAAGATAAAGACATTAGGTCGAGTAGTGTCCACAAAGTATCACAAGTACATGCATTATGCTTATTTGCATATTTAGTAGTAACATTATCCATAGAAATGTGACATTCAATATTACCATGTTATTGCATTGATTTTATAATTTTCAATTTAAAGACAAGATAAAGACTCAATGCAACCAATTTTTATTTACCATGTATAATATGAATAGAAGTATCAACATGACCAATGTTATTAGAATTCTTAATATATCCATCATTAGAACTGAAAAAAATAGTAGAATGTGTATCATGTTAATGCTTTAGATGAGGTACACTTGTTTTGTGACAAGGAAAGCATTAGTAGGAAAAGAGGGACTGGGAATTTGTAAAGAGACTTAAATACTAGAGGTTTGACTATCCAATTATTGTGTAATAATGATGTTATATGGTACAAGAATAATAGTTATTTAATTAGAATCAATACACTGTAACTTTGTAATATCTATAACCATTCATATTTGTAGAAAGTTTGTACTTGATGCTACCATGCATATATGTAATATTTGAATAATAAGGGGATGATATGGATCCTATAGCATCCACCTATGGCCATCCTAAGAGAATATTTAAAGGAGAGTCATCTAGAATGTGAAAGGTAGTGTTGATGCAAAATCACAACACCCTCGAATGGCATGGTTTTGTGTGGGGCATTTGGTGTGATTTGCATAACATTGGACCATCTCTCAAAGGTTGTGGGACCTGCAAACTTGAGATGATCCTCTAGAGAAGGTTGGGTTTTTGTTCCTAAACTACCTACCACAAGCTACTCTAATGTAGGAAAAAATAACCTATCCTAATCTAACCATTCCAAGGAGACAGGGAGAGAGAAAATGCAAGAAAACAGAGCCTACACTAAAGTGATGATACACCAAAAAAGGAAAGAGGTGAGATACTCTACTGAGAGAGGATGAATCATGGAGAAAAGAGATGAGGGAGGTTAGACAGAGGTGACACAGACCCATATCCTTATCCATCATCAAAAATTCCTTGAACATGACATCTTACACCTGCAAACGTGAAATACATATACATGAAGCAAACATGAAAAGGATAGGCACAAAGAAATAAAAAAACATGAGAAAGGGATGAAGAACACCACAAAAACATGATTTTATTGCTCTATGATGTGCACAGACCATTACATGGATGCCCAAAAGCATAAAATCTGCTTGCCAAGCATAAGAGAAGGCTTACATCTCAAATGGATTTGGGAAACAATTTTTACAGAGTTTCCCCACATCCCAGAATGTCTCCCTCTTCTCAAATGAGAAGTGTTTATAATATATAGAATGTCGAGGAGAGAGAAAGAAGAAAACTAAAACTCTGCTCTTACTAACTAAAAAATTTCATTAAATGGTCTGAAAAAGTCATGGGAAACTTGTAAAATACATTACCCAATGCACTCAAGTTTGCTGGAGAAGAAACCAGGCGATACTGCATTAAATGTTTTGTGGTTGGGATACATGAAACTATACTTTTATTTTCGAGTCAGAGACGTTTTCCAATATTTCACCCACCTAACCATGCCAAAATTCAAATTTTAGGATTCCATGGCATAGAGGATGTCAAGATCGTTCCAATTGTATCAATTTTTTTGAATTTTGAGCATTGGATCGAAAGTTATGCCCATTTGAATATTTGAATCGAATTCGTACAAAAAAGGCGAAAAAACAAGTTTTGCAAAACGGATCCGCGGGCCCGAAATTAAAACTTGTGACTTTTGCATAAAAATTACAAATGTGCAAAAATTTCCCACATCCGTGCAAGCCCGCACCTTCACATTTTTTATTTGATGAACAAACCTCCCTGGGACCGTGGGCCCGCACTTGCAAATTGTGCTTTTCGAGAAACTTGTAAAAAATCCAAAGTTTTCCCCATGGCCCGCCTCCCCACATGTAATTTAGGCCTAACACATGGCTTCTCTGGGTGTGGGTGGAGGTGTGGTTTACTTTTATGCTTTTACACTTTTCAAAACAAAAGCTAAAATCCCAAAGTTCCTCCGACGACCTGTCTTCCCGCTTTGACCTAAAACATGGCCACGTGTCCCTTTGCGGGCATGTTCAGTATTTTTTTGTTTTGAGTAATTCCCTCTGTTTGGAAAAGGCTTTGTATCTGACCTAGGACACGTGGATACTTTCCTCTCATTGGAAACTTAGTTTGGACCTGACCTTCAGAGGTGTGCCGATTGGACACGTGGAGAGCTAGCACACGTTTGGGACCTAATTTCAGATTCTGCCCCTGAAAGAGTGCCAAAAGGACACACAGATATTTCCATTGGTTGTTCTTTCCTTAGCCAATTCAATGGCTGGTTCTTCCCATTTTGACTTCCATTAGACCCTAGACACATGGAAAGCTTGTGCTTGTTTAGGGAACTGCCTTTGGCTTCGACCCTTAAAGGTCCACCAA
Source organism: Taxus chinensis (assembly GCA_019776745.2). Classification (NCBI taxonomy): domain Eukaryota; kingdom Viridiplantae; phylum Streptophyta; class Pinopsida; order Cupressales; family Taxaceae; genus Taxus; species Taxus chinensis. The sequence goes on along the minus strand of CM034151.1, from coordinate 683,568 downwards.
TGAATTACGTGGTGTCATCCACTGACCTTAGATTTTTCAAAGGCCGATTTAAATTTTTGAGGCTCTAACAACGTGGAGGGATGGCACTCATTTGGGTTCTATCCCTTGGGTCTCACTTCTGAAGTTGCCCCGATGAGGCACCTGCAGGCTTCCCCTGACCCTCTTATACTTAGCCAATTAAGTGGTTGGCTCTGTCCCTTTTTTGGACCTGGGACATGTGGAAGCTCCACGCACATTTGGGAACCCACTCTGGATTTTTCCTTTGAAGTTGCGCTGAAATGATGCGTGGCTCCTTCTGCCGATCCTTTGCTTTCTTCCCACGAGTTGACTCGCATGCGAAGTCCAAAAACTTTGAGATCGTTCTTCAATCTTCTTCTGTGAGCCTTTTTCCTCCTTTGAAATTGTTTGCTCCTCCATTGTCGAACCCACCTGCCCCTTAGATTTGGGATCGATTGTTAGACCGCTGGACTGAAATGACCCTTCCAATTTTCTTTTGTAAGGTCATGTTTGACCAATTTTTCCAGGGGGCAAAATTGGGATAATAGGTAGTGGGGACCATTTTTTCGGCCAAAAATATACATTTTGTGACTTTTCTATGCATGCATCCTGATATATCATCAAATCTTGGAATAATAAGGGTAATATTATCAATTACTTTCATAAAGACCCATTTTTTGTTCATTTAAACTATCTTTAGACTCAATTGACACACACTTTATTAGAAAACAACCAAACTATATAGTAGTAAGAAGTGGTAGACATAGATGATGGGACATGTTTGAAGAATAATTTATATTAAGAGGTAGAAAAAATGACATCATAGGAAAAGAATTATCATAGTTCTTTTAGGTATAATCAAAATAAATAACATCAATGTCAATAAATTCTTAGATAATATGATAAATATTAAAACAGATGTTAGTGACATGTTTGAGATATTGATGATAATTTGAATAACCCCGAGTATCAAAATTTTTGTTAGAAAATAAGTGATAAAATATGCAGAATAATCCCTCATAGAAGCGCAACAGTAGAAACTAATATGCAGAAATTATTACATATCTCAAATAAAATTACAGAATAAAATAACACAACACAAAGAGACAATATTTAACGTGGTTCACTTAATTTGGGCTAGGTCCACCAAGAATCACTCACTCAGATTTTATTACAAGTCACCGCTTTCTCAATACAATACCCAAATCCATTTGGAGCTATGCTCAGCAAAATCTACAGAACTCACAACCGAATTCAAAGTACATCTACAATGTTTTTCATTATGTCCTACCATATGCATAAAACCATATAAGTAGGCAACTGCTTAAGTAGTTTTACAATACCGTGGGTATCAAAACCATGGGCCAAAACCAGCCCAAAATTCTATGGGTAAAAAATCTCACCCATATGAGAAGAGCACGTTTCCCAATATGTCGGGTGTATTTTTTCGAGGGAAAAAAAAATTACACCCAAAAAAATTGTACAATACTCTTAGTGTACAGTCTTCAACACTTTCACACATGAAAAACCTAACAATCTCCCACTTGGAGACTAGTTTTCCTCTGAGTAAGCTTCTCAACCCTTCACTAGTTTCTATGAAGACCAACCAAAGCTGAACACAGCTTCAGTTTTTCCCTTGTGACCACCTTGGTCATCATGTCTGTAGGATTCTAACTGGTATGAATCTTCTCCAACTTCAACTTCTCTTCCTCCAAAGTTGTCCTGATGAAATGGTACCTTAACTGTATATGCTTTGTCCTAGAGTGGAAAGCAAAGTTCTTAGCTAGGTGTATAACACTCTGAATATCACTATGCAACTTTCCTTCCTCCTACTTATGCCCCAACTCCTCAAGTAATTGTTGTATCCAAATCATTTCCTTTCTTTCCTCTTTGGCAGAAACATACTCAGCCTCCATGGTTGACAAAGCCACCAACTTCTATAGTCGTGAAATCCAACTTACTGTTGTTCCACCTACAATGTAAACATAACCTGTTGTGCTCCTCATGCTGTCTACATCTCCAGCCATATCTGAATCTACATAACCACACAAAGTGGTGTTTGATCCACTGTAGCACAAAAATATCCCCATGGTCCCTCTCAAATACTGAAGGATCCACTTTATTGCTTGCCAATGATCTCTACCTAGATCACTCATAAATCTACTCACGGCTCCCACTGCATGGGAAATATCAGGCCTGGTGCACACCATGGCATACATCAAACTGCCAACCGCTGATGAGTAAGGTACCTTGGACATCTGGTTTCTCTCCTGCTCTATCTTAGGACATTGTTCCTTTGATAACTTGAAGTGGCTTGCCAAAGGAGTCCTAACCAGTTTAGCATCCTGCATATTAAACCTCTCCAAGACTTTTTAATGTACTCTTCCTGAGATAAATTCAACTTCCGTTCCTTCCTATCCCGAGATATCCTCATACCAAGAAATTTTTTTGCTCCAACCAAATCCTTCATAGCAAAGGATTCACTTAGCTGCTTCTTGAGTACTTTTATTTCCTGCATGTTTTTACCTGCAACCAACATGTCATCCACATACAGACACAGGATAATATAACTGCCATCCTCAAATTTCTTTGTATACACACAATGGTTAGAATGACATCTAATATAACCTTGCTCCATCATGAAGCTATCAAATTTCTTATACCATTGACGTGGAGCTTGTTTCAAGCCATACAAGCTCTTCTTCAGTTTACACACCATCTCCTCTTTACCTTTGACCTCATAGCCCTCTAGCTGCTGCATATATAGTTCCTCCTCCAAATCACCATGGAGAAATGTAGTATTTACATCAAGTTGTTCTAAGTGCAAGTCTTCTACTGCAACTATTCCTAGAACAGTTCTAATAGAAGTCATTTTTACTACAGGAGAAAAATTCTCATCAAAATCTATATCTTTTTTTCTGTGCAAACCCCTTGACCACCAATCGGGCCTTGTATCTTTTCTTGCCTCCTTCTTCCTCTTTTACTCTGAACACCCACTTGTTCTGTAATGCTCTTTTGCCTTCAGTTAGCTTTACCAAATCCCATGTCTAGTTCTCCATGAGAGCGTGATGCTCCTCATCCATGGCTTGCTCTCACTTCTTCCTAGCATCTACCTGCATTGCTTCATCAAAGCTCTCTGGCTCTCCACTATCATTGAGTAATAAATAATAAAGAGAAGGATAAAAACGTTCAGGTTCAATTCTTACCGTAGAAGATCTCCTCAATATAGGAGTTTGGGGTTCCTATTGAGGGGGTTCCTAAACTAGTTCATGTGTCACTTTCGCATCCGGAAGATCCTCTACCACTACATATTCTTTCTTGGATTCTTCCCTATTTTCCGGTAACTGTCGCTTATAAATGACTTTCTCATTAAAGACCACATCCCTAGATTGAATGATTTTCTTGTCCTTAATACTCCAACATTTATATCCAAAGTCATCACCACCATAACCAATGAAAGTACATTTTTCTTATTTAGCCTCTAGCTTGGTCCTATCATCCTTGTCTATATGAACAAACAACTCACATCCAAAGACTCTAAGGAATGAATAATCAACTTTCTTACCATACCAAGCCTCCTCAGGTATGCCTCCATCCAAGGCACTTTAGGGTCCTCTGTTTATCAAGTACACAATTGTGCTCACTCCTTTTGCCCAAAAAGAAAGAGGCATGCATGCATATAACCTCATGCTCTTAGCACATTCCATTATTGTTTTGTTCATCCTTTCTGATACCCCATTCTACTGCGGAGTTCCTGGAGCCGTCTTTTTCCTACGGATTCCATTCTTAGAACAGTAATAATCAAATTCATTGTTGTAATACTCCCCTCCATTATCTGACCTGAGACATTTTAGCTTAAGACCTATTTCATTCTCTACCAAGGTTTTCCATTAAACAAAAGTGTCAAATATATCAGATTTGTTTCTAATACAATAAACCCAAACTTTCCTTGTTGCATCATCAATAAAAGTAACATAATAACTTGAACCCCTAAGAGATGATACCTGAACTAGCCCCCACACATCAGAATGCACCAGCTCTAACTTACTCTCTTTCTTTGTAGGTCCAACCTTGAGAAACCTTACTTGCTTCTGTTTCCCATATATGTAGTCCTCACAGAACTTCAAACCTATTTCTGTATATCTAGGAAAATCCTTCTTTATGATCTCCATGCCCTTATGGCTCATATGACCAAGCCTATAGTGCCACAATGTTGTATCCACTTCTGAAGCCACAAGATTACAAACATTAGTGCTATAAGTGGTTAAATACAAGGTTCCAACCTTCTTACCTCTTGCCACCACAAGAGCACCTTTGGTAACCATCCAAGAGTCCAGTGTAAATATCACAGTACAACCATCACTTCCCAACTGCCCTGTTGATATCAAATTTCATCTTAATGTAGGCACATGTCTGACATCCTTCAATAACAAAGTATTCCCATTTCACCTTTTAACCTAAACAGAACCTTTTCCAACTATGCTGTAAGGCTCATCATCACCAAGAAAAACATGCCCAAAATTTCCTTGAACATAATCAACAAAATAATGCCTATATGGAGAAGCATGGAAAGAAGCCCCCGAATATAAAACCCAAGATTCAGTAATATTGTGCAAAAAAAATTCAAAGCATCCTGACATACATTACCCATTGCCACATTTACCTCCTTGTTTTCTTCCTGTTGTTTCTACTTATCCCGAAGCTCCCAACAGTCCTTCTTTACATGCCCAGAATTTCCACAGTGCCAACATACTATCTTGCTTTTGGATTTTTACCTTGCCCGATCCTTTGATTTTCCACAATTTCCTCTATTCTTCTGTCTCCCTCTAGTTTCCACTATCAAAGCATTACCTAAAGTAGAAGATTCACCAAAGCTTTTTCTTCACATTTCCTCGCTTAGAATCACCCCTACAACATCCTCAAACTTCAACTTTGAGTTAGCTGGAACTAAGTTGCTTACCACCATTACCAAGCTATTCCAACTCTCAAGTAAAGAGCACCGAACTAATAAATCCCTAACTTCTTCATCAAATTCTATTGTAGCTGAAGCTAGCATATTTACAACTGTATTAAAATCATTTAGATGATCTTCCACTGAACCATTCTCAGACATCTTCATATTAAACAACTTTTTCATTAAAAATATCTTATTAGAGGCAGAGGGTTTTTCACACAACTTCCCTAATACATCCATCAGATCTTTTGTAGTCTTTTCCTTTGAAAAATTAAATAATACCGAAGATGCAAGACACAGCTGGATCGTCCCAAGTGCCTTCCTATCCAGCAAATCCCATCTTCCAAAGACTGAAATTATGTCCGTTGAATTTATCAACCCTAGATCTTCCATCATCTGCCATAGCTCCCACTCAAGCTAAAAACTTTCCCTGCGATTCAACACTTCAACAAACCAAACCAGGCTTTGATACCAATTGTTAGGAAATAAGGGATAAAATATGTGGAATAATCCCTCACAGAATCGCAACAGTAGAAACTAATATGCATAAATTATTACAGATCTCAAATAAAATTACAGAATAAAATAACACAACACAAAGAGACAGTATTTAACGTGGTTCACCCAATTTGGGCTACGTCCACGAAGAATCACTTGCTCAGATTTTATTACAAGCCACCGCTCTCTCAATACAATACCCAGATCCGTTTGGAGCTATGCTCAACAAACTCTACAGAATTCACACCCGAATTCAAAACACATCTGCAATACATTTGCTTGTACATCTATCATATGCATAAGACCATATAAATAGACAATTGCTTAAGCAATTTTACAAAACCGTGGGTATCAAAACCATGGGTAAAACCTGTCCCATAAACCTATGGGTCAAAAAAATCACCCATATGAAAAGAGCACGTTTTCTGATATGTCATGTGCATTTTTCGAGGCCAAACAAATTTACGCCTAATTTTTTTTTTCGGGGGCACAACACCCAAACCCCTGCTACCGGTGGCTGCCACCCCCGAACCCCTGCTCAGGGCCCGGCCTGGCCCCAAACCTCGGCGAGGATACATGAAAAGTGTACAGTTCTCTTAGTGTACAGTCTTCAACACTTTCACACATGAAAACAGGCTCCACAACCTAACAATTTCCTCTATGGTATTTTATCTAGACCGACTTATATTCCATGCAGTGAGCATTTTGTTATTAAATAAAAAGCGTTTAATTGTCTGATATCAAATTCTGTGACCTAATAATATTCTTGGAGAGAAAACTAAGGTGTGATAAGTAATTTGAAGTGGCACTCGTAGTTGTCGACCGCTCATATATTTATCCATTCTGCTTAGATCACTCCAAAATTGAAGGGATCACATGGCATATCAAAGTCAACAATGGAACTATGTTGTTTTGTACATTACGCTATGAAAAGATCATGAATTGTGCATATACATCCTGCAGTTTACATATAGTGATATTTAATAAAACTTTGACCAGGTCAAGCGACATGTGTTTCTCCTTCATCAAGTATTGATAGACCAATCGGTTGGAGATATTTTTTGAGGAGTAGTTTTAAGATCTCTGATTTGTGCAGCTATAGATCGTGTGGATCAATTCTAACATTGGCAAGCCCAATCCAGCGGTATTAAACTTGTTTATTTATTATATTTTCCATGCAGAGTATACGATTTGTTTTAGTTAATAGGTAAATTAGTATTAGAGTTGTATTCAAGATTGAGTCTGCAGTCCTTAGGTCAATGTGAGTTTTAACTTATTTGGTCAATATACATGTAAGTCACAATTGTTACGGTTTGATTCGAGTCGAGAGATATCTATAAGATTTCAACTTCAATTTGTATGTTTTGATTTTTAGGTCTTATTTGTCATCTAAGATGGTCAAGGTTTAAATTATAATAGTGTCTCATCCGTTATAGATTAGAAAATGTTAAAGTTCAGAGTTATTTTTAGTGTCTTTAAGAGCCATTCAAAAATGTTAACATAGGTGTTTTTAGGAATGTTATTATTGTCTAATCGATCATAGTGTCAATGTTGAAATAAAGTCTATTGTTGGTCAATGCCATTGTAAAAAAAGTGTCATCATCAAAATATAAAAAACTAAAAAAATAAAAAAATTTGCCTTACAAATGCATTTTCAGTGGAATCCGACATTCGGATAAGGTATGTAATTATTGATCCTTAAAAGCCAAATTCGCTGAGCTAGTAGCATGACAATGGAGGAAGGAGGCCCCGGAGGCTGGAGGTCATTCAACGACCTCTTGTCAGTCACCAACGATGGGGCCACATATCAGATGTGGTGGCATATATATATATATATATATATATATATATATAGTATGAGTATATGTTTTTTAGTGTGCTTTAGTTTCACAGTGAATTTATTTGTTGTGTTCCTGTTGCATTATGTATTGTGTATACTGGAAAACAGGTGTATAGGATGGAAGAGAACTCTAGTGATCCTTTGACTACGGTGATCCTCTAACTGCCATACTTCATTGGAAGATGATCGGTGAGTGCATACATTCATTGGTAATAGTGATCATGTGCATCAAGATCCAAACAACAAGATCTAGTCAGTGGGATACAACACGGTATAATTTTCCTTTTTTGTCTTCCTATTTGGAATTTCACATTGTGGGGGGGGGGGAAATAATAACCAATGTTCCATTCCCATTTTGTGCCAAAATGGCTAAAGTTAAGGGCAACTTCCAGTGGCAGTGGTGGTTTTCTATGTTGTTTGAGATCAAACGACAACAATCAACAATAATGGCTGCAACTAAGAACATTGCGATTCTTAGAGGTAGAAATGTGAAACCTTTCTAGTATGTGTTCTATTGTTCAGTTTGGTGAGATGTGTTTCCTATGTTATTCCCTACAGTGTGATATTGATGAGGGCTAAAAATAGTCTTGGCACATCATGATGTGGTTTGTGGTAAACCACTTGAAAACCACCAGTATCGGTTTGTGGTCAACCGGTGTAAAATCATCCGTCAGGTTTGTGATTGTCCTATGAAAATCACCTAATCATGAAAGCAGGTGCAAGTATAAAGATATGTTTTCCCCATGTTCGCACTAAGGGGGGAATGTTAGGAAATATTGTTGTTAGTGCTCCATTAATTATTGGCATTAGTAAAATATATATTATGTTATTGTTGTAAGTAAGTTACAACTTATGTAAGAGATTGAGGAGTGATTATAGGGGTGCAAGTTGTTAGAACAACTTGCATATATTTGGGTGAGTAGTGCATGGTCTCTTGAGTGGAGAGGTCTACTATTGGGGCCAGTTTATCTTAGCCCACCTATACTAGGACCTTCATTTGATAGTGTATAATGGCCAAAAGACCTTGGGTTCAACCACTTTGTTACAACTATGGGCATGGGGCCATATTGTAATAGGGCATTCACAAGGAGTGCTCCGAGCTAAGGCTCTTGATGAGGCATCTGTTATGGGTTGGGTACTAGTAAGTGATGAAATCCACTCACACATGGGAGACACAACATACTACTGACGGGTGTTTGATGACTTACAACTGCGCATGGTGACATGTCATCCTTATATATAGTACCGATGGTGAGAGGATGTTGTAGAGCTCATCATAATAGAGGTTGATCACTTTATTATCGGCAGCCGAAGTTACATTACAGAGTGGTACTAGGTAGACAAATTACAATGATAGTTGGGATATGTCAAGGGGATTCTTGGAGACAAAATGTGGTATGGACATAGGGTTCGTGAGACATTTAACATTGGGCCACGGATTAGACATTCATGGCTTGCGCAGCCACATGTGGTAGATTCTAGGACTACCCTAGATTATGGACCATGGTATGCTACAATGTTACCATGATGGATTACCGTACTGCAGACTGCGATAGAGACAAGGATTACTGCTGCAACACAGGGATTACAGGGCCAGAATCTCAGAGACAGGGCCAGATTGGGACAGTCGGAGGCCGAGGCAGATTCTCAGGCACATGGCCAGTGTATATAGATATAGGTGCCATAATAGGGTCCCCCAAAGTTATAGGTACCACCATCGGGTTCTCCCCCACAACAACGTTTATAGCCACAACCATAACCACATTCACATCCACAGATACAAATTCTTGTGGTACAACAGGTCATTATATAGGGTCTAACATCACTACCACTCATGGAAGCAAGGGGAGATGGATGTTATGGTGGAGATGGAGGAGATGGATGGGATGGATGGGGGACTCCACCACATAGTCTAGTAGGTGGAGGATGAAGACTATCATATAGGTTACCATAGAGATTACCCCTTAGACAAGTGGACCAGGGTACAAGGGATCTAGCTACCCTGAGGCAACAACTACAACAGGTCACTATAGAGAGGGACCAATTGAGGGTGGATGTAGCTTGAACTATAGGAGAGCGTGATGCTTTATATCGCGTAGTGGAGACTAATGGAGCCGATGATTTGGTGTATGATTTTGTAGCTACTTCAGGTGAGGTAGCTCATTACAGGGATTTATATCACGCTGTATGTTCCAGAAGGATAGCGTTGTACCTTACACTCAAATCATAGGTAGACGATCCTGATCCAGGTCCCACATGCCATCTAGGTCTACCAGAAGGTCCATGAAGATGCCACCACCTGGTCAGAGACATGCTAGCTTGAGCCAGAGGCAAGGAATTACTAGTGTCAGAGAGAGTCACCCATGACTCTTTACTTATGATGATTATGTACATGTGTATTATTTTTGGTGTACGCCTGGTGATGAAGGCGTAGTTTTGAGATGATGTGTATGTACTGTTTTTATTATGCCTCGATACGAAGGCACATTTTTGATCCATGCCCATGATGGCATACTTTATATCTGATGATTATGTACTAAGACACATTGTATATGTACATTGATTTTGATATGGATATATGATGATGGACTTTATTATGATTTATGTGTTATGTTTGTGGAGCCTATTTTCATGTTAGAGTGTGGTACACCTTATATGTGTTACACTCAGGTATTTTTACGGTTGTCCCGCTTGCCAGTGAGTGGGTCAGGGGGGTTCGGGGGCGAAGCCCCCGAAGCAAATTTTCATGGGTGGTTTATTAACCCATGGGTAATGGGTAACCGTTATGGGCTGTTTTTGGGCCCATGGTTTTTTGGTACCCATTGTTTTGTAAAACCGCCTCTTCAGCTACCCATAGGTTTATGGGACAATTTTTTTTTTGCCCATTGTTTGATACCCATGGTTTTGTAAAACTGCTTAAGCAGTTGTCTATTTATATGGTCTTATGCATATGATAGATAGACAAGCAAATGTATTGCAGATGTGTTTTGAATTCGGGTGTGAATTCTGTAGAGTTTGTTGAGCATAGCTCCAAACGGATCTAGGTATTGTATTGAGAGAGTGGAGGCTTGTAATCAAATCCGAGCAAGTGATTCTTGGTGGACATAGCCCAAATTGGGTGAACCACGTTAAATCTTGTCTCTCTGTGTTGTGTTATTTATTTTGCACTTTTATTTGAGATCTGTAATATTTTCTGCATATTAGTTTCTACTGTTGCGATTCTGTAAGGGATTATTCCATATATTTTATCTCTTATTTCCTAACATTATGATTGTATCACATATTTTTGATTTATGAGATAACATTTGATGAAATCACATTATTTTTGAGGAGATACTTTGATTAGTCCATGTTTTAATTTTTGATATTGGTGGGGGGGATAAAGATAATCCCTATCACCCTGTTGATGATATGGTAGGATGATAGCTTAGCATTTTATTGATATGTAATGATATATGTGATGATATAAATGATGATAATATATGTGATGATGATAACCAACAATGGAAAAGTAACAAATAAGCACAAGCTAAAGTTAACAAATCCAACAAATGTACACACTAAATAATCATGACAACACAATTATGTACAAATATAAATAAGCATGAAAAACACATTGAATATAAACAAACAAGAATGAATCTGACCAAGGAAAGACTAGACCAATCTAAGAAGCATGTTAAGTAACACACTATACATGATGCACAAGCAAGAAAAAAAAAACAAGAAACAAACAAACAAACAAGTAAGAAAAGTACTACTTTGTTTTTGTGAGACAATTTTGAAACATTTTATGTTGTTTTGGGAGTTTTGTAAGACCATGTTTTACTATTTTTGAGTTTTATATGAAACAGGTTTTCAAATGTTTTGGGAGTTTCTAAACACATTTGAATGTTTTTGAAGTTTTCTAAACATATTTGAATGTTTTTGGGATTTTGTGAAACATTATTTGAATGTTTTGTGATTTTCTAAACATATTTGAATATTTTTGGAGTTTTCTGGAAAGTTTTCCAAAGCTATGTGCAAGAAAATAGAGAAACGTGGATGCCCCCAACATTAGATGGGAATGTACAAGGGCAAATGCCACACGTATATGTAGGATAACAAATATGTGAAGATGCCCCCAATGTTATATGGGAATGTACAAAGGAAAAATCTTCACATATACACAAGAGGAGGATCATCTGGATCAAGGCCACAAAGGATAGGCTCAAAAGAATCTCAGATACAGGCAAAAACTAGATTAGGAGAAAGAAAATGTACCCTCCAGATGTGAGATGCTTGTGAATAACTAATCCTCCCAAGGCATCGAAATCCGGTTTTCACCAAAGGACTTGTCCAAAGTGCCACAATTGTGTGGTTTTCACACTTGGATGAACTGATTTCTCTTTACTCTTTTTTATTATTTTTTTGTATTTTTCTTGATTTTTTATATTTTTTTGGTTTTTTCCAATATTATCCCATGAGTAAGCGTAGAATTACTTGAGATGCATGGCATTCATTCAAAAAGGACTTCGTTGAGAGCAACAGTCAGGGACAAGAAGTCCCTCCTCTTTAATGGGAGAGGTTCCCTTATTCAAAAGTAAAACCTATTTACATATGTGCAATGTATAGCTTTAATGTGGAACTTAGATATCATGAAAGTGTTTTTAAAATAAAATGGATCATCAATACAAAAGTACAGAGGAATGAAGTAGTGGAAATGAGAAAAAAGGCATTCTCCAGAACTATAGATAACAAAATAATTCCTTATGCATGCCAGAATAAGATTGTTTGGAATAGAACCATTTGCATTTGAATCAATAAGATGTTATTGCAAAGACACAAAGTTCCAGAAATAACATCCACAAGAATACAAAGCTTCTTGACATAATACAGACAAATGATTCAACAGTATTCAACAGATAATGATAAAAGAACAAGACCAGATAGACATAGGAGGGAAAAAAATCTTGTATTAATTGCTTTTTTGCTCTTTACACTTTAAAAAATAAGCCAAGTTCCAGTCCTGAAAATGGTGGAGAGAGACCATTATATAATTTTACAAATCAGTTACACTTGGTAACTACTTCTTTTAACTAAAATGTTTAGTTAAAGGGATGCTTAATGCAAAACCCCAACTAATTACAATAAGTCCGAAATGAGAAAAAGAAGGAGAGAGAAGCCAGGAGGGGAAGACAAGTGCTCATGATTGGGAAGGGCCCACTGACTTGAGGATCCGCTGTCTAAACCTTTTCAATGCCTCTGCTATGTCTCTGCCATGTGGAACCGATGTGTTGGCAGTAGCCTGGGTCCAAGATCCCAGACATTTCTCCATCTCCTTGTCGAACTCGGTGTGCGTATGGTACTCCTTATTCGCTTCTTCAATGGCAGATTGGAGAGAGCAGATTTCCTTTATCTTATCTTTAGTGATGGAGTCCTCTTTGAACAAATTTTCTTTGACAAAAGCTCTGAATTGAGCTTTAATTTCCTGCAGGGAGAAAGGTACACCTGAGGTCTCATCATGGAGGTGGTAGTGAATATCCTTAAAATCAGATATCACCAAAGTCTTGAAAGCCTCTCCCTTCTACCAGCTATTCCTTAATTCTCCCAAAGCCTCCTCCAGCACTTTGATTTTCCACTCTACACTGAATACCCATGATTTTGACAAATTATCCTTCGCATCATCAAAGACCTTACTCGCCATCAAAATATTTTCATCAGTCTGCTCCATCAGGTGAAGGTCTACTATGTAGCTGCTCCAAAGTTTGAGTTCTTTATCCATATTTCCAATTGTGGAGGAGAGCTTTTGTTGCAAATTATTTACCTTCTCATTGAGCTTGAAGGCTTCACCAATGAAATTCAACCCTGCAACAAGCATGTCATCCACCATGGCCTCCATAGCCCTCCCATAGATGGAGTACCTGTGTATATCCTTGATGCTTTGGACTTCATCTTGACTGAGGATCACAGGTGGTGGAAGAGCAGTCAGTGGGGTAGGGTCTAAAAATTTATCTTTAGATAACAGTGACTTGATGAAACTAGAAAGCACTTGAGCCTGCTCCTCCAGCTGCTCTATAGTCTGCTACCCTTTTTCTACCCTCCCAATGACCCTGGTGACTGTTTCTTCAAGGTTGTGTATTTCACCTTCAGAAGTAGACTCTTCCATTGAGATCCTTGAAAGTTCTAGATCAAAGGCCTGTAAATCCTGCTCTGGCTTATCAACCTTGGGCTTAGCTATCTCAAGGAATTGTTGACCTTGGGCATCAGTCACTATCCTTGAAGTGGTTCTAGCTTTCTTGGCAGGAGCAGAAGGAGTAGTACCCAACAAGGCCGCCACAACATCAAAGTTGGGCCCTGAGATCCGAGAAGAAGACTTCCTCTTCCTACTATCAACAAAAGGCTGTACCCATGCAAAAGTGGAAGAAGAAGAAGAAGGGGAGCAAGAGAACCAAGAGTGAGAGAACTCATGGCACTGAGAGTGTTTGCTACTGTTGCCTCCAATAGGGATGTGAGTGGAGCAGATGAGCCTTCTTGGATAGAAGAATCCACATGGTGCTTGGAGGCTCAGTGCTATGAATTTCCTGCTCCTTATCCATTGTGGTTTCAGAAGCACCTGCAAGAATTGGTATTTCACTATCTTCACTCTCACTGAGAACAATGATGTTCTTTGTCCCAGAAGGCAGTTCTAAATGCTTTGGCAAAGGATCTTCTTCAATGGGCTCCTTCTTGACTTCCTTCACCTTCTTTTGATAGACCTGAGTGGAGGAGGAAGGAGTGGAGGATTCAGGTCCTTTACTTGATGAGGCAGGAGGAGTCTGTATAGGTACCTCTGAACTGGGTATTTATTCCTCCTTCCTCGGTGTCAAGGTGTCTTTGGAAGATGATTCTCCTGTGTTCTTCCTCAGCTCACGAACCTTTCTATCAACCCAGACTTTGGTTCTTACCAGGACAGGGGCAAGGATCTCAGCCAAATCATCTTTCTCCCTCTTAAACCAGTCCAAATCCTCTAAGGGAGTGTGTTTGATCACAATTTCATATTCATATGACAACAGGTCTGTGTTGTCATCTTGAAGTCCTTCAGGAATTTGATACAGGTTAAGATCTTGTATTAACTGAAGAGGAAACTTGCCATAATGCCTCCTTCTGGCCTCAAAATCATCTGTGCAGTCATCCCAATAATCTTCAGTGTCTACCCTATGATGGTAGTTGATTCTGAGATTCAATTCAATGAATTTCTTCAAGTCGAAACAGGTTCTGGGCCTGAAGAAGTGGACAGTGATGGGAGCTAGGGCTCTCTCTATGTTCTGGGCATCCAGAGCGGTTTTGCATGTATAGTTCCCCAAAGATATGGGGAAGTGTAACCCAATGATCTTCTTATCCCTACAGGTTCTATGTAATTTGTCCAATTGCCTGCATACTTCAATCAGGGCCATCTTATCATTACAAAATATGGGGAGCTTAAGAGGAGTGCTCTCATAACCTGCTAGCCTGATATAAGAGAACCTTCTGAACTGAATGAAGTAGGCTCCGTACTTCGCTATCAGGCTCATGGCTTCATCAGAGAACCTCCTTGCAGTGTCACTCTCTAGAAGTCTTACAATGTACATGGTGAAAGCATCATTCACCCTCCTGAAATTGTGATTACTAGTGTCTAGGGTGAACTGAGGGTAGTAAGCATATATAGGATCACCCTTCTGAGCATCAATGTATGTGAAGCCAAACCACTGTCTGGATGCTGCTAGGGTATACATCAGGTAGGAAGTCATGTAGAACTTTTTAGTTTGTTGTACATGGGACATACTGCTCTGTTAAATTCATGCAGATGATCTCTTCCCAGTTGATGTTCTGGGTACCTTCACACACTATGTTGATAAGTGGGCACATCCAGAAGTGGAACTTGTTAGTAGAGGGAAAGCCCATGACCCGAGCTAACAAGATTATGAAGTCTTATAGCTCCTCATTGAAATCAGACCTAAACAGAGCTTTGGATAGTCAGGATGCCCCTTTCTTAGGGTTCTTCAGCCATGAATTCGCCACTCTTGCCTTGTATTTCTCACTGTCTTGGTCAAAGAGTGCATGTGCTTGATTTTGGGAGATTACTATAGAATTATCCATTTCTTGGGATCCTTAGGGCAGTGGCAATGGTGGCAGCATCAAGCTTAGCGATTAACTCCCCATGAAATTTTTTTAATTAGCTCATGTCGGGGTTGAAGTGAGCCCCGCAGATGAGTACCGTGTTGGCACATTGCACCGAGATTGGGAAACCAACATCAAATGCTAGGCCGCTATCGTTAATCATTTGTGCCATAGGAGAGGGGTTTGGGTCTGTCAACCTGGTCCAAAAATCACCAAAGTCCAGGTGACGAACTTCACTATCCCCGATATCAGGAATAGAGGACTCGAGTTGTAGAAACCTACTCCTAGCCTTGAAATTTAATCTTCATGTTGACGGTACTTAGAAAAAAAAACTCACAGCTTGAATCCACGATGAAATTGTAGGGGGAATGGGGACGCGAGCAGAGATTTCAATTGCAAGGGTATGAGCAAATGGCAATGAGAAAGCAGTGTGCAAAAATGTGTAGAGGGGCAGTCTATTAAATAGCCGTTTAGGAGAGAGAAGGTTATAAATGCACATTAAATTCATATCTATCAACTCAAAAAGCAAGCATCGAGAAGAGTGGGAAAAATTAGCCCAAATGGCCTTTGGTACATTTGGGACACGCGGGACGTGAAAGCGTGATTCGGCCGATGCGGGTGATGCGGGGATAGAATGCACAAACGCTTTCGGGACATGAGGGACTAAATTACGCAAAGTGCACGATGCGGTCGACATGGGCGATCGGGGAACAGAGAGCCCAAGTGAACTTGGAACAGTTGGAACAAAAAGTTCTGACGGGCTCGCAAGTTAATAGATTTCAGAGAAAAGGTGATCGAGGAACAAAGAGCCCAAGTGAACTTGGGATAGTTGGAACAAAATGTTTCGACGGGCCAGAGTGCAAGTTAACAGATTTAATAGAAAGTGGCCGATCGGTGAAAAGAGAGCCCAAGTGAACTTGGGATAGATGGAACAAAAAGTTCTGATGGGCCCGCAAGTTAACATATTTCCGGCCGATCGGTGAACAGAGAGCCCAAGTGAACTTGGGACACATGGGACATGACTCAAAAAACGTAGAATTTTTCTAACTTCTCAACTTTTCTCTTTACCAGAACATCATAAAAAGGTGTCAACTCAAAAAAATTTCAATTTTTTTAACTTTCGAAAGAGGGGAAATTTGAAGAGGACAACAGGTCCCAACCAATTTAGTTTGAACTTGCCTTTCTTTTATGTCTTTGATGGTATTGAACTAGTTTTCTTCAAGGATAATATCCCCTACCTCAAATCAACGAGGTATGATAAGTTTTATGTAGCCCTGAGACACTCGATTCTAATACACTTTTAGGTGGTTGAGTGCACGAAGGCATCTTTCATCTAACAACTCTAGCGTTGATAGTTTGGCCACATGGTAGTCTTCATCTTTGTCTAAATAATCTCTGAGAGATATTCTTAAGGAAGGAAACTTAATTTACAATGGGATGATGACCTCAATGCCAAAGACTAGGGAATAGGGTGTCGCACTAGTATGGGTGTGAATGGAAGTCTTGTAATCCCAAAGGGTGAGATGGATTTGTAGATGCCAATTATGACCAATTTTTTTTACCATTATCTCCGTTATATGAACAAGGGTTTTATTGGAGACCTCTACTTGTCCATTACCCTGAGGGTAATAGGGAGTATACCACTTTAGGCATATTTCAAAGCATTGACACAATTCTTTCATGGTTTTGTTTTTGAAGGACTTACCATTGTCAGCTATAATGGCGGAAGGGATGCCATAATGACATATGAGATGATTCATGATGAATTTGGAAATTTGGGCACCAGTGTAAAATTAACTAAGACTAATGTGGTTAAATATAGTTAATATAATCTAGGAGGACATATAATGCAACAAGTAAATGCACTTAAATAGTATGTAAATGTACCAAATAATAGTTTTCGTAAAAGTAGAAACAATAATGTTTAAGAAGGGAAAGGAAAGAACTTAGCTGAATAACAGAAGCCTGTCATACTGTGTCGCTATGACACACATAAATTAAAGAAGTAGGGACGATTCTACATGAGTGCTGAAAAGGACAGATTTGGATGTTGTGCTTGGACTGGGGTGCCTGGAAGAGGATTGGGGCACCCACGGGCACTCTGGTAAGGAATCTGGGCGCCCTGGTCTAGAAAAAGTGTTTGAAACTTGTGCTCACAGGGTTAGAAGGTGATCTGAAACTCTGCTCACCTATCACACTAGTTTTTGTGTACTACACCGAATGCTCCAAATATTCCAAGAGGAAGTAATAACCTGTAAAAGACCAAAAGGAAGTATCAAAAACCTAAAAAAATAAAGATGTAGAATTAATGGGTTGGACTGACCTCAGCTGCCACAACAATGGGATCACTAATTGAGTACTGCACCACATTTCAGACCGGGATGTAGTTCTGGTATGTGTGTGTATGTCGTGCTTTAGGTACTCTTGTGTCAGTCGCACTTTGTGAAATAATGAGAAATAGCTAAATGTAGTAGAATGTGTTCTTAGAATAGAAAAGAATCCCCCCCAATGAAGTGTGATCTAAATGTCATAGCGTGTGCCTTGATGATGGAGCTATGTGGATTCCAATGCAATAGATGGATGCAACTCTAGATGTAGTGATAGTAGTGTATGATGCTAGGTCCCTCACTATGATCTCATAACTTTATATCTAAAGGGTTCTCTTGCTCTAATTTTGTAATTAACCTTAAAAAGGTTGACCCTAAGAAAAATAAATATGAAAATGGCTAAAATATGCCCAAAAATTGGTGGGAAAGTGCTAGAAGGATTAGGGCATCCCCAGGTGGGACCAAGGTGCCCATGGGCGCCCCAGTACTAAATCTGGGTGCCCCAGTCGAGGCTAAAATTACGGGGGATGTTCGAAAATGACTAGGCATATGGGTGCAATAGGTCGCAAATTACGAAATAAAATAAGAAAAATGGCTAAAGGGATGGGAGTTAATTAGTACTTTATTCGCGCAAAAACCTTCTAAATAGTAGTATGAGACTGGGATAAATAGAATGTCTAAAGTGTATGATTTTGTGACTACAACCGGTAACACATGTAAGAGGAACAACCTCTACCCATTTGGTAAAGTACTCGGTGGCAGTAATGATGTGGGTGTGGCCATTTGAGGAAGTTAGAGTGAGCTTCCCTATGAGATCTAATCCCCGCTTGGAGAATGACCATGATGTTGTGATTAGCTACAATGACTGTGTTAGTGCATAGATGATATTTCCATATTTCTGGCACAACAAACATTTCTTAACATACTTGCAACAGTCTAATTCCATGGTAGGCCAATAGTAACCTACTCTTAACAAATTATTTGCGAGCACCATTCCACTTGTATGAGCTCTGTAGACACCTTTGTGTACCTCTTTGATTGTTTGGATGGACTCAGTTGAATTAAGACAACACAACAAGTTCCCATCATAGCCACGACGATAGAGGGTACCTCTAAGGAGGGTGTAACAAGTTGTTCTTTGGATTAGATTTCATTTATCAGGATGGGAAATGTTAGGGGGAAAGGTACCCTCTTGGAGGTAATCGAAAATGGGTTCAAACCATGGGGAAAAAGGACCAACAACTTCAAAAACGGACACGACTCCAACATGTCATATGCAGGTATTCATAGATTTTCAATGAAGAATGACATATCATTGTTCCCTCGTGGAATACAAAGCAAGGATCGTACTATAGCCATAACATCTGCAAACTGATTTTACGATCTTAAGATTTTCTCAAAAGTAATGCGCATAAAGTATTCTTTAAGAGTTTCCACCATTTTCTTATATGGATGATTTTTTCATCTTTAACCTTGTATTTTTCATTGACTTGCTTTATGATTAACTATGAATCTCCAATGACTTTGAGTTGTATAATATTCCACCTGATAGTGAGTTTCATCCCTGTGATTAGTCCTTCATATTCCACTATGTTATTTGTACATGGAAAATCCAAACGGAAAGCTTGAGGAATGAAGTCCCCTGAAGGGGTAACGAGCACAACACTGACTTTAGAACCATGGAAAGTGAATGATCCATCAAAGTGTACTTGTCATATGACATATTCTTCGATATATAACATTGATGCGTTTGGAAAATCCAAACTCAAAGGCTCTGTTTTAGGTATAGGGCTTCAACCAATTGGTTTGCAGGCACTTGTCCTTTTATTGACTTTTGATTTACATATTTGATATCAAACTCATTGAGTAGGATGATCCAATTAGCCATCCCACTAGTAAGCGTCAGTTTAGACAAAAGGTATTTTAGAGGGTCAATTTTAGAGATAGGCTTGGTTTTGTTATTCAATAGATAATGACGAAGTTTTTGGAAGGTAAAAATGACAACAAGGCAATCTTTCTCAATCTAGGGATAATTGAGCTCATAAGCCATCAAAGCGCGAATAAGATAATAGACCGATTTCTCTTTCTAATTGAGATAGTACTGAGCTAGGAGCACACCAATAGCAAATCAGATCACAGATATATATAACAACAATGGCTTGTTTTGGGTAGGCAACATAAGGATAAGGAGATTAACCAGATATTTCTTGAGTAGGGCAAAGTCTTGTTGGAATTTAGGACCCCAATGAAAGTCAACATATTATTAAGCAAATGGGTAAATGGGTGACACTTATTTACAAGCTAGGAGATGAAACAACAGATAGCTTAAATTTTGCCCTGCAAGTTGCGTAGCTTCTTGAGGTTCTTAGGAGGAGGCATTTCTGTGATAGTTATTACTTTAGCTGGATTAACCTCAATTCCTCTTCTTAATACAATGAAGCCTAACAAATTTCCTGATAATACATCGAAGACACACTTCTTCGTATTTAGCCTGACCTTGTAATATCTAAGGTGTTGAAAGATGCACCGTAATATTTCTAGGTGTTCTTATCTTGTTATGGACTTATTTAGAATGTCATCAACATAGTCTTCCATAATGTCATTCAACATATCGTGGAAGATCATGGTCATAGCCCTTTGATAACTTGCTCCAAATTTTTTGAGACTGAAGGGCATAACTTGATAATAGAATGTCCCCCAAGGCATTGTAAAGGCAGTCTTGTGTTGATCTTCTTTTGTAATTTTTATTTAGTTATAGCCAAAAAAACAATCCACGAGGGATAACATTTCGTAGCCTACAGTTGAATCGACAATCATGTCGATATTAAGAAGAGGAAAATAAGATTTTGGGCATGCCTTATTTATATATCTGAAATTTGTACATATTATGATACCAATTAGTTTTTTCTACACAAGTACTATGTTGGAGATCCACTCCGAGTAATCAATAGGTGTGATAAAACCTACTATCAATAATTTTACAAGTTCTTTAATCATGAGGGCGACACGAGGATGCATCTTTCTAAGACTTTGTTTGATGGCCTTTGTGTCTACGTGCACAATAATGTTATACACTACCAATGATGGATTCAGGCCTAACATATCTGCATAGGACCAAATAAATATGTTTGAGAATTCTCTTAGAAACATGAGAAAGGTCTTTTGTTCTTGTGTTGAGAGTGAAGCTCCCAACTTGACCATTTTAGGGTTGTCTTTTATTCCTATATTGGCATAAATGGTACCTTACACAAACATCTTGGATGTATCCTCCATGCACGTAGGATCAGGGGGGGATTGAGATCTTCTTCTAATGACGTCTCAATGAGGCTTTCACCCTTGGTGTGGTCATTTTGTATGTCCATTGATTATTGTACCTGCTTATCCACTAGTGCCTTAAAGAGGTTTTCACTATGCGTCTTGGACTTTCACTTTTGGCGAGTCTTTTTAGAAGAACTTTTTCCCTCGCTTTGTTTTAAATTTTGTTAACTACACAATTCAGCCTCCTCTCCAAAATACGCACATGCATCTAAGTTGATGGAGAAGCCTTTCTTGTGATCACCAATTGGAATTTTATCACGGATACCCAAGAATTATGTGATTGCTTCATCATTTTCAAAGAAGTCAATTGGTATGTGAATTTGTTAGTCCCAATCAACAAGAGTGGGATGGAAAAGGTTTACTTGGGGAACAAAATGTTATAAGGTAAGGACAACTGTATAAAGGAATAAGTTTGTAGAGGCAAGATCCTCGTATTGGATATGATAGGAATCTGTGTCTCTATCTGAATTAAAAGAGTTATCCTCATGCTCAGAAGAAGTGACATCGATGTCTCAGGGCTGAGCCCCATAAGTTCTAATGTTGATGTCGTATTTTTTTGTTTTGAAGTGTGGGGTTAGAATAGGCTCTCTTATGCCTTGTTCATTTCTACAATGCATATATCCTTTGTAGCCCATTGCATACATCATTCTATTGGGTATGTGATATCTTGAAGCTTGGTAGCGGGAAGCCTTTGTGTCCTCAGGGATCCAGGTTGTGGGAGAATCCAACATTTTCTCTTCTGCTAGAAGGACACCAGGAAGAAATTTCTCAACAGTATAATTTTCCTAAAACTGCTTATATTGGTAACTTGGCCTACCACGTGTCTTAGGTGATAGGGAGAGATTAGAAACATGGAGGGTCTAGTGAAGGTCATATTCTCCGCAACCATTATCCAGGACCTTCATCTCCCGTGAAAAAAAGGTAGAAGCAAATGTGAAAGCATCTTTATCATAGGGATGTAGTGTTTCTGGATCAACATGAGAGGTAAGAGATTTAGACTGAAGTGGCACAACAATATCAGCAGAAGGACATTCATAGGTTGTGCGAGAAAAGCTATATAAGGTTCTACAATGTGCAAATGGCTATAGATCTCCTTGAGTAGTAATTGTTTTTCCTTTATGGTACAACTTGATACATTGATGGAAGGTTGATGGTATGGCCTGCATGACATGGATCAATGGGCAACAAAGGAGCGTGTTATAGGGAAGTTCCAAGTCTAGGATATGGAACTTGGTATCGTGATATGTAAGGCCCACCTCCATAGGAAATATTATTGTACCAACTGACTCACGTTCCACATGGTCTTAGGTTGTGATGGTAATAATATGAGACTCTAGGTCTGCCTCTGCGCATCCCAATTTCCTAATTAGCTTCAAAGTACATATATTCAAACCAGACCCGTTGTCCACAAGCACCCTTTTTATCTTTTCATGAGTAACAAATACCTGAATGTATAGGGGTAAGTTGTGTGTATGATCATCATGTGGGATCTCATTTTGGATAAAAACAATATTTTCAATAGGAGCAAGATGTACGACCACCATTTGGAGGTGCAAAGGATCAATATTTTTTGAAACTCTAGACCCTTGAAGTGTTTTATAGAGGATGTCTTTCTAAACATTTGATATCTTAAGAAGATCTAAGATCAAAATCTCAGCAGTGGTCTTCTTAAGCTATTCTAAAATATCATATTGACTATCCTGAGGGGTAGGCGGTGGAGGTGATGGAATCACAAGACTAGTGTGTCGTGTTGCCACGAAACAATCTCAGGTCTTGATTCTTATAGTGTTTACATGCTCATTAGAGGAAAGAACACATCCAATAAGTGAACGAAATGGATTACTGGTTTGGGCATAAACGTAGTTAGTGGTTTTTTAGCTCTTGGAAGATTGACCCTGATCCGACTTCTTCTCTCCCTATTTTTCATGTTTAGGGAAAGACTCTTTATATATTCCTAAATTTTGAGTAGGTGCTTGGCTAGGTTCAGGTGAATCAACCTCAATTTATCCACTGTCAATAAGATCCTAGATAAAGTGTTTCAACTTTAGACATTTATCCGTTTTGTGGCCTTTAACGTGATGATACTTACAATATTCATGGCCTTTATACCATGATGGTTTAGGTGCATCTTCACCATAGGGCATTGTGTTGGGATACTAGACCATGTTCACTACGTCCAACTATTTTAGGATTTTGGACAAAGAATCTGTGAGAGGAGTGAACACTAGACATTTGATTTTGGGTTGAATAGGTCCTTTGGCAAGTTTCAAAGGAGGACTAATTTGAACTACTTATATACATTTAGAATCAATTATACCATCTCCTGCGACATTTTTATTCTTGTTGAAGAACTTTGGTTTATTTATAGGTTTAGATTCGTGGCAGTATTTTGAAAAGGGTTTCAATGTCCCTTTAGCTAATAAAGCCTTTTCAATTTGGATATATTTTTCTATAACCTCTTCAAAGTTGTTGACACAATGCATTTGCAAATGGAAAACAATGTCTAGATTTAGATTAGGTGCAAAAAATGCTAACCAACTGTTTCTCTAGAATTGAGCAAGGGGAATAACTAGCTAACCCTCGCCAACATTATAAGAAACTAGAAAAGTTCTCATTATGTATTTGTTTAGAGTTGCACAAGTCCATCATTGTAATGTCACTTTCTAAGTTGAACGAGAAATGGCGTACAAATCTTTCCGCTAATTAAGGCCACATAAAGACAAGCCCTTTAATTTTGTGAAGAAACCATTCTAAAGCTTGACCTCCTAGACTACGTGGGAATAAGCGGATAAGGTAGTTGTCACTGTAGGCTACTTCTTGGCTTGCCATGAAGAAGTCCTTGACATGATCACGTGGGTCACATTTTCCTTTATACTTATCAAATTCGGGCAATCAAAATTTTTAGGGAATGGTGTGTGCAACATAGCTCTATCAAAGGGGTAAGGACATAGCTCTTCGAATTGGTATTTTTCACTATGCCTAACATTGTGTTCATGAAGGCTTGTGAGTATATTTTTCATGGCTGGCACTATTCTTTGATGTTGATCCTTGGTAGGGGAATCTAGTATGTATACCCAGCTATTCTTTGATCTGATGAAGTTGGAAAGAACTTGGTTCTGTTCTTCCAACTGCTCCATGGTTTGATTGCCTTTCTCCACCCATTCAATAAACTTAGTGACAATTTCTTGAAGGTTATGAACTTCACTCTCAGGTTTGGATTCTCCCATTGGAATTATGGAAAGTTCCAAATCAGAGATCAAAAGATCTTTCTCATCTTTGTCCACTTTGGGTTTTGTAACCTCCAGGAACTGCTACCCTTGAGCATCAGTTACCAACCTCCAAGTAGTCTTTGCTTTCTTTGCTGGAGGAGGAGGGGTAGTGCCAAGCAGAGCTGCTGTAACATCAAAGTTAGGCCCTGTTAACCAGGAGCAAGACTTTATTTTCTTGGTGTTGACTAGGGGATGTACCCAGGGAAAGGAAGAAGAAGAAATGGAAGGATCAAGGGGCCCGAGTGCAAGTTAACTCAAGGCGCTCAGAGTATGAACCAGTGTTTTCTCCAGTGGGGAAGTGAAAGCAACCCTAGGAATTTCCCTTATAGAGGAGTCTGTTAAACTTGGAAGCTCGGTCCTTGGTCCTTCCTTCTCTACTTCAACAGTAGTTTTGAGGGTTTCTTCTGGGTATTTCATCTCATCATCATCATTCTCACTTAGAACAATGATGTTCTCCGGCCCACCAGGCAATTCTGACCGCTCCAGAAAAGTCTCTTCCTCGATCGGTTCTTGCTTGACTTCTTTGACCTTCTTTTGGTACACTCTAGTGGAAGAGGAAGGAGTAGACAACTCAGGTTCTTTCAAATAAGAAGAAGGAGGAGTTTTCTCAAGTGCCTCAGTGCCAGGCGTATGTACTTCCTTCCTAGGTGTGGAAGTCTCTCTTGAATAAGATCTACCTTTGCTCATCTTGAGTTCACGTACCTTTCTGTTAGACAAAATCTTGGTTCTGAGGATGACATGGGTGATTATCTCACTCAAGTCATCTCTTTCCCTGACAAACCAATCTAGTGTTTCCATAGGAGTGTGCTTGATTGATCTTTCATACTCAAAGGACTGCAAATCTTCATCATCGTTCTTAAGACCCTTAGGGACCTGGTAGAGGTTGAGGTCTATGATCTATTGAAGAGACAATCCACCAAAATGCCTCTTCCTTACTTCAAAATCATCAGCACAATCAGTCCAGTAATCATCAGTATCAGGATGGTGATGATAATTTATTCTGAGATTTTGATCAATGAATTTCTGTAGATCAAAGCAAGTCCTGGGCTTGAAGAAATGCACTGTAAGAGGAGTAATAGCCCTTTCTATATTTTGGGCATCTAGAGCTGTCCTGCATGTATAATTCCGCAAGGTGATAGGGAAATGAAGACCTGAAATATTTTTATCTCGGCAGGTTCTATGAAGTTTATCCAACTGTTTCCATACCTCAACCAAATCCATTTTGTTGTTGCAGAACATGGGAAGCTTAAGAGGCGTGCTTTCAAAACAAGCCAGCCTGATGTATGAGAACTTTTGAAACTGAATGAAGAAAGCTCCATACTTAGTTATCAAAGCCTTAGCCTCATCAAATAATCTTCTGGCAGTGTCACCCTTAAAGAGTCTCACAATGTACATGGTGAAGGCATCATTTACCCTTCAAAAATTATGATTACTATCCTTGAGGGTAAACTGTGGACAATATGTGTAAATGGGCTCATCCTTCTTGCCTTCAATGAAAGTGAAGCCGAACCACTCGGGAGATGCTGCCAAGGTGTACATGAGATAGGAGGTCATGTAGAACTTCTTGGTCTGATGAACATTTGACAATTGTTTAGTCAGGTTTCCACAGATAATCTCAACCCAATTTATGTTTTGCTTACCCTCGCAGATGATTTTTATGAAAGGGCATATCCAAAAATGGAAGTCATTGGTAGAGGGCATTCCCATAATCCGGGTGAGTAGAGTGATGAAATCTGATAGCTCCTCATTGAAATCAACCCTGAACAATGCCTTAGAGAGTCAAGATGCTCCCTTCTTAGGGCATTTTAGCCATGACTTCGCTACTCGAGCCTTATACTTCTTGTTGTCTTGATCAAACATCACTTGAGCTTGAGTAAGAGTGAGAAAAATGGAGTCTTCCATTTCAGGGATGCATAGGGCAGTGGTGATGGCGGCGACATCCAATTTTGCAATCAACTCCCCATGCACATTGATGACCTCCTTGGTGTCTAGATTGAAATTATTCCCATAGGTGAGCACAATGTTGGCACATTGCACAGAAAGAGGAAAACCAGCGGCGTATGATTTTCCACTATCATTTATCATTTGAGCCATGGGAACAAGGTTGTTACATGCCAACCTGCCTCAGAAATCATCGAAATCTAAATGTTGAACTTCATTATCTCTAATATTGGGCACAAAGGTCTCCAAAGGGGAAATATGATCGTATCCTTGAAACTTAATCTTCATCTTGATAGTGAACAGAGGAATGGCCTCCAAAGAACAGATTCATGACAAGAATTACAAAGAGATACAGGAAGGTAGACAAATGACCTACTTTTGCAAGAATGTGGGCAAGAAATAATGAGCAAGAAATGTGACAAGTGCATAGATGATTGCCCCTTTAAATAGCCATTTAGGACAAAGAAGATCATAAATGCGCATTAAATACACCTTGCACCGACTCAAAAAGGTGAAATGTGGGAAAAGTAGAAAAAAATTGCCTAGACAGTCCATGGGAAATTGGGACATGAGGGACGCGAAGAGCCGATTCGACCGATGCGGGCGATGCGAGGAATGCGGGCCAAAAGAGCATGGGTAGTCCAAGGGACACATAAACACGAAGGGCACGAATAGCTGATTCGGATGATGCGGGTGATGTAGGGAATCGGGGAACAGGAGGCCTGTGCACACTTGGGACATGAGGGATGACAAAGTTTGAAAAAGCTGACGGACAAGGACTTGCGGGGAAATCGACCGATTGGCAAACAAGAGGCCCGTCGATACTTTCAGACATGAGGGAAAAAAATGTCTGATAGACTCGCAAGTCACTAAAATGACCCCAAGAAATGGAATTTTCACCATCACTTTGAATTTCTTACTTCACCAAAAACACTTCTGAAGGGTGCCAACTCAAAATTTTCAAAATTTTCAACTTTCAAAAGAGGGGAATTTTGAGGGGACAACAACTGGCTCTTTCTGGGGATGAATTGACTAGATCATAGGAATGAGGCAAGACAAAATATCCAAGAAAAACCCTGGGGAAGAAGACCAGTGCCTTATCCATTGGGCAATAGAGTCAAAGGCAAAACAATATAGAAGGCAACACATGGAAAAACCAAAACAAAGGCAAGGAAAGGAAAACACACACTGTACATAATATACAAAGGACTTCCTATTCACCTAGGATTTAAAAAATTTCAGGTACTACCCACTATAAGGAAGTGGGAGGGAAGATCCATCCATGTGATCAAGATAGAAATAATTTTCACCAGCAAAGTGCCTAATACTGAAAGGACCAAGCCAAAGAGAGTCATACTTACCATGGCTTCCTCGAGGTTCATGCCTTTTGTCCCATAGTAAAACAATGTCTCCAACTTTGAAATCTCTTGATATGGTTTTCTTGTCAAATAAAGATTTCACCTTCTGTTGATGTGCAGAGATCCTATCAAAATACTGCAGCCTGTCTTCATCTAGCTTATGGAGATACATGATCCTCTTATCAGAAGAATCATGGAAACTGGGGTCCTCAGTAGCTTTCATCAAATGCAAAGCTGGTAGTTCCACTGTTACTGGTAGTTGAGCTTCCACACCATATACTACTTGAAAAGGGGACAACCCAATTGCTCTTTTAGGTGTAATCCTATCCACTCAGAGAGCATCATAAAGCTTCTTGTTCTAGTTCCTCTGAGATTCATTGATAAGCTTTCTTATAATGGTCACCAAATTCTTGTTTGTTGGTTTGGCCTGTCCATTCCATTGAGGGTAGTAATTTGAACAATGGGCGAGGGAAATTCCATACCCATAGCAAAAACTCATCATCTCAATAGAAGAAAAATTAGAACCATTATCAATCACGATCTTGTTTGGTACTCCAAACCTTACCAAGATGTTTTCTTTGATGAAATTACATACTACCTCAGAAGTAATACTTTTAATTGGGATGGCTTCCACCCACTTGGTGAAATAATCTGTGGCAATCAACACATGAGTATGTCCTGCACTTGAAGATGGGTTAAGTGTTCCAATGAAATCTAAACCCCATTTTTGAAAGGGTTCTCCGATCACAACTGGCTTAAGGGGTAAAGCAGCCAACTTAGGTCTTCCCACAAAGGTTTGACAAGCTTCACACTTGTCGACCCACTTTGATGCATCTCTAAACAAAGTAGGCCAATAGTACCCCGAACGAAGAATTTTGTGAGCAGTGATAGCAGATGAGAAATGACCCCCACAAGCTTGATCATGAAAGGCTGAGAATAGCTTCTTCTATTGCTCTTTGTCAACACACTTCAAGAATCTTCCATCCACGCCTTGCTTGAACAAAGCATTCTCCCACAACACATATTGTGTTGATCTTAACTTGATAGCTCTCTTCTCCTTGGTAGTTAAGTGAGATGAACACTCACCATAGGTGAGGAAGTGAGCAATGTGAACGTACCATTCGTTTGTCGAGCTGAGGAACAAACCAATAGGGACATCAACTTCATCCTTAGGTAACTCATGACCAGATCCTTCGGGAATGAGTTCACACATGCCTTTTCCCCAAACCAACTTCGTCGGTCTGATGTCGAGATCATACTCCTAAACCTTCACCACCCAATTTCCTCTCTTAGTTCCAAACTCCTGTTGTGTAAGAATAGACTTGATAGTCGTATCAGACACAAGCACAACAGAGTGAGAGTTAAGAATGTAAAATCGAAACTGCTTAACAACTTTAACCACTGCAAAAGCATGTTTCTCCATCATAGTGTATTTCAACTCATGAGTTTTTAGATTATAACTCATGAATGCAATTGGGAGCTCATGATCATCAGAATCTTTCTAAGTCAACACAACAACCAAGATACTTTCTGTGGCATAACAATAGATAATAAAATCTTTACTAAAATTTGGGCATGCTAAGATAGGAGTCTTAGCAATAGCTTTCTTAATGCCTTCGAATGCTTCGTTTCCTTCAGAGGACCAACCAAAATCTTGCTTTCCTTTCATCATTTTGGAAAGTTTCAAAGTCATCTCTACAAAATCAGGGATAAATGTCCTCAGGAAGTTGATCTTACCAAAGAAAGAATGTACTCCGTTCTTGCTTATGGGAAGAGGAATCTGCTGGATGGCTTGAACTCGTTCAGGATCAATCTTGATTCCATATTTGGAGACAACATGTCCCAACAACTTGCCCTCCGTGACACAAAAGATAAATTTCTTGGGATTAAGAGAAACTCCATGTTCTCTACATTTTAAGAGGACTAATTCCAGATGTTGAAAGTGATCTGCTCTAGTTTTGGAAAACATAGTTAAATCATCTAGATACACAATAATACATTTTCCCTTTAAAGTTCCGAAAGCCAAATCCATTGCTCTCTGAAATGTGGCACCAACATTAATGAGGCCAAAGGGCATCCTCTTGTAGGTAAAAGTACCCCAAGGGGTGGTAAAGGTAGTCTTGTGCTAATCTGCAGTATTGAATTCCACTTAGTTGTATCTTGAGAAACCATCAAGTATGGACAACATTTCTGCACCTGTGACAACTTGTAACACTTGGTCCATCATGGGTAGGGGATAGTTGTCATTCAAAGAATCTTGATTTAGATTCCTGAAATCAACACATATATGAATCTCACTATTTTTCTTCCTGATAGGTACAATATTAGCAATCCATGTTGAATGATGAATGGGGAAGATGATCTTGGCTTTCAACAACTTCTGTATCTCTTGGAAGATGGTTTTGGAAATCTTGGGATTATACTACCTTTATTTCTGCATGAAAGGCTTAATCCCAGGTTTGAGGGGAATGAAGTGTTACATTTCTTTTGGCTGGAAAGCTTTTAGATCATCAAAAGAATAAGCAAGGACATCAATGTACCTCTTCAAAAGATTTACCACCTTATTCTTCTCCTCTTGGGTCAAGCATTTTCCGACGTTCACCATTTTGGGTTCAACAGGACTCCCAATGTTAGTCTTTTCACATTCAGCAGACTGCTAAGCTCTTTTGGAAGCCTTAGACTTGACATATCTGTCATGTTTATTAAACAATTCCTCTAGACTTACCAACCCTTTAGGAATCTTGTTACCTTTTAGTTTGATGCAACCATCTTGATCCATCTCCTCCTTGACACTTTCTTCATTGGAAGAGACACTCTCTTGAGGTAGGTTGTCATTTCCCTCAAAATACAATTGGTCAAAGTTATCCCTAAGCTCCAGGAAAGAGAGCAAATGTTGGTCGTCATTGAAAACTTTCCAGTTGTTTGCATTATCCAGTATGCTTGGTCTATAGATCATTTCAATGATGAATTTGTCCTGAGAGAAATTGGGACGAGGTATCAATAAAGACCCTGAAACAACTAGGGAATCAACTCTAATGTTCTTCTCCCTTGGCATCTCTTTGATGGAGAAGGAATCAAGGAATTCAATAGAATCCCACACTAGATTCCTATAATGCTTCAACTTTCTATTCTTCACTTGGAAAAGGTCTCTGACTTGTTTGACAACCAATTCTGCAGCACCACGAGCTAGGAGGTTCCTCACACCTCTTTCTTTTTCCATGTTCAGTCCAAGAATGAGAGCTTCATAATCTGTTGTGTTATTTGTATTTTCAAACTGTAGTTTAAGGAGAAAGGATGAATCTTTCCTTCTGGAGATATCAATACCACACTAGTCCCAACGCCAGCTGAAGAGCAACTTCCATCAAATTCCAAATTCCAAACACTATTAGGATCATGGAGCACTTCTTTGGGATGTTCTGCCTCATCCTAAGACATGATCATGTAGTTGTCATGCCCAATATCTTCATAGAGTATTTGTGCCTTGGGATCATCTGTCTTTTGAACAATATATTCAGTTTGCTTCTCGGGTAGCAACTTCTTCATCTTTCCATTGATTGGTATAAGGGCATGTGACCATTCCATTTGAATTTCTCTTCCCAAATCTTTATAGAAATTCCTACTGTTAGCATATGGATTTGCATGCATGCAAATGACATGCAACAGTGTGGGAACAAAGTCCCTCCTCAATGAAGGTGAGGCTACCTTTATTGAAAACCAAAACCGTATTTACATCTATAAATTCAAAATTGTATGTGGGGGGTGTTTTGGAACATCAATGGAAAGAAAAGTGAATGAGGGAAATGAAGTGGAATGAAGGAAAGGAGTGGAATGGAATGAAATGAAAGAACATGCAAGAGTTAGGTAAAAACAGAGCCTAATATTGCATGAAGAGGAAAGATGAATAACCAACACAAATAAAACGGAGTTTGAGTTAGCCAAACAAGAACGTGTAAAAGGGAACACACATGAGTAAGTAGATAATCGGAGCTTGATTACTGTGAACTGGAACAACCGATTAATAATGTTGACAATAAGATCAAAAATAATATTTGCATGCAAGATACAAAACACCTAACATCTAATGAACATAAGAACATCAAAAGTTATAAAAGACAATGAATGAGACACAAAGTTCATATTCCATTAACTCTAAAATGTTTTTCACAAAAGAACACAAAGTTTCTTCCTGAAACAAAGCTTGCACAAAAGTATTTTCTTCTCCTCTCTCAAAGTCCCCCTTTACAAATGATCCCCGCACTTCCTTTTATAACCCAAAAGTTGGTTGCAAAGTAGTTAGGGTTTTACATGATCATTAAATAAGACACTTAAGTGACCTTTGAATTTTTCAACAACTTTATTAAAGACAACCCAAAAATAGAAATTACTTAAAATAACCATTGTTTCCTAAAATCAAAGAACAACACCTTTTAAAATATATAATAACAACTAGTGCCTTATCCATTGAAATGGGGTCTGCCTATCTCAAGCATATGAGAAATGGACTCTCCCATTTCGTTAGATACCAAGCAAATCAACTCCTTGCACTGCCGGTGAAATTAGGATCTGCCGCTTTTGCCAGTTGAAAGGATCTAAACGTTCCCAAAGTTTCAAACATCTTTTCTTCTTCTGGAGGTTCACTTGGTCGAAGAATAGCCTCACAAAATACCTGCAATTCAAGAATTCTACTTGGCATATCATTTAAATTAACAATTTTGGATTGAGCATTCTCAAATAAGTTCTTTAATTTGATGCACCGCTCCATGGAAACTAACGAGAAATTGTTGGCGGGAGTATACATGTCTTTAAACAATTGTGAAAATTGTTCTTCCACCTGCTCCGATGAACACCTTTGATTATGCTCATTTATGAGGTTACAAGGAATCTCAGCCATGAATTCCTGAATCAAGGAGAGTGAAGTGAAGGCTTCATTGCACATGCTGTCATAATGGATCATAGAATCCTCGAGAAGCATTTTTCTTGATTTGAGATGCAGACACCAAAGACAACGTGTCCCTCGATGTTCAAATTCGAGAATTCCTTCAATAGCTAAAACTGAAGATTCCATACTTGTCATTTCCTATAAACTAGGCAATATCTCATCCAAATTTGATATAGTAGAAACAAAATTTTCTTTGAAAGAAAGAATTGGATCCAAATACGTACTGATATCTTCATGAAGCTTAACCGCGGTCTTGATCGTCCCCTGGCCTAAAACGAGAATCTCTGAAAGCCAAGTTTTAGTGACATGGCCCAATGCATTTATTTCCTTTGACAAATTGAGAGTCTCTTCATTTGGGGCAGCCACTGCATCAGGTACTAGGAAGGTGGAAGATATGGGATTTATCAAATGTTGAACATATTCCACTAATTGATTCTTTTCGGCATTGAGCCAAGAGTTTTGAGACTTGTATTTCTCAAGTCTTTTAAGCAAGATATCAATTGAATCTCGAGCCATCGCCATGTCACTTTCTAATGTAGATCTTCCAAGTCCCAATCTGGAAACTTCATAGTCGGCAGGCATCATAGCATCGCGCTCTTTATCCACTTGTGGAATGGCAAGGTCTACAAATTTGTTTCCATCATTATCCACCATTATTTGAGAAATCACCTTAGGCTTCTTAGGAATGGCATCATTCGAAAGTTTAAAAAGGACATCAAAATAAATGTCAATTGGCTTGACAACTCTCTTCCTTTTCTTTACTTCGGAATCAACCCAGGAAGGAGTATCATTCACTATTTCAGCATACAAAATCTTGGAGCTCGAATCAATATTCTCATTATTTCTGACATCATGAGATCCTTCTTGAATCCTATTTACGACCTCGATTTGAGGAGACACAACCTCAATATTCACTTCCTGATTATTCAAGAGATTTTGGGAAACCACCTCATGAACTACATGCTTCGAAGTGTTTGATATTTGAATTACCTGCACCTGAGTGGATGTTTGTTTGAAGCATGGCTAGGGATCATTTGCTACCAGCTTCTGAGTGCTATTAACAATGTGGGTGGAATAATCTCTACTCGAGGTAGAAAATCCAGACACACGCTCTCTTCCTTCTTTGGGGTTTGGATCTTTGGATATCTCTACTTGTGACACGTTACTTGGTGAAGTGGATTTTGGCAACCACTCTTTTCTTGCTTGTTGTGTATGATTGGATGGTAATGAGGTTGATCGAGAAGAGACTTTGGTTGAATGAAGACCCCCACGTATTGGCAATTTTTATGATCCCGAAACGTGATCTGGAATTGATTGCAATTTGGCAAGTTCTCTATCATACCAAGATACGCTTCTTTCAATAATTGGTTGGTTCTTGCCATCAATAGAAAATTCATCTCTCTGGGTTCAGTTGATTCGAGGCAATGGGGTAAAGGAAACAAAATCATATGAGGGATCACCAACATCCTCATCATCATATACAAATGAATCGGGAGGACTCTTGATGCGGAAAGCCTTAATTTGAGCAAGTGTTAGGCGAGAGTACTTCCGTCTTCTTACCTCATGTTCATCCGAGCGTGTAGCCTAGAAATCTCCCATGGTAGGATTATGTTGGTACTTCGCTCCCAGAATATTTTGTATATATCAATTGATATCAAATTGGGCTCTCTTCACATATGGATGGATGGTTATGAGAGCAAACTCTTTTTCCATGAGATGTGCACTGAAAATATTTGGACATTGGTATTCCCCGATTTGGATCGGGAAATGAATTCCTGAATGGTGTTTGTCACTAAGAAGGCAGTGAACTTGGAATAATTGTCATGTCAACTCCATTAATGCCCATCTATCACTGACGTACTTAGGAAGTTTCCATGGGGTACCAGCAAAGCCACTGACGCGAATGTAGGAAAAAGATGAAAATTGAATAAACCAGGTTCCCCATTGGGAAATGACACTCATGGCTTCTTTAGAAAACCTTTCCTCAGTATTCTGATTCAGGTTCCGGATCATGTGGAAGGTGAATGCATTGTTGACTCTTCTAAAATGGTGAGAACTATTTTTGAAACTGAGTTGAGGGTAATAATGAAAAACACTGTTCAACGGCCCCATGACCCCTCTCGTTTCAAGTCCCGAAAATACCTTTCTTCATGTTACTACGTAGGTTAGATATGAAGTCATGTAGAAGCATCCAGTCATCTTAACTTCTATCAATTGTTTGTGAAGGGTGTTACTGATGATGGTGGCCCAATCCACAAAATCTTTCTTGGCTAGGATGATATAGATAAACTGGTACATCCATGGGTGGAAAACCCTAGCAGAAGGTAGACCGAAAACTGGACTTAGGAGAGTGATCATGTCTCTGATTTCTTCCACGAACTCAACACGATACAGTTCTTTGGGAAGCCTATCAATTTGAGGTCTCTTAGTTACCAACAAGTTGTTTTTAACCATCTTGCTCCATCTC
Source organism: Taxus chinensis (assembly GCA_019776745.2). NCBI lineage: Eukaryota > Viridiplantae > Streptophyta > Pinopsida > Cupressales > Taxaceae > Taxus > Taxus chinensis. The sequence goes on along the minus strand of CM034151.1, from coordinate 648,542 downwards.
AGGGGTTCTTCATCCTAGAATTCTTGAGGTGATTGGCGAGTGATATCTGTATTCTTAGGAAAGTCAGGTATTTCGAGTAACTCCTTAATGTGCTCTATTGTGATTAAGAGGAAAGGCTTGCGATTATCTTTGAAAATTCCTCGTCTCTCAGGGTCATAATGCTCCATGCAAGAAATAACCAATTCTGGACATTGCACTGAGACAAGAAATGTTGTTGCTTGGGGTAGACCACTATGGTAAAGTCTATATGAGAAAATGGTTTTGCCTTCAGTTTTCACCCACTCGCAGAACTGTTGCACGTTGATGTGACCCTGATTTGTATCAGCGATGTTGTCATATGCCTACTTAATGGAACTGGGAGGGATAATTCCTTGGAATTCATACTTCAAGGCAGATTTGTTAGATTTCTCCACTGGCTTCCTCGATCTTCCTGTAGATTTGGATTTTTCGGCCATTATGAATTTTACAGAAGAATGACTCAGGGACGCAAGACAACGCAAACGGGGTCGGGTCTCAGTCTCCGAAACTCCCGCCAATGCAAGAAAATTATGACTCGCTTTAATATTTATTATTATTTTTAAAAATAATAATAATAATTGGTCCCGAATTACAATTTTTTTTTTAAAAAGTGAATACAAACAAAAATACCGAGACTAAGCTCAAATTCCAGTTCGGGCAATAATATATATATATATATTTTAAATTCTCCTGATTTTTAATGAGTTCGAATAGGATCAATATTTACTATTTTTAATTCACTATTTCCGCTAGCAGTCTGTCGAGATTTCTCATGCAATGTGTTGTATTTGTCTTAGCTTATGTAATGTGCTATTTCACCCTTTTGATCCACGTGGAATTTGCTTTGGATGAGTCTCTTTTCTTCTTCCCCTGTATAGGTGTTGAAAATTGGCCTGATTTGGTGAATGCATGGGCATGCTCTAAGACAACTATTCGTGGAGATTTTGGTGAATGAATTGGAATCTTTTCATTCTTCCTTGTTTGGCAATACGTGGACCTTTCTTCTTCCTTGCTGCGTTCAGAATTTTCTTTTATTGTTGCATGCGTGGAATTTGATTTGGTTTGCTGTTCCTTTTCTTTATCATCACGCGTGGAGATTCCTTCAGATGGCTGTAGCCTGTTTTAAATTTTTTTGGATTGTTCTTGGCTAGTGCGTGGAGATTTTTATTTTCCTGGACTGTTGGGCTGAGCTTGAAATCTCCTTCTTCAACGTGGCTTCATGCTGACCTCCTCTTTGTGCTGTGTGATGAAAGACTCCTTGGAATGTGAATTTCTATTCTTGCTTTCCCACGTGTTGTCCTCCTTGGCTGGGCGCGGCCTGCTCCTTGCTTTCCCCAAGGTGCGGCTTTTTACTTGAAAAAGTTCTTTTTTTGTTTTAAAAACTGTTCCACTTTTCCTTTAGGCGCGTGGAAAGCTGTTCCTTGGCACGTGTTTCCTCCAATGTGTGGATTTTGGTCTCCTTTTTTTTTCTCTGTCCAATGCATGGCCTGTGTGGACAAGTGCGTGATAAATGTTTTTTTTTTCTTATACTTGGCGCCTCCTCTGCCCAATGCGTGGGCTCAAAACAAATGCCTCTTTTTCTTTTTCCCTACGTGGGAATGTTTTGACTGTTCTAAAAATGTGGTGAATGTTTTTAGCTGTGCGTGGGATTCCTCCTAGGCTATGTGTGGAGACTGATTGTTCTCTTTTTACTTTATTCTATCTTTTTCAATCTCTGCAAATTCATTAAAACTGACTTCTTCTTCCCTGAATTCTTCTCTCTCCTAGGCGTGGAAATTGCTGTCTTGGTATTTTAAAATTGTTCTTTAAAAAAAATGCTGCTCTTTCCTGACAAATGCGTGGAAGATTGTTGGATGTGACAAAATATTATGTCCTTCAGAAGAAATAAGAAGCAAAGCTTCACACGACTTTTTCCAACGGGTTTGACGGAGGAAGTTATGAGGATTAATCCAACTTCCTCTCTTCCCGGGTAGTGGGCTTAAGTGCCAGGGAAAATGGGCAAAACAATGGCCAATTGCCAACGGGAATGGCAAAGTGGGTTCACAATTCCCGTTTAATTTCCCCATGTGGGAAATTGGGGAATTTCTTGCTAGTTAGCCAATCCATGATTTGGCAATTGGTGGAGAAAATCCCACGTGCGGGAAATTTGAAGAAGATTGCCAAGAAAGGCGAAATTCGGGTTCAGGAAGCCAAATTGGCTTCCCCACAGTTGGAAGCATAAGCTTACTTCCCCGACATTAAAATTTTTTGAATGAACTTTTAATTAATATTTATTTAATTAAATACTCTCAAGTTATTTAAAAGTTAATTTTATTAAACAAGAAGGCAATTAATTAATTAAATATTAATTAATTAATTTTAATGTATTTTAACGCGATTTAAATCCTGGCGGGAAGAGTTCTCACCCGAAACGAACGAAATGAAGACCGAAACGAACGAAATGAAGACCGAAACGATCACAAAAATGAGACGATCGCGATGAGGACAATGAACCACACAAAGTAAAACTTTTGAAAAATTTCAAAAATTTCATTTTTTAAATTTTTTTAATAATTTTGCAATGTCAAAATAAGCTGATAACACCTACTCAACAACATGCCATACGAAGGAGGAATATGAGCTACCAAAATAGTAGCTAAAACCTTTTTTTCTAGTAAAGCAACAAAAGCTACTTGTGCATCTTTAATTCTCCCGACCAGAGGCACCTCCCTACTCTCCATGGAATAGCAAGAACCAAAAGTACTTGTGAGGGTAAGACCAAAAGCATGAGCCACTTTGGCAGGCATGACATTGTCCGATGCTCCTGAGTCTATGACATAGTTGCTAAGTCTATGGCCAACTATGAGGAGGGTCACATAGAATGGTTTGATTTTCTCATTAGGTGAGGTGACTGTAGCCACAAGGTTTGGTTGGGGTGCAGAAGAGGGAGTGGGAAAAATACCTTTAGAAGTGTTGGATGAAATTTTGGAATGGGAATTGACAAAGTGGACCATTTTGGCAAAGGATTTTGGATGGGTTTGATAAAACTCAGCCTCTGAAATCTAGATTTTTTATCTTCTTGAGGTGGTCAATGATATCAAAAGATCTAAAGGTGGATGGGGTATCATCACTAGGAATCCTAGGCTTATCAGGTTTTGGATCTAAAGAAAAAAATGTCTTAGAAACATGAGTAGAAGAAGAATTAGCAGAACTCACATTTTGTGTGGATGCAGTGGGGATAGGAAATCCTCTTCTTGTAATCACTGGAGTAGTCGTGGGATGATGCTTAGATTGTTTAGTGGGTTGCATCACTTTTTCTCTCTTATTTGTCTGCTCCCAAGTCATAACAGCATATGACTCACCGTTCATCTCTGCTACTACTTCATCATAATCATCTTCTTCATCAATGCCCTCAGTAGAGAGGAAATTAACTCGAGATTCATCAAGTTCCTTTGGTTCTTCCTCAGCCTCTTCTCTGGGTTCTTCAAAGTCTTCATTATACTCTTCGTCATCAGGTTCTTCAACTTCACAAGTTGCATTAATAGGGACCTTGATGGGTGGTCCTTCAATTGCCAACCTTGTCTGAGAAGAAGGAAAACGGTTTCTAGGCTGAAAGTTCCTCCTTGGAACATCTTGATAAGGAGCATGCTGAGCCAATTGTTTCTTGATGGCAATGAGGTCATTGGCAAGCTTCTGTACTAACTGATCTGCATTAGCTCCAGGAGTAGAGGAAGAGGAGAAGAATTTTGGATTTGGAAGAGTCTCTTTTCAATTTGCCAGACATGATCAGATCATCCTCAACACTGACGGCTAATCTCTGATCAGCATCCAAAGTTGCAAGATTGGCTCTTCTCAGCGCATAACTTACTTTAGGAAATTGAGCATTTAGGAAGAAACATTTTTGAATTTGATCCACAAGCCGGGTGTCTTGTGGGATCTTGTTAATCAATTTATTGAACTTGGCCACAAATTCTCTCATGGGCTCCTATGGTTCTTTTTTGATTTGAGAAATCTGGGCTAGCAAAGCATGCACATCTTCTAGCAGGTTTGAAAACGGTTCTCAAATCTAGTTCTCATGGTGGTCCAATTAGTGATGGACCCCAATGGGGAGATGGTAAAACCAATCTACCGCATTATCCTATGCAAAGTCTCCACAAAAATCCTCACAGAGACATCCTCATGTTCAACTCCAAGGACTCCACATGCAATTATGAAGGATGCAATGTGTTCTTCAGGATGTGCATTGCCATCACCTCTGAACTTGGGAAAGTTCTTCCTGTTACCCCTGGGTAACTCATGCAAAGGTTGAGGGAGGGCAAGAGGCCCAACTCGTTGACCCCAAGGTAATGGAACTGCCATGCTTGGAAAAATTACTTGAAGTGGAACTGAAACACCAACAAGAATTAAAGCTTGAAGATTAGGGTTGAGTTGTTCTTGAGGAATACCACTAACGAAAGCTCTGTCTTCAACAGGGGGTGTGCTTGCAGAACGAGCTCTTTTATTTCTCCTTATTGAAGGAAGGGGAAAACCTTGCTGCTATAGAAGTTGAAAATGAGAATCTTTAATTCCAAGAGCCCTTCTTCCGTGAGTAAATATTAGAATCGCCAGATCGGAAATGATCAAGAAATTGTTCTTTAAAACTGGAATTCATTAAAACGAATCCCCAACGGAGTCGCCAAAAACTATTGGTTTTCAAATTAGAACTTTAATGAAAGCTACAATCAAGGTTCTGAAAGTCCCTCCTCTTTTAATGGGAGAGGTGCCCTTATTGAAAGCAAGTAACAAAACTATTTACAAATGTATAACTTTCTATTTTAATGAGGAACTCTGATATCATGAAAGTGTTTTAATGCAGAGATAGATCATCAATACAAAAGAACAAAAGAACTAAAGGAGGGAAAAGGTAGAATATGGCAGCATCCCGAAAAATATAGATAGCAAAATAGTTCCTTATAAATGCTGTGTGATGATAATATATAGAACAAAATCATTCATATCAAACCACCAGATATTATTTCATAGACACAAAGTTCCAGAAATGACATCCATAAGAATACAAAGCTTCTTAATGCAATAAATTAATGATTCACACACTTTAGACAAGCCAGAGAGAATAAATCGATGCAGATAGAAACATGAAGGGAAATCTTCTGTATTGATAGCTTTTGATTCTTTTACACTTTCAAAAATATTAGAGTTCCAGCCCATTGGAATGGCATGGAGAGCCCAATATATAGCTTACAAAGTGGTTACATTTGGTAACCATTTCTTTTAACTAAAATATTAATTACGGAAATACACAACATAAAGTCCTTAATTAAATTACAATGAGATCTGAACCAAAAATAGAAGAAGAGAGTCAAGAGCTAGAAGTAGAGATATCTGGTTGTGGCTGAGGAGGGCCCACTGTTTTGAGGATCCGGTTCCTGAATCTCTTCAACGCTTCCGCTGCTTCCATGCCCTTGGGAATTATTGTGTTGGAAGTAGCATGGGTCCACGTGACTAGGCATTTCTCCATGTCTTTGTTGAACTCAGTGTGATCCAGATATTCCTTATTAGCCTCGGTTATAGCTAAATGGAGGGAACAAACGTCTTTCATTCTCTCTTTGGTGATTGACTCTTCCTTGAACAGATCATCCTTGACAAAGGATTTAAACTGAGCCTTGATTTCTTGGAGAGAGAAGGGTACACCTGTAGTTTCATCCTGAAGATGGTAGTGGATATCCTTGAAGGCAGATAAAACACAAGTTTTAAAAGACTCCCCTTTTTGCCATACATTCGTCAACTCTCCCAGTGCCTCTTCGAGAACCTTTATCTTCCACCAGATGCTAAAGATCCACGTCCTTTACAAGTTATTCTTGACATCATCAAACACATTATTAGACAACAGGATCCTTTCATTGGTTTGACCCATTAGACGGAGATCTACAATACATCCACTCCAGACTTTCAGTTCTTTATCCATAGCTTTGATTGAGGAAATGAGTTTCTGTTGCAGCTTGATCACCTTCTCATTGGTTTTGAAGGATTCCTCAATGAAGTTTAAACCTGCTATAGTCATATCACCCACCATGGCCTCAACAGCCTTCCCATAAGTAGAATGCTTATGAATGTCTTTGATGGTTTGGACCTCATCCCGACTGAGAGCTATGGAAGGTGGGAGAATGACCAATGAGGCTAGATCTAAAACTTTATCCTTTGCCAACAATGATCTGATGAAGTTGGAAAGAACTTGGTTCTGTTCTTCCAACTGCTCCATGGTTTGCTTTCCTTTCTCCACTTGTTCAATAACCTTAGTGGTGGTTTCTCAAAGGTTATGAACTTCACTCTCAGATGTGGATTCTCCCATTGGAATTCTGGAAAGTTCCAAATCAGAGATCAAAAGATCTTTCTCCTCTTTATCCACTTTGGGTTTTGCAACCTCCAGGAACTGCTAGCCTTGAAAATCAGTTACCAACCTCGAATTTTGTAGTTCTCATTGCTTTCTATTGGAATGGAGGATGTTGTGAGGGGTAGTGGCAAGCAGAGCTACTACAACATCAAAGTTAGGCCCTGATAACCAGGAGGAAGACTTTCTTTTCTTGCAGTCGACTAGGGGATGTACCCAGGAAAAGGAGGAAGAAGAAACAAAAGGATCAAGGGGCCCGAGTGCAAGTGTTAACTCATGTCACTTGGAGAGTAAGTGAACCCACTGTTGTCTCCAGTGATTAGGAAGTTTAGAAAGCAACCCTAGGAATGGTCCCTTACAGAGGAGTCTATTAAACTTGGAAGCTTGGTCCTTGGTCCTTCCTTCTCTACTTCAGTAGTATTTTCGAGGGTTTCTTCTGGGTCTTTCATCTCATCATCATCATTCTCACTTAGAACAATGATGTTCTCTGGCCCACCAGGAAAATCTGACCGCTCCAGAAAAGTCTCTTCCTCGATCGGTTCTTGCTTGACTTCTTTGACCTTCTTCTGGTACACTCTAGTGGAAGAGGAAGGAGTAGACAACTCAGGTTCTTTCAAAGAAGAATAAGGAGGAGTTTTCTCAAGTGCCTCAGTGCTAGGTGTATGTACTTCCTTCCTAGGTGCGGAAGTCTCTCTTGAAGAAGATCTACCTTTGCTCATCTTGAGTTCACGTACCTTTCTGTTAGACCAAATCTTTGCACTATTCTTTGATGTTGATCCTTGGTAGGGGAATCTGGTATGTATACCCAACTATTCTTTGATCTGATGAAGTTGGAAAGAACTTAGTTCCGTTCTTCCAACTGCTCTATGGTTTGCTTTCCTTTCTCCACCTGTTCAATAAACTTAGTGACAATTTCTTGAAGGTTATGAACTTCACTCTCAGGTGTGGATTCTCCCATTGGAATTCTAGAAAGTTCCAAATCAAATATCAAAAGATCTTTCTCCTCTTTGTCCACTTTGGGTTTTGTAACCTCTAGGAACTACTGGCCTTGAGCATCAGTTACCAACCTCCAAGTAGTCTTTGCTTTCTTTGTTGGAAGAGGAGGGGTAGTACCAAGCAGAGCTGCTATAACATCAAAGTTAGGCCCTGTTAACCAGAAGGAAGACTTTATTTTCTTGTGTTGACTAAGGGATGCACCCAGGAAAAGGAAGAAGAAGAAATAGAAGGATCAAGGGGCCCAAGTGCAAGTTAACTCATGGCACTCAGAGTATGAACCATTGTTGTCTCCAGTGGGGAAGTGAATGGAACCCTAGGAATTTCCTTTGATAGAGGAGTCTGTTAAACTTGGAAGGTTTGGTCCTTGGTCCTTCCTTCTCTACTTCAACAGTAGTTTCAAGGGTTTCTTCTGGGTCTTTCATCTCATCATCATCATTCTCACTTATAAATATAATGTTCTCTAGCCCACTCGGCAATTCTGACCGCTCTAGAAGAGTCTCTTCCTCGATTGGTTCTTGCTTGACTTCTTTGACCTTCTTTTGGTACTCTCTAGTGGAAGAGGAAGGAGTAGACAACTCAGGTTCTTTCAAAGAAGAAGAAGGAGGGGCTTGCTTAAGTTCCTCAGTGTTAGGCATATGTACTTCCTTCCTAGGTGTGGAAGTCTCTCTTGAATAAGATCTACCTTTGCTCATCTTGAGTTCATGTACCTTTCTGTCAGACCAAATCTTGGTTCTGATGATGACAGGGGCGATTATCTCACTCAAGTCATCTCTTTCATTAACATACCAATCTAGTTTTTCCAGAGGAGTGTGCTTGATCGATATTTCGTACTCAAAGGACTGCAAATATTCATCATCATCCTTAAGACCCTTAGGCACCTAGTAGAGGTTGAGGTCTATGATCTGTTGAAGAGACAATCTACCAAAATGTCTCCTCCTTGCTTTAAAATCATCAGCACAATCAGCTCAGTAATCCTCAGTATCAGGACAGTGATGATAAGTTATTATGAAATTTTGATCAATGAATTTCTTTAGGTCAAAGCAAGTCCTGGGCTTGAAGAAATGCACTGTAAGAGAAGTAATAGCCCTTTCTATATTTTGGGCATCTAGAGATGTCCTGCATGTATAATTCCGCAAGGTGATAGGGAAATGAAGACCTGAAATATTTTTATCTCAGCAGGTTCTATGGAGTTTATCCAGCTGTTCGCATACCTCAACCAAAGCCATTTTGTCATTACAGAACATGGGAAGCTTGAGAAGTGGGTTTTCAAAACAAGCTAGCCTGATGTATGAGAACTTTCAGAACTAAATGAAGAAAGCCCCATACTTAGTTATCAAATCCTTAGCCTCATCAAAGAATCTTCTGGCAATGTCATCCTCCAAGAGTCTCACAATGTACATGGTGAAGGCATCATTTACGCTTCTAAAATTATGATTAATGTCCTTGAGGGTAAACTGAGGACAATATGTGTAAATGGGATCATCCTTCTTGCCTTCAATGAAAGTGAAGCCGAACCACTCGCGAGATGCTACCAAGGTGTACATGAGATAAGAGGTCATGTAGAACTTCTTGGTTTGATGAACATTTGACAATTGTTCAGTCAGGTTTCCACAGATAATCTCAACCCAATTTATGTTTTTCTTACCCTCGCAGATGATGTTTATGAAAGGGCACATCCAAAAATGGAAGTCGTTGGTAGAGGGCATTCCCATAATCCGGGCGAGTAGAGTGATGAAATCCGATAGCTCCTCATTGAATTCAACCCTGAACAATGCCTTAGAGAGTCGGGATGCTCCCTTCTTAGGGCACTTTAGCCATGACTTCGCTACTCGAGCCTTATACTTATCGCTGTCTTGATCAAATAACGCCTGAGCTTGAGCGAGAGTGAGAACAATGGAGTCTTCCATTTCAGGGATGCACAGGGCAGTGGCGATGGCGGCGACGTCCAATTTTACAATCAACTCCCCATGCACATTGACTACATCCTTGGTTTCTGGATTGAAATTAGCCCCGCTGGTGAGCACAATATTGACACATTACACAGAAAGAGGAAAACCAACAGCGTATGCAATTCCACTATATCATTTATCATTTGAGCCATGGGAGAAGGGTTCTTACATGCCAACCTGCCTTAGAAATCATCAAAATCCAAATGTCGAACTTCACTATGTCGAACTTGATGGCTGTGACTTTCTATTATGGAAAATCTAGGTGGAGGATTATCTGTATCAGAAAGATTTATACTTATTGTTAGATGAGAAGACAAGACCTGTAAAGATGATTGATGAAGAATGGAAAATTCTTAATAGAAAGGCTATGGGATTTATAAGATTGAGCCTAAAAACATCTGTGGCTTTGAATATTACCGAAGCAGGATCTACAGTAGATTTGATAAAATCTTTAGCAAATCTATATGAAAAACCTAGTGCTTCAAATAAAATTTATTTGATGAAAAAAATGTTTAATTTAAAGATGCAAGAAAGTGGATCTGTATCAAGTCATTTGAATGATTTTTGGTCTATTGTAAATCAATTAAAATCAGTTAGTATTTCATTTGAGGATGAAGTGAAAGCACTTTTATTATTATGCTCTTTTCCAGATAGCTAGGATAACTTGGTAATGGCTATTAGTAATCCAAGCTATGCTACTAATGTTTTAAAGTTTGATGATGTGGTTAGTATAATCCTGAATGAAGAAATACACAGGAAAAGTATAGGAGAATCATCATTTGGGAATGCTTTGAATGTAGAAAGCAGGGGAAGGTAGAAGGAGAGATCCAAGAGCAAGAATAATGGGAAATAAAAGTCTAAGAATGGCATATCTAAATCCAGAGGTAGATGTATAATTTTCTGGAATTCTGGAAAGAAAGGTCATGCAAAGAAGGATTGCTAGTTCAAGGAAAACAAAGAAAATGTACTAGAGAAAGGTAAAGAGGCAAATGTTGCTACAAAAGAGGTAATGTAAAATGCCCTAATTCTCTCCTTGGATAATAAAATTGAGTCACGGGTTCTAGATTCAGGAGCTTCTTTCCATGCAACCCCTAATAAGGGTTATTTCAGAAATTATGTCCAGGGTAATTTTGGGCATGTTTATTTAGGAGATGATGAACCATGCAATATCACTGGTAGAGCTTAAATTCATCTTAAATTGTAGAATGGAAATACATGGATATTGAAAGATGTGAGGCATGTTCCAAGCCTTAAAAGAAATCTAATTTCTGCAGGACAACTGTGTGAAACTAGTTGCATGGTTACACTCACAGCCGAATCTTAGAAAGTTACCAAAGGATCTGTTGATGTAAAAAGAGGCAAGAAGGTAGGATCATTGTATTTGTCTACCTATATTGCTGATTCCTTTTCTATTCTATCTACTTCAGATTCAAATACAAACATGTGGCACAATCGGCTAAGCCATAAGAGTGAAACGGGAATGCAAATCTTAAAGGCAAAGGGTAAGTTATTAGATTTGAAATGTGTAGATCTTGATTTCTGTGAGCATCGTATTTTTGGAAAGTAGAAGAGAGTGAGATTTCTCAAAGTTGGGGAAACAAAGAAGAAGCATAAATTGGAGCTTGTACACTTAGATAGCATGATCTGGTAGCAGGCTTCAAGCCTCAATTTCCAAAAATATCTTGCTCTAACAAGATTTTGGTTATTTACATATCCCCCTTGATTTGCTTCTATTACTAGCGAATGGGTTATAAAATACATGGTAAAATTATGAATTATATATGAGATACATCTATTGCATGATGTGGCCAACCAGACCTACATCTTCCTACAAAGTGGTGGTGTGATTCTACTTTGTTACCTGCGGTCCCACGTTTTTCATCAAATTAGCTTGCCCACAGTTTCTAATACAAGGTTCGAGTTTTAAAAACATTCAAGTTAAGTCTATAGTTTGTGTTTACATTTTTATTTAGTTGCATAATCAATTCTAGAGACGTTTTATGCCCATTTAGGTAATACTCATTTTCTTGTTGTCATCTTAGAATGATCTTACAAGTAGTGGGTCAATAATTGTCTATAAAATAATCAAAATCATTTATGGAGTTTGTTATAGATGTTGATAGTCACTGTGAAAATTGTCAAATTATCAATGTATGTCATTATAAAAGTAATAAAGTTGGCATTTTTATGTCATCTTCTCTAAGTCAAAGTGTCATGTTAAATTTGAGTCATTGTCAAAAGAGTCAAAATATTGTATTTTTTTTTTGCCTTACGGACACATTTTTGGTGTTTCCCGACGTCTTGAAAATAAAGTGTTTCATATTGTCGGAGGAGACAAAATAAATTACAATGTGGAAAGATATGTGCTTCATGTTCTCATTCTGCTGAGTTAGCACCACATGTACTGGAGGCTGGAGGATACACAAAGGATGGAGGACAATTGGCATCCTCTTGTCAGTCACCACCAACGAGCTCGCACATACTAATTTGGTGACGTGTGTGAGTGTGTGTTTATTTTATTTGATCTCAGTGTGGTGTTTTCAGAATAAAGTGTTATGGAAACTTCACATTGTGGGGGGAGCAAATGACACAATGCTTCAGTTTGTATGTATGGAGTGATATGTTTGCACTATGATGGATTCCGATATATAATCTTCTGAAGAGCAACTATTATGAGAGCCGAAAAATGCACTGACACATCATGATATGGTTGTAGGTAAACCATTTGAAAACGTTCACCCCTTTGTGGTTTGTGGTCAACCACTGGAAAACCACCTCACTCTCGGTTTTTGGTTAACCGATGGAAAACTAACTTGTGGTTTGTGATAATCCAAAGGAAAATCACATGATCGTGAAATCAGGTGCAGTGTAGCATGAACGTTTTCCCCATGTTAGCACTAAGGGGGGGAATGTTAGGAATTCATTATGTTAGTGCTCCATGGATTATTGTTTGGTTAGTGAGATTGTAACAAACTACGTAAAATAGTTTTTAATATCTTACGAGTTGTTTTAAAAACTCATCTATATTGTATGTGTTGTTGTAGCTACCCTATTATATCGGAGGTACAACACCTATAAAGATACAAACCATCTTGTATGGAATATATAGAAAATATCATTAATGTGTTTATTCTTTCAACTTCGATGCTGTTGTACCAAGAACAAGAGATACATGCGACCAAAGGCTTATTAAAGCCTTTTGTTAAACCTTCCCCACATAATGTGAGATATTTACATCCCAAATAAAACAAAAGCATGGGTGGTGGGTGGTTGGGGAAGATTGAACCCCTAACCAAATGCTTGGCGTTGAGCCACACAATCCACTCAAGCCTATAAATATGCAAATTGGTATTTGTATAAGGTTAAGTTGCAAAGTGTGTTTTTGGATAACAAAGTAGTTTTAAAGAAGTGGATTTTAGAGAAGCTTAGGGACATTTTGAGATCTCGATGTAAACTGGAAAGTTGTTCGTAATTTCTAGATGATCCTAGTACATCTATCATTTTCCCATTTTGGAGTTTTTTTGATGTCGTTTTAAGGCACAAAATTCAATTTTTAATAGATAATGAAGGGAAGTGACCATGCATGTGCTTCAAGAAAGTGGAGGATGAACACTAATCATTGTTAGAGTCTTTTGAAGGTCTAAGAGCATGAATTTGTAGGTTTTGGATCCATATTTTTTTTATTGTAAGTTTGATTGTACTTGTAATTTTGACAGATTGTAATGGGTTGATTCAAATGAACCCGGAGACGTATGCAATCGCCAAACTCCGTAAACAATTTTGGTGTCATCTCTATCTATTTTTTGCATTTATAATTTATGATATTTTTTCACATTAATTAGTTATATTTTAATTTAGATAAGCATATTTTAATCGGTTAGTGACATTTATGGGAAATCGATAAAATTGATATTTGGATGGTTTGATCGAACTGTGGAATAAGTTGATTTTGGGAATCATAAAAATAAGCTTTGGATCCATTTATAACATTTAAAAATTCATATTTGAATCAGTTGTAGATTCACACATATCATGAACACTGATAAGTTTAATTGACCGTGTTGTAAAAAATCAAAACATTATGATGTCTATTGTTGTTTAGACACCAAATACAACCAAATTGACTTAGACAGGTTATCCAACTTACAAATCTTGATTACCATCAATCACGGGTTTCTGATATTCAAATGTTCCGTATTTGGATCCTCATTTGCTCTCTCGAACCAAATCGTGCATAGTAAATAACTTCATATGGATTTGATTTTCTACTGTTGTGTTCTACTCCTCATTCATCTCAAATCCACGCTGCATTGACATTTGCATCAACTCGTTTGTCTTACTCTATGTGATTCAAACATGTTTGAGGGTATGTTATATCTTCTTCTTTTTATCTTGCATACCAAAACCATCTATTTGTTCTATTTTTTCAATGTTAAGAAAAATAGGTATATCATATTTTTTCTATTAGCAATTTAGTGTCTCCATGCATATGTTAAATAGTTTGGATCATTAATGTTGATTCTATAATTAATTATAGTTTGTTGTTTATTAGGGCATATTCCTTAAAGTCAATAGGTTGTAGTTATAAATTCATTTTCAAAGACCGTTTGTATTATTTCTTATGTAGAAAATTGTCATGTTTTCTAAGATAATAGTTAAGTTGTCAGAGTCAAAATAAAAATTATATTTTTCAAAGTCAATGTTTATGTCGTTTATAAGAGTTAAGTATCATCTTATCAGAGTCAAGAAATAAATTTCCCATGTCATCAAATTTTATATTGTCATCGCCATTTTGTTTCTTATAAGCCATATAAGTCTTGTTTTCAAAGTCTATTTAATTCGTTCATTTTGAGTCGGAATCATTCAAAAATTCTCCTAGACGTATTTTATTTTTTACGTGGTCCGTCTGCATTGAAATTGAGGGGGGAATTGTAAAATTGAGCAACATGATCACACTCCACTAAGTTAGTAGTGTCACACTAGAGGATGAAGGAAAATGAAGGTTGGAGGTTGATCACCGACCTCTCGTCATTTGCCAATGATAGGGCCGTATGAATATTTGGTGACATTTTAAAAAAGCGTGTTTGCTTTCAGTTACGTGTGGTATGTTCATGATTGTCTACTTTGCTGAATAAATGGTCATTTCACATTATGGGGGGAGCATAATACCTATGTTTCATTTCCCTTTGTGTATGAGAAACATTTCCTATGTCATTCCTCGAGATGAGATGTGATGAGAGCTGATGAGAATACTGCACATCATGATGTAGTTATTAATAAGCCACTTGTAAAACCATCATTTGTTGTTTGTCGTAAACCACTTGTAAAACCACCACTTTTGGTTATTGGTAAACCATATGTAAAATAATCATCTTTTGGTTTGTGGTAAACCCCTTGTAAAGCCACCTTTTTGGTTTTTAGTAAGCCATATGTAAAACCATCATTTAGGTTTGTGGTTGTCTTGTGAAAATCACCAAATCATGAGCATGTGCAGATATGAGATTGAGGTTTTCCCCATGTTCACACTAGGCGGATGTTAGGAATAATATGGTAGTGCTCACATGATTCATAAACTTATACTTTAGAACTCTACGAATCACACAACTATGTTGTTCTACTTTCAACTTTGGAAAATGACAGATTTGCTTGAAAAATTAGAGCTTCGTGATTGATTATCTAGTGCTATGGAAAGGAAATTGCAGAGAAGGAAATAATTCAAAATTCAACACCAAAAATTTTATCCTGGAAACCTCCAATGGAGGAAAACCAGTCGAGAAGGGAAACTGCTCTTTCTTCCCACTTTTATTGGTCTAATATAGAAAATTACAGATTACAATAAGTATGAAAAGAAGCAACAATGTAAACCTTCTCTCCAATTACTTGTTTTCTCTATTTTCTTGACACCTTGCTCCTATAATTCCACTCCAAGCACTAAACCAATCCCTGCTCACTTGCTCTCATACATATTAATACTTTTCTTCTTGATCTCTTTATGGATCTTCGAATGATTAATTATCCCTTGCTCCTTTCATGCATTTATAGGCCTTCCCATGTCCTCCTATGCACTGGAGGATGTGAAAGGGACATAGGAAGGGAAGAGACACAGACAATTGCGCTTTAAATTTGTGTCCATTTGGTGCTCCATTCTTCTTTTATGTTCCAGAAGTGTCAGGACCGCCGCCTTGATGCAGACCGGCGGTCTTCAAGACTACCGCCGCCCTTAGGCTGGGCGGCGATACAGACTGTCCACCCCTTAGGTAGGGTGGCAGTTCTACAACCGTCACTCTACACATAGTCGTGCAATTATGTCCAGAATGCTGACTGTTACCTCATTTTCTTCATTTTTCTTTGATTCTTCCTTCTTGGTGCTAATGGAAATGATGGAAGTGGTGTGTTTTTTCTGGATCCCTATGGATCATACCTTCCCTGACTTAGGAGGCTTTTGGTCCTATAAAATCTTAGTGGGGGAGTGGTAGAGGAATCAAATCCCTCTCCTTGCTCCTTTGAGTACCACTGAGTCTGCCTTGGTGTCTTCTCTTCTCGTCCAGCCCTACCAAGACTCCTGTGGATCTCTAGTTTGTTGCTCCATTACTACATTCTCCCTCTGAGTTTCCTCGAGTGTAATCCTCTTTGGAAGGCAAGCTTCTGCTATGGTTGCTTCTTTGTCATGCACATATGGCTTTAGTAGGTGTGAGCTCTTGTAACTAGATATCACATGCATCTACATGAAGTGTGGCCTGGAGGTTTCTTTTTCAACTTGCTCAAATATGGCGAAGGTCCCATCCTGTATTGGTTTAGTCCTTCTAGACTTTGTCTCTTGAGATGGATTTTCTGGGTCCTCTCCATGTGTGTTGTTGCTATAGTCACCATTGTTCCTTGTATCTCATCCGCTTCCTGCTGCCCTACTGTCAGGTCTAGTGAATCAGTAAGTAGATACAATGAATGCATAGAGGAAGTTTGTTTTGCTCCTTAAATGAGTAGTTCCTGTGGTGGCTTCTTCTGCAAAAACTAATAAGTGCTATCCAAATTATCCATCCTTTGGTTAGAAACATCTGTGCTCTCTACTCCATTTTTATTTTCTTCCAATGAAAGTAAACAAAACTGATGATTTGTGTGAATAAGTCTTTGTGTTTAGTTGACACTTACCATAGCCTTCTTTGATTTGCTCTAGTGTTCTTGGATGTTGAAACTGACTCCGTCTTTGACCCACCTGTACCAGTTCTCCATCCTTGTGAATATAGCATACTTGGCATACAAGTAAGGAATTCTGAAGACAACATCAAATGCATCAAGTGGAATGATGTCAACCTCTAATACATCTATGAATCGGGAATTTATCCCAAATATGAACTTACACTTTCTTGTTACTTGGATTTCTACACCCTTCTTTACCCATCCCAAAGGGTATGGACGTGGATGCTCACAAGTTTCTAGACCAAGATCTTTAACAACCATATTAGAAATAAAATTTGACTGAGAACCATAATCTACTAAAGTGTTTACCCTATTCTTCTTGATTTGGATTTTGATTTGAAATAACTCACTCATCTCTTCTTCTTCTTCTTCTTCTTCTTCTTCTTCTTCTCCCCTGTACATGTCAGTGGCCATGCATCCTAGCCTCTCATCTACATCCAAATCATCCTCAATTTCCACCTCTTCTTCTATTTTCATAGTGGCAATGGATTTCTCGGAATTCTTGGTTCGGTGCTGTGGGTGCAATTATGGATGTAACTTCCAACATGTGGCGTCAGTATGTCCATTTATATCACAATTCTTATAGAAGTTTTTAGGATCTTTACAAGTATGCAAAACATTAGCAAACATGTTTACCTTTCCATTTACCTCTGCTAATCTTGTCTGATCCCTTGTTCCTTTTCCTGCTGATCTGTTGACTGGTCTTCCCTTTGGCCCTATTTCTCCTTGCTTCTTCTCATCGTCAATGTAGTATGCTTGTATACAAGCTTTGTTGAGATCCTTGGGCTTTCGTGGAGATTACCTTACTCCAAAGGTGAGTGTGAAGTCCCCCCCAAATACTTGGTCAGAATGTCCTCATCCTCCAAGTCAATATCAAGAAACATGGCTTGTCTATGAAATTCTGTAGTGTAGTCTTGCACGCTTTGACTGCTGCCCTGCCTAAAGTACTGCCACTTAATCATCTATGTCAGTCTTATGGCCAATAGGATATAAGTTAGCTCTAATCAATTCTTTAAAACCCTTCTAAGTACTGACAATATGAAATTTCTTCTTTTCACAAGTGGCTAGATGGGTTTCCCACCAAAACTAGAGCATGACCTTCCATTTTGAGACAGTACAAAGGTAATCCCTTTGTGCATCAGTGACATTATGCACACTAAAATAGACTTCCAACGGTTTTAGCCATTTATCTAGTAATTTTGCATCTACTTTTCCTTCAAAATTCTTTATTTTCCACTTTCGTTTCAACTTTAAAAAGGTGTATGAGCATAGTTTTACCTTTTCACTTACAATTTTAGCGTCTCTTCTTCACACTCTTCCCATTCTTCCTCTTCGTGGCTCTTTCTAATACCGATTTTTTCGTCCAGTGGTCAAACCACTAAGTCCATGGAATATTGATTAACCAAAGTTGTCTTTTGCAGATCTGAAAGCTCTTCTTGTTTTCTATGCAAACCCATCCATCATGGTCCTTTAGCATCTTCGACTCTACGGACCAATGTTCTCTTCCTCCATTTGAGCTCGAATTCTCTGTTTCCACTTCTTCGTAGAAATTTTTGGCTCACAAGGTAAAAATTATTTTTCCTTTGGACCTTGTCCCTATCATACAAATCACAAGAAAAAATCAAATATCACAAGTCCTGGATATATTATTAGCTCTAATACCAAAATGATTGTATAAACTTCTACTTTGGAAATTCTACGAAATCACAATAATTATGTTGTTCTGCTTTCAAATCTTTGGAAAATGATAGATTTGTCTTGAAGATTAGAGCTTTAGGTGACTGATTAACAAGTGCTTAGGAATTGAATTGTGGGGAAATGCTAACATAATTCTAACACACAACACAAGAATGTTTATCCTGGAAACACCCTAATTTGAGGGTAAAACCAGTTGTGAAGGGAAACTGCTCTTTCTTCCCACTTTTATTAGCCAATTAATCAAATTTTACATATTACAATAAGTATGCAAACAAGAAGAACAATGTAAACCTTCTCTCCAATTACTTGTTTTCTTTCTTTTCTTACAACTTCCTCCTAAAATTCCACTCCAGCACTGAAGAATCCCTGCTCCACTTGCTCTCATATTATTAATACTTTCTTGTTAGATCTCTTTGGATCTTTGAATAATCAATTCTCTTGCTCTTTTCATGCATTTATAGCCTTCACATGTCCTCCCGTGCACTGGAGGATGTGAAGGGACACAAGAAAGGAAGAGACAAATACAATTGGTTCAAATTCAAACCGTTCGGGATCCATTTTATTTTTCTGCCAAAAGTGACAGGATTGCCACCCGGTGCAGACCTGCAGTCACAGGACCACCACCCTGTCTGGGCGGTGGTTTTGCAACTGCCACTCTGCATAGAGTGACTATTCTATTAAAATGTTGACAGAACCTCTTTTTCCTCATTTTCTTCACTTTTCCTTCTTGGTGCTGATGGATTTGATGGAATGGTGTGTTTTCTTGGATCCCTATGGATCACTGGATAACTTTTTTTGATTCATGGATTTGTAAATCCTTTTGTAGAAAAAGGTAATTGGACAGTCGTTTTGTTTTCCCCTTTAACATTAAGGGGGAAGTGTTGGGGTGATATGAAAGGGGGGATACCTTTTGGTGTACCACCACTTCACAAACCCCTTATCTTAAAGTTTATTTTAATAAACTTTATGATTCGGTCTTTCACAGCGAAAGAGTGAGACAGTGTGACTGTTCACCCATTATATATATGTATATATGATGATCCCTCACATAATTGTGTATTCGAATGGTAAAAATTGAGATATATGCTCAAGATATTTTTGTATATGAGAACTGTATAATTGCAAGACACTAGTATGCAATTATTTATGTGAAGATCGAGGATTGAAGTGGAAGTGTTGGGTTGAAGTGTTGATAAATTTTTAATATAGACAATGCTTTATTTCAATGGGGTTTTTTCCTTCGGGTTTCGCCACTATAAATATGGTGTCTTCTATCTCATTTATTTTAATGTTATTTTATTTCGACTCTTGTTATTAAATTATGTAATCTGTAATATAAAAACATTTAAATCTATGTTTAATTTAATTGCACATCATAATCTATAATCTTTGGCAATTATCTGTGGATCTATACTTTGTTATTTATATCTTCCTGTAATTTCCCTAACAAAATGAACCTATGTCAAAAATATTGATAAAATGGCTCAAAGAAACCACAAGGCCCTTATGTTCGTATTCAATTTCATCATTATATAAAGGATTCAACATCATACAAGTGTGTTCCCTAGTTATGACACTCGGGATCTGACCAATATTAAAAGGAACAAATTGTGCTTTCTCCAAAAATTGTATTAAGTTTTGAGTTAGCAAAAAAGACACTAGAATATAGTGCAACTTCTTAGGGTGTCATTCATGAATACTAACAAGAAAAGATGGAATGTTAGCACATGGTTTGATATGTTCTTCCATCAACGAAACCTTCTCTACAACTTGTGTTATCTTTTCATGCATTTATTTTTCTCTGAACTCAATCTTCTTTTCTCACTGCTTCTTGGGACTGATTTCTTCTTGTTTGAAAAACTTGATTGGATGAACACAATGAATATTTATCAATTCCTTCTTGCAATATGGATACAAGCTTCTTCGACACGTGAGAAATGAGAGAAGAAACCAATTAATTTTGTGCCTCCGTAAAATGTTACCTTCATTTACGGGAAGTGGAAATTAAATGCGTGAATGGGAAAGAGAGAGGAAAAGTGGGGAAGTGGATTGTATTTTACCAAATGCAAAATTTTACATTTGGAAAACTTCCCTGTGGAGTAGTAGGAAAAATATCCCACTTGCATCATGCATGGGAAGCATTTTAATTTTTTTAATCAATTGGTAAATGCCTCAGATGGTGAAGTGGGAGTAAACTCCCACTTTACCATTTCTAGTTTAACAATTAATTAATGTTTTTTTACAAAATTGGCATCATTAATTTAATAATTAAATGTAGAATTTAATTAATAAAATTGATAACGTCAATTAATTAATAAATTTAATAACATTAATTAAAATTAAAATTAATAACGTTAATTTAAATATTCAAAGGTAATTAATTGATAGCATGACTTAAATGAATATCATCAATTAATTATATTAAATAATTAAATTTAAATAATTAATTTAACGTTAAGTATAATTTTGCGAAGTCAACGGGGTATGCGAGGTGATGCAGGACAATAGTGATAATGGGAATGCGATAGTGAGGCATCACGACAATCGATATTGGAGAAGATGGAAGTCAAATGTCTTCTTAGAATGGTGTAAAAAGATGATCTAGAAAAGCATTTTGATGCAAAAAGTTTCAAAATTTTCAAAATTTTAGTCTTTAATTTTTTTAAAACAACAGTTGGCTCTTAGTGGGGATAATGACTCTTGAGGATGCATGAATAAACCAATAACACACATTTTTTATTAAAGAAATTACTTGTCCATTGTATTCAACTTTATTGAAGGAAACCACCGACATAGGGAAAACAAGAAAAACAAAAAAATAGGAAAAGGGAAAGATAAAACTCATGTACAAGAGATGATATAAAGGAAAACAAGGACTCTGCGAACCCATTGACATGTTTAGAGAAATATGATCCCTTGCAAAAAAAAGAGTCAAATTCACTAGTTTTACATAAGTGGAAAAGAGTGAATTCCAACCAGTTGATCACCCGAATCTTCTTCAAACAACATGAATCTTGAATGAATCCTTCACACCTCCCCTGTTTAAATTCTAGTGTCAACTCATGTACAACTCTACCATCTTGATGATTACTAATTTGTTATTATTTAAATTCAGCTAAAGGCCTTTGGATTGCTTCAATGCTTCCTTTCATATATAGTGATGTCTTCTGAGAATGGCGATTAGATGGAAGTTGCTCCACATCCTCTAGCTTGTAATGTTGAGAATATTGTTTCTTTTCTAGATCAACATTTGAGATGAGATCTTTAATGGTTTTTCCTTCATTATGGCATGAGATGAGATCTTGGGATGCATCCATGTCTTTTGGTTCCATTTACATACCTGTTTCATCATAAGAAAACTCACATACCTTTATAGAAGGCAAGATTTATTTCTTTGAATCTTCACTAGGGTAAAGGTATTCATCAAGAGTCTCTAAAATTTATTTGGGAAGTTTTCTTCTTGATCAAAAACTCCTTTTAATGAGTGAATATCTCAATGCATTTCCTCGACCCTTGCACGTTCTTCAAAATTATTGAAAATATTTGATGATTTCATCCGCCTCACGATTGAGAGAATGACTTGGCTGGATATGAAGTAGTTCTTGAAGCTTTGACTGGTATTCCAACTTGACATCTTTTATTTCATTATCATCATATGTCATGAACTCTTCAAGGGGAAGACACATGAAGGGTAAGTTGTTGAGCTTTTCATCAAGCCAATGATTAGATGTAACTTCATTTTCTCCATCGTCTTTGTATTCATCATCATGCATGTATGTTTAAACCAGTACACACCTTGAAATTTTGGGAAGATACATTGAGAAATGTTTTTATCACTTTTCTTAACCTACATATCTGTTTATACTCAATAAAGTTCTGTGACAATGCTATCTTTTACCTCTATAGAAGGCACAATCTCTTCATATGAGTCTTCGCCACCATAATACACATGTGTTTCCAAAGAGAGTACTTCTTGATTGTCTTCATGGTTTCCATTATTTAATGAGTTTGATTTTTGTAGTTGAAAATCATCATTTGATTTCTCTTTATGGTGATCATTGAACTTCATGATGAGAATTTATACATTTGAGGAGGATTGCAAATAAGCTGACTCAGAATCTTGAAATTCTTGAACATGAACATTTTTGGATTTTCCTTTAAGATGCATGAATTTTGTTGATGAGAAATCCAAGGATTTTGGTTCTTGAACTTTAATCCGCCATGTGAGTTATTTTCATGGAACTCCATGGAATAAACCTCCATACTTGGAATAACATGCAAGCAATGAGATTGGAGAGCACAAGATCTTTTTTCAGTAAATTGTTCATGTCACAATAATTAGGATATTCCTTCACATCACATAGTGATATGTTAGATTCTTCATTGCTATCTTTATCCTACACATGATATACTTCAAAACATTTCTTATCATCCGGTTTGATTATTGGATTTTTGAGAAAGTTGGGTTTATTATAAACTATGAGATTCAAACATATGAGAGAAGGCTGATTCAACTTCATCTATTCTTTCTTAGAAAATTTTGTTGCATCCTTAGGAACAATTTCTTGAATCTTCACTTGTGGATATTGTTGAAACTTCACATAGAGATTTTGTTTCTTTACAAGAGGTTACAAACCATGAACATTTGAAACATGTTCAAAAATATCTTCTTTTAAATTCCTATAAAGAATTAAGTCATCTTCAACACCAATGGATTGTTGTTGAGATACATGCAAGTATTGAATCTTCTCTCTATATAGTATGAACTAAACTTCCATATGTAGAGCAACAATGAAGGAGCACAATTAATTGTTCACACTAGGTTATGTAGTCACAAAATCATGCACTTTAGAAATTATGTAGTCCCAGTCTCATACTACTATTTAGAAGGTTTTTGAGTGAAGAAAGTACTAATTAATCCCTGTCTTTTGGCCATTTTTATTTACTTTCTGTCGTAATTCCCGACCTCCACCACACATATGCCCAGTCTGTTTCTATCACTTTCATGTTATTTTAGCCTTGACTTGGGCACCCAAACTAGTACTGGGGCACCCATGGGCACCCTGGTACCATTAGGGGTGCCTCGATCCTTTTTGAACTTTCCCGCCACTTTTTGGGCTCTTTCTAGCTGTTTCATCTTCTTATATTTTTAGTGGTCGGCCATTTTGGGGTTAATTACGAAATCAAATCAAGAGAACCACATAAATATAAAGTTATGAGACCATAAGGAGGGACCAAACACTAGTCAATAATATCATCCACCTAGAGTTGTATCCATTTGGAGATCATTTACATCCATTAGCTTCATCAAAAAGGACAAGGCTAGTTCATCTGCATCACACAGGCATGGGGGGAGGGATTCTATTTTATTTCATCCATCATTCTACTACATTTTAACATCTAGTTATTGCTTTCCACTTCACAAAGCATGAAAGGCACAAGAGCACATAGGGCACATGATGCACACACACACACACCAGAACTAGATTTCGGTTTGAAATGTAGTGCAACACTCAGTTAGTAAGCCCATTTTTGTGGTAGATGAGGTCAATCTGACCCATTCATTTTCATTATTTTTTATGGTTTTGATATTTCTTATGGTCTTTTATAGGTCTTTCTTTCATCTTGTATTATCAGTGACACTCAACGCAGTACAACGAATCTGATGTGACAGACAATGAGGGTTTTAGGCCACCTACCGAACCTGTGAAACTTAGTTCTGGAACCTTTGCATAGACCAAGTTTCCCACTATGTAGACCAAAGCACCCACATGTGCCCCAGTCCCTCTCTAAGCTCCCCAATCCATCTAGACAACTCGAATCCATCCTTTTTTAGGACCTCTGCATAGTCGTTCCTGCTTCCGGATTATTTTATTTATTCTACAACACAGTCCAACGAGATCCTCTAATCAGCTGAGTCACTTCCTTACTCTTCTTGCATATTAGGGTTTAACCTTTCCATTTTCATAGTTTCTTAGGTCATTTCCATATTTATTTACTGTATTTACATGTTGTTCTATATTATATTAACTATCCACATATTCCCCATTTTATTTACTCATTTTGGTGAACCTGACTTGATCATTCATGCTTCTAGGTTCTTCATTCATTTCTTGTCATCCTAGGGTTTGGTCATCTCGAGTATCTCAATCAATGATTATTTTCTTGCAAATATTGATTTACTACATAGATTCCAACATCTTCTTACTACTAGTCGCATTCGTGCTGACATGCATCGAGACTCAGTTTATCAATAATTTATTAATGCATTCTCTCCACACATAGTATTAAAGTCTAACCTTCCCACCGATGTTCATACTTTTTATAATGACCCGCATCTACATATTTTATGTTATATTTATAATGTCAGTGTTAAGTGCATTTTAATTGATAATGGATATGAACTTAACTTGTGTCCTATGTCATTCCTTGAAGTTTTAGATCTTTCCACTTGTGACTTTAGTCCATCTAGTATTTCACTACGTGTTTATGATGGTTCTGTTCATCCATGTCTTGGTCACATTACCTTGGCTATCACTGTTGGTCTAAAGACTGTCCACACTATCTTTTTCATTATTGATTTCCTAGTCTCTTACAATTGTCTACTTGGTAGGCCATGGATTCATACCATGCAAGATGCCATCTCTACTGTACATAATTGTGTAAAATTCTTACATGAAAGCATTAAATATCCCATTTTTCATGACCGCGATCCATTCCAATATTACAACTGGGCTCCTAATACTAGCCTTCCTATTCCACACACATATATTATAGATGAGCCCCAACCTATTGAAGAATCACCTCACGTACCACCACTTGACGATGCCATTTTTTTAATAGATGCAGTTTCTTCTATGCCACCTGCTACTACTACTGCTATGATTCCTTATCAGGGGCCTATCCAGTCTATGGACGTCGCTCTATCACCTACACCTTCACACATACCACCTGCATTAGCATTCCCACCATTCACTTGCACACTCTTCATGACTGATATTGGGAACATATTATTTTTGATCCTACTTGTGATGACACCATTTGCTCACACGATGGTCTCACCTGACTTGGTTTCACTTTTGATGACCTCTATTCTCCTACTCATGCTCCTAATCTATATTATGGCTTTGTCACTATTTCTACTACTTATGGCTTATGTGTATTTCATCTTACAGTCTATATATCATGCACTCCTCACTCTTCTCCACTCATATTAGGGAAATCATGGCTTGATTACATCGGGGGAACTCTAGATCTTGATCATATAGAAATTTCATTTCCTATGACTTTTGGACGTGTTTTCATCTACAATAGCTCTTTCCTAGGATACACACAAAATATCACTCGTTGGTATGCACATGGTTGTCCACTTCCTCCATTCACCGATGAGGAGTATGCCATAGGTATGTACAACTTACACCTTCATGGTTAGTTAAATGATCAACTTGACACTATTGTTTATCAAGTAACTAATTCTTATCCATATGACTTTGACCATGAAGCTGATGATCTCCTAGATGACATTACATGATTGTTACTTCATCTGCTGCACTTGGGGAGCATAACATTCCACCCCCAACCTAGTAGCATCATCCATCACCACATATCATACTTTTAACATACACATCTCACATCCTGATCACACTGCACGCTCATCACACACTTTAGCATCGTCATTACGCGATGACACACTCTTATGCTTCAGTTCACACTTGACTATTGAGGGCTTACTACACATGAACCCCGAAAAATACACAATATTTACTACACAATGCGTTTATTCACACATCCTGCATCTTACATCCTACATTCTACATTTAGTCTACATTGCGCATCTCTATATCATACATATTCTACATATTATACTAGTCTTTAACACACATGAGTCTAGCATTACATCACCCTACACACTACATTACTAGTCTATCTACATATATTACATGCCACTCTATACATTAAACTTTACACATTATACACATCTTGCATTGTATTTTACACATCATGTATATACACATTTCTACTCCTCACATGGTCGTCTTCCATCATAACAAATACTATATCATATTCTACGCGATGCACTCACTACCCTATGAAACACTTAATTCCTCGGTCCATACTCGACTGTCGAGGGTTTACAAATCAAATGGACCTTATGTTCATCACACGTTTATCATCCAAACTTTCATCATGCGATATTTCTAGGATAGTGACATATGCTATAGGCTAAATGGCCACCTACTCTATCATCTTGTAGTGGTATACGCATTAGGCTACATCACTACTCCCTTTTATTCATCTAGTAGTGATATGTGCTTTAGGATAAATTATCACTCCTACATTCATCTTGTCGTGATATGCACTTTGGCTATAAGGGTCATGCACACATCATTTCTAGGTCACATCTCATCAATACACACTCATCACAATGCGCTTGACATGACACACTCTATTTGAACCTTTCCCGATGACACACTCTTGTTTACGGTTCATTCTTGAATGCTGAGGGGGAAAACCAAATGAACCTCACTGCATGCATTTCTATTCACTCGGGGGGCACACGGATCCTACCATCCATCTTGCATTCCACTACACCCATCCACAACATACTACTTCCTATGGTTGCTTTTTACTCTTGCTTACTTTTGCTTGTTCATGGTTGCTTTATTACACATGCTAGATAGATCTCTTATATGTCATTTATCAATATCATCCACACATGCACCTGTACGTCTTTTTTCAAGTTGTGATCGCAGATACAGGGTCTCTTACATGCAACATGGATGCTCTCCTTCTACACCGGTCACTGAGGGAATCCAAATTTGTCTCTCACATATGCTATTGTTTCATTTTGTACTTAGCACTTTACATTAATTGGTTATACACGTTTTTGACATACTAGTTATCTTTGACATGCTAGCAGGTGCTTCATGTGCAACATTTGTTATGCAGGGATATTTTCTTCCATACTTGTTTGTTACATTGTCTACTATTGTTTGCGGGCCTTGCCCTATGTTTGGTGTGCACACTTGTTTGTTGTTTGCGGCCATGATGGCCTTGCTTGTCTTGCAACATCATGAGTGATGTCCCATGTTTGCAGCCCACTTTGTGCGACTTACTTTGTCTTCTTGCGTGTTTACATTACTATGTTGCTTTCTAGCTTACACATTGTCTAGTAGATTACACTTATCTTTATACATGCATGCTTGTTTGTACTAACACTTGTCTTTGGCTAACCTCTTGTTTATGCACGCCTTGGTTTCTACCAAGCACATTAGATCCCCCTATAGGGTAGAGTTACAAAGTTCATGAAGTTGGTCCTCTTTTGGGGCTGCATTCTCCTATTAGCGACATCACATGCACCCCCAAAGAGGGGTCATCATTTGGGGTTTTACATTCTACATAGATATTCTACACTGGTGTGGTTTAGTTATATACAACGAGTGGGTTCAGACCAGTCTACGAACCCCATACACAATGGATTTTATAGGACATGGTTGTCCTTGGCATTTGGGGGAGCAGTTAACAGTTAGAGGATACAATGGAATTCCTCCCAATAATTCTCCTACTGCCAGTGTCGGATCGCCCAAAAAAATAGGACATACAGATATCTCTTCACACACATTCAGGGAAGTAGTTAAAGGAAGGAGTATAATGCAGTTTTCTCCCTACACTTCTTTGGCTACGGTGACGTGAGATCACCCAAAAAACTCACAGTATAGGATATCCTTCTACACTCTCTTTCTCAAAATGGATTAGGTGCACATGTTCCATTTACATTTTATTTTCACGTTTTTACATTCATATGCTTTTTACATACATGCGTCTTTTACATTGCATTTTTACACATACATACATAAATATTTGACTACTTGATCATTTTCTCCTTGTAGGTCCGGTCGTATGAGAAACAAGCATTCAGATGGGGGAAACAACAACAACAATGACATCAACAACACTTTGTAGTAGCACACACCATACTAACCATGTAGGTACATCACACACATCAACAGCTACACACGCATTTCCGCCCTAGGTTCTCTCTCATCACTTTTTTTGCACTTTTCATCTTTAGTTTCCACACTCCATCATCTTTTAATCACTCCATGATTTTTCTAGTCCTTCAACGCATTTTCTACATCACTGTACAATGACATCAAGTACACATCTTTATCTACTTTATGTTTCCGAGCTTTTCGGTCACCAACATAAAGTAGGGGAAAAATGTAGTCACAAAATCATGCACTTCAGACATTATTTAGTCTTGGTCTCATACTACTACTTAGAAGGTTTTTGAGTGAAGAAAGTACTAATTAACCCCTGTCACTTGGCCATTTTTATTTACTTTTATCGTAATTCCCGACCTCCACCACACATATGCCCAGTATGTTTTTATCACTTTTGCATTATTTTAGCCTTGACTAGGGTGCCAAAACTAGTACTGGGGTGCCCATGGGCATCTTGGTCCCATCAGGGGTGCCCCGATCCTTTTTGAACTTTCCCGCCCATTTTTGGGCTCTTTCTAGCCATTTTAGCTTCTTATGTTTTTGGTGGTCAACCATTTTAGGGTTAATTACAAAATTAGATCAAGAGAACCCTATGAATATAAAGTTATGAGACCATAATGAGGGACCAAGCACTAGTCACTACTATCATCCACCTAGAGTTGCATCCATTTAGAGAAAATTTGCATCCATTAGCTCCATCATAAAGGACAAGGCTAGTTCATCTGCATCACACAAGCATAGGGGGAGGGATTCTATTTTATTTCATCCACCATTCTACTACATTTTTACATCTAGTTATTGCTCGCTACTTCACAAAGTGCAACTGACACAATAAAACCTAGGGAACATGATGCACACACACACCCAAACTACATTTGGGTCTGAAATGTTGTGCAACACTCAATTAGTAAGCCCACTGTTTGGGCAGCTGAGGTCAGTCTGACCCATTCATTTGCATTCTTTTTTAGAGTTTTGATACTTCTTATGGTCTTTTGCAAGTCTTTCTTTCATCTTGTATTATCAGCAACACTCGACGCAGTACAACGAATCTAATGCGACAAACAACGAGGGTTTTAGACCACCTACCAAACTTGTGAAACTCAGTTCTGAACCTTTTGCGTAGACCAGAGCGCCCGTAGGCGCCCCAATCCTTTTTCAGGCTCCCCAGTCTATCCAAATAGCTCGGATCCATCCTTTTTGGGACCTCTACACATTCGTTCATGCTTCCATATTATTCTGTTTATTCTGCAACATAGTCCAACGAGCTCCTCTAATCAGCTAAGTCACTTCCTTACTCTTCTTGCATATTAGGGTTTATCCTTTCCATTTTCATAGTTGCTTGGATCATTTCCATATTTATTTATTGTATTTACATGTTGTTCTAGATTAGATTAACTATCAACATATTCCCCATTTTATTTAATCATGTTACTCATCTTTCGGAATATTTTCAATAGCTTGTTGAATCTTGCTATGAAGTTCCTTATTCATTCACCTTCTTTCATCTAGATTTGAAATAAATTATAAATAAGTGCAGGTGTGTCCATGCTAGACTCAAATATTTTTAGGAAATTTTTCTTTATATTCTCCCAACTTGTGATGAAACCAATCTCCAAATGTTGATACCACTTAACAACAAGAAAAATGAGGGTTTCAATAAACAATCTCACTAAAACATCTTCTTCTTATACACCAAAAATACTACATGCAACATGAAAGAAGAAATATGATTATTTGCATCTTGGGAGTCATCTCCAAAACATTTTGGGAAGTTTTTCCTTGAACCAAAAGGTAGGGGAGAATATTGTGAAAATTCCAAAGGACCAAAATGGTTTACCCATGAGATGGGTGAAATCAAGGCCATTGCATGAGTTAAAAAAAGATAGGCACTTAGTTCTTCATATCAACAGAGTCACCAACCTCCAATCATGGGGAGGTTCCTTGATGTGGAGACCAAATGATAGACACTTCAATTTCAATCCTTAGAAGAGTTGCCAAAAAATATTGGCAAGAATTTATGTCATGTTGATTTATTTGGTCTCTTCATAGGTTCGCTTACATTATTTGACATAAAACTTGCAACATTAGACATATCATCTATCAAAAAGATGATCTAACCTATGTGTTTTTTGGAAAGATTTTATGTCACTTTGGTTTTCTCAGTCTCCTCATGGATTCACTTGCATTATTCAACATAAAACTTGCAACATTGGAGAGATAGCCTATTGACATGATGATCTAACCTCTACGTTTGAGAGGGGAAGCTCCCTTGTATGATGGGTTTGTGGGGTTTTGGATACTTTTAACGCAGAAATCACCTGAAAGGGGAAAGAAAGGAAAGCGGGTGAGAGATAGAAGAGAGCAAAATATAGTGGAAAAGAATGGAGAGAAGGAGCATGCAAGAACAAGAAAACACATATCTCATTCGTATATGCTAGAAAGTACATCATAAAAGTAAATAGACTGAGTGCTAGTACTTTGCATGAAAAGGAAAGAAATGAAAGATTACATTTGACATAAGAACAAACATAACCAATAAGAATCTCAAGACACAAAGTTCTATAAACATTCATGTACTTCTTCTTATAAAAGAACACAAAATTTCTTTATTATCTCTTCAACAAAGTCTTCACAATGATCAATCTTCATGGAAAGTATCTTAACACAAAGTTTTATAAACTTCCCTGCTTTAAGACTAGAGGACACAAAACTCCTCCAACCTCCAAGACCCTTTACAAATGAGCTCTAACTTCCTTTTATAACACAAAAGTTGGTTATAAGGTAGTTAGGGTTTACATGACATCGCTTTAGGGCACATAATTATGTTACATTATAATTTATAACTTTATTTTGATAAAGTAAAATCACTTTATTAAAATAATACAATATAATTCACATAAGTGACCTAATTAAATTTTTAATTACAATAATAAAGTGGGTACATGTGGACCCCACTGGAATGACATGGACATACACCTAGACACCAAGATGACACCTAGATCAACAAGATGACACCTTTGACCAGTGCCATATCCATTGGGCCAAGAGTCTGCCTATCTTGATAGTATGATAAATGAACTCATTGACCACGTTGGATTTGTGATACATTTCACTCCATGAAAGGTACGAATCTGTAGTTCAGAATAGATCTTCAATCCTTCTTAGTAGTTTTCACTGCATAGGCCATCTCACTTTATCTGCATCCATTCTGCATTTTCCTTGGTGAATTCATGATCTGCAATATTGTCATATTTTGTTTTTTTAGATTAGATAAATATTTGGTTTTGGGGGGACCAAAAACCCCATAGTACAAAGAGTATCCAAAAAATATTGGCGAGAGAGTAGCCCAAACAATCAGCCAAGGCTCTAAAAGGACAAAATGACTTGAGTGGCCAAAGATCCCAACAAGGGGAAACACAGAAAAGCCTCAATTACACACACACACACACACACACACACACAGTTGAGATGTGGAGCTGAATTGCTTCACAAATAGCTTATTTACAACTTGCAGGTTTACACAGTAACCAATGTCAGTCACCTAGCAGATGAACTGAAATCAGTTTGGACAAACCGACATCGGTTAGGGTAGCCAGCATTAGTTACCTGTGCGTGAAATGTGTTGGGGTGTGGAGCCTATTTTTGGTCTTCTTGAATTAGTATTGAAGTGCAGGAGCTCGAACGGTTAAGTTTAGAGACTTCAGGAGCATTCTGCAATTGCCTGTTGTGACGTTGCTGTGCCATCGTTGTGTCGTCGCTGTTAATATGCTGTTAATTGACTGTTAATGTCGTGACTATTTTTCAGCCATGGGAAGTTGAAAGATCACGACTTTCAAACTTCTAGGGTCGGCTTTAGGACTTCTTACAAGGATTGTAATCCTATAAATAGAGGTGTTAGGGTATCTTGGAGATATCTTGAGTGTTCAAGAGGTCTTGAGTCTTAATGATCAAGAGGTGATCAAGAGTGATCAAGGTTAAGCAATTGGGTGTCAATTGTGGTTTAGATGTGGTTTAACATCTTTGGAATTCTGTTGTGAGTTCATAATTGAGAGAAGACTGTGAGAGTTGTTTTACTCTTGTTGATAATAAAATCTTAGCAAGTTTTTGGTGGACGTAGCCCACATTGGGTCAAAATCTTGTCTTGTCTTCTTTGTGCATCATTTATTTATGCTGTTATATTTCTGCAAGTATAATTCTGCTATATAGTTTCCTACTGCTGTGGTTTGAGGAATTGTTTCCGCATATTTGTTCTCTAATTCCTAACAAAATGTTTTTATTTAGAACACAGGATTAGATCTAACCTTTGATTAAAAGGTGATCTAAGGGTTGTAATTGCATAGATAAAATGCCCTAAGTTTGTATATGGTTATATAAGCTAGAAAACTAGGGTTAGATGATAATAAGGGAGAATTGTAAGAAGGAATTCTTAGAGAGAGAAAAAGAGAAGCTTGTGATGAATATATTAATGTACATCCAGGAGGTGTGGAAGATTGCAGATATTCATTGTATATTCTCTACAAAGCTTTGACTAATAAGATTGGATTTTTTCTTGGTAGATGTAGTCCACACTGGGTGAACCACGTTATATATTGTGTATTATTTCATCTCGTTTATTTCCATATTTATTAATTATATGTTTAGATATGAATATGTGTCTGTACAACTGGTGTGATTAACCCCAACAACTGACATCAATTTTTTTCTTGTTTGAGGGTTTTTTGTGTTGACATATTTACTCACATAGGGATTTCTGTTTGAGTGGAAGCAAAACAATGGCAGAAGATGGAAAATATAGAGTTGAGAAATTTGACAGTCGTGACTATCAATTGTGGAAAATTAGGTGGAAGATTATTTGTATAAGAAAGATCTATACTTACCTGTTGATGAGAAGGTAAGACCTACAAAGATGACTAATGAAGAATGGAAAATTATTGACAGAAAGGCTCTGAGATCTATAAGATCGAGCCTGACAACATTTGTGGCTTCAAATATTACCGAAGCAACAACTATGGTAGAGTTGATGAAATATTTAGCTAATTTATATGAAAAATGTAGTGCTTCAAATAAAGTTCATTTGATGAAGAAATTATTTAATTCAAAGATGCAAGAAGGTGAATCTGCATCAAGTCATTTGAATGATTTCCGGTCTATAGTAAATAAATTAAAATCGGTTAATATCCCTTTTTAGGATGAAGTAAAAACATTGTTATTCTTGTGCTCTTTATCAGATAGTTGGGACAACTTGGTAATGGATGTTAGTAATACATTGTCTGTTAATAATATTTTAAAGTTTGATGATGTGGTTAGTATAATCATAAATGAAGAAATACATAGGAGAAGTACAAAAGAATCATCATCTGGTAATGATTTGAATGTAGAAAGTAGAGGAAGGAAAAATGAGAGATCCAAGAGCAAGAGTAATGGGAAATCAAAGTCTAAGAATGGAAAATCTAAATCCAAAGGTAAAGGAATAACCTGCTGGAATTATGGAAAGAAAGGACATGAAAAGAAGGATTGTTGGTTCAAGGAAAACAAAAAGAATGTACCAGAGAAAGGTAAAGAGGAAAACATTGTTGCTTCTGAGGTAATGCAAGATACCCTTATTCTCTCCTTGGATAGTAAAATTGAATCAAGAGTTTTAGATTCAGAAGATTCTTTCCATGCTACCCTAATAAGGTTTATTTCAGAAATTATGTCCAGGGTAATTTTGGGCATGTTTATTTAGGATATGATGAACCATGCAATATTATTGGTAAATGATAAGTTCATCTAAAATCACAGAATGTAAATACATGGATATTGAAATATGTGAGGCATGTGCCAAGCCTCAGGAGAAATCTTATTTCTATAGGACAACTATATGAATCTGGTTGCATGGTTACATTCACAGCCGACTCTTGGAAGGTTACCAAAGGATCTCTTGTTGTAGCAAGAGGTAAGAAGGTAGGAACATTGCATTTGTTTACCTGTATTACTGATTCCTTTTATGTGCTATGTACTTTAGATTGAAATGTAAGCATGTGACATAATTGGCTAGGTCATATGAGTCAAAAAGGAATGCAAATCTTAAAGACTAAAGGTAAGTTATCATATTTGAAAGATGTAGATCTTGATTTATGTGAGCATTGTATATTTGGAAAGTAAAAGAGAGTGAGATTTCTCAAATTTACATCAACAAAGAAGGAACAAAAATTGAAGTTTGTGCACTCAGATGTGTGGGGACCAGCCCAAGTATCTTCTCATGGAGGATCCCAATATTATGTGACTTTCATTGATGATGCCACGAGAAATGTATGGATTTATTGTATTAAATATAAATATGATGTTTTTGAGGCTTTTAAAATATGGAAAGTTCTTGTGGAAAATGAATCAAATTCAAAGTTAAAATGCCTTAGATCTGACAATGGTGGTGAGTTTACAACAAGGTTTTCAATGATTATTGTTCAGTAAATGGAATAATAGAGAAAGAACGGTTCCTAGAACACCACATGAGAATGGTGTTGCAGAAAGAATGAATAAGACAATCGTGGAATGTGTAAGAAGCATGAGGATGTGTCATGGATTACCCTTACAGTTCTGGGCAGAAGCAGTAGACACGATGGTTTATTTAATTAATTGTGGGCCTTCAAGTGCACTGGATGGTGGAATACCAAAAGAAGCTTAGACTGGAAAAGAGGTAGATCTTTCATTTCTTAGAGTATTTGGTTAAGAATATTTTTTTGCATGTTGATAAAGAAAATATAAAGAAGTTCGATACTAAATCCAAGAGATGTACTTTCATTGGTTATGGCTCTGGTGATCTCGGATTCCATTTTTGGGATTTAGAAGATTCTAAAATTGTTAGGAGTCGTGACATTGAATGGAATGAAAAGAGAATGTACATGGATCAATTTTTGGTACCCAAAGATGAACCTATTGAAAAGTTTGTGGATGAAAATGCATTCTTGATTTAAAATTAACACCTACAGGTCTACACAGTAACTCGTGAAGGATGCCACCGAATCGGTGTCGGTCGCCTGAACCGATGTCGGTTACAGAGGAGTTAGACTGGCGTTGGTTAGCTGAACCAACATCGATGGAAGGATACTAGCCTCAGCTATTGGTGACCGACATCGATTACTGTCTGAGATTGATACAAATTTGTAGAATGAACATATTGATCCTCCAACACCCCAAATCTCAGTGAGAAGGTCATAAATGATAAGTAGACCTCCAGAAAGATTTTCACCTTCCTTATCTTATTTATTATTTACTAATAATGGTGAACCAGAGAGTTTTGAAGAAGCAATACATGATGAGACCCACATTAAGTGGGAGCATGACATGGATGAGGAGATGGACTCGTTGAAACAAAACCAAACTTGAGATTTGGTTAAGTTTCCAACAGGTAAAAGAACATTACAGAACAAATGGGTTTACATGATCAAGGAAGAAGAGGGTGGACCAAAAAGATACAAGGCAAGGCTTGTGGTAAAAGGATTTACACATAAATCATGTATTGATTTTGGTGAGATATTTTCTCCTGTAGTTAAAATGAATTCAATTCGCACTGTTCTAAGTTTAGTTGCAGCAAAATATTTGCATTTAGAACAACTTGATGTTAAGACGACTTTCCTTCACGGTGATTTGGAGGAAGAGATTTATATGCAGCAGCCACTTGGTTATGAAGTCAAGGGTAAGGAGAAACTTGTGTGCAGGTTGAAAAAGAGCTTGTATGGGCTCAAACAAGCTCATAAGAAATAGTATATGAGTTTTGATAGCTTTATACACAAGCATGGTTTTATGAGATGTGAATTTGACCATTGTGTTTATTTCAAGAAGATTGGAAATGAGATCTATATTATTTTGTTACTGTATGTGGATGATATGCTTATTGCAGGATGTAGTATGTAGAACATTGGTGAGCTTAAAGAAAAGTTAGCTCACACATTTGCAATGAAAGATTTGGGCGCTGTAAAAGAAATTCTTAACATGAAAATTCTCACATATAGGAAGAACAGAAAGTTGTATTTATCTCAAGAGAATTATATTAATAAGGTGTTGGAAAGGTTTAATATGCATAATTCAAAACCTATAAGTACACCTATGGCTGGACACTTCAAATTGGGAAAAGATCAATGTCCTACATCACATGAGGAGGTCGAGTACATGACACGAGTTCCATATGCTTCAGCAGTTGGAAGTCTTATGTATGCTATGGTTTGTACCAGACCAGAAATTGCACATGTAGTGGGAGTTGTGAGCATATTTATGGCCAATCCAGGTAAAGAGCATTGGAAATCAATCTAATGGATTCTCAGGTATTTGAGAAGGAGATCCAACATGTAGTTATGCTACGGAGGGTCAGATATTTCTTTATGCAGATATATTGATTCAGATATGGTTGGTGATTTTGATGGTAGGAGAAGCACCACTAGATATGTATTCATAGTAGGTGGGACCACAGTTAGCTGGATTTTGAGATTGTAGAAGGTTATGGCCTTGTCGACTACAAAGGATGAGTATATTGCAACTACAAAGGCTAGCAAAGAGATGATATGGATGAGCAGGTTCATGGGAGAATTGAGAAATGAGCAAGAGGATTGCAGATTATACAATGATAGTCAAAGTGTGATTCATCTGACAAAGAATTCAACATTTAATTCAAGGATGAAACTCATTTAGTTGAGATATCACTTCATATGGTAGGTGTTAGAGGATGAACAACTGAAACTAGAGAAAATTCATATAAAAGAGAATCCTGTGGATATGCTAACGAAGCCATTGGCAAAGGAGAAATTGGAGCTACACTCCACTTCTGTTGGTCTTCAAGTTTGAGACTTGATAAGGGAGAAACAAAGCCACGGAAGTGGATCCAAGGATGGAGCTGTATGTTACAGTGTAGAAATTTATCTCCAAGTGGGATATTATTGAGATGTGGAGTTGAATTGCTTCACAAATAGCTTATTTACAACTTGCATGTTTACACAGTAACCGACGTTGGTCAACTGATAGGCGTCGGTCACCTAGCAGACCAACCAACATCGGTTGGAGTAACCGGCATCGGTTACCTGTGTGTGAAATTTTTTTATTTAGAATGCGGGATTAGATTTAACCTTTGATTAAAAGGTGACCTAAGGGTTGTAATTGCATAGCTAAAGTTTCCTAAGTTTGTATATGGTTATATAAGCTAGAAAACTAGGGTTAGATGATAATAGAGGAGAATTGTAAGAAGGAATTTTTGGAGAAGAAAAAAAGAATCTTGTGAGGAAGAAAGTACTGTACATCCCAGAGGTGTGGAAGATTGTAGATCTTCATTGTATATTCTCTACAAAACTTTGAATAATAATATTGGTTGTTTCTTGGTGGACGTAGTCCACATTGGGTGAACCACATTATATCTTGTGAATTATTTCTTCTGGTTTATTTTTGTATTTATTTCTTATAAGCTTAGATATGAATATGTGTCTATACAATTGGTGTGATTAAATCCGACATATATATTATATTAAACCAACACAGAGACACCACAAAACAACTAACAAGACACATAGGAACACCAAAGAAACACATGACACAGATCGGTCAACAAACAGTCCGCTAACATTTCTTTTTCTGGTTGCTCCTGGTTCTGGAGCTTGGCCCACTATTTGTACTCTGCAGTGGATCTTGGGTATGCACGTGTTTTTCTTCCTTGTTTCCCTCCATCGCCTCCTCGCATGAGCTTATCATGACCAACTTGGAGCCACTCCTCTTCATATCCTGTTTGGATATTTGATCTTGCAAGATAGATATCCTATTTTCTTGCAAGTTGAAATCAGCCTTGAGACCATTAATATGCTTTTCCTGCAAGGATTCCTTTATTTTCCATTCCCTCATGTCCTCGACCAAATGTTTGGTCACGTTCAAAAAAGTACCAATGACCACCTCCATGTTTGCAATCTTGGTATCCTTGTTAGGGGCACAAACATCATCCTCTACCAATTCCCTCCCCTTAGAATATTCGTCATTTCTCATGTCCGATAGAACTTCAACTTCCACCTCTTCCCTATTGGGCACCTCAGGGGTCTTCTTTTTCCTACACACCCTATTGGGTAAGGTTTCATTATCCGAGTCTGTGGGTTAAGAGATGGGAGTCAAGGAAGGCTTACCCTTCTGAACAATCAAAAGAATCAACCCATGGTGAAGAGGAGACTCCACTTTCTCCTCCTTGAAGTCATAAATTGACAAAGACAAAGACATTAAAAGAAAAAAAGGAAAACTCATCACCTGGTTACACCTAAAATAGTTCAGAATAAACAAGTGATGAATGTAAATATTCTTAAATTTACCTTTGAGAGTAAGATATTTCATGATAACTTTGCATACATTGGCCCATATTTTTGGAAGACATGTTCTTGCAATGCCATCATCGAACAGATGCATAGTCTCATTAAGACCAAAGAAAACCGATATTTCTTAATTCCTCGTCTTCTTGTCCTTAAAAAATCCAAGTCCTTATGTCTTTATGCCCATAGCTTTTGCAATATAGTCCTCGGTGACATAAAATTCCATCCCTTTGATATTGACATGACCATGATGCCACGCTTTAGCAAAATCCAAATCCAAGTCCGGATCCCAGCGTTTGATATGCTTAATGAACTCGATAAAACCCCCTTTTCACATCAACCTCCAAATCATGGCATCTTGTTTGATAGCATGGTAGGACGTAGGCTCACTCCTAACCCTCTCTCCCCCATCCTGTGCTTTCTCTACTCAAGAATAAGGTATAACTTAATCTGCTGCAAACTCTTCCCCTCGAACTTCGAATTAAGGCCAATTCCCACTGCCACTCTTATGTCATTATTTCCTTTAACAAAGACCTTCGAATCTTGCCCCAATCTATTGAGGCTCATGTGACTACCTTTACCATCTCCTTTCATTATTAATGATGGTGCCAACGTGTCTCCATGGTACTTCACCATTCCATTCCTCCCACGCTTTCAAATGATTTCCTTGATTTGTCAATCCATCCGCATTGGAGTTGGATTCATGAAACACATGGCTCAGTTCCATGTTATCAAAGGTCTCAATAATATTTTGGGCTTCCTTAACTAAATTCTTGATGGTCCAACCCAATTTACACTTGCCTTCAATAGCTTTGATAACAAGGAGTGATTCACCTTCAATAATAATCTTTTTCAAATTGAGTCGTTTTGCTATCCTTATTCCTTTCACCGCAACATAAGCTTCAACATAATTATTGGAGTTCTTGCCCAATGGACCAACATAGGACACAATACAATTACCTAAATGGTCTCTTATTAACCCCTTCCACATGATGTTCCATCCCTAAATTTCGCTGATCCATCAAACTGAGTTTATATCAGTCCCAAGGAAGTGGTTTCCATTTGGAGTTGGCTCTATCCTTTTTTGCCCCAATTTTAGAAAAAAAACTTAGTCGGGATAATCTTGAAAGTTTACAGTATCCTAGTCTCCTCACTAGTATATGACCCCTCCCATCTGTGTTTATGAATACTAATGTTGTCCTTCAAGCTTTGTTTAATTTTGTTAACAACTTTTGGCCAATTGGTAGATTTGTTCTTGAAGATTTTGTTATTCGTTCAATCCAAATATTCCAAAGTATGCATGAAAGGGTATTTTTCCACAGTTCTTTAATAATTTGTGCTTTGCAAGGAACATGCCATTGATCCGTCAAATTGATAAGATTACTCGGTAGGATAAATTGAATGTTAAAGATATTTTGTTATCAGCTCCATCATCACCTGGGAGGTATACTTACATTCTATAAAAAGATGGGAGACAGATTCAATCCTTTTCCCACAAAGATATTATCTGTTAATAAGGATCATGCTTCTTTTCCTTAAATTATCCACAATAAGAATCTTATTTAAAATAGCTTCCTAGAAGAAATTTGACTTTGGGAATCAAGTATTTGTTCCTTACCTTATAACATACCTTATTCTCTTCTTCATCTTCAAAGGCCATACCATAGCCGGATCTTACTTCATACTCCCCCAAGGTAGTATTGCTCCAAATAATCTCATCCACAGTGAGCTTGTTTGGAATGATAATACTCCTTAATTTGTTGTTAAGGATCTCGAAGGGATCAGACGGTCCATTGTAGTCCTGCAGGGGGAGGATTATAACCCATATAGCCTCCCAGGAATCATGTATCCAATAGTTATTAACTTTCACCCCTAACTCTTGTTTATAGAAATATTTAATGCCAACCCAAGGTTCACTCATGCCCAAGGATCTTCCCAAAAATTAATTTCATTACCATCTCCAATATTCCACTTAATCCCGATGTGTAGTAGATGCTTGATTTGAAAAAAGCTTTCCCAAAAAATGGAGCCTTTGGGAAAATTGGTGTTGGAGAATATGACTTTGCTTCCGCCAACGGTCCACAAATATTTCACCTGTAGGATATCAACCCACAGTCCCTATTCCTTGAATATCTTCCATCCTATTTTAATGATCAAAGCATCATTCATGATTTTGAGAGTTTTTAATCCTAAGCCTCCATTCCTCTTAGGATTAGTCACATTCTATCATGCAACCAGAGGGATTATGGCTTTATCCTCCATCCCCAACCAAAGGAATCTTTTTTGGATTTGCTCAATGGTTATTCTCACCTTGCATGGAATTCTAAAGATAGACATTATGTAAGTGGCTACCCCCTACATAGAACTTTGTAGCATCTGCGCTTTGCCCACCTAGGTGAGAAGAGATCCTTTCCAAGAGGCTAATTTCCTTTGAAACCTCTCAATAAGGAAGTTCCAAGTATCCACAGTCATCTTATTCCCACATAGAGGCATAACCAAATAGCTATTTGACAATGTTTTGATCCTGCATCCCAAGATGTCTGCAAGTCTTTTTTGTTGATCAAGCTGCACATTTATAAAGAAACACAAACTCTTATGGAAATTGATAATTTATCCAGATACACCCTCATAATCCTTAGTGACTTCCTTGAAATCCCTAGCTTTATTCACTTCCGCTTGACCAAGAAGGAAAGTATCATCTACAAATTGCTGCATGCTTAAAGGAGCCATCCCATTGGTCACTCGGATACCTGCAATCCTTCTATCTATCATGGATTTTTGGTTAGCGCATTCAACTAAGTTTCTACCATTATAATATATAAAAAGGAGATAATGGATCTCCTTGATGTAGCCCCCTCTCAGCTTTGAAGAAACCATATGGCTTACCATTGATCATCACATAGAAAGTGGAAGTAGAAACACATTCCTTAATCAAATGGATAACCTTTGAGTGAAATCCTAGTTTTACCATAATGAGCTTTAGAAAGTCCCATATCACCCTATCATAGGATTTATGCATGTCTAATTTAACCAACATGGCTTCCCTATTAGATTTCTCCACCTAATGAACCGTCTCATGGATAGCTATGATACTATCCAAGATTTGTCTCCCTGGGATGTAAGCACCTTGATTTGGTGAGATAAAATTATGAAATACTTCTCTCAGTCTAAAATCCATAATATTTGAGCATAATTTATATATAATATTTCATAAACTAATTGGTCTAAAATCCTTTAGATCCTTAGCACCATTTACCTTTGGGATTATAACAAGGAAGGTATGATTTACTTGCTTCAATATCATTCTCCATGAGAAGAAGTCTTGGACTGCAAGCACCACTTCCTTCTTAATAATATCCCAGAACATTTGAACAAAAAATGTCGGAAACCCATCCGACCCAAGTGATTTGTCTCCCTCCATCACAAATAAGATGGATCAAATCTCATCCTCGTGCAGGACTGCCATAAGATTGTGATTTTCATTTTCTTCAATGGTTCTTTTAAAGAGTGACAAAGCTTCCTCCATTTTTCCATCAACTTGATTACCTTTGGAGTAGAGGATTCTTGAAGTATCTTATGATGGTCTTCGTTAGTTACTCTTCTTCATTATTTTTGGTTCCATCTGGTTTGGAAATTTCCAAAATCATGGTTTTGTTAGCTTTAATGGTGGTCGAGACATGAAAAAACTGTGTTTCGATCCCCATCCTTTGTAATGAAATTACTTGTACGATTCAGATTACGAGCAGTAATAGAACACCAAATAACACAATATTTCAGAATAATGATCTCAATATGCAATTAGAATAGCTTCGCCACTTCGAGGGGGCAACCTCCAAACCATAAAATAAGACTCAAATGCTCCAATCATGATGAATTAATACCTACAATCCCCTATATATACTATTCATATGTTATGGCCATTGGCCATCACCAAGGCTGACCTACTAAGCATGAGAAAGTATAAATGATATGGTAAGCCACAAGTCGGCGACTCATATTCTAATACAAGTAATAAGTTAAGGGCATAGCATTCCTTTCCCCTTCAAACCAACATTGTCCTCAATGTTGAATAATACTGGATGTTGTTGCAGAAAACCTTCATCCTCCCAGGTCGCATCTTCTATGCTTAGATTCTTCCACTTGATTAGATATTCCTTAATGTCTTTGGTTCTTATCCTCTTAGTACGTGTTTGCAGAATCTTCTCTGGCTCCAAAATGATTCTTCCTTCCTCATCAAGTTTTGGTAACTCTGTATGGGCTTCAAATTTCTGTCCAATAACCTTCTTTAGGCAGGAAACATGGAATACTAGGTGTATGCATGGAGATTGAGGTAAATCTAGTTTATAAGCAACACTGCCAATTTTCTGTAGAACCTGATAAGGGCCATAATATTTAGGAGCAAGTTTGTTGTACTTTTTTTGTTGCTTTAGGGACATCTGTTTGTAAGGTTGGAGACGTACAAAAACCCAGTCATCAATTTCAAAATGTCTTTCACTACGGTGTTGATCTGCTTGTTGTTTTATACTGTTTTGTGCCAATGTCAAATTTTCCTTCAAACTAGCCAAAACCCGTTGTTGATGTTGAATGTGTTCCTCAACATCTCTGACCTTAGTTTGCACCCTCAAGGAAGAAGTGATAGA
Organism: Taxus chinensis; assembly: GCA_019776745.2. Taxonomy (NCBI): domain Eukaryota; kingdom Viridiplantae; phylum Streptophyta; class Pinopsida; order Cupressales; family Taxaceae; genus Taxus; species Taxus chinensis. The sequence goes on along the minus strand of CM034151.1, from coordinate 605,369 downwards.
AGGTGGATGGTAACCATATAATCCTAAAAATGGGGTCATTAGAGAAGAGGTATGAAAATATGTGTTATACCACCATTCTGCAAGTGGTAGCCATTTAATCCACCTTTCCTGGCTGTCTGATACAAAACAACATAGATACTCCTCTAAGAATTTGTTGATCACTTCCGTTTGCCAATCAGTTTAAGGATGATAAGATGAACCGCGAGCTAGCTAAGTACCCAAACATGAAAATAATTCCGTCTAAAAATTACTTGTGAAAATAGGATCACGATCACTTACAATTATCTTTGGGGTTCCATGTAGCGTTTGAATTGTCTCCAAAAAATAGCTGCAACTGTACTGACTGCAAATGGATGTGATAGGGCAAAAAATGGGCATATTTTGTGAGCCCATCCATAATCACCAAAAAAAAATTCTTACCCTCTGAATAAGGAAATCTAGTGATGAAATCCATGAAGACCTCCCATCTCTGGCTAGGATTGCAACAGACACGGTGCTCCCCTTTGTTCTGTTGGCACACCAAACACTCTGATACAAAATTTTGTACATCACCCTTAAGTCCTTCCCAAAATAATTCTCTTTTTACTCTATGATGTCTTCAAACACCCAGAGTGTCCTCCAACAGGTGAGGCACGTAGATCTGCAAGAATCTTATGCTCCAACTCACAATCTTTACTCAAGTATACCCTGTCCTTGTACCATAGTGCATTAACTTTCCACTCAAATTTGTTAGATGTTATAGAGCCTTGCTTGATATTTTGTATTAGAGATTATGTATCCTTGTCCTGATTCCATTCCAATCTTGCTTTATCCACTTAATCTGCCTTCAACATGGACATTCCACATAGTAAGGCATCTGCGGATGTATCCCTTCTAGATAACGCATCAACTACTACATTTTCTTTACCCTTTTTGTACATGATTTAAAAATCATAACCCAACATTTTTGTTACCCACTTTTGTTGTTTCTCAGATGATAACCTTTGCTCCAAAAAGTGTTTGAAACTATCATGATCAGTTTTTACCTTGAAGTGTCCACCCATGAGATAGGGCCTCCATTGCTTGACCGCATGAAGAATAGCCATCATTTCTTTCTCATAGACATGTTTGAGAAGATATTTTCCTTTGAATTGGCGACTCTCAAATGTAATTGGTTTTCCTTCCTACATTAGAACTGCTCCCAATCCTGATCTTAAAGCGTCACATTCAACAATGAAGGTTTTTGAGAAGTTGGGAGTACCCAAAATTGGGGTGCTGCACATGGTTTCCTTCAGCTGCTCAAAGGATTTAGTGGCTACGTCTATCCAATGGAAGACATCCTTCTTTAGCAATGCAGTGAGTGGGGCTGCTATTCTACCATACCCCCTCACAAATGTTCTGTAGTACCCTGTTAGTCCTAGGAACCCACAAATATTTTTGAGAGTTTTGGGCCTCGGCCATTCCACATTAGCTTTGATCTTCTGAGGATCAAATTTGACACCTTCATGGGATACAATGTGACCCAAGTACTCTACCTCTTGTACACCAAAATAACATTTGGATGGCTTTGCATAGAGAGTATGTTTCTCCAATTTTTTTAACACTTTATTTACATGTCGCCAGTGTTCTTCCTATGTCTTACTGTAAATCAATATGTCATCAAAGAAAACTAATACAAATTTCCTTAAAAATGGCCTTAAAACAATGTTCATCAAGCTTTGAAAGGTTGAAAGATCATTTGTAAGACCAAAAGGCATTACCAAAAACTCATAATGGCCCTCATGAGTCATGAAATCCATTTTATGAACATCTTCCTCTCTTATTCTAATTTGATGGTACCCTGAATGAAGTTCTAATTTTGTGAAATAAATAGCACCACGCAATTCATCAAGTAAATCATCAATTACTGGAATAGGAAACTTATCTTTGATGGTGTACTTGTTGAGTTCTCGGTAATATGGACACATCCTCCATGTTTCATCCTTCTTAGAGTATGAAGTGATCCGCCCTTTTTTATCCAAAGGAAGAAGAGGGGTGTTAAATTCACCTCTTACCTTAGTTTGAAGGCTGTCAATTCATTCCAAAGGGTTTTCCTTCCAACCACAAAGTTAGGTGTATAAAAATTTGACAAGATCCAATTATTCTTTGAAGAAAGATCAGTGAAACATACAACAAGATGATGTTTGTTCTAAATTAAAACCTCACCATTAACTTTATCCCCATTCCAAAGGTAGGCCAGTCCTCCTGAAGCTCCTAAAGAGTCAGCACAACTAAACCGAGCCTCTTTCCAAAAAATCTTCATAATATATTTAAACTTATCTTCTTTCATTTTTGTTTCTTGAATCATGAGAATATCAACTTGAGTCATTTTTCTAGTATCTTTAAGAATCCTATGTTTATTATGGTTATTTAACCATATAATATTCCATGATTGTATTATCATTTTGACAATTTAGATTTATTCTTACCAAAGCTCAAGGATCTTTGAGTACCTTTAACCACCTCCTTTCTTGTTGTTTGTTCTCTGGTCTCTCTTAAAGTGGCCCTCCCCACACTATTTTTGGAACCTACAAGATCAACTTTAGGAGTAAGCTTCTTTTGGATCTTCTTTGGCAGTGAATGTGGAATGGATTTTGGACTGATTTTTTCTTCCATTGTTTCTATCCCATCCAACCCAATAGCATCAAACATATTGCTCACCAATATCGGGCTAGAATCATTATTTTGAGAAAAAAATACAGCAATTCCATAGGTATCCTCCACCACCAGGGATTTGATTTGGTGCTCTTCTTCATACTCCACAGTCTCAAATCCTTTATCCAGATCTTCCTCAATATTCGTCGAATGACTGTTTGACTTGAATTCCTCTTGCCCTTTCTCCCCTTCTTCAATCAAATTCGGACATGTAAATGTTTCCACAACTTCTATGACCGGTTCCTGATTTGTCTTAAGGGGATAAGAGGATTCCCCCTTCTCTTTTCCTTCCCCCATTTCATTTTTTTGTCCATCCCTGACCTAGTACATCACATTTAAAAAATAAAATAAAATTTCGAACATGATTTAGGATTGTGGCCCGCCTTGTAACACGAGAAACACAACAAAGGGCTTGATTCATAGTCTATCTTTTGTTGATACTCTCCTCACTTTGAGGTCAACGTAACACTTCTAAGTAACTCTTTGTCCATAGCAAGATTGACAAAAAATATGGCATGCAACAATCTTGACCTGGATCGAGTCGTAGGATCTAATACATTGAAATCTCCAATCCCTTTTGCAATGCCTTTTATGACCTTTGATTCCCAATATTCCAAAGTTAAACTAGGTAAATGAACCCACACTGGGAATTCTCTTATTTGAGAATCAAGCGGATTAAAACCAGGCTTCCAGCTCTGTACTAGAACCAAATATCTCCCCATGAACCACGGCCCCCCTACTAAAATTTTGGTAGCATCCTCTTTCATGGCTAGGTTGATAACAATAAAACATTGGAATAAGCTACGACATCCATGACACCACGAGGCATCCATGTTTTGATGGCCCATTTGCGAAAAAAATTGATGTTCGATCTTCCACCAGGGATCTTAGCCAAGATAGTGTGCGCCATCTTGGTCTTAGCTCGGTCAACAACATAATTAGGTATTGTCAACACGATACCATTTTTACTAACCTTGCGCTGTATAGTCGATTCTAGAATAGGCACAAGTTTCTCTCCAAGTACCTTGGCCGCCCACATGGTAGGGCCAGAGGTTGTCGGCTTGTCCCTTTCCACATTAAAGGCCGAATATTTCATTCCTTTGACCTGATCTAGAACCCGATTCACATCCTCCAGCTCTAGATTCACTGTTCCCTGATCTGTAGCATTTTCCCACCCATCTCCAAATTCAAACTTCCCCTTTCCCGCTTGCTTGCTCGTCATATTTTGTTGCATCATGTTGGTTTGCCAATAAGAAATATCTCAATCGAGATATTTGAGCTTCTTGAGGATCCGATGTCATTTTGATGTGTACATGTCATTGTCAAAGTGGAAGTAATTCATGATTTGAACATTAAATGACTAGACTTGTATTGTTTCCGACTTGTATTCCATGAAATTCTCTATTAGGCCATCAAATGATAAGGTGAACAATTTTATGAATATATTGTTCTTGAGAAGCTCGGTCAAGTATGGTGCCATTTGCAATATGTATGATAGTGTTCTTGTACATACAATATCACTCTTCAGAGATGCATGGTATGGTGAGAGTGCTAACCTCTGAGCAAAAAAGTGCCATAAATCAAGGAATGAAAAACAAAATTATTAGTGAGGAAAATGGTGGGTGCCAAGAATAAGAGAAGTGTTATTGGCATTTGATCCTATCATTTATGTAAGAATGTGAGTATTCACTCACGAGGAATTGTTATCACTGATCGGATAATTTGGACACGAAGAGATGGAAATAGTAAGAATCTTCCACTTGATAATAATCAATCATAAGCACATTAAACGATTTCCGTTGTATATTTACAAGCACCAAGTAACGTCTTTGTCATATCCTCATCTCCAACAATGTTAGCATCTGAAGTTTCCAATTCCTATGTTGTCTTTTCAAAATGAGGACATATTATATCTAGGCTAAGTTAACCTCATCACCTAGGTACAACTTAGAACTAACATTCTTCATTAAAATACAAGCTTCTTCAAAACTTCTTCTTGTGACTGTCTAACATACATCTCTTGCAACAATTTGTATTGTAATAATCTTGGAGATGAACTTGATTGGTGTGTGGAAATCAATACACACTCAAAGCTTCAAGATGGATTTTATAATTCTTTAAGGTGTATTTTTCAACAATCCAAATGCAATTGTAAACATTCGTTTTGATGGTTGAGAAACAATTATTTTTCTATGACTTTTCTTGAATCTGAAAAATATTTTGCTACCTTCATCACCAAAGACAATTTATCCAGCTTCACATATATCTCCTTTGTCTTAATGAGAATGAATGAAAAATTGGTCACACTATTTCTCATCTTTGCAATTAAGTGTATCCCTGATTGAAAGCTCCAATTTTTGGCATAGACGAGAAGGATGTTGATTGTAGATGACACATCACCAATAATACTTAATTGAAAAATCGTAAACCTTTTGAAGAATCTCACATGATTCTAAACTCAGTCACATTCCTGTAATATAAAATTCATTTGCTCTTTCCATTGATAGCAATAAAAAAACCACATGATGAGTCGCATCTCCCAATTTGGCTCCATATTACTTCTCATGATCTCAAATAGGGTTGTCCAGACTGTACCATGGTAAGCCATAAAGTGTTAATGTTTCCATTTGCGGGGTAATTTCTGCATGCCAGTAGCTTTCTTCCTTAAAAATAATAATGTTTCTTACTCTTCAATTCCGTATAATGGTGTAAACAATTGTGTATTAACCAATAAGCCTCGCAAATATAGCGTGACAAAAATCCTCGAGGCCTTACAGTTGCCCGCTAATTATTCGGAGCTACCTTGTCATTGATTGGAGATACATGTTCCCTAACATTTTCTGTTTTGGGAAGCATTTTAGAAATATTGAGAACTACATGACCACGGATACATGCTTGAATTTAGAATTCTCTATTGGTCACATTTGATTGAGCAAAAACTTCTGAATTATTTGAAAATCAGTCCTCGTCAAGTTTTTTGTTATATATCATACCCAGATGATCCTCAAGAAAATTCTTCCAATAAGCCATCATCATGATCTGCTACTGCCAACAGAAGTTGTATTATTTTAATGATGTATTCCTTTTCCAAAATCTCAAGATTTTCAATTGCCACTTGATTTTTGCCTTCAAAATTATTTATGATGTCTGTTTCTATCATTTTCTTGTCCACACCAATCACAACAATGATTTCACACACTGCTAAGACCGGATTAATTGTAGAAAACACATATAAAATGACTTATACATTCAAGATTCTTGAGTACGCCATAAAGCGTAAGCACCACCGTACAACACAAGTGTTAGAAAATTACCTTTTTTACAATGATGATTGACAAAGATTACAAAATTTAGTAATTTAATAACTCCCCAAGCAACTAGACAAATCCATTAACTAGTGAGAAGAAACTATACAGAAGGCTTGTAGGCTTGCAATTTTTATGTATAAAAATTTCAATCATATGGTGTTGAAGATTATTCTTGAAGTCAAATTTTCATTTAGCCAGCTGGTGATAAGTTAGTCTTCAACTTATAGTGTAAATGGCCAGGATAATACACTAGTTCCCTAAATTCATTATTTCAACTTTAGAACTCACAACCTCACAACATGATATAATTAAAAACAATCAATCATGCTAAATTGTAGTTGCTTGCACTATATTACAAAAATTTCAGACTTCTCTTTAAATCATTCTATAGATGAGCTAGAACCTGCTGCACCATCCTCACTAAAACTGGTTGGGATTTCACCAGCATGCCCTTTTGTTTGATTCTTTAACATTGACACTTTTTTTTGTAGTTGTTCGACACTGCTCAGCTTAAACCTCACATATGTTTGCAAGGTTGCCTAGTCAACCAACCAATCATAAATCCACCCCAAAAAATGGTAAACAACCTATTGGTTGTTGACCAGTCAACCTATGCAAACACGTGATGAATAGGCTCTTCCGACACAACACTTGGTAACCTCTCTTGCCTCTTATTTTCCTCCTCCTTTTCTCTTCCAATCCTCTTTTCTTCCTTCTCAATATCTCCATGCTAATTTGGGATGTTCTTGATCTTTGCTCAAGTTGTGATCTTCATGGGCGCTCATTTTCCACACATTCTTTATTTATATTGCCTTATAAACTCTAACCTTTCTTCCCTTTCCATGTGGTGTGTGGACAAAAACATTACGGTACGGTGCCTTTTCTAGCCTGAGTCACATTTTGACCTTTCTTGCAAGTCTAGGATCTTCCACGTATTGACTGAACATAGATTTCAATATTTAAATCTTCTAATCATAGCGCAATTTGTTTTTCTTGTCTTATTCTTCTTAATTTTAATTCATTTTCTGACTTTTCTTGCCTTCTTGCGGGTTCATTTTCTCCTTGGCGCCTAGGAATTATGTCTGCAGTCTGTATTCATTTTATAAATGTTACCATATATTTCCTATTTTTCCTTATACCACACTTTCTTGGCATTTGGATCTGCATCAATACTCTATCATTCCAACGCAATTCCTCTAATATTCCTCCAACATGGCGTTTAGGCAGATTTATATTTTATAATTTTCTTCAAAAATATTTTCCAGCCTTGTTATCCCCAATGCATGTCCTGGCTTGGCGCAGAATTCTATATGGCACCTTCAAAATCTGCATGCATCTTTATCTTCTTGATGTAGGCGTCCAAACAGCTATAAACAAAATACAAATCTAAATTTTTATTCTTACTGAGATTTTTTTTGGAGTTATGAAAGGGCCCACATCCTTGTACAAAGAAGAAGGGGGAAGAGAAAAAGAAGAGGAAAACTCCCACACAACACAAGGAAAAAAGGAGAAGAATCCACCAGAAAGAAGAGAAGAAGCTGTTGTAGCAACAAAGTCAGCAACAATGAAGATTCAAGAAGAAAAGGAGGAAGAACACCCTCAGTTGTGATCGAAAGCAGCAAGAAGGGTCAGCAAAGAGGGAAAGAGGAGATGCATCCCAAATGAAGCTGCCAAATGATGAAGTGGGGACAACCAAAAGGAGACCACAAGAAAAGTTTAAGAAGGAAAGAGGATATGAAATCAGAGCTTTCCCTTCTTTCCCTTTTTCAAGCGCACCAACTGCCACTTTTCTGTTAATTGTTCCTCTAAGTCCAATGCATTAGTTAGAGCCAAGATCATAGGATTTCCAGTTTGTGATTCCTTATTTAGAGAGATGGGGCCTTCTTTATCCGAATCAAAATGAGAGAACACTAAATGTTGACCCTCCGCAGCACCCTCAGCTGCTGCTGCAAGTTGAGCATCCACCAGTGGATTTGCTCCCTTAGCTTCTTGAACATCCGCATCAGAATTTTAGTCCTCAAGGTCAGGGGGCTCCAGTGCTTGGAAGAATTTTTCTTGGAAGATTGAGTTTTCTTATGAGGGCAGGAAGATTGGAGATGGCTCGGCGTCCTGCATTTTCTGCATTTGAAGGCCATATTTTCACAGTCAAGAGATTAAACATGGGACACATCACCCATCTTGAGGGTCATATTATTAGGTAGTCCTTTACTAAGGTCAGCTTCAACGCATATTGTAACATAAGTGAGAAGCCCACTATGACATGTCATGACATCTTGTTTTATAAATCTCCCTAAACAATTTTCAATTTCCTCCATAGCAAGGTAAAAATTGAGAGGAAGATTGGGTAACCTCACCCAAAAAGGAACTTGCGAGATGGAGGAGGAGCACGGGTCAAATGAGGGAACCAAGGGGTAGTAAATAGACCCGCTGAACCCCAAAACCATGGGCAATCATTCATGAACCTTTGATAATCCTCCTGAACAAAGAATAATATGATGAAAAAGACTCGATGAAAAAGACTCTTGCACAAAAGAAAAGGTCACAATTTTTTTTCCAATTGGAGTGAACCCACTGGATTAGCGCATTGGTCAAAGTCCAAACACCATTAAATATGCAGATGCGAGCATATTATTCTAGATTATTTTTGAGAGCCATCGATTTTGCACATGTGATTTCCAGAGAAGGGGAGTCTGCAGCTTGTTCCACAAGATATGCTGGGGGGAGGATTAGATACAACAGAAGTGGATGCAACATGTTTACAAAGACCCTCCTTAAATGTAACAGGGTTTCGAGCTCCTACACCTCCCATCAAGAACCCTGACATAAAAATCATGGAATCCTGGGTTATCCCGTAGGAGATAAGAGGGGAATCATCCAAAAACATCTTACCCGAAAAAGAGAGGCCAAAGGAACCCAACTTACAGCCCAGTTTATGGGAGAGAATACATTTCAGATTTAACCCAATAACAAGTCGATGAATTTGGAGACATAGGGTAATACCAGATAGAGTATGGACAAGAACTTGCAGCTGCCTCGAATGACCATCGAGTGGCTGAGTAGCTACATGGGCAAGAGCAACGTTGTCTGAAGAGGGGAGTCTGTCAAAATGACCTCCGAGCTTCTTCATCTTGATTTGGACAGAATCCGCAGCAGGGGAGCCACAAAACCCCGCGTCACTAACATTACTCAACGGAAATCTCAAGCCTGCAGGGCCACCGCCACCCGTGCCCGAACACTTGCCATCTTACGTAGACCTGCGGACCAGTCCATCCGACACGCAACCGCATTTAGGGTTAGGGCAGAGGAAGCTCGCCATTCGTCCGATCGGTGTCTCCATGACTCGATTAATTATTCTTACTGAGATTTGATCAGATAGTGATAAGATTTTTTTTCGCTTCTTCAATGCCATGAACATGAGCTTCTTTGATATGTGAGAGAAACTAAAGAAGATTGAGAAAATAAACTTTTAATTATTTCCTCTCAAAAAACACCTTACCCCGATTTGTGGGAAGTGAAAAAGATAGATGGGGAAAAATGGGGAAGTGGGTATCATTTAGCAAAATGCCAAATTATACATTTGGAAAACTTTCTCTCATCGGGGTAAAAATTACAGCTGTATGTTTTCAAGAAACGATTTTATTTTTACCGGGTGCTTCAAATGAAGAAGTAGGAGTTATATACGACTTTACCATTCATTTAAAATTTAATAATTAATTGATGTATTTATAAAATTGATATTACTAGCAATCGCATGTAGGTATACAATGCAATGTAAACGCCGAACAGTATATGTTATTTGATTTAGTGGGATAGTTATTACTTTTTGTAGTTTATGTTGACAAGGGGTGTGCCCAATCCAAACGCACCATCTGTTTTGGGGGTCAAAATTGTGTGTTTTTACCTTGAGCCTTTAGAAAAAAATGTATATTTTTACGCAAGGAACATATTGGACCGAATTTTGGGGATTTTTAGTCAAGTGAAATTTTAGGTATTATAAAAAGAAGAAGGCAAGGTGGCGCTTCTATGGAATACATGAATGGAGAAAACCGATTAAAAGAGATGTGATTTGATGATTTTTAAAATAGGCTACATTCTACCAAATTCATTCAGAGCCTTCTAAGCACCAACAAATAACAACAAAGGTAAAAGGCATGAAGTTGGAAACACCAATGGACATGGTAAAGAATGCAAAATAGAAGTATTTGCAAATAAAGAATTAAAAAAAAGTAAATAGGAGGGAAAAAAATTAAGCGTTATAACTGAAAGCCTGGGCATCTAAAAAGGATTGTTTTAAATGGAAGCAACATGTGGTGTCTCCTCATAGGTATGAAAAATCAGATTAAGGCAATGTAGCAACATTTGAGCTATGTAGTGGGATATTGCTACATAGGGACTTAAATCCAAGTGGACTATCCATATGAGTTACAATGCTTTATGTATTGGCAGGATGCATAACAAGGTTTTATCAACACCAATTGACAAAATGGGTTATGATTGTATTGTGACTTCAATCATGATGGAGGTCTTCACTGTACAAGGACATACACTTTTCTTTGATGATTATTACGGATGATGTTTGGGCAATTAATCATCCATAATTTATAAAAGATGTTGTACATTAGTGAGTTATAGAAAATGTTAGGGATACAAAGGGGCAAATAGGTTATACAAATAAGATTAGGTGTTGCACAGGTGTGCAGTCAGGAATTTAGAAGATCAAGAGACATTGTGTTGTATTTTTTAATTGGGTTTTTGTAATAAAAGGGTTGCGTTCCATTAGGACGAGCTAACCTCAAAAACTTGGCCTCAATTTGAAAAGGCTAATGAATTTATTACATATTATGTCCCATATTGTTATGTGTTTCCACTGCTTATTTTCACTTTATGTTATGGATGTTTTGATCTCATTTTCAGCACATATATGTACGCTTGCGTATGTATCATATTAGGTTTCCCCTATTCATGTATGTAACGTCATTATACTACGAGTCATTAGTAGTGAAATCAATCAATGGGACCTTGAGGTCGTTGGTTAAAACTTTCCTTTGTGTTCTATGTCGCTTTTTACAAAAGGATATTTTGAGTATGAAAAAACATACATTGTAAGGGATTTTTTCTCCTAATTATATTTTAGGTTTATTGTGAAAAGTTTTTAATCAAGAGAATAAAAAATACCAATCAAATGAACTTTAAGTCCCAACGCCTTCTAACATGTCCTTGTAGAGACTTACTAATTAGTTTCATGAAGAACGTATATATTATCAAAAGCTAAAACCCAAACATGATAGCCTGATAGGTATAGCCCTTCAAATGGTATCATTTTTTAATCCCATAACAGTAACAACGATCAAAGTGGACCAGAAAACACATTAGGGTCTTATGGTATATACATTTTCTATAGGAGTTGTATTTTGTCTCAAAATATTTCCATCATTAATATACATTACGCATGCATTCCCACTCAACCAATTCAATAGATTTTGTTATTGTTGAAGCCTTCTCACCATCACAAGATCTTGATCATGCCTTCAATTGCAAAAATGGTAAAAGGGATATTGTTGTAAAACCTCATATGGTATGTGTAGTCTTTGTTCGTAGAAACAATTACAATGATCACCTATTCTCCCCTCCAGGAACATTATTTATTTTTCTCCCAATAGTGGTCTCTTTATTAAAATCATAGGGTGTTCCTTTTACAGGCACAATAACCCATGTTGGAATAAGATGTTGATCCGCCAGAGTATAAGACGAAGCCCATATTTTCACTTTGTTGTTAAGTATGGTTCTGCTACTGTTATGGCTTGCAAGGTTCCAATAAGTATGTTGCGCCAAGTGCACATGGGTGGGCTTATTTCTAGGTATCACCCTCATAACAAGTGTCAACTCCTTATTTCGAGTTATGGTATATGTAGCATATACATCAAGGGAAACCTAACAACCATCAATCAACATAATTTACATTAAATAACATATAAATCAAGATAATCATAAATCTTAACAACCATCAATAAAAAAAATTACATTAAACAAGCATATGAATCAAAAACACCATGGAATCCTGACAAACATCAATGAACAAAATTTACATTAAACAATGTAGACTTCTTGCCAAAAATATAATAAATTGTTTTTTTAAAGAAATAAAAGTAGGCACTAAGTGACCATGGAGTGTATTATTCCCATCATTGGCAGTTAAATGGTTAGCTACTCGCCCCACAATTGCACCAAAGTAAGGGTCCAAAGTGCCATTTTGTATGCATAGATTTAAATCAAGAAACACAATAAATTAAATCAGAAACTTACCATATACGAATCAAATGAGTCAAAGCCAAGAACAAAACAAAAATATAATGAAATATACTTTGTGTAGCCAAAAGAATGACTATGAATATGGAATTAAATTGATACCCACTTCCTCAATTTGGTTTTAAAGCAACATCTAATATTTACCTTTGGCATTCGGAACAACTACAGACAATAAAGTGACCCCCAAATTTTTCAGCTTGATGCTCATATCACCCTTTTCTAAAGTAAATATTTTTGGACTTTCTGAACAGACATGGGTTGCTATAAACCCCACTAAACAAAAAAATACAAAAACATCTCATCTTCAAGCACTTGATCATACTTCTCATCTTCTATAGATCTCACATATGTCAATTTCCATTCCAAATCTGCCACAAAAATCATTGATAAGTAAGAATAAACATTCCCAGAAAATATAGCCAAAATCCAAAACTACAATACACATTTACTTTAAAGAGGATTGCTTTTATTTTGAAATTCATAAATAGTAGAGTCCCATTGAAGGATGCATCTGCAAGCTTTATGCTACAGATGTCCATATGAAACTCATTAAAAAGCTATAGTTGAGCTAAAAAAATCATTAAACCATCTAACCAGGCTAAATGCAAAAAAAGATTTGATTGCTTTTTCCATCTGTCAGTTGATCAAGGAAGGAATTATTTAGTTGACAACACTATTAAGGTTAGGAGCAAGCAGAAAACATGTTAACAAAATAATTTGTTTTCTAAAGTTCATTAAATGGGCTAACACACTGTAACATATGATTACCTTTTGTTCCTCCAAAAAACGTCTAGTTTTCCACACCCGGAAGAAGCCTAACAACAAGTTTTTGTGCATCCAAACAAGGAAAAATGACAACATGTTATTCTCCACTTTTTTTTCTGCTCGCTTAAAAAAAAGAAATGCAAACATTACATAACAAAAGGACACCCAACAACAATCTATTTCCTGATTTTCATCTAAGCCAAGCAACTCTAATATATGCATTTGAATTTTGCCAAAGTCTCACACTTTTTTTGCAGACTATTGAGTCATCTCCTACTCTTAGGTGTGTAGGACATTCTATGAAGACTTTTATCCAACGTATAGTTTAATGATTATTATCAACATGCATAAATGAGAGTAGACCAGAATCAAATAGTGAAACAATGTTGTTAAGGCCCATGACAAGGGTTTCATCTAATGGAGAATAATGCCAAGCTCGTGTCATGGAGTTTCATCTTCCAGGGGTGAATTAACATCTCACAAAAAATGCAATGAAAAAATATATACCAGATATATAAGCTATTAAACTACAGTTTCCCAAAAAGGTAAAGCCTCCATTTAGGCAGGGCAAGCCTTCTCGCTACGTACAAAGAGATGAGATTTATAGGGCTTTTACCGCTCACAGTGCTCAGGGATTCCTTCTGCCATTGGGGGTAATCCAGATCATTTGGCTTCCAACAACTGGTGCATATCCATGCTAGAGAATTTTTTCAGTAGACAAGCTTGAACTCAAGCATCCTAATGAACATGGGTTAGTGTTTGAATCATATGCTTCACCAACTCAAAATGAATTAATGAGTAGTTGACGATTGATGAGAAACTGGATAAAAAACATAATTAAGTGGATGGAAAATGGATTATATAACCAAATTAGAACTAAAGGTGCACACAACCAAATTCATTGCTATAGCTATAGTCAAATATAACCAATTATACTTACGAGCAGTCACTTTCCAAGGAAGCTATAATTGATTGTTTACTATTCCATAAGACAACATACCAAATCATTGCTTCACTAAAGATCAATATAAACTATAAAGTAGAAAACCATCATTATAACAACACGAATCCAAATTCTTCCATTACATAATTTTTCATTCCCAGTTCATTTATGACTTTAAAGAAGTTTTTCAAAAAGACCCAAATAAATGATTGAAGCACTGCTTGGACAATTTAAAATCATACTTTCTGATGACCTTTGAAATAACTAAAAGAGTCAAAGATGAAAAAAATTACATATTATAAAAAAATCATAAAATGTGAAACTTAAAGCAATGTACAAGGATAAATGCATTTTCTTTTAACATGCCCACTATATGGAGATATTAGCCATAATTACACATATATTTTCTTTTAACATATTATATGGAGGTATTAGGCGTAATTACATAGATATTATCTTTTAACATATATGTGCTTATTCTTGTTTACGGTGACCAAAAGGAAGGAACAACCAATAAAAATATTAAACCCTCTAACCCAACCCATTAATGGTAGCCACGGGAGCTAGAATACTGCAAAAACCAAAAACTCCCCTGAGGAACTTATATGACACAGGTAGATATGGTTCCCAACAGACCCCAACACGAAGGTATATGCCTCCCACCACCTTCGTACTCCTGAGAACAACTTGCCAAGACCTACGATGGCAAAGCAAAATCGCTAGGTCAACCTGTTATTCGAAAACCAGTTTTTCATTCGTGAAGGAAAAAATAGACCAAAACCCACCACTGAACGTGACCTTGAACGATCATCATTTATGTATGATTGGGAGTGTTCACGCCGTTTCTTATCATTACATTTATCATGATCCTTTCTCTTGCCATGATCCGCATGCCTAAAAAGTTCATAATCGGCATGCTTGGAAAGTTCATAATATAACATGCAACTGTAAAACGTTAAAAAATACAAAAACGTCTGGACGCCTGTCGAAGCTGTCAAAATGGATGTCAAATTTAACATAGTTGCAGAAACGTCCAGACGAACCTTTCCCATAGGGGGAACACCTTCGATGTAATTAATTTAATAAATATGTTAATTAATTAAATTCGTAATTTAATTCAATTAATGACATTGATTTAAGTACTTAATGTTAATCAATTAGCAACTTGAATTAAATCGACATTGCTAATTAATTAAATTTAAATAATTAAATTATTATTATTAAAAAGCGTTACAAACTATTTTGCGAAGTCGGAGGAATGTGCAAAGCGCAATGGGACATTGGAAAAGGTGGAATTACGACAACACGACATTGCGATGATTAACACATGTTATGAAGACCATGACATACATACGATATCACATAATGGAGTAGAAAGATGAATTGACGAGACATTTTAACATGAAAAGTTTCAAAATTTTAGTGTGTGAAATTTCAGGACAACACGTTTGAGAGGGGAATCTCCCTTGTATGATGGGTTTGTGGGGTTTTGGATACTTTAAACCCAAAAAGCACCCAAAAGGCAGGGTTCATTTTAAGAGACCTCTTAGAAATCAGAGGTGGAAAATACTTGGCGAATATCCTCGGAACTGGTTTCGCGGAAAGGCAAATTTTTTGGGGGTCTGACAGCAAAATTTTTGCTTGATTTTTAAGTGGTGTGACAGAAGGCTGTAGACGCACGACAGGAGATTTGTTGTCGCGCGTCAACAAGGTGGTTGATGTGCATCAATGAACCTCACTGACACGTGTTAACCGCCTTGTTGACGCGCGATAGCAAATCTCCTGTCGCACGTCTGCAGCCTCCACCCTCTGCTCGTGCAACAACAAAATCTCCGTGTCGTGCGTCAACAAACTCTCTATCATGCGTCTACTTCCTCCGCACTCATGTCGCACGTCAACAAACTCTCCATGTCGCGCGTCAACAAACTCTCCATGTCACGCGTCAACAAACTCTCCCTGTCGCATGTCAACAAACTCTCTATCGCACATATGTAGCCTCTGCCCTCCTGTCATGCGTCTGTAGCCTCTGCCCTCCTTTTGCACATTTACTGTACTTGATAATACATATACCCCAGGTGGTATGAGTGATCTAGTAGTGTTCTACCTGGCGAATAATCTAGGATTATATAGGGGATAGTTTAAATGAGTAGGCGAAGCCGACCCCTAAAAAAAATTAAACTGTAATTTTTAGGCGAATAGGTCATTGACCCGCGCTAGAAAATTCACCTTTTCCAATTTTTCAAAAATGGAATATTCACCATATTACGAATATTCGCGACTAAAATTATCCCTACCAAAAGGAGAAATAAAGGAAAGTGAGAGAGGAATAGAAGAGGAAGGAATATACTGGAAAATAATGGAGAGAGGGAGCATGCATGAAAAAACAAATGCATATCTCATTCCTACATGCTAGAAAGTACACCATCAAAGTAAAGAGATTGAATGTTAATACTTTGCATGAAAAGGAAAGAAATAAAAGATTACATTTGGCATAACAACAAATATAGCCACCAAGAATCTCAAGACACAAAGTTCTATAAGTAACCCAATATTTCTTCTTGAAAAGGAGCACAAAGTTTACTTTTTGTCTTATCTCCAAAAAATTCTTGACAATGATCAATCTCCATGGAAAGTATATAAACACAAATTTTTATTGACTTCCCTGCCTTGAGACTATAGGAAACAAAGTTCCTCCAACCTCACAAATGAGCTCTAACTTCCTTTTATAGCTCAAAAGTTGGTTATAGGGTAGTTAGGGTTTACGTGACATCACTTTAGGGCACACTTAAGTCACGTTATAATTTTATAATTTTATTTTAATAAAGTAGAGCCACTTTATAAAAATAACATCATTTTATCAGATAAGTGGCCTAATTAAAAGTGTTTATTACAATAATAAAGTGGGTACATGTGTACCCCACTAGAGTGACTTGGACATACACCTAAGTAATGACACATAGATCAACAACACGAGCCTAGGATTAGTGCCTTATCCATTGGGCCAAAATTCCACCCGTCTTAATCATACAAGAAATGAACTCATTGACCATGAGGGAAAAAAATTGATCTACATTATGTGATCTCACAGTTAAAGAAGGAATTGAGTCCACAACTTGGTTACACGAGTCTTGATTGTTGTTTAAGGTCAAGATTTGCTCGCATTCCATCTCATTTCTTCCTTAGCGATCAAGCCCCTCAAAATCAATGTTGGTATTAAGCCCAGTTGTCTCTGCTTACTCATACTCACTTGCTAGCCTTAGTTTGATCTCAATTCATGATTCTTACTATTATGAATTTGGTGCTCATGATTATGTTAATCAATCTCAATGTATTAACATTTATGCTATGAAGAGACTCATCTCATACTATGGAAAAAATGTTCTTCATTTCAATATTGATCACCACTATGTTCACCTTGAACTCAGGGGACAAATTATAGAATGTAAATCTCTAACAAGAAGAACCATGTGGGTATGAATCATATGATACTAGAAACAAGGAAGAGTGAATGGTTGTCTAAAACAATAAAAAAGGTTCTTCTTGAAAGGCTTGAGTTCCATTGCAAATGACTCTCAGGTACTAATCAATTTCGTTAGCCTAATTTCCATTTTTTTTGTGTTGTATTTTGGATGTGTTTTTTGTCTCTATGTCGTGGGGTAGCTATTCTATTTTCCCATGTTTATTTTTATGTGCTTATGATTGTACACTCCCCCACTCACAATAATATCTCAAGTAACCTCTCTGTTGGTTACAATTGAGTGTGACGTCAAAATTGAATTTTCAGATGAATAAACATGGAGCCACTCACTACTCATCAAAGTCCATTGTAAATGTAATGTAGATGGTGTGACAATGAGAACATGACAAAAATATTTGATACATGAGGTAACAATGATAGTCCACAATTTTTTTCAAATCCCATTTCATTACAGGAAGCTCTGGGGAAGAGGTCCAAGCATGAAGAGCATTTCCTAACTCATAACAAATGGGCTGATATAAAGACTCCATCCACTGGCCTAATAATGGAAATCAAGGATGCAACCATGCATGTATTGGAACAGTTTCTCCGCGAGAATCCCAAGAATATATTGCTGCTATTAGTTTGGGCATCACTATATGTTCCAAAATGTTATGTAGTACTGCATCTAATAACAACGTATCTCATATTTCAAGAAAAATCAACATGGGTTTAGGGTCCCTTGGCTCCCAAGAATTTGTAACAACTATTCTCATTGCTGGAAAATACCATTAGTGAAGAATTGAGTGTAAGGAGTTTAGGAACTAGGTTCCACTTTTGTTTATATCCCATAATCACGGGGCTCATCCATTTGCAAAAGACTTAACCATAATGACATTATCTCTAAACCATGTAACAGAAGCTGAAGTGGTTCTAATTCTTGAAACACTTTTAAGAGAAAGGGAAAAAAATGTTGATATAATACATGACAACACCAATCCATGAGATTAAGAAAAATTATTGACTGCAACACTTGTGTCATTCATAATGTTTTGAGAAGGAAATGGTGGAACACCACTATGAGAAGATGGTGGACCCAATACAACAACAATTACTTTATAGCGATGAACACAATGAATAAGGGCTATGTTGATGAATAAGAAGGAGGCACCATAATTTGTGAGTTTAAACAGTGTTACCATCGTTGTAAGATGCAATAGGTTTAGAAGTATCGTAGGAATTATAGTCTTCTTTTTTCACCCAAAGAACTTAATCCTGAATTACTTTGTATTTGAACAAGATACTGACATTAACTTGATACATGTTATGTTTAGCCCACTGATTTAAGTTTTTCTCTCACTCCTTAAAAGATCAATCTACAATCTTAACCCTCTTACTCAAAATTGGAATGAAGCCATGTTCATGCGTAAACAAATTGCCAAACATATGACCAATATGCACATGGATTTCAGATTACAATATGCCATTTCCAATGTTAGAAGAAAATAACAAAAACAAGAGGATACGAATAATATTTCCCATTAGATAGAAATAAAATCATACAATAAAGTGGCAAGTAACTAATGATGCTCGACCAACTTTAGAAGAAGATGGGAGTTAATACATATGGTTTTGGCAACACTCTCCTTAACTCCATCCAATGTTGGCACATGGGTATGATTTCTCTTTATTGCAATGTCGCTTTTGGGTCCTTGCATAGGTCACTAATTCTAGTTTCTCCTTGGGCACTCAGTTGTCTTCTTTTGTCAAACAACGCACATGACATGTGTATGCTTCCACATTTTGCATGAATGTCTACTAAGGTTCTTGAAACCATAACATCCACCAAAAATATGCTTTTAATTATGATTTGAAGAATGCATATACTCTCTAAAGATCTTGATGCAAATACAATAGAAAACTTCAACCAATAAACAAGTTAGTACAAGTACTTTGAAATCCTCAACCAAACCATACATATTTTTCATCTTTTTCTCAATAGCCAAATATTGTTTTTCGACACAAAATGCAATGAAAAACTAATTCAAAGCTCAATAATGATTTAGAATAGTTTGAATTTACCATACCATCATGTTCAAATGCTTAGAAAAGTTTCAACACTTCAGTTTCACCCAATCTCTCTCTAGACCTCAAAATTGCTTCTAGCCCTCCAAAATGACATTTTCTAATGTAAAATCCTCATTTTAGGGAATTAGGCTTCACTGGAAAGTTTTTCTAGGACCCTTTTTTCCCTTTGAGGTGTCTACAAAGTTTCATCAACCAACTATGAGTCCTTGAGTTTTTATTCTCTCTCTACCATTAAGCCAGGTCTTCACAATTAGCCCTCAATGCATACAAAACCTGGTGTCCAGAAGAAACCACACACATTTATGCCGTAGTAATAAATGTTCCAAATACCCTTTTTCCTCCTTTAACTCCATGCTAAATTTCCCAATCAGATTCCAAGCACAACATACCCAAATCAACTTTCTCTTCTTTAGGTCTCTAATAGGTCTACACCTAGGGTTTTGATGGCTTCCTAGGATTTTGAGCAACTCTTCTGTTTACTAACCTTATATCCACTTAAATACACCTAAAACTCCACTGCTCATTCACTTATCATCATTCAATCACTCCTTAACAATCATTCAACCTATTTTCCTTGATTAGGCTCCTCAAGACTACCCTTCTTTACAAGCTCTAACAATCTTTTAGTTTGGTTTAACTCCTTTCTAGGCCCCCTGTAGTGCCCCAAAATCACTTCTCTATTAATGTCACTTATACTCATCAACTACCACATTACTCCTTACCTCAATCACATTCATTACCTCCTAGTGTTCATTTATCTGGTTTGTCTTGTTTGACTTCTCAAGTAAGGTAGACACAAGGCAGTTATGAGTTTCTTTTAACTTGATGATTTTAGAGAACCTTCCACCACTTTCAAAGCTTTAAGTATGCTTATATCGCCTCCTAAAATTTGGACCACTTCTCCCAACTTGTTAGCTCTCTATTCCCTTGTGAAATTCTTCCTAAGGCAACTTATTTAGCCTCCTTGGTTTCTAGATTGTCACAGTATGAGATCTAGGTTTGAAAATTGATACTTATTAACCTTTTAACTTCTTAGACACACTTTCAACCATTTCACAACCCTTCACACTCCCACTATATATCTCTTACCTTCAACTTTTTCTTATCAACTTAATTCAATTTCCTTGCTCCTAGGATTGTCATAGATGCTTATAAGACCGAGCAAACACTTTCTTCAAACTTTTCACTCTCTTGATTATAATAAGCATTCTCTCACCTCTTACACCCTCCTTTAGTGATCAAGACTCCACCGACCTTCATGGATTCATTGAATAAGCTTCTTGAAGCTATTAGGAACCATTCACACAATTTTCTTTTCACCAAACCCTCAAACAATGAGCACACAATTATGACTGTACTTTTACTAGTTTTAAATCAAGATTTTCCTTCCTACTAGCTTGACACCATTTGAATACTTTGCATGTACCTTATTCTTCTTAATAAACCATGTGGCACTAGATTAGAGGTTCCTTCATGTCAGTTACAAAGAGTTCTTCATTGTTAAACTTGAAACAAGGTATTAAGACTTTGTGAGAAAGTTTCTTATTCCTTGACCCTTTATCTAATCCATCACCTCCTTCAAGCTCATAATAACAATACTATCATATTATCCCTTAGGTGTATCCATATTCATAGGTTCACCTCCAACTCTCTAAGCATCTATTGATCGCTAACCCCCTTACGACATAATATTTCAAACTGGTAATGCAATTTTCAAGATGCAACTGATTATTGAGGTTTCCTCAGTTTCTACAAAGTTCTTAACACTTATAAGAACTCTTATTCATTTGACCATGCTCCTGAGATATCTATGATTACTTATTTAAACTTTATTTACCAATCTTTCTTCTTGAATATGTGCCTTACTAGTATATCAATGTCCTAGATATTCAAACCTCATTCATGCTATATAATCACACAATCTTCTTCATTTTAGTTCTAACCGAATCTCATTCACATTGCACACTATTATTAGAACATTTATCAATCACCAAAAGATTTCAAAAGTAATATATAAATAGAACAATGCAAGATTCATAAGAAACTCACCAATATATTTACATTAATGACATGTTAGATTTATTAGACTGCAGACCATCTAATCCCTTTTCAGGCTCCTTCACATGTTCATTCACCTATGAAACCTCCTCTGAAGCCTTCACTAATTGTTTGAAATTCAAATTCCTCCTATTTAACATTAGAAAGGTAGTTACAAACTTACTCTAGGGTAACTAAACTATGGCTTATGAGGGTTATAGGTCTTGAAATCCTAGGGAAAGATTTAAAATATCTTATTTTCCCCTCATGAGGTCTAATATGACCTTTACATCATTATCCATTCTTACCCTTGACATCAAACCTATTCACATTGACTTAGGAATTCAAATTTTCAAAAACTCCATTTTGGAGGGAAGTCACATAAGAAGCTAAAACACTCAATGAAGGACAAATGGAGGAAAAGGAAACAAATTAAACACCAAAATAGGCCTATTAAGCCCTCACACAAGCCAAAATGAGAATAAAAACCAAATTTGGGATATGGAAAAGATGACGCTCCTGCATCAGCTCCCAATTTGGCATAATGGGAAAGATGCTGAAAAAGGTTATGGAGATTGGATTTTAGCACAAATTCTCCTTTTCTTCCTCTTACATGGCATTTTGTAGGTTTGGAATCTTCCTTGAACGTGGTTGTGCTAGCTATTTGTATGTTATCCACTTGGGTTGGATTTGTATATTCTGATTTCTATTCTCCATGTGCCAACTATGCATGTTTCTATTCTCTCCTCCATGCATGTGTTTTGGTATGCTATTCCTCCAACAAATTTCTTATAATTTGTTTGTCTTTATTATCTTTTGTTGTTTTCTAAATTCTTTGGAAGCATTCTTTAGGTCCTCATATATTGATGTACCATGAGGTTGTATATAAATATTCTTCAGGCATGGTAAGGTAGATTTAATTTCTTTAGCTGCAACCTTATGCAATTATCCATATAGTTTTTTACACAACTTTATTGAATAATGTTAAGACTTATTGTATTCCCAACTACTTTAGCTCTACCTCCACATGGTTGATGTCATGCTTTTTCAAGCCCATACAAAGAAAAATTTCTGCTTGACTATAGGACAATGAAGTGGGTACCCTTTCGTCAAAATATAGATGAGTAAGAGAAGGCACAAGATCTAGGATCATATGGTAATCTACAAGATTATTTGTGTAGGATTCCAAGTGTTGCATATCATATGGACTTAGCAATGGAAATTTTATTGCATATATACTCTCTGTTGTTTCTCCCTCGTGCATTTCTTGTTATGAAAAACTTCACTTTAAATCTAAAACACTTAAAGAAAAAGTAGGAGAAAATGACCGAAAATTGGAGCATAGAAGTCGAATTAGCCTATGTCGAAAATATTGATAAAATGGCTGAAAGAAATCACCAGGGACCTTCTCTTTGTATTCAATTTCATTGCTATCTAAAGGATTCAACATCATACAAGTGTGTTCCCCAATTATGGCACTCGAGATCTAACCAATATAAAAGGAATGAAATTGTGATTTCTCCAGAAATTGTATAAGTGTTGAGTAAGCCAAAAAGATAATCTAATATAGTGTAACTTCTCAGGGTTTCATTCATGAAGACCAATAAGAAAAGATGGAATGTTAGCACATGGCTTGATCTGTTCTTCCATCAACAAAACCTTCTCTACAAATTGTGTTATCATTTCACGCATTTATCTTTCTTTGAACTCAAATTTTTTTTTTCTCATTGCTTCTCGGGACAAAGTGCTTCTTGTTATCCAAATAAGCCCCCATGATTATGTGTATAACTTATTCAAGTTTCAGACTTAGAAAAATTTGGATGGTAGACCCAAGAAACTAAAAACCAAAAATTTAAATGTCTCGCGGACTTGTAGTATGAAGGATTTTTCAT
Source organism: Taxus chinensis (assembly GCA_019776745.2). Taxonomy (NCBI): domain Eukaryota; kingdom Viridiplantae; phylum Streptophyta; class Pinopsida; order Cupressales; family Taxaceae; genus Taxus; species Taxus chinensis. The sequence goes on along the minus strand of CM034151.1, from coordinate 581,900 downwards.
AAAGTTGTCAAAATTGACAAAAAGGGTATGAGAGCAAAGAACAAAGGCCGTCATGTATGGAAAATTATTTGTTCCAACCCGCGTAAAAATCCATGATAAAAAGGAAATCAAATCTGTGATACAATTGTTGTCATGCTAATGTGCAACAAGGAAATTGACAGTTTCCGACCATGACAACTATACCCTTGTGTTAATTTTTTCAAGTTTTAACCTTCTAAGGCACCCTGGGTCTGCCCAGTCAGTCCAAGTGACCTCCCAATTGATGTTAGCTCATATCCCTAGGTGATTTAGGAAAGTCCATTAATTCCCCCTAGGTGATTTTAAAAGTTCATTGAAAATTGCAAGCTTCAGGCAGCTGTGGGAAGGGCTATCACTGGCCTTCCTAGGACTAGTGCAACCCCATGGAATGGAACAGAAAAGAAAAATTGGGACACGGAAGTGATTCAAAGGCCTTGAGACATCATGGAAGTGATTTAGGAATATTCAGGAAGGACTCGGAGAAGTTGGGGCAGCTCACCAAAATTAGGGTTCACGGCCTTAGGCAGTGCACAGGCCAAAAACGATGTTGAGCTTCGGAAGGTTATTCCGGGAGATCCAGATGGAGTTAGAAGAAAAAAAAAGACATCTTCTGAAAGGTAATTCGAAGACCTAAAATCTTGTGAAATTTATTTTTTCATAACACTTTGGCACAATATGTCTACAATTAGTTTTTTCTCAAGCCTAGGCAGTGCACAGGCCGAAAAAGCAATTGAACTTCAGGAAATGATTCCAAGATTTATGGAGGAGTTAAGAGATAAAAAATATAATTATAAAGGTAATTAAAATACCTACAATATGGTGAAATTATATTTTTCACAACACTTTGGCACAATAGGTCTATAATCAGTTTTTTCAAGGCTCAGCTATGGAACTAGAACAAAAATCCAATTTTTAAGGGAATAGATGGAAGAATCAAGAGCCAATACCCCAACCATTAGATTCAGAAGACAAATAATAGTCAAATTCATATAAAATTTCACCGAAAAATTCCATCGAGAGCTCAAGTTATTTCCATTTCAAGTTCGCTCTCAAGACCTCATACTTAGTCAAATTTTGAACATGACACGTGTTAGCACCAGGAGCCTGGCGCATTTTTGTGTCCCTTACGTCACTCAAGCTCAGGGACATGAGGGTTAATAAATTTCACCCATCCCCTAAAATCCCTCTGGACCCACATACGACCTCTAGGATCGGCAGTTCAACCCTCAGGTGTTTGCGGGAGCTCAAAGCCTTCACCGTTGGATCGCTGCCACATGTCATCATCTCGTGCACCGTGTAAACTGATGTCCCTCATGTCCCTTTGAGGTGGGGGACATCATGGTATAAAAATGGCGCCCATCCCCTAAGGAGACTCTTGGTCACCCATGTGACCTCTTCAAGAGTGAATTTCTAGCCCCCAGGTGCTTGCCAAGCCTTCATTCTCAACCGTCAGATCAAGTGCCACGTGTCATCACCTAACGTGCCATACAAACTGATGTATCTCATGTCCCTTTGAGTTGGGGGACATCAAGGTCTGAAAAATGAACCTATCCCCTCCATGGAAGCCTCATGGATCCTCATGTGACCAACTTCCAGCCCCTCAGTGCTTTAAAGCTACTTTTTGCTCAAATCCCCTACCGTTGAATCTCTGACACATGTTAAGCTGAGGCATGCTATGAAAATTGATTTCCCTCACATCCATTTGAGACAAGGGATGTTAGGGAAATGAAAACACACCTCATACCTGCTCAAATTTATTTCAAATTTTAAAAATCCCTCCCGCATCTAACATCTAACATCTAACATCTAACATTCTTGTGCACAACTTGCTCTACAAATTCCTACCACCACTCCGCCATTACCAAAGCTCAAACCAGCTTCACCACAGTAATAAAATCCTCTACCCCATGGTGATACATAGGTCTTAGAAGAATATTTCATCAAACTAAGGAGAAGAAACGAAGAACAGAGAAGAAGAACAGTGAAAATCCCCATTGCCTCAAAATCAAATTTTGAAGAAATCTTGCAAACGGATGCATGGATTGATGAACCATATTTTGTTGTTCATTCATCTATAAAAAAAAATCAGAAACACACCTTTATACCCTCCTCTCATGGCATAAAACTTTCACAATGAAGAAATGCTTTTTCCGGCCCAACAGAGAAAAAAGCTTGATTTCCCATTAAACCGGCAGTCGGATCGAGCAAAAAAATTTCCCTCAGACTCCAAATGAAAAATCTATAAAAATGGAGTTAATTTCATTCCGATTAGAGACAAAAACCAGACCTACAAATTTCAAGCTCCATTAATGGCCTCCATGGAAGCTTCGTGCCTGAAGGCATTGCCAGGCGGAAAATTTAAATTTCATTTCCAAGCATTCTAATGGGCAAAATCAAGTGAAATTCACCATCAAAAATGGCTATGGAAAAGGCAATGTGAACTGAAGATCACCAGGAAGCTAGAATGATTGTTCAGAGCCAAAAATAGTGAAAATGACCACTTACTAAAAATAGTAAGTCTTCCATCTGGGCACTTGTTATTAATAGTAAGTTACACTCAAAGGGTAGTTTTGGCATAATAATCATTCCGGGGAACATCATCATTCCGGATCATCTATGGGAATTTATTACAGGGCATTCGAGGTCCATCCCAGGGAACTTGACAGTGTCTTTTGACACTCATTTCATGATTTTGGTCACAGGTATATCATGTGCAGGGTGGGAGTTGCGATCTTTTGCGAAACAATTCATTCAACTTGGCAAGTGTCTGTGAGCGAAGATGAAGGAGTTTCTCATGGTGCAAAGAGTTTGGAGATGTAGAGTTCAATATAGTGGAGCACTTCATCGGATCATCTAACAAGGATCTGAGGCACTCCTCAGTTCTTTCTCTCTCCTCATTTTAATTCTTTGTTGGGGTTGCACTTTTTCATAATGCCTTTAATTAATTTAAAATGCCTTTTTTAATGTAGAAAGTCACCCTTAAGTCATAAAAGGGGACTTAATCTTTTCCTAAGAATGTAAAAGGTCATAATTTGTAATAAGACATATGAAAAGGCATTGGGGGGTAGACGAAGAGTCATTTCTCATTCTATAAATTGTAAAGCCATTCCCATTTCAAAGGGTTGGTGATTGATTTTGTAAACTCAAGAGTGCACTGAGAGAACAAAGGAGATAGCCAAATTATTCCATTACCCTCATTCTCAACTTTCCTCCATTTCCCCACTATGTACAACTTTGGTTTGATCAATCAATACAAAGAGTTTCTAGATTTCTTTGACTAAGGGATTTCTCGATACTTTGTGCTCATCAAATTATATTTGGTCTTATTGCTACTTACAGAGTTGTTTCCTCTTAATTTAGTGCATGTGATGAAACTTCTAACTAATGTGTGCAGGAATATGATTTTCTACTTGCAACATTATTTCTCCTACCTCTTTTCTCACTCCCCTTTCATTCTCTTCAGATAAAGTCTTCCCTAGCAAGAGATTGCTAGCTTTGCTGCAGGGTCAATGGAGTGATCCTGTTAGATCCCTGGTCATAAGGCCATCCGAAGAAAACTCACTTTCACTCGTGCATGCATATACGTCAGTTGCAATGGTTAAGTAGAGGGACTTATATTCCCAGAGCGTTAGCAAGAAACTATAATGCTAAAAATTACTAGAACTGGAAAATGGGGATATTTTTTTTAAACATACATAAAAATAGATTACGCAGCTGCATTCATATAGATTTATTTAATCAAATTCTTTAAATCAAATTTATTCTTTTGATCTATCTGATAACATCTATGTGTAAGCCATGTGTGGCTGAGAAGGGTGTATCTAGATCTCCACGATCTCCCTTCGCCACTACTTCAAGTGACAATGCTTACTAGCATTTCGGCTCAACCTTTTTTAAAGGTCATGGGAACTATGTGAAAGTCTTTGGGTCTACCACGAAGCTATTTTTCCAACTTCGTATTTCGGTATCCGACCATTGCCTACCTCATGTTCAGTGTTCAACTTCCCATGATTAGGTTACTGGCAATTTTAATTTAATTGGAGGACTAGGTGATCAGACAATGCACAACCATCAATGCATTACTTTGGCCAAAGTTTTCCACTGTGCAGGTTACAGCTAAACTCAAGACAACACACTAGTCTTATGAGTTTAAGTCTTCCGTCACCTCACAACTATCCCTTTCACAGTTATCTAGATCTTATAGTTTGTATTTACTTTATTTCTAATTTAACCTATCTTGCAAGAGTTTATATCGAGATAAATGCCAAAGGCCAACTAGGATCATCATGAGATAAGTCTAATGGATCTTTTCATCTATTTACCATCCCATTTAGTCTCTCTTTTCCTCATGCTTGTTGTTTTTATTTTTTAACCTTAAATTACCTTTTACAACTATACTCTTCCATTCTCTATACAACATGATTTACAATCTTATCATATTAATACCAAGTTTACCGAAAGGCCGAATTAAATATATCTTAAAACATGTATATTTAATTATTCCTTCGATTAGCTACGCCACTAAATAGCTTATTTAATTTAGAAATTAAAGACAATTGATTGTTACAATAATTGCCCAACTATTGGCTTCATACATTGACAAATATCAAATAAATAAATTTATCAATTTATGATAAGTAAGATTTCTTACTTCTAATATTTAGCATTTACTCATATTGAGATATTCTTTCATACAAGGTAATCATCTCTTTATTAAAATCATAAATTACATATGTCGTTAAGGCGAAATATATAACTATTATGGTAACTCTCACATAGTGAGGTTTGAATATTAACAATGGGTCCAAGATCCCAATAAATTTAGTCAAAATTCTGGGATATCATCCTTCTACAAATTGAAATCCAAGTATCTCATTTAGATCCATGCTACGATTAAACTTCACAAGACATGAGTTTCCGCATATCCAAACGTGACAGCTAATTGTCATGCAAGACTGGAGTAGTGGTATGTTGTCAGTTCAAAATGAACTGGCATGAATATTAACTCCAATTTTTGATGCAATTATTTAATAAAATATGAAATGATATACAAGTTATTTTATCAACAAATGTATGGTAATACAACAGAGGATGTATTATTACATGTTTTTCATCAAGATACAACTATGAATGTACACAAATAGAACAACCAATTTCTATTTCAGCAATCATGTTTCACTCTAATCACAAGAATCAAGACATAATCAAACCATAATCATTCAACATCCGAATTCTGATTAAACCACAAGCAAATCATGCTTCACATGGTACAAATTCAACTATTATTTTTCTTACCTTCCAATCAACAAACAACTTAACAAAACAGTCTGAAATCATCATTTCCAAATACCAATTAGACATATTCCCTCTAGGTAATGAGCAGCTCTGTAAAATGCACAATAACTTTATTCTAAACAATCAAAATACATACATACATATATATGTATAGGAACAATCCAACTAAACAGTGTAAAAACACCTCTATTAAATCATTTTAACATGTTCTTTCAGGTAACCGACAAATCAACAAAACAAATTGACCCACATACCATAGGATGATAATTTTGAAGTCTATTTGCATAGAATAACAACAATAAGTTTCTAACACTTCAGTAACGAAATCCTTTGAGAAAAACTAAGTCATCTTACATAGACTGTTAACACTAATTTATTTTTCAATCAGGTAATAAAATTATACCTACAGGAAAATCAACTTATACATATCCAAATCAGTTCATTCCAGCATTAATTTCTTTTCTGTTTAGAAATTATTAGAATCTGGAAGCAAATATATCAGGAAAAATGATGAAATACCTGGTAAAAACATTTTTCACACTACCCAGAAATCGCTTTGCTCATACAAATAAATTATTGTTGACTGTAATAAAACCCAGAGGCAGAAATCGATTTGGGTTTCCAGAAATCAAATTTAAATAGAAAATAAAATAAAATAAAAATTGATTAGGAACACCCATCTGTGTTTTTTTTTTCTAGGTTTAGCTAAAACCACACAAAGGAAACTTAAGAGAATACAGAATCCATCAATTTCCTTTTTAGATTTCATTTCCAAGCAATTAAATCAGAAGTTGTCCACAAATTCATTTAATTGCCATTTAAAACAGAATGTGTATTTCCTCATTATTTACAAATAATGTTATAGAGAAGGGAGAAGATATTCATGCCTGAAGTAAACCCAGAATCGGCAACCTTCTACTCTTCCCGCTCCAACAAGTTGAATCCTTCCTTCCTCCAAAACTCATGCAGGTATTTCCAGAAGAGAAGAATGAAAACAGACAAAGGAGAAATAAAAGAAAATATAATGAAGAAACTATACTATAATGGAGAATTTTCGGGCTTCCAAATGTTGCTTCATGCGTCAATGCATGTCGTGATGCCACATACTTGGTGTCAGATGAAGGCGTGTCCCTTTCAAAACTCTCAGATTTTAAATATTAAAATATTATTATTATTATACTTTTTAACTTTTGATTTACATGCCAAATCCTTTTAGGATTTAAATATATAATTTCACAAATTAATAATGCATTTTTTAATTAATTTTTATTTTAATTGATACCTAACTTTAATGGTAAAATTAATCATCATAATATAAGTCCACATATTGCCAACAATATGTTATCGTAATAATTATTCGAATTCCCATGTTCCATATAAAATATTCAAATAAATGAAAAATCACCAAGTCCGTAAATAATAATAATTCGAATATTCTCATAAAGCTGGTTTGATATAGCATTGTCAAATAAAATAGAGGCAGCATTCATCATGGTCACTTGCAAAAGTCGAACAAAACATAAGACGACCAAACCGATTAAAATAAAATAACCGGAATAAATAACCGAAAGATTCACTATCATTAATGAATCATTTTACCTATGATTAAGGCCTAATCATGTTTTAGGAAGGATCATCAAGGTGGGTGCGGCCCTGCGGGGTTATTCGTTCCACAATGTCATGCCCCGCAACAGAAGCTGTGGGTCATGATACGACGAACCAAATGAATTTTACACCCAATGATGATCTCGTCTAATCCTGTTTAGACTTAATCGTAGTTAATTTAACTTGCAAGAAATTTTGGGATGTTACATACTCCACCCCTTAGAATAATCATCGTCTCGATGATTTCAGGATAAGTAGAAAAACTAAACCCATCATTCATTTGTTGCATTAATATATTTCAAATCAGCTTAAAATTTGTATCAATATCATTTCAGCTGAATCATAAAGGTCACAACATCCCTTATATATCTAGAAAATCAGTCACATAATCTGTAGACATACCACATTAGTGCTTAAACGACATATTTTCCAAGTTCATTACAAAATCTTCAACAGTAACTATTCATCAAAAAGTACCTTAGTTCCAATATTCAGTTGTAAACTTATCTACAGGATTTACTTATCTACCTCTTTACAGAAAAACTGAATTTAGCACTATAACAAAAATATATTCTTAAAAATCAGTCAAACAGATGCGGAAAAGTAGTCTGGATATCTTCCAGATTCTCCCAAGTGGCACTTTCTTCAAAATATTGGTCCCATTGAACCTTACATTGTGAAACCTCACAGTTTTTCAAGTGCAACTTGCGGGTTTCTAGTATCCTTATAGGCTCAACCGCGATTACCCTTGGATCCAGAACCTGCAATGAATCCCAATTAAGTACATGTGTTAAATTAGGTACATATTTCTTAAGCAAGGATACATGAAATACATTGTGCATCCTGGATAGAGCGGGAGGCAGTGCTAGCTTGTAGGCTACTGGTCCAATGACCTCTAGGACTTCAAATGGTCCTACAAACCTAGGAGATAGTTTGGCTGACCTGCCAAACGAAATGGAACTCTTTTTAGGTTTGACCCTAAGAAAAACTTTATCTCCCACGTTAAATTTTCTGTCAATTCTTTTTAAATCTGCATAACTTTTCTGTCTATTTGCGGCCTCTTTCAATCTTTCTTGGATTAATTTAACCTGTTTTTCCATTTTTGACAGCATTTCAGGTCCAATTAGTACTCTATCTTCAGGATTATCCCAACTTATTGGTGTTCTACACCTACATCCATATAAGGCCTCAAAAGGAGCCATCTGAATGGAAGAATGGTAGGTGTTATTATAGGCAAATTCAACCAAGGGAAGATACTCTTCCCATTTGTATTGCTGATCCATGCAATACATTCTTAGTAAATCTTCTAGCACTTGATTTACTCTTTCAGTTTGACCATCAGTTTCAGGATGGTAGGCAGAACTTATGTTCAGTTTTGTCCCTAAGGCAGCATACAAAGTCTGCCAAAATATGGAAGTCATCCTTGAGTCCCTGTCTGAAATTATTATTTCTGGAACTCCATGTAATCGGAAAACTTCTTGCACAAACCTTTTTGCCAATATGGGTGAATTATCCTTTAAATTACTTGCTATAAAATGTGCCACTTTAGTTAACTTGTCTACAACTACAAGTATAACATCATGTTTATTTTGGGACATAGGTAGACCTTGGACAAAATCCATACTTATAACTTGCCACTTATATTCTGGCACGTTGTGAGGATATAATAATCCTGCTGGATGTGAATGTTCAGCCTTTACTTGCTGACATTCCAGGCATTGTGAGATGTAAAGAATCACATCACTTTTCATCTTTTTCCAGAAGTATTGCTTTTTGATGTCTGCCATCATTTTTGTTACTCCTGGATGTCCCGAGTAGGGAACATCATGAAATTCTCTCATGACTTTACTTTCTGAGTTCTTTACCCTCTGGTACATATATTCTGCTATTATAACGTAGTATCCCATCTGTTTCCAGCTTGAAACCATCATACCTTTTGTCCCTCAGATCTTTTTCTAAAGTTGTTTTAACATGATTGTAGTAGGGGTCATTTGTTAACTCATTTTTGACTTCATCTTTGAACTGGGTTCTTAATGTAATTATAGCAGCAATATACTTTCTGCGACTTAAGGCATCAACCACCCTATTCTCTTTTCCTTTAATGTAATTTATATCAAAGTCATAATTTGCTAGGAACTCCAGCCATCTTTGCTGCCTTGCATTTAGATTCGGCTGTGTAAAGATGTATTTGAGCCCAAGATGATCTATTTTGAGTTCAAAAGGTTTCCCAAGCAAATAGTGCCTCCATACCTGCAGCGCATGAACAATCGCAGCAAGCTCAAGATCATGTGGTGCATAATTTACTTCATGCACCCTCAACTTCCTACTTTCAAAAGCTACCACATGCCCATCTTGTAGTAGTACTCCACCCAAACCTTCCCCTGAAGCATCGGTTACCACTAAGAAGTTCCCGTTTGGATCCAAAATCTTCAACACCGGAGCACTTGTGAGTCTACCTTTTAACTCCTTAAAGGCTTCTTCACACTTGATGTCCCAAATGAATTTCTTACCCTTCTTTTGCAAAGAAGTGATAGGTCCTCGCTAACTTAGAAAAGTCCTTTACGAACTTCCGATAGTAGCCTTGCTAGACCCATAAAACTTCTCACTTCATACACATCCTTCGGTGCTGGCCATTCCATGATGGCACTGATCTTTGAAGGGTCCACCGAGATTCCCTCTTTATTTATTATGTGGCCTAAGTATTGTACTTCGTATTGATAGAAAGCACACTTAGATAATTTTCCATATAATTTATGTTTTCTAAGAATTCCCAGCACAATCCTTAAATGTTCATCATGTTCTTCCTCATTCTTGGAGTATATTAATATATCATCGAGAAAGATAAGTACAAATTGGTCTAAGTATTCCCTAAACATGTTGTTCATCAAGTTCATGAAAGCGGCAGGTGCATTTGTTAGTCCAAAGGGAAAAACTGTAAACTCGTAATGCCCATACCTTGTTCTAAAAGCGGTTTTATGGATATCTTCATCCTTGATTCACAGTTGATGATAACCAGATCTAAGATCAATCTTGGAAAACACTTTTGCATCCCCCCATTTGATCAAATAGATCATCAATTCGGGGCAGCGGGTACTGATTCTTCACTGTTACCTTGTTGAGCATTCGGTAATCAATACAAAGTCTAAGGGTCCCATCCTTCTTTTTCACGAAGATAACCGGTGCACCCCATGGTGATATACTTGGTCTAATCAGACCCAAGGACAACAACTCATGTAATTGAGCTTTCAATTCAACTAATTCGATTGTTTTCATTTTGTACGGTGCCTTGGAAATTGGTTTTGTTGCTGGTTTGACCTCTATTGTGAAGTCAAATTCACGCTTAGGTGGAAGTCCAGGTAACTCATTTGGAAACACATCTCTAAATTCCCTTAGAATGGGAAATGCTTCAATTTCCTGTCCCGAATTTGTTATTTTTACATCATATAGATGACAGCCCTTTCGCTTTGCCTTTTTCAGCTGCATGGCGGAAATCTTCCTAGTGAAAAACTCTCTTTTAACACCCTGAACACTCACTGTTTTCTATTGATCATCGCAGCAGGTTACACATTTTCCTAAGCAATCCAAGGTTTCATTATGTTGACTTAACCAATTTATACCTATGACAACATCATAGGATCCAAGAGGTGCCACATACAAGTTTAATCTTGTTGTGAACTCAGGTAATTCTAGTGGTGCCTCAAACAAACACTGCTTCACTCTATGTACAACATTATTTCCATACTGTACAGTCCAAGTGTGTTCCATGTACCCAACTCTTATTTTGAGTTTATCAGCTATTTTAGATGAAACAAAACATTCTGTTGAACCGGAATCAAATAAAACAGAAACAGGTTCTCCAAAAAGCTTACCTGAGGTTTCAATGGGAGTCGCTTGCTTTTTTGCTTGCTTATTATGGACTGCAGCATAAATCTTATGTTGTTGCCCCTCTTTATTTACTATAGTAGATCCCTTCTGCTGGTTATTCCATTGTCCTCTTTGCGGATAGTTGTTAGCGAAATGATCGCCACCGCACTTAAAACATCCACCCAGAGGTCCTTTTCTCTCAATCTTATTCTGGTTGAAACTTGTTCCTTGTTGCCCATTATTTTTATTATTCACAACAGTTCTACCTGCTATTCCTCTTTTATTGACAGACCTGAACTTGTTGTTTCCCTTTTTCCATGCTGGTTTACTTGCGGTTGGTGTTTGAAAACTGCTATATTTCCTTCTATTTTCCTCTTTAGAGGCATAAATACTTCGCAGCTTTTGTTCTTGCTTGATAGCTTTTTCAAACACTGTTTCCATCGAAGTAGGTCCATGAACATCTACTTCACCACCAATGCTAGGATTCAATCCCATTATAAATTTTCTCACTCTAAACTTCTCATCCTTTTGATACATAGGAACATATTTCAACAATCGAGTGAAACGTTCCCAATATTCTGTAACTGAGTACTTTCCTTGAGTCAGATTTTGGAATTCTGCCATCTTTTGGTCAAAGTATAGCTGAGGTAGCCATCTTTGACAGAAGTAGGCCTTGAACTACTCCCATGTGATCATACAAGAATTAATTCCTAGTTCCATTTTCTGGTTATCCCACCAGGAAGATGCTTCACGGGACAATTGGTAGGCTCCCCATACTGCTTTTGTCTCCTCTAAAAAGTCCCTAATCTCAAAATACTTTTCCATTTCAGATAGCCAATTTTCAGCGCCATCCCCAAGAGTTGTACCATCAAATTTAGGTGGGGATATTCTTTTAATGTCCCTTGCTAACTCAGCAGCCATCCTTGCTTTCTTATTTTCCCTTTCATTCAGGTGCTCAGGTTGATCATCATATTTCTCATCAGCCTGATTCTCATCCCTATGATCCTCATTCTCTTCACCACACTGACCTTGTTGTTCTTAGGCAACAACTCAGTTTCGGGTGTCATTCAAAAGGTTGAGGATTTCTTCTAACTTAGCAGCGGTATTATTAGACACGTCATCAATATTTACCCCACTGTCACTCACCATATTAGCTCTTGTTGCCGGCCTAGCCAAAGTTTCCTATTTTTATAAAAGAGGATACTTTTTATTAGAATGTGTGTCCCATTAATGTCCAAGTGTCTGAGCCTCTGGCTCTGATACCAAAATGTAACGCTCAAAATTACTAGAACTGGAAAATGGGGATATTGTTTTTTTAAACATACATAAAAATAGATTACGCAGTTGCATTCATACATATTTATTTAATCAAATTTTTTCTTTTGATCTATGTGATAACATCCGAATAAGCCATGTGCGGCTGAGAAGGGTGTATCCAGATCTCCACCATCTCCCTTCGCCACTACTTTAAGTGACAATGCTTACTAGCATTTCGGCTCAACCTTTTTTTAAGGTCATGGGAACTATGTGAAAGTCCTTGGGTCTACCAGGAAGCTAGTTTTCCAACTTCGTATTTTGGTATCCGACCATTGCCTACCTCATGTTCAGTGTTCAACTTCCCATGATCAGGTTACTGGCAATTTTAATTTAATTGGAGGACTAGGTGATCAGACAATGCACAACCATCAATGCATTACTTTGGCCAAAGTTTTCCACCGTGCAGGTTACAGATAAACTCAAGACAACACACTAGTCTTATGAGTTTAAGTTTTCCGTCACCTCACAACTATCCCTTTCACAGTTATCTAGATCTTATAGTTTGTATTTACTTTATTTCTAATTTAACCTATCTTGCAAGAGTTTGTATCGAGATAAATGCCAAAGGCCAACTAGGATCATCATGAGATAAGTCTAATGGATCTTTCATCTATTTACCATCCCATTTAGTCTCTCTTTTCCTCATGCTTGTTGTTTTTGTTTTTGTTTTAACCTTAAATTACCTTTTACAACGATACTCTTCCATTCTCTATACAACAGGATTTACAATCTTATCATATTAATACCAAGTTTACCGAAAGGCCGAATTAAATATATATTAAAACATGTATATTTAATTATTCCTTCGATTAGCTACGCCACTAAATAGCTTATTTAATTTAGAAATTAAAGACAATTGATTGTTACAATAATTGCCCAACTATTGGCTTCATACATTGACAAATATCAAATAAATAAATATAACAATTTATGATAAGTATGATTTCTTACTTCTAGTATTTAGCATTTACTCATATTGAGATATTCTTTCATACAAGGTAATCATCTCTTTATTAAATCAGAAATTACATATGCTGTTAAGGCGAAATATATAACTATTATGGTAACTCTCACATAGTGAGGTTTGAATATTAACAATGGGTCCAAGATCCCAATAAATTTAGTCAAAATTCTGGGATATCATCCTTCTACAAATTGAAATCCAAGTATCTCATTTAGATCCATGCTACGATAAAACTTCACAAGACATGAGTTTCCGCATATCCGAACGTGATGGCTAATTGTCCTGCAAGACTGGAGTAGTGGTATGTTGTCAGTTCAAAATGAACTGGCATGAATATTAACTCCAATTTCTGATGCAATTATTTAATAAAATATGAAACGATATACAAGTTATTTTATCAACCAACATATGGTAATACAACAGAGGATGTATTATTACATGTTTTTCATCAAGATACAACTATGAATGTACACAAATAGAACAACCAATTTCTATTTCAGCAATCATGTTTCACTCTAATCACAAGAATCAAGACATAATCAAACCATAATCATTCAACACCTGAATTCTGATTAAACCACAAGCAAATCATGCTTCACATGGTACAAATTCAACTATTATTTTTCTTACCTTCCAATCAACAAACAGCTTAACAAAACAGTCTGAAATCATCATTTCCAAATACCAATTAGACATATTCCCTCTAGGTAATGAGCATCTCTGTAAAACGCACAATAACTTTATTCCAAACAATTAGAATACATACATACATATATATTTATAGGAACAATCCAACTAAACAATGTAAAAACACCTCTATTAAATCATTTTAACATGTTCTTTCAGGTATCCGATAGATCAACAAAACAAATTGACCCACATACCACAGGATGATAATTTTGAAGTCTATTTGCATAGAATAACAACAATAAGTTTCTAACACTTCTAGTAATGAAATCCTTTGAGAAAAACTAAGTCATCTTACATAGACTGTTAACACTAATTTATTTTTCAATCAGGTAATAAAATTATACCTACAGGCAAATCAACTTATACATATCCAAATTAGTTCGTTCCAGCATTAATTTCTTTTATGTTTAGAAATTATTAGAATCCGAAAGCAAATATATTAGGTAAAACGATGAAATACCTGGTAAAAATATTTTTCACACTACCCAAAAATCGCTTTGCTCATACAAATAAATTATTGTTGACTGTAATAAAACCCAGAGGCAGAAATCGATTTGGGTTTCCAGAAATCAAATTTAAATGGAGAATAAAATAAAAGAAAAATTGATTAGGAACACCCATATGTGTTTTTTCTAGGTTTAGCTAAAACCACACAAAGGAAACTTAAGAGAATACTGAATCCATCAATTTCCTTTTTAGATTTCATTTCCAAGCAATTAAATTAGAAGTTGTCCACAAATTCATTTAATTGCCATTTAAAACAGAATGTGTATTTCCTCACTATTTACAAATAATGTTGTAGAGAAAGGAGAAGATATTCATGCCTGAAGTAAACCTAGAATCAACAACCTTCTACTCTTCTCGTTCCAACAAGTTGAATCCTTTCTTCCTCTAAAACTCATGCAGGTATTTCCAGAAGAGAAGAATGAAAAGAGACAAAGGAGAAATAAAAGAAAATATAATGAAGAAACTATACTATAATGGAGAATTTTCGGGCTTCCAAATGTTGCTTCATGCGTCAATGCATGTCGTGATGCCACATACTTGGTGTCAGATGAAGGCGTGTCCCTTTCAAAACTCTCAGATTTTAAATATTAAAATATTATTATTATTATACTTTTTAACTTTTGATTTACATGCCAAATCCTTTTAGGATTTAAATATATAATTTCACAAATTAACAATAAATTTTTAAAATTAATTTTTATTTTAATTGATACCTAATTTTAATGGTAAAATTAATCATCATAATATAAGTCCACATATTGCCAACAATATGTTATCGTAATAATTATTCGAATTCCCATGTTCCATATAAAATATTCAAACAAATGAAAAATCACCAAGTCCGTAAATAATAATAATTCGAATATTCTCGTAAAGTTGGTTTGATATAGCATTGTCAAATAAAACAGAAGCAATATTCATCATGGTCATTGCAAAAGTCGAACAAAACATAAGACGACCAAACCGATTAAAATAAAATAACCGGAATAAATAACCGAAAGATTCACTATCATTAATGAATCGTTTTACCTATGATTAAGGCCTAATCATGTTTTAGGAAGGATCATCAAGGTGGGTGCGGCCTTGCGGGGTTATTCATTCCGCAATGTCATGCCTCGCAGTAGAAGTTGTGGGTCATGATACGATGAATGAAATGAACTTTACACCCAAGGATGATCTCGTCTAATCTTGTTTAGAATTAACCGTAGTTAATTTAACTTGCAAGAAATTTTGGGATGTTACAGAAACCCACAAATTTGTACCCTGAAATTTTTTCTCGCCAACAACAATGGAAATAAAAATCGCAATAAAAGAGAAATAAAAGCCACAATACAAAAGAAATAAAAGCCATGGAAAAATACGCAATATAAAGTGATGTCCCCGAGATTTCACCTTGAAATTTGGTACTACTCTTTCTTAAATTTTTTTGTTCTTTTCAAAGTTGCGGGTCGTTTTGTGTTTTTATTGCCTGCAGTTGTCTCCATTGCTTTAAGGTGTTCCCAGAGAATCATATAAGCCAATTTCGACAAATAGCCACGTGCTAAAACTCATTTTATCTCTTCGCCTGATTTTGTCTGAGAGAATTGTATTTATTTATTTATTAAATAAATAAAGTTTTTTATAAAATAAATTGTGATGCAATTAAACCCTACCAAGGATTTTCATGCCAATATTTCCACCTCTCAGTAGAGTATTCACTAGGGAAGAGTTTTTACTAACTAGCTATTCAATAGGTTATTTTCAAAGCAATTGTTTGCAACTTCTGGCAGTGTTTTTCATTTTTATTTATCCCTGTTGTGTTTGTTTTCAGTTTTTCTCAATAAATCTGTCTGGTAATCTTTCCATTTGTTTTGTCTAGCCAGTTCAATTGCACAGAGTTTCCAGAAGTCATCCATGGCTTTAAAAAAATTTGAAGTTATTTATGAAGTGCTAATTTTTGAAGCAGCAGTATGGAAGCACGCCACACTTTTTGGGAATGATGGTTTATTAATGCAAGTTGCATTTTTGAAGTTTCTTGGTTGTTTGGAATATTTTGCCACAATGACTTAAGTGGAAAGCGGAAAAGTGTACTCCAGAAGACATGTTAAATTTTACTTGCATGCCCCCATGTTTTTCCCTTAAAGAAAGTCAAATTCACCCATGCAAGTCGCATTTTTTGGAAGCTGCATAGCAGGATAATATTTAACATGACAACTTAAGTGAAAAGTGAAAAAGTGGACCCTAGCAAGCAGGGTAAAATCTTACTTGCTTGGTCCTTGTACTTTTCCCTTGGCTTATAGCCAAAAAGTTCGACCCATCCTTGCATTATCAATTGCCTAAAAGCTAATTTTATTTATTTATTTCTAGCTAAGGTTGGTGCCAAAAATAGGAGGAAAGTCAAAGCAAGCAGGAAGGCTAAAAATAAGACAAGGAAGCATGCTAAAAGTAAAGGAAATAATTGCATAGAAAAGCAAGCTAAATCAGGCAAACTTGGGCGCCCAAATAAGGAGAAAAAACACATCCTATTATTAGGAATTGCTAAAAATAAGAAAAAGTAATGGGTAAAATTATCATGCAATTGCTTATATAAACAATGGATGTCATAAGGAGAGAGCAATTAATTCTTTTAGGTGGAGCATCCTACCCTGGAAGATTTTGGCACCCAAGGTTAGAGTTGTGAGCAGTAAATAAATATTTTTAATTGCTGGGAAGCAGCTAGTTTTGGCTCCCAAGGTTGGAAATGATTTCTTTTTACTAATTTGGTTATTTTCATGTTGATGTGAGTGCACAAGTGAATAAAATAATATTTTTAGCTGTCTTAGCATGCAAACAAGGTCTAAAAATTTAGAGCAACATGCTTTATAATCAGATTTTGGTTAAGAAATTAGGCATTCATGCCATGGATTCCATGTTTGTTTGAATCATTTATAGGTATACTTCACAGGTACTCATATTGGTGAAAAGAAGGAAAATTCAATGTCAAATACATTGAACATATCTTCTGAATTAGGAGGAATTGCAGGTTCTGCATGAATTGATCTAATTGCAAGGTCTTCTGTCAAAAATAAAAGAAAAACATCTTAGGAAAAGATTGTTTCAGGCATGATACAACATGATGAAAGAGAGGATTCAGTAGAATCATGCATAGTTTCCAAACTCACCGAGATTAGTGATACAAATATAAGGTTTGAACCTATCTCTAATTTGATTGATAGATCCAAAGCCATTGGTAGATCATCTCTTATGTGGGCAATGAAGAGCAGTGGAATTATTCAAGCTACAACATTTCTGTCTACAACCCAATTTCCTGAATTTGTTTTTCAATGTGCGAAGTTTTATCATCCTCTTTTTAAGACAATCTGAGATGCGGCAGGAAAGACGATGATCAGATTAGATCTGAAATTCATTGATTTTTGTCTTAAGATTCTGGCATGGCCTGTGGTGATCACAATTGGCATGTAGGAAGCTTGTGACAGATGGGAAAAGAATAAAGCAGACTGTGTGGGTATAATGAACAATAGATATATGAAGAAGCCAAGATCACCATCAAAATTCCCAAGGAGCCTTCTACAGCCATTTCTGGTGCAGGAAGTTGATGATATTACGTGGTTGCTTTATAGGATGAATGGGGAAGCCAATGCCCATAATTTCCACTCATGGATGTATGCCTCTATCAGAACAATTGAAATCAACAAAGTTGATTCGATAATCAATTGGTCGAAGATCATCAGTAACAACATCGGTGAACAAATCAAAAGTGTGAGGTAGACTTTCATTTTCAAAATGACTTCGTACTTGGTATATGTCGCAGCCTCACAAGGGATATTTTCCAATCTAGATAAATGGGGCATACTTTCAAAAGATCCTATTTATGAGTGTTTTCCACAGCTAGCGATCCTTGAATGCTATAAGGATTATAAGGTAGTGAATGATGATTTCTTCTATGGATTCATTTGGAAGCTGAACAATGATCTGAAGAGCAACAGAGTAAGCAAGGAAGCCTAGGAAACTGTCTCCCAGCATGGTTGTATCTTCATCCAGTTCGCCGACTTCACATATCTTAGGATTACTGGTTTCTCAGGAGAACCAGTCAAGCTGTCGAGATATCCAAATGATAAGTGGATTATCATGGAGTTATGTAGGCAACTCATAGAGTTGAATGAATTAAAAATAAAGCGTCATAAATCTAAGGTTATTTTCCCTATCGTAGTGGGTAATTATAGTTGTCATAACATCCACAGAGCTAGAGGAGCTGAAGTAGAGATGTTTCTTGGTTATGATCATGAGTTCTTCCCATCTTGAATTAATTTCGATCCTTATGAATTAGCAAAGAAAACAATTTCCCTAGAGTGCACACATATTCCTTTGCTGGAGGATTTCTGGATGGAATGCAAGAATGGATACGAAGTCAAAAAAAGAGATTTCAGTAGATTATCAGCTCAACAGATTTATGACTATGATTTGGCGAGGATACCTAGAGACCTTCCAGATGATGGGCATGTAGTGCTTGATTCATATCATCAGATGGGGGGAGAAAAGGTTGCGCTTCAAGCGAATGTGGGTGGTAGTCACACAATCGAGGAGAGATCTTCAAAAAATTTAGTCAATACTTCCAATTGGTTGTTGACAAAAGGCTAGTGTTTGGATGAGGCCCTGATGAACTAGATCACAAGGAATATCGTAAGCAAAAGGAAGCATTGAGGTGAAAGCATCCGAAGGCCATAAAAGATAAAGGTGCAGAAGAAGGCTCAGACATCAGAAAAAGATAAGTCTGCATCCACTTCATGAGTGCTACTCTTAGACGAAGCTTCTCTTACGTCAACCCATAGTACTTTAGAGGTTCCAACAACACTAGAAGTCATGACTAGTCAAGCATTGTGACCAACACCATTCGTATATACTTCTCTTCTGCTACCCATTTCTCTGCCTCCTCCTCCTCCTATGGAGGAATTAAAGGCAAAAATGAAAGAATTTGAATGGGCATTATCATTGGATGACATGGGAGAAGGAAACCATAATATGGAGGTAAATTCAGATGCAACAGAACCTGGGTAGGAAATGGTAGTTGGCTAGATTTTTTGCACAGTTGAAAACCTAGGCAGTCATGAGATAAAACTCCCTCATTTACCGGTGAGGCTCCCATATAAGATTTTGTTAGTTATATTTTCTAGTATCCATCTGTTGGTATTACTTTAACTATGTAGCTCATGAACCATAGCTAGATAGTTTTGTAACAAGTAAGCAACTGTAAAGAAAGGAAAAATCTGCAAAAGAGAAAAATAATAGGAAACGGGAAGAAAGGAGAGAAGATGTGCAACCCAATCAATAGTTTACAGAGTTGATCGCATGCACATAGATTAAAACAAATAGATCATGAAATACAGAATTCAAAGCAAAGGAAACTTTCAGATCTAGATCTAGAATAACACAAAGTTTATGAATAGATCTAGAAATAAATACGAGACGAATGCACCATTGACACAAAGTTCTCCAGAAATCTCTTCTCTATTCCTTTTCTTGCAGAAAGCTATCAAGGGTTTCAGCTCAAAGTCTGAAACACAAGAATGCTGATTACAAATTCTGATCCTTTAACCCGTAGGTTCTTCCTCTACTTATAGTGCCTAGAGGGGGAAATACAAATGGTAAAATGAAACTGAACTAGAACATAAAGAAGTAGTAAAGGGAACATTTGGCAATCATCTTCCTAAAATTCCTCTCTTAGTGACATGCATCAGGAGTTTAAGCCAAAATTGTGCACATTTGTCACCTATCTTAAAGAATCTTTCCAAATAACTTAAAGTAATGGTTTTTAAACCAATAACTTTAATTTTACATTTTCATCCGGGAACATAAGAAATAAGAGAAGGAAGAAGAGAAGAAAGAAGATCTGCCAGCTGTAACACTTATACTTTCTTTTTGTTCTGATATTGAATATACTTGTCAAACATGTAATTCAACATCTTCCCATCTGTTTTAACAATAGCATCTCTCTCGGTTCTGAACTGTAACAACCCTCTGGACAAAGCAACAGCGTTAGCCTTCACTTTCTCTAAACCAGGCCCATATCCCTCAACATCTTCCTGAAGCTTTATGAGTCTACCAATCGAATCCATCGTGAAAGGTATGGTGGCTTCATCAACTTCTTTCCGTACAACCAACATAAATTCCTCATGGGAAGCAGGTAATTCATCTGGGATGCTCTCTGGCACTTCTCCCATCTTACTCTCCAGCAACTGCATCCTCTTTAGCATGAGCTTGAGGATCTCTACGCGGAAGGAAACTGAAATTTCTAACTGCTTCCCCTTTTCCACCAATCCGCCAGGCACAATCTGCTCTGCAATCAGCACATCCTTTGGCAACGAGTGTATCTTAGCCAAAGTATCCAGATGACTTTCAGCAACTATGTTCTCATCTTTTATCTATGTCATCAGATCCTTTAGCTGAGATACTGCCCTGTGCATGTTCTCCAATTCAGCCGGTATTGGTTCGAATTGCTCTAAAGCTTGGTGAATGATTTACTCCTTCCAGTGGGCAATATCTCTGACCTGGTCCCCTGCATCTTCCACCTCATGCATCAAATGATCACTCACCTGCTCATGTGCTAAAATGGGCTGAGAGGAAGGTTTGGAAACCTTAACAATGATCTCACACAACTAGAACACCTACTTTTGAAGCTTGGATCTCTCAGCCTTCTCTTTGTCAAGCTTAAGGAATAAAGCATTCATTAGCGTCTGCGTATCCTGCTTTAATCCTTCTGTGGTAGTTTGACCTATTGGCACTTTGGTCACTGCTATATCAGCTGCCGTGAGCTCTCCCTTGTGCTTTCCTTCTGCTGGAACAGATAACTCAGCGAACTTCTGTCCCGATTCCTCAATAATCAACCTAGAAGTCATTTTGGCAACTTTAGGTCTTCTATCTCTTCCTCCCAAACTCAGGAGCAGTTGAAAGTCGTGCTCTTCCAGGTTGATCTCCTCTCTGGCTTCTGGGATTGTCTGCAAAGCTAACCATGATGAAAAGTTGCTTCTTGGGGAATGAGAAGTCACCGAGTGCACCACCATCTCATGCTCTGATTCCGCTCTATCAAAATTTGCCACCGTGTTATGACTGCCACCCTCTGAATTGTCCAAAGATAATGCTTTTTCAAACTCCGCCATCTGTGCTTTCAACTTCTCCGCATGGATAGGTGAAGACCTGAGTGGTTGAGGAGAAAATACAAATGACGCTGGATTCAAAGGAGGAACAACAAGATCTCTCTGAGGTTCCGGGGCTGCTGAAGTGCTATGAGTTGATGTTGGAGAAGCTGGAACTGGCACGATAGCTGTAGATTTGGCCTTCTCCTGTATGTGAGACTTCTTGTGAACTTTAAGCTTTTCTGGCCTTCTGCTGCTTTCACCTTCGTGCTTTCTTTTGCTGGAGTCTCCCGTGGTAAAGTTGCCTGTGATCTGATTCATCAAAGCTTCATCCAGGCAATACCCCTTTGTCAACAACCAGTTCGAAGTGTTAACCAGAACTGCGGAAGATCTTTCTTCAATCGTCTGGTAGCCACCAATGTTTTCCTGAAGAGCAGCTCTATCTCCTCCCATCTGATGATACGAGTCAAGTATCACATGCCCATCATCTGCAAGATCTGCAAAAGTATTGGCATGCCAAACCATAATCAAACACTTGTTGCGCAATAACCTGCTGAAGTCTTTCTTTAAGACTTGAGCATACTCGTTTCTGCACTGTCATCTAAAAGTCTTCCAATGAAGGTACATGAAGTATTCCTGGCAAGATTGTCTTCTCGCTACCCCATTGGGTCAAAGTTCAGTACAAGAACTCATGCTCATACTCAGAAAACATTTCAGCTTCGATTCTAGTTTTGTTGTTTACTCCATGAGTAAGCTGGGAATAATCTCTGTGACTAAATGAGCTGAAATTTCGGCTCTTCCAGTTTATCTCTTCAATACAGCTTCTGGGATTACTTAAAGCTAACTATGATGCAAAGAAGCTTTTTAATGAGAAGGATCGAGTGCAAGATCAAATGCCTTGATTCCGCTCTAATGCAAATGATACTCTTCAAGCGTTCTTATGACTTGCTAGCCTTGCTTTGTCCAAAGATAATGTTTTTTCATGGGTCCGCCACCTGTGCTTTCAACTTATCTGCATGGATTGGTGAAGAATCTAGAGTGGTTGAGGAGAAAATACAAAAAAGTCATGATTTTTATTGATTCAAAGGAGGAACAACATGATCTCTTCTGAGGTTCTGGGGATGCTGAAAGTGACCCAATACTATGAACCTGTTTATGCTTTGAGAAGCTGGATTGGCACGATAGCTGTTGAGATTTTAGCCTTCTCCTGACATATAAGACTTCTTGTGATTTTCTTTAGAGCTTTTTCGGCCTTCTACAATATGCTTTCACCTTTGTAGCTTTCTCTTGTTGGAGGAATCTCCCTAACTAAGAGTTGCCTGTGATCTAAATCAAAGTCTCATCGAGGCAATACCCCTTTGTCAGCAACCAAATCCAAGTGTTAATATCGTCCTTTGGAATTTTAGAACTTCATGCAAGAAAATTTATTGTGATTCAATCGTCTGGCAGCCACCAATTTTTCTTGAAGAAATGGGACCCAAAGCTCTATCTCCTCCCATCTAATGAAATGAGTCACAGTATCACATACCCATCATTTGTGAGATCTGCAGGTATCCGTGCCAAACCATAATCAGACACTTGTTGCATCGATAACATGCTGAAGTCTTTCTTTCTAACTTCATACTCGTTCCTGCACTTCATCCAGAAGTCCTCCAACGAAGGCACATGTGAGTATTCCTGGGAGATTGTCTTCTTCGCTACTCCATATGGGTCAAAGTTTAGCCATGCTGGGAAGAACTCAAGCTCATACTCAAAAAACATTTCAGCTTCGACTCCTCTAGCTTTGTGGATGCTCTGGCAGCTGTAATAACCCACTGTGACTGGAAAGAAACCTGTAGACTTGTGCCGCTTTGATTGTAAGTCATGCATCTCCACGAGCTGTCTGCACAACTCCATGATGACCCATTTGTCGTTTGGATACCTTGGTAACTTTACTGGTTCTCCCGAAAAGCCAGTCACCCTGAGATAGGTGAAGTTTGCAAACTGGATGAAAATGCAGCCATGCTGAGATACAACTTCCTAAGCTTCTTTGCTTACCCTGTTGGTCTTCAGATCACTATTTAGTTTGCAGATGAATTCATAGAAGAACCCATCGTTGACCGCTTTGTAATCTTTGTGGCACTCACGAACTGTCAACTATGGATAGCAATCAAAGATAGGATCTTTCGACAGTACGCCCCGTCTATCCAGCTTGGAAAATATACCCTGCGAGGTTGCTGCATATACCAGGTATGAAGTCATTTTGAAGCCGTAAGTCCGCCTCACACTCCGAAGTTGCTCACCGATGCTGTCACTGATGATCTCTGCCCAATTGATTATCGAATCAACTTTGTTGATCTCGATAGTCCTCACGAAAGCATACATCCATGAGTGAAAGTTGTGAGTATTGGCTTCTCCACTTATCCTGCAAAGCAATTTAGTGATATCATCCACCTCCTGCACCAAGTTGGATCGCGGAAGAGTCCTCGGGAACTTTGATGGGGACCTGGGCTTCTTCATATATCGGTTGTTCATTATGCCCACGAAATCTGCTTTGTGTTTCTCCCATCTGTTACCTGCATCCAGCATGTTAATTGCAATCACCACCGTTCGTGTCGGAATCTTCAGACAATAATTAATAAACTGTGCATCCAGCCTAATAATTGTCTTTCCCGCAGCATCCCAGATTGTTCTGGAAAGAGGATGATATGATCTTGCACACTCCATGACAAATTCGGGCAACTGAGCTGTGACTGGGAATGTTGATGCTTGAATAATTCCACTGCTTTTCATTGCCCGCATGAGAAATGTCTTTCCGGCCCTGGATCTGTCAATTATTTCGGAGATGGGTTCCGGGCCTATGTCTGTGTCATTGATATCAACAAATCTGGAAGCTATGCATGATTCTGCTGATCCCTCTCTATCATCACGCTTCATCATGGCTGGAGCAATCTTTGCAATCTTTGTCTGTGTTCTTTTTCTTTTAATCCTGTCAGAATTCTTTATAACTGGATCAATTCGTGCAGATCTAGCAATTTCTTCAGATTCGGAAGATATATTTAATGTACCTGACATTGATTTGAACTTCCTTTCAGTTGTATGAACTCTTGTAATGAATTCCTGCAATTATTTCAGACAAATATGAAGTCCAAAGCATGAATACTTGATTTATGTCACCAAAAATTTGCATATGAAGCTTGCTGCCCTAAAATTTGAGGCTTTGCTTGCATGCAAAGCAAGCATAAATATTTTTAAATTCACCTGGGCACTTATAGCAACATGCAGATAATTATCATAGCATAAATCAAGCTATTCCAACCCTAGGCGCCAAACCTTGAAGCTTCCCGGCAATGAAAAACACCTCCAGATGCACAAATCCTCCTTTCCTTGGTGCCAAAACTGTCCGGGCTGCAATCCTTAGCAAAAAGAATTAATTGCTTCTTCATTATGGCAGCCCATACTTATATAACCCTCAGCATTCTATTTCTAATAATTGTCCATCCTATTCCTGGCAATTAATTAATAAACAAACATGTTTATTCACCCAAATTGGGTGCCCAATTTTGCATGCTGTTGGCTGCCATTAAATAAATTTATTTTATTTATTTTTAGCATGCATCTTTCAGTTGTCTTTGGCTTGACTTCTTGCTTTGACTTTCCATTCATCCATGGCGCCAAAATTAGGCAGAAAAACTATTAATAAATATCATTAAAAGCATTGTTTAATGCCCAAATGGGTCGCACTTTTTGGCAGGGCTGATTTCTAAATATAAGAAGTCAACTTTGATGGGATTATTTACCCTGCACTGCAGCTCCAAAAATCCCTTCTTTCACTTAAGTTGTTTGACTTCCATAATGGGGATTTTTACCCTGCAAGGCAAGTAAGAAATTCCCGTCTGCCTGCCACTGCCAAAATTCCCATATTAAATTAAAATATCTCCCAAAAAGTGCGACTTGCATTAAAATTAGCCCCTTTGATAAAGTGCGACTTGCATGGGTGAATAAACCTCTTTGGTGGGAAAAGTTAGCCTGCCAGGCAGGCAGAAAATTCCCATCGGTGCTTTAAGTGATTTTTCTTTATTTTATAATGGGAATTTTCACCCTGCAAGGCAGGTAAGAAATTCCCGCCTGCCTGCCGCCTCTAATTTTCCCATCGCAGCTTAAGTGACTTTGACTTCATGGGAAAAAGTACCCTGCAAGGCAAGTAAGAAATTCCCGCCTGCCTGCCACTACCAAAAATCCCATTGCAGCTTACACTCATTCATTCCAAAAAGTGCGACTTGCCTGGGAGAGGCTTTTTGTGCATGACTTCGTCTTTTTTGGTCAGAAGCTTGCATTTTGAGGCTGATTCCTTCTGGTGTTGCGTCGGTGGATGATCTCCAGATGCTCCATGCAATTAAACAGACTATACTGGACAAGGAACAGACCTAGGGGAATTTCACAGAGAAACTGAGGAGAAAACCGGAGAAAAACGCAAAAGAAATAAATAAAAGCGAAAAACGTCGCCAGAAGTTGCAGACAATGCCTTGAATTCATTCCTGTGAAAACCCTATTGAGATGAGTGAATACTGGCATGCAAAACTTCAACAGGATTCAACCAGAGCACAATTTACTTCAAACGGGGCATTATTTATTCAATAAATAATTAAATAAAAATTTCCCGCAGACAAAACTTGGCGGAGGGATAAAATGAGTTTGGGCATCTGGGTATTTGTCGAAATTGGCTCATATGATTCACTGGGAATATCCTAACATAATACAGACATCTTCTGGCAATAAAAACACAAAAAGACCCGTTATTTTAAAAGAACAATTTTTTTTTCAAATGGGTAGTCCCAAATTTTAGGGTGAAATCTGGGGACACCAGTAGTACACACTAGCGTTTCTCATTCCCCAAAGAGTAATTTCTCATCTTTTTTGGCTCTACAGATAGTTCTAGAGGCTAGAGAAGAAATCAACTTAGAAGAGGAAGATTTGCAGCTGCTTATGAGCTTGGGAGGTAGAGGCAAAAGGTCTAAAGCTAATAAAATAACTTCAAGGTTGGTTATTGAAGAATCAGGTCAAAAATTTTCTGAATTATCAGTTCCGGCTGAAGGGAAGCAAAAGGAAGAGCTAATGGCAGCAGACACATCAATAACCAAAGTGTCGTTGGGTCGAATCACCACAAAAGGATTAAAGCAAGATACACAGACATTGATAGATGCTTTATTCCTCAAGCTTGACAAGGAGAAGGCATACAAAGACAAGCTTCAGATGATGATCTCCCAACTATTTGAGATCATCACTAAGGTTGCCAAGCTTTCTTCTCAGCCCATATTAGTGTAGAAACATGTATGCGACCATTTGGTTGAAGAGATTGAAGATGCAGGAAGCCAGGTCAAATCTATTGCTCCATGGAAAGAGAAAATCATTCACCAAGATTTAGAGTAGTTCGAGGAAATACCAACTAGCCTGGAGGATATGCATAGAGCATTATCTCAGTTGAAGGAGATAATGACAAGTATAGAAGATGAGAACATAGCTGCTGAGAGTCACCTGGATACCTTAGCTAAGATAAATTCATTTCTGGAAGATGTGCTAATTGTAGAATAAATTGTACTTGATGGATTGATAAATAATTGGAAGTGGTTAGAGATAGCAAATTCTTTTCACATGGAGATTCTCAAGTTTATGCTGAAAATAATGCAGTTGTTGAAAGACAAGATGGAAGAAGTACCAGAGAACATTCCAAACGAGTTGTCTGCTTCATGTGAGGAATTTCTTCTAGTTGTGCAGAAGAAGATTGATGAAGCCTTCAAACCTTTCAAGTTAGATTCAATCGACAAACTCGTGAGACTTCATGTAGATACTGAAGGATATGGGCATAGTTTGGAGAAGGTGAAGGCCAACACTGCTACTTTGTCCAGAGGATTGTTGTGGTTTAAAACTGAGAAAGAAGTTGTTGCTAAGACATATGGGAAGACACTGAGTCACATGTTTGACAAGTATATTCAGTATCATAACAAAGAGAAAGCGTGAAGTGTAGCGGCTGACAATTTTCTTTCTTCTTCTCTTTCCTCTCTTTTTCTTATTTTCTCGAACAAAATTGTAAAACTAAAGTAATTGATTAAAAACCATTACTTTTAGTTATCTGTAAAGGTCCTTTAATTAAAAATAGATGGTATACATGCAAAGCTTTGATTTAGTCTTTAGATGCATGTCATGTAGAGAGGAATTCCAGAGCAAAGATTGAAAGTTGCTTTCTTTGTAGCTTCCGCATATCTGAGCTCAGTTATTGTTTCCTATTTGTAATTGCCTTTTATACACTATAAATAGAGGAAGAGCCTACAGGTTAAAGGAGGACAATTTGTTAATCAACATTCTTGTGTTCCAGACTTTGTGTTGCAACCCTTGATGTCATTTTTGTGAAAGCTGAACAATTGAATAAAGGTAGATTTCCAGAGAACTTTGTGTCCATGGTGCATTTGATTCTTACTTCTGTGTGGGTCTTTAGATAAACTTTGTGTTATCTGAGATTTATATTAGAAGCTTTTCTTTTCCTTTACTTCTGAATATTGTGAGATCTACTTGTTTATTTAATCCATGTGTATGAGACCAACTCTGTAAACTATTGGTTGAATTACACATCTTACTTTCTTCTTTCCCACATTCCATTATTTCCCCTTGGTTGAAAGTACTTCATTAACAATTTCTTACTTGCTGCAGAATTACTTAGGTACGGTTCACGAGCTTTGCAATTAAAGTAAAACCCACATATAGTTATTAGGATCCACAATTGACAGAAATCTTACAAGGGAGCCTCGCCGGAAAATGAGGGAGATTTATCTCATGAATGCCTAGGTTTTTAGTTGTGCAGAAAATATAGCCAACACAAAGAAAATAAAATCCACTGAAAAAGTCGATATGAAGGAAATAAAAGCTTCACTAAAATTCATGGTACAAAGCGGAAAAACATAGAAAATTTGTGACGCACAGGGACGACCACAATTATATTTTTAGCTTTGTTTTCAATCAAAGGCATAAGTTTGAAGCATCTAAAAGCTAAAAGAAGATCAAAGCATGCAAGAGGACTTAATTAGAGGATGCAAAATTTGATAATTTTGGAAACACAACATGCAAATGAGCGTCTATTTTTAAAACGTGATTTACTTTTCTGGGAATGCACTTTGGCTATTTTTGGACGCATTTTGGTATTTCTTCCCTAGAAATCAATTAATTTTGTGCCTTTGTAAACAATTACCTTCATTTACGGGAAATAGAAATTGTAGTCACTAGATCCCACACTTACTATGTACATCTAGCCTCTAAATATGTCATTTATATGTATGATTCTTAAAAAAGAGAATTATTCATTAATTACCCTTTACTTTTCTTTAACATTTTATTTTCATCTTTATTTCTTAATGTTTTTGATTTGCAACGTACAATTTTACATATTAGCCAACATCCTAACCTGTTATGATTTCATTGTTTATCCTTTTGGGCACCCTGTACAAAACCACTCATTAGGGATAGGAGTTCTCAGGCATTGTTGTCCCTCTGGGTGTCATATCCCACTTTTTCATTCTGTTTTGAGGCAAAAATAAGTTATGATTTAATAAATCTCCATGGGAGCAATTTGACTAGTACCGATGCGAGGTTACGTATGCAATTATATACATGCACATACTTCTGCAAGGAAGTATATACATGTGCATAGGTGCATACCCAACACCGCACCTGCACTCGGCATCTTGCGACCATTGACTATTTATTAGGTCACAAATCATTCTTGTTGTACTTGTTAGTATGACTATTCTTCATCTCATTGTTGTATGTGATGATTTTGTAGCGATGATAGACCTATTTCATTGATGTACTATCTTGCAAGATAGAGCTCCAATTTGTTTACAGTATATGATGATTTTACAATATTTATAAACCTGTTACATGACTGTACCTTATATTACTTCGGTACTTAGAGACAATGATTATTGTTCTGATGATTGACTAACCACCTTATTATTTGTTGTTTCGGTCAAAGACCACAAAGCATTGAGAAATTCTTCTTTGTTGCTTAAAAAGGGTATGAAGTGTCGTCAAGATAAAAGTACTTGTTTAATTATCTTGCTAAGTAGTTGTAAATAACATGAGTTATTATGTTGACTCGATCTTAACACAGAGTTAGTGGTTGTAAGGCAATAAAAGAGGTAAGTTAAGGTAAGTTTATTGTTATTATCATTTAAAGGTTATGAGACATGATTTCAATGATAATAGCTACCTCCTTGATGTTTGTCGTAATGGAAGACAAAATTGCATTGTTTGATCATATGAATCTAGGCCATAAACAAATTGTTAAAATTCAATGTTTTAGATTAATGGCCTTGGAACATAGAAACTTGGTAAAGAAGATACATTGGTTATGATTTAAGATTAAAGAACCATGGCATATTTTGAATTGTTTTAATGGAATTCGACCAAAGTTTACTTAGTGTTTTATTTTGTGAGGTTGAATTGACCATACCATTAATTATTAAGGGTATTTGATTGTTTGATGAATTATAATCTTTGACCGCTCGTATATACCCCCATGGAAGTTTGTGGGATAATGTTAATGTTAAAATATTGATTATTGGGTCAAAGACTGACCAACATGCAAAGTAGGAAATTGATTGTTTAATTAAATGTCTTTGACCATCTCCATGCAAAATTGTTTTGTGAAAAACTTAGCTTGTTATCCAAAATAGACACAGACCATCAAACAAGTTGTGGGATTATTGTTTGAGTTATAGTTAGCTGGGACTGTTTGTAACTTCACCAAATTTGGAGGGGAATTCGGAAGGTGGTAGGGATTTTTAATAGGCCACAACGTGGCACCTATAGATATTAATGGCATTAAATATTTTTGTTGGGGGACGGTTTCTCGGGAGTTGGAAGCTTCCTGAAGAAGCTAAGTGCATGCAAAGTAGTTCCATTTTCATTGTTTTTCCTTACCAGTCGAGCTCTTCTAGCGAGCTGTGCATGAGGTTGGGATGTTATTTTCAGTTGGCTAAATATAGAGCTTTTGTACTAAAAATACAATGCATGATTTTTATTTTTTTTGGAATTTAGAGGAATCATTACATATTACATTTTAGCACAGTCTCTACCAATCTCGGTGAATTTAGCCTGGGTGAGGATGGGACCACCAGGTGTAAAAGTTTCACACCGCCTCCGTTCAGCTGAAGCCTAGGTTTCATACCACCTTCATACAATTGGTGTACACTTCATACCACCTTTGTACAGTTGGCGCACACTTAGGGACGTTGGTCGGACTACTCCAGAACACCATCGTACAACTGTCGCACACTCAGGGACATTGGTTGGACTACTCCTTCTGAACTCAGGGACATCGGTCATGCTATTCCTCACACATTGGACATGCCAATGGGGGTTGAACCTTGGACCTCCTCTTGGTAAATGCCCAGACTTTACCAATCAGCCAAGACCCCATTGGCTATGAATATTTTGTTTATAATGAATGCGTTTTTAGAATATGCAGTTTGAATTTCTTGAGTTGTTGGGTTGACTTGGTGGAAGATTTTTAGGAAAAAGTGTAGAAGTTCTCTTAGGCAAACATGCATGAATACTTCACTTTCTTTCTACTGTTACGTTTGGTGTTGAAAGGAAATAAAAACGAACTTTGTTTCTGTATGATTTTTTCATGATTATTCTTATCCCTTTCTTTCTATTATGTTGTGGGTTTAACGAAAATATAATGAGTTTTTCATACTTAATTAAATTTGTCTGATTTTTAGTTTAAAATAAAAAATATGACTTCTCTCATGGTTAAAGAAAAATATGAATATTGTTGTTTGGTTTGTCTCTCATTTTGGGTATTCATCCTTAGAACAAATTCTCTGACCCACAAACTTTCCTGTGCAAGTTTGAAAGATAGATATGAAGGGAAAATAACTCTACCTGTTGAGTGAAAACATGTTGTTGATGATATTCTCTTCGAGTTGTAGTTTTGTGGATTAAGACTGGAAAAGAAAAAGTATGAACTGTTTTCTCTTCCTGGACTAATTCAAATAAATACTACAGTCATGTTGATAATACATGGATTCTGTTACTAAGGCAGACTTGAGATTTCATGGTTGAAATGAGCCAAAACAAGAAATTCAACATAATACTTAAAGAAGATAAGTAGGTCAATAAGATATATCTTTTCATCATAGATGAACAAGATGATATATATATATATATATATATATGAGAAACATATTGTTGTTTTTAATAGTAGAAAATTTCATGTTTACGATTAAATATATTTGTTGTAATATATCATATTGTTTCTGCTTTATCCTAATAGGAAAATAATTACAACGATATAGACAAGGTACGAAGGTACATTGTAATCATAAGATATAGTACAAATGTACACGATTGATCTTGGTAAATTGAAATGTCTATTAATGATCACAAATGATAACTAATTTACTATTATGAATTGGTTTAAATATCATACTTGAATAAACCTAATCAATGATCATAAAATGATGTAGTTTTTCTTATAATATGCGGTATGAGATACATACACTAGTTAATGACTCGAAGAATTCACCATACACCTCTATTGTGAATTGGCTAACATAATGAAACTCAGTATAACCTATCCTTGGGATGAAAACATAACAATTTGTAAATGAAGGGTAGGTATCATTGAATGCAATTCGATTCATATGAGCCTTGTTCGTGTCATCTCAGGATGGCTACGGGATGGAAACAAACTCGTAATGAAACAAGTCATTGCATGAGCGTAGCCTTTCCCGTAGGGATCCAAAGGTGGTACTATCAGGATTCATGTGACTCAAATAACGAGACATGACCCCTGCAGCTTTAGAACCTAAACTCAATTACTTATTGTAAACTAATAACTAAAATGATTAACTGTAAATGTGATATTTAACCAATGGAAAAGAATCCTAATAACTATGTTGAGACGGTTGTACGGTGAAGGGAAGACAAGATTCAAAGGTTAGTTTACAACCTCGAAGTTGGCTTGCTAATGCAATGCCAAATAACTATGGCCATAGTAGGGAAAATGACTAATTGCATTGTCTGTTCACCAGGATTTATTGTTAGTAGTGTCTGGAGTCAGATGGAGGTTACTTCAATGACTTTCTGGTTGACACTAAGAAGATGCACATGTTCTCTGAACCTATAATAAGGTTTAACCAAAAGTATACAACGTATATTGGCTTGTAAAGAGTGTCGAAGGGAGATCGAGAATGATCTAAAACCCTTTGCAGTTGCACATGGTTATCGTAGGTTGTTAGATGGATTTTGAAATATTATTAATGCTGGAATAATTAGTATAGAACTAAGTAAACATGATATTCATTACAACATAAAAAGGAACTAAGAGATTTTGTAAACTTGTTAGTATGTTGGGTTTCTTCTGCTGAGTGCTGATAATCATTGAAGGCATAAATTTAATTAATGTTTATATAAAAAAAACTCCCTTAGTTTGTTGAAGCATAACACGGGTGTTACACTAGTCGCTTTTGTCATTTTTCTCTCTTTTTCCAACTTTTCGGATGTTTCTTCATTTTGGTCTTATGTTATTACCCTTAGTTGGATTTTATCTTGTTAATGATGAACCTTGAGAAAAAGAATCATATATATATATATATATATATATATATATATATATATATATATACATACATGGCTTATTTAACCTCATTAATGGGATAAACATTCAAGAGGCACTTACTACCACAAGGAGCTAAATATTTCCAATCTACTATATCATCAAAGGACCGCATTATTCATTACATAGGGGGATCTATTCTGAATTCCATACCACACATAATACATTGGGACAAAGTAGTTATAGCCCACTATTCTTTGTGCGATTGACACTAGGGCATCCTAACTTAAAGGACACTATTCAAATCACACACACACACACACACACACACACACACACACACACACACACACACACACACGCACACACACACACACACACACACCAAAACTACATTGAGTCTGAAATGTAGTGTAACACTCGGTGACAATCACATTGGGGTGATCACTGAGGTCAGTCTGACTAAATTATATGTGTTATTTATTCATTAATGTGCACTTGAGTATTGTGCAGGTAGTGAGGGTTTCTTTTGTAGGTACATGTGCAATTGAGAAGAATTGTAATGAACCTGAAGTGACCTACAACAAAAAAGAAGAGACACATAAAGCACCACAACTGAAGCTATTCCACAGAAACCAAAGCCCGGAAAGATGCTAACACCCACGCATTCATGTCCTCTCCGAGGTACTTTTGTCCCTGAGATCATCACATTATAGTTTCGGATATAGAAATTACATAGTCTAGAATTAGACTTCCAGATTAGTTTCTAGTTTAGAGTCAGTCTAGACCTACAATTACAATTTGAGTCCTTCTACAAACCCTAGCTATCACTCTTGTTTGCATTTCTATAGCTAGATCTTGCTTGAATACTATTATATTTATCTGATCAGTAGCTCCCTTACATATATTTTAATTTTATTAAATCATTGGGTGAACCTATTCCTTACATTCCCATTATTGGATCTCTCCTTTATGCCCATACCACAATATCTTTGTTTCATTTACTTCAATGAAACCCATCATGTAGAGACACTCTTACACAATTATGAAGCAAGTCCAACTCCCTAATCATACGAAACCCTCCAAAGTGAATGCCATTTTGAGTCGTATTTCACTCCTAGTAGAAATGATGAGACCTCCCATAAGGCTATCCTTGATTCTATTCAAGTTTTGAACCATGCCTTTCAAGATCAACTTCAAGCCATGAATGCTACAGTTACATCTCTTAAGGCTGAAATCCAACACCTTAAAGATACCTCTAATGCACATCTTAGTTCTCTTTCTATGCATCATATTATTCCTAAAGCCAATCCTATGGCATACGATCTAGGTACTTCGAGTGCTCATATAAGTGAGGGTAAATTCCTTCAACATAAAACATCTATTTCATTCGATGAGCATGCTAAACAACATGATATCCTATTTGATCTCCTCCATCATTAGTTAATTACTTTGTTTCCAAATCATTACTATCCTCATTATTGGCTTACTAAATCCAAAGGCCAACCTTTCTGCAATTATCATGGCATTTATGGACATCTTGACAATGATTGATATGTTTTACAATGAAAATTCCAACAACTTGAGCAACACATTCTCAAAGCAACACACTGCTACACACCTATCTCAATTTTCCACATCTCAATGGGTTCATAGATCTAATTCATCTATGAATCATGAGCATACTTCCATATTGAATGTATTAATTTTTTCCATACTAAATGAATCACCACTCACCCTTGAGCCATTGTGATGTAGGAACATCAAGAAAAACACAGAAAAACTCGTTTTACTTTCAAGTTTGGTTTTGACATATCTTAGGACTCTAGTTGAATTGTTTTGTGAAGTTTCCAACCCATATGGATATCTCAATATAAGGAGAGGGGTTTAGGAGTTTCCCTCCAAAACGTAATTTCAAATATTACCTTGTTAATTAGAAGGTCTAGAGTCATAGGTGTGAAATACCATAATGTTGAAAATGTTTTCAATGATGACATGACATGTAAGTGAAGCCTTCTTCCCTATCCAAATGATGTTATTTCTAAGTTAAGTAAACCTCACTATGGTTGGAGTAGGAGTTAGTTGTAACTTCCTCCTTTGAGTTTGGTTTAAGAACCTTCCTTCGAATAGAAGAAGCGAGAGTTAATTTTAGAGAGGGCAGAGTTAGTTAGGAGAGAGGCCAAGAAGTTGAAAAGACTTTCTAGCTCAAGAGTTGAAAATGACATAAGAATGAAGGTTATAATCCGCATGACTTCTCAAGATAAGACATTGTAAAGAAGAGAACATTGTTTATATTTTACAAAATGGAATGACGTGGTCATGTATGTATTGTGATGATTGCAGGATTAAAGTGTTAATAAGAGACAACTTGTGAAGAATGAATGACATGGAACATTGCATCTTGTTAGGCTTTATTTCATGGTTTCTTATATGATGACTAGGTATATCATGCTTGATTCTGATATATGAATGATTTGTAAAGGATTTCTTGAGATCTCTCTCTAGTGGAGTGAGTTTATAACATATTTTTATCTTGTTCAGACGTTGTAAGTCATATTTTCATAAACATAGGAACCAAGTTACATGTTACAGACCATACTTGTTCAAAATAGGGTTTCTTCGGCTATAAAATAAACAAATCTTATGACTGGGAAGAATTTAGGGAGAATCATAGAATGGTGTCAAAAGATAAAATGTGTAAAATGACAATACAAAGCTTTAGAAGTTGATTTGAAGTTTCAAAGTGGAGTATGGAGCAAGCAAAATTGATTTTCTCTCTCTCGGGTCTGTGGATACCCTAGTTAGGGTTTGAATGTTAAAATTACTATAACTTGTATTTTAATGGATAAAAATTAATGAAACTTTCAAGAAAGTGTCTTAAGATGAGGATTAAAAGGATTTTCTTGGTTTAAGTGCAATTTGAGGTGTACGAACTACATTTTTCTCTAACAATCATATTTGGATTAGTTTAGAGACCTAATTGGGAAGAATGAAGATGGAACTATGCATTTTATTTTAAGAAGCCGCCTGAGACTCTTAACACCATGTAAATAAACTTAATGGGTACTCTAAAATGGTTTTAGTTTTGAAGAAAACCTTGTTTAGAAACTTTTATGAAAAAAAATCAGGAAAAGAAGGGCTACAAGGATTGACAAACTAACTAGATCTAGAAACAAAGTTTCTTTTGACTACAAGCTAAGTAGGGGTATGGAGGTGTGCTAGAAAGTATTCCTAAAGGAAAAATGATGTCTAGAAATCCTTAAAAGAGCTTGGTTACAGCTGGAAATCAGTCTTCATACTCCTTTTTTCCAAGTTTGTGAGTAAAATTGAGAAGGAAAATGTTCTTGGGGACCAATTTTCATGAAGTTGAACTTATATAGAAGACACACCATAATGAAGGATAAGGTGTTATAGGGGCAAAGAGAGTTTAGAATAACATACAAGACAAGGTAATAGAGATTCATTAAAGACAATGTCATAGACTGTTAGAACATTTAATATTAAGTGTTCTTATAAATAAACTATAGTTTATAGTTAAATAATTAGAATATATAATATTTTAAGTTAATATAAACTAAGTGTTTATTATGTTAATTTATTATTTAAAGATCAATTAATGGTTAAGGGGTACTTCATGAGAAGTCACACCCGTTTGATTTATTTATATGGACCTGTGGGGTCATTTCAAATGTAATGAATTCATGGAGGAGAGAAGTGAGCGGAATGGAGATGTACTCGATTGAGTTTCTCATTAATGGAAATCTTATATTTGTTCATGGTTTTTTACCCCTTGGGGGTTTTTCCACGTTGAATCGTTGTGTTTGTGTTATTTTATTTTATTGCATTTGTTATAATGTTGTTGTAATGTTTGTTATATTAATTTAATTGATATTGAATCTTATTTTAATGGTTAATGTGTTTAACCCCTCGGATCTAACATGGCATCATAGTAGGTTCAAAAGGTTTCAAATAAATAAATAAATTTAGTCTAGTGCTTGGGAGTCTAGAACTATGTTTTTTATACCTGAACTGTTTTCCCTATTTTTTCTTGCACAAAACTCCATAAATTGTTGAATTTGATGATGTTGCATTGAAGGGCTTGAAGAGACCTTTCCAACGAGACCAAGTTTTCCTAATTTGGAGTTGTGGAGAGAAAGTTAAGGCCATTTAAAGTTGTGCATCTCGGGAGGAACAACAAGTCAACATGTGACAGTTTCTGATTTGCTGTAGGTTTGCCTATGTGTGTATTTTTTATTATTTCCTTCTTTCCCTCGTGTCTACATTTTACCTTCCACGTGTTTTATTTATCTACCTCAACCATTCCCAAACACAAAACCTTTTATTTGAAACTATGGGCTTGAGGTCCACATAATACATTTGGTTGAAAAGCCTACAAAATAACACCACGTGTCCCTCGTTTAGCCCTTGGATATGCGACACATATCCACCATGTTGAATCAATTTATACCTTTATATTATTTATTTTCCTTGATCAAAGATCATTATATGCACTTTGATTAATAAATTCAGTTAATATTTAACATATGCAATTAATCTCCTTGATAAAGATAGAAAGATCATCATCAATTTGAGTATTCTCAAATCTTGTTTAGTTATGCAAATTACATACTTATTATAAGTAATTTTAACCAGTTATCAAAGATAAGTCTTTTTAATGGCTAGATAATGGATTTGAAATCAAGATCTAGTTGATTATATTAGTATGTGATTACTAAAAATAGTATTATATGCATATCAAATGACACTTGGGGATGCCTTTGTGTCTGTATTGGAAGACATCCAATACTGATCACATCTAATACATTTTTTTAAGATTAAAATATTGAAATTGTTGTTTCAAAAATTCAACATATTGGTAATATGACATGGTTAGGTGTTCAACATGGTGTTGTTTAAGTTGTTATACAACTTGTTTTTTAACCTATCAATGTAAGATTTATAGATGGTTAAAAGTGAAATCAATAATGATTTATATTATGCTTATTATGATAATGCATGTTTATATGGATATTGTGAATCTAACCACGTTCTTGTTGTGTTAGATAGAAAATCTACAACTGGATATGTGTTCAAGTTTGGTACAGGAAAAATCAGTTGACAATCTTCATCTTTTCTACTAAGGTAGAGTATAGAAGTGCCATGGAAGTAGCGAAAGAATCCATGTGGCTAAAGCAGCTATTGAAAGAGATACACATAGAAGCTAAATGAAGTACTCCTCGTCTATGTGATAGCCAAAGTTGCATTGCTCTTGCTAAGAATCCAGTTCAACATAAGACAACGAAGCATATAGAGATTCATATGCATTTTATTCGAGAGAACGTTCTTTGCGGAAATATAAATCTCTAGTACTGCCAAACTGAAGATCAAGTTACAGATATGTTTACAAAGCCATTGTGTGTCGTAAAATTTTGCAAGTTCCGTGTAATGCTTGGCCTTTTAGAGTTGTCATTGAGGGGGAGTGTGCATGGCAATGTCACCTCATAATAGTCAGTCGCGTGCTATCTCCTTCTCCTCTATACTTATGCTCCATTATAAAAAGATATTTTTATTATCTTTGTAAACTTATCACTCTAAGTTTACAATGTACAGTTCAGTGTGTTGCATCTATTGTAACGAAGGTCTTTATGTTATAAAAGGCTCTTAGAGATGCTGGTAGAGATTTTCCATGAGAAACTATGAGATGTAGTCTCACCTAAATCATTCACTACTGATTTATGGATTCCAAATCTTTTTGTACCAAAAGGTAAGATGAACATGATGAAGGTGTATAAATCCTTCAAATGTGATATACTATACTAAACCTTCACTATGCTTTATGGATTTGTAAATCTTATTGTATAAAGAAGTAATGTTGGCATATGTTCCCCACTTAATATTAAGGGGGCGTTAGAACATTTAATATTAAGTTTTCTTATAAATAAACTATAGTTTATAATTAAATAAATTAGAATATATAATATTTTAATTTATTTAATATAAACTATGTGTTTATCATGTTAATTGATTATTTAAAGATCAATCAATGGTTAAGGGGTGTTTCGCGAGAAGTCACACCTGTTTGATTGAATTATATTGACATGTGGGGTCATTTCAAATGCAACGAATTCAGAAGTAATATGATGAATTCATAGAGGAGAGAAGTGAGCAGAATCGAGATGTACTGGATTGAGTTTCTCATTAATGGAAACCTTACCTTTGTTCATGGTTTTTTACCCCTTGGGGGTTTTTCCACGTTGAATCTTTGTGTCTGTGTTATTTTATTTTATTGTGTTTGTTATAATGTTGTTGTAATGTTTGTTATATTAATTTAATTAATATTGAATCTTATTTAATGGTTAATGTGTTTAACCCCCTAGATCTGACATAGACAAGTGTAATTATAACATAGTATGAAACAATCAAGAAAGTTATGTAATGGAATATGAGGCATTAAAGCATTAAAGCAACGATAATACCCAACTGCAATAAAATTTATGACAACAAGACTACCACAAACAAGGGCTGAAAACAATAGATAAACTCCTCCAAAAATAGCCAAATTATGGATTCTAGCCTTATAAATGATGGAAAATCAGAATATCAAAGAATATATGAATTATGCTCCCTAGAAGACACCAAACCACCACCAAACCCTAGTCGCTCCCCTAGGGAAGAGCTCCAAAAATCATGCAAAGTTTTTATAATCCTCTTTCTTGATGTCCTTGATCCAAATCAACAAGCAAGACTTCAAGAGATATTTTCAATGCACCAACATAGAGAGCTTACGTTCTCCACTAAGCCACAAGGAAGGTTTCCGTCCTCTTTGGATGCCACACAAGAGGGTTTTCATCCTTAAGTGTAATGGTATCGAGCAACCAGCCCAACAAACCATGTGTAAGTGTAAAATGCGTCAAAGATGATCTCCAAATGAGGTCATACAACCTCTTTTATAATCTTTGCTTGGCGCCAAAGGCTAAATAGATGAGGACCAACCTCTTAAGCTTCATTTTATCTTTTAATTTTCCTTATTAATTCCTCCAACCCGGAAGCCTTGAGACTGGAGTCAGCTCTGCTAGGGTTTCCCCCGCTTGCATGTCATACCGCAACCTCTTTGGGCACTGCGGAATAGTACCTTTATTGGAATTTTCTAGGGTTTCTCGTCCTCTGGGTGCACCTATATAATGGTCTCATCCACCTTGAGCCTAACTATTGAAGCTGCAGCTGGAGCTTGTGGAGACTTAAACAACAGCACCACCACTGAAACATCCTTGGAATTTTGTCCTGAAGGTCTTCCACAAGGTAATGAATCTCCCCCTGATGTTATTTTACCTATTCCTGAGTTTAATGTTGCATGTCAGTGGTTAGAACAATTCTAGCTTATTGGGTATTTTGTGGGTCACATCCCCTCTGAAAGCATGCTAAAATCGTGGGTTAACACGACCTAGGATGCACACGACATCCGACTTGAGAGTGTATAGAACATGACCAAAGGATTTTTCCTTTTCCATTTTTTTGACCCATCGCATGCCTCGACCATACTGAACCGCTCTGCCACTTGGTATGTGCGCAACTCTCTTTTGGTTCTCTCTCCATGGACCAAAGATTTCGTGGTCTTTGAGTATGTGACTCTAAAAGTGATCGTTTGGGTCGAATTTCCTGGCTTGCCATTGTCATGTATCCATTTCCTACATCAAATAAGTTCTTTTGTAGGGTGGGTTGTTTGCATGGAGCCTCAATGCTTTATAACACTCGGCCATAGAGATGTGTTTGTGTTGAAGTCGACTTCTCTCAAGAGCTGAAAGAGTTCGTGGAAATTCAAATGGGAGATACTCGATACTCCTAGTGTATTTTATTCATTAACTTACCTAACAATTGCTTTCGATGCCAGACCTTTGATCATAAGATCAAGGACTGTCATCTCTATGTCCTGCGCAACCACCCAACGCCTACGGTAGTTTTTGAAGAGACCAACCCCCTTAGGAGGGGTGGCAAACGGTTGGAGGGTGGAAAATAAGAACAAACCAACTCAGACCAAGGTCCCCGACACCAATGGCTCGAGTGAGCTAGCTGTTAAGGAACAAATATGTGGCCAACGTCTCAAGGAGCTGATTTCTGATGACTCATTTGTTCCCTTGCCTAAGTTTTCTAGCACGCACAAGGAGGCTGTGATTCTTATGGAACCGACAAATCCCATCCGAATTTCCTCGACTCTTCCGAATTTGTAGTTGGTTATAACAACTGGTCCACATGTCCCATTCAAAAGGGTCTGAAGTCCTTGCCACTCTCGAGATCATAGCCTGACTCACAGTGTGGATTATGTAGACGAGGAGTAAAATATAGAATATGTAGTGCGAAGGAAAGTAAAGTTGCAAGATTCTTCAAGTATAATAATACTCAATTTTTGCAAAATCAGTTTGATGCCTTGGATGGCTTGAATGCGGATGATATGGCCCTTAACCACCGTTTACCATGAATTGCATGTCATGGAATGTGCGGGGTGTCACAGACTCCAACCACAAGTATATTGTCCGTGATGCTTGTAAAAAAATTGCCAATTTAGATGTGTTGTGTTTACATGAAGTGAAAGTTACAGGTTTTCAGTTGGTGATGGTTTGTAAATCTATCTGACATGACAACCTAACATTCTTCAGTAATCATGAGGGGGGCGTGGGGGTTTGATATCCCTTTTTGCTCCTAAATGGAGACCCTTTTTTATGGACCATGGTGTTGACCCCACCAATCATGTCATCTGGGCCTTATTTAATATAGACAGCCTCCCTTTTGGCTTCATCAACATTTATGCCTCTAATGATACAACTAAAAGGGCCAATCTTTGGCGGTGGATAGCTAATGTCATTCCTGATGCTTATTGGGTTATATGCGGCAACTTTAATATGGTGGAACTGCCCTCTGATAAGTACGACCACCTACCTATGCGATGGATAGTTGGCGAAAGGGAGGCGTGGTTTTATATGCGCGATAAATTTGGATTTTATGACCCTAACGCCTTTCGCACTCCCACATCTGAAACGTGGTTTACTTGGTCCAATATCTGAGGTGGATCAGATCGGGTTCTCAAACGGCTCGACAGAGCCATGCTGTCAACCCAAGATTTTTTTGAGTTTGACTACATTTACTCCTTACTTGTGGAAGTGATGCCAGATTTAGTCCTTTTGGACCACTCCCCCATACAATTTCATATCACTTGGCAAGATAGGTGACCTTTTTGTCATAAAGGTCAGTTTTTTCTCAATACTGCCTTGATGGAACACGAATCCACTCTCAATTGCATCAAGCGAGTGTGGAATTTATCTCCTCGACCACGCCATTTCCAAAACCATCATCCACCTCTATGTTCCAGCTGGACCCAGTGGTAGGGGGGTGTTATGACTAGGATGATTAGATTCCTTAGAATCTATGGTCGAGAACTGGCCAAAATCTGACGTTGTTCATACTTCACTCTTAGCCTAGAGTTGGTGGCGCTTGAAGAAAATCCTTTTTCTAAAAATTTGCAACTCCAAGTGGCAGAGCTTCATTAGAAAATTCAAATTGCATATAGCGAAAATGCTTGAGGAGCTCAAATCCATGTCCATCTTCACTGGCTTAAAGTAGGGGATCGAGTTTCAAAAGAATTTTTTCTATTCCTCAAAGCAAAACATTCCTTTCAATAAATTTGTGCCATTTTTGATGGCGGAACTCAGGTTACGGACCCCCAACATATGTTGTAGGCCTTTGTCAACCACTACAAGCTAGTTTTACAAGCTCAAGCTCCCTCGGATGAGCGACATGCGACTCTTGACCAATGCTTGGCCACCGTGCCTTGCAAACTCTATCTGGCTCAGAAGATTGCTTGTGATTACATGCTCACCCTTGATGACCTGCATGAAGCGGCCATGCAAATGGCTAATGATAAAGCTCTTGGGTGTGATGCTTTTCCATGCGAATTCTATAAATCGCTTTGGGATAATGTTGGCCCAGACCCCCATCAGGTCTATCTTGAAGGCTTCCAGAACCAGTTGCTTGGCGTTCACATCAATAAAGGGAATATCAAGTTCATCCCTAAATTTGGAGACCCCAAGCTAATTACCAACTGGCAACTCATCACCTTGCTTAATGTCTCCTATAAGATTATTGCCAAAACCCTTGTGATACAATTGCGCCATATTCTTCCCGCTATCATTCAACCAGAGCAGACTAGTTTCATCCAGGGGCATTACATTCTGGACAATATCATTGCCATTTGGGAGGGCATGGAATGGGCATGTAAATCCAACCAACTGGTCCAAATTGACTTTGAGAAAGCCTACGACAGGACTGAATGGTCATTTATTCTTGCCATGCTTCACGCTTTGGGATTTATCCCTATTTTCATTCAATCCCTCAAAATGCTCTTTGCTAATGCCTCATCCCAAATCACCATTAATGGCCACAATTCAATGCCTTTTGGCCTCTTTCGATCCATATGACAAGGTTGCCCCTTAGCGCCTGCTCTTTATGTTCTCGCGGCGG
The DNA here is from genome assembly GCA_019776745.2 of Taxus chinensis. Taxonomy (NCBI): domain Eukaryota; kingdom Viridiplantae; phylum Streptophyta; class Pinopsida; order Cupressales; family Taxaceae; genus Taxus; species Taxus chinensis. Next base: position 538,429 of record CM034151.1, on the reverse strand, counting down.
AGGGTTTTGGATATCTGCTTGCCAAAGCCAAATCCCAAGGGCTAGTAAAGGAAATTGTGTTGCCTTTTGCGGATAACTCCTAATTACTCAATGGCCACTTTGTGGATGATTATTTCCTTACTTTAATTGAGGATGAAAATAACATTCCCAATGTCATGCAATTCTAGGACACTTTCTGTTTGGCTTCTGGTTCGTCTATTCAATGGCGAAAAACATAATGCTACAAACAGTCCTTCCACCCCACACCCCCTGGTGGGAGTCTTATGATTGGAAAATGCTAGGCCACGGTGAAATGTTTAAATTTCTTGGTATCCTCTTTGCTTTTCAAGCATCGCCCGTGGAGCTATGGCAGTATGTTGTCCAGTGTGGCAAAAAAGATGGAATATTAGATCAACAAACCATTGTCCTTAGGGGTAAATTCCAAATTTGGTCAAAATTACTTGAGGCCTCTCATGTGTATTACTCTTCTTGTTGGGTGCCATCCAAATCATCTGTGCAGAAGTTGGAAAAACTTCTCAAAGATTTTCTTTGGGCCAATGCCTCCTCTGGCAAAGGATTCCATAGAGTCGCTTGGGAGACTTGTTGTCTTCCTCGTGACTCTAGAGGGATGGGCCTTATTGATATCTTGCATCAAGGGCAGACACTTTGTGCTAAATGGATAATTCGCAGTATTGAAGGACAAGAAGCTTGGAAAGTGTTTCTATGCCATGGCATTGAGGAGGATTCTCCTCATGGCCGCCCAACCTAGAAAGGTTTAGAGTTTTCCAATCTCATAATTGCTCATGTTCCTATCAAAGTGGTTGGCACTTTCGTTCTCAAAATTATTTGGAAAGCACGGGAGCAAATCAAACCATGGCTTCAATGGAAATGCAACGGCTTTGGCAATGACCTCTTTGTCAACAAACACTCCTTGTGGTGGTCGCCTGTCATTCAAGTCCAAGATCCATGTCTTGTAGAAGTCCCTGGAATTCGTGCACTCAAACTCTTCAAGCGAGGAATTCGGTCCATTCAGGACCTTTACTACAAGTGTATCTAACCTTGGTGTCCTTGGAATGAGCTAAAAGCTCGATTCAAACTTTCTACACATGATCATGCTAGTATCACTGACATCATATCTTCTATCCTTGATCATATGAACCACAAAATTTTTGTGCATTCCTCTCGTCCTTGGTGGAGGGATTGGAAATGGTTCGTGGATACCCCTTTCTGGAACTATTCGGCTAGTAAAGGCTACCGTTGGCTTTCTCCGCATCTTCCCATGGTTGATAAACTCAACACTCGGTGGGGGTTTCACTCCTCTCCCTCTAGTTGGAAAAGGAGATTCGACAAAGTCTGGTGTTTGTGTGGAACCTAAAATTGTGCAGTTTTGTGGTGTATCTTACATCAAGGTCTCCCGATTGGTGCCCGTCTGGTTCAAATTGGTGTCTTGGCTCCCAAATGCCCTTTCTGTGGACACTTGGAGACCTTATCGCGCATGATTTGGTTTTGTTGTAAAGCCCAATGGGCTTGGAATTAGATTCACTAATTCTTTCTCCCATTTCGGCCAAAGTGTTTTACTTGGCAACATATTCTTTCGGGAGATAATCCCATATTACCCCACTTATTTTACCAAATTTGACATGCTTTCAGAGGGAAAATTCTTTTTTGGCCATGGAAAGAAAGGAATTCGTTTTTATTTGTTAATGCTAAAGTTGATCAACAATTCTTTACTTATAATAAGTCTGTGGTTATTTCCAATGTGTTGCTACAAATTCAAGTGCAAGTGAATAAGGTGGCCCTTGAGGTGAAGCACCTCTAGACCCTTCTGCCTCATTGGGGGGATGCCCCTTGCAATGTTGATCGGGAACCACCCTCACCTTCTTGGTGCTCTCCACCCCACGACAGCCGTCCCGAGGTGGTCATCGGAGTCATTCTCAGCGGTGCTCTTTTAGCCGTGCTTTTCGGTATCCGCACAATCAGTCGCATAGAAGTTTATCTCCCCTAGCTTGCCACCAGGGTTGGGGCTCCCCCTCGCTAGCTTGTCAACTCTGTTGGGGCCCGCCCGTTGCCTTTGAGTCGTGCACCCACTACAGCTGCGGCCTCCGCCTCCACCTCCTCCTCCGTCGAATAAGTTCCCCCGAATGGCTCTTGACATCTCCCCCATGCGGGTTGCTACTGACAATGAAGATGAAGACCCCCAAGCTCTGGTTGGGAAGTGTCGAACACTGACAAAGACCTTCCTGGTCCCGGTTGGCTAGATGATCATGATCCTCCATCTGTTGGTCAACTTTTTGCTGCAACAACTAGTTTCGTACTATGTTAAGTTGTTTTGTTGGTGTTCCTAGGATTGGCCTAGTTTGTTCATGGTTTTGGGGCATGCTCTCATACTGCCCATTTTTTGTTGAATTATCTTGTATCATGTTACTATTTTTAATATAATGATCTTATTCATAAAAAAAAATCCTCCAACCAAGCCAACCTACCTCATAGAGGAAAAACACTAAACTAAAACATTAAAACTAATTTAAAAAATTGAAATGAAGTGCAATTCCTTCCATTGTTCACTTATTCTTCTTCGCCACGAGAAGGGGGTGGCAAAAAGTCTTCATTTGGCCTCAATTTGAAAAAGAGGACATTACATGTGCTTTGAAAAAGGGTGTGAACATCTACTAAAGAATTTACAAAATGTTGAAGCATATGTATTGTTGAACAAAATGCCTTGAAAGATATGTGGTCTCATGGATTGCAATGATTGCAAGATATGTACAAAATGGGTTTGTTGAAAAGGCCTTTGAAACTTTCAAGCAATTGCAATTAGCAAGTGTAAAGATGGACCCCACTATCTTTGTTAGCATCCTGCGAACTGGTGTCAAAATGGTCGTATTGGGCAATAAGTTGCACATGAATAATAATGATACATACTTGTGCTTTGTAAGGTATTAAATCAAAAGAAGATATGTGATTGGGGCAAGAGATATTCTAGCAACAACGCCTTTAGGAAGAAAGAAATCTATGTTAAAGTTTGACAAAAAATTAATCAGCATCCGTCATCAATCACGAAAGTGGGGGTATCCATATAAACATTGGCCTAGAGATAGATACTTGGGTAGCTAGAAGTCTAGTAGAAGGGGTGAGTCTTCGTTGAAATTATTATGACAAACTACTACAAAGCACTGGGAGGATAACAAGAACCATGACTATTAATGCACCCTTTGCAGTGCTTTGGTTTTTCAAATAATCATCTATAGGTTTTGTTTGTGCATTTCAAATCGTTTCCCTTTTGTTTGTGGAGCAAGTACGGTGCTATAGGCATTGGATGAATTAATTTTACAACAAATAAAATTTGAGTAGGCCTTGGAGGGCATGTGAATACTCACACTCACATTATACAGTGAAATAATTTATCATTATAGCACATGTAATGCCAATATAAGCGCAATAAATCAATGAATAACTCTGCTGCGATCTGTTGACTCCCAAGAATGTTTAAAACGAAATCATCGGGCCCAATTTACAGCTTTGTGATAAAATCTCATGATTATTCCAATCACTCATCTTTGATGCATTCCAACTTTCACATGTGAGAATGATTCACAAAGAGATGCATTCCATTTTGCTGAAAATCTTAGCGATCTTCTAAATCTTTGAGTAATGCTAAAGATTCAATTATGTAAATATTAGTCTGGTATTTTTGCTTCTCCAACAACCTTGAGCAATTTTTTTCATCAGTTATCAAGAGTTAATGTACCCTACGTTCCGATCTATCCTATGTATATTATATTAATAATATTTGAAGTTATTGAATTTATTGTGACCCTTACAATATGTATCAAATTTTATTTTTAATATAACATGTTTTTCTGCTTTGTTTATAATGTGGTTAAAAGTTTATTCTGCTCTATTAAATCAACGCTTATATTATTAAAACACATAATAATTTGTAAGCGCTCATATATTTATTTAATGCTTATCTAAGTCCATGTTTATGTAAGTTTATGGGGCAGTAAATATGTGTACACATGTTTTGTCTTATAAATTTTTGAGCAACGTTGAAGATTCAATTTTGTAAATATTGGTTTGGCAGTTTCGCTTTTGCAACGGCCAGAGCATTTTTTAGATTGATTGTGTTGGGATTTAATGTCCCCTATGTTTAGATCTAGTTATCGAATTTGTTGCAATCTCACGAGTGCGCTCATTGATAGACTTGCATGCCTCCCCTTCATTTACATTTGAGTGCTAGAAACACGTGTAGAGCTTCGTGGAAATTTGCGCGAAAGAACAAAGAGAGGAACTTGCGTTCAAAAGCACTTCCCTCCCATCTCTAAAACATGTAACTATATGTATATACTAAGCTTTTTAGAATTCTTTCGCTTTGTTGCATCCTTCCATTCTCACTGGCTTTCAGCCAACTACATCATAGGAACAAATAGATGGTGGTGCTGCCTTAAATTTTTTTGTATCCCCTGCTACATGACAATATATTTTCATAGAAACATTACATTTGCATCCCATCCGGCATTTCTCGCACCTCAAATGCAATTGCTAGGAAAATAGGCACACTCAATACCAAGATTAAAGGTTCATGAGCTCTAACCTGTCCTAAATTAGATGTCAGTTGTTTAAACATCAAACAAGTACTGACATTTCTAAACAAAGCACAAAATCCACATAAACAATCTTGAAAACTTAGCGTGCAAAGAATTATAACTGGAGAGAAGGTTATGACATAGTGAAAATCACATTCTTGTCTATAAAACAGAGATCGTACATAAAATCATGAAAGTTGGCACACGTTTTACAAATTCTAACAATGATCTAGAAACTGCTCTGAACATATACTCCAGTTGTATATTTTGACAGGAAATGTTGATGCTTCCAACAAATCTCTCAAATTATTAGCAGTTTCTCTATTTTTTGCTAGCAGTAGAGCAAAGCCACCTCCACCTGCTCCAACAAGCTTGTAACCACAGCAAAATGGATCAACATACGCAAATAACCTATCCACAAACTCATTGCTACAATAAGGATCAAGCTCTTGATGTAGCCTCCATGCTTGAAGCATGATTCTACCTAAATCATCCAAATTACCAGTCATTAAAGATTCCCGTCCAATTCGAGAAAGCTTTGCTAGTCGCTTGATGCTCGTTATCAAGCAGGCATCACGCTGGAGATATCGAACCACAACTTTCTGCAGGACTTGATGAGCAAGTCGAACCTGCATGTGTCACAACATATAATTCAAATCAGAAATGAAAACAATTTAAAAATAAAGAAATACAACCTACCAAACATTGATATCAAAAGTTGTTAATTAAAGGAAATTTGAGAATTCCTGAAATTCCAGTCATTTGCCTAAAAAGTGAAAAAACATTAATAATTTTCCCTTTTCCCAAGATGCTGTAGACTAGCCAGTTTTCCTTCAATATGAAATATTTCTGAAACAGACATTGAGCAGGTGGCAAACTATTCGTATACTGCATATGATGACAAATAAAAAGAGATGTTGATATGCTACCAATTACTATAGCTGTTAGGTTGTATTCCATTTTTCTAGCATTATAAAAGAAATTAGCAGAACATTTTTATCTTGGACAGGCATGCTGGACCTACAAGTTGAAAAATAATCCAAACTTGACAACACAAAATTCATATATGGTATACATGATCCAGAAACAGGGCCAACAGAAAATTTCTGCAAGGCTCACATTATAGTACCACTTCTACCGTGCGGTGCTCTCTCTTGTCTATCTCAGCCCTCTTGGCACTTTCAAGGCATTGTTGTGTAGATTCTTGCTTGTGTGTCGATGTGTGATGTTATAGTCGGTCTTTGTTGAGTATTTTCTTGTGTCTCAATACATTAGAGTGAAAGATGTTCATCGTATCATCTTCGGTATTCAGTGAAGTTAAAAGTCGGTTGTTTTCCGAAAAGGATTTTTAAGCTAGCACAGTCATGCAACGAGATTGGTATAAGTTATCACCCATCCATACAAATTACAAAAGAGTAATAGAGTTGTTAATCAAAACGATAAGTAAGAAATAGAAAAGAACGGCATTGTAATTGTTTAGTGTAGGTGTCTTCACATAGATGTTTTAAGATGGATATCTATCTGAATATATTAAGTGCACACGTCTTGAATGTATTAATAGTTTTAAAGAATAAACGTATTAATGATAAAATGAGATGAAGACTGAAGAGTTTCAAAAAGAGTGCAAGATAAAGAAGAGTTTGAAAGAGGAGTGGTATGGGTTTTGGAAAATGGAATACTAAATAAGGTAAGAGAGTGTAGTTATGTGGGAGAAGGGAGGAGCATATGGTTTTGGAGAATTTGAGGAGATTTTGGGAGGGGGTTCAAATAAGCATGGTAGATGGTGCAGAGGGAAGACACTTGAAACAAAAATTTGGGACAGAAATCCACTTTTCTGTTATGATTTGGAGAGAGGTGTTCATGCCCATTGCAAAAGCAACCATTTATGCTGCACGCTGGGAGCATGCTAATAGGAGGTGAACTGATCAAGTTTGATGCCTGTTGGTAACATTTTGGTGACTAGGTGTTAGGTTCGTGAGAATCTTCTATGAGCTACAATGTGATATTCCATGAGAACATCATGTTCAGACATTCGGTTCAACCCTCAGCAAGCATCCTCCAGGCTGCAATATTCACCACAGGAAGAAAGATTCAAAATGCATAGCCTGCTTGATCCAAAAGTCCAAGAAATTATTCTTGTGCACTTAAAACTGGTTAGGGTTATATCGGAATTGTTTTGTTTAATTTGGGGGTGTGTCTAGTGTTATTCTCCTATTTAAGATAACAATTTTCTTAGAGAGAGTTTTATACAATACACTAAAAATATAGGGAAAATATGGTAAATACGAAAAAAAATGACAAATTAATTATAATTATTTAAGACCTAAAATTAATCAAGCTTAAGATGTCAGTCAACACCTTATGGCTCTTGGAGCCAACCAAAGGGTATAAGAGGAGTCTTAGGGGCTCATTTGCACATCACTTTTGGCATATATACTTTATCTATTTGGACTCTAGGGGTGTTTGCTCTATTTCCAACTCCACTAAGGGCGAAAATCCATAGTGTAGCATCCAAGGAGGACGACAACCTTCCTTGTGGCATTTGGAGAACGAAAACTCTTCAAATTGGGTGGTGTGAAGGAGAATATTGAAGATCCTCTTGCTGGTTTTTATCTAGGGGCATCAAGAAGAAGACCTACAATGAGCTTTTGCATGATTTGGAGTCCCTTGCCTAGGGAGCGACTGGGGTTGAAGTCATTTTAAGTGCCTTCTAGGGCACGACACTCATTTATTATTTGATATTAAAACTTGGCATAATTTATAAGGATGAAATCATTCATATTTGGTTATTGTTGGGGTTTGGAAACCTCCATTTTGATTATTTCTCTTAGTTGTACTTTTGTTGTTCATAAATAATTTTCTAGTTGAGTAGTTGATTGATTTTCATGGTAAAATTGTTCTTAAGTAATCCTAAAAGGTTTTTAAATATTGTGGATGAGTTGTAGGGTGATATTTGGGTGAAATCTTGAATTTTACAAGCTGTTGTTCGAAAAATCAGACCGTTGTTCCGTACTAATTTAATTTTTGCTTTGCTGGTCCAAAAATCAAATTTAAATCAAATTGGGGTTTGTGCTAATTCCTTGTTTTTCAATTTCAGCCCTAGAAAGGGACATTACACCCCTATAAAGTTTGCTGCCCTAGAGGACTAATTACTGATTACTCTGAGAGGGTTGAAGCATGTTTTTAGTCATTTTCAGATTGATGCTTGTTGGGTGTTGGCGTATTTTCAGATCAGATTCATTTGGGTTTATGGCCAAACCCTTATTCTCGGTTTCAGCCCTCGAAAGGGACATTACAGATGCAATGGCTCAAGAGGATGGAATTCCTCATCAACACAAAATGTTCAAAAGGCTGAAATGCCTTGGGATGGTGGACTTCTTCATTAAGATGCACTATTAATCGTGGATGGAGACTATCCAGGATGTGTTGACAGCTCATGTTGAGATGAATGGACATGCCACTCAATCACATGCACTGGCTCAAAGGTCAGCAAAGCATTAACACTTTGCTCATCTTATTGCAAATGGATTTTCGCGACAAGGGGAATACATGAGCAACAAGAGGAGATGGTTATTTCTCCTACTATTACAAAGTTGGTTGTTACTCCAATAAATACTGCAAATATGGTCACATTTCAATTTCAGTTGATTCTCTCCAGAATTTTGGACAACAAGATCTATATGGTGTTGCCTAAAGATTTTCAAGTACCCGAACGTCCTCATTTGGGTTGTAGATTGATTGAGTCCATGTGTGGACTTGAGTAGGCTCGACAAGCCTAGTACACTCTTTGATAAGCATATTCAAGTTTCTAATTTCAAAACTATAGACGTTGGACTGAAATTATCAGCCATTGATAATTCATCACCAATCAATGAATCATTTTACAAACAATCAAACTACCTATCATTTATTATGTCCACACGACTAGATCATGGTTTTTTTAGCTTCCTTGTTCATTTGTCGTCTATGTTGAAGCTCATACATTGGACAGTTGCAAAACATCAGATGATTGCTAAAGATTTCAGCATAATATCTACCAAACATCCTACAATTTTAATGACTAAACTCCTTGGTTTTATTGTATCTGTAAAATTTCGGGGCAAACATGTCTCCAGTCTAGTCATCACAGGGGGTATTAAAGATAAGATTAGATAATTATATTAATGTCCAACAAGTGACCACAAAAGTAGGTCAATGGGACTATACAATACAATGCAAGAGGTGTCAACAAGGAGACCCAAAGGGGTCATCCAAAACAATAAAAGAAGAGAGAATAAGAAAGAGAGGAAATAAGAAGGTGAAACAAATGCTGCCGCGGCCAGAAGAGTGCGAATGAAAGGAGCTGAGGACGGTGGGAGAATCCCACCACTGACCTGGTCACCTAGCATCTGAGGCCAACTGAAAATAGTTGGCAATATGCCTGTGTCCAGTAGCTGAAGCTGTGGGAAGATTGGAATGTCAGTGTCACCTAGCATTTGAGGCCAACTGAAAGTAGTTGGCAATATGATTGTGTCCAGTAGCTGAGGTCGTGGGAAGACTGAATTGCCGATGTCTGGAGGAAGGGCGAGCAAGATGAGCCCTTTCTGTTCTCTTGGACGGACATTGCCTCTGAGAGAGGACCCCCAACCGAGTGGGGAGGTAGCCCCATGGGTCCTGACAGATCTGGTCCGGGAATCCGGGCTAGTATCAAGGTGCCGCTGGGTGCCCCTCACCAAGGGGAGCACCGTAAAGAAAGAAGTAATCTGTAGAGTAGCAATCTGTCTGAGAGGAGACTGAAGGGTCTCATTCTGGAGTTTGAGAGCCTCCTGTAGGTAGAGAGCTGAAGGGTCTCATTCTGGAGTTTGAGAGCCTCCTGTAGGTAGAGAGCAAGACACCGCTGATCCCAGTACTTGAAGAATGCTACAAAAGATGGATGCTCCCGGAATAAACAATGGATTCTCCCTCTGATCTCGTAGTAGATAGGACACCTAAAAATGAAGTCATCTTCCGTTTCGATCTCCTAGCATCCGAGGCCGATTGAAAATAGTTGGCAATATGCCTGTGTCTAGTAGCTAAAGCTGTGGGAAGACTAGAATGTCGATGTCACCTAGTATTTGAGGCCGACTAAAAGTAGTTGGCAATATGACTGTGTCCAGTAGCTGAGGTCGTGGGAAGACTGAACTGCCGATGTCTGGAGGTAGGGCGAGCAAGACGAGCCCTTTCTGTTCTCCTGGACGGACGTTGCCTCAGCCGAGTGGGGAGGTAGCCCCACGGGTCCTGACAGATCTGGTTCGGGAATCCGGGCTAGTATCAAGGTGCCGCTTGGTGCCCCTCACCAAGGGGAGCACAGTAAAGAAAGAAGTAATCTGTAGAGTACCAGTTTGTCTGAGAGGAGACTGAAGGGTCTCATTCTGGAGTTTGAGAGCCTCCTGTAGGTAGAGAGCAAGACACCGCTGATCCCGGTACTTGAAGAACACTGCAAAAGACGAATGCTCCCGGAATAAACAATGGATTCTCCCTCTGATCTCGTAGTAGATAGGACACCTAAAAATGAAGTCATCTTCCGTTTCGATCTCCTGGAGAGAACAAAGATGGCAAATCCTTACAAAGCGGTCCAATTGGTGATCCTCCATGTGAAGCCTATGAGAGCCCGCTCTGAACTGGCCTAGGGAAATACGGAGTGCCTGTAACCAGTGTTGAGAGATATATGTTGGTCGGTTGATAAGCTCGTCTGTGATCTCAAGAAAATGTGCAGCATAAAAAGCCATCTTAGGACGAAGACCATCCAGAGCGCTGATCCAAGTATGTTGGATGAACTGCCTGTAAATGTCTTCTCTGATAGTTTTGTGTAGATCCTGCTTACCCGAAAGGAGGTCGTTAGGTGCATCTAGGGAGTATCTGTAAGGTGGGAGACGAACCATTTGAATCTCGAGAGAGCCGAGAAGACGTGAGACTTCGGCATACCAGCAGCGGGAGAGGCCGTTATGGTCAGAAAGGGCAATAGACTCAGAGGAATGGTAGGCGAGGTAGAGATACCTATCCCTACCTGCGGAAGAGATACCTATCCCTACCTGCGGAAGAGTTTGAAATCCCTTGAATGTGATGCAAAAGCGAAACCAGGAAAAATATAGTCTCCAATCTAAAGGGATGAGCTCCGAACTCGGCCAAGATGATATTATGTGGAACTCTCTCTCTGCACCTAATGATGTGTCTGAGCATGAGGATCTGGACCTGCTCAACTGTAGCCCAATCAGAGTCAAGCAAGGATGGTCCCCAAACCTCAGAAGCATAAAGAACCGTGGGTCGCACAAGAGAATCTGAGAGAGACATCTTCGACAAAATGTCCTAGAAGTGGTGGCGGAAGCTTGTCTCTCCAAGATTACTGTTGACTAGATTTTGTGCATAGCACAAAACCTAGGCTGTCATGAGATAAATCTCCCTCATTTAACCGATGAGGCTCCCGTGTCAGATTTGTCAATTTAAGTATGTTAATATATAAATGGGGTTTCTTTAACTACTCAGTTCATGAACCATAACTGAACAGTTCTGCAGCAAGTAAGTAGCTGTTTAAAGAAAGGAAAAGTTATAGAAGAAGGTAATTACATAAACACATAGAAGAAATGGGGAAGATGTGCATCACAATCAGTAGATGGAAGAGCTGATCGCATGCACATAGAAGAATCAAATAGATATAAACACAGAATTCTAAAACAAAGGCAACTCTAGATCCAGATCTAAAATAACACAGTTTATTAAGAGATCTAAGATTAAAAACAAAAAACACAGTACACTGTGACACAAAGTTCTCCAGAAACCTGCTCCTTTGTATTCCTTTGCTCCAAGTGGCTCTCAGGGGTTCAGCACAAAGTCTAGAAAACAAGATTGCTGCTTACAAATTCTGATCATTAACCCGAAAATTCTTCCTCTACTTATAGAATTTAGAGGGGCAATTACAAGTAGGAAGCTTTTAGTTGAACTGGCACATGTGGAAGTCGAAAAAGAAACAACTGGCAATCTTCCTCCTGGAATTCCTCTTTGCATGACATGCATGATTTGCAACTGAAAATAGAACCTTCTATTTTGCGCACCTACCACCTATCTCCAAGTAGTTGACTTCTTCAAGTAATGGCTTTTAAACCAATCACTTTAAGTTGTATAATTTAATTGATCACTCAATTACTTTGTCCTTTTTCATGTTTGCATGCAGCTGATTCAAACTGGATCTGGAAGCAGCTGGATCTGGAAGTGGCTGGATCTGGAAGCGGCTGGATCTGGAAACAAGCTGGAATTGACTGGATCTGGAAACAACAAGCTAGAATTGGAAACAGCTGGATTTTGCCTTCACCTTATCTTCTCTTTTATCCTTGAAGCTTTTGCAGTTCTTCTCCAGTACATGCATCAATGCAATGTTTGCCGTAGATAACTCATCATCCTTATTTTTAATTGCATATGAGCAATTAAAAATTCTGGAAAGCACTCCGGATGAATGAAAATTCAATGAAGGCTTCAACTGGAATATGGGAGCATTTGCACAAGATCTTGGAAGGAATTTTCCACGCACTGACTTCTTCACGGGCTGCATTCGAAACAAGAGGATGAAGCCTTTGTGCCGGAAGTTTTTGCAACTATGAGATCTGGATCTGGATCTGCATATGGATTTGCATCTGCATCTGCATCTGGATATGCATCTGCACCTGCATAACAAACTCTGGCAACTGGGCTGTGGATGGAAAAGCTGCAGCTCGAATAATTCCACTGCTTTTAATCTGCACGCATGAGTGATGTTTTTCCTGCACGCATGAGTGAAGTCTTTCCTGTTCTGGATCTATCTATCAATTCAACAAGAGGTTTCGAGCCTAGATTCGTGTCTCCAATATCTACAAATTTAGAAGTGATGCATGACTCCGTTGTGCTTTCTTTTTCATCTTTCTTCGCCATAGCTTTTTCTATCTTTGTCTGAACAATTCTTTTTCTTCTTATTTGACTGAAATTCTTCAAAACTGGTGCAGATCTGGATAATCTATCAAATTTGGAGGAAATATTCAATGTATTGAACATTGATATAAGTTCTTTTTCTTTATAAAAGCACCTGTATCTAACTCCTGCAATTAATTCAGACAAAGATGGCAACCGGAGCATGCATAGTGAATTTTAATCACAAAAATCTGCATAATTCAAATCTGCTGCCCCAAAATTTGACGTTTTATTTGCATGCAAAGCAAGCATGAATTTTACCAACATCACCTGAGCACTTGTATCACTTCTACAAACAATTATGTAGACACAAATCAGCCTTCTTCAAAGCATGCGCCAAAACTAGAAGCTTTTAGCATCAAATCCACCTTCCTCTGAGCAAAATCCTTCTCCAAATGGGGCGCACTTTTCCTCTGGGCTGCACTTCTTCACCTGTGAATTAATTAATTCATCCTTATGGCAGCCCATGCTTATATAACCCTCATAATTCTATAATTAATAATTGCCATTGCTATTCCTGGCAATTAATTAATTAAAAATCATGTTTTTCTCTTTAACTAATGTGCTAAAATTGCATGATTAAGGACAGCCATCCATTAAATTAAATTTAATCAATTTAATCATCCACTCTTCACTTCACTTAAGCTTCACAGTGTGCTTCGACCATAGCCACTGAAAATAGAATTTAATTTAATCAATTAATACTTTAAAAAGTATTACTTCCTTCTCCAAAGGGGCTGCATTAAATAAATTAAATTTATTTAATTTTGGAATTCTATTTTTAAATTCCTTTTGTCCACTTCCCTTTGTTGACTTTTCCACAAGCCTGGGTGCCAAAATTGGGTGAATAAATATCAACAAATATTTATTTAATGCATTATTATTCACCCAAGGTGGGTCGCACTTTTTAGCATAATAGAATTCTATTTTTAAAAACATATGGCAATGGGAATTTTAACCCTGCAAGGCAGCCCCGGAAATTCCATGATCCACTTAAGTGATTTGACTTTGACAATGGGATTATTTACCCTGCATGGCAGGCAATAAAATCTCATGATTTCACTTAAGTCACTTTTCTTTTATTTCACCATAGGAATTTTTACCCTACAAGGCAGGCAATAAATTTCCGCCTACCTGCTGCCTCTAACTTTCCTGCTGCAGCTTAAGTGAATTTTATATCATGAGAAAAAGTACCCTACTAGGCAGGTACAAAATTCCCACCTTGCCTGATGCTTTTATTTTTCCCATTGCAGCTTAAATCCTTCGTTTTCCAAAAATGCGCCCAACCCCACAAGGGCTTTTCGGTGCACGACTTTGCTTTTTCCCAGTGATCCAGACCTCCGATGGTGACTTCCTCCGGGCATAACGTGCGTATATGTTCTCCAGCTGCTCCAGGCCAAAAATTGGGCTTACCCGGCAAAGGAATTGTTCTAGAGAAATTTCATAGAAAACGAAACGGAAAAACACAAACACAAAAATTGCCAAAAGTTATAAATAAAGCCCATAACTTATTTTTAGTTAAAACCCTTCCGGTATATAGGAATAATGATATGTTTGATCACAACAGGGTTAAAATGGAGCGCAAATTGCCTCAAACAGGACTCAAAATAATTAAATACAAATTTCCCGCAAACAAATCCCAACGACAGAATATAACAATTTTGGACATCTGGGTATTTGGCGAAAAAGGCTAATATGGCTCTTTGGGAATATCTTGACACAATACAAGAAATTTCTGGCAATAAAAACACAAAACGACCCATTATTTTAAAAGTACGAAATTTTTTCGAATAGGGTAGTCACAGATTCTAGGATGAAATCTGCGAACACCAGTTACCAAAGAGTCGTAACCCTTGTTGACGCGTCGCCCAGTAAATAAAATTCCCAAATAAGTATAGGAGATGGTGATCTCAATCTCCTCCCCTCTGTAGAATAAATGGAAGTCCGAAGTCTTCAACCCATTGAAGATCATGACCTTGGTTTCACCAAGGTTAATTGTCAGTTGTCTATGGTCGCTATAGAGGGCTAAGGCGTCCAACTGTCTCTGTAGACCCTCCGCGGAAGAGGCAAGAAGGACTACGTCATCTGCAAAAAGGAGGATGCAGATCAATACCTGGTGAAGAAGACATCCACCCCCTTCCTGGATATGGTCCCTGAGAAAGTCCTCCAACTCATCGATGTAGATACCAAACAAAGTAGGAGAGAGGTGGCATCCCTGCTTAAACTCGATGGTACTCCTGATGAAATCAAAAAAACCGGTAGCAGTGTGAAGACGGCCCAAGACATCCTCGTACATGTGCATAATGGCAACAAGAAGGATTTTGGAAATACCGATGTCTCTGAGTTTACGGAAAAGAGCTTCTCGTGGCACAGAATCAAAGGCTTTCCGAAAATCAACGAAGCAATAGAAGACCTTAGAGGATCGGTAACGGGCCTCCTCAATGATGGCTCGAAGAGTGAGGATGTGGTCGATGGTCTGGTAAGCAGGCTGGAACCCCACCTGCCCCTTGGCTCTGCAATGTTGTTGCTTCAGGAACTCAGAAAGCCGCATGTGGAGTACTGTGGCATAGAGCTTGGAGAACGTGTGGCCAACCATGATCGTCCTGTAGTTGTTCGGGTCGGAAGTGGGACCCGACTTGTGGACGGGGTGAATGATATGATGGGACCATGACTTCGGAAAACCTGTACACACCACTTGATTGAAGAGATCCACAAGGTAGCTGTTTAGAGTGTCCAAACCGTGCTTGACGAATTCTGCCTAGAAGCCCTCCTCATCAGCTGCCCTACTACTATTCATGGCTAAAATGGCTTGCTTCACATTCGTGTTAAGTAAAGATATGGCAGGTACGGGGAGGGGAAACCACCTAGATCTGGGGCTGGCCAGGAATGTCATAAAGTGTGGAAGTATGAGTGAACATGGAGTTGGGGGGGTAAGTCCAAGGGTAAAGAGGAATGGCGGGGAAGAATGGCACGCCAAAAACGTTTAGGGGAGTGCATGAGGGAAGCACGGAGCTCAAATCGATGGCGGGAGATAAAGGTGTGTTTCTTGTAGCAGAGGAGAGGGTGGTAGTTGGACTTGAGAGACCGGAAGGAGGGTAGAGCGTGTTTGAAAGCAAAGCGAAATTGGCGGTGAAGGACTTTGCAGTCATCATCATACCACTGGTTCATGAGGTAGGTCCTCATGAATGGAAGGGTGGGAGTGAAGTGGGGGAAGGAGCACAAAGCAACATCGCAGATGGTGGAGGAAAGGGTATCAAACATCACATCACAGGGGAGTGAGGCGAATTGGGGTGTAGGGGGAAGAAGCTTATGAAGGTGAAAAGAGAAGTCTCCAGGATCACCTTCACCAAACTTCTAGATGGTACAGTAAGGGCCGTGAGAGGGAGTCGGGGAATGGGAGGGAATAATCTGTAAGGAGAAGGAAAGGGTCGCATGGTCAGCAAGGGGAATGGGGGATACACACAAATGGCGAATGTAGGGAATCGGATTGGAAGTGGTAATGATGTAATCCACCACGCTAGCTCCACCACCATATAATGTCCCCTTTTTCGGGACATTATTAATATTTATTTTTCATTTGCATTATAACCCCTTGGCATGCCTAGCGCTACAAGTGGGAGTCTCTTTAGTTAGTTTAATGTGCACATAGATTAGTTACTTTTATTTATTTAATTAAAATTTAAATAAAGTGCAAATAGTCTTAGTATTAAATATTTTAATGAGATTTTATGTTTTCCCTCCAAAAGGGAAATGTCGGTCTTTATTGGATATTGCACCCCTTAGTTCTATAAAAGGGAGGTCGTATTTCTTTAGAGGGTTTATGTTGGATTGATCATTTGATTTCACTCCATGCTTGGGGTATTGGGATGTATACCCTAGTTCTTGCAATGTGCTCTCTCTCATTTTGAATCCATTATTGAAGAATATTGAAGACTCATTGTTCTCTCCATTGTGTTCTCTTGAGTTGAATGTGTTTATGCATTGTTTTTCCATTCCAATATTGGCGACTTGGCTTATATGTTAATGCATTAATTTGTGAGGTTAAATCTGCATGTTGTGGCTCAAATTTAAGTGATTTTGGAAGGGTTTATGGTGTTTTATTTACTGTTGTTCACTGTTGCATTTATTAGAGCTAAAGCAACTTGCATTGGAGGTTGTTTTGGCATGTTCTGGAGTCTTTTGAGCTAGATATGTAATCTGATCTGTATTGGTATATTTTTCCAAGTTTGGGACTAATATTTTGGTGTGTTTGGAGGCTAGGAACAAGCTGGAAATTATTTAATTAATTTTCCCTAACCCTAGTGATTGGTTTTCAGATTTTGGCAGCTGTTTTGGAAGGGTTGCAGTGCTTCAAAAATTCAGAATGATAGCTCTTTAGAAAACTCTTAATTTATAGAAAATTCTACAATTTATTTGAGGGCGAAATATGGAGTAATGAGCAAGTTATGAATTTTAGAAGATTTCAGCTGTCTGCAAGCTTTCTGGTTGTTACAAATTAATATTTATTTTAGATCTGTTGTTTTCGAGTCAGTTTAATAGTGGATTTGATTGTAGAAATTACGAGAAATAAGGGGGAAGTGATTTTATAATTTTTGGGGTTAATTGGATGCCTTAAATGTGCTGGGCGACCTAATTTTTAGGGCAAAATCAGGGTTTTATGTTGGCTGTGCAAAAACTGGTTTTGGGATATTGTTCTTCATATTTTTGTGGCCCAAAATCCAAAGTTTGAAGATTTTTGCTTGAATGGTTAAGCGGGAATTAATTTTGGAAAATTGTAGCAGTTGGGGTTTGAAATTTAATTAATTATCTACTGTTAAAAATCAGATCTAGGTAATATTAGCATTCTAATTAGTTTTCCCATCTAACCCACCACCTTGGCATACTCCAACCCCACTTTGGGTTGTATTATTGCCAACATTGGGTTATTTGAGGTCAAACTAAAATCTAATCTTCCTAGGGTGATCCGGATAATTAATTTTTGCAAATTTAAATAATATCCTAAAAGGGGATACTAGGCACCATGAGGTCTGCAAGTGAAGAAGCGGGACTCAGGGAAGCATTGAATGCCATTTAGAATCAACAAATCATGAGATTCCCCCAACTGTAGGAGGTGTTGGCCATATGACGTCAAAGGCCCTGCCACATCCCTAGAATCCCATTGAAAGCCAACTAGATCAGGGTCCATCTCAGACGTACACAGTATGTCATCAATTCTGTCATGAAGTGGAACCTGGAGGTTCCTGGTATGTGCATTAAATTCCCCCAAGATGATGACCTCCCCGCTCACCAAGTATTGGGAAATGCATGTATATAGGTCGAAGAAGGGGTCCCCGTCTGGGCCGTTATGAATGGCAAAAGGAGAGGAAGCGGGGGGAAAGTAATAGACTGCAATGAAAATATCTCTAAGCTGAGATGAGGTCCGTCTGACCTTGATCCAAAGAATGCGGGAAAACATGTCCTTTGCAACCACGGAAATCCTACTCTGGAGAGACTCCCTGACCAGGAAAGCAACTCCCCCGGAACCTCTGAGTTTCCTATCTACAAACCAAGAGCTAGTAATAACCGCTGATGTCCGGGAGAGGGAGAACAGGGCTCGCATGAGTCTCAGTTACAAAGAGAAGGTCGGAAAGACCAAGAGTACTTGGAGAGGACCAATAGGACCCGTTCTCATTCCACCAAGTAATGGAGATACCCCTGTTCTGACGCCGCTCCCAACGGGCCCATCATTTAGGACCGGACCCGAGGACCCAACCTGGAGGAAAAGTATCTCGAATGACAGGCTTGAGATTGTGAATTACTGCCCACTTCCCCGCCTTCCTAGCTACCAACGTTATTTCAAGGATTTTTTGAGTTCTGTCACTTGTTCTTTAATGAGGTCTTCGTCGAGGAAGACCTTATTGGGGAGAGAGAATAACTTGTGTTTAGCTTTGAGTACTTTGAGCCGGTCATCTGTACATTTGAAGCGGAGAAAGAGGGTGGAATCTAGTGCGAACCAAGCTCTATCGAGCCTCACATTAGGCAGCCCCAAACTTCCTGTGACAAAGTCTGTGGCGATGGCCAGGGGGTCTGAGGAGGGGGGAGGTGTGGGCAGCCCTCTCACCTTGAGGTTGAGCTCCCTGGCATGTCTGGCCCTCTCCTCCACTAATTTAGCTTGTACTACTTCTTCCACTGCTGCTAGGGGGGTATTTTTATCCTTCCCCTTCACTACTTGGACCCAAGCGTCCGCTTGTTTCTTGAAGTATATTAGTCAATTTTTCAATGAACTATTAGTTATCAACTCATTAATGCTTAGTTATGAACTTCCCCAACTATATTGTAACCTCTTTCAGCATAATAAATAGGAGCACCACACACCTCTCAATGTGTGTTGTGTGCTTTTCTCAATTCACTTCATTCTTTTTGTGTTCACATCTTCTAACAACCACCATATTTGTACATGCATGAGATTGTGTTCAATTCTTCAAACATGTCTCTCAAAGTCCACTCTAGTCTCATCAAATCATTGTTAAATTGATCAGAGTTTAAGCATGGCAAACCAGATAACAATACACCGAAATAATATATTTAGAGTTGAAAATGTTCGGGATCACTATTTATTATAGAAGTATTACATATATAGCTTTCTTTGATCCTATAATGAAGGAGTCAACATCAATCCATATTAACTCTCCTACAACATCTCAACACACTCCTAAGATCACTCAACCATCCCATTATTCACTCAACCATTCTTTATCTCTGAGTTGTACAAGACAACTCATTATTTGCACACACTAATATAATAATGTTACACAATATTTTTGTAACAATCATGTTGACATTTGCTTTCTCTAGACAATCAACCTCATTGTGATTTCTTAGCCCACACCATCTACAGATATGTTGAGTTTTATTTTGATTTTTGGGGCAAATAAAGTTGAGTACTCTCATGTTCATGTTCTTATATGAAATGTTATGGTATGCATTTCTATAACTAATGTTATTTGGGTAGTTTTAGTTTGTATAACAAACATTCTAGTGTTGTTGCCTTTGCAAAGTCGGGTATGGTTAACGTCGAGAAGAAACAAAGTTGGTCGAAAATAACCATTGATGTTAAGGCACTACATTTCCAAAAGTAACCATGAAGCACAACAACATAAATTACAATGGTACGAAAAGAAGTATTGTCAAAAACCGTATGAGAGATATTAATGTCATTGACCTCAAGCAAAGGTGGAAAAAAAAGACAACACGCTCGAGGAGTGGACCGAGAAATTAAATGATCTACTCGATTGGTGGAACAGCAAGAAAGAAGACGAAGGTTTTGAGAGGAAGCCAATTCTAAAAATCCAACAAGAGAAGTACAACGTAGAAGTGAAAGTCGAGGTTGAAGCATAAGGAGTCAAAGTTGGAGTCGAAACACAGAAAGAGTTTGGTTAGAACGTGGACCCTATGACAGTCAAGTGTAAGGAGTCGGTAGAGATTGCCAAAAAAATTGCCCCTTCTAGAGAAAGAATCAAGGGAAGAGTCCAGGGCATCTTGAACAAGTGGAAAGGGCAACACATAAAAGGAACATAACATGAGCGAAATGGTATACAGATCATTGTCAAGGGAATGGTCAAGTACAAGGACATGTTTGACAGTGTCGAGAGAGTAGGGGAACATCTGACACAAGCCTTCATGAGGAGAATCATATTTGAAGAGCCACGTCAGAAACAACCAATGACTATAGCTATGGACAACCCATCAACTTCATCTCCTAAAATGTAAAATCCACCAAAGTTCACTAGTGACAAATCTTAGGATCCAGTATGACATTCTAAGAGATGCATTGCAATTTGGATGTCCAATGGGAACACAAATGAACATCTTTGGTTGCAGTGCTTTCCAATCACACTTCGAGGAGTGGCTATTGATTGGTTCATAGATGCATCAACCACTGATTAGGCGATGGGGGAGAAACTACGGAAAGCATTCGAAAAGGAATTCAAGCTCCTCAAAGATGACAATGACATTGTCGTAGAAATCTATGATGCCCGCGAGGGGGCCTATAATAGAAAGCTTAAATAATTGTTCAACAAACTCGAAAAAGAACTAACCAAAAGCTTGAAGAAGCAATGGTTCGTTGAAGGGTTCTAACCCTCATTGCAGAGAAAGATAAAGGTGGTCCCACCTTGGTCCTATGAAGATGTATACAACCAAGTGATGGAATTGAAAATGAGAACATGACATCCTCCCACTCAAGGAGTGAATATGACAAGTCTAACTCCACTGACAATGAACCTCGATTGGTTCAAGCCTAGAGAAGGAACATGCTCCAAAAGAGGTCAAAGAAAACACTAAGACTGAAGGTAAGGATCTTTGGTGTATTGACAACAAGGTAGAAGGTCACACCAAGGTGAATTGCCCAATGAAACCCAATCAAGGATTGATCATACATTTTGTAGGACAAGAGCACCAAGTAGTTTTCACACATGGGAAGCAATCAATCCCACCCACCACGCCATTGAATCCGAACAATTAACATCAGAATAATAGTGGCGGTGGTTTGATTTTAGTGCAACTCCCAGGGACACCTAATTGTACAGTGTCGGAATTGCCATAAGTGGGGTCATTTTCAAGAGATTTCCCCAATGGAAATAATAAGGGACTTCTTTGTAGATGATGTTGCCCAAAGCCCATAACAATGTTAGCTTCCCCAAGCAAGCGAACATCAACATGATTGACATAGAGATAAGGATGAGGTAATGGCAATAACCAAAGCACAAGCAAAGAAACTAATTGTTTGATCTGTGAACATTGAAAGAAAGACTTGTTGAAGCAAGAGTGGAAGTTGAGAAGGCCATGGTTAAATAACAATGATTGTTGCATGAACCCACAAGACTGGAGACCAGTCGAGTTGAGTCAAACAAAGCAACTGCAAGACAAGTCTTGCAAACTACCATATTTGTCAAGGTAGAAGATATAACGCAAAGCATTGTGGAACTCAAGAATTTTATATCTACTACCATACTAGACATTGGCCCTAACATGGAGCATACAACGATACACCTAGTGTCAGACGGTGTACTATCGGGTGATTGGGAGAGCAAGAAGAAGAACAATGAACCCAAAGTTGACCCACATTGTCAAATGATCAAGTGATTGATCATATGCCCCTCTTAATGAATCTAGATTGCGCATATGAAGATCCTAGGAAGGAATTTGCCAAATACTATTGTTGACTACACAGAATTTGACTTTCCAATTGGTGGGAGCATATCAACATGACATAAAGGTGTTAGGACTCCTTATGACTCGAGGAATTTGTTGCCACCCGACCTTTTATACTAATTTTTGTAAGCTCATTAAAAAAGGTATGACACATTATTAGGTCAAGGATGGTTGATAACAGCCAAAGCTGACCATAATTGGAAACAAAATCTAATCTCTATTAAGAAGAAAGGCCGGAAGTATATCGTAGATTTGAAAAATCAAACACTCAGGGAAGAAGCAACCACATCAGGCTCATCGGACTCGAACTCCAAAGAAAAACACTTGGTGGATGAGCACTGAGCTACGATAGATCCGAAGGTTTGAAACAATGACGGGGTCTTAGAGTTACAATCATGACCCAAAGATGAAATGAACTACCTCAACATTCTATTCCATTGGTAGATGGAAGACCATCACGTGTTCCAGCATGATTGCAAAAGCATTGAGAAAATGGAGATTGAAGAATGCGAAGACAAAGGTTTGAAGCAAGATGACCATAAACTAAAGTCGGCAATGTCAAGTTTTTCCAAAGTAATATCCATGCAACATGATGATCGGAAATTGAAGTCATTGACGTCAACTCACATAGAACTGTCAAGGATTTCAGGTTTGCATGTTTTTCAGATGCATACTATGGTGGTAATGTAGATCACAAGGTTTCTACTACAGATTGTTTGACACATTTGGTAAGAACAGTGGCTTGGTGTTATAAGAAATAGGGTACACTAGCTAACACTACAGCTGAATTAAAGTACTTTGCAAGTTTGCAGCATGGGATGCTTCAAGAGAAGTAGTACATGTTTGCAGGACTCTTGAGGAGCTCCAGAACAGTCCTATAGTGTTCAATGTTGATAATCAAAGAGCTATTAAAATTGCAAAGAATAACGTACTTCATGCAAAGACAAAACACGTGGATGTGAAGTATCACTATTTGAGGATATTGACAACAATAAAGAAGATGGTTCATCCTACATATTGTCCCACAAAAGAACAAGTAGCAGACATTTTCATGAAGCCTTGGGATTGTGTCAAGTTCAATAAATTTAAAGGACTTACTGTGGATAACAAGGGGGTCATCTTAGGAATATTGATCCAAAATAAATGATTTAGACTTTAGACTTTAGACTAATGTAGGCTAGTTTATTTATTTAGAACAAATTTTTAAATACTTTTTCTGTGCACATGAGGAATGAAATTGAAGAGTCGTTCTCATTTTGATTTATGTAAATGGTTAGTACGCCATTTAAACATTTGACTAGAATAGGAATGTAAAGAGACGAGCTCTTTCACTTCTGTAGCTTTCTTTTTACTCTTGAGCAAAACGTGTTAGGTATGGGATAACAACCTATGGATACCCATCACAAACTTTGCACTATTTTCTTGATATTAATAAAATAGTCTCTGCCAACCAGAGTTTGGAGAGACCTCTGATTCATCATCTTTTTAATATAGTATGTGCTGGACTGGGCCAAATAACAAAGCTATCTGCAATAGTCAATGCAGTATGAAGCCACATACTATGTGATAGTCAACCTAGGCACAAAAGCGTCTAAAAGATCAGTCTCTTGTATGGTTTAATGACAAATTTGATATGATCTTCAAGAGATTTTGATCTGCATCATGGAGCCCATGACCTGTGAGGGGGAAACCTATGCTTAGTGATAAGTTGCGGAGGTTATAAAGAGTGCACGGCAGTAAACTTACAGAAGTAAACCAGAACACACATTCAATATGTGGAAGTCTAATTTTCAGGAAATCAATTTCTATTAAATATGGAAGAATAGAGAGAAAGTACAGGTGCATACAATGTTACAGTAGGGCTAGGAATGTAAGTTCCTATGATTCAAAAGGGGAACACTTCCTCTAATTTTCCTAGACTGAGTGTGCAAATACAGGTGTGCATGAGACATTGGATACTCAGGGTATGCCAACAGTCACTACTATCCCGTTCAGCTCTAAAGGTTATCGACCCTCAGCCGGTTGAATGTATTACATATTAATACTACAAATACAATAAGGTAATTAAAACTTTCGACAATAAGAAGTCATTTCATCTTCCAACCAAGTGACAGTTGAAATTCTTCCGAATGTGGGGCAGTTGAAAATCCTGTTGAGCGGTTATCTGAGAGATTCCTTGACATGTCACAGATCTCAAAAGTACCACCTAGGAAGCCATGCAGAAGCAAGAAGTTGCCACGTGGCTACTCTGAAAAGCCATTGTGAGCAATGTGGTTCCTGCGCAAGAGTCTGCTGCAAAGCCAATGTGCGAGTGATCCAAAAATGGATCTAGAAGTACCCAATTCTATGTATTCTCCTTTTGAAACTTGCAGTGCATACCCTCGGCATGTTCAATGTTCTGGAAATGGTTAAGTCAGGCTAACAGTAATCTGGACACCTTCAAATGACAAGAGAAACCATTTCTTTTTCTATTTTGTGTGATGACTTTGCAGTGGTTATGGAAGTACCACGACAGTTGTGGGACTGCCGCTTTTCACAGAGTAGCGGTTGTGCAACCACCTCTTGCAGACAACGGCGGATCTGCACCTGACGGCACCAAAATGAGGAATCCGAATAGTTGCAAATGTTTGGGCTTCTCAAATTGGTTTGTTTCGCCTTTCCATTCGTCCTTGGGCAGAGCAACTATAAATACAAGCACATTTACTCATTCAAGAAGGGGATTTGGAGTGAATTCAAGTGTGAGCAAAGGAGGAAGTTGGAATTGTTCTTGTTTTGTTTATAGACAACTGAGTTCTTTCTTGTTGAGGATTGTAAGCAAGTAATGCAAGTAGGAGCTTGAATCCTTCTAGAAGGTCATCTTTTGACAGTGAACTTGTATTGTTTGGAGATTTATATAGTGAAGGGAAGCAATTGCTTACCCAGATGGAGTTTTCCCACATTGGATTTCTCCAGGATAAAATCTGTCTCCTTGTCTTTCCTCATTCCATTTCACTACTGTGTGAATGTTTCTTTCATAACATACTTGATAAAAAGAGTTTTGGTTAAGTTGTTCATTCCTTGTCACTAGAATAGGATCTGTTTATTGTTCAAAAGAGGCAGTTTACCGATCAGTGAGCATTGAGTGAAGCAAGCTCTGCGTGGGATGCAAGATGTCGCAGTGGTTCTATGAGGCTCACGATGCTCTCCATAGAAGAGAAGTATTGCACGGTCCTGCATTGGTGCACAGAGATGCCGCGCAACTTGTGTGTGAGTGCATTATGGGGTGCGGCACAAAAGAAGTGCACAGGTGCGCAGAGGAGTGTAAGCAGCTGTGTGGCTGCACACAGATCACATTTACTAGGATTAAGCATGGAAAATCAACTGCAAAACTTATGGTTGTCGTAGGGAACTCCGAACCCTTGTATTCAGCACTATAGCTCCTATATTATAGACTTTTATGTCTATGCACATCTGGAATGTCTGTTCAAGATTTGGAAATTAGAAGTGATTTTATTATTTTAAGGATATTTCACAACTTAATTCTGAGAACCAAATTCATTCAGAAGAAACATTCGGAAATTTGAATTTTAAAATGTTAACTGTTTTATCGTCTATGCAGGGTACATAATTTTTAGTATTTATCTCTATACAGCACGCAAAATTCTATTCAAGCATTGGAAATTAAGAACATTTTAAGGACATTTTATATTTCACAACTTAAGTTCTGACCCCAGAAGAAATAAAGAAGAAAGATTCAGATTTTTCAGTTTAATAGGCTTACATTGTTCAATTACACTGTCTTGTTTTAATTAAGTAGAAGGAATTGGAGAGGTTTTAAAATTATTTTCAATGAAAGAGTAATAAAAAATTGGCTTATCAAATACTTTATCAATCTCTAAAAAAAATAAGACAAAAAACAGATAAAAATCCACTAATTGTTCTAATCATAATATTTGCCCATAGTTTATTTATACATTTTCAATGAAAGAGTAAATGAAATTATTTTTCATCAAGAGGCAAGATATTTGTTATAGAGATGTTCTAAAATTAGCAAACAGACAAAATTGAGATGAACAGGAATTAAAGGCTAGCCTCACCTGCCCAGTGAAGACTACTAGCAAGCGCTGTTCCAGTTCCAAAACCAACTGAGAACTTATTGAAAGAGTTTCAACATTGAGTCTCAAGGGTCGCCCAGGTAAGCTGCTTGTACATTTAATTCCAGGATAAAGGCCCCCAATCTGATCTTGCCATCCTCCACCTGTACCCATCAACTGCTCTAAAACTAAAACAAGCCTTGCAACATTTTCTCTGCTCTCATCTGCACCCATGACATGTAGAAGTCCCTTCACAACAGCAGCTGCCAGGATACTTGATGTTCCTAGTCCACTACCTCTTGGAACCTTTGCCCATGTGCTTATTTCAAGACCATTTGATAACATGGTTTGATCCAATTGAGTGACATGACGAGTCACAGTGAGTGCTGCTTTAACCAAGCGAAATTGGTCTTTCTCACAATACGGTGGAGCGATTGACCTGGGATCCTCAATATGCAATTGATTTCCAGCATCATCGTGTATTAGAATTCCAGTTCCTGGCAATAAAACTATTTCTGCACCAACTGGAAGAGTTCCTTCCAAATGTATTGCCATATTCAGAACACACCCAGTTCGCTCCAAACTCCATGGTGGAGTGTCACTCCAACCACCAACAAAATCCACACGTACTGGTAACTCAACTCGAGCTCTTTTTGGCTGGACAAGCCGACTGGCTAGGATGCGATATTCATTTCCATTACATATTTGTGAAGCCATACCATTCAGAGAATTTGAGGTCTGATCTGGTCACAATAACAATGATGACATGGTTATGGCAGATCATCTAAAGTGAATGCTATTAATGATAACTGGAAATTATTCAAGCTACAATGCTCAGACATAAAAACATGAAATCCTTGATGGCAAAGTAAACATTGATGTTGTCTTCATAAAGTCAAGTCAAATTAAAGGATGGGTTTTTAAAAAAGAAAAATAAACATGAATTACTGGTTTGACCGAGGAATATGTTGAATCGATCTTTGGGTTTCGTATTGGTTTTATGTCCGCAATTTAGAGAAAGAATTTGTCAAAAGTAGCTTTTACAAATACACGGATCTATCCCTTCACTGGGGCAAGTCAAACTCCATCGGCCAATACAGTCGCTTATCCCCCAAATGACAAGTCATAAGTTTACCTTCAAAATCTTGTTTCACAGCTGCAGCAGTTTCAGCAGCCACTGCTTCCCATACATTTTCTTCAATTACATTTGCACCTTTATCTTGCCCACAAGCCCTATAAAGATCAACCTGGGCTTGATATGCTCTGCTCTGTGGTAAATTCATTAAACTACCTGTCTGTGGACTAGGACACAGAGCCAGAAAGTTCTTGCAAATATCAGTTCCACAGTTTTCTCCCTCCAGAATCTCTGCACAAAGTCTAGACAGATTACGACCAAGCAACCCGTAGCTAATGCAAGCTTTAGCGATTCCAGCTGCAAGTTTTGCTCGATGATTACTAGATTCTGCACAAAGCCGTTGATAATCAATACTGCGGTGCATTTCTTCTAAACTGACCCTGTGAGAATTTTTCCATAATTGCAACATATCGTCTTTTTTATTGGAATTCAATCCCATAAGCCACATAGCTAGTTTGAGACCTTCAGCCTGTGGCACAACTGGAAAAAGCTTTGCATTCCACAAAAAATTGTGTTGCTTTTGTGATTGATTCCATAAATCGCTTTCTTGAATACCCAGTTGAGTGAAAAGCTTTTTCCATTGCTTCCCACAGAAAGTACCACCTGTATGAAACGATGATTTTGGATTATCCTCGAGGCCACAGCAAAGGATGACCCCATGTGCCTTACCCATCAAAGGTACTTCCCAAAGGCAATGGCAATCAGGAAGCAAAAGAAAAGGACCATTTTTGTCAGACCCTGATTTAATGTTCTGCTCTACATGAACTCCTACAACCACGCATCTGGAA
The DNA here is from genome assembly GCA_019776745.2 of Taxus chinensis. Taxonomy (NCBI): domain Eukaryota; kingdom Viridiplantae; phylum Streptophyta; class Pinopsida; order Cupressales; family Taxaceae; genus Taxus; species Taxus chinensis. Next base: position 510,723 of record CM034151.1, on the reverse strand, counting down.
CCTATTTGCACTCCACCACAAAGGGTTGAATCATATATAAGTGACTCATCACCAACTGACACTCCACTTGATATTTCACTCGAAAGAATAACAGAGGAAGATGTCAAGTCACAGAATGTAGATGCAGGTATAGAACTTAAATGTCTGCATCCTACACGGCCTGCATGGCCCGCACTCAAATGGTCCAGAATTTCACTGGAGGTACCAAAATGTAGAAATAGCAAATCATCTGTGTTACATGTCCAATAAGCAAATTTAATACAATATCAGAAAATTCGAAAGAAGAAATTACAGGTCCTATAAGAAAAAGCATTCGACTATACACTATGCATCTTTTGCCAATTTAATTTTGAATAAAATATGTACAGAAGCCTGTCCAAGAACTATCCCACCCTGAATAATTCTCAATTAATAACTGGGCAAACTATTGCAGTTCTACTTTATGGCTAAGAAAATATTTTTTGGTTAGCAATGATATAGAAAAATTACAGACTTCAAAAATGAAAACAGCAGAGCAAATAATTGAAAAATATACATCAATGGTATGCAAAGTTTTATATTAATTCCTGCAAAAACTTTCTATTACATGACCAAGGATGACACACTCCTTATTAAACATCATACTGAACTAGATCATTGACGGTGCAAAGTGCCTAGAGTTCTGCAAATACACAATGTTTTTAAATAAGAAGACATTCTCATGTTTTCCGGTTATCACATATGTACTTTATTGAAATGATGATGTGAAGAGTTCGATGTTCTTAGATGGTCTTACAAGAACTGTACCTTGATATAGATTTTGATTAAATCTTTAGAAAAGTGTATGTTTAGGGGTTTCTGTGAATAGTTCAATGTTTTCATATGGTCTTACAAGAATTGTACCTTGGTAGAGATTTTAAATAACTCTACAAAAAAAGTGTATGTTTAGGAATTTCTTGTCATTTTCTAAAATCGGCCTTGAAACAATTGTATGGAGTTATGATACATATGCAAGACATTGTGAGTGTGTGTTACTATATATATAATGTGTGTGTGTCCACATTCACACCCTACAAAGCATAGATCAGATTCATTTGAGTTACATAGACCCGATATTTTGAATTAAGTAAGTTTCTATTTGAATGGATGAAGTTCTTGGACAATAGCTTAAACATGTAATCTATTAGTTTATTACTATAGACTTTCTTGAAATTAAAGATAAGGTTTGATGCGTTAAGTCTTTATGACACTTTGTTAAATCTCTATAGTTGAGGAATAAGATTAAAACTAGGAACTTGATATTAGTATGTGTTTAGAAGCTTATGCTTTCTATGAGGATAATAAAAATAGTTCCTAATTAATTGTGTTTATGCAAAAGCCGGTTATTGAAAATTAGACTTTCTTATTGAGTACTGCCAATTGGTTCTTGGGATTTTACTAAGAATCAATGAGAATAGGCTTATGCCTCTGGAGTAACCTAGTTACAAAGTAAGTGAAAAGTACAATGGGTAAATAACAAGTATACATGTTGGTGAACAAGTTGAACAGAATGGGGTTTATTTCTTGTGCATTGTTTGATGTCAGATCAAATACTCTACTTAAATCATGGTAAAGGAAAAAAAAGCTTAAGATGCTTGAAATTATATGATGCACATGGTTAATTAAAATAGAGATACTTGAAAAGAGAAAAATCAAGAAAAATTTTCCTAAGAAAGTAGCAAAGCATCTATTACACCTAGTGAGTTCTTGACAAAGATATCGGCTTATGAATATAGGGTTGAGGAAACTTGAATTTTGTGTTGGATTTTAGACAAGAGGACATTGCTTAGAAAACCAAATACTTAAACTAAAAGTACCCTATAAACCATTGCAAGTATAGTTATGTATTAGGAGTTTGAAAGAAAAAAAAGTAAGAATTTCACATGTGAGATTGGTAGAATTTAGCATGTCACAGATTCATGCATTTGGCGCAACCAAAAAGCTTTACTATCCCATATCATATTAAGTTTCCATTTATTATTTTCTTGAAATCTAGTGGGTTCGAACATAAAAGCTGTGTTCTTGTGAAATTTCACGGTAACCATTTTTCCTTCCCCAAACTTAAGTTTAATGAAAAGTCTTTTTTCTTTTTAAACACAGTTTTCGAGTTTGCAAGGCCGTAAGACATTTAAAACAAATTATTAGGATGAATATTCATAGACAGTTGCCTTTTCCTCAAGATTTGTAAAAAATCACTTCAAAAAATATCCTTCAGACTTTCCTATTACTTCAGTTTCCAAAGACTATTCTCCAAATTTTTAATGACTAGAATCATTCGCAACTTAAAACAAAGATGACTCCCAGTCAATTGCTTGGAATCTTCAGATAATCAAACTACTCTGCCCATTGTATTAATAGAGAAAGGCTAAAACTATTATCACACACTGTATGATAGATCAAGTGAGTACAATTCGCAATAGTTTACTAATCGTTACTTTTGAAAAAGGAGAAAAAATAAATGTTAATATATCCCAGAAATTGTGTTAAAAAATTCTCAACCTAATTTTACAACTAGACATCATCACAAATCTACCCATTAAATAGCTACAATTCCTATTAAATCGTGGACTTAAGCATACTTCAATGTATAGTCCTTGCCTTCTCTATATGCAAGAACAATAAAAAGGAAAGCAAAACAAAGTATAAGAAGCCAATGTTGTCCAAGTGTCTAATGGAATTAAATGTTGAGTATTTACTTGCACAATAGGTGAAGAGCTTTTGGCCTCCAAGAGCATTCACCAGATCCAAGCCAAGAGGGCGGGTCTTTAGCCATGCATGTTTTGTGGACACCCAAGCCCCCGCCAAGTCCTCATACAAGCTCAGCTACACAGTTTTCCATAGATTTCAAGATCATAGAATGCTAGAAGTCAAATTTAGATGTGCATCAATCCGAAACTTCAACATTTCATTAGCTATGAAATTTTAGTCAATAATTAATTAGAAATATAAACCAAAGTTACATAAATAGAGAGAACAATTTTTAGTTTACCATGCAACATCAATCAAAACTGCTACACATGTAAGCTAGTGTTGACCTAGTTTAAATGGGTTTCATTTAAGCAACTGGTGTTATCCAAAAGTTGATTTATATCATAAAAATATTCAAGAGTGCATAGTTTGTGACGTAAGGCTAAAAAGCTGTGAAGGCAATGATCAGAAACCAGAAAACTAAAGCAAGGACCAAAGACCTGGTATCCATATTCTAATTTAATAAAAACCCATTATAATTATGAAAACGTGACTCTTCTGCATTCTTGCATGCTACTCTCTTTAATCAGCTCAGTATTTTGAAGATAGATCCTAACTAGTAATTACCTAGGGCATGTTGTAAAGTTCTTGATCATTTTTTAATTGATGCTTACAGTTACGATCGAAATCTCCAACTTAATGTTTTCCCCAAAGACAAACTACAGACTTCCAAGTCCATAACTAATATAGGTCGGCCAAGACAAGACCAAGTTAATGGCAGCCTTTCCCTGCAGCCTAGACACATGCACACATGGACTGTAATGTCCCCCTCTTTTATAAAAAATTAAAAAGAAGATAAAATCGATTTGCACATGTAAATTTAAAATAAATTTTTATAAATTGTGCAAATCGAAATAAAAGGCGAAGTTCGACTTCACCTTGAAATAATAAATACTTTTTTTTAAAAGGTAAATCAAGTGACTAGGCAAGTCGCATTTTTCTAGAAGCATTTAATAATTAATATTTGTGACAAAGAGATTATTTCTAAGCATGGGTCGACCCATATGAGCATCTTTTTAAAATCCCTATGCATTTAATATTTGTTGTTGGTGACTTTCAGGCACATTTTTAAATAAGATTTCCTCCTAGATGATGGTGCCAAAGATGGAGAACTTTGGAGGATGTGCAAGCAAAAGCTATAAAAAAAGATGTGGTTACTCTTTTTTTGGCATGTTGATGGCTTATAAAACTTATCTTCATGCTTGAAGAAGGGATGTATGCCCACTTATGATCAAAACAAAAGGTGTTTATTAACACCACCATTTGTGAAGAGTGTGTGCCCATATAAGCTTGAAGTAATAAGTTTTTGCACTCATTTCTCTCTATATATATAAGGCGCCATTTTTGGGAGAAGATATAAGCTTGCTTTGAGGGTTTGGAGTGTGATTTATGTTGAATATCTTTTATTATATGCTGCTCATTTTTTTACTTAATGAAGTCGACTTGTTTGGGCATGTGCTAAGAATGTTTGGAAGGGATTTTGAAGTCATTATAAATCTGCTGTTTTAGATTTATTAATTGCAAATCTGGAACTGCATTTATTGACTCTTAAAGTGAAAGAAAAAGTGCTGGAATTATGTTGCAGATTTTACCCTAACCCTAGCGATTGGGTTTAGGATTTTGGGGGTTGTTTCGAGGGGTTTCTAGTGCATGAAAAGATCTGATTTTTATTATGGATAGAAGCTCATAATTTTCCCTTTCTACTACACTTGGTTTCAATTCAAAAGAGTTAGTATTTTGGAAGTTATGGATTTTCAAAATTTTGATTAATTTTCAGCAGTATTATTTATTATTTTACTTCTGCAAAGTATATTGGATAAAGGAGTATAAATACCGACTGGATTGCCCATCGAAACCCTCACCTTGGCCCACTCCAACCCTATTTGGGTTGTATTGAAGCTGACACTAAGGTTAGTTAAGGTAAACCTATGAGGGTTTATCTTCTAAGTTGTTTGTTTTGCAAGTAATTAATAATAAATCATTAATATCCCACAAGGGGATACTACATGGACACGCAAACTAAGACTTAGAACCACAACTTAGCTTGTTTATTGAATTCGAACATGAGCACATAGATTACACACACACAATTCTCTTGCTTTATTCAAGTAACAAGCTTACAAAAATGAAAGCATACAAACATCCCTCATATGGACTCTAACATAGTCCCACATTGTTCTAGACTTGGACACAATCCCTATGCAAGCTTCTATTTGAACTTTCTCTCTCTTCTTGCTTTCTCTTGCTTGTCACTACCTTCCAATTCCCCTATTTTCCCCAACTGAACTGCCTCTACTTGATTCTTTTGGATCTTTCTAACAGTCCTCATTGTCCCTTCACATTCCCAAGATGCTTCGGATTGCATGTAACTGAGTTTTCTTTTACTTCACGTTGTTAATCTACATACACAAGCATTGCAGACAAAACCGCCGTTTTGTTCAATCTGGCAATTGTATAACTGCCAGATAAAGCAGACCAGCAGTTTCATTACCACCACCTATGTAAACTAGCGGTTTCACCATCTACCCAACAAAGGATCATTTTGATCCTGACACATAACTAAAACCCCTCTTCAAGCATGTTCTGAACTATTAGATTGCTAGAGATGCTTCTTGCCATGTTTGAACACCTTCTATGTGCGCAACCACACAAACATGCACAAACCACTCTATTTTTTTGGTGATGCAACATTGGTTGTTGGAGCAGTCACAGTAAGTAGGTCTAATGAAAGACTATCTCAGACCAGACAACCTTAAACACTCACGCAAACCACAATGGAAACACGCATCAATGAGCCATGCTGATCCAGAAGAGCATTTAGAGAAGGAATGACCCATATCAGGATTCAAAGCGGGGTTTCTGAATGTCTATTATTAGAAATTTCCTAAAAGCAAAAAAAAACACATTGACAGAAAGTTTAAAACAGCATAACCAAATAGAGTCACGCATTCTTCCGAAGGTTTCTCTTTGAAAACAATACTTGGACCAAGCAGAACTCCATCAAGTTGCCCCGTAACCCGTAAGGATGTAGCTCCCGAGATGAATTCTTGAGTTCCCAAATCCACCTCCCCAAACTCTTGGATTACGAACCTCCTGGATTATTGGACAAACATTCTTGTCGAGCTACATCCATGGTGCTTCATCAAGTTATCTCATGACCCTAATAAGGTATAATTCCCAAGATCCACCAACTCCCAAACTAACTAGGCAGCCATCCATGCTGAGCTTCATCTACAATAGATCCCTTCCTATCTTCAAAATGTGGACTTCTTAAAATAAGTATTCTTTATCAACAAATTCTTCACTACTTTTAGCATCCAATGGATCAACATTAGCTATATTAACTTCATTTGGTTTGTGCTTGAGCTTTCCCTTAAAAACATCATTGGCTCGAATTCCATAGTTCCAAGTTGTGTGACCTCTTTTTTTGCAGTAATAACAATCTCCCCTTTGTCTTTATATGATCTTCCACAATAGTTTCTTGATTATGATGCACTCTCATGTTGAGGACCACCTTTTGTATCTCCTGCAATTGTTTTCGTTTCTTTAGCTAAGAGAGTTGAAATCATATCTTCTAGAGTTTGAGAATGTATTTGACTAAGAGTAAAAATAATGTTGTTGTAATTAGAAGGAAGACTATTTAACAAAATGGTTTTGGCATCCTCATCATCTACCATAACATTGACTTCTGCTAGTTGTCTGATGAAAGACCTCATATTGCTTATGTGGCTAGACATAGTGACTTTGTCATCCATCTTGAATCCGAATAGCTGAAGCCTTAGAGAAAACTTTGCATTAACCACTTTTGCTGCAAACTATTTATTCAAATTATCCAGGATTTTGTCATGTCCCGTTTTTAGATTCCTTATTTCCCATAGGTTAAGGGATAAAGTTAGGGAAATAATTTAATACTAATATTTTAAGTTGTCCTAGTAACTTTATTTTTTTAACATTGTAAAAGGGGGACTTATGTATTATTATTATAAAGGGGCCTGATGCAATGTTTTATTCAAAGTGTTTCTAGACACTTTTGGAGGGACTTTTAGGCGGAAAAGGAAATTCAAATTAAAATGGTAATTATTAAAAGAAGAGCTAGGAGGAAGAAGGCATTCCATTCGTTATTGTTATCAAACCCTATTTCATAGCTTGACCATTCTGTGTTCAATTTCTTCTCCCAAGACGAAAACCGTAGGAGTGCGGAGATTCGGAGAATGAAAACCCTCTTATCCTTTGAGGTGATTCCATCCAGGGATCACATTTGAGCTAAAAGATTGAAGTTTATTTCTAGTTCGGGTTGATTAAGGAGGATTTTTTAGAGATTTTCAATTTGCTAGAGTGTTGCTATAGTATTACATACCACTGCTAAAGTACCATCACAACTACATATTTCGTGAGTTGGGTTTGTTGTTTATTTTGGTAGTTTGAATAATAAATGAATCACAAATTGCCAACATACATATTTGAATATTATGTGCAAAAAGGGGTTTGCAAAACCGTTGCTACCCGTTTCATATAAAAAAATTAATATGAATATTTAATGTTGTTGTCCAACATTAAGTAAATGACAATTTGGCTTATGTTCAATGCTATATGTAAGGGTTTGAGCGCAGCAATAGTGCATGTATGCCAAGTGTTTGTGGAATTAACAATGAATGGTTCATGTTTGCCAATTGCTTGTGAATATGTCAATGCATCCTTGTGATACTTATAGCTGTTCCAATGTATAGAAATCAGAAAAATTTACATAGATTATTGGTTTATTTTGAAAGGGACATTACAGTGGTATCAGAGCTAACATCTTACCAGCCTGTGGGTTTGAGAGTAACATTTAATGCAGCCTAGTAATAGAGAAATCAGATTTTACTAGAGGGAAAGGAGGTTGCAAAACCAAGGAACATGGGCGGAAATAGAAGAGAGAGAGCAAATGGGTGAAAGAGGAAAGCAAGTGCTAACTGATGAGGAAAAAGCAGAGATCCAATATAATGCAATTATTAACATGAGTAAAGGACAGCAGCAAATGACAAACATCATGGCTCAGTTATTACAAACAATGCAAAATATGAACGCACCAATACCATATCAAACCCCTACTTGTGAAGGTAGCGCTTTAGACAATAATAGAACAGTGGTTAGATCAGCACCTAGACCATTCCAGCCTAAATTTCTTCAGAGAGAAGAGGAACAACTAGAAGAACAAAATTTGAACAAAGAATTTTGCAGCTTTGTTTGATGAGTATAGAGCCCTTGGACCCAATTTCCATACAGAGATGTCTCTTAAAATTTCTGCAGTTTGAAGATGAAGGATGGGCATAAAAATGAGAGAAGATCAAACACAAACCAGCCTCACAGGGATCTTCAACAGAGGTTAGATAAGCTAACTATTCCATCTTTTGATGGGTCTAACAAATGTAAGGCTCGTGCTTGGGTGCAGAAACTGGATACATATTTCTCATTGAACCCCATGTATGAAGAAGATGCCATCAAGTATGCCACACTACATTCGGAGAAAATAGCACATGAGTGGTGGTACCATGGTCTAGTGACCCAAGGACATAGCCTCATTAACACATATGAGGAATTTAGCCAGAGGCTCATTGAGAGATTTGACAAGAAAGATCCTGAGATCCATTTAAGTGAAAGCACAATTGAGACAATATGGTACAATGGATAGCTACGTGGCAGAGTTCTAGAGACTATCGGTCATGGTTCCCGATATCTCCTAATGCAAAGCTAAAACAAGCACACTTATCAAATCAATAGTTATAGAAAACCAAAACTTTTCAGTTGTCCTTACCCTGCTTGATGTTCCATGTTTCTCAAGCCTAGTCAGTTCTCTAACTTGCAAATTTGATTCTTTTGCACCTTAACTAGGTTTTTGCACTTCAAGAGTCTTCTACCCTATCCTTTTCACATCATGACAACATTCCAAGTGATGAGAAACAAAGCAAACATTAGCTTTTACTCAAACTTCCTAGATTGCCTTGTTTTGCTTCTTGAGAACAATGCCATCCATGGTTTATTGTTAGAAGCAAACTATGGTGACCCAAAAAAAAATGAAAGTTGTTTTCAATACCCTTTTGGCTTCCTATGGTTCATGCAAAATTTCATTCTTCAACTCCTAATGCACCTCTACTTTCGCCATGTCATGTCCCCTTTTCGAGCTAACTCCAATTGAAGACCTTAACCCATTTTCTCCCCGTGGGTTTAAGGAGAAAGCAAGGGGAAGATCTGAGCTTCGTAGTTGCATCATTATTCTGATAGTTATTTCATTTATATATTTACGTATTCCTTTTGGGTGATTAGCGCTCCAATAGATGGCTATGTAATTAGGAAATAAAATAGGTATTTGTGGCATATAGGCGCAATACTTAATGAACTTTTAGAAGATCCTTCCTTAAGGGGTCGGCCTTTCTCGATTGCATTGTAATAAGCATCCCTTATGTCTATATAAGAAGGTCACTTAGTCATTTGTAGGGATGTTTTTCGGTGAATCTATCTTATTGGTGAAGGTTGCTTGTTGAAGGCCCTTTCTCCACCTCATTCAAGGACGAAAACCCTTGAATTGATTACATCCCAAAGACGAAAACCCTTGAGAAGAGGGTAGTGTGGACATGAAAACCCACATTATCTCATTTGTGTTGATCTTCATTGTTGGTTATAACAGATTTTTGTCGTAAGTGACTTTCTTAGAGGTATGTTTTCAAGGATATTGTTGGTTTCTATGTGATTTCTTTGCATGGTTGAGCTCCCTATGATTTATAAAGGTGGAATCTTCCATTTTATCAATTGTTGGTGCAAATTATATTTAATTTCAAGAGGGACGACCTATATTGAAGTGATGTTTGGGTATGTGCACTGAAATTTTGGCAAATCTGGAATTATCATCTTATTCTCTATATTTTATTAAGGCCAATATCTCAAGTTTCATGATTTTTGGTGCTTTCTATGTTGAGTTATGAATTTTTAAAGATACACTGCAGGCAAGGGTTTTATGAAATTCATATCTTCGTATCTAGGGCATTAAAAATCAAATTTCTTGCATTACATGATTGTTGAGGTTATAACATAATTTTAGAAATTCAAGTAGGGTTAATTGAAGGGTTTTGAAGGCTCAAAAGTGAAGTTGAATTCCTCAAACAGTTCGCTGCCTTAGAATATTGCAGAAATCATATTACTTTCCGTCGGCTGGTTTGTAAAATCAGATCTGGAGATCTTTGGTTTTGAGCAAATTACCTGAATTTTCAGTTTTATCCCCGAAGGGGATCATTACAGTGGTATCAGAGCTCGGATCTTCAAAGGACCTAGGGTTTCAATGGAAGATTTCAAGTTTGAAGAATTTGATGGCACGACTGAACCATATCACACCTAGAGGAAGCAACAACGGTGCGTGGGAGGGTAAGATCTCTATTTTTGATGGTACTAACAAACTTTCAGTGAGATCATGGTTGTCAAAATTGGAGGCATACGTGCAAACAAACCCTATGTGTGTGGAGGATGCCCTCGAATTTATCCTTTATCATTTGGAAGGGATACCAAAAGATTGGTGGTACCATATGATAGAAACCCAAGGAGAAGAATCTGGTTTGCTTCTTTGATGATTTCAGTCAAAAGATCATAGGAAGGTTCGATATGCAAACTCGCAAGGATGAATCCCAAGGCAAAAGTTCATTGGGTGTTTGATGATATTCCTTTGGTTTCTAATGATTGTATGTGGCAAAGTGTTGAAGAAAACCCAAAATTATTGGATATGGTTAGGAAGCAGCCCTTGGAAGCGATAGAGGCTTTAGTCGCTCTTGTCGGAAACGAGTCATTGACTGATATTCAGAACAGCAGTACAAAAGAGCATGTTTTTGAGGAGAAAAACTATGGAAAATGAGCCAAAAGAAGAGGAGAAATCATATTTGCATATGAGTGAAGTGAAGTTGGCAATGGGGGACCAATTTCCAAGTGAGAATGAAGATAATGAGCTTGCTGGAAATTTCCAAAGCAGCAGCTCATTGGAAGGCAAAGTGATGATATACATGACCGTGGTAAGAACCATGAAGAGGTTTCATGCATGGACATCACAAGGTATGGCAGATATAGTCACATTTCATACTCTTTGTCTCCTCTTATGTTGCTACCATACTTGTTTTATCATGGGCAGCTTGTTGAAAGGGATAAACACGTGACAAGTTTGATGCTTCATGGTGGCCATTATGGAGAACACTCTAAAAAAGAAGGATTCAATAGGGTTGTGGCTAATGAGTGTTTGTTTCCATGCAAATGGTTAGAAGGAAGATTTATGGAGGATGTTATACATTCACACCACTTGGTGAAGAATGAAATGATGCAAAGTAACTGTCATCACCAAGGGGCAACAATCATTCAAGCTAGCTTTGGGAAGGCACATGGTAAGCTCCGCATTTCCATTTGTTATTCAACGGTCATTTGATTTGGATTTTCCAGTTCCTAGTCAATGCACATATTCATAAAAAGATTCCTCCAATTGTAATAAAGGTTGTGTGCATAAAGTTGGTGTTTGAATTGAAGTGGAATGAGTGTTATTCCTTTGATCTGGGCAATGTAACTCAGCTGAGTTTGAAAAGTATGATTGAGAGCAATAAAAGGGTCGATTTATGGTGTCTCAAGCTTGCCATTGCGAGTTTATATGTTGTTTTTTTGGAACAGCAGTCACATTACACAGTAATTCAATTCCTTTCATGGATAATCCATGATGAGAAGGATTCTTTGCACCATATATTGCTACAGAAGTTGCTTCAGGAGGTAAATCCATCATTAACAATGTTCGGATATGGTGTGAGTCATCTTTTACACTCAGATTTATTGCAACAGTCCTATCTTGAAGTAATTCCAGTCTTTTCATGGATGATATGTTATGGAAACAAGCCCCTTCATTCCATTTTTGAACAGCAGTCATATCAGCGGAAGAATTCTTCTCTTACCTTGGTCAAAGTGTGTAAGGAAGGTCCCTATACTCGTTGGTTTTGATCAGCAGTATCATCCAAAGAAAGTTTCACTTGTTTTATGGTTAACACATGCTAACAACTCTCCATTTCCAATTGAGTTAGTGCAGCAGTCATTGAGGAGTATATTTCTGCTATGTCACCATGTCAAAGAAGCTAAGAAAGACCCAAGAAAGGAGGATAACAAAGGGCCTATAAATGTGGGCATGGAAGTTGAGATTGGTGGACTCCTCTTCACCATCACATACATTCCATACCAGCTGGATACCCACGAAGAAAAGGTATGTGGGATGACTGATTTATATGTTGTTGAGTATGGTAGAAGCATTACTACTTCCCATAATGGCTTGCCCCCCTTTGTGTTCAAATCTATGCAAATTGGGGACGTTATGGGAAGGGTTCCAATTCACAATTTCCAAATGTCTTGCAATCCTATGCATACTTTCCATGATTCTTATGACAGCAGTGATTGGTATTCAATGAAATATTTCTGGCATGAAGAAACTTGTGTGTTCATGTTGAAAATTAGAGCCAAAAGAGGGTCTCTTGAAAGGGGAACAGCTCCGCTAGCATTGGTCTTGTGGAGGCAGCCCAAATCCACCCAAATGCAACTCCAAAACACTCATGCTAAGGGGTCTAAAGTGTTGCTACAGTTAGGTAACCATGGAGATTTGTTTTTAGATCAATTCTACAAATATGCTAGAAGGATTTTCCAAACTTCCCTCGTCATACATAGAAGCATGAGCAATAAAGGAGAAGCCATAGAGGGAACTTCAAACATGAATGGGAAGATTTTTATGACAGCAGTTGTCCTTATTATTTTCAGTTCCTTTTGCATACTTTGGGTTGAGGAAACGGAAGATTAGGTCACAAGAATGATGCTAATACTCCTCCTGGATGTTTCTAAGGCATGGGCAGCTATTTGGCAACATGTTCCAACTACTTTCAAGTTGAGCCATGAGGAGGAAATACATAGCTATAGCTATGTGGGGGGGCAGCCATCAAATGCACAAAGTTTATGGAGCTTCCACAAGCAAGAATGGAGAGTCGCTTCCCATAACTACAGGGCCTAAGAGAATGTTGTTAAACACTCATATTTCCTTTAACATGTTTGTTTCTTGTGTAGGTACAAACATAAAGATCATGGAGCAATTGAGATTCATTTGGGATCCGGGCACTTGCGATTGCTTGAGAACAAGCAATTTCAAGAGGGGAGGACTGTTGTGTCTCATTTTCGAGCTAACTCCAATTGAAGACCTTAACCCATTTTCTCCCCGTAGGGTTTAAGGAGAAAGCAAGGGGAAGATCTGACCTTCATAGTTGCATCATTATTCTGATAGTTATTTCATTTATATAATTATGTATTCCTATTGGGCGATTAGCGCTCCAATAGATGGCTATGTAATTAGGAAATAAAATAAATATTTGTGGCATGTAGGCCCAATACTTAATGAATTTTTAAAAGATCCTCCCTTACGATGTCGGCCTTTCTGGATTGCATTGTAATAAGCACCCCTTATGTCTATTTAAGGAGGTCGCTCACTCATTTGTAAGGATGCTTTTTGGTGAATCTATCTTATTGGTGAAGGTTCCTTTTTGAAGCCCTTTCTCCACCTCATTCAAGGACGAAAACCTTTGAGGAGAGGGTAGTGTAGACAAAAAACACACATTATCTCATTTGTGTTGATCTCATTGCTGGTTATAACAGATTTCTACCCTAAACGACTTGCTCAGAGGTATGTTTTCAAGGATATTGTTGGTTTCTATGTGATTTCTTTACATGGTTGAGCTCCCTATGATTGATAAAGGTTAAATCTTCCATTTTATCAATTGTTGGTGCAAATTATATTTAATTCCAAAAGGGGCGACCTATATTGAAGTGATGTTTTGGTATGTGTGGTGACATTTTGGCAAATCTCAAATTGTCATCTTATTCTCTATATTTTATAAGGCCAATATCTCAAGTTTCATGATTTTTGATGCTTTCTATATTGAGTTATGAATTTTTAAAGATACACTGCACACAAGGGTTTTATGAAATTCGTATCTTCATATCTAGGGAATTAAAAATCATATTTCTTGCCTTACATGATTGTTGAGGTTATAACATAATTTTAGAAATTCAAGTGGGGTTAATTGAAGGGTTTTGAAGGCTCAAAAGTGACGTTGAATTCCACAAACAGTTCATTACCCTAGAATATTGCAGAAATAAGATTACTTTCAGTTGGCTAGTTTCTAAAATCAGATTTGGAGATCTTTGGTTTTGAGCTAATTACCTTAATTTTCAGTTGTGTTCCCGAAAGGGTCATTACACACCACCTACTCCTACACCAGCCCTTTCCTCCTTGTAGCCCTGTTGTGAGGGTTTCAAGGTGTAACTTTTGTTTGGGAGGTCTTCAACACAAAACAAAAGGCTTTTGGGACACCCTTTATCTCCTTTCGAATACACACAAAATGTCAAGACTTGACTCACTTTTTAAATCCTCCTGATCATCAAGTTTTGGTCTCTAATTAGGTCTCTAATGACCTCCTAGAGGCCTGCAGTCAAATTGTCAAAGATTTTCCTCCTATTAGAGCAATTTCTAACTTGCTAACCCCCAAAATCTGTTAGAGGGGTGTATCAACATGCTTTCTTCCAAGTTTCAAGGCTTGTCTCAGAGCTTAAGGTCTTCAAACATCATCTTTCCCCAAACTCTAGGTAGGGTTTTCAAGAAGCCTAGTAAGAGAAAAACACTTACATAAACGAATGTACATACTTTCAAATCATGAAAATGCTCATGTAGGTTTGTATGGCTCTTGCTAACATTCCTAGGTTGACAGTATTTTAGAAGACTCCAACAATCTTCAAAATTTTGACCAAATCAGACCTACCTGGACAAGGAAAGTAGGGTTGTTGTATCTCTTGGAGTAAGACAGATGGAAACAGGGATTTCCTACACTTCAAGTCTTTCATAACTCATTGTAACAGTATTCATACAACCTTCCTTTCAATGTTTCAACAAATAAATGCACACATTCTCAAGGAAAATTGAACATTCATTAGGTTTCATGTGAAGACAATCAGGTTAAAAAGCTTTAGCATAGAACAGAGTCATTAACTTACCTTAGAACATTGTCCATGTCCTCAAACAGTATCCTCACCCTCCACTACAAGTGTTTTAACAAATAGATTCATCCATCATCAAGCCAAAATAAGATTACAACATGAAGTTCAAGAAGGGAATAGTCTTAGTATTCCCAAAAACCAGAGCTACACCCTTTTTGCTTTATTTCTTCTTGATTGCCTCTTTCCAAATTCTCTTCTCCGCGAGTTCTCTTCGTGAGAATACAATAAAATAACCAACTCTTCATGAGTTCCTCCTCTTTTTCATGTTTCTTGAGAACCCTAACTGTCCACAAGACCAACTAAACACAAACTCAAGTCATAGCTTGAGTCAAGAAACTAACAAACATGGTTTACAAGCAAAACACCTAAAATAATAGATTAAGACACTCAAGAAGGAATTTACACCTTATTCAAGCATGAAACAACTTATTTGCTCTTAAAAACATCTTTAAACCACCTAACTAGGCCTAAAAGCACACAAAAATTCAAATAATGCTTTTGGCTGGAAAACGCAAAATTTGAATTTTTAGATTATCTAGACTCAACCTAACACCATGAAATGAGTCCTATAGACCCTCTAAAGACTCCTAGACCTTCTACACTAACTTTCAAGGCAAAATTTGACATGACACACCAAAATTTCATAACTAGGAGTGATGCCCCTGCATCATCTCTGAAAGGAGGCTCACTACTGTGCTCATGGAGGGCTTAACCGAATCTCTCAAAGGTCGGGTATTTTGATCCACCCTCCTTATAGGATGCCATTAAAAGGGCTCTCAAATAGGAGGATTCAATGCCCAAGAATAAACTCTATGCAAAAACAACACCTCTAGGGCAGCAAAAAAAAACTTTACAGAAGGGAGGATTTCATCAAAAGGATGTGCCACAAAGATCAAGCAAGGAAGAACAATCCAAAAATGAGATTTGAAGGAAGAAGTTTTGTTTCACTTGTACGGATCCATGGGCACTTGGTCATAGATGCCTTGGCAAAGGCCAAGTTCACTGCATTGAGGTAATATCCGATGATGCCACTGATAATGAAGAACCCGAGCCACAAATAGTAGGGGAAGAGCACGAACTTGGAAATATTAAGGGTGAGGGCACAAATGGGGGTACACTTGCGACTCTTTCAGGAGCACCTAGATATCATACACTCAGGGTCCGCGGAGTGCTAGCTGGACAGCAGATTGTGGTGCTCATTGATTATGGGGCTATGCACAACTTCATTGATGAAGGTCTGGCGGTTAAGAGGGGACTAAAAGTTGATGATTTTGAAGGTTCTAATGTTATTGTTGATATTTCACCATCCCCTGCACCAAAACAATTCGGCAACTCAACATCACTTTGGGATACCATAAGGTATATGATGATTCTTACATTGTGGGATTAGGAGAGACTGATATGGTGTACGGTGTACAATGGCTGCATTCCCTTGATGGGTTTTCACAGAATTATTAGACTGGAGATTAAGTTTAAAGCTAAAAGGAAAGATGTGGTGTTTAGAGGTCTCTCAAATGAATTGTTGCTGGTGGTCAAAGCTAACAGAATGAAGAGAACCTTCCGCAAAGAACAAGTGGCATGGGTAGCAAGTTGTTTAGTGATTCCTACAAATTCATCCATGGGTTAGTAGGGCACTTACCGGGCTGATGTTTAGGAGATCTTGAATAAGCACAGTGTGGTGTTTAGTGAATTGCCTCCAAGTCTCCCATCCCATAGAAGATTTCAGCACATCATTGAGTTGGAACCAAGATCTAAGCCCGTCATGACTACTCCCTACCGCCATCCAAGAATGTACAAAGAGGAGATTGAGAAGGCCATCAAGGAACTCTTGGAGATGGGACACACCAGCCCTAGTTCTAGCCCATTTGTGTCATTAGTGGTACTATGCGAGTGTGTATTGATTCTAAATCCCTAAACAAGAAAACCATAAAAAACAGGCATCCTATCCCTAGGATTAATGAATTGGTTGATGAGCTACATGGAGTTGTGTACTTCTCAAAGATTGATTTGAGATCAAGATATCATCAGATTTGTGTGAGGGATGAGGATGTACACAAAACAGCCTTCACGTGTTGCTATGGGCATTATGATTTCTTAGTCATGCATTTTGGCTTGACAAATGCACCAACCAATTTCCAATCATGCATGAATGAGGTATTCTAAGAGAACTTGAGAAAGTTTTTATTTTGGTTTTCTTTGATGATAGTTTGATTTATAGCAAGACTTGGGAAGATCATTTAAGGCATTTGGACACAATTTTGGGTATATTAGAGCAACATACTCTCTTTGCAAAAGAGTCCAAATGTGAATTTGGGATAACATAAATTTTGTACTTGGGCCATGTCATTAGTGCCCTAGGAGTTCAGGTGGATCAACAAGAGATCCAAGCGGTCTTGGATTGACCTCCTCCTACCACACTAACACAGTTGAGAGGATTCCTTGGCCTTTGCAGTTATTATAGGAGATTTGTTAAGGGATTTTCACAGCTTACAACACCCTTGACAGGTATGACCAAGAAAAGAGCTTTTGCATGGACAGAATCAACATGAGAAGCTTTTGATAAGTTCAAGGAGGTAATGAGTTCATGCCCTGTGTTAGCTGTTCCAGATTTTTCACTTCCATTTGTGTTAGAATGTGATGCATCAAGATAAGGGATTGGGGCAGTTTAGATACAGAATGGGCATCCCATAGATTTTGAGAGTTGGAAACTTAGAGAAAAAGGATTCTCAATCCATGACAAAGAGATTTTGGCCATAATGCATGCCTTGGCCAAACTCAGATGGTATCTAGATTGTGGCAGATTTATGGTTAAGATTGACCACAATAGCCTGAAATTCTTCCTCAACCAAAGAGATTTGAATGATAGAAAGCTGAAATGGGTGAGTACACTTCAGGCTTATGATTTTGACATAGAGTATGTTAAGGGAAAAAACAATGTTGTAGTTGATGCCCTATCCATGTTTGAAATCTCTGTTGATGGGAAGGTTACTATAATAGTAGAGTATGCAAAGAATGCATTTGCTGCTGATGTCCTTGAGGGAAAAATACAGAATGATAGGTATAAAGTAGTGTTGGCTAGATTTTCTACACAGCTAAAAACCTAGGCAGTCATGAGTTAAATCTCCTTCATTTACAGGTGAGACTCCCGTGTAAGATGTTTATCAATCTGGTAAGTAAAAATCCTAATAACTATTTGTAGGGGGTTTTACTTTAATTACAAAGCTCATGAACCATAGCTAAGCAATTCTGCAGCAAGTAAGCAGTTGTTTATGAAGTATTTTCAGAAGGGGAAATAATGGAATTTGGGAAAGAAGAAAGGAAGATATGTAATTCAACCAATAGTTTACAGAGTTGGTTTCATACACATGGATTAAATAAACAAGTAGATCTCACAATATTCAGAAGTAAAGGTAAAAAAAGATTCTAATCTAAATCTCAGATAACACAAAGTTTATCTAAAGATCCACACATAAGTAAGAAGCAAATGTACCGTGGACACATGTTCTCCGGAAATCTGTCTTTATTCAATCCTCCAATTTTCACAAAAATGGCATCAAGGGCTACAACACAAAGTCTGGAACTCGAAAATGTTGATAACCAAATTGTGATCCCCCCTTTTAACCCGTAGGCTCTTCCTCTATTTATAGTGTATAGAGGGCAATTACAAATAGAATTTTTTTAATGAATTCCCACATGCGAAAGCTATAGAAAAGGGGATAGTTGGCAATCCTTCTCCTAGAATCCCTCTTTGCATGACATGCATGATTTATAATTGAAAATAGAACCTTCTATTTTACATGTCTACCACCTATTTCCAAGTGATTGACTTCTTCTAGTAACTTGAAGTAAAGACTTTTATAGCCAATTACCTAAGTTTTATAATTTTAATTGATTTCTCAATTGCTTTGTCAGAGAAAATAAGAGAAAGAAGAAGAGAGAAAAGAAGTTATTCCTGCTGCAACACTCTCCGTTTTGTCCTTACTCCATACTCTGCATGTTGATCCAATATGCCTTGTACTTCTGCTTCATCTATTTTAGCAATGAATGATCTGAATGATATCTCTGCCTTGAATCTGAGATGTTTTTTCTCCCATATGTTGTTGAATCCTTCCCTTTGATTCTCACCAAACTGGATCTGGAAGCAATTGACTCTGATTTTGCTTGGGGGTGTTGCCTTTGACCTGTCTTCCCCTTTTATCCTTGAAGCTTTTGCAGTTTTTTTTAAGTACGTGCACTAATAAAATACCCGAAAGAAGTTGTGGGCAATTGCTCGAAAAATTTCTCCGATTAGCCGATCCACAAAAATTCTTCCCCCCGGGTGAATGTTCTATGGTAATAATGATGTGTGAAGTGCTTTATATAACCTAAATCCTCCAATTTTAGCTCAATCTATTTTTAAAAGAACTTTATTTATTTAATATAAATAAATAAAATGCTTGCAGACAAGGTATGGCGAAGGAATTGAGTGAGCTTCAGCATGTGGGTACTTGGCGAATTTGGCTTTTATGACTCTCTGGGGATACCGTACAAAACAAACACAAAACGACCCGTTACTTGGAAAGAACGAATTTTTTTAAAAGGGGTAAACCCAAATTTCGGGGTGAAATCTCGAGGACACTAGGTAGAAAATGATCTCATCCTTTACAAGGATTGGATTTATCTCATTCCTGAATCGAAGATAAAGGATAAGGTCTTGAGGGCAATGCATGATACACCATTGGCTGGTCATCCAGGGTACTTCAAGGAATCAAGACTTACAAGCAAATCAAGGAGATATTTTCTTGGAGAGGACTCAAGGGAGATTTCCTCAAAGACATCAGAGAGTGTATTACATGCTAGCAAAACAAAACAGAGTAGACATTCCCAGCAGGTTTATTGCAACCCTTACCGATTCTCAATCAAAAAATGGGAGAGCATCTCTATGGATTTTTTCACCAAACTCCCAAAAGTTCAAGATAAGGATTGTATATATGTTGTAGTTGACAGACTTGCTAAATATGCTCACTTCTTTTTCATATCAGTAGTTGACATACTTGTTAAATATGCTCACTTCTTTGTCGTATCAGTAGTTGACAAACTTGCTAAATATGCTCACTTCTTTGTCGTATCATCTAAGATCAAGGCACCACAAGTGGCTGATTTATTTTTCAGAGAAGTATTTAGGCTTCATGGGTTGCCTAAAAACATAGTGAGTGACAAAGATAGAAGGTTCCTTAGTTTATTTTGGTAGGATCTTTTTCATTTGACAGGAAGCTAGTTGACTCCTGGTACTAGTTACCACCCTAAAATAGACGGGCAAACAAAGATTGTGAATAAGTGGATTGAGGGATATTTGAAGAATTATGTATTAGCACAGCAAACAACATGGATAAAATGGCTATACCTAGGGAAGCATCGCTGCAATACATCACATCACATGTCCATTAGGACCTTGCATGGTAATGATGCTCTTACTTTTGTGGATTTGATCATCAGAGACAATAGAGTGCTAGGGGAAAGAGACTTGGTCAAACAAAGTAGAGAAAGTTTCAAGTCACCCAAGGAAAATCTTCAACGAACACAAAATCAGCAGAAGATGTAAGCAGATCAGCATTGTATTGAGAGGACTTTCAAGGTTGGAGACATGGTTGTCTTGAGGTTATAGCCTTACCGACAGCCTTCTCTCAAGAGGAGTGGAGCTGAGAAGCTTAAGCCTCACTTCTACAGACCCTACAGGATCATGCTGAGAATTGGAAAGGTTGCTTATGAGCTCAAGTTGCCAGAACACAACAGGATTCAGAATATATTTCATGTTTCTTGCCTCAAAAGGGCACTTGGACAACACAAAACTCCTTCAATAGAGTTGCCTCCTTTGGATGATGAAGGCGAATTGATCTTGGTTCTAGAAGCCATCATTGACATCAGAGAGAAGAAATTGAGAAACAAGAGCATAATAGAATATCTAGTGTGTTGGGAAAATCTCCTAGCAGATGATGCTACATGGGAAGGGTGAGAGATCCTTGAACATCCCAATCTGCAATTGCTTGAGGGTAAGCAATTCTGGGAAGGGTGGACTATCATGTGCCCTTTTCAGAATTAAAATAATCGGCAGACCCGTAGCCTATTCCTTATATCTCGTAGGCTAAGGGATAAAGTTAGGGAAATAATTTAATAACAATATTTTAATTTGTCCCGGTAACTTTATTTTTATAACATTGTAAAAGTGTGAATATTTTATTATTATACAAGGGCCTAATGTAATGTTTTATTAAAAGTGTTCCTAGACACTTCTAAAGGGAATTTTAGGCGAAAAAGGAAATTCAAATAAAAATGGTAATTATAAAAGAAAGAGCTGGGAGGAAGAAGGCATTCTATTCGCTATTGTTATCAAACCCTATTTCAAAGCTTGAGCATTCTATGTTTAATTTCTTCTCCCAAGACGAAAACCCTAGGAGTCTAGAGATTCGGAGGACGAGAACCCTCTTACCCTTTGAGGTGATTCCATCCAAAGATCACATTTGAACTAAAATATTGAAGTTTATTTCCAATTCCAGTTAATTAAGGAGGATTTTTAGAAATTTTCATTTTGCCTCAATGCTACCACAGTATTCCATACCGCTACTACAATATTATGTACAGTTGTTTTAATATTCCGTACCGTCGCTACAATACCATCACAACTGCATATTTCGTGAGTTGGGTTAGTTGTTTATTCTGATAGTTTGAATAATAAATTAATCAAATATTGTTGTACATATTTGAATATTATATGCAAAAGAGGATTTGCGGAACCATTGCTACCCATTTCATATAAAAGAATTAATATTAGTACTTAATGTTGTTGTCCAACATTTAGTAAATGATAGTTTGGCTTATGTTCAATTCTATGTGTAAGGGTTTCATAGTTTTCATTTTGTTTTGAGCACAACAATAGTTCATGTATGCCAATTGTTTGTGGAATTGTCAGTGAATGGTTCATGTTTGCCAATTGTTTGTGAATATGTCAATGCATACTTGTGATAGATACAGATGTTCCTAGGTATAGTAATTAGAGAAATTTACATAGATTATTGGTTTATTTTGAAAGGGACATCACAGATTTCCTTGGATGATTTTTCTAGATCTACATGATGTAACTTAGAATCGGAGAGAACAAGACCAACAACGGTTTTGGCTTTATCATCTTTACTCTACCATTCTAGAAATTCATTGACATCTGTAGGTGGTTTCACATTCCCATTTACTATTCCACATTAATTCTTGTTTGTTAGTTGCATTTGGATTGTTACTATCTAGGTGTGAAAATTAAGGCCAAAATAATTGTCTAACAGAATTTCCATTCTTAGAAAAAAAAATATACCTCGAAAATCTATACAACAGTATTGACCTGAAAATCAATCCAACAAAACACAAGTGTTGTATGCAGATTTTTACTTAGAAATCAATGCAAATAATTTTTTATGAGTTCTAACTAGTGAAAAAATGATCGTTATTTTGTGCCCTAACACTTTGAAATGCCCTCAAATTTGTCTAAAAATTCAATGAAAATTGTGCTTTAGAAGTGCAATCGTACCGTAAATCACGTTTTCGCCGAAAATATGACAAAATAAGTAAAATACTAGGAAAAAGAATTTGAATTGTATTTCAAGAATCATGTCCCGTCGTGCCTAGTGGCTGTCCTTTTCCAGAAATCGGGAATGACCTATTCACGTATGTTTTGACGGAATATGCCTTACTTTTTATTGATTATGTAACTGTAATTATCCTATCCCATGCCCTTGCCCAAACTCACGATTTGCAATTGTATTTTTGTCCTAGAATGGCATTTTTATGGTGTTTTTTATGATCGGACTATTATGAAATGTCCCTTTCTCCAAAATAACATGTCAAAGACCCTTAGCCCAATTTTGTTTCCCAATGGCTAAGGGGTGATAAAAAGGGAAACTATAGTCTTAATAAATTATTATAAAGTGCATAAAAAGAAACTTTATAAAAAACACTTATATTAATTTATTAATGACTTAATAAAAATAAAAGAGAAAAGATAAAGTGAAATTAGAAAAGTAAAAGAAAAAAGGTCACTTTATAATTTTATTTCCCCTCAGAGAAAAATGTGACCCATGTTGGGGATGAAATAAACGCCAAAAAAAGAATTAAATGTGGGAAAAGACGTTTGATTGGTGGTTGTGGGCGACTACTAAGCCAAGATTGCTTATAAAAGCAAGTGCACTTGGCTTTGTAAAGCATCTCTTTTAGTTTATACAAATCCTAATTTTTGACTAAGCTTGAGAGCTTTGCAAAATAATTTATAAGGACGAAAACCCTTAGAGATTATCTCTTGAAGACGAAAAACCTCTAGAGATCTAGAAGGAGAACGAAAACTTTGCTTCTATGTTGTGAGGATTCTCCATTCAAGTGTTTCCATTGAACATCAAAATTCAAGGAGTTAGCTGTGTTTTCCAGCAGTTGTTGAAGACTTATTGTTGTCAGTTCGTGAGTTGTTTGAAGACCTACAAGGGCTGAATATTGCATGTTTGTTAGGAGTGTTGTTGAAGCTTCCATTTCCATTTTTTGCATTACTAGGGCATCGATTTCAAGCTAAATTCAATGAGAGATCAGATCTGAAGTGTTTGATCAATTTTGAGGTGTTTTTGGGCCTTTCCTAAGTGGGACAAAATTGTATTTCCAGCTTTCACTTACAGCTAGGGTTTATCTACATTGTTCTAGAATTGCATATCTGTTTTGGATGCCTTTCCGCCATTGAAAAAATTTGATTTTGAGTTCATTAGAAAGCTTATTTTTCAACCTTCAACTTGAGCTATCATTTGCCCAAAAATTTAGAATATTTTGCAAGTTATTCAATTTACAAGTTCTGCTGCGTTTTTATCCTAATAAATTCTAGAATTAATATTTTTCAAATCTGATTCGATATCCTATTATAATTATTCATTTTCTGCTTGCAAACAAATTTTCATAATTTTTTGACATATTTTGAGGTGGAAAAACTATTTTTGCTAAATCGCTGGCCTAGGGCAATGAACTAGGGTTTTTTGGAAAATATTCAGTTTGTAGCCTAATTTCATTCTGAATTTCAATTTGATAGTAATTGAGAGTTTTGGCTTTTATTAGATTTGGCCCTAGTGGGAATTGCGGGAAATCCATCTAGGGTAAGAATATGTCCATTTGAGGACACTACATATAAACTTGGCATTTTTCCCACAATTTTGACCTAATCAATTATTATTTCTTCCATATTTGCAACTTGCGACCTTTAAAAACACTCAGAATCTGCACAGTCTGTATTCCTTTTGTTTTAGTGGTGTCTCGTGCCTTTGCAACTATATCCTTAGTTCCTTCTTCAAAAACAACTTTTTTATCTTCACAACCTTCTCCTCGCTTGTCAATACTCGATTCATGAGATTCCTTGAACTGCAAACCCTACCGAACACCAATGGCTTCGATACCATTGTTAGAAGATGTGAACAAAGAAATAATGAAGAGGAATCAGAATGCAAACATCATAGATTGTGTGTTTTTCATGTTATTATGCGAGATATAATTACAAAATGGTTGAAGAGGTTACAACAACGCAGTAGTTAATACATACCTAATAGTGACTTAATTATAAAATGATAAGACTTATATTCTAATCTATAATGCTATAACACATTAAACACCACCGTTATCGCATTTTACATTCAATTGCAAAATTTAGATCAGTGGTATCTGTGTGGGAAAACGAAAAAAAATCAAAATTTTGCAGGCTTTGAAAATGATGGGAAAAGCAAAGCAAAAAATATTAGAAGAGGGCACAATTCAAGATGTGAATCCATTTTGAGGACGCAGAATGTGCACAAATCATTCCTTGTGGAAAACCAATTTTCGAGGGGAAAAAACCAACAGTTGCCAACCAAACTTAGCATGATCATGGAGCAAATGTAAAAAATTTGTCCCATTTCAGAAGCCCTATTGTGGACGGATTGCTCCAAGCAAAGTGTAATGTCCCCTTTTTCAAATTAAGAACCTAAAAGTGGAATTCTTGTCATCCCCTTTCAGTGGCAATGAAGCTTGATTGAGCAAGGGAAGGAATTGCATTTTTATTTCAGTTTTCTTTATTAGATTTGATGTTTCTTTTAGTGTTTCCCTTATAAGGTAGGTCGGTTGTGATTGGAGAGTTATAAAGGCAAATTAAAAGACTAAAAGAAGCCCAAGGAGGTCAGTCCACTTCTATTTGGCCTTTGGCGCCAAGCAAGAGCTATAAAAGGATATTTGTGACTTCATTTGCATTTTATCTATACTTGGTTTTTTGGGCAAATTGCTCATTAACTATCCACATGACGACGATACTCCTCTTGTGTGGTGGCATTCCAAGTAAGATGAAAACCTTCCTTTTGGCTTGGTGGAGGATGGAAACCCTCCATTGTGGGAGATTTGAAGACAACAATTGAGGGCTTCTTGCAGCTTTGGATTTTGGGCATCAAGGAAAATATCTACAAAGGTTTTGCATGCATTTTGGAGCTCTCCCTAAAGGAAACAACTAGGGTTTGGTGTTAGTTGGGTGCCTTGTAGGGCACATACTACATATTTTATTTGATATTTTGATTTGACATAATTTTTAAGGCCGAAATCTGTCTTTCTTTGTGATTATCGGGTTTGGAAACCTCTCTTTTCATTGTTTTCATGGGTTGTACTTCTATTGTTCAGAATTAAATTTCTAGCTGTGTGATCTGATTTGATGATAAAAAGTCTCTTAAATTCTTCCTAAAATATCTATCTATATTTTTTTTATAAAAACCAGAATTATATTGCTAGAAATAAAATATTCAAATTACAATGCCATGTCATGGTACTCATATGTAATGTCCCCTTTTTCAAGCATGAATTAATAATGAAGGTTGGTATCCTTTAATCCACTCCCCTTGGATTAAAGGAAACTAAATTGGGGTAAAATGGATTTGCACATGTGGATTTAAAATTAAATATTATTTAATTTGGTGCAAGTTGAATTAGTAAGAAAGGAAAAATCAATTTATCTTAGGACAATCAATTATCATTGGAGGTAAGCCGATTTTAATTGGAGAAAAGAAATTAATTAAAAGCAAGTCGATTTACTCTTGGAATTATTTAATATTATTTATGGGCCAATCGATTTATGGGGCAAAATTCGACTTCCATGTGGGCATTAATTAAATAAAATAATTCATATTTTTCATGTATTTTAAATATTATCTTGGGGAATTAACATTTACATTGGAGTTGTCTTTCAGGCCAATTTTAAATTAAAAGCTCTCCTCTCTAGAAGATGGCGCCAAAAAAGAAAGGGAGCTTTAGAGATTGTACAAGGACAAATCTATAAAAGGAAATGATGGGTACCCTTTTTGCATGTTGACGGTTTTTGCAAACTTATCTTCATGCTTGAAGAGGGATGTATGCTCACTAATGATCTAAAATAAAAGGTATTTTTCAACACCACCTATATGTAAAGTGTGTATGCTCTTTGAGCTATAAATTGATGAGTTGTTTTCATTAATTGCCTATGAGAATTCACCATTTTTTAGAGTATTTGAGCTTGATTTATGAGGGTGTTTGTGGGCTTTATATGGTGATAATAATCTGATTTTTGTTGTTGGTTATTGTGAACCAAATCGATTTGCTTTGGAGGTATTTGTGGTGCAATATGTTGGTATTTGAAGTGAGTTTAAATCTAATCTGTTCCAGCATGTTTTTATAAGTGTTATGCCCATGATTTGACCCATTTTAAGCTTGCATATGTTGTTGGTAATTATTTATGGTAAATCGACTTGTGTGGAAAGAATTTGGCAGCATTGGTGAGGTTTTCTAATAATTTATGAGCTATTGTTATAAATCATTCATTTCAGATCTGAAAATAGCATTTTGAGGGTTGGAAAGCCAAGGGAAAAATCTGAAAATTAATTAGTTTATTGTTCTAACCCTACTCGACTTGTTTCCAGCTTTTGTGGGCAGTTTTTAGGGGTCTCTGGTGCTCAAAATTTTTTTTAATAACTAGTTGGAAAGGCCATATTTTTAGCTTTCTACTGCATTTTATTTCACTGAAAAATATTGAGTATTGATCAAGTTATGGAATTTTGAAGTTTCATCTAGTTTTTCAATGTTTTAAATTAATTTACTACTGCTGCAATTAATATGGTTAATGAAGTAACATTAATGAAGTAACATTTTCAACTAGTTAGCCCATCTAAACCCATCACCTTGGCTCACTCTAACCCCATTTGGGTTGTATTGAAGCCGATACTAAGTTAGTTGTGGTGAACCTAGAAGGGTTGCTCTTCTAAGTTTACTTCTTTGCAAATAGTAATTGTTTGTTTTTAATTAATATCCCAAATGTGGATATTACATCATACTCCAAAATATATCTTTAGACTTTCAACAACATTTTAAAGAAGAAAGAAAACATATCTATAAGTTATTCATCCGATGATTGCAAATGAAAAATCTTTTCAATCTGATTTTGTAATGTCCCCTTCTTGGGACATTGAAGACTTGAAGACCCTCAACCCATTCTCTCTTCTCATGGGCTTGAGGATTGAGCTTGAAGATGATTCAAAGATGTCTATTGTCTATTTTGTGACCCCTTGGCATGTCTAACGCTACAAGTGGTAGTTTTTTTAGTTAGCTAATGTGCATATAGCCTAGCTACTTTTATTATTTAATTATAAATAATAAAGTGCACATAGTCTTAGTATTAAATATTTTATTATGTTTTACCTCCAAATGGGAAAATGTCAGTCATTGGATAATACACCCCTTAGTTCTATAAAAAGAGGTCGCATTTCCTTTAGAGGGTTATGTTGATTGAACTTTTGAATTTACTCCATGCTTGGAGAAATGGGATGTATGCCCTAGCTCTTGCATTGTGCTCTCTCATTGTTAGCTTCATTTGGATCCATTGTTGAAGATATTGAAGACTCCATTGTTCTCTTCATTGTGTTTTCTTGTGTTGAATGTGTTTTTGCATGGTTTATCCTTTCTAAGTGTTGGCGACTTGGATTGGGGATTGTTTAAGCATATTTTTGATGTCTCAAAATATATTTATGTTGCAGATTTGATTTAGCATAATTTTGTGAGTATGTGTGACCAGATTTGAGGGTTTTGGGAGTAATACAAGTGCTGAAATTAATTTATGTGCAAGCAACAATTTATGTTTCCCTAGGCGACTTGCCATTTTGGCCATTTTGGGGGTTTAACAACTGTTGTTCTAATTTGGTTTGGTTCATCTTGTTCCTTGTATTTTTCCGAGTCCGGCATATCTTATTTGCCCAAATTGGAGTAGTTTTGAGGAAGATATGAATTTTTAAAAAATTGCAGCAGATTGGGGTTTGATTAGCAATTGTTTTCAGCTGTGTATAATCAGATTAAAAATCTGATTTGTCTATTAATTATTTCTGAGCAAGGGGAGTTGATTTGGAGTGTTTGGAAGCTTGGAGAAAGGCTGAAATATTTTTATTGATTTTATTCTAACCCTAGCGACTTGAAATCATATTTCAGGGGCACATTTGAAGTGGTTTAGTTGCTCAGAAAATTCAGATCCATAGTGCATTGGAAAGCCTTAGTTTCTAGTTTATTGTGCAATTTATTTCATGCAAAAATACCAAGTATTGAAGGAGTTATTAAGTTTTGAAGTTTCAGCTATTCTGGGTGCTATATTAATTAATCAACTGTTGTCAAAAATCAGATATGGAAGTTGTTAGCTTTCTAATTAGTTCTCCCATCTAACCCACCACTTTGGCATACTCCAACCCCATTTTGGGTTGTATTATTGCCGACATTGGGTTATTTGAGGTCGAACTAAGAAGATCTAATCTTCCTAGGATCGATCGAGTTAATTAATTTTCAGATTTATATTTGTCCTAAGAGGGGACATTACAGTGGTATCAGAGCTACTTTCCTCTACTCCTTGTGGGTGTTGTTTGCAGAGATTGAATCATGGAACTTGCTAGTGACGGAGATTTGAGGACCAAGCTCTATAAGCTTGGGAGATGGCTCAAGAGGCCTTCACTTGAGAAGAGTGTATTGTTCATCACTCTTGAAGAGGTGGCAAGTTGTCTATGTTTGTTAGAGCAATCAGATTTTGGCACTATGTTTTCAGTTTTAGATCCCTTGGTGGCACATTTGGCTAGATCAGATTTATTGGGACATGAGGAGGTGGATGTGAGACTCTTGGTCATCACATGCATTAGTGAGATCACACGGATATCAGCCCCAAGCTTGCCTTATGATGACATCACTATGGAGGAGATCTATGAGCTCATGGTGGGAAGTTTTCAAAAGCTTTGGGACACCACCAACCCTCACTTTGGCAAGAGGGTTAAAATTCTGAAGAACATGGCTAAGGTAAGGTCTTGCATTCCCATGTTAGATCTCAATTGTGAAGATCTCATTTCCCATATGTTTGAAGTCTTCTTTGGTGTTCTACATGAGATAATGGATGCCATGCAAACTATAATGACTCTAATGTTGAATGAGTATAAGGAACCTCCGCCCTCTTTGCTAGTAATATTTGTGGAAGAATTGGGACAAAGGAAGCCAGGTATAACTCACACCTTAGCAAGAAGAGTGGTGGAGCAATGTTCAAGCAAAATAAAGTCATGCATCCAAGGTATGGGTTCCCTTGTTTTTGATGATGAAATTTTGGCATCTAATGATTGTATGAAATTGAGTGGTTGCAAGGATTTGTTTGATGAACATGAAGGGGACATTGGTGTCAAGCACATACATGATAAAGGAGAACTAATGACAAAATCAGATTTGAGGCAAGAAGAAAGTATGGTCACCAAAAAGGGGTATACTCATTCATGTGATACCTCATTTATGTCTACTTCTATATGGCATAAAGGAGAAATTGTGGAACATTCATTGCATGATAACAATCTTTTGATGTTTGATCGAATTATTTGTGCCTACTAATTGCATTCTGAGTTGAACATGAGTGCAAGGAAATCAAGTTTTCAAGAGGACTATGAGGATGGGGCATCATGGAATGCTTATGGTAATTTCAAGTTTGCTGTAATTTTCTGAACAACAGGCCCTAATGGGCAATTGAATGAGCTTGGTCACCCAAGCATGAATCTCATGGACTGTCATGTTGTTGTCCTTCAAGTCATTACCCACTAAGTATGAATGCTTGTGGGGAGGACAAAGGGGTTTTAGACAAGAAAGAGACGAGAAACTTAGTGCTGTTCCAAACTCATGTAATTCTGAGTTTTGGAGAAGTTGGGGGCAGCCCAAGGTATGATTCTTCATATTTTATTTCTCCTGTCCATATTGAGTTTTACATGGGTATGATTATGAGCATGATAGGGAGATGGATATGAGGTGCAACATGGAGTATATTGGTCCTACATTTTTGTTGGTACTCTTGCTCTTAACATTTGGGTGCATGAGGAGCATGATGGCAAAGGAAAAAGAGTGATAAACACTCTTCATCCAAAATGAAAGGAGGTCCTAATGATAAGCGTGCACTTGCTGGTCCGTGTGAGGATTTCATCATTAGAAGGCATAAAGGTATGATGGTTTCAATGTGTTTTACTCCCTCTCATAAGGGAAAGGCATTGAACAAAGTAAGGTATAAGTTTCCTTGGCTTCTCCATGATAATGTTCTCAAATGCATGCAATACATTTCAGCTTTCTCCTTTTCTTGTTTGGGGTGTCATCTTGCACATGTTGCTTCATGGAATAAGGTGATAAAAGGAATTGGGTTTGGCAAGTTTCATTTGAATACATGGATATCATTTCCTTTCTATTTTCAACAAGTGCTAACTCCTTTCTCCATGGAAGCCTTGAAGGAAGGATGGATCACATGGACTACATAGCATGGTAAGACGTCCATTTCCAAATTGTGAACAACAGTTATGTCACCCACTTGGATGTTTGATTGGTGTGCTTCCAAAGGTAAAATCAACAAAGGATATGTGTTGGGAATGTTCGGTTGTTGCTTGCATGACCACAAACTTTTGGGCTTCAATGAAAGGTTTGGAAAGAATGAAGGAACATGGTATGAACTCTTCTCAAGGCATTTCATTTTCAGCTGTGCATATGGATAATTTTCAGTTTGTTATGGTTGAGGATGAAATTTCAGTTACATGGGAGCCATTTTTATTCACTAGATTGATGTTCATTCATGTTGGGGAATTTTTTTGAAACATGCTAGTTGTTGTCCCATCATTTTTATGATTGACATCATTATGACCAGCCTCCCTATCACTTCTATAATTCAGATTTTTGCCATGCATTTGATGATATGGTTGTTGGTGCTTGATTTTGGCTCATGGGTGAATACTTGGGAATGGAAACCAACCATTCTAATTCTGATTTTTGAAGGGAGAATGCATGATTACAGCAGTGTTCGGAGCCACATAACAGATTTTAGGGACAACCTATGCATGAGGAAAGAATTGTGAGGACATCCATGCCTTGGAGACATGAAGAAGAAACAGGAAAAGTGTTTCTCAACACTTGTTTTTCTAATGAGTTTGCTTCATGTGCAAATTGAAGAAAGAATGTGATGGAAGACTGCAGTCCTATTCACTTCATGAGGGCATCTTTGAGTGGGAAGCCTTGGAGCTTAGCAAAGCTCATCCCTTTGATGACTCCGTATGCCATGTTGAGGATACCATCTTTTGACACATGTTACGGAGCTGATGACCCATCTTTTTGGGTTGACATGAGGGAAAGAAACTTGTTCTTTCCAACACTTCGCCATTTGACAGGCACCGGATCGAGGCTTTGGATGTCCACCCCACATCTTCTCTTTGGGGCATGATGCATGGATCTTGAGCTTGCTATTGCTTGAGGTACCCGACAATTTCCAGAGGGGAGGATTGTAATGTCTCTTTTTTGGGACATTACTAATATTTGGGTTCATTTCTTTTATTTACTTTGTAACCCCTTGGCATGCCTAGCGCTACAAGTGGGAGTCTCTTTAGTTAGTTTAATGTGCACATAGGTTAGTTACTTTTATTTATTTAATTAGAAAATAAATAAAGTGCACATAGTCTTAGTATTAAATATTTTATTATGTTTTCCCTCCAAAAGGGAAAAGGTCAGTCATTGGATATTGCACCCCTTAGTTCTATAAAAGGAGGTCACATTTCCTTTAGAGGGTTATGTTGATTGATCTTTTGAATTCACACCATGCTTGGAGAAATGGGATGTATGCCCATGGGATGTATGCCCTAGCTCTTGCATTGTGCTCTCTCATTGTTAGCTTCATTTGGATCCATTGTTGAAGATATTGAAGACTCCATTGTTCTCTTCATTGTGTTCTCTTGTGTTGAATGTGTTTTTGCATGGTTTATCCTTTCTAAGTGTTGGCGACTTGGATTGGGGATTGTTTAAGCATATTTTTGATGTCTCAAAATATATTTATGTTGCAGATCTGATTTAGTATAATTTTGTGAGTATGTGTGACCAAATTTGAGGGTTTTGGGAGTAATACAAGTGCTGGAATTAATTTATGTGCAAGCAACAATTTATTTTGCCCTAGGCGACTTGCTATTTTGGCCATTTTGGGGGTTTAACAACTGTTGTTCTAATTTGGTTTGGTTCATCTTGTTCCTTGTATTTTTCTGAGTCCGGGCATATCTTATTTGCCCAAATCGGAGTAGTTTTGAGGAAGATATGAATTTTTAAAAAATTGCAGCAGATTGGGGTTTGATTAGCAATTGTTTTCAGTTGTGTATAATCAGATTAAAAATCTGATTTGTCTATTAATTATTTCTGAGCAAGGGGAGTTGATTTGGAGTGTTTGGAAGCTTGGAGAAAGGCTGAAATATTTTTATCGATTTTATTCTAATCCTAGCGACTTGAAATCAGATTTCAGGGGCAAATTTGAAGTGGTTTAGTTGCTCAGAAAATTCAGATCCATAGTGCATTGGAAAGGCCTTGGTTTCTAGTTTATTGTGCAATTTATTTCATGCAAAAATACTAAGTATTGAAGGAGTTATTAATTTTTAAAGTTTCAGTTGTTCTGGGTGCTATATTAATTAATTAACTGCTGTCAAAAATCAGATCTGGAAGTTATTAGCTTTCTAATTAGTTCTCTCATCTAACCCACCACTTTGGCATACTCCAACCCCATTTTGGGTTGTATTATTGCCGACATTGGGTTATTTGAGGTCGAACTAAGAAGAATCTAATCTTCCTAGGATCGATCGAGTTAATTAATTTTCAGATTTATATTTGTCCTAAAAGGGGACCTCCATCAGTATTTAGTTTAAAAAAATCAAACGAAGGTGGTTTTCATTTTCTTAAAACAGAGTGTAACGACCCAAAAATTCACCTACAAACAACACAGTAAAATACAAGATAACTTTATACAAGGATGACCACAAAGGTAGCACGGAAATGTTCACACCCACCAAGGCTAATTCACTTTTCTTTTTGACAAGACAACATAGGAAACCACCACATAACACACTTACAGATAGGGCAAGCCACAATGAGAAAATTATCGAAGGTTATTTATTTTAATAAAACATTGCGATCCTTAACTTAAGTTTTCTAGGACTCTAGATATAATTCGCACAATTCCTCATACAATGCTAAGTTTCTTATTTTTACTCTAAGGAGAATATTTGCTTAAGGTCTTCTCTATTATGACCTTTATTTGCTTAATTCGTTCATTTAAAGAAAATAGTGATTTAAATTCCACAAGGCCATTTATTCACACTAATGCTACTAGAACTCGTTCATACCCATATGACAACATGGGTTTGCGTTCAACACACTTAAGAGAAGAAAAACAAAGTGCCTTGGAACAAGGTTAGAGGGAGAAGGTCGAGTTGAAATCATCTATAGGACCTCAAAAGTTAATACCAGGCTTTAATTGAGGCTTGAGGATTTATCCAGAATTATCAAATATTTTACAAAGGCTTCACTGAGTGAGTATTACCAAGGAGAAAAATTTACCTTCCAAATGGCGGTGAGATAGATTGTGTGATTTCCAAATTGTTTTCTCTGGCTTATTAAATCTTATCATCTCCTAACAACTAACAATTCATTTCACCTTAGGATCGTTTTACAAATTTCACCATAAAAGGGATAATGTTCACTAGAGGAGCTAGGGTTATCATGTTATATAATTTTACTTGCAATGATAGTCTCGCCTTTGATTACTTAAAGAATTACTTGCTCTCAAGTTGGTGACCCCTACGTTACTTTATTTGGATACAACTTTTAGTTTAACTTCCAAAAGTATTAAACAATCCCATGTTAGTTTACTTATGACACATTATTACTAAGTCATAACAAGGTTTAACTCAACATTTATTCTCAAGGGCAAAGTTGTAACAACACTCATTTACAAGAACAAAACAAGATTACATCAACTCTTAAAATACTGATACTCCAACAAAGTCACTCCACAACAGTAACCAAATTTTTTTATAATTTCAATGGTAGTCAAACAATACAAGGTTTCCAAAGTTCAGATGACAAAGTCCACAATACATTATACTAAGACATTGATCCTCTTCTAAACTTTCCACTGGACGTTATCAATAGTTGAACAACGTAAAAAGGTTTCGAGCAAAAGAACTTCTCAACTGAGGTTGATGACAAAAAAATCTACAAGTCTATCCCTCATCTACTTGCAAAATCCATCTGCAACAAATTTTCTACAAGAGTCAATTCGCGAGAAGTGAGCAAAATAAGGCTACACAAAACCACCATAACTGTTATCTATCAATACCATGAAAGGAAGCACTTTATTGCAAGAATTTGGGTCAAACCTCTAAACACTATCAACACTTCAAGTTATAATAAGTTTCCACCATGCCAATCAAGGAAGAATATCATGTACTTCAGTTAGGAGTAAAAACAACGAAAGTATAACAATCGAATGAGAATGGCCCTTGGCCCTATAAGGAGCAAATAACCAATATAACAAAAATAAACAGGATTCTCATCAAGTAAATAATTAAATAACAATCACAAGATTGAGAGTTGATATATAGGCCAACCATCTAGAAATTTTTTATTTTTTTTTAAAGGTACCGAACGCATAGGCTAAAATATTATATTTCTAAAAGAACAAGAGTTGATCGGCCCAAGAAGGGGTAACCACAGGTTTCAAGAATTAACACAAAAAGCCATGTATAAATGAGTTTCAAACCTGAAATCACATAGAGTATCCACACAACATAAGTTTCGAAGCATAGGCAAAGTAAACTAGTTTTGACCATTAACTCCAAGAGATTTCCCAATCATTCAAGAAGGCCAATGCCTTATAGGCTAGAAGCAAACACGCGAGAGAAGAAGGGAGTTCCGGCAAACAAGAGTATACGAAAATGTCATCAACTAATTTCATAACCCTAAAGATTTACAAACCTCCACATCAATTTTAAAGTTCGGTTAATTTAAAATAAATTTCCTATTTCCCAAAACAACAATATTTTTAAGGCAACCCTTGGTAACATAATCAACCATTCATCCATAGGTGCAACATAACTACTAAGTTCCGTTATCAAAATATTCAAAACAACTCCTGCTATAACTCCATAATACTACCGATTGCAGGAAAGTTTTCCCCAAGGTTAACCACGTTCAAGACAATTTTCATCACAAACATTAAGTTACATATGTGCATAGAAATTGTCCAATCTTAATTAACAACACAGTCATAATAAATGGGAGGAACACAAGTTAGAAGACTAGATTATTTCACCAACAAGCTTCCGAGAGGGAAAAGGACCAAAATAATTCTAGTAATAGTGGGGGTACTAGATTTGCACAATTAAGACCTCGAACTTAGCTAATCTAAAAAAAAAACTAGTTACAATTCAAGTTGAAGGGGGACAGTCAAAGTACCTCCTAAGGATGGCTTTGAAACCTAGGAACAAGACTGAAGCTACACAGGAGTCTAAACACGCGAGGTCGAAACACGTTGCACGCAAACTTATTCATTCTAAAAGTTTTAACACCGAATCTCTAACCTGAAATAGTCCAAGCGTTGATTACACTAATCCTACAACCTTTCTTTTTCTCGATGCCAAAAAGGGTTATCAAGTGGGCTTGAGAGATCATTAACAATATATGTCAAAAGACAAAGAAGGACAACCCTGGTTGATAGGAAGGAACTTCATAGTTATTGCACGCTTACTTTAACGACTGCTAAAAAATAGCTGGAATAAATAATAACTTGAACTCTATCGTAGAGAAGAGTAAATATATATATAAAGGAAGATCGATCACTCGAGCGAGAAAAACATACACCCAAAGGAGAGAACACCTGCATGATTTCCACTAACATACATGCAATGATAACAGCTAAAACAAGAAGAAAGCAAGTAGAAAGGAGAGACCTACTGAAAAGAAGTTCAAAAGACAACCAATTCAAGGAAATGGTGGTTCGATTTCATGATAAAATAAATATAGCAACAATGGAAAAGTGTAGAAATATCTTGCTTGTTTCTCCAGCTTCAACGGGTCATACAGACTCCGCACAGGCCAGCAGCAATAATATTTGGGTCACATCTCCCCTTTTTACCAGTTGGGAACTCAAGCTCCATTCTCGTCTATGCCTAGCCTGGCAGAGAGCTCCAGTTTACAAGCAACATCAAACGGAAAGAACAATGGTCTCAAGGGTTGTCAAGCCTACGGTATGCACAAGATGGGTTTAATGGAAAAAGGCCCAATACACACATGAAAGGCAGGGACAAGACCAAACTGCAGAACCCTCCAAATAACCTTCCAACCCACGTCAAATATGAGGCACCAGAGCAGGACAGAGACATCAAACGAGAACAAGGAACATGGATATTAGTCAACTGAAGAAGAAGATGCCTCCAAAAATAAATAAATAAATATATATATATATATATATAACATAAGTAAAGAGAGGGAAAATCCATGAAGCATGCAAAATGGGACAAAATGCCACCAGGCGATGGGGGAGGGTCTCATTGAATAGTCACGGTTGTAAAAAAAAATACAAGAAAGGGATCTGAAAACAAAAAAATACATGAAAGGGATCTGAAAACAAAAAAAATACTTCACCTCCCGTAGCCCCAGGTCTCCAAACTGTACAGCTCGTTTCCTCCTCCATCCAGCAAGGGAATAAAAAAAGGCCCACATCCCAGTAAACCACACAATGCGTCCAGGGTGAAGCGGCCAGGAGGAAAGGCGTCCACCAGTTTTCTGTGCACTCGGAAATTCTCCCACCACGTTTTCCAAACGTCTGACCAGCTTAAGGTGTGAGAAGGCTTCATTGCGGCCAGGGAAGGAGAATAAAACAAAAGAAAAAGGAACATGACAAAGGGGGCAGGTGCGCAACAAAGAAGACATAATTTTTTCCAACGTTTTTCACCATTCCACAAGCAATCCGTCCCAAGGAGATCTCACGCCGCCAGAGCAAGAAGTTGCAGGTTTATAAAAAGAAGAGAAGTGTGGCCAGCAGGGGTAGAACCATTTGGAGATGGCCACGCACAAGGAAGAAGCAATTCTTAGCAGAAAGATACACACAGCCCAACAAAAGTGCGGCCAGGGGGAAAAAAACGTCTCACTCCAGCCAAGGGTCAAATCATGATCCAAATAAAGCTGACAAGGAGACAAATAGGCGGCCCAAAGCAAATTTACACTTCCTCCACCAACAAGTCAGGCAAAATTACACATCCACAAAATGAAATAAATTTAATTGGTCACAATTTCATTTTAAAATTTGGTTAGATCGACAAAATGACGGCAGTATACAGCTGCCAAGTCCAGGGAACCGACGAAATTCGCATATTTTAGTTAATGAAATTCTTAATAATTGAAAATGTGCAATCCTATTGGTCAGCGTATTAATCCGACAATATACATAATACATTTACGTGAACAAAACATCTTTTATTTATCTCTGCAAAGAAAACCATGTCTCCGCGCCAAGTATGAGGATAAATTGATGATAGAAATTTACCAGTTGGTGGATGAGACACCTCAACTAAACAATAACTCGCAATAAGGCATGCGCACGGCCCGAAAAGGCTTAATTAATTCAAAAATGAAATTTTATCATCTATATACACATTAAGAATATAACTGATACCCGTTCCTTTACTATTCATTATTATTATGTTTTAAAATTCCGCGACACCTAAACAGGGTTTGAAAAGTCGTTTAGGACCTAACACGATAGTGACAACAAATAAAAATAATAATAATAATAATAATTTAATTGAGGGGTCGAGCACGAGAGTGATCAATACTACGGCAAAATATCTTGCAGGCAATAAACAACAATCAACAGGAGGTTCGATATAGCCAGAACAAGGTTTTCCTTTAATAGGATAATCGCGAGGGACGCTGCGGGGCCAGCAACCAAAACATTGACACCGACGCAAGCAGGTAAGCTCAACAAGACGAAGACACCAACGTTTCAAAGGAAACACAATGGCGTTCAGCCCTTAGAAGCACGGTCGTCACAGAATAACAGAGCAATGATGAATGGGGCATTACACAGAGGGTCCTGATGGTCTAGTACATGACCTAGACTTTAATTTGTTTTCCTCCAAATTGAGCTTTTGTAGCAAATTTTTCCATTTGCCAGGTAATGGGGAAGAGATTTTCACATTATGCTCTACGGTTTCCTTTATATTACTTCTAGTTAATTCCTTCACATACCAGATGTCTTTATTCTCATAATTAAAGATGTCTCTGTTTCGCTCTTTCCATACATTCCACACATAAGAGAAATAGCAATCTAGACTCCTTTGCTAAGGTCATGAGTATCAGAGACCGAGCGTTTCCAACCTCTAGCAGTTTTCACCATATTCATAGAAGAATTCCAATTGACAGACAAACAGTCAGCCAAAATATTTCACAAAGACATAACAAAAGGGCATTAAAGAAAAAGGTGAAGCAGTGTTTCATTCACTTCTTTGCATAAAGGACACCAAAAAGGGCCTACCATACCCCTTTTCATCAAATTGTCTCCAATAAGAATCCGCTTGTATAAGAGAAGCCAGATAAAGAATTTGACATTAGGCCACAAAAAAGGTTGCAAGAGATCAGCAAAAATATCCTTTCAAGGGTGTGGCTGAGTACCTGTCAAAGAACTATATCCTTCAGCAACAAAATAATTCCCTTCCGAAAATTTTCCCCAGGCAAGGGTATAAGGATTGGAAGAAATAAGGGAGATTTTGTTTTAAAGGAGAGTTTGAAAAAATTGAATTTGTGCCATAGACAAGCTGATCCGCTACATAGCCAGAGAGATCCACTCAGTTCCCTGAGCCGAAGATTGTAAATAATGGACCACCTTTTCCTTTCTTTTACTGTGAAGAGCATTCATAATATTTCTAAAATCCTGATACTCCTCAATCAAAGGTGGGTGTCCATCCCACAAATCAGTCCAAAAGTTAGCCTGGTCACCTTTCCCTGTTTTCCAAATCCTGTTGAGGTTTGGTTTTTCCCCCCTTTGGGTTTAGCGGATACAAGCTTTTATTTCTTCAATTTCTTATTCTATTTTGGTTAATGGATCTCCTACTGCAAGATTCTCTGCTTCTCGAGGCATAAGACAAGGAGATCCATTATCTCCTTTTCTTTTCATAATAGTTGTTGAATCTTTCAATAGATTGTTCTCCAAGACAAGAACCCAAAAGAAGTTGAAGGGTAACAAATTGGCTAGACAATTTGATCCTTTGTCTCATCTTCAATTTGTAGATGATTCCTCCATTATGGGAGAAGCATCTTTAAAAAAAGCTACCCAAATCCACAACAACTTGGAGCTCTTTGCAAAGGCCACTGGTCAAGATATAAACAAGCTGTAATGTCCCCTTTTTTGGACATTTTTGAAAATGAAGAACTGAAGACCCCCAACACATTTTCTCTCCCAGTGGGTTCGAGGATAAAGCTTGGGGATTATTCTGAGGTGTTTGTTGTCTGCATTGTAGCCCCTTGGCATGCCTTGAGCTACAAGGGGGAGTCTCTAGTTAGTTTAAAAATGTGCCCATAGGTTAGTTACTTTTTATTATTTAATTATAAAATAATAAAGTGCATATAAAGTTAGTCTTTTAATATTTTAATTAAGTTTTATTAGTTTTCCCTCCAAAAGGGAAAAGGTTGGCTATTTGAATGTTGCACCCCTTATCTTATAAAAGGAGGTTGCATGGCCATCTTTTGGTATGTTGGATTAAATCATTTATGTCTCTCCATGCTTGGAGAAATGGGATGTATGCCCTAGTTGTTGTTCTCTCTCTTTGACAATCAAGTTGGAGTTATTGAAGATCTGATTGAAGACTTATATTTGCATTATTGTGGTGGATTATCAGTATTGTCCCTAAGTGTGGCAAATTTCCTTGGCGGAATATTTTAGTGCAAATCTTGTTTTTTCTAACCCTAGCAACTAGGGTTTGGGGTTTTATTGTTGTGGGGCTTTAAAAACATGAAAAAAATAAAAAATTAATTAAAAAATACATTTTTTGCATGTGGGAGCAGGCCGGGAGTGGCCAGAGGGCTGCGGAAACACCCAGGTACGGCAAAGGCCGTACCCCGCTGTTTCCGCAACCCCTTCCCGCTCCCACCGCCCCTCCCGCTCCCAAGCCCCCCAGCCACATTTCCGGTAACGTAGGATTAGATAGGCGTACCCGGCTGTTTCCGCAGCCCTTGCCCGCTCCCACCGCCGCTTCCGCTCCCAAGGCCCCCAGCCACATTTCCGGTAACGTAGGATTTTGGTGACATCTAGTGCACGACACTTCATTCTTTGTTGATATTTGGATTGATCATAATTTCTGAGGCTGGTTGCATTTAATGGATTGAATTTTGGGCCTCTGGCCATTTTTGTAAGTGGATTCGCTGTTGTTGCAAATTTAATTAAATATACTCCAGCTGGGGATTTAAAAACTCATTTCTTGGCTTGTACATGTTCTAAAATATTTATAGAAGTTCCCTACATGCTTGGGATGGTGTAAAAGTGGTATTGGTGGTGAATTATTGCAATTTTCCTCTTGTTGTCATAAGGTTATAGACTGTTGTACCTTGCTGTCCAAGAATTCAGTTGGCTGTTATAAATTTCGGTTTGCTTTGATTTGGGTTTGTGCCATGTCCCATCTTTTTCAGTTTCAGCCCGGAAAGGGACATTACACTTCGTATACTTTTTTGTGTTATTCTTCAATGTTATGTTCCTCGCACAAAAATTATGTCTGCAAGTAGTCTTTGGTAGTGTAGCATTTTACAGGAAATAAATGCAACTGCGAGACCACATTGGTATTATTTTAGGTTTCTAGTGAACAAAATTTGCGTCCGATTTCATATTGTTTAAGAAGATATTATTGCAAGATCCCC
The DNA here is from genome assembly GCA_019776745.2 of Taxus chinensis. Classification (NCBI taxonomy): domain Eukaryota; kingdom Viridiplantae; phylum Streptophyta; class Pinopsida; order Cupressales; family Taxaceae; genus Taxus; species Taxus chinensis. The sequence goes on along the minus strand of CM034151.1, from coordinate 469,608 downwards.
AACAGCTTATGATAATCCCTGCATACACTTGCCCCCGAACAATCCCAATCAAAAGAACTTTTAAGAACCATAAGCATTACATCATGCATATTGTATACATTCATATGACTCATGAAAATTATTTTTCCATCAAATTAATCCTAGGGTCCATTTACCCAAGCACTTCCTATCATAATTGAATGTATTCTAGAGTCCCATTGACCTACTTTTGGTCATTCAAGGTGGTGTCCCCAGATTTCATCCTAAAATCTGTGACTACCCTATCCGAAAAAAAAATCGTACTTTTAAAATAATGGGTCGTTTTGTGTTTTTATTGCCTGAAAGTTCTTGTATTGCGTCAAGATATTCTCAAAGAGCCATATTAGTCATTTTCACCAAATACCCAGATGCCCAAAATTGTTATATTCTGTCGTCGGAATTTATCTACAGGAAATTTGTATTTAATTATTTTGAGCCCCGTTTGAGGCAATTTGCGCTCCGATTTAACCCTGTTGTGATCGAACATATCATTATTCATATATACCAAAAGGGTTTTAACTAGGAATGAGTCATGCACTTTATTTGTGACTTTTGGAAATTTTTCGTGTTTTTGTGCTTTCCCATTTCGCTTTCTGTGAAATTTCTCTAGATCAATCCCTTTGTCGGGTTAGCCCGATTCTTGGCCTGGAGTATTCGGAGATCACGTACGCACATTGTGCCAGAAGGAAGTCGCCGTCGGAGGTCTGGTTCACTGGGAAAAGGCGAAGTCGTGCACTAAAAAGCCCCCTGCGGGGTTGGGCGCATTTTTGGAAAACAAAGGATTTAAGTGGATCATGGGAAAAATAGAAGCAGCAGGCAAGTGGGATTTTATTGTCTGCCTTGTAGGGTACTTTTTCCCCTGATGAAAAAGTCACTTAAGTTGCAGTGGGAAAAATAGAGGCAGCAAGCAAGCGGGAATTTATTGCCTGCCTTACAGGGTAAAAATTCCCATGGTGAAATAAAAGAAAAGTGGCTTAAGTGAAATCTTAGGATTTTATTGCCTGCCATATAGGGTAAATAATCCCATTGTCAAAGTCAAATCACTTAAGTGGATCATGGGATTCCTAGGGCTGCCTTGCAGAGTAAAAATTTCCATTGCCATGTGTTTTTAAAAATAGAATTTTATTATGCTAAAAAGTGTGACCCCTTTAGGGAGAAGATGGCAGCCTTTAAGGTGATTAAATTAATTATTTCTTCTTCTAATTTTGGCGCCTAAACATGGAGAAAAGTCAACAAAGCAAAGGGGGAGTAAAAGAGATGAAAATAGATTGATTAAATCAATTAAATCTAATTTATTTAAAGGTTGCCCCCTTCATGAAGAAAAGGTGCGCCCCTTTTGGGAAGGATTTAATGCTTTTTGAAGTATTAAATGATTAAATAAATTCCTATTTTCAATGGCTATGGTCAAAGCACACTATGAAGCTTAAGTGAAGTGAAGAGTGGATGATTAAATTGAATTAATTTAATTTATTGGATGGCTGTCCTTAAACATACTATTTTAGCACCACCAGTTAAAGAGAAGAGCATGATTTTTAATTAATTAATTGTCAGGAATAGGAAGGGCAATTATTAATTATAGAATTATGAGGGTTATATAAGCATGGGCTGCTATAAGGGGTGAATTAATTAATTCACAGGTGAAGAAGTGCAACCCAGAGGAAAAGTGCGCCCCATATTGAAGAGAATTTTGCTCAGAAGAAGGTGGATTCAAGACTAAAAGCTTCCAGTTTTGGCGCATGCTTTGAAGAAGGCTGATTTTTGTCTACATAATTGTTTGTAGAAGTGATACAGGTGCTCAGGTGAAGTTGGAAAAATTCATGCTCTCTTTGCATGCAAATAAAACATCAAATTTTGGGGCAGCAGGCTTGAAAAGTGCAGATTTTTATAATTAAAATTCACTATTCATGCTCCGGTGGCCATCTTTGTCTGAATTAATTGTAGGAATTCATTACAGGTGCTTTACAAAAGAAAAGGAGCTCTAATCAATGTCCAATACATTGAATATATCCTTTGTATCTGAAGAATTATCCAGATCTGCACCAATTTTGAAGAATTCCGACCAGATAAGAAAAAAAAGAATTGTTCAGACAAAGATAGATAAAGCCATGGCGAAGAAGGATGAAAAAAAAAAGCACAACGGAGACACGCATCACTTCTAAATTTGCAGGTATTGGAGACACAAATCTAGGTCCGGAACCTTTCATATGCAAGTGCAGATCCATATCTAGATGCAGATACAGATGCAAATCCATATGCAGATCCAGATCCAGATCTCATAGTTGCAAAAGCTTCCGACACAGGCTTCATCCTCTTGTTTCGAATGCAGCCCGTGAAGAAGTCAGTGCGTGGAAATTTTTTTCCAAGATCTTGTGCATGTGCTCCCATCTTCCAGTTGAAGCCTTCATTGAATTTGCATTCCCCTGGAGTGCTTTCTAGAATTTTTAGTTGTTCATATGCAATTAAAAATAAAGAGCTATTTATGGCAAACATTGCACTGATGCATGTACTGGAGAAGAACTGCAAAAGCTTCAAGGATAAAAGAGAAGATAAGGCGAAGGAAAAATCCAACTCACTTCCAGATCCAGCTTGTTGTTTCCAGATCCAGTCGTTTCCAATTCTAGCTTGTTTCCAGATCCAGCTACTCCCAGCTCCAGTTTGGTGAGAATCAAAGGAAAAAGAATTAGCTGCATGCAGACATGAAAAAGGACAAGACTGCAACTTTCCTCTTCCTTCTTCTTTCCTCCGACAAAGTAATTGAGCGATCAATTAAATTATACAACTTAAGTGATTGGTTTAAAAGCCATTACTTGAAGAAGTCAACTACTTGGAGATAGGTGGTGGACGTGCAAAATAGAAGGTTCTATTTTCAGTTGCAAATCATACAAGTCATGTAAAGAGGAATTCCAGGATGAAGATTGTTAGTTGTTTCTTTCCTCCGACTTCCACATGTGTCAGTTCAACTAAAAGCTTCCAACTTGTAACTGCCCCTCTACATTCTATAAGTAGAGGAAGAACCCTCGGGTTAATAATCAGAATTTGTAAGCAGCATTCTTGTGTTCCAGACTTTGTGCTGAAACCCTTGAGAGCCACTTGAAGCAAAGAAATATACAAGAGCAGATTTCCGGATAACTTTGTGTCACGGTGTATTGTGTTTCTTGCTTTCTATCTTAGATCTTTTAATAGACTTTGTGTTATTTCAGATCTAGATCTAGAGCTACCTTTGCTTAGAATTCTGTGTTTATATATATTGGTTTCTTCTATGTGCATACAATCAACTCTGCATATCTATTGATTGGGATGCACATCTTCCCCATTTTTTTTGTGTTTACATAATTTCCTTCTATAAATATTTCCTTTCTTAAACAGCTGCTTACTTGTTGCAGAACTATTCAGTTATGGTTCATGAACTGAGTAGTTAAAGTAAAACCCCATATAGATATTAGCATGCTTTAATTGACAAATCTGACACGGGAGCCTCACCGGTAAATGAGGGAGATTTATCTCATGACTGCCTAGGTTTTGTGCTATGCAGAAAATCTAGCCAACACATGGAAATTGATAAAATTTCTCTCTTTCTTTCTTTCTTTTGATGGTCACCATTGACATACTTCGATATTACAGCATATGCATTCAACCCTAAAGGGCCCAAGGCCCGAAGGTATCTGAAGGTATTGTTTCTTGTAGCTTGTTACTAAACTTGTTTAACACACTATGAAACACATATTATCATGAGAAGGTAAAGTTTATATATATATATATATATATAAAAAGGATACCTCAAGTTCGTGCATCTCAATAAATTAAGTTGGTCAATTTCTTTAGATACTAAGCAGCGAATACTTGAGGAAAAAATAGACATAAGAAATGTTATGATGCAACAAAATTAGTCACCATTTGCACATGTATTAATTAGGCTACTACATCAATGCCTTAAAGCAGAATAATCATGAGTACAAGAAGAAAACAAGTTACCTCTTCTTTCTGGGATAAAAGCTCAGATATCAGCATTGGACATGTACTAGAAAGTTTGATAATATCTTGCCATGCTTGTCCCCTGATTGCAAAAATCCCTGTATCAAGCAGTGCTCTACCATCGGATCTGATTGCCCCATTGTTCATGAGCTCCTTCAAACTAGGTTTCTGCAAAAGATTTTCAACTATATCCAGCTTTTTGTCATTGTCAGACACATCTGTTCCCGTAGATGATAAAACAATCACGCCGTGGTTTTTAGCAATATCAAGTGTGGTGGGGACAGTGACAACACAAGCTCCATCATCTGGAAACACCATGATTGATGAATCAAAGCAAGGGAGAACATCTCCAGTCATAATGAAAAGGCCACCTGTAAGAACAATCATTCAACACCAAAATTGATTTCATACAGAACCAAAAGATGTCCATTGATTTCCATAAAAAAGATAAGTAGAAAAGAACAAGAATGAAACAAACATAAGAAACATTCTAACGCAACTCAATATCAACATGATTATATCAAAAATTGTACATCAAATTGAAAACTAAAATGGCAAGTTTTTTGTTTGTCAACTTGCTATTAGTCTATATGTTTATCTAGTATCTATACTACATATGTGGATTAGTACCATTAGTCATACCAATTCACGATTAATAAATTTCTACTCATCCATCTTTCTGTTTCCAAATCTAATCCCTATCATTTTGTGAAAGAAAATTGCTTATTATTCCAGAACTTCAATTTCATATTGTAAAAACATGATTCAATGATATTTAAATTGTTACTACCATAGCACCTTTCCAATTAGCAGTAAGACATTCTTGCAATCAAATTTGATCAACTAATAAAGGAGTTGAGGAATCTTTTCAATTGATAAGATGCTTCATTTTCTGCTCCATATACCTTCCTAGGAAAATTCTAATTAAACAAAAACACTAAAAAATTTGGGGATAGATTTCTATTATTTTCCATTAAAAAAGAAGGTCGTTAGAAGAGGTCGCATGGTCAGGGGTACATGTATAATGTTTGATCTACACCACGAGGCCTGGGATGTTAGTGCAGGGGACAACTCGATCACTTAGCTTGTAAATGACGAGTTATAGAACATGCAATGGAAAACTTAAAAGCAATAAACCAAAACACATTCAAATTTTGAATACTTGCATAATAATGCAACTTCTATTCCATGAGAAAGAATAGAATATGGTACATAGGTGAGCAATGTTCAGCAGCAAGGCTAGAATGAAGATTCTCGGGATCTGAAATATCCCCTTTTCGGGATAAATCCTAAAAATAGCTGCAGACTGAAATTCTGATTTTTATGACAGCAGTGAACAAAATATGAAAACACCCAAACCCCAACGCCTAGGGCAAAATTGAGATCTATCACTTCCAGCTACTCAAATTTGACGAAATTAATACCCAAGATGGCTGAATATTATATATATTATATATAAAAAGAATGTCCAATCAGATTTCCAAAATTCTGATAATTGAATTTTTAATGTTGAAAATATAGTTGAAACTTACAAAATTAATAACTTTGGAAATACTTGGATTTTGATTACAAATGATAGCTCAAAAAATAGATAAATCCAATATATATCCAAGGCATATTCAAGCACAATTTTCCAATGGGTGGAAGGCACTTGAAACTGATCCTCAAATCTGGAACTGAGTAGACAAAACCCTAGAAAATAGTTGTTCCAAATCTGAACTAAAAATCTGACTGTAGAAGGCTGAAAATATGAAATATCCCCAAATACGGACAACAACCTAGGGATATGGATCTGAAACCCTCACCGAAGAATGCTCTACCAACTAGGAATGGATATCTCACCCCCGAAGTTAGGGATCCTGCAGAATCTGACCTCCACAAGCAAGAGAACTCCCAGAACATGCAACTATAGGATGATTCCCCCTCAAACAACCTCAAGGGGAGATATATAATCATCTTCCAAATGTATGTTATAATCTCCACCAAAGATTTGATCCAAATTATGGAAAATCCAACACTCACCATAAAAGAGGCTTTTATTAACTCCAAAAAGGCCAAAGAAGCCCTAGCGCTCCCTTTTGGGAATTTCTCATGTGCAAAAATTCTAACTTAAGTGACTTTATTGTGCACATGTTAAAAAAAATGACTTAAGTTATCCCAACAATGAAATATAACATAAAGTACCACATACCCATCACCTACGTCAATGACTAAATATAACATAAGGTGAAGATGGTGACGAAAACCATACCCAATAGCCTCCAACGCTCTAGCCTCTTGGGTACGACCAAGGCTAAGACTGAGTTAAGCCTCCTAAGTGTCATGTGTAGGAATGGGGACATTACAAGATCAGTAAGGGGGAACACTTCCTTAATGACTTTCCTTGACTATCCTAAAAATATAGATGACCATTCGATGTTAGATTCTCAAAGCAAGCAGCTTTCCTGAGTGATCCCCTTGGATTCAAATGGCTTACAATATATCATTACAAAAACACATTTACAAAAGGGGATGGTTATGAAACGGTTCTATTGTCACGAAATTTTTAATTGCTAAAATTTCGAAACTTCTTATGCTAATATGTTGCGCCAATTGACTGAGTTACACCATCTCATGAAGCCATTGTCTTCCAACTTCTCTAACAAAGCATTTGTTTATTGTTACAACACTACGCTATCGCATTCTCGTCATCTCTATTGTCCCACCACGCCTCGCATACCCTCTTGACTTCACAAAATGATATGTAATGTCCCTTTTTCTAAAATTAAATAATCAATAATATTTTAGGTTGGGCCCGGTCAATTCTCCATTTTAGGGGCAATATAATATTATTATTAATATAAATGTATTTTTAATACTCATTTCTTTTGTTTGCAAAAAGGATAAAAGAATAAAAAGATGAAATGGGAAAAAAAGAAAAGAAAAAGAAACTTATATTTTCATAAAGACGTCAAATTTTGGAGTGCATACTTGAAGAACATGTCTCCCGAGGAGGTCGGTCCTCATGGGGGATCATGTTTTAGAGATTTGGCACCACATATGAGCTATATAAGGGGTTTGCTTGGCTTGGAGAAGATAATGCATTTTTGGGAACTTGATATTTTCTTGTAGTTGGAGAACATTTTATCTCTTTCTCTCATTTGAGGACAGAAACCCTCATTGGATCCTATTGACGGTGAAAACCCTCAATAGTTACAACACTTGGGGAAGGACACCCTCATTTGTTGCAATGGCAGCTTCATCCAAGAGTCACATTTGAGCTTCAAAATTCAGAATTTCAAGACGGAAAGGATTTCTAACAATGCTAGGGCACAAATTCCACCTAGGGCATGCCTTTTTGGGGCTGCCACATTTATTTCCATCTTGATGTACCCATTTGGAGATTTTGAGATCACATTTCAATGGGTTTTCATGGATAGAAAAATCTTATTCTAATTTTATTTGATAGCTACCTTTTTAATAGTCATTTTGAGCTATCATTTGCATTTTTTCCAAGTATTTATGAAGTTACGGAATTTTGAAGTTTCAGTTTTTTTTAGCATTAATTAATTCCAGCAGTTGCAATTTATGGTTGAAGCAATTATTTTGTGTGATTTCATCAAGGGTTTCATGTTGTTGATATATTTCTAAAAATTTGTGTGGAGAAGGAAAAAAGTTGAAGTTACCCTAGGTTGCTTAGGGTTTGGTTGACCTAAAATAGGTTGTTGCCTTAGTTCTTGCATAAAATTCAATTTACCATCAATTGAGGTTTGTGTTATTTCTTTGTTTTTCAGTTTCATCCAGAAAGGGGCATTACAGTGATATCAGAGCCCAAGATCTCGTCACCTGAGGTTTATCCATGCAAAAAGATCACAAGGAGTCAAAGGAAGCGTAAGAAGAATTTAGGGAAGCCACTTGAGATGGATAGTATGGGCCACAGTGATTCCGAAAAAACCGAATTGAGAAGACTTTGTGATGATTTTAGGGTTGAGAGGTTTGCTCTAGGACAAGAAAAATTGGGGAATAAGATGGCACAGTTGATCCATGCCATGCAAAACCTAAATGGTGAAGGAACCTCTTCAAGGACAAGCAATGATATTTATCCACCAAGAATTGTGAGTGATTTTTCATCTAGGTCATTTTGGCCTACCTTCCTCCCAAGAAAGGAAGTCATTTTGGTGGTTGAGACGTGGCATTCAATGGGTCCCAACAGTGCGGACAACTATGAGGAGTATAGGGATCTTCCAAAGAAAATTTGTGATATCATATCACTACCCGAGTTCATAGGGTTGAAGAAAGGTAGAGTCGAAATTAGACCAAGGTCTAAACCCCAAGCTATGCCCAAGGATTCCAGTCCTAGAGGAAAAAAATCCCTCCACTATGATCAAGAAACAAGAACACATGAAGTTGTTGGGCATTAAGAGGGAGAAACCCATGGAAGCCCTAGAAGTACCTATCACTCTTCCTAGGGATGAGCCATTGACTGATTTTCAGGGCAGCAGTGTGAAGGGGCATGTGTTTGATGAAGAAACCATAGAGCATGAGCCGAAGAAAGAACGGAAATATGATGCGCCAAATTGTAGAGGGGAATTGGAGGTTGAAGCCCAATCTCCAAGTGTTAATGAGAATACTCAACTTGCTGGAATTTTTAAAACTGCAGCTCATAAGAAACAAGTTGATGGTGTTCATGACTTTGGCAAGAACCACAAAGAGGCTCCATGCATGTGCCAACAAAATATAGATGAAATCAAGGTAGGAAGAGCTTCACTAGTTGAATATGAAGAGATCTCAACCAAGCTTCATTCGGCAAAAGAAGAGGAACAAGTTGAGGACATCCCAAGGTATGATAGTGAAGAGGGTAGAATTGAGGTAGTAGCTGATTTCTTTTTCAAGGAAGTTGTTGAACTTCACGGGCTACTGAATAACATCATTAGTACAAAGGACAGCAAGTGTATGAGCTTGTTTTTACAAGAGCTCTTCCATTCGACTGAGACGAGACCCAAATTTTTTGAGCACTACAGCATGCTTCATCTATTGGGCATGGTACTTGGGCATGTGAGTTTGCATTTGCTTGAGGGCAAGCAAATTTGGGAGGGCAGGACTTTAATGTCCCATTTTCTAAAATAAAATAATTAATAATATTTTAGGTCGAGCCCATTCAATTCTCTAGTTTAGGAGAAACTTAATATTATTATTAATATAAAGGTATTTTTAATACTTATTTCTTTTATCAGCAAAAAGGATAAAAAATTAAAAATTAAGATGGAATGGAAAAAAAAAAAAAAAAACTTAATATTTTCATAAAGAGATCAGTCTTTGGAATGCATGCTTGAAGATAAAGGAGAAACATATCTTCCAAGGAGGTCAGTCCTCATGGGAATCAATGATCATGTTTTAAAAGATTTGGCACCACATATGAGTTATATAAGGGGTTCGCTTGGCTTGAAGAAGGTTATGCATTTTTGGGATCTTGATATTTTCTTGAAGTTGGAGCATGCTTTGCCTCTTTCTCTCATCCATTGAGGACAGAAACCTTCATTGGATCCTATTGGGGACAAAAACCCTCAATAGTTACAACATTTTGGTACGAAAACCCCCATTTGTTGCATTAATGGTTTCATCCAAGAGTCACATTTGAGCTTCAAAATTCAGAATTTCAAAATGGAAAGGGTTTCTATCAGTGTTAGGGCACAAATTCCAGCTAAGGCATGCCTTTTTGGGGTTGCCACATTTATTTCCAGCTTAATCTACCCATTTGGAGATTTCGGGATCACATTCGATGGGTTTTGATAGTTAGAAAAATCTTATTCTAATTTTATTTGATAGCTGCCATTTTTATGGTCATTTTTGAGCTAGTCTATTTACAATTTTTTCTCCAAGTATTAATGAAGTTACGGAATTTTGAAGTTTCAGTTGTTTTTTAGCATTAACTAATTCCAACAATTTGAAATTTATGGTTGAAGCAATTATTTTGCATGCTTTCATCAAGGGTTTCATGTTGTTGATGTATATTTAAAAATTTGTGTGGAGAAGGCAAAAATCTGAATTTACCCTGGGTCACTTAGGGTTTGGTGGACCTAAAACAAGTCGCCACCCTAGTTCTTGCATAAAATTCAGTTTACTATCAATTAAGGTTTGTGCTATTTTTCAGTTTCAGCCGGGAAGGGACATTAGATGATACTAAACGTTAAATTAATTATTTAAAATTAATTAATTGATGATACTTATTTAATTAATGTAATTAGTTAATTAACTTTAAATAATTAAATTAAAGTTATTACTTGCAATTAATTTAACTGTTAATTAACTTTATTTAATTTATTAATTAATTAACGAACTATTCATCTTATTAATTAAATTCCACATTTTATTATTAAATTAATGATGCTAATTTTATAAAAAACGTTAATTAATTGTTTTAATTAGTTGAATTGGAAATTGACAGAAGGTAAAGTGGGAGTTCACTCCCACTTCACCATCCAAAGCACTTGCCAATCAGATAAACTTCCCACGCATGACCCAGGCGGGAAATTTCTCCCAGTGGTCCACGAGGAAGTTTGCCAAAAGTCAAATTTGGCAAATGGCAAAACTCAACCCGCTTCCCCACTTCCTATTTCTCTCTCTTCCTCTTCCGCATTAATTCTCCCACTTCCTATAATTGACGGAAACAATTGAAGTGGCACGAAATAACTGATAGTTCATGAAGGAGCCAAAGATTACATAGATAATAAGCAATCAAGCCAAGAACGAGAAAATTAATTTTAAATCCTGCATGGAGAAATATAAGGAAAATCAAGGTTTAAATGGAAGTAATGATGGAAATGTCTTGACTCAGACATAACAAAGGAAGACATTTGTATGAAATATGAGACGTTGCTCACAAGTCTGATGACACCACTGCTAGAATCTCAATGCCAAGCAGTAGAAAAGATCAAACTTATCTCTGAGGATGATGACAGAGCTTGCCATTATGTAGGTGTGTGGAATCACAGTTTGGTGGCAAGATCAAAGGGAACGTCTCTATTCTAAGGAAGTTTGTGCTATGAAGTTTAATGTACTTGTCAGGAAGTATGAGTTCATCATGCGAGATCGGGTAAAACTTTCAAGGATAGACTTGAAATATATCATTATTGATGAGGCCCAGTGCGTGAAAAACAGGAAATGAATCAAGTGTGGATCGTTTAATGAAGCAAATTACAAATTGTATGTCAGATATAGCAGATGAGTTCAAGAGTGTTGTTGTGGAAGCTATTAGATCTCTGTGCTTGAAGTTTTCACAGAGCCATTCAGGGTTTCTGCCTTAGTTCGAAGAACAAATGATATTCACTTACTTGTCACTTGTTCACACCCATAATTCAGTTTCAAAACTTGTTCTGCGTGGAAGCTTTATCGGGGCAAGATGGTCGGACATTGTGACAAGCATCATCCCAACAAGAAGCCAAAAACCTCCAAAAAGGAAGAGTCAATGTTAGATGAAGACGTGGATTGTGTGGAGGAATATGAAGAGGAATAGCAAGATGGTGAGGGAGAGAGTCTAAATAAAAAAGATTTTACCAAGCTCGAGTTGAAACCTGATCATTTTAACAGACAAGTATGGGTCTGTTCTGATGGTCACATTATTTTTGGAGACCTTTTCTCAACTTTATAAGCAAGCATATGACTTCCTAATTGCAATTGCAGAACCCGTTTGCAGACTAGAATCTATGCATGAATATAATTTGACACTCCATTCACTTTATGTTATTTCTGTGGGGCTTGAAACTGAAACAATTATCACTGTCCTCAACAAGTTATCCAAGACGAAACTTCCGAAAGAGATAATTGATTTCATTAATGATTCAACTACAAATTATGGAAAGGTCAAGCTTGTATTGAAAAAGAACCGCTATTTTGTGGAGTCCCCATAACCAGAGGTTCTGAAGACGTTACTGAGTGATGTAGTTATTGCTCAGTCAAGGATACATTCATGTAAGGTCTCTGAAATGCAGGTAGGGGATATGTTTACAGTTAGGAAAGCTCCTAATGAAATGGGAGGAAGCCATACAGAACTTATTGCTGGTGAAGACATCACAGCAACAATTGAGGAAAAAGAAACACTTTCATTTGCGATCGATCCTGCTCAGGTTGAAAATGTAAAACAGTGGCGCCTACCAAACGCTTTAAACTATCCCATGCTAGAGGAATGAATTTAGAAATGATACAATCAACCCTGACCTGAATGTGGAGTTGAAGCCTCAGGCACAACTGCGACGCTACCAAGAAAAAAGTCTTAGTAAGATGTTTGGGCATGGAAGAGCAACGTCTAGTATCATTGTGCTTCCTTGCGAGGCAGGAAAATCATTAGTAGGAGTTTATGTTGCTTGTCGTATTCAAAAGAGTTCTTTGTGGATCAATGGGCAATCCAGTTCAAGTTATGCAGTATGATTAGGGATGATCAGATATGCCGTTTTACTTCTGATAGCAAGGATAGTGTTGGTGTGGTTGTCACTACATACAGTATGGTTGCATTTGGAGGGAAGCATTCTGAAGAGTCAAAAAAAAATTGAAGAGATTAGGAAGAGGGAATGGGATCTTCTTCTGATGGATGAGGTTCATGTCGTTCCGGCACATATGTTTCGTAAAGTCATTAGCATCACAAAATCTCATTGCAAACTTGGCCTCACAGCTACACTTGTACGAGAAGATGAGCACATCATTGATCTTAATTTCCTCATTGGGCCCAAGTTATATGAATCCAATTGGCTGGATTTGGTGAAGGGAAGATTTATTCCTAATGTTCAATGTGCTAAAGTATGGTGCCCTATGACAAACGAGTTTTTGCAGAGTATCTGAAAAAAGAAAACTCTACAAAAAACAGGCTTTGTATGTGATGAACCCCAACAAGTTTAGGGCATGCGAGTTTCTTATTCGTTTCCATGAGCAACAACGTGGAGATAAGATCATTGTCTTTGCAGATAATCTTTTTGCTCTCACTGAATATGTGTTAAAGCTCAGGAAGCCTATGATCTATGGAGCAACCAGTCACAGTGAAAGAACAAGGATCCTGCACCAATTCAAGCACAATATTATCCGAATTGAGTCTGCAATTCAAGTGCATCAATCCTTGTGAAAGTGGAGCATCTGTTTGGCCAATTTTGCTAGATCTCCACTGTTCAGAAAACTATCAACCTGTCTTCCAAAAATATTTTGGAAGTTGGTGTACAACAAAAGACCTTTGTGCAGCAACTTCATACTTCAAGAGGAAGCAAAGTTACTCTCAGACATAAGACGGGGATTTCTTCAAAAAAGATGGTGAAGTGATTTCTACAAGCCAGGGCATAAGAGGCAGAGTAGCATTTAAATTTGTTGATGATGTCTCTAACCAAGAGGAGTCAAACACAGTCTTGATATGGGAGGAAGCCCTGAAACAAAGTCTATCAAACTTGGCCTCTTCAAAACCTTTGTTGGCCATGTTAGGCCCTTCAAATGGCTAATTTGAATTCTTCTTTACTTTCCTTGGATAGCAAATGTATTCTTTGTCACCTTCATGCATGAATACCCTTCAAGCTGGGAAGATCTTTTCTCTGATACCATTGTAATGTCCCTTTTAGGGCAGATCTGGAAAAATTTGGATTTCCCTTGAAACCCTTATGGTTCAAATACTTCAAATTCAACTAGCGAACTGAAAATTATCTTCAAACCCTACTAGCAACCTGATTTTTATTTTTCAATTGCATCATGCATGCAAAAACAGCTGGAAATAAATAAAGAGACCCTCCAAATTATTTTATTCAAGAGCCGGAACAAACATAACACTAGAGAACACCAGAAAAATATGATTTTTGTATTTTTCGGACCAGCTGGAATTAAAATATGACAGCAGCAAAAATACTTCACCAACACGGCTGGAAATAATGATTCCAAGCCCAAACACAACCACGAAAGAGTGCAAACAACTCTAAAAATTATGAAGAAGCCAAATACAACTGAAATTTGGGTTTTCGTGCCCTAGAAGCCCACAAACTCCTCCAAGATGCAAGTTGTGATCCTAGGAGAGAGCGTGAAAACTTCTGCCAAAGCTCTAGCAGCCCTTCTACCCCTTGCGCCAGCCAATGATGGAGTTTTTACCCCTTTTTGCCGGCCAATGATGATGCCCTATCCCTTTCCAGGTTGTCCTCATGCACAAATATGACTTCTGAGTGAAGCCACCAACAAAAATTGATGGTTTTCATCCCCAAATTCTGATCACAATGAAGGTTTTTGTCCTCAAGTGATGAATGCTAAGAGGGTTTCCGTCCTCAATAGCTGAAAGTAGAAGCACAAGTGCTCAACTCCTAAAATCAAGATGATAGATGGATGATAGATCCCCATAAAAGCCACTTTTATTTTTAATAATAAACATAAGTTGCCTTATAATAGAACATAAAATTACATTTGGCTGACTTAATTAAATCGTTCATTTTAATGTAAATATTTAAAAATAGTTTTTATTTTAATAATACTAATATTATTAAGTTGCCCAAAGATTCGAAATGACCAAGCCCAACTTAAATAATATTATTAATTATCTTTAATTTAGAAAAGGGGACATTACACCTTGTACAAACTTTAGTGAGCTCCACGAGCCCAATACTATTTGATCAACATCTCCAAGATTCTAGTTTAGAACTATGGAGCTTGGGCTTGAGTTATCAGCAATGATGATTCTTCACAAGTCGATGAATTGCCCTACAAACAATCTGTGTGCAACCTAATAAACTTTATGCCTACACGACTCAATTTATGTGTTACCATTAGTGATCTTTCTCAGCTTTTGTCTCAATCAAAGCTCATACATTGAACAACAACAAAGTGTCAAAGGACTACAAACAATCGGTGTGCAACCTAATAAACTTTTTGCCTACACGACTCAATTTATGTGTTACCATTAGTGATCTTTCTCAGCTTTTGTCTCAATCAAAGCTCATACATTGAACAATAACAAAGTGTCAAAGGACTACAAACTTCAAACTAACATTGAAGGAGCAACCTGTTTATTTAATGACTAGATTCTTTGGTTTCATTGTGTTTGTAAAATTCTAGGACAAAATTAAGTAGTTTGAAGATTAGTCATTTGGAGAAGTATTAAAATATATTAACATTTAATGAACTATTATTTATCTATTAACTAATGTCTGGTTCCGAATTTCCCCAACTACAATGTAACTTCTTCCAACATAATAAAATGATGAACACGCACATATCTTAGTGTGTTGTGTAGCATATTCTCTTCATTCTCTGACATCATTTTCTAACATGTAATGTGAGGGTCCGCTGATGTACTTCAACACCTTATGTTGCTCCAAATCTTCAAGTAGACGTGCAGTATAGTCATAGAACTCATTGGTGTAGTCCTCCATCAACTACTCCTTATGTTGGCACAACTTTGGGAATTCATGCACTCGTCCTTATAGTGTTTGAGGGGGTAAAAATTCTACAAAACACTCACCAAAGCATTCCAAGTCTGAATGGGCTCAAAATCTTTCTTGCATTGTGCGTTGTAGGTTTCCCACCAAGAAGACACTGAAATGGTCATCTTCAACATTGCAAAGGTGATCTTCTCTTCATCATCGAAGTTGTTGACAGAGAAGTAAGCTTCAAGTTGTCGAATCCATCTATCTAATGTTGGGGCGTCGACTTTGCCTTCGCACACAAGGATATCAAGATTGGCCTAGACCATGAAAGGGCTTGGTTGTTGAAACATTGTTGCATAGGCTGTGAAAGAAAACAAGAGGCTATCAGACCAAGCTGCATCATGATTTTTCCAAACTAGCCAAAGAGTCTAGTGCATTGTGCCTCGAGGGTATCATGCCTTTGGGTGTCAGCCATCTTTCTCTTCCTACAGCATTCTTCCAAGTACTCCGAAACAAATCTGAGGAAGTGTCCTTTTTGTTGTTGTGTGCATGTATTTACGGGCATGTGAGAGCTCTTGCTCTGATACCAATGATCCACACCACAGGGCCTAGGAGCACTTGGAGACAAGCTGGGAAGGTTATACAATGCATACAAAGAATTAAACAAATTAACTACTCAAACACCCTCAAATACAGAAGAATTTTCGCAGGAAATGCAACTTCTATTTGTATGAAATGATAGGGGAATACTACAAAGGTGTATAATAGTTCAGTAAGCCTAGGAACGCGAATGGCTGTTCTCAACAATGGAGAGACACTTCCTTGGTCGAGTTACCTAGACTGAAACGCAATTTAAGGTAATATGGAAATTACAAGATACTCGGGCCATGCAAGTATTCACTACTATTTGGTTTATGGCTGCTAGTTTAATCGTTATATCAATACCTTTTCAGCCGAGCGATTATATATATACATATGTATACACATATGATAACAAAGGAGGCAGTTACAATAGACCACGGTCCCAACCAAGTGATAGTTGATCTTCCAGTGCATAATGTGACAGATGCTCTAGCATGGTGTGAACGTGGAGAGTGCCACCTGACGTGTCACGTGGCAGAAGGAATCTGACACATGACCGCTGAAAGGGGGGCCTTGCGCAGAACTGTGGAAGTGTGGGGCATTCTGCAAGGCAACACGCCAACGTGCAAAAGTGTTGCAAGGCTGCGAGATGTTGCAAACCACTGCCAACGCTGCAATATTATTGCAAGAATCTGTGAATCCTATAAAGCGAGACTGCAGCATATGTGTTGGACTGTGAGATACAATGCACCAAGGCAGAAATTGAAGGGTGTGATGTGAGTCACTATCGAGTTGTGCAGTATGCTGTGAGGAGTTGTGCCAATGTTGTTGGGTATCACAAGTTCATGTGCGCGGCGCAAGAAGCTGCTTGGCTGAGGAGCACAAATTCCTAAGGAGTGTGGAGGCTTGTGCTGCTGCAAGGTGCTATGAGACAGACTATGAGGCTGTGCACAAATCACCATGTGTGCTACAAGACACATGAATCTTCATTGGGGTCCACATCATCCAACGGCACTTCACCTTCCCTGCCCAACAATGGCCAAAGAAGTTGAAACAGAAGGAATGCAAACAATCTTTGTAACTGTTTGTCCTTGTTTTTTATTTCCCTCATCTCCTCGATCCAATTCATTCGAGAGAGATACTTGTTGGCCATACACACAATTCTGTCACCTGTATACAGACTCAAGACCATACAATCCTTCTTAGGATTCGGCCCATGGGAATAGCACAATATTGGAATTAAAGTCTAGCAGTGTACTCTTACATAACATATCATGTTCAAGACAAATAGAAGAGCTTTATTTTGCTATCTATTGTATCTAGGAATGTGTAATGATGCTTCCAAATTGATTTCTTTATTTCCATTGCATGTTCAACATAATTTGAACATTAATTATGTAGATATGTCTCTTATTTAGTTTGTGGGTTGTTCTTCATGCAACTCCTAGACTCGGCACTGATCGCCAAAGCTAAGCGTCTTTCAGTTTCCTTTATCATGATAACTTCAAGTTAATATCTTTGTGCTTCAAGTTTGATATGGAAGTTATATGGATTTGGGAGAGAAGTGAGAGGAAGCTTGATTCCTGTTGAGTGTCTTTTCTATTGAAAGGCTAAATATAGAAAGAGAGTAATGTGAGCTACAACAAGAATGAAAGAGAAATTGATAGTATGGTACAGCCATAAAAGCGGCTATGATGGTATTTTTCATTTCATTTTGAATTGCTACTTGTGGCATCCTCTATTTAACTTTCCTTGCATTGAGATTGTATTGAAGCAGAGTGAAAAAGAATTGAGGAATGGTGAGAGAGGGTAGTACGGATGTGTATGTATCTCCTTCCCAGTTCTTTTTACTCAGTAATTTTGGATTTGTGAAAAGGAGCTAAAGGTGAGATTTGCCAAGAATAGTCGGGCATCTAGATTTGGCAGTGAGCCTGTCTTTTTCAATTCCATAGTTCAGTTCTAACTATGCTTCTTGTATTTAGTTTAGTATGAATACAGTTGATAAGAGAGTCTGGAAAAGAGAGAGGAAGGCGGTATTCTGTATGCCTAAGATATAGCTTCCTATAGGAATAGTTAAAACTGCCAGTAACTTTTTCTGTACTCAATTTGACTTGAATGCAATTCACGAGGAAAGCTTTGAATTGAGCCATGAGATTAAGTGTCTTGATTATCTTTCTTCTTTATGTTGAATGGGGAAAGTATGAAAACCTGGGCTTGAGACCTAAGAGGAGTGATAGTTCTCCCTCCCTCCCTCCTTGTGGCATGTGAAATTTAGAGACTTCCTTGCTTCAATTGAGACTACTGGATTTCCTCTAGGAAATCCAGAGCTGGATTTACTTCTTGATTGCATCGTAAGCTCACTGCTTGGGCTGACTATAGTAAGGATGGGTCTGAATCCTTGGTGAAGCCCTGCTAGCCTGCTAGTTGTAAAAATTCTGACTTTGGCTACAATCTTTCTGAAAAGAGGTATTTGGGGTAGAGGATTTGAAGATGGTAGCAAGAAGAGAGTGTGGGGGTTCAGCTGTGTGATATTGTAAAGCATTCTTCCTCCCATGTAGGTGCTCTGTGGAGAGGGATAATTTTCAATCACACAATATACTATTGATAACTTCCATTGTCTTAGTCACTTATGAGCTCCTAGCAATAGAATAAAGAAGAATCGGGACTGGTGGCAGATTTTCAGGATTGGGCAGAGGACAAGTGAAGGAATATATTGAGTAATGCTGAGAGCTTGAGAAAGATTCTATTACCAGATTCTGACAATAGGATTAGTCCCTTAACCCTAGTTATCTTTAGTAAAGAATATGGCTCTATGATATTGATGTGAGTTGTCCACAAATAATCATATGTTTCTTGATGATAATATCTTAATTTTAGTCATAATACTTATAAATGATACAGCATTACGTTTACTTATTTACTGGATTTAGTTCACTCAAGATTTAACATTTCTGTCAAGCTGAAGTTGTGAACAGTTCAAATAGTCTAGTTCATTCTTTTTCAAGAAATTCAAATTTTAAAAAACACATGGTTATTGAAGAAAATTTAGGAGATAAACCTTTCCTGACAACAAAATATTTTGAAGGTTACCAGGGACAAACTTGAATTTCCAAACCATCCATGATTAGATATAAATATAGCATTAGTAATGTTCTGCAGAGAATGCACATTGCATAGAAAAGCAAACCTTTATCCTTGAATGCTTGCACTACACAAGAAGAGACTGCAAGTATATGATCAAACAGCAATGAAACTGGCCCATCAGGGTCTTCATCTGCCAAATATGGTAGGGGTAGAAAAACTTTCCCCATTGGATTTGCCCATGGAACACGTTTTGAATCTCCACCAGCATGAAGTAACAAGATGCGCATTTTGACCAGTTTATTGTAAATACTTGAATCATGTGGTTCTTCATTATTGTCTAGAGACACCTGTAAGGATTCCAAAATTTTCTCAGCATTTATGTATTTGATGGCTGCAAAAAAAAGAACCACACAAAATATATTTGCATCCCAAACAGTAAATTAGATCATATGATTATCTATTTAGATTTCTAACAGGATATATGCAGGGATACAAATGCCATCATTTTAGCTACACAAATCACACAACTAAATACATTCAATCTCTTTTGTTACATGCAAAACTAGTAAATATACAAACTGGACCGGCAGGCCCAACTGAATGAGTGGCATTGTGAGCCTCCGTGGAGGAGCTTCTCTCCTCTACCTTCAGCTCGCCACAGGGATTGGAGCGCCCCTCCTCCGCCAAGTCAGCTCGGTTGGGGCTCGTCAGCTGCCCTCGAGCCGCGCACTCATGATGGTTGGAGTCTGTCGCCCCCGCCCGACAAATTTCCTAGGATGGCTCTCGCCATCTCGCCCACTCAGGCCACTGCTAAGGACACTCAAGAAAGTAGCCAACCTGGCTCTAGATGTGTTGGCTAGATTTTATGCATGGTTAGATACACAAACCTAGGCACAAACTAAGCAGTCATGGGATAAATCCCCTTCATTTAATGGTGAAGCTCCCATATGATGCATTTATTTATTCTAATTATTTTTGGGGGGTATTACTTTAATCGCAAAGCTCATGAATGCAAGTAAGCAGCTGTGTTTGGGAAAGTGTGCAGAAAAGAAAAAGGAAGAAGATATGGAATTACAGCAATGGGAAAAAGACAAGTACTTCGCAATAAGTAGATCGCAAAGCTTATTGCAACCATACAGAATAAATAAATACTTTAGAAATGTCACAATTTTAGAAACTAAAAAAGAAATTAATTCAGATCGGATTATAGATAACACAAAGTTTACCGTAAAAATCCTCACAGAATGCATAGCAAAACTTCTCAAACACAAAGTTCTCTAGAAATTTGTTTTTTTCTTATTCAATTCCAACCAAGTTATACAAAGAACATTCAAGAGTCTCAACACAAAGTTTGAGATCTTTAAATTCGTGTGTAAAATTACAATAATTGGCTGCCAAAAACTCCATGCTCTTCGCCCATAGGTTTCTCTCTCTATTTAAAGCATCTAGAAAGAAGATACAAATATGATAAATTAATTGTGCCTTCCGCACGTGCTAGCTAAAAAAACCGCAAGAAATTGAGCATTTTCCTCCTGGAATCTCTCTCTGCTTGACATGTATGATATTCGGATGCTCTACAATTTAAAACAAAATCAACTACTTTGTATGCAATGCCAACTATTACTAAGTAATTGATTTTTTCAAATAACTTAAAGTAATGGTTTTTAACCGAATTACTTAAGTTTTATAATTCAACGTGATCACTCAATTACATTGTCCGGAAAAATAAGAAGAAGAAACAATTCCAGCTGAAAACCCTCAGTCTGGCTTTTCCCCTTTTTTATGCTGAAGAAGAAATTTGCCCATACTGCGGTAGCACATCTACCTAGAACTGTTCATTTCATGCCGAGAGTTTTTTTTCCCCAACTACCCTTTCCAAAATTAATTTTTTTTATTCCATGAAGTAGAGGAGGTCGAGAGCTTTGCAGAAAGTCCAAGATCTCAAAAAACGGAGCACTTGAGCAAAAGTTATGGTCAATCGGGTTTTTGACCCCCCATTACTGCTTTCCTTTGTATTTCGGGTTTTAGCAACTATTTTACTTATTACTTCAATGAAGTAATGAGTTGTCGAAATTTCTTTTGTATTACGAGATTTAGCAACTGCTTAACTTATTACTTTAATGAAATGAGTTGTTGAAATTTCCTTTGTATTGCGGGATTTAGCAACTGCTTCACTTATTACTTGTTGGCTAGATTTTCTGCATAGCTGAAAACCTAGGCAGTCATGAGATAAATCTCCCTCATTTACCGGTGAGGCTCCCGTGTAAGATTTTGTCAGTTATATATATCCTAATATCTATCTGTGGGTATTACTTTAACCGTGTAACTTATGAACCATAGCTATACGGTTCTGTAGCAAGTAAGCAGTTGTAAGAGAAAGGAAAAAATCTACAAAAGAGGAAAATATTAGGAAACGGAAGAAAGTAGAGAGGATGTGCAACCCAAGCAATAGTTTACAGAGTTGATTGCATGCACATAGATTAAAACAAATAGATCATCAAGCACAGAATTCAAAGCAAAAGAAACTTTCAGATCTAGATCTATAATAACACAAAGTTTATGAGTAGATCTAGAAAGAAAGTAAGAAGCAAAATGCATTATTGACACAAAGTTCTCCGGAAATCTCTTCTATATTTCTCTGCTTGCAGAAATCAGGGGTTTCAGCTCAAAGTCTAAACACAAGAATGTTGATTACAAATTCCGATCTCTTAACCCGTAAGTTCTTCTATTTATAGTGTATAAAGGGCAATTACAAATATGAAGTTTTAAATGAATTCCCGCATGCGAAAGCTATGAAAAGGGTGGCAGTTGGCAATCTTCCTCCGAAAATTCCTCTTTGCATGACATGCATGATTTATAACTGAAAAATAGAACCTTCTATTTTGCATGCTGTCACCTATTTCCAAGTAATTGACTTCTCCAAGTAACGGCTTTTAAACCAATCACTTAAGTTTTATAATTTAATTGATTGCTCAATTACTTTATCGGAGAAAATAAAAGAAAGAGGAAAAGAAATAAGAAAGCTACAACCCTCTCAGTCTTGTTCTTCTTCCATATTCTGCATGTCGTTAACTCTTTTGCCTTTGATTCTCACCAAACTAGATCTGGAAGAAAGTGACTGTGATTTGCTTGCGGGTATTGTCTTTGCCTTGTCTTCCCTCTTATCCTTGAAGCTTTTGCAATTCTTCTTCAGTACATGCAAAGTAAATTCAATGAAGGTTTTACTGGAAGATTGGGAGCACATGCACAAGATCCTGGAAGGAATTTTCCATGCATTGACTTCTACACGGGTTGTGTTAGAAACAAGAGGATGAATTTTTGCCGGAAGCCTTGTAATTATGAGATTTGGATCTGTCAATTAAATCAGTGACATGTTCAGGGCCTATGTCTGTATCATTGACTTCAGCAAATCTGGAAGTTATGCATGATTCTACTGATCTTTCTCTTTCATCATGCTTAAACATGGTTGGAACAATCTTTGTCTGAGCTCTTTTTCTTTTAATTCTGCCGGAATCCCTTGCAATTGGATCCATTTGTGCAGATCTGGCAACTTCTTCAGATTCGAAAGACATATTCAATGTACCTAACATTGATTTGAGCACCTGTAATGAATACCTACAATTTTACTCAGACAAAGATGGAATCCATAGCATGAACACTTGATTTTTATCACAAAAATCTGCATATAAAGCTCGCTGCTCTAAAATTTGAGGTTTTGCTTGCATGCAAAGCAAGCATAAATATTTTTAACTTCACCTGGGCACTTATACCAACATGCAGATAATTAACAAGGCTTAAATCAAGCTCCTCCAATCCTAGGCACCAAACTTTGAAGCTTTCCGGCAATGAAAAACACTTTTTGATGCAAAAATCCTCCTTCCTTGGGCGCCAAAACTGTCCGGGCTGTAATCCTTTGCAAAAAGAATTAATTACATCTTCATTATGGCAGCCCATGCTTATATAACTCTCAGCATTCTATTTTTAATAATTGCCCCTCCTATTCCTAGCAATTAATTAATAATCAATGATGCTTATTCACCCAAGTTGGGCACCTATTTTTGCATGTTGTTGGTTGCCATTAAATAAATTTTATTTATTTATTTTTAGCATGCTACCTTCAGTTCACTTTGGCTTGTCTTCATGCATTGACTTTCCTTCTATTTATGGCGCCAAAATTGGGTGAATAAACATTAATAAATATTATTAAATGCATTCTTATTCACCCAAGGTGGGTCACACTTTTTGGCAAGGGTGAATTCTATTTTTAAAAGTCACTTTTTGATGGGAATTTTCACCCTGCACTGCATCTCTAAAAATCCCTTCTTCCACTTAAGTAATTTGACTTTCATCATGGGAATTGTTACCCCTGCAAGGCAGGTAAGAAATTCCCAACGGTGCTTTAAGTGATTTTCTTTTATAATGGGAATTCTTACCCTGCAATGCAGGTAAAGAATTCCCAGCCTGCTGCCTACCACATTTAATATTCCCATTGTAGCTTAAGTGACTTTGATTTCATGAGAAAAATTACCCTGCAAGGCAGGTAAGAAATTCCCGCCTTCCTGCCATTGCCAAAATTCCCACTGGCAGCTTAAAGTCTTCTTTCAAAAAAGTGCGACTTGCATTGTGACTTCTGCTTTTAAAATTGTGTGAGACTTCGTCACTTAGGGCAGCGTGGAAATTGGACGCGGAAGGCAGCCTTGAAAATTGTGACAGGCATAAAAACAACATTTCTTTCCTTTTTTGGATTTTTGGTGAAGAAAACACAAGTACAGAATAAAATTTGCCATTTTTGGAAAGGGTCCGGGAAGTTGTAGCAACAAAAACTTGCATGTGCCGTAACTTTCATTCCGTGGCTCCGTTTTAGGTGTCGTTTTCTCTAAAAGTGCATATCTTCTCGAGCTCTACGCATTGATGGCAATATTTTTCTTATTTCCATAAAATCCATTTATTCCAAAAAATGCGACTTGCCTGGGAGAGGTTTTTATTGTTGTGCACGACTTCATCTTCTTAGAGAGAACTAGGACCCCCTGTGACAAATTCCTTCTGGCATGACGTCCGTAGATGATCTCCAGATACTCCAAGCAAGAAAACAAATTGAACCGACAAAGGAATTGACCTAGAGAAATTTCACAGAAAACAAAACGGGGAAAACACCAAAAATGCAAAACGTTGCCAAAAGTCATAGATAGAGCCCAGGATTCATTCCTGGTTAAAACTCTACTGGTATATGGGAATATTGACATGTAAGACCACAACAGGGTTAAACCGAAGCACAATTTGCCTCAAACGGGGCTCATAATAATTAAATAAAAATTTCCCACAGGCAAACCCCAGCGATAGAATATAACGAGTTTAGGCATCTGGGTATTTGGCGAAATTGGCTAATATGATTCTCTGGGTATTTCTTGACACAATACTGACATTTTCTAGCAATAAAAATACAAAACAACCCGTTATTTTAAAAGAATGAAATTTTTTAACATGGGGTAGTCTCAGATTTCAAGGTGAAATTTGGGGACACCAATTGTATATCTTTGGTTAGGCCTTTTTGCAGTACTGTGATCCTATGCATCTTCTTAGTGTTAGCCAGTGAAGCATGCAATTACTTCACTCCAACACATCTAAAAGAAGAAATGGTGAACATACAATGCAATCAATCTTTTGCACTACTATGCGGATAGTTTTTCGCATTGTGCTAGCAAGCCTAGTTTCGTGACAGCACATAAGCCCCTCGAAACCTATCTGACAATCACCGCACATCCGTCTCGACATAGTATCAGGAGTCTTTTCCGTTGTCTTAGTATTTAGTTTACAGTTAACCATTTTAATTTATTCATTTTCAATAAGGTATGCTTTCCTCCTAAAGATAGGTTAACAGAGTTTCGTATTGTTTTCACACTCGTGATAGAGGTATGTAATGATTTCTACGAGTCACTATATACTGTATGTACCTTGTTTCGCATGATCATCAACTATATCGATCTACGATCATTGAATAGGTTTAGTCAAGTATGAGACTTTATACCATACCATAGCATTAACTAAACGTTATTAATAGACACTTATATATTTCAGTTTTGCCTAAGTCGGATATGTACAACTACACTATTTGAAGCGTTGACAATGTACCTTCGTACTTGTTCCATATCGTCGTAACAACTTTCACACTGAAGTCCAATGGAAACAGGTATGATTTTACCACGATAATACTTTAACTTAAAAGTGTATGTCAACTTCTGTTAAGGGACAACATTATGTCTTTTTGCTTTATGCCTAAAAACTGGTGTTTACCTTTTTGTTAATTCTTGTTGAACTGTTGAAACAATTATATCATATTATCTCACTTATCGTACATAAGTTCAATGTTGCGTTACCTCGTCGTGTAGTTGTTTCGTTATTTAATAAGTGTTTACAACTTAATCATTAAATCATAATGTTCTCATACACAATTTTAATAACACATTTAACATCAATTACCAATATATGCTTTGTTATTAAGCAACGATACAATAATGTCTTCAAAACACAATCATAGTAATATGAACAGTCATCTTTATTTTCATAATCACAATTGATAGCATTAATACATGTTCATAAATTTGATTATGAAAGATAATCATTTTCTACATATAGCTCAATGGTATTATACAATCTACAAGATAAATCTTTCATTTTTAATCTATGTACATAAACAATCATTGTATCAATCAAGACGAATCGGTAAATCTCAACTCAATCTCTTCATAATGAATGCCTCGTCCTGCATGCTGTAAAAATTATTAAGCATGGCCAGTTCATCGAACTGGCATAGAGCATCCACTCTAAATCATGTTGCATCAGTATGAAAATAAGAGTATAAATTTGATTTCCTACTCTGAATATCATTCGATCAAATAGTATAACGAAGTCATTCACTGCAATATTGAAAACATGTTACTCTTCTTTCTACCAGAATAAACTACAAGCCATACAGTCATACAAAATGAAGATACCAGGTAGACAAATTTCAAATTAGAACCTCTTGTAGTAAGTTCCATCCAACCAATTAAATTGTGGTTAGATTTAAGACCTTAATCAGAAATAAAACAAAGTTTATTAACAAGAATCATATAATCTTTGCCTACCCATAAACTCCATCTCCATTCAAAGTATGCTCGGGTCTATAAGACAAATCTGGGAAAGTTTATGGTCCCAAGGACTCAAACCCCTATAGCTCCACGTATAAAATTTTAATAAAGCAAATATGATTAATTCACATCTCGAGGGGGAATTCACACCTCACTTAGCATTATAAGGCGAGCTTGTGAGAGCTCTAACTACGTTTATGTAAACGATATTTGAAAGCAAATTAAGTATTCCTTGCCCATAATGTCACAATCAATCATCATATACGTAATATATATTATTTTTGAGAACACATTTATACCCTAAGCTCCTCGAGGGGTTACCTGGTAAATGTTCTTTTCTTGCAATGAGTATGAGGGTTTATAAATTGCCTTACACCTCCATACAACCCTTAAAACTATGATATCTTCAGCTCTGCCACTATAATAATACCTTTCAAGTTGACCTCAGTTAAAAATTCGTGCAAATCGACTCTGTCGACCAAGAATCTACATGGAGTCAATGTTTCCTCCAACTGATTGGCCCAAGACAATGAAGAACACACTCATCGTTTACTGCAACTATTTCTCTCATTCATATTCTACTAAACGAGTGGGAGCAACTATATTCGCATCCTCCTAGATACAGTTGGCCATTATATGCACAAGTTTTACAAAATCTCTACAAGGGATATTTCAAGGTACAACTAGACATTTGGAAGAATGCAATAAAAAATGAATTTCCACAGGACGAGATTAAATTGCAGAAATGGAGGATGTAAAATCGGAGGAACCCAATGGAGGGATAAAATTCATAACTCAACTTGGAAAGCCTGTTCTCTAATACCAATGATCAGGCCAGGAAATATCATGAGAAGGACAAAGATCAATAATTTGGTGGAAACCACAAATTGTAAACATCACATTGAATATCTGCAATGAAGATTAAATATGAATTACAAACATATATAACCAGGGGATGACTATTCATTTCATCTTCCATGAAGACTCTTCACATTCGTACAGTAGAACTCATTCATCTAATTACCAGCTACTATGAAGACAAATCAGCCCTCCTACGTATTACACATAGGGTTAATTAATATTTTGTACAATATTAGTTACAGCAAGTCAATCTATACATCATGGGATTCCATGGAAAAAGTGACCCCAAGGCACTTCTCCACAAATGGATTTCGACCCCATTAGAGAGCTCATTACATTGGGTTTTCATCCTTGAAGGTCATAGATGCAAAAAAGAATCCTTTGCAGCCAATGAAGATGTCCAATAACAATGATCTAGTGGTGGCAGTCTTTTAATGTGAAGAAAGAGAGCGAGTTTGAATTTATTGGTACATTATGTGCACTATAGTATCGTCTCAAAAACTACCATGATATGTGTAAGAAATTCCACTTGTTGGAACAAAAGGACCAATTAGTGCTTGATTACATCAAATGAATTCCATTAATTCTACGCTCATCATCAATCTTTGCGAAACACACGTGCACAAAGTCCTCAATTGCAATAGCAATGCAATCTTCATCGCTACATACAAGCTTCATCAATTGGAGTTTCTTTTGTGTGGAACTTTAGGGGAAGACACAACTCTGCTATATTCCAACCTCTTTTAAGGCTCCTTGCACAAAAACAGAATCTTCACAAAACAATCATAGATTGCACTACAAATCCATGTAGTGACCTTGCAATGGGAAACCTTCACCCAAGCCTTAGGCAACTACGCAACAAAAAGCTCCTAACCCAAAGAAAGAAAAAGTAGAAGTGAAATAATGTAATGTTCCCTTCTCAAGCTATTTCTCTTTGAAAACTTTAGGTCTGTTCCACTTCTTGTGGGCTAGAAGTGGTTGAGCAAACTCAGGGAAATTAATTGTCATGATTTTCAGTTGTTTTTGTGAACTTTGCAGTATTTTAAAGTAACTTTGCACTGAGTATAGTTAGCAAGCTTGTAATGTCCCCTGAAAGATCAAACCATAAATATTAATCCAAATTGAAGGCTTCTTGCCCATTCTTCTTCTCGTGAGGAAAGAAGAAGATGAAGTTTCAAGAGAAGTCCTTGGATCACATTTCAGATTTGTATGCAACGAAAGTCCATGAATTGCTATAAACACATTGCATTAGTCACCATAAAACAACACCTGTTGCAATATAATATAATCGAACCTGGAATTTGCAATATATTATAATGCTTCGTAGCTTCCAGAAAAGTGGTGAAGCCTTCATTAGTGAGAGAAGATCCTGGCAACCTGGCGATAAAGTAGCCAGGAAAACTTTATATTATGTTAGGTTTGTTTTACATAGATCCTTAGCAGTTACTATTAAAGAATGCAGCATAACCTCAATGAATTCTGATAAGACTAACTATGGTTACCGAGTGCTTCATTTCATGTATACGGTTAGAAACAGAAAGCTTCATGAGTTTTCCCTCGTGTAAGACTCTTGTCACCACATCATTGAGGGGAATCTCAAGATTATGCAAGGATGAGATTGCTACAAGTTTTCTTGGCCTGCTGTCGCAGTCCCTTGCAAGAACACATTGTAACAACTCAACCTCTTCCTTGAGAATGGTTCACAAGCCTAAAATATGATGGCCGAAAATCTATGGGACCTGTAACAGCAGATACAGATTAGGTACGTGCGAGTAAGACAAGGCTACATTTCCTTCCATAAAATAATCACAATAGAATACCAAACCATGGAGATTGAACTTGAACCCTTGATGATTAAGAGGTTCAGAATAGAAAGCAGGACTAATGTGGATTCTACAAGTTACTTATGCAGCCATAGAACCAGTGGAGGAATGATCAGATACCCAGGCAATCTCTTATATGGGCATCACACTAATGCAGAGCCATAACAAACCTCCAAGCCTGAAATATTCTATTACAGCAGTCATCATTAGAAGGATCTATGAATATTCTAATTGAGCAAGTAGGCTCTTAAAGGGAGCACACCACTCAGAAGTAAACAGTTGTGCTTCATCAACCACCACCAAGGAAATCAAGTGGGATAGTTGCTTATCTTGTTGATCAACAAAAAAATTGTCACTTCAGCAGACGCTCAGGAGAAATAATTGGAAGCACCTGCAAGAATTAATCTTGTAGAAGTCTCAAGCATGTTTTCATATATGAACAAAAAATGAAGACTGTAATTATTCCCAGCTTAACCAATATTTTGTTTGGTGCCATACACAAGAGGACAGATTATGAGTAAGGGGTAGCTTCCAATCTTTCAGAGCATTATTCGGTCACATTATGATTCATTCTCACTGCCCCATTACAAGCCAAATGTGTAGAAGACTGCATGAAGGGATTTCAGTTTCACAGCTGTTGTACTTATTTTTCATTCGTTTTCCACAACAATTTCAGCTCCCTGTCCATTTTTTTTTATAGCCGAAGGTAAGTATCCAACCATGAGGATGAAGGGTTTCCAATCTACTATCATTGTTGATGTGTTTTCAGCTTTCATAAGAAGGATCTCAACCACTATCCTTCTGATTTTAGGGGACAAAACACATGGTTATAGTTGTGTTTGGGACAGCCTGGGTGAACTTGTGACTATCCATCACTTGAGTGAGATAATTACAAGCAATGAAAGGGAGCTAGCTTCCATACCTACAAGGCATGAAGAAATGATATTGAGAGCTCTTGTTTCTTTTAATGTGTTTGTTCTTTACGTAGGCACGGGAATAAAGAAGAAAGAGCAGCTGAATTTGTTATCCAGCTGAGCATGTGATGAAGAATATAGGACTGCAGTTGAAGATGAAGATGCCATAATGGAGGATGGCAAGTTTGTGGGTGCAAAAGGTCTCAATTTGCATAGAAACAAAGTCCCTCCAATACTTGGATTTGGAGTGAAACATAAAGGCTTTGAGGAAGGTACAGCCCAACCAAGGACAATGGCAAGAGGGCGGCTAGACCATCTTTGGAGCAACCACCGAGGCCACTACAACAAGGTAACTCTAGGTGTTTGGATCAGTTTTGCATGATGCTCAAGCTTGCCTTTCCAAGTTTGTTGTTGAGTGAAGAATGTAATCAAGAGTTGGGGAATGAGGTGTTGTCTACCCCAAGTGAGAAGGAAAGTATTTCTATGGTAGCCATGACCTAGACTACCATCATTGATACTCTTGTCGTCATTTATAGCAGCCCCCACCTAATTTCAATTGCATTTGTATTTAGGTATATGGAGTGTTCTTCGACCTTAGTTGACAAGGATGGAATGAAGAATGAGAATGCCACATTGGGACATGGATTAGCTTGTCAAAGTTGCTGATTATTTATTAATTTCTTGCTTTATGATTAATATCTACGTTATCGAAACGGCAGAAGGGGGCCTTGGGAGCGGGAGCAAAAGTGGCAGGGAGCGGGCAGGGGTCTACGGAAATGGCCGGGTACGGCCTATGCCGTACCCGGCCGTTTCCGCAGACCCCTGCCCGCTCCCACTTGCAAAAAAATTTTTTTTTAATTTATTTTTTATTTTTTTCATGTTTTTAAAGCCCCGCAACATTAAAAAATTAAAAATTCTTCTAATCTAAACCCTAAAAGCTAACTCTAAACAATAAAACAAAAGAACAACACAAAAACAAAACATAAAGCAAAGAAACTTACATTTGGCTCTCCAAAATTGCATTGTGATTGTCTAGGGTTTGAGGAGCTATTGCTAAGCTTGTAGGAGTGTGAGGAGTTGTAAAGGAGGAAGATTTGTGAAGGATTTGTGGTTTACTAAGTGAAGGTAAGTTTTTTTTAATTTCTAACCTTGTTTCTCTTTTTTTTTTGTTATTTAATCTTTCACACATTACATTTTTCTGCTTATGTTCATCTTTTCTTTGCTCTTTCTATTTAATTTTTTTAATTTTCATTGTTCAATCACAATGCAATTGCATGCCATTGTTTTCTTTGTTTTTTTTTTCTTTGTTTTTTTTTTAACCTTGTAGGTATTTCTACAATGGCAACATCAAGTTCTGCTTCTTCCGGGCAATCTTTGGCCAAGGACTTTGACCCAAATTCACCGTTATGGAGGCATGTAACAATAGTTCAACAACTTGCAAGTGGTGGTTGTTTTGAATGGAAATGCAATGAGTGTGATGGACTATTCAAAGGCTCTTACAGTAGGGGTGAAAAGCCACTTGTGTGCCATAACGGGTAATGGTATAAGAGTATGCAGGGGGAGGAATACTACTGGGGTGCCAAAAGTAAAAGTTTTGGCATATATCAAAGAGCAGGAAGATGCAGAGGCAAAAGTGGCTATGAGAGCGGGTCATCCATTGGCCAAAAGAGGAGGTTCATCTCGTTCAGTGAGGCCTTCAATTGCTCCATCACCTAGTGGATCCCCAATTGTGGCCATGCCACATCCATTTGTGGCTCTTATCTCCACGGATGAGGATGCTTTCCTTGCACAAAAGAAAAGTAAGACAAGAGAGCCATTGGAAAAGGCCTTTCAGAATGAGAACAGACAAATTGCAGATGAACACATTGCAAGGTGTGTATATGTTAATGGGCTTTCTTTTAATGTTGTGAGATCACCTTATTGGCATGAGATGGTGAAAGCCATCAATGAAGCACCAAAAGGGTATAAATCACCAGGATATGAGAAGATCCACACCACCCTTTTGGATAAACAAAAAAATATGTGGAAACCTCTTTGCAACCAATTAGGGACTCATAGACCAAAACCGGTGTGTCCATTGTTTCTGATGGATGGAAATATACAAGAAACCGCCCTTCAATCTATGTGATTGCAGTATGCCCTAAAGGGGCAATGTTTTTGAAAGTAGTTGATTGTGAGGGGCAAATGAAGGATGCCTAATTCATAGCCAACATTCTCTTTGAGTCCATTGAGGCAATGGGGCCTGAAAATGTTGTCCCAAGTCATAACGGACAATGCCAAAAACTACAAAGCTGCGGGGATGCTAGTTGAGGCACAGTATGGGCATATTTTTTGGACACCATGTGTCGTGCATCCATTGAATTTAATGCTAAAGAAGATGGCAAACAAAATAGAGTGGATCCAGCAAGTGTATGCAGAAGCTGAAGAGATCCAAATGTTTGTCACCAACCACCACATGTCACAGGGCATTTTTAGATCATTCTCGCAGTTAGAGCTACTGAAGGTAAGGAAAAGCTTTCTTTCTTTCTTTTTTAATTTAAAATTTAAATATAAGTTTTTTAGTATTATTTTATCTTTCAATTTTATTTTTAATTTTTGTTCCTCATTCTTATTAGGTTGTTGAGACTCGGTTTGTATCACACATAATCGTCTTGAGACGACTAGTGAAAGTGCGAGAAGCACTCATGAAGATGGTAACATCCAATCTTTGGTCTGTATGGAGGCAATCAAACACTCAACGGGCTCAAAAAGTGAAGAACCTGATCTTAGAGGACCCTTGGTGGGATAGAGTAAATTATTTGTTGAGTTTTACAGAGTCCATTATGAGCATGATCTGGTTTACTGACACAGATCAGCCATGTCTAGGAGAGATATATGACAGCATCGACTCAATGATTGAGAAGATAAAAGCCGTCATAAATGCAAAAAAACAAGATCTCGAGGAAATATTTTTTAAACAAGTGAAGTCAATCCTCATTGAGCGGTGAAACAAAATGACCACCCCATTACATCTATTGGCTTTTGCATTGACTCCTAGATTTTATAGCACAGAGATTCTTTCCTTGCTAGGGAGGGTAGCACCATACAGGGATGCAGAAGTCAGTGAGGGATATATGGCGGCATTGGCTAGGCTCTTCCCTGATCCTGAGGCCCAAGACCAGGTTATGGTAGAGTTTGGCAATTTCATAGCAGAAACGGGTCATAGCCTTCCCGCTCTTTGGAGCAAATACAAGATGGATGCTCATATGTGGTGGTATTGTAATGTTCCCATTTCTGAAGACTCTTAGCCTATACTTCCCTGTGGGCTTCGGGATGTTGCAAGGGGAACATCTTTATTAAATAATTAAATATTATTGCCTGGAGCAATAATTATTTAATTATTTAATTATGAAAATTACTTAATTTAATTCCCAAAATATAAAAATTAAATGGAGAATTAATTAAATAAATATTTAGGTGGCTTTTATTGATAAAATCACCCTTTAAAAAGGGGATGCCACACCTAGGGGAAATAAACTGCTTTTATTTAATAATTACCATCTCCTAGGGATTTCGAATTTTGTGCCTCCTTGCTTATAAAAGGAGTGCTAGGATCACTATTATTATTATGTTATGGATGAATTTGATTTGACTCCATGTTTGGAGTAGGGATGTATGCCCACCCTTGATACTTGTTCTCTCTTGCATGAGAGATCTTATTATAGCTAGTTATTGAAGATCAAATTGAAGAACTTATTTGTGAGATCCACATTTTTGGCCCTGGAAATATTTTGGTTAAATTTGCAAGTGAAAATCTGTATTTTCTATTGTAGCGACATCACTGTAGCAGCTGGATTTTGGTCATCAAGTTGAAGTGTTTTGTGAGTGCTTTGCAAATCGATTTAGTGTATGATCTCCCTAAGCCCTAGGCGACTTCTTCTATGATGTTTGTGGACTGTTATTAGAGCATTCTTTGATGTGACTAGGTCAGATTTTTACATGTTTTATGCCCTTGCTACAGTGGTTTCCTTTAAACAGGTTTGGCGCTGAACCTTGATGTATTTTGGTATGATTGTGATCTCGTTTGGGTATGAATGAAGCTGTTGTTCTTTCCTTGAAATCAGCGACTGTATGGACATTGTTTATTTGCTCCTAGCTGCTATTTTCATGGTGTCTTGAGCCATTTAAGGCAGCGATCTGGATATGTTTGTTTGGGATAAAATATTGAATGCTTTGACAGAGGAAATACATGTTCTTTTGCCTTCCTTATAGCTGTTGTTCCTCCATAAATTCAGCGACTTCAGTATGTGGTTTATTTAGCTTTGGGATGCATGGTTCTAAGCCTCATATGATCTGCGATTTGTAGGATATTTTGCACACATCCCAGCGACCTCTTTTTGGTGTGTAAGTGTTGGTTTTTGACAGCTCAGATTTTGATTGGAATAAATATATAGACTAGTGACTGTTGTTATCCAGGGTTGGTGTCTTCCTTTAATGCTCAAATGGGTGTGGCAACAATTACATATCTTTGAATGCAGCGATCAGGATTATTGCATGCTTAATAATAATTTTGAATTTCCTTTTAAGGAGATTTGGGTGACTGTTTGTAGCTGGTTGAACAAGGCTGAGTTTAATGGTATCTTGGAGTTCTAGAACAGCAGAAGTAATCTGAGTTGAAGTATGTTGAATGTTGAATGTTGTGAGTAATTCCAGTATTCATTTACAGTAGTTGCATTGCTTGTTTGAGGTGAAATACAGCGATTGCATTAGAACTTTAGATCTGACTTTTGTGTGGGTGAATTGTTGTTAGTGACCATTAAACCCCTATTATTTGGGTTTATTGAGCCATCTACTCAACCGGTTCTAGGGGATTTGATTACAATCTTGCTATTAAAGTATTGAAGGGGTTGTTGATTTGCATATTTTCTATTGATCCCAGAAGTGGGATATTACAGGTACCTCCGTGGTACTTCATCGGTTTACTTGCAGCCTCTCGCAATCAAACTCTTGGCACAGGTAAGTTTTAAAAAAAATTATTCTCTTTTCTTTTAGTTTTTTAAAATTCAAGTTTGAGTGTTTAAGTTTGAAGTTGAACTTTGCATTGACTTTGAAGTTTAGGTTGCCTTAATAGGTTGCAAGTTCATCTTCCTCTGAGCACAATTGAAGTACATATAGTTTCATCCACTCACAGAAATGCAACAGGTTGGGGGCTAAAATGGCTGAAGATTTGGTATACACACATTCCAACTTGCACCTTTTATCCCACAAGCAGCCAGAGTACAAGGAAGGGTCAACAAAACATTGGGACATTAATCCAGAGATAGTTGACTTGGATGCTTCCATTTCCCACCATGGAGCATGTGATGATGAGGGGAGTTTTGTGGCACCACGAGACCTACTTGCACAAAGGGGGTGCAACTGGCAGTGGCCCTAGTGCGAGTGGTTCGAGCCCATGTGATTCTAATGAACCACATAATGATAATGATGATGATGTAGCTGATCTTGAGTCCTCTTGATGAAGAGGAATATGATGAATATTGACAATGAAAGATAGTTTGAACTTTGAATATTGATCTATGATTGAATTTAATATATCATGAGATTCATGACTTTCACATTGTGTTCGATTTAAGTATTTTAATTTAACTTTTAAGATTTTAAGTTTCTAACAGTTTTATCGGTATCCTAGCTTGTTTGTTGCAGCACTTGTGGTTATTCACTTATTTAGCTTATAACTTGTCTTTTATCTTGTCTTTCATATGCATAATATGTGGTTAATAACTAAATTCCTATTTAGAAGGCTGAAATTTATATATTTTTTAATTTTTATATAGTTTTTGTAAAGTCGTATCCAGGGTCAAAAAAAAAATTGTCGTTTCTGCGTATCGAATACTCCGCTCCCGCTCCCGTATCCAAAACGTTTCGGCTACTTAGATTAATATTACAGCACTTTGGAAGGCTTTTTATAAGTTGAGGCTTTTAATAAGTTGTTATTGTTGTTTTAAAAGTTGAGGATGAAGGGGACTTCAATGAAGAAAGGGGCAATGGGTGTCAGAGTTTGTTTGGGTAAAAGGTACTTCATTTGACAGGCACAAGATCTAGACTACGGGGATGCTACAACATGTCCCTTCTCCTTGGTATGATGACACTTGCGAATGATAACTTGCAATTTCTTGAGGGCAAGCAATTTTGGGAAGGGAAGCCTATAATGTCCCCTTTTTCAACTAATTCATTTCGAAGACTTCTAGCCCGTTCCACTTCCCGTGGACCGAAGGAAAGTGAACAAGGGAAGTATTTGTTTATGTATGCATGCTAAACTTTAAATTTAGCTAATTGAAACAACCTAACACCAAGTAGATCCTAACGTAGTTAAATTCAAGCAAATACATCAGGATAAAATGAAAACAGAAGCTAGTTAAACCACAAAATATTCATCTATACTAAGTGCAAACCTCCTTTAGATGTTTTTGATGTGCTTTGGATGTAGATGCTTCCTTAGTGAGCCAAACGTAGACCACGCACGATCAAGGATTTCTTAAGCAAAGAGGAAGAGATCTCATCAAGTATGGCTTAATTGTCAATTTTGATTCTTCTCTTACTACTCTTTAGCAAGTAGAAAAGGGGAAGATTTAACAAGCCTTCCAATAACATGAAATGTTTTTCTCAAGTATAATGTCTTTCAAGGACATGGTGTAAGTGTGGACAAGGTGTACTAGGCTTCTTATATAGCTTTCCATTTTGAGAGAAGCTTGCAACCTAGTGAATGTAGAATTAAAAAGGGATAAGTATGATTAGAAGAGATTAATTGATGATTAGCAACTCATGGGAGTTTGGGAAGATTTGATTAATCAACTAGGATTAATTAATAGGCCAAGTTAAGCTTATAAAAGCCATTTGGAGATGATTTGGAAGGAAATTAGTAGAATTTGAAGGGTTTGAGAGCGGGATTTAACCAATAAGAAGGTTTATTGATTAAATACGAGATTGAAAGCTTGATTAATTAATAATGTGTAGTTAATTAATTAAAGAATATTTAAACTACCAAAGTGGCATTAATTGGCATCCAGGATGAGAGATGAAACTAGTTAATTAACGAAGCGTCATTAATTGACCGAGACGAAGGGGAATGTTAGCTAATTAGCGGAAAATCACTAATTATAATGAAATGACGGTAAAGAAGACAATTAGTGCAATGTTAGTATTAAAATTGCAGGTTCGAAATTAGGTGTTTACAGTTTATATTTTAGTCCTTTTCTATTAGCATTTACATTTTCTTTTAGTGTTTTCTTTTATGAGGCAGGTCGGCTGGGTTGGAGGAATTAAAAAGCAAATTAAAAAATAATACAAGCTTCTTTATGAGGTCGGTCAGAGGGGAAACTCCTTCATGAGGTTTGGCGCCACCTAAAGGATATAAAAGGGGTCGCTTAGGCTCATTTTGGGCATGCATCTTTATTATAATTTTACACTGCCTAATTTTGGGGCTGATTGTTTTATTCCATTCCACTAGAGGGCAGAAGTCCTTTGGTGTGGCTTCACAAGGAAGACGAAACCCTTCCTTGATAATTGAAGAATGAAAACTCTTCAATTAATTGTTTCAAATGCTTCAAAGAGGTGGATAAAGCCTATTTTCAACGAGGGTTTGCTTCTATGGTGAAATTCAGCCCCTGTCCTAGGGAAGCGACCCACCTTGGGAAAGAAATTGATTGTTTTCTAGGGCACAGCATCGCTCAACTCGGCTATCATTGCATTCTGCATATTTTTAGCAGCCAGAATCTACATTGAACTTCATTTTAAGGGCTTGGAATTATTCATTTCTAGCCATTTCATAAGGGCATACTTTGTTGTCATTTATTTAATTTTCAGTTGTGTTTAGAGGTTGATTTCTTGGTTGATAATTTTCTAAAATATTCCTAAAACACCTCTATATACTTCAGATATTGTGAATGGTGATATTTTGATGAATTATTGCTTTTTCCTTGTTCTAAAAATTAGACCATTGTTCATTGTTGTTCTATTTTCTAGTTGGCAGATATAAAAATCAGAATACCACGGTTTGGGGTTTGTGTTATTTCATTGTTTTTCAGTACAGCCCTAGAAAGGGACATTACAACCATGCAACATCCGAATGGTGAAGGAAGCTCTTCAAGGGCGAACAATAAAATCCAGCCACCATGAACCATGAGTGATTCTTCATCTAGGTCATTCCAGCCTACTTTCCTTCCAAAAGCAAAAACCATTCCGGTGAGGTAAACTCAGCCCTCTATAGTGGATGACATTGCTGCCAGCCACATTGAATATAGAGCCCTTCCAGTTGAGATCCAAAAAGAATTACCACTTTCCAACTTCATGGGATTAAAGAAAGATCGAGTTGGAATTGGACCAAGACCTAAACCACGAGCTACACAAGGAGCCTTACAACATGTCTTGAGAAAGGACGAGGAAAAATATTTCCAAATGGTAATGGTGGAGCAAGAAGAACAATCAAAGTTGTTGGACATTGAGAAGTAGCAATCCATGGAAGCCCTAGAAGCACCTATCACCCCTCGAAAGATTGATTCATTACCTTGTGAGATGGATTTTCAGGATAGCTCTAGGAAGATACTTGACACGAGCAATAGTGTGAAGGCAGTGAAAATTCTAATGACGTCCCAACAAATACTCATCCAACAAAAGAAGGTAAACACTCAGAAGAAAAGCAAAGGTATGAAAAGAATGTTTCTAAAATGTGCCATGGAGCTAAAGTATTTGATAAACATCTTCAAGCTAGTACATGTTGGAAATATTGTCATTGATGTCAAAAGAGGTGCTGAATTGGTAAACGGAAATCTGTCAGAAAGTAACGGAATTACTAACGGAATTGTGAGTATGTCAACAGAAATAACCAACAACATATAGAGTAGTAAAAAGAGCAGAAATCAGATATTTATATATGTGAAAAGGGTCGCCTTTATAGGAGAAATACAGTAGTATCTGTGTAAAGCGAACAGCATTCAAGAAAGATGAAGATCTTGACAACCATGATGAGAAGAAAGCAGCACCTTTTTCATGAAGACCGTGATTTATCCTTGGAGGCCCACGATTTGCACAAAAGAGGGGCCCACGACTTGCTTAGAGAGCAGCACTCATGTCTTAAGGGGCTGCATTGAATGTTTAGGTGCTAATTAAATTATTTGGGGCAGTCTTTATGTGTGCATTAATTAATTCAAAGGGGGCAGCGATTTGTTTAGAAAGAATAAATTAATAAATAAATGCCGACTAATGTTAATGAAAGGGTGTGATGGTTTAAGGTGTAATGCCCTTTCGAAAAGGTACGAAAGGCTATATAAGAAGATTCATATGAGACTTATTTAGCATGGATTCAAGTTGAATATCTTAAGGAAAAAGAAGAACAAGAGGAAGCGTAAGGGCAGAATTTTAAAATAGCAAATCTGAAAGTAAGAAGAAGAATTTTCCATTATTCGTCGAGGAAGCAACAAGTTCAAAAGTGGAAAGCAAATTTTGTAAGGAAGGTTGGTGCCTTCATATTCGAAGAGATCGGTGTCTCTTGCTGAGTTGGTGCTTAGCAAAAGGGGTGGGTGCTCTTGTAGGTTGGTGCCTACAAAACTGTAATTTGGGGATTGGTGTCTCCAGTAGGTTAGTGCCTTCAAATTTTTGAGAAATATATATAAAGAAAGAAGTTTCTTCGTGGTTTTCTCCCGAAAGGGTTTCCACGTATATCTGTGTCTACTTGCATTAAGTTTTGTGTTCTTTGATTGATTTGATATATTCACATTGCTCGTGATTATAGATCTAAGTTTAAGTATTGAAGTTTGAAATAATATCATAATACTGATTCACCCCCCCCCCTCTTAGTATTATCTTGTGCTCAACAATACATTGAAAAAATAGCATTCCTTGCATTGAAAAGAAATATGTTGGGAGTACTAGCCAGATCATAGAAGTTTGGTGGTTGCAGCCCATGGGACATATGCAAGGTCAAAAGACATGTCACTCCACATCCAGAAGGATTCTCCACACAGCAGCAAGGGGCCAGCCTAGGACTGCACTTTTTGAACAGCAAAGAAGGCCGAGTGGATTTCCACAAAAAGAGCTGCCAAAAACAAGGATTCTTGTGAACATGGGAAATATTTTAAGAAGCATGATAGGTTCAAAGAGACAACTTGTAGTTGTGGGCATGTTGCTTCTTCAATTCAAGTCCAAGTTTCTTTTGGCATGGGGAGCTCAGATGATCTTTTGATGATCAAGGTAGATGTCACTATTGAGTTCTCCATCTCTTGCGCTTGGAATGAAAGAAAATTTATAGTGTTTGTTGTGCATTCAAACCTCATTGTGAAGGATGAGTTCAATATTGCTAGTGAGTTCTTTATTCCATGCATGTGATTAGAAAAGAAGTTCATGAGGAGTCCTATAAGGTATGCTATGCATTCTAATGAAGCGGTGGAAAGTCAATGCTCACAATTCGTAGGTCACTCGTTGGAACTAAATCATACACTTGGACACAAGACTGGAAGAAGTCACCATTGTCAGGGCAGCGAGATACTTGATGTGGAAAATGGATAAACCATATGATCTTTATGTTGATTTTCAAACGCTTCCCATAAAACATAGTTGGGTGCTCAATAATATAACTCAAGGATCATGAGGGGATAGTGGTGTCCAACATGCCATGGAATTGAACATTGGTTGTCACTTCTCAAGGACTGATGGAAGATCAATCTACAAGCATATTTTTGTTGCCATGCACGTAGTTTCAGTAATTGAATTGAGTAGTTTTCAGTTTATGGTCATTCTTGAAGAATTTTCAGTCAGTATATGGTTGATTCCAACCACTATATTATTGTCATTGATGAATTTTGTGAAGAATTTACAGTATGAAAACTGCTTTCCTATTTTTTTCTGTTGTTTGCAACAGATCTAACCTCCTAACACTTTTTATGACAGTCATAAAAGGGTTTTCAGTTGCATGTGGAAAGGAATTCCAACCAACTACCATGGTTGGGGTATTTGCAGTTGTTACAGGGTGGTTTCCAGCCACTAAAATTCTATTTGTGAGCAAGAAAAGGCATGACTATAGCTACAACCATGCTTGGGGCCTAAGTCACCAGGTTCATGTTCATGTTCATGTTCATGTTCGGAGAGAATAAAATTCGGCCAAAAATCGTCAACCAATAAAGTTTGGGAAAAAAAATCGTCAATAAGTACAAAATATTTAAATCTGCATTTTTTATTATTTTATTTTTAAAGTAAATAATAAACATACAAGAATGGTTGAAATATACAAATATTATTAAATACTTTCAAAAACATTATGAAATGATCTCAAAACATATTTATAATTTATAAGCTGATCAAAATACTAAATAGAAGATTACATGCATGTGAAATCACAAATTTAAAGAGGCTCTTGTTTCAAAAAGAGTCTAGATTCTAAAGCATCTAAGTTCTACCACTATTCTCAAACTTTTAAATTTCTCTAAACTATTTACATCAAAAAAGCTCAAAATCATCAAGAGCATTTGGATGAGATGGTTCAATATCATCGTCTTCAAATTCGCCACTGAATTCATCTTGTGAAAGCAAGTCAAGATCATCTACATCTGCCATGTCTTCTGAAATGGGTTGGAATTGTGAAGACGAAGTAGATGAGTCTTTCGTTGCTTTCTTCATACACAATTGCATATTGTAAGATCTCCCAACCTCCTAGACAACAACTTGATCTGCTTCTTTGGTTGAATGTGATCAAAGCAACTCCAATTCCATTCACACGATCATGAATTTGCTCCCTGACTCAATACTCTAACAGCAAAGCATTGTAGCTCACGAGTATCTGCTCCAAAGTAACTCCACCACGTATATCCTTTAACTTCTGGGCGTAAAATGTCATACTTGGTTGTTGGTATTCCAAGCATCTTTTCTTCTAACCTGTATGTCCAACACTGATCCCTGATTTTACTTGTAACTTGTGGATCTGGGTCAAACCTCCCTATGGTTTCATGAAGGTCACTCATGATTTCACTATCACTTTGTTTGTCTTTATGGGAGAGTTTTGGCTCCAAATAGCAAGCTACTGCATACAAGGGCGTGTGCATCATTTACCACCTTGAATCAATTATTTTGCATATCTCAATATAGTCTACTTCCACAATATTGAATGTTTTTTTAATGTTTTCCTTGCAACAGTCCATGTTTTCATAAAGCATATTGCATACAAAAAAAAACTACATGACGAAAGAAACAAAGCAAATAAAAACAAACTTGTTGGCTAGATTTTCTGCATAGCTAAAAACCTAGGCAGTCATGAGATAAATCTCCCTCATTTACCAGTGAGGCTCCCGTGTAAGATTTGTCAGTTAAATATGTTAGTATTTATTTGTGGGTATTACTTTAACCACGCAGCTCATAAACCATAGTTGTATAGCTTTGCAGCAAGTAAGCAACTGTTAAAGAAAAGAAATATCTAAAGAAGAAGGAAGTAATAAAAACACAGGAACGAAAGAGGGAAGATGTGCAACCTAATCAATAGATTACAGAGTTGATTGCATGCACATAGACAAGACCAATAGATATTAACACACATAATTATAAGCAAAGGCAACTTCAAATCTAGATCTAAAATAACCCAAAGTTTATAAGTAGATCTGAGATAAAAAGTTAGAAACAAAATGCACCGTGACACAAAGTTCTCCGGAAATCTGCTCCTTTATATTTTTTTTCTTCAAATAGCTATCAGGGATTTCAGCACAAAGTCTGGAACACAAAAATGTTGCTTACAAATTATAATCTTTTAACCCATAGGTTCTTCCTCTACTTATAGAATGTAGAGGGGCAATTACAAGTCAGAAGCTTTTAGTGAACTGGCACATGTGGAAGTCGGAAAGGAAACAACTGACAATCTCCCTCCTGGAATTCCTCTTTGCATGACATGCATGATTTGCAACTGAAGATAGAACCTTCTATTTTTCATGTCTGCCACCTATCTCCAAGTAGTTGACTTCTTCAAGTAATGGCTTTTAAACCAATCACTTAGGTTTTCTAATTTAATTGATTGGTCAATTACTTTACCGGAGGAAATAAGAGAAAGAAGAAGAAAGAGGAAAGTTGCAATCTTGTCATTTTTCGTATTTTGCATGCAGCTGATTCTTTTGCCTTTGATTCTCACCAAACTGGATCTGGATCTGAATCTGAATCTGGAAGCTATGCATGATTCTGCTGATCCTTTTCTTTCATCATGCTTCGCCATGGCCAAAGCAATCTTTGTCTGAGCAACTCTTTTTCTTTTTATTCGGCCAGAATTCTTTACAATCGGTGTAGATCTGGAGATTTCTTCAGATTCGGAGGATATGTTCAATGTATTGGACATTGATTTAAGCTCCCTTTCAATTATATAAGCACCTGGGCACCTGTAATACTATGCAGACAATTAATCAGACTTAAATCAAGCTCCTTCAAACCTAAGCGCCAAACTTTGAAGCTTTTCAACAGTGAAAACACCTTCCTCTGAGCAAAATTCCTCCTTTGGGTGCCAAAATTGTCTGGGCTACACTTCCTTGCTAAAGAATTAATAACTCCATTAATATGGCAGCCCATGCTTATATAACCTTCATCATTCTATAATTAATAATTGCCCTTCCTATTTCCGGCATTTAATTAATTAAAAATCATGTTTTTCTCTTCAATTTGGGCGCCTATTTTGTGCATGCTCATTGCTGTCATTAATAAATTAAATTTATTTAATTTTAGCATGCTACATTCAGTTCACTTTGCCTTGTCTTCATGCATTGACTTTCCTTCTATTTATGGGTCCAAAATTGGGTGAATAAACATTAATAAATATTATTAAATGCATTAATTATTCACCCAAGGTGGGTCGCACTTTTTGGCAAGGGTGAATTCTAAAAATAAGAAGTCAACTTTTGATGGGAATTTTCACCTTGCACTGCAGCTCTAAAAATCCCTTCTTCTACTTAAGTGATTTGACTTTCATCATGGGAATTTTTACCCTGCAAGGCAGATAAGAAATTCCCGACGGTGCTTTAAGTGATTTTCTTTTATAATGGGAATTTTTACCCTGCAAGGCAGGTAAGAAATTCCCACCTGCCTGCCACATCTAATATTTCCATTACAGCTTGAGTGACTTTGACTTCATGGGAAAAATTACCCTGTAAGGCAGGTAAGAAATTCCCGCCTTCCTGCCACTGCCAAAATTCTCATTGGCAGCTTAAAGTCTTCCTTCAAAAAAGTGCGACTTGCATGAAAGATAGCTCTTTTCCAAAAGTGCGACTTGCATTGTGACTTCTGCCTTTAAAATTGCGTGAGAATTCGTCACTTAGAGCAACGTGGAAATTGGATGCAGAAGGCAGCCTTGAAAATTGCAACTAGCATAAAAACAACATTTCTTTCCTTTTTTGGATTTTTGGAGAAGAAAACACAAGGAATAAAATTTGCCATTTTTGGAAAGGGTCCGGGAAGATGTAGCAGCAAAAACTTGCATGTGCTGTAACTTTCATTCTGTGGCTCCGTTTTAGGTGTCGTTTTCTCTAAAAGTGCATATCTTCTCGAGGTCTACGCATTGATGGCAATATTTTTCTTATTTCCATAAAATCCATTTATTCCAAAAAATGTGACTTGCCTGGGAAAGGCTTTTTTTGTGCACGACTTCATCTTTTTAGAGAGAACTAGACCCCCTGTGACAAATTCCTTCTGGCATGACATCCGTACATGATCTCCAGATACTCTAGGAAATAAAATAGACTGAACCGGCAAAGGAAATGACCTAGAGAAATTTCACAGAAAACAAAACGGGAAAACACCAAAAACGCAAAACATTGCCAGAAGTCACAGATAAAGCCCAGGATTCATTCCTGGTTAAAACCCTACTGGTACATGGGAATATTGACATGTAAGACCAC
Organism: Taxus chinensis; assembly: GCA_019776745.2. NCBI lineage: Eukaryota > Viridiplantae > Streptophyta > Pinopsida > Cupressales > Taxaceae > Taxus > Taxus chinensis. The sequence goes on along the minus strand of CM034151.1, from coordinate 424,988 downwards.
AACAGGGTTAAACCAGAGCACAATTTGCCTCAAACGGGGCTCAGAATAATTAAATAAAAATTTCCCGCAGACAAACCCCAGCGACATAATATAACGAGTTTGGGCATCTGGGTATTTATCAAAATTGGCTTATATGACTCTCTGGGAATATCTTGACACAATACAGACACTTTCTAACAATAAAAACAAAAAACGACCCATTATTTTAAAAGTATGAAATTTTTTACATGGGGTAGTCTCAGATTTCAGGGTGAAATCTGGGGACACCAAAACTAGTTTTTCCTTCGTATCTCCTTGCAACCTCGGATGAGACTGTTGAAGCTTGGAATGAAGCACCGAGCTTGTTGAATCTCTTGATCAAATTTGTCTGTGGATGCTCCAAAGATGTTTTGAATGGAAGTAAATTTCAGCTACAAGCAAAGCAATTGAATGACTAATTTGATTGTAGATTTGTAATAACCCTTTTTAGGGTTTTAATTAAAAATTGCAGCCGACTGAAATTAAACTGCAACGACTTCTATTTCACATAAATTTGCCCAAAAATCATCACCAAACATTATCAAATATTTATCAATGATTTATATATTATTTTTATGAATTTTGGAGCCCGAATCGAATAAGGAAATGCAAATTAACACTGCTGGAAATGAAGTCCTAAACTGGAAATCGCAGCAGCATATAAAATTTAATATCCCATGAATTAATGCACCAAAAATCACAAACTTCAAGATTTCAGCCTTTAGAAACAAGGCAAATCAGATTACAAAGTTGATTTGATGAAATTATTTGCCAATAAATCAAAATCCAACTTCATGCAAGTCACACTTCTTGGAATAATAGAATAAAATCTGGAAATGCCCAATAATGCCTTCAAATATGATAATATAGTTTAAGTGCAAATAGTTTTAAGTCAGTATGAAGGTTTTTCGTCCTTCATATGGACCTCACATGGGGTTTTCGTCTCAAGTGGTGAGATAATGAGAGAACACTCTCAAAATCAGATTTTCCAAATGAAAGTTCACATGTCCAAATGGTTGCCCTTAGTCCCCTATTTATACTTTTGAAAAGACATGGCCGCTCCCTTATGACCATTCATTATGCCCTTATAATTATTTATTTTGTCCTTAACTTGGCTGACCCATATATTCTACAATTACTTTATTAAAAAAAAATTATTAAATATTATAATGTTGCTCTTCTCTTTGCTTTCCTTTTCGGGATCATGGAGGAATGACCAGAAAACCCAATTATGCTATCAAATTGGAAAAAAGGGACACTACAGTCCTCCCTCCCCAAAATTGCTTGTCCTCAAGCAATTTCAAGAACCTTGATCCCAAATGATTTTTAGGCTCTTCTTCTTTGATATTCTTGCACATAAAGAAAACATATTAGAAAAATAAGTGTTGAAAAACACTTTCCCAATGTGTCTCCATGGTGTGAAAGGCTCACAAGTCTCCTTCATGTATGAGATACCCCCAGATATTACCAAGTTGCCCCATATACTACTGTAGCCATAAATTTTCCTTCTGTGAATCCGAGAGGTAGTGGCTGCCCTCTCCAACACAATCATGCAGATTACAACAACCATATGTCATGAATCCTTCAACTAAATGACGAAGAACTCAACTGTAGGGGGAATCAAAGAGCGGGAAACGTTTATGACAGCAAATGAAATATTATGGAACTTAGCATGTTAGGCAGCAAACCAAAGAGATAACAAACTGAAAATAGAAGACGCAGTAGCATTGATTTTCATGACAGCCAACATCAACAACACATTTCCATTTTTTTCTTCATTCTTTATCAAGTTCCCAACACCAATCTGACCCTCCTTGCTTCAGTCAACAAGATAGGATTTCCCAATATTTTTCTCATGCCAAATACCCATGATGGACAACACATAATTGTCAAACTCAATGATCATCACATACAGCCCTTTATTCCGTTCATCTCTCACACATAGAAAAAATGTTTCGCAAGTGAAGCTAACACCTTCATATAATTTGTCACATTGATGCCAAGTATGGTCTAGCAAAGAACATTTGTCAATGTTTCCTTGAAGATTCACCCATTGAGAAACATACTCTTCATACATGCAATTAAATCCCCCAAGGAATGATGAAAATACATGAGTGAAACTTACCCAATTAAAAGCTACCTTTTGCGGATCAGAATTGTAATTCAAAGGTTACAATTGAGTTTCACATCAATTTGACAGAGCCATTTCATCTAGGGCATCTTCCGGGGCAGCCAAAGAGTAATTTCGATGGATTTTAGGGTTGACATCACCTGTTTAGGGGTTGACGTCACCTTGGGGAGGTGTTGCAACCTTCCATTCATCAATGTTTGTCTTATGGGGTTTGCTAAAGGTTTTTTTCTACTTCAAACAATCCATTGATCAGTTGGATCTTCTTTTCCGACAACATTTCTCTTTGTACAGTCAATTGTCATTTTTCTAATTTGCAGCCAACAAATAAATTTATAAAAATTGTAGTTGGCTTGAATTTGGATTGTATTTGATTTCTAGTCTTTGGTGCTTTAATTTTGAAGAGTTGCTATAATAATTATAAAATATCGGCTTGTTATCATATTTACATGAGGGTTTGTGGAAAAACCCATATTCGTTTAATTTATGTCCTATGGGGAAATTACAATGGTATCAGAGTGTGTTTCCTTGCCATCCTATTGGGGAACTTCATGCAAGGTAGTGATAGAGAGTTCAAATACTTTCAGAGAGAGAAAAAGAAGGGTTCATAACAGCCAAAGGAAGGGTTTGAACAAACTGATCCAAGGCTTGTGAAAGGAAAAGAGGAGGTAAATATGGTTGATCCGAATTCAGAAGATGTGCGGGTTGATAGGCTTTTCCAAGGGCAAGAACAATTGGTTGATATGATGGCTCAGCTGCTCCATACCATGCAGAAATTGTAAGTTCCTGGACATCACAATGGTGAAGGAAGTTCTTCTAGGGTAAACAATAACCAGTAGCCCCAAAGAACAATTATTGGTTCTCCTGCTAGGTCTTTCCAGCCTAATTTCCTTTCAAGGGAAGAATCCATCCCGGAGGTGGAATTCCAACCTTCCATGGGATATGACATTGTTGCCAACTGTGCAGAATATAGAGCTCTTCCAACTAAGATCCAGGAAGAATATCACTTGCAAACTTCATGTGGTTGAAGAAAAACCAAATTGGACCTAGACCAAAGCCTAGACCACAAGCTACACAAAGAGATCTTCAACATGCTTTGGGAAAGTTAACACTTTCCACCTTTGATAGTTCCAATAAGGGTACAACTCATGCATGGATACAAAAGCTAGATACTTATCTATCTCTTAGGCCAATGACGGAAGAGGAAGCTATCAAGTTTACAGCGCTTCATCTTGAGAGAATTGCACATGAATGGTTGTACCATAGGCTAATCACACAAGGGCATAGTCTCTTCAATTGCTATGATGAGTTTAGTAGGAGGTTAATTGAGAGATTTGATAGAACTAATCCGGAAGTTCCTTTAAGGAATTGGCACAACTAAAGCAAAGCAACACAATGGATGACTATGTAGTTGAATTTCAAAAGCTATTCGTGATGCTACTAGATGTGACAGAAAGAAGACTTGTGGTATTGTTTATTGAGGGGTTGGCTGAGCCACTCAAGGGTTTGGTAAGAGCCTTCAACCCTTTTTCCCTTCAAGAAGCAATTAAGAAGGCATTGGATCTGGAAACATCGTCTCCAAAGGGGAAACAATTGTCTCTGATACAACCAAGGACAACATCTTTTGAGCGGCCAAGAATAGCACTTTGGGGCAGCTAAAAACAGCACCTTTTGGGCAGCTAAGGACAAAAGAAGAAGAGACCATAAATGAATAAAGGAGAAATAACTTGTGCTTCTCACGTAAGGATCCATGGACACCCGATCCTCATTGTCTTGGCAAAGGATAGGTTCACTACATAGAGTGATATCAGATGCAAAGTCCAATTTAGAAGAAAAGCCAAAAATTAAGGGCAACACTCTTGCTACACTTGTAGGCACACCACAATATCAACCCTTTAAAATTCGTGGAGTTCTTCTCAAGCAAGACATTATAGTATTGATTGATAGTGGGGCAACTCGCAATTCCATAGATGAAGGATTAGTAAGTAGAGAAGGGTTGGAGAAAAAGGACGTAAAAGGTTTCAACACCATTGCAGCAGATGGCTTTTCCATGCCTTGCAAGAAGATGGTTGAACAATTTAGCATCACCTTGGGTGAACATCATATGAATGATGACTTTTATGTGGTTAGTCTAAAAGAGACTACCGTGGTATTAGGAGTACAATGGCTGCATTCTTTGGGAGAATTCACCCAAAACTGTCAGACTATGGAGCTGAAGTTTAAATCAGATGGGGAAGAAGTAGTGCTCCTAGGGATCACTAACACAGTTTCAACATTAGTCTCAGCAAATAGAATGGAGGGTCTCACAGATGGTAGTACTCTTTCTAGATCCCAGTTGATTCATGATTCACCCATTCTAGATGCACTTGTTGAGGATGTTGAAGGAACTTCATCTAGTACACAAGTTTCTAATCATATCAGAAGGGTGCAACAAAAATCAATTGTTTCGCAAAGCGGAGCATAGATTGGGAATTACTGATTCCCGAGATTGATTTGGGACCCTGGTATTTATAGGAGGGTTTAGTCTAAAAGAGAGTAAGAGTCGAACTATGAATTGCTTGAAGGCAACCAATTTTGGGAGGGGAGGATTGTATTGTCCCCTTCTCAAGATTAATCCTAGAGAAAACCCTTAGCATATCCAATATTTTCTCGTGGGCTAATGAGGTGGAAAAAGGGGACATAAATTAAAATTTTAACATAAGTATTACTTTATTGAAATAAAGTGAAGTATTACTTTATTTTAAATAAATTAAAATGCCAAAGTGAGGCGTCCCATCTAGGGACTTTGTATTGAGATATGAGCCATGAAAAAATCCTAAATGGAACTCGCTTGGGGTCATTTGGTATCTGTTGGCCATGATCATAATTTTCATGAAGGGTTTGAGCTACTGCTCCAGTTTTTGCATTAGAGGACAGAAACCCTCTTGTGTATTCACCGACTGAGGACAGAGAAATGTTGCCACAAAAGACAATCCAACTGATCAATGGATTGCTCAAAGTATAAAACAGCCTTTAGTAAATCCCAGAAGACAAATACTGATGAATGGCAAGTTACAGCACCTCCCCAAGGTGACATCAACCCTTAGATAGGTGACATCAACCTTAAAATCCACTAAAATTACGCTCCAACCACCCTGGAAGATGGCCTAACTGAAATGGCTTTGCCAAATTGATGTGAAGCTCAATTGTAACCCCTAAATGGAGATACCCTAGCAAAATCATAAAAATAAATTTGGCCTCAGTTTGGATTGTATTTGATTCCAGCATCTTTATAAAATATATTTGGGGGTTTTCAATGATTTCCAGTATTTGGTGCTTTAATTTTGAAGAGTTGTTATAGTAATTGCAAAAAATCAGCTTACTGTTATTTTTGCATAAGGGTTTGTGGGAAAACCCAAATTTCTTTAATTTTATGCCTTAAGGGAATATTACAACGAGCTAATCTAGTGAATAAGCAATAACAAAATTCCCCGTCAATTCAAATTCAATTTAAATCCAGACTATTTTGTGTAATGATGCATTGCTAACTCCAGTTTAATCCCTGTCTTCCATTGAGCACTCAATAGATGCATCAATAATCAATGGGACAAGCTTAAGTGGCAAATCAGCTTCCATAGCAAAGCCTAGGGTTCAGATGCCCAGTAGACATGTGAAGTGTTGAAATTAGAAAAGAAACAACATCCAACTCTTAGTGAAATTGCATCCATGTTAACAAGCAAACAAGCAATATTAGCATTTCGGTGGTAAATCATCAGGACTTTCATAGAGAATGGCAGGGGTTCAAATCCGAAGAAGAAATTAAGTATTTAATTGGGTAAAACATGGCAATCAACTCTTGGTATACATGCACCTATCTCAACAAGAATAGATGCATGATTAACAAACATCATAAAAGAAGGGAATATTATGCATATGTGAGATTTCCACGGGTAGACTACTTGTTTTGCTTCTATCTCAATTTCATTGAGTTATTTAAATCCCAGGAGAGAAGATGTGTTAAAATAGCATTGAAGACAACATCCAACTCTTACTATACATGCATCCATTTCAGCAGTAAGCATAATGGACATACCTCACAAAAGGAGGGGAAAATTAAATCTTTGAGATTTTCACAAGTGAATTTTGTTTTTTTTGCTTTTATCTTGATTCTACGGAGTTCTTAAAATCCTCACGAGAAAGGCTAGGTGTCGAAATTGGATAAAATAAAACAGGAAACTGTCGTTTAGTGAGGAATCATCAAAATCTACAATTATGTATATAGAATATGAGTCCCAGATGAGCAAGATATAGCTTCCTTTGTCAACAAAATGAATCATTTCTTTCAATTTGCTTTCAAGAGTCGTGCTTCTTTAATAGGCAAAATTACACCCTCATGATAATGTGAGTAGGGAAGATCAAAAAAGTCTATGGCGGCCTCCTAAGGAAGGATGGATCAAATTAAATTTTGATGGAGCATCGAAAGGAAATCCAGGTAGAGTTGGCTACAGATGCATTTTTAGGGATTCAGGGTGTCAACCTGTGATGGCTTTGGTTGTAGATTGCGGTGTTTCCTCTAATAATGTGGCGGAAGGCATGGCTCTCCTCTTCGGTCTTTTGGAGGCTAAAAATCAGAATTGGCAACATTTGTGGATCGAGGGAGATTCTAAAATTATTATTGGGGCAATTATTGGTAAGCAACCTAAGGCTTGGTTACTGGAACAGATTTGTCAACAAATTAAGGCAATCCTTCCCTTTTTTTTCAAAGACTCGCTTTTCCCATATTAGAAGATATGGGAATCAAGTAGCCGACTGCTTGGTCAACAAAGGAGTTGAGGTATAGGACGAATGTCATAAAAACCGTCTTGAATGTAAAGAGAATTTTCCTCAAGAAATTATCTCTCTTTCCTTGCATGATGCAAAATTGGCATTAAGCATTGATAATGAATAATCATTTTTTGGCGGTCGGGGAGTTTATTACCATAGTTAGGCTGGATTTTGGTAATGCATGGGAAATATTCAAATAGATTTCAGGTAGAGGACACCTACCCCTTCCCTCGTGTGAGATGAGTCGAAGGCCTATTTAGTGTTATTCTCCAATGTGGGCATTCATTTCCGTTGTGACTTGGTGCTCTACCGGTGTGGCGTTTGGTGGGCTTTGCGGTTTGATCTTCTGCCACTTTTGCAATGGAGAATTTGGGCGGTTCTGAGGCGGGACCGAGCAAGAAAAGGAAGCGAGCGCTGACAGGTGAAGAAGCTAGCAAATCTTTTGCCTCTTGGATGGATGGCAAGATTAAAAATGCGGCAATGAGAGTGTGGATTGAGAATACTAGGTCGGTTGCAAAGGAAATTGATGAGGTCGATGAATCAAATATATGCGAGCGCATGCGGAAATTGATGTTGGATCCAAACCAGTCGGTTGGAAGGCGCAATGTCTTCGAAATAGCCCAATGCTTGAGGTCTATTAACATTCTAACGAATGCCTCCGACCAATTCATCCTCCACAGGAAGTATGCAAGCTTGGAAGAGAGATTAATGAGCCTACGGTTTCACGTGCATGCTCTTACCAAGGGTCTTCAGGCGGTGGCTCGGGGTTAGGAAGCTCTGGTGGCAAAATTAAGCGTTTCTCTTCCGGAGGAAGTGAAGGTGTATATGCCCTCTTGTTGTGTGATGCCTGCGTCTTCAGCCCAAAGCTCAGATGACTCAGAGGTCGAGATAATTGCAGAAGTGGCCCCCAGTGGTTGTAAGAGGAAGTAGGTGGTGCTCTTGTCGAAGTCACAGGCTGAGATCAAATGAATTTTTTGGTGTCTGTTTATAGGTGCTTAGTAGTTTTTTATTAGGTTTCGAATGTTTCCTTTTTTGGCATGTTATTGTTTATAGTGACAAAATAGAAAGGTAAGGGGTGGGTTGGAGGCTTAGATCAGCTCTCCCCCCCATGGTTGCATGATAAGGTGCTTTACACTTTTTTGAGAGTCCATTGCCGAATGATGCTATCATGGACTGGAACTTCATGTATTTTTTTGCAGGTTAGGGCCTTCTCCCTAGGTATCAATAGCAAAAAAAAATAGGCAAAATTACGCATGCATCCGTCTTAACAAATAAAGAAGCATAGCCGATGGCATGGAAAAATTATTTCCACAGTTATAAATTTTCCTTTGGCTTTTATCTGGATTTGGCTGTGTTAATATTTGTATTCTCTCGGTTACTGGACCGATCATGGGACCCGATGGTCTTCAGAGGGGTCTAAAAGTATACTCGGTAATAAACATGTCATAACAAGGGAGTCCGTATAAAAGCAAAAAGAAAGGGAGAGAAAAAGTTAGTATAGAGTGTGATGCCAATATTTCTTTCCCAGTTTTTCGTTTCAATAATTATGCGCCGAAGATTTGTAAAGAAAAAATGGCTGAGCACACCTGGGAATTCTCACGGTTGGCGAGATGATCGGCGAGGGCTCGAATCGCAGAGAGTGTTGCTGCGCCAGAGCCAATGCGAGCTCCCTGCGGATCGGGGACAGCCATTGTGAGCGTGCTCTGTGCAATGCGCTCCATTCTTTTGGCTCTCCTCAATTGCCATTCATACAGCTCCGCCTGCTCTGGACTCGCGGCCGTTAGAATTATAGCATCCCATGTGGCCACTCTCTCCGGATGCCTCACTGAAAGCCTCAGATGGTACCACGAATTCGATAGTACGTCCATTGGATCTGGTTTTCCCAGCAATGACCGCGTCATTGCCATTGCAGTTAATTTCAAAAGCAAATAACGATTCGTAATTGTTATTGACAAATGTGATCCGAACACGAGACCACCAGATGCACAGGCGCACACAGCGAATTTTTCATTTTTCCGAGTCCAAAGGGACTCGATTCCGCTACCATTGAATGCGCAGATGATACCTCCGTGGGTTTTTTCGCGATGAAGTATTTATATTAACGGACAAATTGATCCCGCAACAACTTGTCCGAAGATAACGATAAATTGAGCTCCTGTTCGACCGAAAAACATCAAATCCAGGATATTAATTGATATTAAATCGAGGATATTGACATCGATTCTATAACATAAAATGTAACTTGGATAGTTGAGAGGGGTTTAATAGGAGAGAGGGACCCTCCTTGAGATCCCTAATTTTATGGGTTTTGAACATCAATTAAATTTTCTTTATTTTATTTTTTTTGGAAAAAAGGTTTAGTAGTATTGTTTAATAAGTTGATTTGTTGTAGAGATGTTTTTTGTGAGTTCTTAAATGATGCTTATCTCTTTAAATTGTATTTTCCTACAAACTCTATTTTCCCATTTTTTCCCTACTTGACTTGATAATTGTGTATTATAAATCTTAAATATATATTGAAAATATCTATAAATATATATAATTAGCACCTAAAAATGTAAAAAACAACCCATCGACAATATTTAAGAGCATTTATTTTTTCATGCACACATTCCATCATTGATTATTGTGACTCGAACACCATAACATGTCATTTTAATATTGTTTTACCTATTCCTTGGAACCGACTTTTGCTTCATTCTTACCTGATGTTGGTTCGTTTTGGGCGCTCTGCGAGTGGAGATGGGCGTGTTGCCATTGGTGTCCAGCAATGCCATTGCAAATAACAGTGTGTTTTCACACGATCACTGCATGTAGATGTTTTGTTTTGTACCTAAGAGTTATTTGTTTTTGTTGTCTAGTTTTGTGGGTATCCATTTCTTAAGGTTTTGTGGATTAATAGGGACATATTTCAGTTGCATGATTGGAATACAATGTTTGAAATGAGGTTTGTTATTGCAAGGATAAAACCCTGTAATGTGTTTATTCCTGCGCCATAGGCCTAGAGGCTTATTTCCATCTTAGCTTTGGTCATATCCAAGAGGCTAGAGACGTTGGAGGATATTGGGTATGGATTTATTTTGATGCCACCTTCATGTTATGTTATATTTCGTCATTGATTTAATTGTAGGGTGACTAGGTGGTACGTTATGTTCTATGTCTTCACTAGGACAACTTAAGTATATTTTTTAGGATGTGCACAATAAAGTCACTTAAGTTATATTTATGTTTATGAGAAAATTCCCAAAGGGGTGCAACTTGAGTTTTTGGAGGAAAAAGGTTATAAATATACCTTTGGGGTCTTTTAGAGATCATTCATACATCCAACTATTTTCAGTTATTGTTATTTTTAGTCTTTTTACTTGTGGAAGTCAAATTCTACATGATCCCTAGCTTCGGTGGTGAGAGATCCCTAGTTGGTACAACATTCTTCGGTGAGGGTTTTCCACCCATATGCTTAGCTTGTTATTCAAATTTTTGAATCAGATTTTGGAGAGTAATCAAAAATTTAGATTCAGAGAAAGAGGACGGTCATTCTTCAACAAGGGTTTCAGTTATTTTCAGATTTGGGGTTGTTGAGTGTCTCCCACAAGTGGAGCAACCTACCTAGGAAATTTGGCAAACATTTTGGAAGGGTTTTTATGATCCATTTTTGAAGATTTCATATCTAAAGATTATTCTTGTCATATTAATGTCAAAGAAATTTATCCCAATCATTTTCATTTGATATTCAGGAGTTTAAGGTCAGTTGAACTTTGTCCTCGTTTTTTGTCATAAAATAAATTCATATTTATCCATTAAAAATTATTTCTCAGTTATTTATTATTCTCTACATTTTTCCGCATCTTTTGAAGCTTTTGGGTGTTGTTGGAAGTGAGTATTTTGAAAGATATAAAATATTTTAGATTTATGTACCTTGTCATAGAATAATCAAAATTACAGTTTGCAAATTTTTGATAAATTTCTGAGTATTAAAGTGATATCCTAAAAGGAATATTCCAATGGTATCAGAGTGACCTTTCTTCTAGTCTATTGGGTCGTGAATGAAGGTATATTCCAGGAGGAATACACCCTGAAAGGAAGGTCAAAATAAGGTAGATCAAGAAGAGAATGTGAAAGAGTTCAATTTTATGAAGAAAATGTTCATCAATATGGTGAAACAACAAGAGACAACCAATCTCTACTTGAGTCATCTTACACAGAACATGAATCAAACCAGATCTAAAAATAATAGGGAAAAGGGTGAGAACAATAATTTAGGGCAGCAATACCCCCATTTTTCTAACAGGGCTTTGAGTCTTCATGAGCCCTCTTCCTTGAAAGATTATGAATCACATGCAGGGCAGCTAACAAAGGTGCTTGATGAGGAGTCTTGTTGGGAAAAATACCAATCTTTGAGTGAGGTTTTCAGAGAAAATATGGCATTTCCAAATTATTGCAGGATGAAGATTGATAGCAAACCCAAAAGAGTGTTGGAAGTGTTTATCACTTATGTTGTCATTGATGTCAAGTGGTCTAGGTGATCTAGGTATGTTGGCTAGGTGATCTAGGGGTCTCCAAATGTGTTGCATGTGTTGTTTGAGTCTCTCAAAGGTGGTATGAAGGTCAAACAAGGTCCATGAGTTAAGTGAGGTGTGTCAATGTGTCAGTAACATGCCCAAATGGTTTTGTCATGTAATGTATGGGTCAAGTCAAGTCATTTTAGGCTTTAGCCTAATGCAAGTATATGGTGTAAATCAAACAAATGTGTGAATTCACTCAAACCAAAGCAAGGAAAGAAAATTTAGATTAGTATGAGGTGGAACAGGAGGTGCAGAAAAAGAAACATGAGACAAACTAGGTGAATGAGACTAAAACAGGTTAGTATGGAGTTTTCTTAAGCCAATCCACAAGTAAGCAAGGTGTGAAATGTTGACCGAATGTGTGATGATGCAAACCAAACATGGTGTGAGCATGGAATGATGACATATGATGTGTACAAGGCCTCTCAGGTAGCTATTCAGGTGTTTTAGGCACTTCTACAAGTCATCATAATACAACAGCTAGGAATTAGATACCAAAGGGCACCTAAATGAGATGGGATGGAAAGATTCAGGATGAATCAGAGAAAAATATCACTTGGAGGTGTTAAAGGGGTGTGTCCTTAAGGTGTGAGAAAATTTTTAGAACCTAAAGATGAATATTTTACAAGTTATGTAAGTATTTCCAAAACCGGGTTTGTCAAAATATGAAAATTGAGCACCAAACTGCTTAGCTATCAAGAGAAATTGTGGAGCCTCCTTCGGATAAGTCATAAGAGAAAAAATGTATTAAATTAGGATAACATTATGGTGCAAAAATTATTTTGATGATTGGGTGATTGTTTTAGAAGTTCTATCTATTTTTGTGAACATGTTTGTAGCCCTCCAAACCCCAGTTTGGACCAGTTTTAGAAAATTGAGTTGGATAGGTGTCCTAACTCAACTGTTTTACTTGAAAACATATTTGAACATGAAGAGGGCTCCTTAGGGCACATTTTCATGTCATTTTGAGTTCATGACACATGGCGGTCCCTATTAAAGTAAATATTTCAGTGTACAAGAGAAACTTACAAAGGAACCCTTACTAAAATTTGAGGTGGATGATGTTGGTAATGTGTTATTCAACTTCATGAAGTCACTTGGGTTACTCTTTTGGAGAAAATTTGATTAATGGTTGCATATTTGGGCATACTGGATCTAAAAATCAATTTTAACTAGCAATTGTGCACACACTTAACTTTGTATTGATTTTTGATATAAAAATTGACTATTATAACCTTTTATATTTTTAATAAAGGAAAAAAAACTGAAAGTACTGTGTAAAATCATAAAATACAGAGATGAATCACCAGCAAATTGACACAAGAATTGATAACGGAGTTTGGCGCTTGTGGCCTACGTCTCCGGGTCTGGTTGAATGGGACTGATCTATTAAAATCTTGAAAAAAAAATCTTTACAAATATTTCTACAAGAATATGATCTTCTCATCACACTTCCTCTAACCAAAAATAACAAGAGTCACTTTTTACATCACCTCAAAATTCCTTCTCTAGCTCAAGTTATGAGCAAAACAATATCACAATCACTTTCCAATGTCCATACTAGTAAAACAGAGCTCCTTTTATAATGTTTCCAAAGGCATGACACAATGGTCAAAGCCTTATCCTTTTACCCAAGTGGCCCAAGTTCAAATCTTATTCCATGTGGGGCACATTTTGTATAGGGATAAGATCCCACATTCATGGGCGCATTTGGAGGAGAGAGGGTTTAAGTATGGGCAGCCTAGAGATATGCATTGGCTATTGATAGCCATTTGACTTGGTCCACCTTGGTTTGGGTGCTTGGTTTGAATTTAGTTCATGGCACTAATGTTGGTGTTTGGTTAGAATGGTTATTTAATATATTGTGGAAATGCATTGGGATATTTATATAAATAATGTGTTGGAATTATATAATGGGAGGAAAGCTGGAATAATAAGGGGTGTTGGCACTAAGCCGCATGGATCCCGTACATTATAATTGGTAGCAATTATGAATATATGTAAAGCTTTAATGTGTGAATGAAGGAGGCCAAGACACCCCTCTAAATGAGGTGTTGAACCTGGCTGAGGACCCCCAGAAAATAGTGGGGTCCACTTTTGTATTGTCCAAGACTAGTGTTCCAAACCCAAATTTTTTCCACATATTGTCCATGTGTCACATTTTCATTGGTCCACTTGGCGAGTGTGCATCACATCAACTTACACATCAGTCCCAAATTTTGCCAGTTGCCTGAAAATTTCAGCGGGCCATAACTTTTGCAAACGAGCTCTGTTTCCTACAAACGAGATATCAACAGAATCATCTAATTTTTCCCATGCCATGGAACTGAACTGTAACTAATTCTGAGAAGATCATAGATCAGTGTTTCTCGGTGAGGATCCTCTGGATCATTCCTCCCCACTGAGAAACTTTTAGACCCCAAAAGTCAACTTAATTGGTGAATAGGTGAGGGTACATTTCTCCCTCACCTTTCCGGTTTCCATCCATTTATCCTTGTTTGGATGCATTCCTTTGAACCCACCATGAAGATACTCAATGTCACCCCTTCATGAATTTCTTACCTTCCTGTCCAAAATGATGTCTTCCTACAACTCATCAAGATACTCAGGAGAAAAATCATCAATGGAAGGCATTATGTTAGCATCATCATGATCAACAATCATAGGCGGTTCATACAATCTTAAATTCTCAACATTTACAACTGAGTATATTTGCATATATGGAGGTAAATCTAACCGGAAAGCATTGTTACCAATTTTTTCCAATATTTGGAATGGACCATACCGTATAGGTTTCAATTTTTTACCTTCACCTGTCAACCTTTCCTTGTTGATGTGAAGCCAAATTGAATCACCAACTTTGAACTTGTGATCAATTCTATGTTTATCATGCCTGGCTTTGTACTTAGCCTGAATTTTCTCCAATTATTCATGGACATACTGATGAACCTGTTGTATTCTCTACACAAATATTTTAGCCTTGTCAAAATCACTTGAACCATTAACAATAGTTTCATGTCCATAATATACATCTAAAGGAGAATTAGGAAGATATCCATAACAAGTCTCAAATGGAGACTTCAAAGTAGAAGAATGTAAGGCATGATTATAAGCATGTTGCACATAATATATATGTTCATCCCATAATTTAGGATGTTTACCACAATATCCCCTAAGAAAATGTACCACTGTGTGGTTTACAACCTCTATTTAACCATTTGTCTATGGATGAAAAGCAGTGCTCTTTTTCAGTTTTGTGTCCATTAACCCCCACAATGTTGACCAAAATTCCCCGAGAAATCTAGAATCCCAATCAAATATAATTGAAGTAGGAAAAAACAAAATGAACCCAAATAAACTAAAAAACAAACGTGCAGTTCCCCCACCAGTTATCTATTTAGTACATGGAACTAACACACATATTTTGCTAAATTTGTCCATTACCACATATAAGTAATCATGCTTTTTCATGTCATGGGAAATCCTCCTAAAAAATCCATGGAAACACTTTCCCAAGGCCTTGTTGGAACAGGAAGAGGAGTGTAAAGTCCTAATTTCCGGTTACTTGGCTTTCTTGTGGCACAAAAAACACATCCCTTAATTTACCTGTTTACATGTTCATGCATTCTAGGCCAATAACAATATTTATGTAAATGTGCAACTGTCTTACTAACACCAAAATTCCCTAAAATAAGAGAAGTATGTGCTTCCCTAATCATATGCACACGTTCATTTTCTGGAATACAAAGTTTACTAGAATGATATAACAATCCTTCATGCAAATGATAATCTTTTTCTCCTACTTGTTTCCCACTTACTAGATCCTCATACACTTCTCTAAAATCAACATCATTAACATATTGTTCCTTGTAACTAACATGAGCCAAAGAACTATGTTGTAAAAGAATAGATGCTACTACCACTGGTGGTCTAGATAACATGTCGGCAACCTTGTTTTGAATACCTTTTTTATACCTGATTACAAGATGAAATTGTTGCAAAAATCCCATCCACTTGAAATGTCTAGACTGCTGCAATTTGGTTTGTGTTTGTAAGTACTGAAGTGGTTGATGGTGAATATGTATAATTGTTTCTTTTCCCATTAAATAATGCTTCCACTTTTTAACACTTTGAACCAAAGCATACAACTCTTTATCATAAGTTGGATAGTTTCTTACCGCACTTGTAAAGGTTTCTGAATGGTAACACACTGGTCATTTGTTCTGTTCATCAAAACTGCCCCCATTGCATAGTCACTAGCATCTATCTCAATCTCAAATGAATGTTGTAAATTTGGAAGTGCCAAGATCAGAGTGGTACTTATCTTCTCTTTCAGTGTATCAAAGGCTTTCTGTTGTTTTCCTCCCCACTGAAAGACCTGTTTAATACTTGTCAAAGCATGCAAAGGAGATGCAATATATGAGAAGTTAGAAATGAATTTCCTCCAGTACTGAACTGCACCTAGAAAAATCCTAACTTCCGTCACATTAGTGGGTCTAGGCCATTTCACAATAACCTCTATTTTTGTAGGATCAATTCTCAATTCTCCATTTCCTACAACATAACCCAAGTAAATTAAAGATGTTTTTCCAAATTCACATTTTGACATCTTCAAATACAATTTCTCTCTCCTTAATGCATCTAAGACTTTCTGGATGTGTTTAACATGTTCATCCCATGACTTACTGAAAACAAGAATATCATCTAAGTAGACAATAACGAAATCATCAATGAATGGTCTAAATATATCATTCATGACTCTCATGAATGTTGTCAGTGCATTGCACAAACCAAAAGGCATCACTAACCATTCAAACAATCCTTGTTTCATTTTAAAAGCAGTTTTCCAAACATCACCTTCTGCAATTCTTACTTGGTGATAACCACTTCTTAAATCTAACTTAGTGAAATAAATTGCATTCTTTAATTGATCTAGTAAATCATCTATTCTAGGAAGAGGGTAACGATTCTTTACTGTAATCTTGTTTAAAGCACAGAAATCAACACACATTCTCCAAGTTCCATCCTTCTTAGGAACCAAAATAATTGGTGAACCACATGGGGATGTACTTGGATGAATTATACCTTGAGCCAAAAGTTCCATTACCTATCTCTTGATTTCCTCATTCTCTACTAATGACAACCTGTACATTCCGATATTGGGAAGAGGTGCATCCTGAAGCAACTGTATCTCATGTTGAACCCCTCTTTTGGGAGGTAGACCTTGTGGATCCTAAAAAACATCATCAAAATTAGAAACAATTTTTACCAATTCATCCTTATGTTTCAGATCACAATCCTCAAAATCCATCTCATGTTATTTCTCTTTGGCTTTGACCACCATGAGCACAAAATTTTTGCTTGAGTTTACAATCCTTTTCATTTGACTAGCAGTCACCAAGGATAGATTATCCTTTTCACGATGAGCTCTAACAATAAACTCAATTCCATCCTTTACAAGCAAATATTTATTTTCTTCCCTATAGAAGATTGCTTTACGATCATACAAATAAGGACTTCCCAAAACCACCCCACAAATATCCAAAGGAACTACATCCAATTCAACCTCATCTATAAACTTGTCTATAATGGAAAATCTGAAAGTACAAGTTTTAGTTACCTGCAGTTTCACATCATCACAAACCCAGCCCAAAGGATAAGGCTTAGGATGTGGTTTAGTTTTGAGTCCTAATTTCTTAACAACCTCCTCAGAAATTAGATTAACTTGAGATCCACTATCAAAAAGAGTATCAATTTTCGTATGTTTTGAAATTACTCTAATGTGGAAAATCTCATTCCTTTTTTTTATCATCACGCATAGTTTATTTACTAGAAGAAGAGGAAAAATTTCAAGTACTATTGTTGGAAATTGAAAGAGTTGATTTACCTTGAAAAATCATAGTTGTGATCTTGGTTTCATCACCTGAATCTAACCCAAGATCATGAACTACAGTGTTTGTTTTCTTTTCCTTTCCTTTCTTAACCATCCATTTAGGTTTCATTTCAGGATGTAATTTCCAACATTTAGACTCATCATGGTTCTTTTTACAATGATTGCAAAATGGTTTTTCATCTTCCTTCTTAACAGTAGAGTTTGTCTTATGCTTACCCTTTCCTTTTCCTTGTTCTTTTGAACCTTTTCCTTCAGATTGCTTGTTCTTTTGTTTAAAATAAGAGGAAGAGGACTCCTTTGTCATTTTCCCTCATGCTTCCAAATGGGTTGCTTGAACACACACTGCATCAATATTAGTAGGACCTAAAACAAGAATCATATGCCTTAGGTAACTATGTAATCCACCAATATATTTAAGCAATGTTTCTTATGTGTTTAGGGAAATTCCTAGAATTAGAGCCCTTTTCCTAAATTCCTATGTGTAGTCTTGAACACTTTTTCCCTTAGCTTGTCTTAATGTTTTCCAATCCATCATAGCTTGTTGCTTATAACCAAGAGGATAAAATTGTTGCCTAAGACTTGAAACAAATTCAGACCAAGAAGTGATTGTTTACCTTTGGTTTCTTCCACTTCTAAAGCTTACTCTCCCACCAAATGAGTGTTGTGCCACCCATTCTGAAGAGTTTCCAAATGAATATTTGCTTCATCATCCCCAATTCTCTGAACCCTGCAATATACTTCTATCTGTTTGATCCAGTTATCCAACTTCTCTGCATTTAGCTCTCCAGTATACATTGGCAATTCAAACTTGATATCTAACTTTAATGAAGGAAAATCAGATTTTAAAGGTTCACCTTTAGGAATATCAGAACTAGATATTTCTTCTTTTTTACCTTCTCTATTTCCCTTTTCTCTTTTTCTATCTTGGTACATTTCCTCCAACATTTCCTTCATCTATAGGAATGATTGATGAAATTTTTCTTCCTCTCGTTATTCCATTGTAAGACTTCAAGACCGTCTGGTACCAATTTTGGGATCTCCTTCAACTAACTCTCCTTCACCCTTCTTAGATTGAGACCTTGTTAACATCTAACACACAACTTGCAATCTAAAAACCGTTAATCTGAACCAAAAATCAGTCAAAACCAGTGATCTAAAAATCAATTTTAACTAGCAATTGTGCACACACTTAACTTTGCTTTGTATTGATTTTCGATATAAAAATTGACTATTATAACCTTTTGTATTTTTAATAAAGGAAATAAAATTGAAATTACTATGTAAAATCAGAAAATACAGAGATGAATCACCAGCAAATTGACACAAGAATTGATAATAGAGTTCGGCACATGTGGCCTATGTCTTTGGGTCTAGTTGAATGGGAACAATCTATTAAAACCTTGAAAATAAATCTTTACAAATATTTCTACAATAATATGATCTTCTCAAGAATCTTAGGATTACTTTTTACATCATATCAAAATTCTCATCCAAAAACAGTACTTTCTGATGAATCAAGAAATTCACAGAGCTCCATTTTTACATCACCAGCATCAAAATCATCCCAAAGTTCTAGGTACAGAATAGCTTCTCATTTGGTTATAATATGCACATTTTTACATTAAAATTCATATCAGTCACAAAGACATTTGACCACCTGTCCAATACCAGTACTAGTAAAACAAAGCTCCTTTTATAATGTTTCCAAAGGCATGGCACAATGGTCAAAGCCTTATGCCTCTACCCAAGTGGCCCAAGTTCAAATCCCATTCCATGTGAGGCACATTTTGTATAGGGATAAGATCCCACATTCGTGGCGCATTTGGAGGAGAGAGGGTTTAAGTATGGGCGACCTAGAGATATGCATTGGCTATTGATAGCCATTTGACTTGGTCCACCTTGATTTGGGTGCTTGGTTTGAATTTATTTTGTGGAAATGTGTGGGAAGGATAGAATGGTTTAATATATGTGCAAATTAGCTGGGATATTTATATTATTTCTTCTACAAATATAAATGTGAAGAAAAGGAGGCCAAGACACCCCTCCATAATTGAGTGTGTTGAACTTGGCTGAGGGCCCCCAGCCAGTAAATAGTGGGGTCCACTATGTGAAGTAATGAGTGTCCAAGACTAGTGTTCCAAACACATGCCCCTTTTGCTTTCATCTATATTTTCCATGTGTCACAATCCCATTGGTCCACTTGGTGAGCGTGCATCCGTACAACTTGCACATAGTCCCAAATTTTGCCAGTTGCCCGAAAATTTTAGCGGGCCATAACTTTTGTAAATGAGATTTGTTTCCTACAAATGAGATATTGAAGGAATCATCTTATTTTTCTCCATGCCATAGAACTGACTGAAAATGATTATGAGAAGATCATAGATATTTGGATCTTTCTGGTATATTTTAATGAAATTATACATCCTAAGATTCATTTTGTTATATTACTTGGGTCATGAAGATCAGTGGAAGTGGGTTAGTTGGATTTTTTTTTCAAGACTGTGTTTGTATAAGTTGATTTAAGCATACCTATGAGTCTAAATGAGTGTTTTTGCTAATGTGGAAAGTTTCTAAACATGCAAGAGAATTATTTGACTTTTTGGGACCATGTACCACATGAATACAAATCTGGAATACTTATGGACAAGTTTGAATAGCTAGAAGACAAAAGAATGAGTGATTTGAAGAGTCATGACAAGTGGAAGGTCAAAGGTCATGTCTAAGAGTTATATCTATTCATGTAAGCTCATTTGTTAGATGAATTTTGGAAAAACCCCTTTCTCTTCATTTGAAGGAAACTTTTTTGCAAATCAAAACCTCTTGGACATAGCCTAAAACCCCTGGAAGTCTGTTTTAGGTTTGTATTTGGTTGGAGTTTCATGAGGAGGATGTGAATGAAGCAAAATTGGTGATATCTTTGTTGGTTGTACTCTTATTTGATGAGTAGTAATTTGATTTGTATTCCAATAAATAAGGTTTCTTGTCTTCTTGATATATATGCATCTCTTAGTGAGTCTCATTTGATTATGATCTAGCTTTAATGTATAAAAGTACATGTTTGATGTTTTGAAATAGAAAAGTGAAAAGATTTATTAAAGGACTGATTCACACCCCCCTCTCACTCCCTTTTCAATTCTAACAATTGGTATCAGATCAGGCCCTTGGAAGTGGTATTTATAGGCTAAAGGGAGATATTTTATGAAAAGGATGGGAGATATGTATCAAATAATAAGGGATGTTGAATATTGTTATGAGATGCTGGAAAAATTGTGTACATCTCATGAGGAAGTTATCAAGTGTGTACAAATTCAACTCAAGGAAGCTCTAGTTGAGAAAGAAGAACTGAAGCAAGAGAAAGAAGAACTAAAGAAAGAGAATGAAGAACTGAAGAAGGAGCTAAGCATCATGATAAGTAAGGTATCATCTTTTCAATAGAGCTTTAGAAAATTTGAATAAAATGTTAGGAAAACAAAAAGCATGTGGTGACAAAATAGGACTAGGTTTCACAGAAGATTCATACAGTTTAGAGAAAAATGAGGGTGAATCAAGTCATGGATCTAATGAAAAAATTCATTCAAGCAAGTGTGATAGTACAAGGCCTTCATCTCATGGAAAATTATCTGTTAGGCAACCTAATGCATACAGGTATGTTGTTTTTCATGGTAATTGCTACAAGTGTGGTGCTTATGGACACATGGCTAGTGCATGTAATTCTAATGTGGAAAATAATGAATACTCTAAAGAAGAAAATTAAGAACAAGGAAACAAGGAAGAGAAAAAAGTAGGACAAAAATATGGAGCTGAATGCTATCACTTTCATTAGAAAGGACATCTAGCAACATACTACAAAATGAGCCATCAAACACAAGAAGGTATGCAAGAAAATTTAATGGATTTTGCTATGCTTGTAATGAGTTTGGACACATGGCCTTTGAATGCAAAAGAAGGCAAGTGGATTGTTTTAGGTGCCACGAGGTAGGGCACATTGCAAGGTTTTTTAATGCATGTTAGTTGAAGAAAGAGCCTCAAAGACCTAAGCCACAAACTCAAGCATACAAAAAGAAGGATGAGGCTGGTCAAAGAGCTAAGGACTCCAAGGATGTGACTAAGATAAAGGAGGGATCTACTACAACAAGTGAAAATTTAGATAAAGAGGAGACAATCAAGGTTCAAGAAGAAGGTTTGAGACCTATTGTTAGCATATGGATTTGAATGCATGCAAATGACATGCAACAATATGGGAACGAAGTCCCTCCTCAATGAAGGTGAGGTTGCCTTTATTGAAAACCAAAACTATATTTACACTTGTACATTCAAAATTGTATGTGGGGGGGGGTGTTTTGGAAGATCAATGGAAAGAAAAGTGAATGAGGGAGACAGAATGGAAAGGAATGAATGGAAGAAACATGCAAGAGTTAGGTAAAAGCATAGCCTAATATTTCATGGAGAAGAACAATAAATAACTAACACAAATAAAATAGAGTTTGCATCAGTTAAACGAGAATGATTAAAGGGAACACACATGAGCAAGTAAATAACAAAGCTTGATCATTGCGAACAAGAACAACTTAATAACATTGACAATAAGATCAAAGACAATATTTGCATGCAAGATTTAAACATCTAACATATAATGAACATAAGAACATCAAGCATTACAAGAGATAATGAATGAGACACAAAGTTTGTATTTCATTAATTCTAAAATGTCTTCGTAAAAGAACACAAATTTTCTTCCTGAAACAAAGCTTACATACAAAAGTATTTTCTTCTCTTCTCTCAAAGTAACCTTTACAAATGAGCCCCTCACTTCCTTTTATAACCCAAAAGTTAGTTACAAAGTAGTCAGGGTTTTTACATGAACATTAAATACGTCACTTAAGTGACCTTTGACTTTTTCAACCAAATTTATCAAAAGCAACTAAAAATAGAAATCACTTAAATCAGCCATAGTTTTCCAAAATCAAACTAAATAACATCCTTTTCTTAAAATCCCACTTTTAAAACATACAATAATAACCAGTACCTTATCCATTGAAATGGGGTCCGCCTATCTCAAACGTATGAGAAATGGACTCTCCCACGTTGTTAGATATCAAGAAAACTATCTCCTTGAACCGTCGGTGAAATTAAGATCTGTCGCTTTCGCTAATTGAAAGGATCTGAACCTTCCCAATGTTGTGAACATCGTTTCTTCTTCTGGAGGTTCATTTGGTCAAAAAATAGCCTCACAAAATACCTGCAATTCCAAAATCCTACTTGGCATATCATTTAAATTAACCATCTTTGATTGAGCGTTCTCAAACAAGTTCTTTAATTTTATGCAAAGCTCCATTGAAGTTGAAGTGAAATTATTGGCGGGAGTATACGTGTCCTTAAAAAATTGTGAAAATTTCTCTTTCACATGTTCTAATGAACACTTTTGATTATGCTCATTTACGAGGCTGCAAGGGATCTCAGCTATGAATTCTTGAATCAAGGCGAGTGAAGTGAAGGCTTTACTGCATATGCTCTCATAATGGATAATAGAATCCTCGAGAAGCATATTCCTTGATTTGAGATGCAGACACCAAAGAAAATGTGTCCCTCGATGTTCAAATTTGAGAATTCCTTCAATGGCTAAAACTGAGGATTCCATACTCGTCATCTCCTATAAACTGGGCAATATCTCATCCAAATTTGATATGTTAAAAACAAAATTTTCCTTGAAAGAAAGAACTGGATCAAGATACGCACTGACATATTCATGGATCTTAACCGTTGTTTTGATCATCTATAGGCCTAAAACGAGAATAGTTGAAAGCCAAGTTTTAGTGACATGGCCCAATGTGTTTATTTATTTTGATAAATTAAGAGTTTCTTCATTAGGGGCAACCACTGCATCAAGTACTAGGAAAGTGGATGATATGGGATTTATAAGATATTGAACATATTCCACCAATTAATTCTTTTCAACCTTGAGTTGAGAGTTCTGAGACTTATATTTCTCAAGTCTCTTTAGCCCGATATCAATTGAATCTCAAGCCATTTCCATGTCACTTTCCAATGTGGACCTCCCAAGTCCAAGTCTAGAAACTTCATAATCAGCAGATGTCATGGCATCATGCTCCTTGTCAACTTATGGGATGGCAAGATCAGCAAATATATTTCCATCACTATCCACCATTATTCGAGAAATCACTTTAGGATTCTTGGGAATGACATCATTTGAAAGTTTGAAAAGGGCATCAAAATCAATGTCTATTGCCTTGACAACCCTCTTCCTTTTAATGACCTCACAATCAACTCAGAAAGGAGTATCATTCACTATTTCTGCATACAAAAGCTTGGAGCTCGAAGCAACATTCTCATTGTTCTTGACATCATGAGATTCTGCAAGAATCCTTTCCACGACCTCAATTTCAGGAGAAATAACCTTGATATCCACCTCCTACTCATTTGTGAGATTTTGGGAAATCTCTTTGTGAACTGTAGGTTCTGAAGTGTTTGATATTTGGACTACTTGCACTTGAGTGGACACTTGTGCAAGGCATGGTTAAGGATCGTTTGTCACTAGTTTCTGAGAACTATTAATAATGTGAGTAGAAAAATCTCTACTTGAAGTAGAAAATCCTGATACACACTCTCTTCCTTCATTGGGGTTAGGACCCTTAGGTTTTTCTCCTCATGACACATTATTCGATGAATTGGATTTTGGTAACCACTCCTTTCTTGCTTGTTACATATGATTGGATGGCACAAAGGTCGATTGAGAAGAGGGTTTCGTTGAATGGAGACCTCCTCGAGTTGGCAATTTTTGTGATCTTGGATTGATTATAACTTGGCAAGTTCTCTTTCATACCAAGATATGCTTCTTTTAAGGATCGGTTGATTCTTCTTATCAAGAGAAAGTTCATCTCTTTTGGTCCAGTCAATTCGAGGCAACGGGGGTAAAAGCAATTGCATTATATGAAGGATCAATAACATCTTCATCATCATTTACGAATGATTATGGAGGGATCTTGATGCGAAAGGCCTTGATCTGAGCAAGGGTTAGAAGAGAAAACTCTCGTCTTCTTACTTCATGCTTGTCTGAACAGGCAGCCCAGAAGTCTTCCATGGTAGGGTTATGTTGATACTTTGCTCCAAGAATCTTCTGCATATATCCATTGATATCAAATTGGGCTCTCTTCATGTATAGATGAATTGTGATGAGGGAAAACTCTTTTTCCATGAGTTGTGCACTGAAGATATTTAGGCATTGGTATTCCCCGATTTGGATTGGGAAATGAATTCCCAAACTATGCTTATCACTGAGAAGACAATGAACTTAGAATAGTTATCGCGCAAGCTCCATCAATGCCCATTTGTCACTGATGTACATAGGAAGTTTCCATGGAGTACCCACAAAGCCACTTACGTAAATATAGGAAAAGGATGAGAATTAGATAAACCAAATTCCCCATTGGTAAATGACATCCATAGCTTCCTTAGGAAATCTTTCCTCTGTATTATGATTTAGGTTCCAAATCACATGGAAAGTGAATGCATCATTGACTCTTCTAAAATGGTGAGAGCTATTTTTGAAACTTAGTTGTGGATAGTAATGGAAGACACTATTTGATGGACCCATGACTCCTCTTGTTTCGAGTCTTGAAAATAACTTTCTTCTTGCCACTGCATAAGTCAGATATGATGTCATGTAGAAGCATCCAGTCATCTTTACTTCGATCAATTGTTTGTGAAGGTTATCACTGATGATGGTGGCCTAATCCAAAAACTCTCTCTTGGCAAGGATGATACAGATAAACTAATACATCCATCGGTGAAAATTCCTGGTAGTGGGTAAACTGAAAACTTGACTCAGGAGAGTAATCATATCCCCGATTTCTTCCACGAACTCAATGCGGTATAGTTCTTTAGGAAGCTGGTCAATCGAGGCCTCTTGGTCACTAACCAGTTGTTATTAACCATCTTGCTCCACCTGAGGGGTTCTTCATCCCAAAATTCTTGTGCTTACTATTGAGTGATATCCGCATTCTTAGGGAAGTTAGGTATACTAAGCAATTCCTCAGTGTGCTCTGATGTGATTAAGAGGAAAGGCTCATGATTATCTTTAAAAATTCCTCATCTCTCGGCATCATAATGCTCCGTGCAAGCGATAGCCATCTTCAGACACTACACCGAGACATGAAATGTTGCTGCTTGGGGTAGACCACTATGGTAAAGCCTATATGAGAATATGGTTTTCTCTCAATTTTCACTCGATCGCGGAATTGTTGCACATTGATGTGACCTAGATTTATATCAGTGATATTGTCATATGCCGACTTGATGGAACTGGGAGGGATGATTCCTTGGAATTCATACTTGAGTGTAGACTTATTCGATTTCTCCACTGGCTTCTTCGATCTTCCTACAGATTTATTAGATTTTTTGGCCATTATGAATTTTACAGAAAAATGACTCAGGCACGTAAAACAATGCAAACAGGGTCGGGTCTCAGTCTCTGAAACTCCTGTCAATGCAAGAAAAATATGATTTGTTTTAATATTATTAATATTATTATTATTTTAAAAATAATAATAATAACTAGTCTTGGTTACAATTTTCAATTTCAGTGACAATAATTTATTTATTTATTTATTTTATTTAAAATAAACAAAATCACTTGATTTCTAATATTTCGATTTTTTAATTTAATTTTCCAAAGCAAATTCTCCTTGGTATGCGTGAAAATCACTTGATTTTAATGACCGTGTACTTTGAGATTTACTTCTTCCTTGTGATCTTTTGATCAATGCATGAGGATACTTGCTTAATTCTTCTGCAAATACATGGACACTTCTGGATTGTTTTTTATTTTAAATATTTTATTCCTGGGTGAATGTGTGATGATCCTTGCCATTAAAAATGGATCTTCCTGATTGCATTACTTTTGGATAATTCGGATTGAGTGTCGCACTAGCGAAAACTGCAAATTATGTGAAAATCACGAAAATAGCGAAACTTGTGAAAAATGTGAAAAAGGCAAAAAGCTTGTTTTTTCACAAATAAAAAAGGTCGTGGCGGGAGATGGGTTTCTCACACCAGGTGCCAGGGTCCTCACTAGTGTGAACAAGATCCCAGTGGGAAATGGCTGGCTAGGCGACGCCCATGGATCAACCCGTGAACTTGAAGCGGAAAAGGTTGTGCTTGAATTGATAGGACAATTCGGTGCTAGCTTGGTTGCCAAAACCCTAGTTTCTTTATTCGGGGAGTCAGTACTGGAAAACATGGCAGCGGAAAAAATTCTAGTGCAGGTTGAACCAATCGTTGAGGTGATATAGGAGGTCCCTTTCAATCCATCCCCGGTTGGGTCTGATAGGCTGAAGAGCTTGGAATACTTCAAGATTGACGGAATCGATTTCAAAATTGCTACAAAAAGTGTACATCTCTCGGTGCCTCCTCCTCCCAAAGCTGATTTTTCTAATTCACGGGTGAAAAGGGCAATTTTCTGCAAGTTTGTAGGCACCTGTTTCTCTCAGAGGAGGATTTCAAGCTGGGTCGCATGCTTCTGGGGCTCAAATGCTAAACCAAAATTCAGTTTCCTTGCCAATGACTTTTTCCAGGTATGTTTCCTCTCCCATGATTTGTTGAACTTGGTGCTTAAAGAAGGACACTAGTTCATGAACTCTTCTAGCTTATACTTTTGTCCTAGGTCACCAAATTTCGACCCTTGGAAGGAAAAATTTTCCAAGGCCCCGCTTTGGTTAAGCATTCATGATCTACCTTTGGATCTCCACAAATGGTCTATTCTAAAGCCAATTTTGAACTCCCTAGGGACCCTCGTGCCCATCCATAATCCTACCTTGAATTTCTGGTGCAAAAGCTTGGTGCGTCTCTGTGTGGCAATGGACCTGACTACCCCTTTGCCGTCGTATTTGAATCTCCAAACAAATTCTGGTCCCAAGTGCTTTACCATTGAGTATGAGGGTCTAAATGTAAAGCGTTTTTTTTGCGGGCAATTGGGTCATCTGAGTAAGGCCTACTCTTTAAAACTGGCCAAGGCTTCCAAGGAGTTGGATTCGTAGAAGGTTGGCTCTATGATGAAAGAGCTGGAGGAGAGCGAAATGGCATCACCCTTGGTGGGTGATATTTCACCTCTTTCTCTTCTAAAAGAAACTGAAGAAGTGCATAAAAACTCCAGGGAATTAATTTCCCTTATTAAGGAAGGTTTCGATCAAGGGTAAACGGCTTCCTTGAACTCGCTATAATCTTGGCTCCTAGATAAAGTTGACACAAATAAGCTTTAGTCCCTATTAGGTGATGGCGTCTTAGAGGAAGGAGAATTTGAGCTGGATCTGCTGGTACCGGCTTTAGCTTCCTCAAAACTAGCTTCGATTCAAGTAGGGTTGAAGGAGGCCATATGCGGTTCAGCAGGAAAAAAAGGCAGAAAATCCAAACAAGAGCTGACAATGTTGAAAGTGGATGCTAGCAAACAAAGTTTCCTAAACTTTTCCGAAGTTGTGTCCGAGAAGGTGAATGTCCTTCCCTCTCCTAAATGATAATACTTTCTTGGAATATCATGGGTCTCAACACCCCTAATAAACAATGCTTGTTTAAGTGTTATCTCTTCTCCTCGGAGGCGAGTGTGGTGTTGCTTCAAGAAATAGAGATGGCCGAGGCAGAAGCTACTATGCTCTGGAAAAATTCAGTTAAGGGCTGGAATTTCTTCTTCTATGATGCTACTGGGGCCTCAGAGGGTTTGGGATTTTGGTGGAAGGAATGTCAGGTTCAAGTTGATCTTATCCACCAAAATCATAGTTGGCAGTTAGGTCAGGTTTTCCCGAAACGTTCTTATTTGGTCTTCTACCTCCTTAATGTGTATGGTTCGAATAACATAATTGGAAAAAGAGAGGTTTGACAAGACATCTCCAGGTCTTTGCTCCCCCTTGAGGATCAACTATTTCTTCTTGGTGGTGATTTCAATGCTATCACCTCTGAGAAAGATAAAAAAGGTGGTATTTCTAGAAATCAACAATCCCAGGTAGATTTTTGTTCCTTTATCTCTGACAACTCTCTTGTAGATACCGAGCCCAAGCAAGGTTGGTTCACCTGGAGCAATCTTAGGAAGGGCTTTAGTAATATTTCTGATAGGCTCAATAGGTTCTTAGCTGGCCCTAAGTGGTCTCTGAATAATGTTGTTTTAGAATGCTCGATTCTGCCCTGGTCTAGCTTTGATCACTTCTCAGTTTCCCTATTAGTCAATATCAACTTTTCCCCTCGCAAATCCCCATTTAAGTTTGAGCTTATGTGTCTGAGGGATACCTCTCTAGAAAACAACATTTTGCAATGGTGGCACTCCTATTAGGTTGAATGTTCAAAATGTTGGTGCTTGCACAAAAACTAAAACTTCTCAAAAAGGAACTAAGATCTTGGAACAAATATTGTTTTAAGAATATCTTCCAAGAAAAGGCTAGAGTGGAAGTTGAGTTGAAAGCTCTGAATGAGTTAATTTTTGTCTCTGACATGGGGGAGGTGGAGTTTCTTCTAGAGAAGTCTTTACTAGCCAAAATTGGTGAATTGCTTTTGCGCGAGGAGGTCTTCTGGAAACAAAAATCATGGGAATTATGGCTCAAGGATGGGGACAAGAACACAAAATTTTTTCATTCATCCGTAAAAGCAAGGTGAAGCTCGTGTTTCATCTCCAAGATAAAGAGTCATGATGGTATTGTCCTCTCTGATCAAAAATAGATTTCTGATGAAGGAGTCCAGTTCTTTACTTCCCTCCTTCAAGGTGACATCACATTCTTTTATTCAGAGCCATTCTCTTTCCTTGACAATACCTCTACCTTAGTCACTGATGCTCAAAATGCAGCCCTTCTTAAGCCCTTCACTATGAGTGAAGTGGAGAAAGTGGTTTTCTCTATGGCCAAGAATAAAGCTCCAGGTCCGGATGGTTTTGAGGCTGATTTCTTTTAGAAATTTTGGAACATCGTTGGCTATGATGTTTAGGCGGTTGTGGAAGAATCTCGCAGATCCCATTCAATGCTTGAATCACTAAAATGTACCTTTATAAGTCTCTTCCCAAAGATCCCTTAACCCTCTTCATTCATGGACTTCAGGCCGGTTTCTCTATGCAATACCTCCTACAAAATCATCTCGAAAGCCATTGCCTCTAGACTCAAAGGGCTGCTGGAACCTATGATTTCTCCGGATCAATCTAGTTTCTTATCAGGGAGTTCGATTTTTTATAGTATTTTTCTCTCTCATGAACTCATTCATTCTCTCTCCTGCAATAAATCCCCAGGTATGTTACTAAAACTTGATATTAGCAAGGCCTTTGACAAGATCAATTGGTGTTTTGTAATCAAAATCCTTAGAAAGTTTGGTTTTTCGGTTCAGTTTTGTAATTGGGTGTTCAATTACATAGCTGGGCCTTCTTTCTCCATGTTAATTAATGGTAATGCTGAAGGTTTCTTTGAAGGTAATCGAGCTATAAGACAGGGTGACCCTCTCTCCTCCTTTCTCTAAATTTTAGTGGCTAACTCGTTGAGTAGGGCCAACAAAAATAAAGTTCGGGAAGGCAAATTGCATGGATTAAGAATTACGGAGGGGGTGGATCCTATTTCTCACCAACAATCTGTGGATGACACTTTCTTGGTTAGCAAATCCAGCATTCAGGAGGCTAGAGAACTGAAGGGGTTTCTCGATGCTTATGTAGTTGTTGCTGGACAAGAGGTTAGCCATGTCAAATCCTTCATCTTCTTTTTTAACGTCACCCTTCTCTGGAAGCTAGAATTCTTGGCATCTTCAGTTTCAAAAAAGGCTCCCTTCTGGTCAAATATCTTAGTGTGCCTTTGTTTGGTGGCTCGGGTCGGATCTCGATGTGGAATGATCTACTCTCTTTGGTTAATTCGAAACTCAACTCCTAGAAAGGAAAATTTCTATCACTAGTTGGAAGACTAGTCCTCATCAAATATGTTCTCAGTGCCTCCCCCTTATACATGCTTTCCATACTAAAAATCCCCAAAAGTGTTCTATCAAAGCTTATCAGGATTATGCGAAACTTCCTATGCCAAGGTCCCTCTATGGAAAGGAAAATCCCATTGATCAGCTGGGAAACTTTGTCCAAACCCAAAGATCTAGGTGGGGCTAACATCCTCAACTTGGGTATTCAAAACTTGGCCCTGGGTGCTAAGCTTGTATGGAATCTCCTCACAAAACCTATGTGTCTTTGTAGCCAAGTGGTGGAAAAAAAATATCCAGGGGGCCATCTTTTGGAATCAATTCTCTACATTGCTAATCCCCCTTGTGGTTCTCATATATGGAACTTCTTAGTTGAATGTCAAGAGCTCTTCTTATTCAATGTGGCTTGGAAAATCGAAAAAGGTGACAAGGTGCTATTTTGGGACAATCCTTGGAATGGTTTTCCTGTGCTTGGAGAAAATCCCGAGTTTGGGGAAATCAAGAGGCTCTTAGTTGAAGAATAGGGACAATATGTTTCCAACTATGGGCTGATTCCAGAAATTTTTCTTGCTCTATTAGAATGGAAAAGTATAGATCACCTAAATCTCTCTTTGGAAACTAAGGATAGTTTTCACTCGGCTCTGCAGGAATGTCAGATAGTGCTTTCCGAGGGTAATGATGAAATTGTTTAGACTGCGGCCTCTTCTAGGAAATACTCCCCATGTTGTGGCTATAAATTATTAAATGCTGAGTAGGAAGTTGAGGCTCTAATCTGGAAGGCATGCTGGTCCCCCTCGTGTCCCCCTAAAGCTGGCCTTTTCGCTTGGATGGATTTCAAAGGAAAAATTCTCACTCAAGAAAGGAGGAAGAGATTTGGTTTTCACAGTCCCTCAATGTGCTTTTTGTGTGAGAAGCATGAGGAAGATCATGATCATCTTCTGCTTTATTGCCCATTCACAGCTGAATGCTGGAGTTGGTTATGTGCTAGGCTCAATCTCCCATGGGTCCAACCCTCCACCCTCACGACAGTCATTTTGGTTTGGCCTGGAGACCTGCCGACATGTGGCACACATCCCCTTGATCTTATTATATCATATCATTTATGATTTATTATGGCACATCTGGTCGGAGCATAACAATATTGGCCCATCTGTTAGGGATGGTAGCATATATCGGTTAGACAGGTTCATAGTTAAGGATGGATATTGAGCTATCTCTGAGGCAGTTTTACTAATGGTCCCACTTTGGAGGTTACTTCTCCAACATCGACAGTGGTAATTGGTAGGATTGCCCCCTCGAAGTGGCAAGGCTATTATATGAGCATCATTTATATATATTTTGGTGTTCTCTCATGTTATTCTGTTGTATATGTTCTGATTTATACAAGTAATATTCTTACAAGTGGTATCAGAGCAACGATTTCAGCCAAAATTAGGGCAAAAACCCTAATTTTTTTGTTTCGAGTATATATTGAAGAGGGTATCGAATTTTTTCTCCAATTTTTGCAACATAATTTGGAAAAAATATAAGTCATTTGGCAGCTCCATTGGAATCTTTTTGCGGAAGTTATTGGTGTTTTAAGTTTTTTCAGCAAATTGTAGTATTTTTTAGCAAAATTTATATTTTCGGAAAGCTCTTGAAATTTCAGTTAGGTTTCGTTCTTTGTGGCTATATCCATCTACCGAAATATTTTCATAATTCCGAAAACCCTAGTTTTGTGGATCATGGGGATGGTAGCTTTTTTTTAGAGATGGCAGGATTGATGCTAGAGAATGGTGGAACAAATTCAGGGATAAAATTCTCTAAACCATCAGATATTTTTCCTCAAGTTAAATTAGTTGGAATGGAGCTTGGTCTTTGCAGGTAACCTGGAACAAATCCGATGCATGGACAGTATGGGCAACAAAAGAAGAAGAAGACGAAAGTATAAGAAGAAGAAGAAAAAGAAGAAGAAGAATCAGTAGCAGAAGCAACATCAGAAGAAGAAGAATCAGAAGCAGAATGGTCTGCTACATAGGATTTTCATATGGGTGGTTAGATGATCACTTGGTGACTCCTAAAGCACAGCTCATGATATGGCTTCAGGGACGAAACATGTCAAAGAGGGAGATAATGCTATGTAATTCGGCCTAATAGAAATGTATATGGGTTGATGGAAGTGGCACACATCCCCTTATCTTATTATATCATTCATTTATGATTTATTATGCTTAGGAGGTAGCTGGCCATAGGTTAGAATCGTATATATAGATCTTTAAGGATTCATATTGAGTATTGGAGTGTTATTGTATGGTTTGGAGGTCCCCTTGGTATTGAAGGATTGCCCCCTCGAAGTGGCAAGGCTATTATATGAGCATATTATCTATATGGGTGTTCTCTCATGTTATCCCCTATGTTCTGATTTATACAAGTAATATCCTTACACTAAGGCTCTAACTTGGAAGGCATGTTGGTCCCCCTCATGTCCCCTTAAAGATGGCCTTTTTTGCTTGGATGGATTTCAAAGGAAAAATTCTCACTCAATAAAGGAGGAAAAGATTTGGTTTTCATGGTCCCTCAATGTGAAGAAGCATGAGGAAGATCGTGATCATCTTCTTCATTTCCCAAAAGCCAAATGATAGAGTTCATTGTGTTCCAGGCTCAATCTCCCATGGGTCCAGCCCTCTTGTAGCCATTTTGGCTTGGCCTATAAACTTCCACTCTGACACTCTCTCCTCGATTTGGCTGTTTGGTATCGGTTCTAGATCTGATAGCATAACAAAATAATCTTTAGGGAGGAGCAGAACTCGGTGGATAGGGTCATTCTCAGGTTGGAATGGGCTATCTCTGAGGAAAATTTTACTAATTGGTCCCGCTTTCATCACTTCTCCAACATTGACAGAAATCGAGCAACGCTTGCCTAGAATTGTCAAGGTAGCAGGTGCTCAGTGCCCTGGTCGGTTAGCCCATTGGCTCCCCCCCACATTTTCCTCAAACTAAATTTTGATGGAGCATCCAGACCCGGGCACTCCAGTGCTGGATGCATTATAAGAAATGAAAAGGGATTATTGGTCGGTGCCACCTCCTACAAGCTCAGGGATGACACTTGTAATTCAGCTGAACTACAAGCTCTAATGCAAAGGTCTAGACCTAGCAACCTCCTTAAAGATAGAAAATACTAGAAATTGAAGGGGATTCACTAGTAATTGTGAATGCCATAATTAAAAAGAAAGCTCTATCTTGGAAACTAGACCTAGGAATTAAAAAGGTCCTTTGGCAACTCGGGAATTTCAGTGCCTGGAAAATTAAGCACATGTTTCGAGAAAGTAATAATTGTGTGGAAAAGATCGGAAATGTAGCAATCAAGCAAGCAAAACAGGATATAGTGACATTCAATTCCAAAGCATGGGAAGGATTGGGTATATTGATCTCACGCGAGGTATATTTCAGAGCACACGTCATCTAATGATACACTTGTAGGATGTGAAGGGTATATTTAATGCTTTGGATAAGGGCTTCTCCGTATATTTTTTCTCCCTCCTTTTGCTAGCTATGGTTGTCCCTCATCTAACGTGAATTGCCTTGAGTTGTGATCTGCGTGACATGGCATTTCGTTCTAGGATAATAGACAGCCGGCTGAAAAGAATTTTTCGTCTCTTCTGCGTCGAAGAGTTGGATGCCATTAATAGAATCTTGGGCGAACACTATCTATCTGTTGTTGGTTGGCCATGCGTCAAAAGTGGCGTTGCCTCTATATCCATTAAGAACCTAATGATAATCCATCCCTCAAGAGCGGATGCTGTGAGCCTGGCTCTGCACTGGCTTCGACTAGAATACTGTGGTAACCTAGCCTCCAAAGTGGCGAATTGTTGTCTGGCATTTTGGGTTGTGTATGAGTCTTTGCCAAGCGCGTCAAGGGTGGCTGTGGGTATCTTTATCGAAATTGAA
Source organism: Taxus chinensis (assembly GCA_019776745.2). NCBI lineage: Eukaryota > Viridiplantae > Streptophyta > Pinopsida > Cupressales > Taxaceae > Taxus > Taxus chinensis. The sequence continues at coordinate 390,727 of CM034151.1, read as the reverse complement.
AAATGGTTAGGCATTCTCTTGGACCTCACTGAGCAACTGATGGTGTATGCTCGGGACCAAGATGCCAACCATGCCCGCCTGATGCTTCCTAATCTGAAGACCCTCTACACTCCATTAGACCCTATCCCACCTGGATGGACTGAGCTGCGACTGTCTGCGGCAGGGGCCTATGAATTTCTCTGGCTGAACTGGGTGAATTATGAAGTGAAAGGTTAAATGGAAGATGATAGCAGCCTTGGTTGGGTGTCTCAGGCTGTTAGTGTTGCTGTCACCTTAAGGTCTAGAGAGTAATCCCTCTCTTGCCTAGTACTATAGTTATAGTATATCTCAGATAATGTTGGCCTATGTTCGTGTATATCCAGCTTTGCTCTTATGATTTTGTTGTTTTGCTTTGAAATCTTGAGGTTGGGCCTCTGTTTATGTAAATAGGGAACGGGTCCCTTCAACCCGCTTTATCTATCCAAAAAAAATGGCTTCTTCCTCCTATGTAGCGTGATGATCTTTTGTTAAGGCACTTAAACTTATTATTTCTCCTCCCTTTGGCTGTGCATGAAATATTATTTAGGCTGAAAATGCGTGTACACTTCTCTATTTTCCTTCCTTTGGACTATTTTTACTTTTTTCCTCTTATGCATGCATGGAATCTTCAAACTATTGATTCTTCCCTCCTTAGGCGTGAAAACTTGTTGTTTCTCTTATGCTGCGTGGAGACTTTGGTGGAATTCATGGAGAGCTTTGTTATTAGCTTTTCATTGATGCATAAAACAAAACATGGTCCTCTTGCTTCTTCACACCCCTGCTGCGTGGAGACTTATTAGTTATTTTGGAGCTTATTCAAACTGTTGATGCATAGCCTCTATCCTTCTTGCTTTGGATTGTTTTACATGATGATTTCCCTCCTTGATGCGTTGAGACTTCTTCCTTGTTTAGTGTGAAAAACCTGCTAAAACATGGACTTCTGTCTTTGCCTTAGCGTGGGAAATTGTTTTTATTCCATCTCTGCCTGTGTGAGACTTATGAACTGCAACATGGACTCATTCCTTTGTACAATGTGTCAAAATTTTGAACTACTTTGTCTTGTATTTGACCAATGCGTGGTGGGCTCTCTGTCAAGCTTCAATGTTGGAATCTCTTTCACCTTTTTTTTCCTTTGGCACGTTGACAAATTCTTTTATTCCAATGTGTGGAAATAATTTTTATTTAATATTAACCTCCAACTGCATTTTGTTTTGCTAAGGCGTGGGTTTTTCTCTTCCTACTGTGTAATTCCTTTTCTTCAGGCTATGGGTGGAAGGTACAACTGTCTCGTTGTTGTGTTCTTTTTGTTATTTGGTTGTTTCCCCTCTCCCTGCGTGAAGGATCTTTCTTGGTCTGACCTCTTCTCTTTGTTGGAATGTATATTCTTTGAAAAAAAATCATGGGAACTATCTCCTGGTAAATGTGTGGCTTTCTGTAATCTTGGCTATGCGGGCATTTATTGAGGGATGTGATAAAATATTACTCTGATACGTTCCTTCAGAAAAAATAAGAAGAAATTGTAAAGCCTCGCACGAATTCTTCTAACGAGTTTGACAGAAGGATTTTTATTAGGATTTAGGAAGCTTCCTCACAATTGTTTCTTACTCATCCCGTTAAAACAACTTCCCTCTTTCTCGGGTAGTGGCATTAATTGTTAGGGGGGAGTGGGGAAATAAAGAGCCAATTGCCAGTGGAAATGGCAAGGTGGGCTGACAATCCCCATTTTATTTCCCCATGTGGGAAAACAAGATATTTTTTACCCGTTTATAAATTCATTGATTTGGAATTAGGGGAAGAAATCCCACAAGCAGGGAATTAAAACAAATTTTCCAGGAAAGGGGAAATCCGGGTCCAGGAAGCCAATTTGGCATCTCTGGTAATGGGAAGCGGAAGCTTATTTTTCCCCGACAATTAAAATAAATCTTGTCGAATGAATTTTAATTAATATTTATTTAATTAAAAACCCCAAAGTTATTAAAAATTGATTTTATCAAACAAATAGTAATTAACAAATTAAATATTAATTAATTAATATTTAACGTAGTTTAAGACCTGGTGGGAGGAGTTCTCGCCCGAAATGGACGAAACGAAGACCAAAACGATCATAAAAATGAGACGATGGTGATGAGAGAAATAGATCACATAAAATAACACTTTTGAAAAATTCCAAAATTTCTATTTTTATTAATTTTGCGCAGTCAAAATTGGCAGATAACACCTACTTAGGTCTCTCATCAAGCTCCTCCATGAGGTATTAGTGTGAAGGGAAGCTATCTTTGTGAATATCATGTTGTAAGGTATGTGTGTCTTCTTCTTGATTATAAGATATGTCAGTTTCCATGTTTCTATTTGAGTATCCCTGTATGGAAAATCATGATCTTTGTTTTGTGATCTTAAGTAGCTTATGTGGGTACTATTTTGGTCTATGCTAGTATCTTCATGATGAGGTTACCCATTTAAGCCAGTAGTTGTTGTGTCTCATGGTTTATAAGGAGTATGAAGTTCCTAATGGTGTCATTTAAGTGTGCAAATATCATATTGAGTCCATAATCATTCATTCTTCAAAAGAGGTATGTGTTGTCTTACAAAATTTTGAGCATAAGTCTAAGATATATTGTTTGCATGAGTTGTCTAAACATCTGGGTCTAAGAGGTCATTGAGTTTTCTGTCATAATCTCCTATGAGTATGAACCATATTGAAAGGATTTCGTTGTAATCAATCTTATGATATTCTCTTGCTCTAAATCTGTGTCTAGCACATTTGTCAAGGAAACCCAAGGTCTGTGAATATGTAATATCTCATCTTTGAGATAGTAATAGTCTGAAATAAGAGTAATTGTGTCTACTCATGAAAATAAGCTTCATAAAGTCAGGGTATTCTGAGGGATTTTTGTTGATCTATTACTTTGAAGGCCAGTTGCAGTGTCAAAGTCAAATTCCTGAGCCAAATTTTATACAATTAGAAAGGTTGTATTTCAATATTTTCAAGATGTATCAACTGTGTAGAGTTCCTATATGAAGTATCAAAGCTTCTTGTGCTTCTTAAATTCCTAAGAAGATGATATTTTTGCTTAAAGAGTATTAATCTACTCTAGTGATATAGGTGATCAGTACCTCCAACAAAAGTGATTCCATCTTAAAAGTGATACAAGGGTCTAATATCAAACAAAATTTAAAGTAGTCACTTCCTCATCTCTGCACTATAATAATGAGTCCTAAGAGCAACTTTATAAGTTGTCATGTGAGTAATGATCGAAGTGATCTTAGGGCTATCTAGTTCTTTCTTCAAAATGTAACAAAGATGTCATTCACACAGTCAGGCCTTTCTTCATTTGGTCTATCAACTTTGGAAATCTCTACACTGCCATTGTTACAAAACTATTGACAGTAAGATTACAGGCCGAGGTTAGTAAGATTGCCACCTTTACAAAACTATGTAATGGAATTCATTATAATGGTAAGCTACAAGACTATCAGGACTGTCAAATATTCCTAATAAGGGATAAACTCAAAACTATGAAGGTTGAAATGTGTTGAGTAGAAATTTTATGACCTATCACTGTTCAAACTTTGAGAAAACCTGCGTAGAAGAGAAGAAAACCAAGTTAGTTGAGTAGTTTTCAAATAAGAAAAATGGTTATAACAAGATTTGAAGACATTTCTTGGAGTGGTACAGGTTTATTTCCCAGAAGTGGATGACTCTCGTGTCAAATATTTTAAGCAAGAAAGTGTACAAAGTTTGGAAAAGCAAAATAATAGGGTACTTTCTGATGTTCTCAAAGAATAAAGAATAAGAATGGAAAGAATGCAATGAATCACTGTACAAAAGAATAAACCTCCACTTTGCAACACCTTCTTCTTCAACCAAGAGGATCGATTATGGATATTCTATCTTAATCTCATCCTCCAATGTCTGCCATTCATCCAGCGCGGTCCTTGTCTTCTCTTGAATGTATATGGCAATGGCTTCCAATTCGTCCTGAGTAATATTTTCCTTTTCGTTCTACAGTACTTAGACAAAATTGGCCATAACAGTCATCATTCCCTCTAGAAGATCCATCTTTTGCGCTATGTGCTTCCCAATCTCATCTATTATCTCCTTATGTGGGTGTTGAGATGATGCAAGGGCTTCACGCTTCTTTTTCACTAGTGTCAATCTTTCTGCGCATCCCAGTGTCTCATCTTTCATGGCCTTAAGAACATCATTATCTTCAACTAGAGTTCTAAACCTTATCACCACTTCTGGTGCTGCACAAATATTCAGAGCTTGGTCAGATTTCTTCACTTCATCCTTCAGAGTTTGGAGCAACGCCTCATAATTTGAAATTTTCCTAACCACAAAGGCCCTTGCTCTTTCTGCCTCATGTTAAAGATCCTTTAGCACTGGCATTCGAATTGGTCCATCTTCTAGCACCATATCAACCAATGTGCACACATAATGCATAGCCAAAGGAAAATTCTCAGGTACCTTAGACTCAAGATGAGGTCTTGCTTTCAGAACGTAGTCACCAATTTCTTCCGCCATGTTAATGAAGGCATCATTATTTTTCTTTTCTAGGTCCTTTTCTCCTTTTAAATGTGTTATTTCTACAGTTTTCACTTTGTTATCTTCAAGTAGCGCTCTAATGGTGGTGGCCTTATCTATGTTCGTCTTGGCCACCTCTGTAGATACTTTAACCAAAGCATTGCTCACTCGTTCTTTAAACATTAGAGTAGGCTTGACTGTCATGTGTCTACTTTGGGGTGAATTCTTCACTCTCCTTGACACACAAGATTCCTTGCATATATTAAATTATGGCTTGTCCATATGGGTCTGCATAGACCAAGATAATTGTTTCTTTGTGCGAATGGTTTCCATTTTTGGATCCATCAGCTCCCATCCATACAATTTCTTAAGGCCTATTGTGCTCTGAAACTGGGCGTGAATGATTTTGCTTGTGTCCTTAGTATAACCCATATTTGGCACAACATATTCTTCACTTGTTCTCTTTGTTCTTGGCCCCTTAGGAACATGAGCACCAAGGTTTGGAGTTGGCCCTTCTTCTTCCTGAGTAGTAACTTAAGCATTGGGTTGCTCCTGTACTATCTCGTCTGCTTCCCTTATCCCTTCCTCTTCATGTTTCATCTCTTCATCTCTGGGCTCCTCCATATCTTTTGGTTGTACTGGGGTCCCTGGCGCACTCTCCTCAGACTCCTCCACCTCCTCATCCAACTTCAACTTTCTCCTTCTCTTTTGATCAAGTGCATCTTTCTGAGGGGAGAGTCTAGGTGATCTTATTACTGGCTATGGTTTTCATGTGCCTTGGGTCATGGTTCTTCTGAATACCTTCTTAAATCATCACTCTTCAGGGAATGCATCCACGTCCAAGTTCTCTTCTCCATCCTACGCCTGTGGTGGATAATTTTTGCACTCACTCTCCACTTTTTCTATGGGGCCTCCACTATCTTCTTGCTCCTCTTCCTCCTCGTCTATCTGTATGGTCACAACAGGATTTGGAGCTGACAAATTCTCCATTGTGTGCTTGCCCTGAGGTGACCCTGAGAGCATGAACTCATTTTGCACATAATTATTATTCTATAGCCTAGGCTTGAGCTGAAGATACATGAGCGCATCTCCACTATTCCTAATAACCAAACTTACTGGATTCATGCTTATGATGTCTGAAATGAGCCTCTTAATATAGGAAGACTGACCTGGATATACGTATGTTTTTATGAGGGTGTGGTAGTCACAATCTACCTTGTCTGCATTGAAATTCAACCTACACACATCAGAAAATATGTGAACTGAGACCTGGAAGTCATGCACTGTGAAGGCATAAGGCAGTTTTCACCATGGACTCCATGTCCCATCCTTCATGGAAAACCGCATGATGCAGAAGTGTTGATACATCGTGAACTATACTTCCTTGCCTACTACCGAAGGTAGTTCCTTTGGAATGTGTCATTCCTCCTCAAATGACATGTGAATTTGGTCATACCACATTTCTGCCCTTTGGTTGAAGGAGCCACTCATTGATCCTTCACACAAATATTTCTCGAACCTCTTCGCGAGGGTCTTTTTCTCAGTGGGGTATTCCCAAATTTTATTCTTTGGCCCATTGGGTACTCCAATTTTTACAAAGACAAGAGATAAGAGGATGGCACCAAAACCTATCTTTTCACCTGTATGTGCCTCCTCAACAATGGTTTCTACAATATAGCCAGCCAAGTTGTATATTTCTCCCTCTGACATCTTCTTAGTAACATAAAGCCACATTGTAGTTATCTGTGACCATCGCCCTTGATAATTCAACTTGGTGAGCAGATGCGCGGCTACCTGCACCATAGGGTACTTCCTCAATCTGTAGATGTACATTCTATGTGGACCTTTGGTATACCCCAACTCCATGTTTGTGGCTATAACCATTGCTTTATTCAAGTCATATCACTAACAATGTATGTCCCTGTGCCCTTCAATCCTGTTAATGTTGTAATTAGGGTCGTTGTGAGCCTAACCATTTGTTTGATGAAATAGAAGAAGTCCTCATGGAATCTACTCATAAGCCACTGGTATAAAGGTTCATATTTTCCAAAATATAGGAGCTCATACAGTTGATAAACTCCTACCTACTTAAGCAAATTTTCCCCAGTGTCGTCATACACTGGCATATCTTCCATCGTGTGCTTGTTGGTCTTCTTATTCCACAACATATCCAACTCTCCCTTGTTATCAGTGGTGCAGTGGTACTAGTCATTTAATTTTTAGTTGCGGATGTGGGAATCCCAATCTTGTCTGACTATTACCCCTTCCAGGTACTGAATCTCTGAAAAAATGCTCTCAGGAGCAATTTCAACCTCAACTTCCACCTTTTTCTTTCATTTTGTGCCTGCTGCAGGTGCTTTCTTTGGTGCCATTGTAAAAATCCCACCTTTTTTCTTCTATGTGGACTAAGTTCAAACCATAGCTCAAAACCGCGTGCCCTATCTCCTTCTCAATGCATCTACTTCACTCAAACCCTTCACCAATGGAGACATAAGCCTTTTTTGTGCACAAATCTGCTCTCCACGTCTAGTTTCGTAACTCTCTGCACCTCAACATGATTCACTTGGCTCAGTTGCACTTAGCTCGCTCGAATACTTGTGATGGTAAAGGTAAAAATGAACCCACTTCACGTCCTTATATAAATTTTCAAAATGTTAGTGCATTTATTGTCCCTTCACCTACTAACAATCCTCTCATTAATTGACCATTTTCAAAATTTCTGAAAACTTCCGCTCAGTAGAATTTACTGCCCTAACTATGACCTTCTAGCGTGCCTTCCTACCCTCTGACTATAGACTTCTCTTCTGCACACTTCCATGTGCCGAGTACCTCGCCACTGCTCCTTCTGATAGTAGTTTCCATGGTCGCTGCTTACCTCACATTATATTGTCCCTTCATTGTTTTCCATCTATGGTATTCTTTAGAATTAATCTTGTTTCTAATAGCTCCTTTTCATACTTGAATAATGCATGTAATTGTTTATTCTCATGTGTACCCATTTGTAAATAAAAACCACCCCACACCAATGGTATGTGTAGTCCTCTACGCATAAAAATACTTCAGATTGTAATTAGCTTCTAGCGCGCAAACGTGCTTATTACACAAAACACCAAACTAAATTGACAATGCATAACGACGAAGAAGGAAATACATTAAAGGAAATATAGAAAGGGAAACCTATAATAAATGGAAACACTACCTTATTACAAACACCAAGAATAATTATTTATAGTAGGGCTTCAACCTACTTCTGTTAAATTAACTAGGTAACTGTATTCCATCAAGAACCTCTAACTGGAAAACGCCCGAGTCAAGTATATGAGTGATAAGATACGGTCGCAACCAATACACCTTGAGCTTTCCTGGATGGCTCAAAAACTTAGAATCATAAATTAGTACCATCTGTCCAGCCTCAAGCTTCTTGTCCTTGATGTGATGGTTATGCCATGCCTTCTGCCTAGAATTTTCCTACTTCTTACTCTAACGTGCTATGGCATGCCTCTCATCCAACTGTATTAACATGAAAATCCTTTCTTCCAACGCTTTCTCATGAGCTAGATCTCTAGCGTGGGTAATACACAAAGAAGGTAACATGAATTCCATAGGAAGAATTGCTTATGTGCCAAACACCAACTGAAAGGGTGTAGCCTTATTCAACCTCTTGTAGGTTGTTCTATACGTCCAAAGTACAACAAAAACTTTATCATCCTAGTATTTCCTTCCAACATCATAATTTTTTGTCAAGGCCTGTCTCAATATCTTATTAAAGGCCTCAACAATACCATTTTCCTGAGGATGATAGGGTGTAGTCTTGTGGTGCGCAACCATAAATTCAGCCAGTAATATCCTGATTGTATCATTCAAAAATTATGTACCCCTATCACTTGTCAAGCTTAACGGACATCCATACCTAGTAAGAACATTTTCCCATAAGAACCTGGCTATTGTAGCTGCTTTACAATCCTATGTAGGTGCTGCTTCCACCCACCTTGTAAGATAATCTATGCAAGTGATGATATAGCGCGATCCAATTATACGCGTGGTTAGTGAAATAGGACCAACAAATTCTATAGCCCATTTCTCAAATGGATATGCACTAGCAATAGGCCTCAAAGGCATTTCATCTCTTTGCCCAAGTTTGCCAAGGTGTTGACAGTGATCACACGCCTTACAATACTCTTTATAATCCTTGTACAGGGTCTCCCACCATAGTCCAACGAGTAGAATCTTGTGTGCGGTGGCGTCACTTGCATAGTGCCCACCTATAATACAACCATGAGCCTCTTCCATGATATTTGTGTGGTCATGTTCCAGTACAGACTGATGTAATAATTCATCTCTTCCTAATTTGTATAAATCTCCACTGATCAATATAAAGGGTGCCACGTGAATTACAAGTTGTTTCTTCTCTAATGCTTTCATTCGTTCTAGTGCCATACCTATGCGTAAAAAGACAACTATATCCTCCAATTCTAAAGGTGTGCGATGTAACCTGTACAAATCTGCATCTAACATTGTATCTTCAATTGTCTGCATGTTCTCCCCTAACTGAATCCTTGATAAGTGGTCTAGGCCAGAATTAATTTTCCTTGGTTTTACCACAACTGTGAAATCAAATTACTGAGATAAGAACACCCATCGACATATGTGCCCTTGTAAAATATGATTATTTACCAAGTATTTTAATACCATGTGATCAATATAGAATACAAAAGGTGTTGCTAATAAGTACTGTCTAAATTTATGCAGCGCATAGATTGTAGTGCCCACTTCCCTTTGACACTTTTAGACACTAATCTTGATACTATTGATCATATTATGGACACTATTATGTTTTGTTTTAGTATGATGGTTAGATGTTAGATCATGGACTATTATTGATCTAGATTCAGTTATCATGCATGGTGATTACTATATACATTTCCTTTATGTGGATGATGATATATTGTTTGACATGGACATATTATAGATGTTGATTTTTACTAGTGACATTTGATATTTTGAGTAGAGCTAGTATGGAATAATATTAATGATGGTATAGTTTATTAATTAATTGAAAATATTAATGTTGAATTCTTGATGTTGTTGTGATTAATTGTGTTTAGATGATCTTGAAATATTGTTTATATCATTTTGGATGTTCTGATATGGCCACGAGGCCAAAGGAGGTATTTGACCTCTCAAACTTCATTAATTTCCAAAATTGATGATCTTTATGCAAAGAGGGCATCGAGGGCTTTCCGAAAAGTCCTCGTTTTCCCAAAACCCAGCTTTCTAGCTCAAGTTATGGCCATTTGAAGTTTTACTTCAATTTGGCATTCAAAAAAATAATAAGATTTAATCTAACCATAGAAAAAATTAAATTTTGACTTTGGAAAGATTTCCCAAAAAGGCCTGCGGCCCCCACCATCCCACAACCAATCAGGGCCTACCACATGGCACCAGAGGAGGGGTGAACTAATTTTTAAACTTCTCCCTTTGAAAATTTTGCCTTGTGAAATTTTTCCCATTTTACCCCTCCACCCCGCTAGCCCACAACCAATCACATGCTATAACATGGCACGGTGGAAGGGCAGACTCTTTTCAAACTTAAAACTTATTCTTTTGAAAAAATTTACTTGGGACAAATTTTCCATTTTCCTCCACCAGCCTGTAGCCAATCAGATGGCGACACGTGTCCTCTGAGGGCTGTGGCGGAGGTGCGGTTCGTTTTGACTTTTTATCCTTTTGAATTTTTTTGGGAAAAATCCTCATTGTGGCCCCACCGGCCCGTGGCCAATGAGAGCATGCCACATGGCACTTTGGAGGTGAGAGGGCGGACCCTTCTTCTTCTTTTAATTGTTTGTTTTGGCCCTAGGAAAATTTCCTAAATCTCTATTCCGGCTCGCTTCTTCGCTTCCCTTTGGAATTTGTTCTTCCATGGGTACGTGGACCCGCGCACCTTTTTATTCCTTTCCTCCTTCGTTGGGTGCAAGACACTAAATCTACCCATCGCTCCACCCTTCCCTTCTCCTTTCCCGCTTGGCGCTAGGACTCGACACATGTCCTCTAAGGACTCGCGGGGGTGTAGTATACTTTTTGCCTTTGAACTATGTGATGGGAAAATTTCCCTATGCTGCCCCGTGATCCGCCAAACCACCAAAAGTGCTTCCCCTCCTCTTGACACGTGTCCCCTAGGGGAATATTTTCCCTAGAAACTCCGCCCACTCATATCTTGAGTTCTATAAGGAGTTAGGAGGACTTCCTTATATCACCAGAAAGGTGGAAAAATTTCCTATCCATTGGGAATGGTTTAGGGAAATTTTAGAAGTGTTAAGTAGGAGAAAAATCTAGTTGAAACTATGAGCCGGTTAGAGAGTAGGTATGGGGGTAAAATTACTCCCTGAACCTAAATAAAACATGTAACCCTAAAATTGGAACCTTGTGAACTTGTTACAAGTTAATAAAGGAAGTTTATGTTTTGGTAAATAGGATTTGTTCTAGAAATTGTTAGTGTTTTGGCAACCTGAATGTAGATACTTCCAATAAAAAAAATATTCCATAATTTTATAACTAACCCTAGGTTGTTTCTCAGGTCTCAAGTGGTTGTTTAAACGAGCACTACAATTTGGTATCATAGCAGTGGCTCAAAGGCTTGGACCATTGGGCACACTAGAAAACTTGAAACATGAAAACTTAAACCTAGCACACCTTAAATCTAGAAAACAACTTAGCAAGAATTTGTATGTTTTAGTAAACATGGAAGTTGTATAACTTAGCAAATGAGCTAACTCTCACTTTGGTCTGTGCAGGAGGCTCAGACATAGCAGAAGGAACCTTCACAGAGACTCAGACTCACCACTACCACCACCACCACCACCACCACCACCGAAGTAGGGTGTAGCAACCATTCTACCTCAAATTCTATAGACCCTCAAGGATGTTAATGCCACTCTATGTAGAGGCTAAGGAGGAGGATAGGCAGCTAGATAGAGCTCCTTCTATCGAGGGTCAGATATCTCCTCGACTCAGCAAGGAGCATAGAGGAGAGAACTCCCATGTGGAGTCAATCAGAGTAGAGTCACCACCTAGGAGACAGGGTGACAGAGTTCCAGAGCATAGAGAGAGGTCTCAGAGCCCTAGGCTTAGGGATGAGCGTGTAGAGAGACCTAGAGGCTGACAGACCATAGCAGTGGATCACATCAGGGAGATCCTGAAGCTTCGACCCTCACATTACTTAGGTGATACAGGTGGATTTCAGGCAGAGGCCTAGCTAGTGAGCTTGAGCGGTTACTTCAAGCTTTGTCCTTGTTCTAGCAACATGAAAGCTCGTGTTGTGATCCATCTACTGAGGGATGGAGCAGGAGTATGGTGGAGGACAGAGGAGCAGAAGCTCCATATAGATTCAAAGACAGTGACCTGGGAGCTATTTGAGGAGAGATTCAGGAGTAGATATCTATCATGAAGGTTCATACAGTAGAGGATTGATGAGTTCTATGACCTCCATTAGGATTTTGTATCAGTGGTAGAGAATGAGAGTAGATTTCTAGATCTACTTCAATATGTAGAGTATATGCAAGATGAGCATGTACAGATTCACAGGTTCATCTGGGGCCTAAATTTAGATATTGGAGGTGCAGTGTAGATTCACTATCCATAGACTTTAGCAGAGGCCATTTAGAAGGCCTATATTGCGGAGGAGACTCGGGGTAAAACCCATCAGGCTAGAGACCAAGTCAGGAGCCACATTTAGTAGATGCAGGATAGTAGATCGAGAGGTTCAATACCTCTTCCTCATGGTGGTCAGGGTACAACATAGTCATCCTTTAGGCCACAGTAGTAGCAACAACAACAATAGTCCCGTCTACCTCATAGACCTCCACAAAGAGTTGATGCACAGAGAGGTCAGAGTATGGGGCCTCCTCCTAGGGGTCCCATCAGGGCACAGAGTGGACCTAGAGCTCAGTCAGTAGGAGCTCACTAGCAGAGGCCATAAAAAACAACAACCGAATCATCAGGATCCATGCCATAAACTTCTAGGGTACCTACTGGAGGTGTTGCTCCTTGGAGAGGATCAGGTGGTTGCTTTGGATGTGGAGTAGCTGGAAATTTCTAGAGAGATTGTCCTCAGAACCCTAACAAAGGTAAGGCACAGGTTTCAGAGCTGACATTTGGTGATATGGGACACAGTCACAGGATTTATGCAGTGGTTGAGAACCGCTAGGCAGAGCACCAGAGCATAGTCATTGAGACCATAGGTAGCATTGGTGGTATTCCTACCTCTGTATTGTTTGATTTTGGTTCTTCTGATTCTTTCATTGCACCATCTTTAGTAGAGTGATGTAGGCTGGTGGCAGTTAGGTAGGTTCTTAGTTGGGATGTTGAGATGGCTTCTGGAGCTAAGATCTCTGTGGACTCCTTAGTTAAGGAGTGTGTTGTGGATTTGGGGCCTTTCACCACCACCTCAAATCTCTATATCCTTCCTTTGGGCTCATATGGATTCATCTTAGGTATGGATTGGTTATCTGCACACAGGGCTAGGATGGATTGTTATCATAAGACTATAGCTTGTGCAGATGATTTAGGAGTTGATTCGGTGATCTCGGGGGTTAGGAGACCCATTTCTATTCGCACCATTTCCACTATGCAGCTTAAGCGGTGTGTGCGACGGGGTTGTCAAGATGTATGCTGTTACGGTCAGTGACAGATCAGAGGATGGATCTAGTGGACCATCGCTAGATGATCATCCCATCTTGAGAGAGTTTTTTGATGTATTTCCAAGGGGAGCTACTGGGGATGCCACCCCCACGTGAGATTGATTTCCATATAGATCTAGTTCCTGGAGTAGAGCCTATCTCATGGGCACCTTATCAGATGACCACCCCAGAGCTCTGTGAGCTCAAGTTGTAGCTTGAGGGCCTTTTGGAGAAGGGCCTTATCCATCCTAGTGTATCCCCTTGGGGTGCACCGGTGATCTTCATGAAGAAGAAGGATGGATCATTGCGGTTGTGTATTGATTACCGCCAGTTGAACAAGGTAACGATCAAGAATCATTATCCTCTTCCTCGTATTGATGACTTGTTTGATCAGATGAAGGGAGCCACGATGTTCTCTAAGATTGATCTCAAGTCAGGCTACCATCAGTTGAGGATTTCAGAGGTAGACATTCATAAGACCACCTTCCGCACAAGATATGGGCACTATGAGTTCACAGTGGTGCCTTTTGGTTTGACGAATGCCCCTGTAGTGTTTATGAGTTTGATGAATGGGGTATTCAGGACCTTTTTAGATCACTTCATGCTCATCTTCCTAGATGACATCTTGATATACTCACATACACGTGAGGAGCACGAGGGGCACCTTCGACAGGTTCTTCAGTGTCTTCATGAGCAGCAACTTTACGGGAACTTGGAGAAGTGTGCTTTCTTTCAGTCAGAGGTACAGTATTTGGGTCATGTTATTTCTGGGGAAGGTATCACAGTCGATCCTTCCAAGATTAGAGCCATTATGGATTGGCCAGCACCCACTACAGTGACCGAGGTGCGTAGCTTCATGGGATTAGCAGGATACTACCGGAGATTTGTTCAGGACTTCTCTCGAATTGCGCATCCTATCACTTCCCTTCAGAGGAAAGGGAAGAAGTTTTTTTGGATGGATAGATGTGAGTAGGCCTTCAGACACTAAAGGAGTGCCTCACTACAGCACCCATTCTTGCAGTGCCGGATCCACAGGGTGAGTTCTTTGTTTGCACAAATGCTTCTTTAGCAGGACTTGGAGGTGTGTTGATGTAGGATGGTAGGGTTGTAGCTTTTGAGTCTCGCAAACTCAAGGATCATGAGCTTAATTATCCTACCCATGATCTTGAGCTTGCAGCAGTTGTGCATGCTTTGGTTAGATGGAGACATTTCCTTCTTGGACAGAGATTCACACTCAGGACAGATCATTTGAGTCTTCGCCACCTCTTCACGCAGCCCAATCTAAACGCTCGTCAGTGGCATTGGATGGATTTGCTTTGTGAGTATGACATGGAGATAGAGCATGTGAAGGGGAAAGAGAATGTGGTAGTAGATGCTCTTAGCAGATGGAGACACGTGGCTATGGCCACCTCAGTGAGCACAGATTTGTGGAGCAGGATTCTTCAGCAGCTTCCTCTTGACAACTTCTACATGGCAGTATGAGCAGAGATCAAGACACAGAGACCCCTTGAGGGGAAGTTTGATGGTTTTTCCTTAGAGGCAGATGTTCTTCTCAGGCACAGAGGTAGGATATATGTTCCCAGAGATGGAGGCTTGAGGCAGGACATCTTGGTAGAGGCACATCATGCACCCTATTCAGCCCATCCCGGGGTGAAGAAGATGCACGCTACCTTGCGATAGTTATACCACTGGAGAGGACTTCATCGAGATGTGGCTTCAGTTTGTGTCACGGTGTTTAGAGTGCCAGATGGTGAAGGCTGAGCATTAACATCCAACAGGTCTTCTTTATCCTCATGCCATACCGGAATGGAAGTGGGACACCATTTCTATGGATTTCATTGTTGGGCTACCTATGTCGAGATATCACCACGACGCCATTATGGTCACGGTTGATAAATTGACAAAAGTGGCTCACTTTTCTCCAGTGAAGACCACTTATACAGCTAGAGTAGTGGCACGAGTATATTTGGATGAGATTGTCAGGTTGCACGGGATTCTGCAGAAGATCATTTGTGACCGTGATCCTTTGTACACTTCACACTTTTGGACTACCATGTAGTATGTCCTTGGGATGAGGATTAACTTCAGCACAACATATCACCCTGAGACAGATGGACAGACTGAGTGAGTGAATCAAATTTTGGAGGATATGCTCAGGATGTATGTGATGGATCAGCAGTCTAAGTGGGAGGAGTACCTGTACTTAGTGGAGTTTTCCTATAATAACAGTTTTCAGAGTTCTATAGGCATGGATCCTTTTCAGGCATTATATGGTAGAGAGTGCAGGACACCCCTTAGCTGGGATAGGTTGGAGGACAGGGTATCTCTTGGACCAGCTCTTTTGTAGGACATGGAGCAGTAGGTAGTGTTGATCAGGTAGAGATTGTAGGAGGCACAGGACATGCAGAAGAAGTATGCAGATCAGCATAGGATTGACCGTAGTTTTGATGTGGGCATGAAGGTGTTCCTTCGTGTTAGACCACATAAGAGCCCTATCCGATATGGAAAAGGTTCTAAGTTAGCTCCTAGATTCATTGGTCCTTTTGAGATCTTGGAGCGTATCAGCCCTTTGGCCTACCGTCTAGCATTGCCACCCAGCTTGTCTCATGTACATGATGTGTTTCATGTTTCTGTCCTTAGGAGGTACATTGCAGATCCTTCTCATGTGTTGGACTGGACATCATTGCAGGTGTAGGATCAGGGGCAGGTGACGGTGGAGCCCATCTATATCATAGATCACAGGACCCTGGGCCTTCGAGGCAGAGAGATTGATCAGGTATGAGTATAGTGGGACAGATACGATGAGACTGCAACCACTTGGGAGGATGCTGCCATATTATGAGTGTAGTTTCCACATTTGTTCCAGTGACTTCTAGGAGGAAGTCGAGTCTAAGGGGAGGGGGATGTAGTGCCCACTTCCCTTTGACACTTTTAGACACTGATCTTGATACTATTGATCATATTATGGACACTATTATGTTTTGTTTTAGTATGATGGTTAGATGTTAGATCATGGATTATTATTGATCTGGATTCAGTTATCATGCATGGTGATTACTAGATACATTTCCTTTATGTGGATGATGATATATTGTTTGACATGGACATATTATAGATGTTGATTTGGACTTGTGACATTTGATATTTTGAGTAGACCTAGTATGGAATAGTATTGATGATGATATAGTTGATTAATTAATTGAAAATATTAATGTTGAATTCTTGATATTGTTGTGATTAATTGTGTTTAGATGATCTTGAAATGTTGTTTATATCATTTTGGATGTTCTGATATGGCCACAAGGCCGAAGGAGGTATTTGCATTTTTGCAGGTTAAAAATCACAACAATGTCGGGGGGACTGGAGACTAACCATATTAGAATTCTGGGTGAAATCAACAAGGTCACCATGGCAACTGTTTTGTGTGTGTGTTTGTTAGGGATTCCCATGGGGGGGGATTTCCATTATATGTGACCATGGGTTATGTATTTTATTAATGTGTTCCTTTTTAATTATTGTTGTATGTATTTTATTAAGTAATGTGTTCCTTCTTGTAATTAATTTAAATGTGGTAGATTAATGTGAGAGATCATATAGTTAAACTTTAATTAAATTAAATTGGGATATGGAATGTAATTAATGAAGTTGTTGATTTTAAATATTAATGTTGGAAGAGTGTGTAAGAAATGTGTAAGAAGGTGTAAGAGATATGTAAGAGTTATGTAAGATAGATTTTGGAGTGTAAGACACTTCATCTCCTTAGGAATTCGAATTTGTCCTTGGAGGCCAAATTTGGAGGCTTGTGGGACAAGTTAAACTTGTCCCACACCTCTTAAAATGATTCACCAACCATACCTATGGTTTGGAGGTTAAATTTAGGCATTTTTATTGCATTTTGAAATGACAATTTGTAAGTTTTAATTGCACTTCTCTTACATATTTTTAATTCAGTCCTTTTGGAGTATGGGTTGTGTTGGAGTGTGTAAGTCATATTGTCATTTTATTTATTGTGATTTGGTGAGTGATGTTGATTTCCTCTTGGGGTTGAGGAAGAATGATGTGGCATCCCACATGGATCCACATCATCCTCTTCTCTTCCCTCTCCTATAAAAGTGAAACTCCTTGCTTGTTTATGGTTGTTGAAACTTTGTCCATTCCTCTTGGGGGCACATTTTTCTTGTTGTTTTTGGAGCTTGTTGTGGAGGAAGTTTGGAGTCTTTTGCATGCTTGAACATTGCTGGTTTTGGACTGCACTTTGACAATTGGAAAGCTTGTGAGCTTGGAACAAACTCCATTATGGAGAGGTAGGATCTTGAGCTTGTTTTTTAAATGTTTTCTTTCTCTTGCATGTATGTTTAAATGGTGAATGTGTTTTGTGTTCTTGGCTGGTTGGGTAGACTGCTTAGGACTTGGTGTAGGAGAAGGCTATGGGGATTTCCAATGGGGGGCATAAGGGATTGCCAATGGCACCAGTTTTATTGTGGAGGGAGTTTTGGATTGGGATCCACCTTGGAAAAGAAACTGCTTGCATTTCTTACTCTTGGGGGGGCATAAGGGAGAAACTTTGGGGGGGCATAAGGAGGGGTTGGGAGATATAAGGTTTATGGGATTTGATATGTTTATTGGTGGTATGATTTAGGTGGATGCCCAATTCCAAATAGGGAGGCATAAGTAGTTCCCCATAGTTCTTGCTCTTGTTGGCTTGCTTGATCAAGCCTATGTGTTGTGTGAATGATTTCAAATGCAGTTGTGAACTGTTGTCTTTGCTTGGACTGTATTTCTTATTGTTGTATGCATGTGAAAAATACTGTATGTTTGTTGTGGAAGCCATTGTTGCCATGAGTTGATTTTCATTCTCTATTTCAATATGGTTGGGGCTCGGGGGCCAATGAGGAAGGATGGCTTCTCCTTTCTCATTGGATGTCTTGGTTGGGTGGAGAGCGTTGCCTTTCCCCCTTCCTTGTTGTGATCAAAGATGAAAAGATGGAGAAACTAGCATGTTGTTGTTTGGAGCAAGAAGATATACAGTTTTGACAGTCCCATTCTTTTGAGAAAATTCATTGTAACCTTTCCCACCTTGAGTGGATGAGTTGTATAATGTTTGTAATGTGAAACCATTTGTATCGTAGTGGAAGTTTGAAGTTGAATTGAGAAATGTATAGAGATGTATTCCAGTGTTCTGTTTTGTAAAGAAATGAAAAGAATGTATATGCATGGTTTTATTGTATTTCAAAGTTAAATGAAAGAGATAAGTTGTAAAGATGTTCTTTGTTTGAATTCAATAAAGAAATTGCAAGCTCATTTTATTCACATTGTTTAATTGAAATGGGAATATCAAATGGTGATTGAGGCTGTGTTTTATTGCAATGGAAAAAGAAAATATGTATGAGAAAGCTAAAATATATTGTTCTCTTTTGAATTGTGCATATTAGAATTGAAATCTGAACTACAATTTAATTTAGAAATGAATGGTTGTTTTAATCAAGCAAATGTATTTGACTAAGTTTAGGAAATATATACACATTTCAAAGGACAAAATTGATAAACCAATTTAAAAGAAATGGTTCACTGTTATAAACTTCATTCTGGCAATTCACATTTTAATAAAAATGAGCAGTTCAAACTTATACCAAACAAT
Source organism: Taxus chinensis (assembly GCA_019776745.2). Lineage (NCBI taxonomy): Eukaryota > Viridiplantae > Streptophyta > Pinopsida > Cupressales > Taxaceae > Taxus > Taxus chinensis. The sequence goes on along the minus strand of CM034151.1, from coordinate 371,871 downwards.
AAGACAAGAAACATTAAAATTCAGACTTAGTAAGTCCTAAGAAACTCAAATTTACCATAACAGTTAAGAAAGAACCTCCAAAACTTAATAAAAATCCAATTTGGAACTTGCACAGTCATTTTTCCTATCTATTGCCGGAAAAATACAAGTTGAAATAAATTGAACAAATTGACTTCCCTAAAACACTCTAAACCCTCCCTAGACTAATCCTCCATGTTTGTTTGACATGTTGAGTGAAGGAGGAGATCAAATTTAATCAAATTGAGAAGTTGAAAAAAATGCCAGTTCACTAATTAGAAACCTGCAGATTTCTTTCTCAAAATTTACCTCTCAAACTTCATCAATTTCCAAAATTAATGATCCCTGTGCAAAGAGGGCATCGAGGGCTTTCCGAAAAGTCCTCGTTTTCCCAAAACCGAGCTTTCTAGCTCAAGTTATGGCCATTTGAAGTTTTACTTCAATTTGGCATTCAAAAAAATAATAAGATTTAATCTAACTATAGAAAAATTTAAATTTTGACTTTGGAAAATTTTTCCAAATAGGTCCGCGGCCCCCACCATCCCACAACCAATCGGGGCCTGTCACATGGCACCCTAGGAGGGGCAGACCAATTTTTAAACTTGTCCCTTTGAAAATTTTGCCTTGGGAAAATTTTCCCATTTTACCCCACCGGCCCGCAGCCAATCACATGCTGCCACATGGCACGGTGGAAGGGCGGACTCTTTTCAAACTTAAAACTTATTCTTTTGAAAAAATTTACTTGGGAAAAAATTTCCATTTTCCTCCGCCAGCCCACAGCCAATCAGAGGGTGACACGTGTCCTCTAGGGGCTGAGGTGGATGCATGGTTTGTTTTAACTTTTTATCCTTTTGAAAATTTTTGGGAAAAATTCTCATTTTGGCCCCACAGGCCCACAGCCAATGAGAAAGTGCCATGTGGCACTTTGGGGGTGGCAGGAGGGCAGGAACCCTTTGTTTCTTTAATTGTTTTTTTGGCCCTGGAAAAATTCTAAATTTCTCCCGCGGCCCACATCTTTTCCTTCCCCTCAGACTTTGTTCTTCCGCGGGTGCGCAGACCTGTGCACCTTTTTCTTCCTTTCCTCCTTCGTTGGGTGTAAGGCACTAAATCCACCCACCGCTCTGCCCTTCCCTTCTCCTTTCCTACTTGGCACTAGGACTCGACACGTGTCCTCCAAGGACCCGCAGGGGCATGGAATGTTTTGTGCCTTTGAGCTTTGCGATGGGAAAATTTCCCTATGCCTGCCCCGCGACCCGCCAAACCACCCAAAGCGCTTCCCCCTCCTCTTGCCACGTGTCCCCTAAGGGAAAATTTTCCCTAGAAACTCCGCCCACTCATATCTTGAGTTCTACAAGGAGTTAGGAGGACTTCCTTATATCACCGGAAAGGTGAGAAAATTTCCTATCCATTGGGAATGGTTTAGGGAAATTTTGGAAGCATTAAGTAAGAGAAAAATCTAGTTGAAACTCTGAGCCTGTTAGAGAGCAGGCATGGGGGTAAATTACTCCCTGAACCTAACTAAAACATGTAACCCTAAAATTTGAACCTTGTGAACTTGATATAAGTTAATAAAGGAAACTTGTGTTTTGGTAAATAGGATTTGTTCCAGAACCTGTTAGTGAAAACTGATGTTTGGCAACCTGAATGTAGATACTTCCAATAAAAAAAAAATTATTCCATAATTTTCTAGCTAACCCTAGGTTGTTTCTTAGGTCTCAAGTGGTTGTTTAATAAGTATTGTCTAAATTTATGCAGCGCATAGATCATCGACAAGGCCTCATACTCTATTGTATAATTCTACTCTACAGGAGTCAACTTTCTACTAGAAAAATAGATAGGATGATCTATAATACCTTCTCTAGGATAAGCTAACACTGCGCCAATGGATGTGCTAGAGGCATCCACATATATATGAAACATTTGGTTCCATGAAGGAAAACACATAATAGGGGTTGTTGTAAGTCTCTCCTTTAATGCCTCAAATGTGCTCTATTGTGGTTCTCCCCAATAGAACGTTCCTTCTCCTTTTAGTAACTCTTCTAGGGGTGCAACAATCTTCGCACATCCTTTGATAAAATTCCTATAATACCCTGTGTGGCCCAAAAAAATACACACCTCACTCTGACTGGTAGGCTCTTCCAGGCCTGCAATAACTACAACCTTAGCAGGACTGACTAACAAACCTTCCTTGAAAATGATGTGCCCTAACAAAGTTCCAAAAGGTGTAGCAAACACACATTTCTTGATGTTTAAAGAGATGCTTATTTATCTACATCTTTCAAACATTAAGTGAAAATTGTCACAATGATCCTTAACAAGTCCATATATCATCCAATCATCCAAGTAAACCTGCAAGAAGTTGTGAATAAAATATTTGAATGCTTTAACAACTATGCACGAAAATATGACAAGTGCATTTTTCAAACCAAAGGGCATAACAGTATATGCAAAACTTCCCCATTTAGTGGTGAAATTTGTCTTCTCTTGATCCTCCTGTGCAATTCGAATCCAATGATACCTAGAGAATCCATCTGTAAAATAATAAACTTCGTGCCTTACAACACCTTTTAATATTTCCTTTGTGAAATGTGTAGGAAAAGGATCAATCACACATGCAACATTCAGTTCCTTGTAATCCACACAAATCCTAATCCGGCCATCTTTCTTTATACTGATCACCATGGGCTAACCCACTCCAATTCCTCTAGGGTCTTGATGATGTCAGATTTCAACATTTTGTCAATTTCCTCCTTAAATTTAATACACAGGTTAGTGTTAATCCTGTAAGGTCTCTTCCTGACCGGGTGCGCTCCTTCCTTTAGCTTAACCTTCATCTCTCCTAATGATTCATGCACTCCTTTTAACTCATGGTAGCCCCTAGGAAATAAGTCTTGAAAATCCCGTAGTAACTCAATTATCTTTGTCACTTCATAATCAATCCAATAACCCCCAATTTTTGCCTCCTTAGGTTTAACATCCATGTCAATGTTCACTTTATTGGTCTTCATAGGTTCGTGACAGGCACACGCATTTTTATTCGCACTCTATAACACTTTACGCGTACCTGTTTAATGACCTATATCCAGATTTTCTACTTCTTCATCATCCACTATGTAGACCATCTTTCCTTTTTCTTTCTCACAACAAGCACGTGTAAGTAGTATGTCATATGTCTCTTATTCTTCATCAAAACACACTCCTGAGTCTACCTCACCAAATAACTCCTAAATGAGTTCTTCAGCCTTTGGACGGTCTCCCATAGTTAAGCGCTTTATAACCCTTAATTCCTCTGCCACCAGAGGTTTAGTAGAGAAGTAGTCAAAAGTCTGGGTCATTCCTGTGATCAAGTCCTACCAATTTTCAGTCTCCCTATACAGCTCTGCATAAATATACCAAGTTCGTGCGCAACCTTGTAAAGTGGAATAAAGTTTGTGCACCTAAAGTGAAGGTGGTAAAGCTTCCTGCCCCTCTGTCTAGAGTCTCTTGCACAGCTGAACGTGGTGTTGAACATGTTGATTACCATGATACATGAATATTTTAGTAAGCACATTGCTTTTAAAGAATTGAGTGGTTAGAGCAATTATGACTTCATTCCATTCCATAAGATTATCACTGTTAACCATCCACCAGTGCGCTGCTGTCCTGCGCAAGGTATATACTAACATATTCCTTTTTTCCACTTGATTTTTCCACCACTCCTCCATAACACGTAGGAATACCATAGGAGCTCCTTTTTTAGTGTACTAAGGTACATGGTTGTTACCTATTCTCCGAATACATCGAGGTCTACTTCTCCACGCAAATGCGCTTCTTACGTCGCGCCTAACCATCTCATAGGTACCATGTTCCCAATTGTCATAAGCAATACTTGTAGTATTACTGATAGATTGTGCATCTTCCCACTGGAGGATCCCTTCCTTATAGGGATCAAGTTCTTCTGGGTCCCGAATGACACATACGTAAATTCTATTAAGGTCTTCCTCACTCAAAGGCTCAACATAAGGCATAGATTTCCCATCTGTCAAAGGGATAACCACTCTTTCTTCCTTGTTCTCAAACCTATATACCCCTTGTTGAATCGTAAGTCAACATTATTTTCATAACACTAAGGGATCCTAAGAAGAGTTGGGAAGCTGTTTGATTCTGCAAGTGCTAAGACCTCAAAGACCCCTGTGAACTTGGCCCCTTGTATAGTAATGGATGCACCCTTTAAAACTCTTATGAGAGTGGACTTAGTTCGATTGGCCATGAATAATACATTAGAGGATGATTGTAATGGAGGTATGCCCATCTATACCCATGCATCTAAAGTAAGCACATTAACTTCCATGCCTATATCAATCAGTATATTACTTAAGAGCCACCCATCCACAACAACATTCAGAGTGATCTCCTTGTCATAATCCAAGCTATGAGGGGGAAGATTAGCATGCACTGTCTATCTTCCATTATCTATACCTGTGCATGAAGTGTTTCCTTTGAGCCAATTCCATAGTAATGGAATGATATTCTCCTAGCGCAACATTTTGCATACCTCTTTCTAGTCATCAATATCTGATTGAACTGTTTATGCTGCCTTATTTTGTTGTAATTTTCGTGACTATTCCTTCAAAAATTATATTTCACCTTGAATATTTATTAGTACCTCCATGGTTTCTTGGTAAACCTCCTTCTGATGTATAGGATTTGGGTACCTTGCATGTAAAACTTCTTTCTTAGTGATGGTAGGCTTCTGCTGTAATGACTCTTTAGTGCGTGCAACTTCAACGATTGTAGTAATCTTCACAGGTAATACCTTAGGTTCCGGTGTTAGCTTTGACATCCATTGGTTTTCCACAGTGTGTTGTATTCTGACCATCCCTGCACCTTTATTTTCCTGCTTATGCTGCTTGCTAAGAAGCTCATATAAGTCTGGGAATTCCTCATAGCTGTGATTCTTCCCACAAAAAGAACAAGTAATATTCTAAGGAAATTTGCAAATGTAGTGGTGGAGATCCACATGTAAAAGATGTTCTGCGAGGGAACTCACCTCGTCCACCACTACGGCCTTGGCCCCCAAATCCACCATGATATCCTCGACCTCTGCCATGACCTCCTTCAAAGCGCCCTTCGTTCTGATCATAGGGTGCTTGAGTGTGATCATGATAATTGTTCTCACTTTTTACTTTAGAGTTATTTGATACTCTGGTCTATTGTACACCAATATCTATGTCATCATGGAGCTGACCAATCAACTTGCAGTCTTCTATATCATGAGTCATGGACTGACCAATCTTACAATAACAAGATATATTCTTCCTTATCGTGTGTTGTAATGATGGGCAGTGGATTAATTTATGGTCCAAATGACATATCTTACAGTCCAACAACAATTAATGTAGTGATATACAAGGACAACTATCTTTGGTGCACCCTTGCACTTCACAATATATACACCAAATCCTAATGCGCATTTCGTGTGCTAAATTTGACGATAGTTTCTCCAACTAATTTGCCATAGCTAAAATATGTGCCTCTAGGAATGGGCTCACTCCAGTGTCTATACTTCTAACTATCTCAGCATACAAAGCTACTTCATGTGCTTCCTGCGGGTCTGTATAAGTCTTATGTGACATCGCCCTCCTAAAAGGTGTGATCAAGCCCCCAACAAACCACTATGCATGCTGACTTGCATGAATATCATAAGAAAGTTTAGACAACAGTGTCTTAAAATGAGCATCATATTCCTGAACACTCTCAATAGTTCCCTGTTTAATATCCTTGAGTGTGCTTATACTCTTATGCTCAAACTCAGGGATATGAAACTCCTTAAGGAAAGCATCCTTTAATGCTGCATAATCTATGCAAGTCTGATCAGGGTCAAACTTCCTATACCAACTGTGTGTGCGTCCCTACAATGTAGTTACAAACTGACTTGCCTTGCGTTTAGAATCTGTAACTCCTTTTGTATGCCACAGTATTTCACACATGTTCACGTGTTCAACAACACCTTCTATGCCTCTATACTCTAGAAGACAAAGAGACATCTCCATGTAAATATTCTAGGGTTGGTGTGGACCCTACCCATTTGATCCATATCCTCCTATATTACCTATGCCTCCAGAACCACCAAATACACTAGAACTAGAGCCACCTATGCCGCCTGATCCTCTACCTATAGTCGAAAGCGAACCAATGGATGTACCGCCCTGTGTCCCAACAGTGGTACTAAACTGAACTCCTACAATCTACGAAGTAGTAATACTCCCAAAAATGAGTCCAAAATTATGCGCGCTTGAGTTTTGTACTGATGATGTGCTTGAAAAGGTACCTCCAAACAATAAAGAAGGCATTTTCCCTACCATAGATGTACTCGCTATCTGACTTACTCCTGCTCTTCTACTACCCAAACTAGCTTGCTGACTATAGGTTGTACTAGATACTAGAAATCCAAGCACAAAGGCTAGGTTGCCAGGTAGATTCAGATGTGTGCCCACGGCCCATAACGTATTTTTTGGCATGCTTCCATGTGAGGCCGAGGAGGGTTACCTATTATGCTTTCCCAAATGGGGGAGTTCTAGATGCTCTGGCTCCACACCTTCTACGTGTTCTCCAAATACTTCATGAGCTATCTCTCTCCTCGACACCATCCACTCTGCAATATCACGATGTTTCTCTATCTTCCTCTCACGTACCTCATTATACTTAAGCCTCCTTTCTTCTCTCCGCATTTCTACCACTAGGTCTGCCATCTTTCACCAAACTTGTTCCTGCCCTCATGCGTGGTGGGGTTTAGCTAGCCATCGGTTTTTTTTCCAAGTTCAGGGTTACCATCAATATTTTGATCACTAATGGAATTCCTTATGAATAAGTTCCCCTTGGATAACGTAAAAAATGGAACTTAGCTACCTTCGAGCAAGAATAAGTGGAAATTGAGTACTCCAAAATATAGATATTCAAAACACCATGGAACCAAGTATCCACAATGCGCATCCAAATCAAATCAACATTATAAAGGGCATGCAATTTTTCCAGTGTCTAGACAAGCATGCAATACCTCCAATCCTTTTTAGACACATAAGAAACTAGCCAATCGTACAACTGTACCAGAAAGATAGAAAAGAAGCTCTCATACAAACAATCATACAAATTCTGCTCCACCCACATGCGTGTGTCAAACTCAAATCAAGTGTTGAACCTTTAAGCGTACTCTTCTTCCAAATCCTTTATCCACTCCTCAACACTTGCTAAGGTCAACCGCTATGTCTTCATCATGTAACATCTTGAAAACAACTAAAAAAGAGGTCCTGACAATGGAACCAATGATGCAACCTAAAATCTATGATATAAACCCATTAAAACCCAGACGCACTGGCACATCACCAAGCCTAAGCTGAGCGCTCACCTAAAGTGCGCAAAGGTACCAAACCCCTCTTTAGATTTGTTTGTGTAGGATGTTAGTGTAATGAAGATACAACATATTTAGAACAATAAATAAGCATAACATTCCATAGAGCATATTCCAGATCTAGATCTTAAAGAATATTGAATTAAACGATAACCATAATAAGATTAACCATGTAAAAACCAGTTATAGTCATGTTTAACACCATTATCCATCGAACATACTCCAATATATTAAAGACTGTAATACATAGAAGCTTCTTAAATTACAAAGCATCACCATAAGTTATGCACGTATCAGATCCAACAACATAACTCTACAATAATTCACTATTCAGCCTCTTTTACCGAATCTCCCTAGCTACACATTCCACTACATATTTATAAGGGTGGGGAATTTTCCTTCACCGCCTATGCACTTCCCAAAATAGGTCACATGCTGATAATAGCAATGCACCTTTACAATAACATGCACACATGTAAGTGCACTAATTATAGATATCCTATAGTTAACTAGAAGAAGTAATCCTAATATTATCTTGAACTCGTGTATGGTGCTTATCATACGTTCACTCCTAAAATAGCATTTACATGTCGTGCAAGTCTCCATCCCAATGTGTGCTCCACACGTTATCTTCCAAAAATAGCCCACATCCATGAAAATGGCTACGTCTCGAATCGACTTGTCCTAACACATGTTTCCTTTCCTATCCTTCCGCGCCTTCAAGTACGCCTTGTTCCTGCGTGCAAATCCTACATGTGTCTTCTCCTTAGGACAATATTGTCTACTCAACAAGAGGTCATCTCAAAGACCAATGGGAGAAGACTCCCAAATGGTCTTTTCCTTCTTAATATTTCTCCTAGTATCTTTTATCTTTGACACAGTGGCTGAGACATATTGAAATGGAGAAAATAACTCAAGCAATAAAGACTTCCCCTTTTCAATAATCATGTCAACCCATTTATCATTGGATGTTCCATGTATGCTGAATACTTGGGCTATCTTGATTGTCTGGGAATTGAAGCTACAAATGGGAGAGATTTATTCAATCAAAGGCAAGGATGATGAACCTAATTCCAGAAACAATTATACATATGAAGACAAAGTCCTAACATATTCCTCCAATTGATCAGTGGTTTGAGTGTATTCTTCATTTCATGCAAGGATATGACTTAAATACTCATTAAACAAGTGAGAATCACCCTCATGGGTAGCTTGACCAAAATATACCTTCATCATTACATAATCACCAAGTCTCATTTATTTCATGGCCTTATTTACCTTTGTATGTGCCACCTCCACATATTGAGATCTGGAAGCCTCAGTGTAGAAACAAGAAGTTACTTGTGATTTCTTACCCTTCTCGGTCCTTATGTATCTTGAGATGGCCTCAAGGTTAGGTGTCACTACTTGTTGCATTGTCCTTGATTCTTCTCCAAGTAAATCATTTACCCATGAAAACGGTTTAGCAGGTGTAGAAATGAAATTAGGTCTTGGTAAGGTACCAAAGCACAACTAAGATGAGTTGATTCAAGTGCTTCAACAAGAACACCTAGATCTATCAGATGAATAAGAGAATGAGAGATATAAATGTCACTTGGTTCAAGTTGTTCCGTAAGGTGTTCTTGGGCCTCTTACAAACCTCCACAGAAAGAGATACTTCAATATCATCAACTTCCTACCTCTTTCTCTTTCCCAAATGAGATGAACTTGCATCCTCATCACAAACCTTATGAAATGAAGTGAGAGGAGATTACCTAGGAAATGCAAGTGCTTAACCAGCTTCAATGCTTAAAACCTTCTTATTTTTGTATTATTTCTTGTTCATCTGAATTACATTCATGGTTTTTTAGCATCCTTGTGCCACATCACTATCTCCCACATTTGGATACTCGGCGGCCAGAGTAGATATTAGCTTGAATCCGATGGACTTGATCTTCATGATCGCCAGAGACAGGGACAGAATGGAGACATGGAGGTATGTGTGAAATTTGGACCTGATTTGGATACTTACTATTTTTAGTAAGTCACACCCCACCCTTAGATTCTATTTTTAGGCAATATTCCTAATTTTCAAATTTCTTAGTTTGCTGAGTTATGGGCTTGAGGAATTACATAGAGGTGTTACTATTCATTGGTTTTTAATAGTTACTATTTTTAGAATGGATATAGTGTCAACTTACTAAAAATAGAAATGTGGTTTCTAAGAGTCGGATTGAGTTGAAATCAGTTTTGTTAGATTAGGTTTTTTATTGTGATATCATGCTCCAATTTTTAGGTGTTTTCAATCACAGAAACTCAATGGATCTGAAAAGGAATATTTTTTTGCTGGAATCTTCATGTGGCTGCTTTAAAAAATGTTGAGCATCAATGGGAACAAGGTTTGTTTCAACTCCAAGGTGTTATGGAATGGAAGCTTTAGGTAAAGTTTCATGGCAAATGGAGTTAGGATTTGAGAGCTATGAGCAAAGTATGTTTTCAAAAATGGGGGTTTATGAAAAATTAGGGAAGCATAACAACATAAAATCATCAATGGGGGATGTTAAAACATGAAAAATGAGTTGAAAATGGCTAAATATGAATATTATACTCACCCTCCTTCACAAACCTAGGTAACTCACTTTTGACCCACCCTACTTAACGTGGGTTAGAGGATACTTCAAGGAGGGGTTAAAACTTACTAAATGGATCTTATACCCCCTCATGTACCTTAACACATTCAGTAAGGGGAAAGGGGGAAAAAGGGACATCAGGGGTCTAAAAATGTGCCATGGGTAGGGGCAACATGAAGAAGGGACCAAAAGTTGTGAGTTTAAAACACTTACCTGACACTCCGTATTGCAACTTAAGTGACGAAATTATTCCTCTTCATGTGGTGGCACATTCTAGTGTACTCCATGTCCCCTTATCAAAGGGACAAAGTTATATTACCCCCTCATAATTGCACACATGGTCTTCTCAACATGGGAAAGGGGCCAATGTAGTGAGTGGAAAACATGTTATAACACCAAAAGTTGCATTTTAAGTTATGTAACTCATCCTCTACATGTGGTGGTGTGGTGTAGAGATCATTAAAAAACACAAGAAATCTCAATTTTTAGATCATCTATTTATCAAAATCACCAAAATAACATTTTTTACCTTGCTCCCAAGTAGCGTGAATTGGACTATAACCACCAAAATTTCACAAAATGAATTATTTAAGAACTCAAAAAACTCATCACACTTGTTAGAAATCACCAACACATAATGTTAGGACACTTCACCAAGTTTAAAATCATAATTTTTCACCATTACTGTTATAGACCTCAATTTCTCCTTGTAGCCCTCTTAAAAGCCTTTTTTTTGACATAAAACACAAAATATAAAGAATCTTTCTTCACTGGTAATATTTTTAGATACCCATTCCCCCCTTCAAGTGTCCACAAAGTTTCAGCATCCAATTTTGATCCTATAATAACTTATCTATTAACCTCTGTTTTAACCTTCTAAACACCTTTAAACACCTTATTAACACTTGTTCAAGAGGTGTGCAAGGCTCTCACACCCTTTGTTCATCAACTTTGTTATTTCCACAATGTTGGTCTTCTCAAGACTCCTATTTGCACTAACCCACACTTTGTCCTCTTACTCTATTACGTGTTCTATTTATCTTTGGCTCATCATATCATATATTCATCCATTTATAGGGCACCTATCTACTTCATTCAAGGCACTCTCTTACCCCTTTTAAGACTCTTCACCACACTTCCTTACAAGTGATTGTTGCCCAGAAGCTTCTCATGTTCTTTTTAGACTGAGCTAGAACATTTATACATCCTTCCTTGTTTTATGGCTCTAATAAGCTTATTTATGCTTCCTTAGGGTTTAAATTTACTCCAAATCCCTCTAACACTCACTTGATCTTGTTAATATCCTTCCTTTTATTTATTTTTTTGCTTCTTAGGCTCCTTAATGCCACTGTACATGTTAGTCTTGGTCACTCTTGTTTGAAGTTCTTAACTACCTCTCTTATCTCCCCAAGTATTTATATCTTTTGAATAACTTTACTTCACAAATTTGACACAATTCCTTGAGGTTTGGAGTTTCTATATTCAATTTGATGCAAATCTATACCTGATTATCACAAGACCCCATTTAGGATTGTGCAAACATGACTTATTTGAGTTTCATCCGTTAACTTCTTAGCTTTCTAGATCACATTCTAGTTTTTTAATACTACTACCTCCTAGCTCTGCCAAACTCTCATCATTGACTTCCTAGTTCACAAAGAATTCCTTGAGACCATTATACTTAGAGTATCTCCTTAAAGCCTCTAAACTATGCATTCATAGCAGTTAGAAATTGAGTTTACCAATTTTCACTAAATTCTTCCTTCCCGTGTTTTGATACTTCAAATTCATCAAGAATACACTAAATTATTCTTAAATCCCTATCCCCTCTCAATATTATTTTATCTTTCTTACATTACTCAGGCTACTCAATCTTCTAAACCCTGAAACAGGGCATCCTCAGTTTGAAGTAGGTTATTTAAGATTTTTTCACACTTAATGCATGTTTTGTAAAGGTTCTGATTTCCCTACAACTCTTTATATGCCTTGAATCACCTTTCCTCATTGCTCCCCTCTAAGTTATAACTCATGATTGATCAAACATTTAATCAAACTCAATCTAAAACAAGATACATAGAATTTTGACAAAACTTCCAACCTTTTAAGTTATTGATCATGCACATACAAGGTACCAAGGGTTTTAATCAATCAACACTCGTATACATTTCATTAAATGAATGTGTTTAGTAATAAATCCATTATTATCAGTATTAGATGCAAAAATTCTCATTACCATCTTACCTCAATATTGTATTATCATAGTTCTTTCCTTAGATGGGATCTCTTATTACTTCATGACTTTGTTCACTCCCTCATGTCATTCATGACCTCTAGATGTATATAAAATTTCTCAATACCTAAGACATCATTCATTCCACATGTACACATAAGAATCCTTCATAAAACTTCTACTATTCAATGCACAATGTCATCAAAAACTCTTATACACAAATTTACTACTTAAAAAAAGCTCTTATTGATTAATTCATGAAAGTTACTCAGAATCTTGAACCCTAAGGTCCTGATACAGGATTTCCACCCCCAAAACTAAATTTCTTCCCTTTCTTTCTCTTCTCCTATCTTGAATACATCATGAATCTATATACCAATGAGAAGAAGGATGAGATGGTTAGGGCTTCTCCACACTAACCCAACTAGACAAGGCTAACTCAAGATGAGTTAAGGCATAGGTAAAGTGGGGGAACTAAGGACAAGGTGGAGAATATGTGTTACAACCTTTATTTTATCATTTATTACATTTTACTAACACCTAGTGCTAATACATACCTATAAGCTATTTAAATATTCAAATTTACAAATTGAAGGGAAACTCCTTATTCTTGGCTAAGGAGTCAAAATGGGCTAATACACATCATAACCAACTCAAATGGATCATATACCATCCTAACACCTAAGGAAAACCAAAATTTGAACTATATACAATATGTTCCTGCATCATGAAGATATTCAAGGGAACCCCATGCACCCTTTATGACTTATTCAAATCCACATCATGGGTAACGAATGAGGAATCGGTAGAAATACAAGAAGATGACAATGAATAATTATTGAAATATTCATAAGCCTATTTCTTGTTGTGCTATTTAATTAATTCCAAAAAAATCTTTTATCATCAAAGTCCCGTTAGATATTTGTAAAATTGGTCTTGATTTTATTTGTAAAATTTCAACTGACATAATTAAATTACAAATGTATGTCTATACCAAAATCTAATAAATTGTAGCCTCTCTCAAGCTTTGTTGAGATAGAATATATTTTTTCATTTTCTGGAATTTGAATTCAACTCAATTAACTAGTAAAATATATTTGGTTTTTTAAAGTCTACCCCAATTTGGCATATCACTATAGAGTGTCCCATTTTATCCACTTTGGTGTACTTTAAACTTATCCTATTAGTGTATTTAAGGGAAATATTAAAATCCTTAATTGAATAAAATAAACATGATAAATAAGTATATTACCTACAGGGAAAGATAAATATGTACACAACTACGCTCCTCATAATTGATGAGAACCTGATTGCATAGTGTATTTTGGGCAATTGTGGGCATCAAAGGGGCACCAAGATTGGTTCACTTTTCATAAATACATGAATGGTTTGGAAAAGTATAAGGAATTTTAGTTCTATGAGTTAAATTAGACGGTTGACCTTGCTTGTCAAGGAATTTTTGTATGATTGCTAAAAACATCTCAATATTAACATAACTTATTCATAAAGCTGATTTTAACGTTCTTGTTAAGAAATTTACTAACATACCTAAAAGTAATAACATTAGGAAACTTTTGAAATATTTTAAAACAATAGAGGATACATATTATATCTATCTATATTATAATAGGGTAATAACCAGGTGCATATAATATATACCATATATATACCCTATATATATATATATCCATATAGCACTATATACATATATATATATATATATATATATATCATGATATATATATATGATACATACATCCACTGCAGGTAGTGGTGTAATGGTTCTTGGGTCTCCTGTTAATTAAGAGGTCACAAGGTATCAAATCTCGGCTCCGTAGCCATTAAGACGGTACCGCACTAATTGAGTTGGTCGGATGGATTCGTTGTTACATATGGCACCCTAGATAATGTGGATTTTCAATATGTGGGATCACTGAGAGAGCTCTGTCCATCCTTAGATGGTTCCACAGCTGGTGTGGGATTGTTCATGCTACACATTTTGCATGTTAGGGCTCTCTACCCATAAAATTACATCGTTACCTGATATATTATGATAATCGGGTATAAGCATATATATATACCATATATAGTATATGATATATATATAATCTTCAAAGCACGAGTGTGACACAAATGTGGAATAAATTTACATCACATTTGCACCTTACATCACAACCTACAAATAATTTAACATAAAAAATCATATTCTTAAGTACCCAAAATCATTTCAAGTGGGTCACCTTCTTCCCTATGGCTGAGTGATTGGAGATAAAATGATGGCTTTTGTGGAGGTAAACATCTCCATAGTGAGAATTTAGAAGAAAGTAAGATTTGGATTGTTCTAAGAACTTGAGAGTAGAAAATGAAGTATGACACAACCATGTAGAATGAATGGTTGGTGAATAGAAATATTTTAAACCCCAATCTACTATATGGACCCAACAACAGAATTTAGGAAGGGGAATCAGGCTTGAAGAAGAATCACTGTGGCACCTTTGATTTAGAAGACCGAGGAAAAAGCTAAGTGTATCCTTGCATTTAAACTTCATATCCATGCCAATTATTATGCCTAGTAAAAGATTTCATTCTGAATTTGAAAAGTAGGGTATTAGTCCAAAACCCTTGTGTAAATCTGCTTACATAAATTCTAATTTATGAAACCATTTGGCTTACCAATATCATTGTAATATATAGGACAACTCAAATAGTGTTAGCTACCAATGAATAAAGTGCATTAGAGACACAAATATATTGATCTATGAATCTATATACCTAACATATCCAACACATATCACCCAAATATTAGTGAATACTCACAATGGCATTTGATGGATACCCTACCTCAGTTACATCCTATGAAATATTTAATGTGATAACACCATAATTTTATTGAATCAAAATGACAAAACTATTGCATGTCACACTAGAATGGTCAAACTTGTCTCAATTACTTCATAATTTAAGTCCCCATGTGTTTAATTCATCCAAAACATTTTAGTGTAAATCCTTCAAGTTGTATAAATTGTTGATTTAATAAAAATAGTATTAAATATGATTGCTAGAGTAACTGATAATGCACAATCTCATAAAATACATTAAAGATATAGGTGTGAAGCACTCAAGCAATGTAAAACTATAAGCAAATGGAAGAGATAAATGACTTAGTTGATTCTTGTGTGATCAGGAAATGATTTGGGTAGTGTAAAGTGCTGGACAAGATGAAAACAGTGTCACAGGACTACTCCCTGTGAATTCTAAAGCTCTGAGAATGATGCTCAAACAAGGGCTGCCCAGTAGGAGGACAGAGGTACCTAGGTGCTAGTGATCTGATTGTGGGCATTGATGAATGTGTAAAGGCTCAAAATTTGCTTTCTTCTATGTCACTACGGTTTTGAAAACCTTCACTTTAATATCTATGTTAGTCGCTCTGATATTCAGCTCCTTAGGGTTGGTGAACAATACCTGTAACCTATCAAAACAAAACCATAGCTACCTTCACAGGCTCACAAACACATCAAATCAGAATGAAATATGCAATATATGAAGTCGGACTAACCCCGACGATCACTCGAAGACTGAAATTAGTGACCGAGCGCTGCTTTACATTCCAAAATCCATATAGTTCTTTGTGATTGTGTGTGAAATAGTGTCCTTAGGTTTCCCTCGCACGAATGACACTAAGATAACGTGCTTATAACTAGATAATGATGCAAATGTGTGATATGGAATTCAACACTTCCCCTTCTTATGTAGTGCATGCAGCCCAAAAATGTAGTCCATTTAATGGTAGTGATAATATGTAGATGTGATTGCCCTCTTAAAATTACCAACCAACATAATAGAGTGTATGTCATGTATATATATGAATCTCTTATTTGAATTTCGACACTAGTGACACAAAAGGCTAAACACGAGCATCGGGATAAGGATAAGAAAACTAAAAAAGGGCTGACCACAAATGTCAAAAAGTGTAAAAAGAAAAAAAGAGGATCAGAAGCAACTCTGAATGGACAAAATCACATGAGCGCTAGTGTCCAGAGTGGGTGTTGGTGTCCTAGGGATAAATGATAAAAGATGTGAAAATACCTACAAACGGGGAACCCTGTGACCTAACCAGAAGTTGGGTACAGAAATGACAGATGTTGAGAGAGAAAGACAATAGAAACCAATTAAACAAAGTAGATTGAACAAAGGATTGTGTCACTAGTGAATAATTTTCTTACTTAATATCTATGCATATAAACAAAAAATTGGTGGCATAGTATACATAGTAATATGTGCGTGATTTTGTGTTTACATTTCCCCCCTCTTTATGCCATTTGAATGGAATTCAAGTAGTGTAAAAGAAGTAAGGAACATATTTGTATAAAGGGTTCAGAGAAGCCATATTGTAGAGTGCACTATAGAATGTATGAAACTTATAGCGTGGCGAACCATGGATCAATGTTTTGACCCATGTAGCATAAGTGGAGATAGAAAACCATCATAAGGATCACTTGGAGAAATAGTTGAAATGATTTGGAGACTTTGGAGATGTTGGATTATTTGTTAAAGGCGATAGATAAGGGGTAAGGAGTGATCAATTCCCAACCCAATTTGTTTAAAAACGAGAGGATTTGGGTGATCCTGCTGCTAGAGGAAGAGTGTTGGGGAGAGAGGTCTAGTTTTACTCTCCATCCATGACTGCATCCCCAAAAGATCCAACTACTGCAGATGGATAGAGACTAAATTTAGTTCTGATTGAAATGATTGAAGAACCCATATAGGAGAAATATAGGAAAGGTAATGAGGTATCTAATTGCCCCCACTCATCATAGTAATGGGTGTTTCGATTTGAATAATGTGTTAGATGGCTTCCAAGTTAGGTCATTTGGAAGCGGTAATAATGTAATGCAACTCCCAAGTTAGGTCATCTGGGAGAGATGGTAAATGTGCTTATTGTACCGATTGATTGATTTGATTTGAGTGATATAGAGATTGTTTGAAATAATACGTATTTGAGAGATTTTACTCACGGAGAGGTTTTTATTTTGCCCCCATATTAGGTCATTTGGGGGAATAGATTTGAAATAGTAGAAAGTATTGAATGTCGTATATAATGGTCATACCTTTGTTTGAATAAGATCAGAAAAAATTATGATAGTAAAGTATTAGGAGTGTCGATTGATTGCGTTGTATTTGATTTAACAAAAAATAGAAATATAAATGCTAAATCCTATATTGCAATGTAACAATAAATAAATAATCAATGAAGTACATATTTGGCCGAAGCAATAAACAAGACATATATGAAACCCTAAGTGCAAGAGGGAGGAAAGAAAACTTATCTAATTTGTAAATAATCTTGGACTATGCCAAGATGAAGAATTGATGAATAGGAGGAGGGAAGTGTCGCACCCAAGCTTAGAAAATTATGTGACCGCGCATGGACTAGGGTGCATGTGTAGGGTCAAGGGCACCTGGGGTGCTGTAGACCTACTTTGGGCACCTGTGACTACTCAGAACCTTAGAAAATCAATTTCACAAGGTCACGAGATGTTCACCTAGTGTCACCTTTAGCCACATGTACTTTGCTGCTTGATCATTGAATTCATTTAAAACCTACAAAGAGAAAGAGCACCTGAAAAACCCCAAAACACATCAAATCCTAAAAAGAAAAAGATGCAAATGTGGATTCAGACTGACCTTGGTGGTCACCTAATTGAGTGAACTTACGATTCAGGCACTACACTACATTTCAGACTGCATGTAGTTCTACGTGCATGTATGTAGAATCATGCCCTAGGTGGCGCTTGTGTTAGACTCACTTGAATAACAAACAATAGCTAAATGTAGAAGATGTAAATAGATGTGTGCATGGAAAATTAACTTCCCCTCCTATCTGTGTATATAGAAATAACAGTCCATTGTCCCTTGTGTGAAGCTAGATGGATGCTTTAATACTCTTAGAATGATCTTGGATGCAACCTTATGTGGTGATAGTAAATGCTTAGTGTTTGGTCCTTTATTATGGTCACATAGCTTTGTATTTATATGATTCCCTTATTTGAATTTCATAATTAACCAATAAAATGCCGACTACAAAGAAAATAATATGCACAAAAAATATAAAGGAACCAAAAGATGCAAGCAAGATACAAAGAGGTCGGGGTCACCCAGAGGGGATGGGGGCACCTGGGTGCTGGCATCCTGACAAGGCACTGGTTTCTAGACTCATAAAAACTAAAGTGTCGAAAGTCAGACTGAGAAAGAAGGTGTGTAAGAACAAGAAAGAAACTAGAAAGAAAGCAAAGAGGCCAAAGACAGTGGTCAATTACTACTTTTCTCGCCTAGGAATCATAATAATAGTGGTATGTGACTAAGACCTAGAGATGTACCCAAAGTGCATGATTTAGTGTCTACATTTTCCCCCACTTTATGTTGTTGAGCGAATACTCGATAACATAAATTAAATAAGAGATGTGTACCTGATAACTATGTAGATATTTTGGTTGGAAATTTTGTCTTTAAACACAAGCAACAGTTCAGGGGACAACAATTCCTCCTCTTTATGGGAAGGTTCTCTTATTCACCAAAAACTTGGAAATATAATTATTTACAAATATACAAAATAACTTTCTCAATGAGGATTTTGGTGTAAAGAATGTCTCCATATTCTAATATTCTTAATACAGAAGATAAAAGGGATAAGCATTTCAGAGGAGGAAACAATAAATTATATGAGTAAGAGGAGTGAATTAGGGACACACAATTCTATCTAATCCACCAGTCAAGAACACGAGTTTCCCCTTGGTTATGCAAGATTACTCACTATTGTAATGAAAATAAGTGAAGAAGGCTACACATTCATATATATATATATATATATATATATACTGCAAAGTTATATCCTACTAATGCATGCATATGAATTTAAGAACACATGAATTAATATATCTAAAAATCCATGAAATATAAATACAATAGACACAAAGTTCCTCACAGAATAGTCAATGGATTGAATGCACAATTTCAATATTTAGATATAATCAGATTTACATTCACAATTTCAAGAGAAAGAAATAGAGAGAACACAAATAAGAGGGGAGAAATCTTCTTCTGTATTGATCTTGAAAGCTCTGTATTGTTTACATTCCAAAACACCAAAATCCAACCAATTTGCAATGATAGAGAAGCCTTATATAGGCTGAGGGGTGGTTATAACCAAAATTTTAATTAATTGTCTTTTAATTAAGTGTTAACACTTAATTAATCAATTACATAAGCTAACTTTATTTACAATTTTAATTTTTCTAGAATGATAAAGCTAACTTCAAAATATAACAATTAGATAGAAAATACCTAAGAAATAGAAGTAGGAACATTCGTGAGTGGTAAAGTTTGGATCTTTAGTTTGAGCACATGGATTCTAAATTTTGCCAAGGAATTAGAAATCTCCATAAATTTTGGGATGGTTTTGTTTTCCATAGCAGCCAACCAACTACCAAGAGAATACTCCATTTCTTTAGCAATCCTTCCGTTCTGTAATAGGCCCTTGGTAGCTTTCACAACAATGTTATGTAACTTAGTGAGTTCCTCCATTTTCTCCTTATTGACTGTCTCGGCCTTGAATAGATCTTCTTTGATTAGTGTAGTGAACTTGGATTTGAATCCATCAACTTAATGCCTCTTTGTAGAAGTGTCCATGTAGAATTGGCATCTAAGGGCTTGCAAATCAGCAAATATTTTTGATTTAAAAGACTCTCCTTTCTACACTATGTTCTTGAGCTCAGTGGTTGCCTCCTCAAAAACTTTGATTTTCCATTCAATGCTGAAGACCCACTTCTTCAACAGGTTATTCTTGGAATCATCAAATATCTTATGAGAAAGAAGATTTTTCTCATCAGTAGTACTCATGATCCTCAAATCTTGAATACTCTCCAACCATATCCTAAGTTCCTTTTCCACTTCTATAATGGTTGAGTTGAATTGATCTTGGGTAGTATAAATATTATCATACATTTTGTAGGCCTCATCAATGAAATTCAACCTAGAAATAAGCAATTTTTATACCAATGCATAAATAACTCTACCATATGAAGTATGCTTATGGATATCTTTGATATCCTCCTCAGAGAGAAAAATTGGAGGAGTCAATGAAGATAAAGGAGTGGGGTCCATAGGTACTTTATCATTTGAGATAAAGGACTAGACAAAATTGGAGAGAACCTGAACTTGTTCCTCCAACTGTTCATGTGTTTGCTTTCCCCTTTCCACTCTCTCAAGCACTTTTGAAATAGTCTCCTTGATATTTTGTACTTATCCTTCAGGGGTGGATTCTCCAAGAGAAATCCTTTTCAATTCTAGAACTACCACAATGATATCTTTCTCATCCTTATCTCCCTTAGGTTTTACAATCTCTAGAAATTGATGTCCTTTAAAATCTTAAACCAAAAGAGAGGTTGTTTTGGCCTTCTTTGGTGGAGGAGGTGGATTAGTATCAAGTAGAGAAACTATTGCATAACAATCAAGAGTAATAATCTGAGAAGAAACCTTCCTCTTCTTACTGTCAATCATGAGCTGAACCCATGTGAAGGAATCACTGGAAGGTGGAGTTAAAGGATGATTCAATGCAAGAACATTGTGAGGGCCTAGAGCTTGAGCAACAGAGACTTCAAGAGTGGGTACTTCAATACTAGAGGAAGGTTCTCTTTTAATTGGCAGTTTGCACCTTAAGGCACTTGTTTTTCCAGTATCTAGTTTTATGATTTCTACATCATTTTATTCATCTTCTTCTTCTTCAACATTTTATTATTCTTAAACACTCTTTTCATGTTCCTCAACCTATTTCTCATATTCTTATTTTTGTTCTTTGGTAGCCTTCTCTTCCTCTTTCAAAGGCTGAGATATTTTTTCAAGTTCAGGAACAACTTCTCCAACCAGTTCATGAGCCTTTTCTTGCTCCTCTTCCTTCCTAGGCATTTTTTCAATTTTCTCTATTCCCTTGGCCTTATCCTAATTTTTATACACTTTGGTTTCTGCATCCAAGGGTAAGGAAGAAGGAATCAAATGAGATGGAACCTCTATGGGAGTGGAGAGTTCCTTGTACAAGGTGGAGGCTTCCTGAGAAGAAGATTGTTTCATGGCTTGTTTGTACTCCTTCATTATCTTGTTGAACCATTGTATTGTTCTCACAATCAATGGATTATTCATATCACAAGGATCGTGCCTTCCCTTTTGGGACCATTCAAGAGTAGGGAGAGGCATATGTTGAATATTTTTGAGATATTCTACAAAATACAAATTTTCATTATCATCAACTAGATCATCAAGAATATGAATATGATATATTCTGAAATCCTTGATTTGCTATATGGAAAATCTTCCAAAATATCTCTTCCTCACCTCATACTCATCAGAACAATTAACCCAATAATCTTCAATGGAGGTAATATGATAATAAGACATCCTCAAATTCTTTGAAATGAATCCCTTGATATGAATTTTTTTTATATGAATGGAGCTTGAAATATGCAATTGTTCTCTCAACATTTTGGGCATCTAGGACTGATTTGCATGTATATTTCCCTAGGGAGATGATAAATTGGATACTTGATATTTTCTTGTCCCTACATGTCCTATGAAGCATGTCCAATTATCTATAGACTTCCACCAAAACCAATTTATCATTGTAGTACATGGGTAACTTGTTGGGTAAACCTTCAAAACTAGCTAGCCTGATGTAGGATTTTTTTTTGAATTGAGTGAATAGGCTACCATAGGTTTAGATCAACTGCTTGGCTTTTGCAAACACTCTTTTAGCTATATTCCCTTCAAGGAGTCTGAATATGAACATTGTAAAAGCATCATTTACCCTCCTATGGTGGAACTTGTTGTTCTCAAAGGTAAGATGTGGATAAAATTCATAGACATGCTCATTCTTCTTGTCCTCTTTATCTTAAAATACCACCCACACTCTATAGGAGGAAATTGTATACATGAGGTAGGAAGTCACGTGAAATTTTTTTCTCTGATGCACATTTACTAGTTTCTCAGTGAGATTTTCACAGATGATCTCCCCCCAGTTCAAACTTTTTTTTCCTTCGTAAATGATTTTGATATATACACACATCCAAAACTTGAACTTATTCGTTGAAGTTAGGCCCATTATTCTTTTCAGTAGGGTAATCATGTCAGATAGTTCCTCCTTAAAATCTAACCTATACAAGACCTTAGGAAATTTTGAAACTCCTCTCTTTGGTGCTTTGAGCCATGATTTAGCTATCATTGCTTTATATTTATCCTTATCTTAATCAAAGATATTCTAAGATTGGGCCAAGGTTAGGGTGTTAGAGTCTTCAAATAAAAGGATTCCTAAGGCTGCATTTATACAACTGATATCAAGTTTAGCAATGACTTGGCCTTGGGGATTCTAACTTCTTGGTTTCAGGGTCAAAACAAGAGGCACAAGCAAGGACAATACCATTGAACTGAATAGAGAGGGGAAACCCAACAACATAGGAAATTCCACAATTCTTAATACATTGGGCCATAATTGTGGGAGCCTCATCAGTAATTCGAGCCTAGAAATCACCTAAGTTTAGATGTCTAACATCATTGTTTCCTATGTTTAGTACAAAGGTTTCGAAGGAAGAAACATGTTCACATCCTCCATACTGAAACTTCATGGTGAGAGGTGAGGAGGAATGGAGATTAATAATAGATTTAAGGAGAAATTGAATGGGAGAATGAAAAACTAAAATTGATACCAAATAAAACCAGGAGCTTTTGGAATGACTCACCTTTGCTACAGGAAGAACGACGTTTAGAAAAAAATTCTGGTGTAGTTTGAATATTTGAAAATGGCCCAAAAATCATCAAGTTATGGTTAAAAAACCTGATTTAGGGCACAAGATGCAAGAAAAATAGTGCATATTTGAAACTCGTAGCTCAAAAAAATGAGAATGAACTACCTTTTACTCCTTTTATACTAAGATAGTTCGATAAAAAGGTGATTTGTGGGTTACAGTGAAATGCAGGGAATGAAGATGTTTAAAGATGTTTTTAATCATTTTCCAAATATACTACGATCATAGCGGGATTGCATGGAACAAGGTACTTGGAGGAACAAGGGTTGAGAGTACATAATACACCCAAAATACTTGCAGCAAAAAGGAGACCCATGTGGTAAGGCTTGCGGATGGGAGGCAGTTGCAGAGAACAACGAGTTGCGGGGAACAGAGGTCCAGGTGGAATAAGGGCTAGGAGTTCCTAAAATACCTGAAGTATCCACAATACAAAGGAATTGGAAAGATCAGATATGTAGGGAACAAGAGACCCAAACGCACAACTTCCACTTGTTCTCAAAAATCCCAAAAAGCCTATAAAATAAGCAATTTACAAAAATAAAAAGGTTGCAGGAAATAAAGAACTCTGGGGAACAATTCCACAAGATGTAGAAAGATCTACATAAAGTGAAACAAAAATAAATGCAGGTGAAGTGGGATTTAGGGGAATGAGAGGCCTGAAGGAACTAGTTCCTCATGTTCCTCTAGAAGCCGAAATCCCAACAATACACTCAAATAGACTTGAAAACCTCAAAAATGACTAACTGTTTTGATTTTTTCCAATCCTTAGGACCTCACAAAGGCAAAAAAAATGGGTAGAGGGGTCACCTAACCAAAAAATTCCAAAATTTCAAAAATTTGCACATTTTATGGTAAGTCACAACAAGATCGATGGTGAAATGCGTGTCAAGGAGACAAGAAAAAGCATGGAGTGATAAAAATGAATTGTGGAAGTTAGAGACGAGGAAGTGAAAATGACGCAAGGGGTGAAAGTGTATGTGTGATATTGCATTGTACCTGTTGTTGATGTTGCTCGATGCTTGATGATGTGACTATTGCTTCCCATAAGGAAAAACCTGTAAAAGAGAAGAGAAAATATGTGTATGTGAAAAATTTGATCCAAACGAGTGAAAAGCATGTAAAAATGTGAAAAGGAACATGTGCACCTGATCCATGATGAGTGAAAAGAGTGGAGAGGATCTTGAAAATGTTGTAGAAGAATGAGTTTTTTGGGCAATCTCACGCCAAGACCGAGTTTTTTGGGTGATCTCACGCCAGTTGCACTAAGTGAGTTTTTTGGGCAATCTCACACCAAGTGCAAAAGAAGTGTAGGGAGAAAGGCCTAGTGTTATTCTCCAATCTTTGATTGCTCCATGAGATGTAAACACCACTATATATGGTGTGTTAAAATTTGATCCATTTTGATCCAACATGAAAATAGAAAAGATGGTAGAATGTATACATGCCAAGTGCTGAAGGACTGTGCTTGTCCTGTAAAAGCCATTGTGTAAACAATTGTAAACTGTGCCAAACTGAGAAAAAAATTGTAACTACCCCTTGCTCATGGGCACCCAGGAAGGGTCAGAGGATCTCAGGCACTACTATCTGTGTCTAGGGTTTGGTGTATGTGGTGTGCTGAGGACCCAAGTCAGATTTTGGGCCGTTACTAACCCTAAAGACTATGTTATATTGTGACTATAGACTACTATATGGGGTGAATGATTCACCCAATGATTCCCCCTTGTTTGGGGTGTATGTGATGTAACAAGGAGTATGTGGTCTAAAGGAGGACCAATCATTAAACTATAATTGATACCCTGCAGGGGGAAGGAATTTGCTTGGTATAAACCAAGTCAAACACAAACAAAGTGGCTAAAATTAAGTGTTAGTGTAAACAAGATAAACACACATAGAAAACCATGTGTAAACTAGTGCACAAGAAGACATAGTAGACTGTGAAAAGTAGGTTTCAAACATGATATATCACTCACAATGTCACAAGACAATCAAGGACGAAGTGGCCAAAAGCATACAAGTAATCAGAGAACAAACACGACATAGTGAAAATCCCAAAAACAATGGAAAACAATGTAAAACAATGATAAACAAAATAAACGACAACCATGGTAACAAATAGTCCCTGCAAGACAAATGTTGCACATGAAACACCCATTAGTATGTTAGAAAGATAAAATGTATGTCTAAGCATGTATAATTCGATATAAAGTAGTGTGCTACTATGAATATGAAATAGTATAAATTGAAACAATAACACTTGTGATGAGTACGAAAGTGGATGCCCCCAAGATCCTTTATGAGAGTGGTAAGAAGTACAATGCTGAAAATCCATGTTATGTGTAATGATATGTAGAAAGGTTGTATTCACAACTAAAGAAAAAGTGAACACGACTGTGTATATAGAAAATATAATGGCATACAATGTATCCGTCTAACATGTGAAACAAAGTGTACATGTAAGCATAAGTAAGCAAGAATAAATGCGACCAAGATATGAAACATGTCATGAATGAGATGGAATGGAATGAAATGTGAATGTGATGGGATTAGCATGCCTCCTGAGTGGATTTGTATGCATGAGATGAGGTTCATTTATAAAAGACCCCTCGACAATCAAGAATGAACCATAGAACAAGAGTGCATCATCAGGAAATGGTTTGAATAATTTACTAGAAAGATAGATCAATGAAGCATATAACGTTAAGTGTGAATGAGTGTGGTGAGGTTCATTTCATATTTATACCCTCAGCAGTCGAGTATGAACCGTCGAACTAGAGTGCATCATAGGGTAGTGTGAGGTTTTGTAAATGCAATGGTAGGAATATGTGTCGTGAATGTATAGAGCATGAAATGTGTGTAACAATAGATGTTAGAAAGAGCTGTTGTAAATGCGTAGGGTGTGAAGTGTGTAGTGTGTGAGATTTGTGTATGTAATATGCCCCCAACAGACAAGTGTGAAACATAGTATGAGAGTGTGTCATAAGGAAATGATGATACAAGAGTATCAAGACGTTAAAGATGCATGTAAAAGATTAGATGCAAAGCAAGAAGTGAAACATCATAATTGTAAGAGACTTAATGATGCTATGAGCGGGGTGAGTAAGCATGCCAAGTATGTTAGTGACATAGAACTAAGTGATGACGTAAGAGAGACATTACGACAGTGACGAAGTTTAAAATTTATAGTAAGGAATAATACTGTTACCATAATGGTGGGTAGAATTAGGGATGGATGTGGGGTCGAACGGAGGAAGTCAAAAGAGGCAATCTAGAATTTGTTTGTCTTTCTTAGCAAGTGGTTACTTTTTTTGTAATGATGATACCATAGAATACTTGAGAGGAAGAGGTATTGTATTGATTTTTAGAGGATATTGCTTAGGAGGTGGTGACGCAGAAGAAGACTTAGGAGGTGATGGATGACATAAATTGAGAGGTAATAACGTAGTTGGAATGGGTTAGATAAGTGATGCTTGACTGACCGAAGAAGTAACATTAGAAGTGATGGCTCATTATCCATAGATGAATCATATTTAGGAACCCATTGAGATGTAATAATAAGAGAGGACCATGTAACAGAACGTTGTGCAGTGAATGCGATAAAACCTTGACACTCAAGATGCTTTATTTTTCTTTGTAAAGGATAATAATCATTGTCATTATGTCCGTTGATTCCATGATAAGCACAAAATGGGAGAATTTTATATTTGATCAGATGATAAGGAGGATAGTAATGAGTAAATGGAAAGTTGATTAATTGATGATTAAGGAGTGCAGTAAGAATGTCATGTTGCTTAGTATTTCAATCAAAATTTGAGAGGCTTCAGTAATGGTAAGACTTGTGGTTCACTGATATGAGCACATCTAGAAGACATAGAATGAGGATGAGAAGAAGAAATAACATGATCCTGAGAAGCATCCTTAAGATGTTGGATTTTAGATTTAAGAGATATAATTGTTGATTCCATAACTTGAATTTTTTCTTGAAATAAAGAATGCAAATCTTGAATTGAATTGCAAATAGATTGATTGGAATTAGGACCAAGTGAGTCATCAGATAGATGATCAAAGATGGAATTGATTTGTAAAGATGGTGTATCAAGAGGGAGGTAGATAATGCGTACAACCTTTCAAATATCCTCTTGGAAAGATGGGTGTAATTGAAGCAATTGATATAAGGGGAATTGAGGAGCTTTAGAAGCCATGAAAGAAGAATAATGAGTATCCAAGAGGGTTCAAATGAGACATGTTCACAAAAATGATTTAACAAAAAATAAAAATAAAAATGATAAATCCTATATCGCAATGCAGTAGTAAATAAATAAGAAATGAAGTACAAATTTGGAATAAGCAATAAAAAAGACAAATGTGATACCCTAAGTGCAAGAGGGAGGAAAAAAGACTTAGCTGATTCAAAAATAATCCTAGACTATGCGGAGCTAAACAACTGATGAATAAGAGGAGGGAAGTGTCACACTTGATATCAGAAAATTGTGTGACTGCAGGATCTACTTGGACTGGGGCGCATGTGCAGGGTTAGGGGTACCTGGGGCACTGAAGACCTCCTCTAAGTGCCTATGACTTCTCATAACCTTAGAAACTCAATTTCTCATGGTTGTCATATGTTCACTGGGTGTCACCTTTTGTCACCTCTACTTCGCTTCTTGATCGCCAAATTCACCTGAAACCTATGTTAGTGCCCACAATTGTCAGGTTTTATTTTAGCACCATATCATTGGATGTGCTCTTATTTTCAATTTGGATCTATTCTTGATATCGACATTTCCAACTTTCCTTGCAAGTCTTTCTATTCGGTTGAAAAAACAAGTGCTCATTTGATTATGTGCCTGCTTGAAGTTTTAATGTTTCCGCAAGTTTGAAGTAAAAAGTAGCAGGTACTTTAGCGTATTGTCGAGATAATTGGTTACTTTTGCAGGATATGAGTATTATGTGCAAAATGTAAATTTTCCCTTATACCCGAGGCAAGGAAGTAATTTTTAAACCATGAGAAAATCATAAACTCGTACTTTATATCCCTTCGGAATCTATGTGAAACATGGGTCAATTTACTAACCCCGTGATGTAGAAGAAAATATAAAGTGAATTCCCATGGGAAGAAGTAGTGATGTCAAAGTGTGCCCTACACCCAAGAATGTGTAAATTGCCAGTTTTACACCAAGGCACAAAGAGGTATGTTTGACTAACCCGACACGTGGTAGATTTTTTGAGTCCAAAATTGAAGTTGCCTTTTACCTTTCCTGTAAATATTTAAAGTATGGTTTTAGGTTTTCATCATGGGCCCGGACTCCCGGTTGTACATTTAGCTAATGTTTAATGCATTTTCATGGTTATTACGACGAGTAATAAAATGAAGGAGAAGTATTTAATATTTTTCACTGGAAAACCTGAGATTGATTAAGGAGTTAATGGATGGATTCATATTACAAGATAACTTGGATTGTGTGAATTGTGTGTGTGTGCAATAGCGAGCATTGTGCAAAATGATTAATTATGTAAGTTTGTTTATGGTATAGTAACTGTGAATGTAAGTGAATTTTTCTTCTCAATGGATCTAAAACAGAAGAAAGCAATACATTACATACAATGAAAAAATAAATAAACAAACTCGAGTAATATATCTTATAAATAAAATGGGGTTCTATTACAGGGGCTCCTGCCCTTGAAGAGATATATACGCACAAAAAAAGGGAAGTTATAAAAGAAAATGATTACATTTAAACAGGTGGCTAGTCCTCTATATTCATGGCCTCACCTGGAAGTAATGGGAGGCATGAAACATACATTTTTCATGGGCCACTGCACCTAACACAAACTATATGTCCATTATCAGGCCCCTTGACATTCCTCATGCCATTAATTCTGGCACCCCGACCCACGACCCATTCAAAATCTGATTGAATTCCTCCCTTTGATTGAGAAATTTTTCCCACTCATGAAGGTGAAGACCCCCCTTTATGTGAGCTCTCAAGTCGTAACCTATCGGTACTCAACTTACAGAAATACATGTGGATTCAATAGCATGAGCTTATGGGATATCCTTCTACTTCTTTAGGGGAGGAACCCCAGTTGCCACTTTAGTAGCTTAAATTTCAGATATGGTAACTTCTAGTATAGTGAGCCGCTCCTCTATATTGTCCACTCATAGATTTAGAGGTAGTTTTTCCCCTTGAGGTGGGCAGTTTATGGTTTGGGAAGGAAGTTCTGCTTCTAACAGGAAAGTGGTATAGTATGCCTTATACATGTACCACTTCTCATTATAAATCCTTGGGCGATGGTGATACCACTAGTGTTTCAAGTGGTCTATATCTAGGTAATACTCAGGCAAGATTAAGGGATGTTGTAAAGTATGGTAAATGGGAAATGACGTGCACAATTCAGTGAGCCTACTCAGAAAAGACATGACCAACACATTATAAGAAGAAACATCAAAGCGATTGGCTCACACATTTGGAATGTTGAAAACAAGTTTTATGAAGGCCTCATTCGGCCTTGTTAAGTGAAAAAATTCACTTAAGTTCTCAAGCTCGAGACCTTATGGGCTATATTCTATGATTGGTAGGGCCATGGTGGAGGGGCAATGTGCAAGTAAGGAAATATGGATAATTCTATAGAACTTGACTGATAAATTGTGATCAATTGGAGAAACAATTCACATTTAAATAGGTAGTTTGATTTTGATGACATGCACCACCCATCGTGTCACCTTAAATGTTCATATCCTGCCCGGATTAGTTGCCATAGATGAGATTAAATTAGGGCAAACCGTTTATGAAAATCATGTCATTGGAGGATAAATAAATATTCACATTTTTATAAAGATCTCGTCAAATTAAATTCCTTTATTTGCCATGTCACATTTAATCTCAAGTGGAAAATTGAATCAGAATAAAAAGAAAATCAATATGATGTGGAAAGGATTTCACTCAGTTGTGCTGACATGATGGTGACAGGATGGTGTTAAGAAAAATTGAAGGCTCTCATAAAGGGAATATTTTATATTATTCCTTGGTGGCCTCGAAGGATGGCATGAGCGTGAATGAATTGAGATTAGAATGGAATATTGATAAAACCTTGATGTGGATAACGTTTTCTAAGGAGATGGGGGTTTTAGAAAAAAAATGGGAGAATTATTTTTCAGGAAGAGGGAGAACTCTTCAGAGAAGCTTTGGGATTTTCAGGTGTATGATTTGGCCATGGGAATTTGCACTTTCTTGGTGTAGTTATTGTTATGTTCTCCATTTTCTTGGAATTCGTGCTAAGGTAATTACATGTGTATAGTCATTAGTAGGCTTTGGGAGCATATGTATATGTTTCTCTTGTTTTTTCTAAATCAAATGAATCTAGTCAAACAATCTATTATAACTATTTTGATCATAATTTTCTTGTAAAATGATTTTGGGAGTGGGGTAATGTGTGTTTTTCCCTAAGATGTTTCATGGGTTATAGTTGAAGTTCTAAATAGTAATACTTTGTTGATGGTTAGTTGATTATGGTGGTGGAAAAAAATGATGTCCTTCAGGGGTACTTTAGGACATCATCCACGAGGTTTGTAAATTCCTTACTAATCAAACAATGACAAGTAATGTGTTTATATATCTTGGGGTCCCTTGTTTTAAGAACATTTATAATATCTCACACACTATGCTTTAGTCTCAGGGATAATGAGTTAGATCATATGGGATCGGGGTCATTTGTTCTCTTGGAGGTTTCTTGTGACCGATTTCATGCGGAATGCTCATTTTATATTACTCCCATTTCATGAAACGATAAAGGTGTTATGATTTGATGGCTGACATAGTTCCTGATATTTTTTGCATCCTCTAATATTTGAGTTTTTCCTCCTCATAATTCCATCTCCATCTCCCAAATCTTCAACAATTACTTTGAATGCCATAAGTGTCCCACAGATCTCACCTTACTTGTTGATTTCATACAAGATCTGCTAGTGAAATACACATTTAATGTGCAAACCTCAAGTGTTTTCACTCATCGTCAAATATCCTCGACATTAACTTAGGTTGAAAAACACAAAATATTTGGATTCAATGTTGAGATCACATTAAATCTATCTTTACCATCCTTTATCAGAGTTCCTAGGTGCTTGCAGTACTTCATGACCACTCTTTTGAGTGAGCACTGCATGTGGCGGCTACATCTGGCCTTCGATTGACCTTCCCAACTAGACTTGGAAATCATGCCTGATTCTCCCCTCTTTCTCAACCCCTTGGGATACACCTCGGGTCCTCTCATCCTAACTTAAGCAAAGTTAAAAGTAGTTGGGTAGTCAGCCACATGCTATGTTAAGGTGCCTCCCCGTCACTCTAAAGGAGAAAGTGGGTGGGTGAGCAGAGGAGGACCATGTCCCCAAATATGAAATGAAAAATCACATGGGTCCCTTCCCCTCTCCTCTCCCCCAATGTATCTATCCATCTCTCTCTCCCTTGGGGTGTCATCCCAAGATCCAACACCCATCTGATGCTGTTGTCAGGAACTATTTTTAATGTTCACTAGGGTTTTCAGTTTTGTTATTTTTTCCCATCTTTTGTAATCTCAAGAATCGTATGTTGGAATGGTTTTCCTTTGGTGCTTAAAATATGATTTACTTTTCTAGGGTCATGACTCTAGTGGTGACTCCGTTATCTTTTGGCTGCAGTAGACCAATGTTCTTCATAGACATGTTGTAACTAGTGTTTTTCACATTTGGGTTTGTACTAAGATTAGATCATTGATGTTCGTTAAGCTTTTAAGGGGTAAGACCTCATTGATATGTGTTTGTTTCATGTGAAATTATCCATGGAAGTATATGATGGGGGTATGACATGTTCTTCTCCTAAGGCCCCTTTAAGATCAAATTCTTTCATGCCTATGGATTTTAGTGGAACACCTAGATACCCGCATAGGATCCCTGACGGAATCAAACTCACATTTCCTACTTTCCATGGAAATGGTAGTATCTATGTTGAGTAACACATTGGTTTGTTTGAAAAATTAATGCAAGAATGTGAGGTACAACATGAATATATTTTCATGAAGTTATTTTTGCATACACTGAAAGAAGATGCTAGGGATTGGTTTAATTCCTTGCCCAAGGTTCATTGCATTTTTTGGATGAGATAATAATAATGTTGAGAGATTAATTCACTGATGATCTTGTTCTTCTTCTTCTTGATCATGAAAATAATAGAGAAAACTTGGTTAAATAAAAGGGAATCATAGTTTTCAGGAGTGAAGAAGTTAGAATTACAAGGCAAATAGTTGTTAAGAAATAGTTGGTTGAGGGTAGCGTTAAGAAAATTGGTAAGGTTGATAACTCGACTAGTGAAATTCCAACAGCCAATGAAAGTGATCAGGGCAAGGAATCAATTAACTTGGAGTAAGTTACCTTGGATTACGGTTCCACAGATAATGGTGTATTAAAAATTGATTATGATGGTCATGACAGTCTATGGTGTGATAAAGACTTTATGATTCATGCTCCTTGTAGTTGGGATGGCATGGTTGATGTTAAAAAAATAGAGTTAGGTGTTGAAGAAGACCACATGTTAGATGATCAGATAGATTATGAATATAATGCATCTTTGACTGATCTTTTATGTGTGAGAACAACAAATGAATTTTGGGCTAAAATTGCAGGGGTATATTTCCTTCCCTTGAGAAGCAATGGTATAATAGGGTTAAACAAAGATCATAATTCTCTTAGTCGTGATTTTTTTTGTTAACGGATGGAATGATTATCAAGTATGAGGGAGGGGTTCCCTCATTAGAGGATAGGTGTATATTTCTTGATGCAGTGGTGAAACATGAAAAGAAATGTAGATTATAGGGTAAATCATTAAGCGGACATGTGATGAGGCATTTATGGATAGCTAAAGAGTGTTCTATCAATTTGGGGACATATGACTTGGTTCCCCAACCAAAGCTTGAATTTAAAAAGATGGCCCTAGGTATTAGGGATGTCTATTTGGACTCCATTATGGATTATGGTTGTGTTGAAAATCCTAAATTGGACGACAAAAGAGAAGAAGGTGGGGAGGATTTTTCATATCTTCAGAAGATGTGCATTAATTTTCCTATAAGGCCACACTTGAATGTTTTTTCTTCCTTGTTTTCTAATCAGATTGTTGAGCAACATGATTTACCTGAGTCTTTAGGGTCGAAATTCGGAAAGTTTGTGCACTAGTAGTAGTATCCAGTTGTAGACAAGATTTTCCCCTTTGGTACATGAAACAAAAATGTGTTTGGTGGCAGATGCTTGTCCTATACGTATTGAGTAGGTATTAAAAAAGGTAAGTATCTTCCCCTCAAACATGGATGTGGTGAATCTAAGTAAAAGTGAGCACATAGACTTTTATCTTAGAGTTTACCTTGAAATTAAAATGGTTTGGTTAAGAGGAGATTTAGATAAGTGAAAGCACCCTAAAATTTACAAAGTAAATTTCATGACTAAACAAGGAAAACTAACACCATTGCCATCCATCTAGCCAAGGTTCTAAGTCTAGGAATGTAACATTAAGATAAAAGCTTAAAATAATGCTTAACTAGTATGAAAACAATACAAAATCTAACTAAACATGCCTACTAATATGCTTGAATTACCTAACATGGAGCCTAAATAGACCTAAGAGGGAAATCAAATGGTTATGGTTGTTACTCCAAACAAGGTGAAATGGCCTCTCCAAATGACTACTTGGTCATTTTGGATATCCATCTACTAACCCCATTGAAGGCTTTAAGCAAGGATTGAACTTGGTTATAAATCATATTTATTATATGAGATGCAAATCAAAGCATGGTGTAAAGTATAAAGGAATGAGATGCACCCTTTTATAGTTTTCCTTTTAGGAGACACTTGTATTTTAGTGCATGTGGGACTAAAAGCCCCAAATTAGATTAGAATTGCTAATCATAATTAGGCCTTGCTAATCACAATTAGTGAATTACCAAGTGATTAAGAGGTATGGAGCCTTAATCAACCACTTAGGGTCAACTAGGAGGCTAGGATAAGCTTGTTAAGCTTGTTGAGACGTTGTGGAGGTGAATGGGGTGATTTTGAGTGGTTGGAAGAGGGGTTTGATTCAATACTAGGGCATATTGACCAAATCAAGGGCAAAATAGGCTTAATTAGCTCATAATCACTAATTGTCTATTTTAAAGAGGATTTTGGCTTACAATTCATCGTAAAGTGGCATCTTGAATGTGAAAGGGGTTACACAATCAAAAGTGTGGTGTTAATTGGCTAATTTGGTAAGGAACATTAGTTAATTAATGAAAACCACTAATTATAACGGATTTGGTAAGAATAAGAGTTATTTGTGTCTATTTTGGAAATAAGATTGCAAAAGTGGAATTTAGGTGTCTACGTTTGCCCCTGTTTGAGGAGAAGTTAGTGACTTCACTTCAAATATAGTAGACAAACATAAATAGGTAAAATTTTGAAGAAAAATTAGCATGAATGAAGGATGCCCCCTTGAGTGTCGATGGGGTGATAGAAGTCAATCGACGATCGAAATTGATTGAAATGGAAAAAATAAAATAGGTTAGAACAGGTGCGAAACCATCGAGTATTGAGAAGGAATAAGAATAAGGATAAACATGTGGTTGTTTATTGCCCCGAGTAAGTTTTTAGAAGAAAAATTAGTAGTGATAATAAATGATAATGTGATAAGAAATGATTAATGGAGAAATATAGGACAAGCCCAATCTTTGCATCCATCCTTTCAATAAACAACCTGTTTATATCATTTTTCCCCTAGGTCTACATCATCAAACTTTATTGAAAATGAACAAAAATGTAAGATAACATGAAAATCTAAATTACTAACAATTGTTTACATTGCTGAAAATGTGTAACTCCATGCAACATACACAATGCAATGCAATACGAGAAAGTAAAATGATATTTAACTCAATGCAACATACACAATGCAATGTAAAACGATGCTTAACTGCAATGCAATATGAGAAATTAAACCAGCTAACCTAACAGAGAAACAAGCACAATCACATATACTCAAACAAACAATCGTTCAAGAGAGTTGTACCAATGTTTTTACTATCAAGTTGTAGTTCCCAAATGATCGTGTTATAACGACAAGGGTTAAAAATGATGCCCCAAGCAATAACACATGTGAGGGAAAAACGGAGGACACAAGTAGTCCTATGGAAATCATTCATGCATTATGACATAGTACTATAGCAACTCACTATTACATGGGATTATCAACATAATATGCAGACCCAAGATTTTGTTAATGGAGGTAGATCACGATGATCTGCATGTCGTTTGAGACAAGAACAAGCATGAACCATCAGAAAGATGGTTTTGGAGGACCATATTTCAATGTTCGAGGATAATGCATAGGTGATACGAGCTTCAATTTTATGCAAGACATTCAAAAAATGAAAAACCATAATTTTTTTAAATCTAAAGCCAAAATTAATGTTACCATTGTGTATAGAAGAAAATACCTTTCCAACGTAAAATAACGAAGTCGTTTTGAGATCGGGACGTTAAAAGTTATGGCTTGCACAATGTTGGGTGCGCTTATGCACTCAAGGGAGCACCTGTGCTGGGCTCACTTTTGGAAACAAAAATTTTTTTGCCCCAACATGGGTGCCTAGGTTCATGCCGAAAATAATTATTTAAAAAAAAATAATCATCACATCCAGTGTTAGAGGAGTTTTAGAAGATACATGGTGGTCTCGAGGCACTTTGGGAGTGAGAAACACACCGCGGGAGGTAGAAATGAGCATATAAGCCACGGTGGCAAGTTATTTTACCACATTTGCTTATCGTTTTTTGTATTTTATGAGGCTAGCATGGGTGCTCAAGAGCTTGTACTGGCCTCCATTTTTAGTTTGTTTTGGATTTGGCATGCAACATGAGCGAATCTAAGTCTAGTTGTGCAGGTGACCTCGTGATGGGAATACCTGAAACCTTTCCAGCGGATGGACCATAAGTATGTGGAACTGCATGATAATCAGTCTTTTACCCTAGCAGTTCAATGCCTAGACATAGATAGTCTAGGGGATATCATAGGGATTATTAGTGTTGACATATTCAACAGGTGTATCTACACAACCAATGAGAGGGGCATCAAAATGCTAGTTGTCCTCATTAGACATATAATTATCATTCTTGTCTTGCCAGCATGGGTGCTTAGGAAAATGTGCTAGCTTCCTATTGGGGGATTTGTTAAAGTTGTGATGAACCCATCTCCATGTCACCACTGTTTGATTAAGTCATGTGTTGATATTTTTTATTTTTTTTGAGATGTGTTGGCCAACATAGGTGCTTGTGCTGAGAAATTTTTTCAAATTTTTTGAGTGTTGTTGGTCAACATGGGTGCCTATTTGTGACCTTTAACGAGCTAATGTTTTAGGTGCTTCATCCTCATAAGGCGTAGTTTTAGGATATCTAACCATATTACCCGCCTCTAGTTTTTTTAGTATAGATGACATTGAGTAAGATAAAGGAGTGAAAGTATGATACTTATACTCCATAGGCGGAGCTCCCTTTACAAGCTTCAAAGGAGTGTTGTTTTGAACATTATACTTGCTTGGAATCTACTATGGGCGCATGGGCACCAATGTGTTTTTTTTCTTATTATGAACAAATTTTGAGTTTTTCGTTAGATTTGGAATCATTTGGCCATCATGGGAGAAAAGTTTTAGGGTCACCTGTAGCTAAGCAATTCTTTTTCAATTGTTGAGATCCCTTTTTCTAGCATGGGTCCCTGTGTGCCACAATGCATTTGCAACCTGGAACATTTTTTGATATGTCCTTGCCAGATGGAGCATCTGGGAACAAATATGCTGATTAACAAATTTTTGCAGTATGGCGTAAGGTAAGCGAGCTAACATGGGTGCCTGGGCTCCATCATTGTAAAAATGTACCTGAAGTTTTTTTTATTTTGTTGCTTGGCATTGTAAATATCTAACATGGTGACATCATTCTCAATATTGAATGGCCTACTTTGGAACTTTTTTTATTTTGGTGGGCAGTATGGGCGCTTGGGTGCCTATACTGGTAATGTTTTTATTTATTTTTTGAATTTTTGCTGGTTATGTCCATTTGACTGCGCAAAATTTGTGCGAAAGACCCATGCATAAGATAATTGTCACTGAATGCACACACTTTTGGGCACTTACACATGAAAGACAATCTTTAAAACTACTGGTCACGAGGATCACCTTAGTTCCCTTATATTTGTCAAACCCCACGTAGAAGAATCAAAGTGAACTTGGAGAAAGGTACCTATAACGATGGATTTTTCGAATAGGTAGGGACATAACTCATTAAACCGATACTTCTTGTTATTGTTACTAGTTTGGCCCTCATGTAATGTTTGAAGGGTGTTCTTCATAGATTGACCACTCTTGACTTAAAAATTGGATCTATGAGTGGTCTTTGGATGTGCTAGGGACTATAAAAAGGGTTACCTATGTTCCCACCCCTATTTGAATTTAGAGGCGATCTCTTGGATAAGTATCTAGACTGGATTTTCCTCCCATCGAGGAGTGTTTACCTTGAGAACTCATGAAACAAAGCTTTAGGCTATATAGCCTTTGGTATAGCTTGCTTCACAAATTTTTGTTGTTCCTTTAGTATATGTGATAGCCTTAACTGAGACAATTGATGCAGTGAGGGCTTCAGACCTGTCTGACTCTAATGTCACCTCTTTAATATGTATTTCATGACAATCTTCGTTAGGAGGAGGTTGTTTGATGAACATGGTCTTCATCATCTTCACACTGAACCCTAGCTTTAGGTATGTGATAGTCCCCGTCATTTTCAAAAGGCACCTCTTCATTACTTTCGTCACTCGGACCAAGTAGAGCGCATGACCTTGGTTCATGATATTTCGATTGAAATACATGTCCCCGATGAGGCCTGACTTCTTCTTCTTCCCAAATGCATAGTCGATATGCACCTAGAGAAGGGTCTACTATGGAAGGTAATTTGAATCCTAATTTCATAACACACATGAGTACTTCATGTTTGTTTTGGAAAATGTAATCATCAAAATTAGCAGGAGGATGCTCTATATTCATACGAGGAGAATCCTCCTCTCCACCACTATGGTCAACCATGAGATTATCCTCTAAAAGAGGGTTATCACCTCAATATATATCAGTTCCTAATCTTTGGGATCCCATCCTCATAGTATGCATATTCAAGATAGGAAATACAACGTGAATAATTTCCACTAAGGTTTACTAAAAAGGGACCTTAGTCAAATTTTTGTTGTGTAAAAATGTTAAATTGCCAAAGCAAGGTGACTATAGGATAGCCACAAAACTAATAGATCAAAGAAAATGTACAAAATAAAGAATAACAAACAAGCTACCATAACAAGGTAATATATGACACAAATTTTCCTTATAATAATATAATGATGTACAACGCCCAAAATTTAGTTACACCAAATAGTTTATTCTCTAAGAATTCACCTAGAGAGGTTTGAAACCAAATAGTGACAACACAATATCACCAATTACGTCAAGTTTGCAACAAACAAGGCTTAAATGATAAGAGAATGTTGATGTGGCCTTCTAACAAGATATACTAAAAACAAGTTGCTAAACAATAACAAAGTCTAAGTCTTGTAAAATGGACGATACAAATGTGAGCAGCGTAATGAATGTTATTTGGACACGTGAATCAAACTTTATGATAAAGCAAGATTTCTAGTATCAAAATGATGTTATAGTGATGCTAACAAAGTATCCTCAACACTCACAACAACTCAAGACAAAGCTAGGGTGTAAAAACTACGTCTAAGTATATCAAGAAATTGCATATGCGTGCGAGACAATGTAACTCTACAATTATAGAGATTTAGGCCTAATTTCACAATGGAAACAAGACGTAAATATCTCAATTGTATGGCTACAATGTGGGTAGTGTAATAACTCAAAAGAATACAAGGATGAAATCACCTAACTAGGATTATAATAAGTCTCAAATATGGATTTTTGAGATAAGGGGGCCTACTAGATCGTGATGTACGTATGCACACTTTCAACACTTGTGCTCTGACAATGCAACCTAGTTGCGCAAGTAGAAAACAAAAGTGGTGGACATCGTGATATCTAGTGGTATCCATATATGTTGTTTCCTTTTGTTCAAAAATGGCCAGCAATAAAATAAGGGTGTAGACCAAGTGGTGTTGAAATAAACTTGGTGTTATTTTGGAAGAGTTTCGCCTTGTCTTAGGACAAGTGAAAAGCTAGGAAAAAATGACACTAAGTAGATTTCATGATGAAAATCACATGGTTTCAACTTTAAGAGATTCTTTCCCTTGTTCTAAAAACAAGAGTTTGAATCTAACAAAGTTGTCACTTTGTGAGAGCTCTCAAGTATAACAACTAAGACAAAAATAATGGCTCCAAGCCAGCAAGCTTCCTAGGTGGTTCTCTCTCTAGGTGTCAGAAGATATCTAGAGTGAGCTCGATTTAAAAAGGTTTCCCAAGGATTATCTCGGCTTTAATTTACCCCCTTTAGTATAATGAGCACCGAATTGCGCTCAATTATACTTTCACTGGGGTTGCGATACGGATATCTTTAATGCTAATCTCCCCAAGGCATACTAGACAAGTCAGTAGTGTGGAGCACTTTCCTGTTTCATTCACAAGGTTCCCTCTTGCGTGAACTACTTTAGGGTTTCTAGGACCACCCCCATTGTTGTATATTAAGGCTTATGTTAAAGGGGTTATGTCCTAGTTGAGCAGATGAGCCATAACTCTTAACCGAAACCTGTAATACGATGTTTTGATTGTGGTGTATTTTTTAATCTTTTAGACTGAATGTGATTTTTTTCACACTCCTTTTGGCAACCTACAATCACACATGTAGTTAGAAAAATTGTTTAAGTCCTCATTTCTTTGACTAGTGTTAGGTCCTTCACAACATGGTTAATAGTTTTAAAATAGTTCACAATATACTAAGAAAATAGTAATGAAAAATGCTTGTAAATCAACAAACTACCATCAAACTTTACAAAAACAAGGTTTATTCCTAATTAATCCACGTGTTTCTTAATGATAGACTAAAATTTATTTTGATTCCCAATATCACACTAGGTGTAAGGGAAGAGCATACATAAATTTTAGCCTTGATTTCTTTATTAAGTGAAAAAGGTGTTAAACTAAAAGATTAAGCATATGCAAAAAAATGAAGATTTATTCTCTTAAGCAAAAAATGAATGATAATTGTTCCTACTTACTCCTAAGAAGCAAAAATAATAGTTAAGAGGTGTTTTTGGTTCGCAAGATCACACTAGGTGCAAGAGAAAAGCATACATAACTCTATTCCAAACTCAATCAAAGTATGAAAACACAATCACTCCTCAAACCTTAACCAAATTTATTCAAAAATACTTTATCAAACCCTAGGAAAATTTTGTTAGGAATATTTCTCTAAAATCAATAATTTGACAAAAAAAACATCTAAAAACCCTTAAAAACTCATAGAAATCATAAAATTGAAGTTTTGAAATTTTGGAATTTTTTTACCTTAATGCACAAGCGCCCCTACTAGTGCACAAGTGCTCACAATCATGCACAAGCGCTCAAAGTCATGCACATGTGCCCCTCTACCATCTTTCACATAGTCCATGATGCACATGCGCTTCCTATGAGGCACATGCACTCACAGTCATGCACAAGCGACTTTTTCCTGTAGATGGTCGAAAAATATGAGTTTTGAAGATTTTTATGAAAAAAGGTCCAATCTTTGGGATTTCTTGGTTATTTTGACAGGGTTTTGCCTCCTTATATCCTGCAAAAATCAATAAAACACAACTTCTACCACTAATCTAGTTGAAACAACTTTTAAAAATGGAAATTGACTAAAACTTTGAAAACTACTCTAAAACTTTGAAAATAATCTAAAAATCTTGAGAAACTGATTTTAAAAACTTAAAAGTACACTAGAAAGCTTGAAAGTAAACTAGAAAAACTTTGAAATTAATCGAAGAAACTTGAAACTAATTTAAAAATTTGAAATGAAAAACTTTGAAACTAAGTTTAAAAGCTTGAAAAAAATGGAATGCAATGGGGTATTCTCCCACTGGGCGTGCCAAATGAAAACACCCTAAACTTTACAAAACAAATTGCATGACTAAACAAGGAAAGCTAACACCATTGCCATCCATCTAGCCAATGTTCTAAGTCTAGGAATGTAACATTAAGATAGAAGCTTAAAAGAATGCTTAAGTAGTATGAAAATAATTCAAAATCTAACTAAACATGACTACTAATATGCTTGAATTACCTAACATGGGCCTAAATAGACCCAAGAGGGAAATCAAATGGTTATGGTTACTACTCTAAACAAGTTGAAATGGCCTCTCCAAATGACTACTTGGTCATTTTAAATATCCATTTACTAACCCCATTGAAGGATTTAAGCAAGGATTGAACTTGGTTATATATCATATTTATTATATGAGATGCAAATCAAAGCATGGTGTAAAGTATAAAGGAATGAGGTGCACTCTTTTTATAGTTTTACTTTTGGGAGAAACTTGTATTTTGGTGCATGTGGGACTAAAAGCCCCAAATTAGATTAGAGTTGCTAATTAATATTAGGCCTTGCTAATCACAATTAGTGAATTACCAAGTGATTAAGAGGTGTGGAGCCTTAATCAACCGCTTAGGGTCAACTAGGAGGCTAGGATAAGCTTTTAAATCTTGCTGAGACATTATGGAGGTGAACGAGGTGATTTTGAGTGGTTTGAAGAGGGGTTTAAGCCAATACTAGGGCAAAATAGGATTAATTATATTATAAACGCTAATTATATTTTTTAAAGAGGATTTTGACTTATGATTCATCGTAAATTGGCATCCTGAATGCAAAAGAGGTTTGGTGATTAACAAAGTGCTTGTTAACTGACCAAAGTGGCAAGAAACCTTAGTTTAATAGTAAAGAGCACTAATTATAACAGAATTGGGAAGAATAAGATTGATTTGCGTGCATTTTGGCAATAGCATTCCAAAAACAGAATTTAGGTGTCTACATTTTCCCCTGTTTGAGGTGAAGTTAGTGAGTTCACTTCAAACATAGTAGACAAGCATAAAACATGTAGAAAAATTAGCAGGATGAAGGATGCCCCATCAAGTGTCGAGTGGGTGATAGAAAAATTCGATCATTCTATCAACGATCGAAAATATGATTAAAATGGGTAGAAGTAAATAGGTTAGAATGGGCACGAAACTCTTAGGTATTGAGAAGGAACAAGGATGTGGATAAACATGGTTATTTATTGCCCCAAGTAAGTTTGAGGAGAAAAATTAGTAATCATAATAAATGATAATGGAGAAGAAATGATTAATGGAGAAATATACGACAAGTCCAACCTTTGCATCCAAAATTTCCATAAGCAACCAGTTTATATCATTTTTCCCCTAGGTCTACATCATCGGCCTTTATTTAAAATAACAAAAGTGTAAGATAACATGAACAACTAAATTAATAATAATTGTTTACTGCTAAAAATATGTAACTCCATGCAACATACATTATGCAATGCAATACAAGAAAGTAAACTGATATTTAGCTCCACGTAACATATATTTATGCAATGCAATACGATAAAGTAAACCAACTAATCTAACAAAGAAACTAGTGCAAGCACATGTATTCAAAAAAATAACGTGTTGCACCCATGTTTTTGTTATCAAGGTGCAGTTCCCAAATGTTCATGTTGTAATGACAAGGGTTAAAAATGATAACCCAAGCAATAACACACGTAAGGGAAAAATGAAGGACACAAAGTAATCCTATGGAAAAAAATTTGTGTACTATGATACAATATCTGGAACCTCACTGTTGCACGAGTGTACTAATGTAGTATGCAGCTGAGCTTTTGTTAATGGGGGTGGATCACGATGATCCGTAAGTCATTTGAGACCAGTACAAGCAAGAAATGTAGAAAGGCACTTTTGTAAAACATATTTCAACGTTAGAGGATGATGCAATTGACATAGGTTTTAGCTGCATATACATTGTTTACCATTTTCTTTTGGATTTTTTTTATTTGTATAGAAGAAATAATGAAGTCACGAGACAACGTTAAAAGTGACCGTAAGGGAAAATTAATGCTCCAGGTAGTAGAAAAGGTCGTAAGGAAGCAAAAATATGCCCCAACGTAGCAAAATCATTCCAAAAATAATTATTTTCTTAAAAATAATCATCACGGATAGTGTTAGAGAAATTTTAGAATATACATAGTAGTCTTGAGGCACTTTGGGAGCGAGAAACACACTGCGGGAGGTAGAAATGAGCATATATGCCACCACGGCAAGTTATTTTATAACATTCGCTTATCATTTGACTACTGAACTGAGTTCTGACCTACGGGAAGAAATGGCGAGGATAGTGAAATGAAGGCACCATGCAGACCTCGTGACGGACTACCTAAGACTTCCAGTGGATGGACCACATGTACACAATTCTCCCCTTTTACCTTAACAGTTCAATTTTTTGAATTTTTAACAAAAGATATGAATTTTTAGGTTAAATTTAGGTGAAAATTGGGGGGGGGGGTGCCTATGCTAGTTGTGCTTATGTATTTTTTTGTTTTTCTTGCAAGCATAGGCGCATGAGTGCCTGTGTTGGCTTTCTTTTTGGCTTTTGTGAAATTTTTGTGCAGGCGTGGGCACCTGTGCTAAGCAAGTTTTTGATTTTTTTGAGATGTGTTGGCCAAGATAGGAACCTAGGTGCTTGTGATAAGAAAAAAAATCATTTTTTTAAAATTTTTGTTGGCCAGCATGGGTGCTTGGGTGCCTGTGCTGAGCCAATTTTTTGTTTTTTTGAGTTTTATTGGCCAACATAGGCACCTGGGCGCCTGTTCTGAGCAAGTTTTGAGTTTTTTACATTTTATTGGCCAGCATGGGAGCTTGTGCTGAACAAGTTTTGAGGTTTTTTTGCATTTTGTTGGCCAGCATAGGCGCCTGCATGCTTGTGCTGAGCCAGTTTTAGAAATTGTTAAGATTCTTTGCCTACATAGGCGCCCGGGCGCCTGTGCTAAGTAGCCTTTGCAAATTTTTTAGATTTCCTTGCTAACATGGGTGCTTAGGTGTCTGTGCTGAGAATTTTTTACAATTTTTTGCATGTAGTGAGTCAACATGGGTGCCTGTGCTGACCCAATTTGGGTTCTCTTGGCTTGTGTGAGGTAGTATGGGCAACTGGGCACCTGTGCTGGCCTAGTTTGGAACTTTTTTTTAATTTTGGTAGAATAGAAAGATAGATTACAACAATTGAATTAAATGGATTTGCAGCTATATTTGGATGTGCTAGGGACGTGGGACTTTCGAGGTGACACTTGGACGTTCAGACCAGATTTTCCTAGAGATCACCTTAGAGGTGACAGGTTTATCCTATATAGTCTATATGCCACATATCTCTTTTGATCATAGTTTACTCATAACCTTAGTTGAGAGATGTGGCAGTGAGAGTTAGACCTTCCGACTTCTGATTGGTGAGATGAGCGTGACACTGGAGGATGCTTAGCGGATCCCATGAGTTCTGATCCTGTGTTGTTTGATTACTTACGATGGTTTCTCGGACTGAGTTGAAAATTACATAACCATGATATTTGGATTGACTAACATTCCCCGCCGAGGCCTGAAAACTGTGGTTAGGATATGCATTGCCGATACGCGGCTAGGATGTGTCTCTATATACTTATTAAATCTTGTCAGCAACGTGTTGTTGCCTAATAAGACTGGTGCCTGATTCTCCTTGGGTCTCATTAGAGTGATCCACGACCTGCTTCAGGGCAGAGTCTACCATTGGGGTCAGTGTATACTGGCTAATTTATATTCTGAATTACATTTGATAGTCTATCATGGTCAAAGGACATCGAGCCCTGCTACTT
This sequence comes from Taxus chinensis, assembly GCA_019776745.2. Lineage (NCBI taxonomy): Eukaryota > Viridiplantae > Streptophyta > Pinopsida > Cupressales > Taxaceae > Taxus > Taxus chinensis. The sequence continues at coordinate 326,881 of CM034151.1, read as the reverse complement.
TGTTCCAAATATGGGCTTAGGACCACATTTCCATTGGACACCCTTTAGGAGTACTGAGAGCTTGGGTTCTTGGAGAGACTTCTCTCATGGGTTAGGTTCTTGATGGAGATGATATTCATAGCCATAGGAGGGCATAGGTTACTTCTGGTGAGCATTCAACGAGATACTAACCCACATGATCACCTGGAGACCATACAGGATATATCGGTGGCCACATGATGTAGACGAGTCGAGGATAGCCGTAGTAGACCACTTTATTAGTAGGAGCAGGAGCCTCCTCTTAGAGTGGTATAGGGTAGATTGGGTTTGGTGTTAGGTTGGTCTTATCTAGGGGATTCCTGGTGATGAGATATGGTATGCGTCCCGCTAAAGAAATATTTTCGAAATGGGATCACAGATTAGGTTATACCAATCCCTTACGATATTTTCATAGGTAGTCTCACAACCTTGGGTACAACAGGCGTATATAGTAGATTTGGGTACTACACTAGACTATGCAACGTGGTATACACTAGTGTTGGCACGTTGATTGTCTATTCCTCAGGAGATATTGATCACAGTGGATCATGATGATCAGGAATCAGATTCATTGATAGAGGTGTTAGGAAATATATCTTAGTGCTCCATTTGTATGTATGAGTGAATAATAATTACATGTGTAATTATTATTATGGTAAATTAGTGAAAGTACATTTACTATGTAAATGTAAATAGTAAATGTAAAATGTGGTTAGTATGTGGTAAGTTAGTAAGTTAGAATAATAAAACAATTAGTGTTGTTTTTTTATTATATTGGTGAGAGGTTGAAACCATATGGGTGTATGGTTGTATATGAAGAGAAAGGTTGTTGTGAGGATTGTTACTATACACCTCCTATATAATGGAGTGTATTGAAATAGTGAATCAATAAAAAATGTAATATAGAGTTTCTGATTTCAATTATTATCTGTGTAGCTATTTCATGTATTCTGTGTATTAGATCAGAGTAATTTTCACATTTGGTACCAGAGTAGGTTAAATCTGTCTCAAAGAAGATCTCGTAATGTTTCTTTCGTGATCTGGGTTTCTCCACAATTTTTCACGTGGAACGATCTATTATACAGGAAGCTACAATAGAAATGTTAGAAAAACCCAGTTTGTAGTTTGAGAGAAACGTGTAATTTACTATACAACACATTGATCACTGCTGTTTTTTTGAAGAAATCAGAGAATCAAAGGTAATTCAAATCTACATTCAATTTTTTTTGGATATTTAGATTTAGTAAAATGGATACACCATTATATAAATTTAATGGGCTGAAATTCCATACATGGAGGGTAAAAATCCAGATGTAGTTAATGAATAAAAATCTATGGAGGATAGTAGATGGAAAAGAAAAAGCACCTACATATGTACGCGAAATTGTAGAATGGGAAACTAGAGATGAACAAATAACAGATGAAATTGACTATAACTATGAATAATTTCTATACTAAGTGAAGTTCTTGGAGGAATGATGCATAAGAGGCTGGAGGTCATTTAGTGACCTCTCGTTAGTCACCAACGACAGGGCCGCACAAAGTTGTGGTGATAGTGTGTGTGTGAGTTTGTTTTTTTATTTCAGAGTTGCAGTTGATTTCAGTTGTGTGCAGCATGATTCTTTTTCAGTGTTCCTGTTATGGCTTGAATAAGTGAAATTTTCACATTGAGGGGGGGAACATGGTCTCAATGTTCCGTTTTCTCTTTTCATATTTGTTATCAGTGATCAGTGTTTCCTACCTAATTCCTTGAAGGAAAAGCATAGTGGAAAGTAGCATCATGATATTGAGGTTGTTGGTTGTCCTGTAAAACCATCCCTTGTTGAGGTTATTGGTTGTCTTGTAAAACCATCCTTGTTGAGGTTGTTGGTTTTCCTGTAAAACCATCCATGTTGAGGTTGTTGGCTGTCCTAAAAAACCATCCAGATCATGAGCACGCACGGGCGACACGCTGCAAAAGAAGTGCAATTATTTTTCTCCCATGTTCACACTAAGGGGGGGAATGTTAGGAAATATATCTTAGTGCTCCATTTGTATGTATGGATGAATAATAATTACATGTGTAATTATTATTATGGTAAATTAGTGAAAGTACATTTACTATGTAAATGTAAATAGTAAATGTAAAATGTGGTTAGTATGTGGTAAGTTAGTAAGTTAGAATAATAAAACAATTAGTGTTGTTTTATTATTATATTGGTGAGAGATTGAAACCATATGGGTGTATGGTTGTATATGAAGAGAAAGGTTGTTGTGAGGATTGTTATTATACATCTCCTATATAATGGAGTGTATTGAAATAGTGAATCGATAAAAATGGTAATATAGAGTTGTTGATTTCAATTATTATCTGTGCAGCTATTTCATGTATTATGTGTATTAGATCAGAGTAATTTTCACAAGAGGCACAAACACATAAACATGTAGTACCATACATAAGGGTACTAGTGCATGATCCTTTGCAGGGACCTTTACAATCCCCTCACGTGAGTCCATGACATAGTCCACTAGGGGGTGGAGGAGAGGACTAACATGATGAGGATATGGAGGAGAACTTTCAAGATACTCAGGATACACAGGATACACAAGCCATGCATGATATAGTGGATATGTAGGATATACCTGATACATAGGATGAATAGGATACACAGGTTATACTAGATACACATGTGACTTCCTTGCAGTTAAAACTTCAAAAAGTGACAACCTTATAATTTCATATGGTAGTTGAGAGATACCAGGCCATTACTGAGAGAGATTAGACACTTGTAGATGGGGATCAGCTTGTGACAGATTGAGACCAGGCTAACATAGAGTGAGCTCAGGCCCTTGTAGAGTGAGATCGAGTGATGGTAGATAACCTATAGTCATAGGCAGAGCGAGATCAAGATATAATAGAGAGAGATCAACTACAGACAGAGAGGGACTAAGTGATGGTAGATAGCCTATAGTCATAGGTAAAGCAAGATCAGGCTATAACAGAGCGAGATCAGCTACATGTAGAGCGAGATCAGTTATAGGTAGAGCGAGATCAACTACAGGTAGATTGAGACCAGCTATAAGAAGAGTGGGACCGAGTGATAGCAGATAACCTAAAGCTATAGGTAGAGTGAGATCAAATTATAGCAGAGTAGTCATAGCTACAAATAGAGATAGCTAGCATGAGGGAAGAGCGTGATACACTGCAACAGGAAGATACATCCTTAGGGATGCAGCTGATGATTGGGCATAGTGCTACTTTAGCAGGTGAGGACACTTATTATAGGATGTAGTACTACGTGGCTATTTTGGCTGAGCAGAGAGTTCCTGAGTATAGTCACATAGCAGGCAGTAGGTCACGATCCAGATCCCATAGACCATCCTGATCAGTGCAGTCTATAGAGGGTCCTTCAGGATAGGTGACTTCAGAGTAGCATGGGTCAGTTCAGCCTGGGTTAGCTCAGCCTTATGTAATTTAGCCTGATTCAGTTCCTTCTACATGTTCAACACCTCGGATGCCCCCACATAGCAATCTTCTTAGACTGGGCAGTCCCGACGTGGGTGAGAGTCATGGTTGAATTTCTTATTGATGTGCTAGATGCATTAATTTATTTTTATTGTACTACCTTGTGATGAAGGCATGCTTTTATATGGATGTCTGTATATATTTTTATCATGTCTCATGATGAAGGCACTTTTTTTGTACAGATTCCCATGATGACTTGCTATATCATATGTAGATGGACACTTATATTTTCGATGATATATATGATGATAGATGGATTAATGATATATCACATGTTATATGAGATACCATGCTTAATTTGTTTCTTTATGTTTGTGGCACCTGTTAGATTATGAGATAACCTTTGCTGATATCAAATTGTGCGTTAAAGAGCTACTTTGAGTAAAACATGTTTATACTTTTGATATTGGTGTGGGGGGATAGATTTGTGATCATGCGTAACCCCTCTTGCCCAATTGGTGATACAGTATTTGATGATTAGCTTTTAGTATACATGCATGATGTAGACTTAGCATATTTTTTGATATATGATGTATAGATGTGATGGATATGTGTGATATGATGATGAAATGATAACAAAATGTACAAGTAAAAATTGACAAGCACAAGTTTAAACAAATATAATCCCAACAACACATTTATTTACAAGTGTGCAATCTAAAATGGACTTAATGCAATAAACTACAGACTAAAGTGACATTTAATCTAAGTAATCAAGTAAATCCAATTTAAAACATACAATATGAAATAGAAATGTAACCAAAACCATTCAAACCAACAACTAAAAGTAAGCAAACCACTACTTTCTTTTTGTGGGACAATTTTGAGATGTTTTTCACTATTTTTGGTTTCTAAGACAATTTTCTATTGTTTTAGAGTTTTCTATGAAACGTATTTGAATGTTTTGGATTTTTCAAAAGTTATACGAATGTTTTTGACATTTTCTCAATAGTTTTCCAAAGCAAACATGCAAGGAAATGAAGAAACATGGATGCCCTCAGCGTTACATGGGATGTACAAGGGTACAATGCCACGTGGTATATTCCAGAAGTGATGCTACAAAGTTTCCCCCATCGTGATATGGGTTCATTCAATGTTAACTTCTCCACACTCAAAAGGTTAGATTAGTCGGATCAGGGAAAAGAAGGATAGGATCACAAGGGACTCAGACGAAGGTAAAGATCAACTTAGGAAAAAGTTGTCGTACTCCTTAAACCTAGACTGCTTGTGAACAACGGACCCTCCCTTGGTGTCGGAAGCTGGTTTTCACCAAAGGACTTTTCAAAGTGCCAAAATTGTGTGGGTTCTATTGGACGCACCTGTTTATTTATCTTTATATTTTTATTTTTTAATATTTTTTATTTTACTTTTCTTGGCATTCTACAGAGACCCCATACTTAAGCATAGAAGTGCTTGAGATGCATTGCGTTCATGGGTTTTCGAAGCTCTTGGCCATCTGAATAGGACAAATTATATGCACTTGAACCAAACTTGGCAACCACAATGTATGGTCCTAGCCAGTTGGGCTCAAATTTCCCTTTCTTTTCTTGATCTTTATTGGTGTTGTTCTGATTCTCTTTCAATACCATTTATCCTACCTTGAACTGATGAGGTATGACCTTATTGTTGTAGCTCCATCGCACTCGATCATGATACAATTTTAGGTGATTGAGGGTGCAAAGGTATTTATCATCCAATAGGCCCGACTCTGCCAGTCAGGCTACTCTATAGTCCTCTTCATTCAAGTAATCCCTTAACTTGATACGCAAAGAACAAATCTCAATCTCTAAAGGCAAGATGTCTTCTAAACCGAATACTTAAGCATATGGAGTTGCTGAAAGTATAAAATAGGGGTGGAAGCCTAATACTTTTATTAATGTTCAGGAAAATCAGAATTACAATGGAAGACTAAAATATTTATAGATATTACATAGCCGGTTACAACTGGAAAGAGAAGTTGCACAGGTGCAACTAAAAACCCTGTTTGAAATAATAGAGACAAAAATGTTATAACTCTACAACAACAATTAAAATTATACAAGAATAATGTGGTTATTAAAATATAACCATAGAACAATAAATCTAAATAACCTATTTACGTAATTAATAATGCAAAATTACTATTTACCCTAACATCCCCCCCTTAATTTTGCATTGCCTCAAGGGATGAGGAGAGGAAATCTCTAAACAACTCAAACTTGTCACGTGCAAGTGACTTTGTGAAGATATCTTCTCGTTGTTCAGCTGTTGGGAAAAACTGAAGCTGTATATTGTGTTTCAAGACATGCTCACGTATGAAATGTACTTGTACCTCAATGTGCTTTGTTCTTTTGTGAAAAAATGGATTGCAAAAAAGTTTGAGAACACCTTCATTTTCAATATACAAGGTGGTCGGTTTTTCTTGTGGTATTCCAAGTCCTTCAAGTATGTGACGTAGCCATATCACTTCGCAAAAAACTTCACCTGCAACATGATACTCAAATTCTGTAGAAGAGCGAGAAACAAAGTGTTGTTTCTTGCTTCCCCATGATATTGGTCCAGATCCCATAAAGAACACAAACCCTGAAGTGGATTTTCTATCATCAATGTTGCCTGTACATGATCTGAATCTAAATATCTAGTCAAGAAGAATTGATCATTCTTCTTGTATTCTAGACCAAGATCCACTGTTTCCTTGAGATATCTCAAGATTCACCTTGTTTCCTTCTAATGACAAACTTTGGGTTCCTGCATGAACCTGGATAGATAGATCACTACAAAGTTGATATCTGGTCTAGTGTAGGTCAGGTAAATGAGACTCCCAATCAATTGTCTATAAAGAGTTGCATTTACCACATGAGATGGATCTGAATGAGATAACTACAATTTGCTCTCCATAGGTGTAGCAATAGGTGTGAAATCCATCATCCTAAATTTTCTTGAGTGTTGTCTTGGTATACTTCAACTTAGAAACAAATATGTGATTCTCATTTTTCCATACTTCCAATCCAAGACAATAGTGCATCAGCCTGAGATCTGTCATGTCAAATGATCGGTTAAGATCTTTCTTCATTGCATCGATCATCCTCACTGAACTGCCAGTGATGACTAGATCATCGACATAGACAACATCAATCACAATCTTCCCCCTTGATTTTTGAGGTAGAGATTGGGATCATATGGATTTATAACAAATCCATGTTGTACAAGATGCTCATCAATTTTGATGTACCAAGCCTAGGGTACCTGTTTAAGGCCATACAAATATTTCTTGAGTCTACATACCTTTGCTTCTTGACTAGGTACAACATATCCCTTAGGTTGAGTCATGTAGACTTGTTCTTGTAAGTCTCCATTCAGAAAGGCACTTTTTACGTCCATCTGATGGAATTTCCAACCAAACTGTGCAGCTAGAGAAAAAATCATCCTAATCATTTTGATCTTAGCTATGAGAGCAAATGTCTCCTCGTAGTCAATGCCTTCTTTTTGTGTGTACCCCTTTGCTACTAGTATCACTTTATACTTGTCTATGGTCCAATCTTCTTTGTAATTTGTTTTGAATATCCATTTGCATCTAATGGGTTTCTTCCTTGGTGGAAGATCGACAAGTTGACAAGTATTGTTTTTCATCACTAACTAATATTCAACATCCATGACATATTTCCAAGATTTTAAATGTAGGGCTTCCTATACTCTAGATGGCTCATCGGATTTAATAACTCTACTCATCAAAGTAAAGTTTACTTCTTCTCGTGCTTTACTGCAAGTTTGTGGTCTAGTGGCGGATGTATCCGGTGGAGCATCCGATTTTGCATCTCGTATCATGTTATTATACCAATTAGGAATAAATTTTACTACTCCCATGGGTTTTTGTTCTATCTAGTCATCACCATCATCCCCATCATCATTTTCATCATCTGCGGGAACATCAGCTTCTATTTTTACAACCGGTGAAAAATCTACATCAGGTGAGTCCGGAAGAGGAGTCTCTGCTTCCTTCTTCTAAAAAAATCAACATCTCTGCTGGTGTAGACTTTCTGGTCTTTGGATCCATCAATATGTACCCAAGAGTCTCTTCACTGTAGCCAATGAAGATGAGTTTTTGTGATTTCATATCCAATTTATTTCTATTCTTCTTGGGTATGTGCATACTTTCTTTGCACCCGAATACTCTGAGGTGTGCAAATGATGGTTTCCACTTTGACCATGCTTCATATTGTGTTACTCCATCAAGAGAAACTGTGGGCACTCTATTCAATAAATATACAACTATCTTTGTTGCTTCTACCCAGAATTTCCTCGCTAGTCCAGAGTCATCGATCATGCAACACACCATTTCCATGATAGTACGATTTATTCTCTCAACAACACCATTATGTTGCGGTGTGTGTGGAGGAGGCATTTGTCGAGGAATCCCATGAGCTTGTAGGTAGGCTTGAACTCATCACTAGTGAATTCCCCCCTTGATTTGAGTAAAGAGTTTTGATGTGATGACTAGTTTCTTTCTCAACAACCACTTTGAACTTCTTGAAGTTTTCAAAAGCTTCACTTTTCTTACAAAGACAAAAAATCCACATTTTTTGTGAGTAATCATCAACACAAATTAGGAAGTACTAAAATCTAGAATGAATCAGTTGCATCAAACCGCAAAGATCAGTATGATATAGATCAAGCTTACCATGAGATTGATAATTACTCTTCTGGAATGAAGCGTTGTGTTGTTTACCTACTAGGCAATGAGGACACTTATCGATATACTTCTGGAGAGATGGTAATACTTTTACCATATTGTTCTGGTGAAGTGTTTTGAGATACTTAAAGCTAATATGACCAAGTCTCTGATGCCACAACTGTGCAGAGGTAGAGTTCTTAGCCACAAGTTCCTGATCATCTTTGTGGAAAAAATCAAGCTGGAACATGCGTCCCACATTGGAGGATTTTGCAACTATTTTTTAGCCTCGTGATTTGTCTCGAATTAAACACATTTTCTTGTCAAAATGAATATCAAAGTCAATTTTCAAGTTGTGATCTAGGAGTTGACTGACTGACAATAGATTTTTAGTCAACCTAGGGACATATAGTACATCTGAAAATCTACAGTTGCGTGAACCAAGGGGTAGAGAAATGTTCCCAATCCCCTGAACTATGTATGAAGAATCATCACCTAACGAAACATGGTTTTTTGAAGGTGTGTCCCTCATTGAAGTAAACCAATCTTTGTGGATCATGTGTCGAGTGGCTCCTGAATCAACATATCAAACATCACTAGATGATGTGGAGGGTTCACTTGATCAAGCAATGTACAAGTATTCTTCAGTATCTGAATGTTCTTCTTGCTCATCAATATTTCCTTGATGATGGGGTTTTATTTTCTAGTTCCCCTTTTATGCCCTTGATTTTAGTTAGAATGTCCCTTGTGAGATTGTTGGTGTTGAGGTCCATAGTTTCTTGATGAACCTTTCTTATAAGTATTATACCAACAATCTTTCAACTCATGTCCTCTTTTATAGATAGGACATTTCTTCTTTTGTTGTTTGTCCCCTTGATGTTGATGATTTTGGGACATTTTGATAGGAATGAGGTTTGCCTTTTCCTTTTCCTTTCCATTTCTGATGAGAAGAAAGTGCCTACTCCTCTTCATCATCTTTATTGTACATGGCTTTCTCTTGTTGCAGTAGATTTACCAGCTTGCCAAAACTTACTGTCTGATCTGACAAGTTGAGTGTTGTCACAAAAATGTGGTATGAAGGAGGGAGGGATCCTAGAATAATGGGAACAAGAGCTTCATCAGTAACCACTTCTCTTAGGGCTAGAAGTGAATCCTTCAGCTCTTCAACTCTTCTTAAGAAAGCTTTTATTATCTCATTTTGTTAAAACTTTAGTGTGGGTAACTGACTCTGCAAAATTAGTATGACATTCTTATTTTTGGCCTCGTACACTATGATCAACTTATACGATGCTTCTTTGGCTATTTTTGCATCTCGAATGTGGGGTTTCACATCATCGGACATTGTAAAAATGATTATTAGCTTGGTCTTCTGATTGGATCTATTAAAATATCTTTGTTTTGTTGTATTAGTTATTGATCTGGTTACAGTACCATTCACAACAATCCAAATCTCTTTCAACTCAAGTTGTGTCTTGATTTTTTTCTTCCATGTTGCATAGTTATTTCCTCTAAGAAGTTGTGAATCTATAAGAAAGAACTTGGGGATGTTGGTGCCCATTTTGCAGAATCAACTAATAAAGGGTAAGGCTCTTATCAATCCAGGTATATGGTCTCCCAATCTATATACGCAGTTTGATATACCGAACCTTTCTATATACGCGCCCTTTAGATATACCCGTCAGGAAGAAGATCACCCTTTCTATATACTCGGAAGTATGTAAAATAATCTGATACGTGGTATCGAGACAATACTGAAAGGGGTCTGTGTGATTATTGACACCGGCTCAAAGAAATATCCTCATACGCATGTGTAACTTCACTATATACTCAGATAATTTCTTAGTCCATATTTAAGTCAAGCAATCATTCACAGACGGATGGAGGGCTCAAAGTGTGTGCATTATGTCCTTATTACTCCCCATTGATTTAAAGGGTCGATGCCCAGATGTCGTTGTTGTAGCTATATTAGGCGTTAAGTGCAGTAGTAGTCGCGACGACTTTACCCATAAGTGCTTCCCAGAGGAACTGTTTATACCGAACTCTGCGAATGAGATCTGAAGATCTCATGAGTGATACAGAACCAAATTTTTATTATTTTTTAGTACAAAACACTGCCAGTTTTACAGTAGTTACAATTGTTTGTGCAGTTGAATATGACAACCCGTAAATTAGTACAATACACTGAAATATACCATTACATCCAAAATTATGAAAAAAATGAATGACAGGAAAAATTATTTTATTTTTCGGGGCCCTAGTGGCCTCCGGAGCTCAATACAACTTTCTAAGTAAAAAAACCATAAAAAATGGCTCAAAATGTAATTTTTAGGTACCCCTCCTTTGGAAAAAAGTGGTCAGAATCAAAAAATAAGCCAATTAGAAGAAATTTTTTTGGCCATAATTAGGGTTTTTCTCACCAAATTTAGTGGCTTGTTTAGTTAAGGCTAATGACTTAGCAAAATTTTTCTACTATTTCTGAAGCTAAAGTTAAAGGGAGCCACCATGTCATATAGTTTTTAATGAACAATGTTTCTTATGGGGGTCGGACCATGCACCACTCCCCACTAATGCTTTTAGCCCTATCCAACTTGGCACCTTGTGTGCTTGGAATATCAAATGAATCAAATGATATTTGAATAATTTTAAAATAATGCTAACCTTTGTTAACCAGTGATGTGGCAGGAGCAGGGAGTCCACATGGATGCTGGTGAGGGAGGGCATTTTAGGTTTTTTCCTTGAAATCTGAATCTTGCTTTGTAAATATTCGTACACCGCCTCTTTGGTTTACTTATCCACCGCTTATTTTTTTTCCTCGTAGCTTGTTTGGATCGACACCTTTTGTATTGTTTTTTGCAGGTCACAGGGCTTGGCCGTGAAGCTACAAATAGGGATGGAGGTGGGTCGATCACTGTTTTCTTTGATTGTTTGAGTTTTGTGTAGGGTCTGCATGGTGGGAAGGAGCTCAACTAGATCGTTTGGTGGAGTGCTCCCCCAACTCGGCTCAATCAATGCGTCCATGAGCGTACTAATGCCTAACTCAGACAATGTAAAAGCATGCAAGTAGCTCGTTTAACATTGTAACCACAAATGCACAAAGAACTTGTTCCAACATCTCAGTATGAACTTGATTCAAAGAAAAACTAACTTGGTTTGAATCTAATACATCCAGCTCGTCAAAGGAACTCAGTTCCTTCACAAAACAACTCACTTGGTGTGCAGCACAACTCAATAGGAGCTTATAAAGGATTTAACACTACTCAACATGATCTTAAACTCAGTGCTTGACTCTATGGACTCCTTCCTCCAAATTTGACAGTCTACTAGTTTAACAGAGACTAATAAAGACCTCTAAATTTAGAGGTAAAACCAATGATTGTGGAGAATTTTTTTTTAATTTTGTGAATCTGATTAACTTCCAGGAAGCAAATTTTCCTGGTGCAGGGGGCACCAAGGCAAAAAAAATTTGCTTTGCTTTTACCTGGAGTATGGCAGGAGGTTGTGGGGATGCAGGGTGTTCTGGGAAGCTGCTGGAGGCAATATAGGCTCTCCTGGAGTGCAGAATCTTCTCCAAAAACTTTTTCTTCCTTCTACAACCTCTCTCCAACCTTCTCTACTCATAGGTCCAGATCAACCAAATTTGGTACCAAATGAAAGTAGTAAATAGGTGTGGAAGCCTGATACTTTTATTAATGTTCAGGAAAATAAGAATTACAATGGAAGGCTACAATATTTATAGATATTGCATAGTTGGTTACAACCAGAAAGAAAAGTTACACATGTGCAACTAAAAACCCTGTATGAAATAATACAGATAAAATATTTTTATAACTCTACAACAATAATAAAATCATATGAGAATAATGTGGTTATTAAAACATAACCATATAACAATAAATCTAAATAACCTATTTACCTAATTAATAATGCAAAATTACTATTTACCTTAATACTTGCACCTTTAGGAGTGTGGATAGAAGTTTTAAATGTTCGGAGGGCAGGGTGAATTTACAGATGCTAGTTATGGCCTGTGGTATTCACCATTTTATCCATAATGTGAATTAAGGTTTTGTTGGAAGCTTCAACCTGCCCATTACCTTGAGGGTAATAAGGGGTTGAAAACTTAAGGGAAAATTGAAAGCATTTGTAGAGTTCTTTCACATTTTTATTTTTGAATGACTTACCATTATCAGTGATAATAGAAGAAGGGATTCCATATCTGTAGATGATATGATTCATTATAAACTTAGAATTTTGGGGACCTTCTATATAGGTTAGAGGAACAACCTCTACCCATTTTTTAAAGTACTCAATAGCCATTATAATGAACTTGTGGCCATCCATGGAGACAAGATTAAGTTCCACTATTAGATCGATACTCGACTTTGAGAATGACCAGGGTGTCGTGATTAGTCGCAAGGATTGTGCCAGCGCATGTATCAAATTATCATACTTCTGAAAATCCACACACTTCTTCACATGTTGAAAACCGTCATGCTCCATGGTAGGCTAATGGTAGCCTACTATGAGTATCTTATTTGTAAGGAAGATCCCATTAGTATGATCTCTATAGATACCTTCATACACCTCTTTGATTGTTTGGATAGATTCGTCAAAACTTAAATAGTGCAACAAATTCTTGTCGTAGCCTCCGCGGAAGAGGGTGCCCCCAAGTAGGGTATAACGGGCTATACGTTGGATGACATTGCAACTTTCAACGTGGTAAATTTTCACAGGGAAAGTTCCATCATATAGATAATTAAATATTTCAGCATACCACAATGAAAAGGGGCTAACAACTTTACACACTAAACAAGATTCTGGCATGTCATATGTCGTTGTTCTTAGATTTTTAACAAAGAATGACATATCATTTCTCTCTAGAATAATTCTCAAAATAGATCCTATCGTAGCCATGGCATCTTCCACTATGTTATGAGCTCTTGGTATTTTCTCAAATGTTATCTTCTCAAAGAATTATTTCAAGGATTCAACCATTATTTTATATGGAAGTAACTTTTCATTTTTAACTTTATATTCATCTGCAACCTGTTTGATAATCAGCATTAAATCACCAATGCATTTTACTTGTCTGATATCCCATTTGATGGCTAGCTTGATTCCTGTGATGAGAGATTCATATTCTGCTATATTGTTCATGCAAGGGAATCCAATTTGAAATGCCTACATAATCAAGTATCTCGTGGGAGTGATTAACACAACTCTGACACCTGAACCATGAAAGGTAAAAGAGCCATCGAAGTACATTTTCCAAACTATAGATTATTTGAGGTACATAATGGATGCATCTGGTAGTTCTAGAATCAAGGGTTCAATACCTGGTAGCATAGCTTCTACCAGTTGATCTACTAATACAAGTCATTTTTCTGACTTTTTATGAACGTATTCAATGTCAAACTCACTTAATAAGATGATCCAATTAGCCATCTTTCTGGTTAATGCTAGTTTGGACAATAAATACTCCAAAGGGTTGAACTTTTAAATAATCTTGATTTTATTTTTAAGCATGTAGTGACACATCTTCTAGAAAGTAAACACCACAGCTAGGAAAGCTTTCTTGATTTGTGGATAATTTAGCTCATATGCTACCAATTTCCTACTCAAATAGTATTCAACCTTTTATCTTTGTTATTTGTCATACTGGGTCAACAATGCTCCAATTATAAAAAGTGTAGTAGAGATATAAATTAAAAGGGGTTCTCTTGTTGTGGGTGGCATGAGAACAAGGAGGTTGGCCAAGTATTATTTTAACAAAGAAAGTGCTTGTTGTTGTTTTGGTCCCCAGCTGAAATTAACATCCTTCTTAAGAAGATGTGTAAATGTATGACACTTATCTGCTATCTATGAAATAAACCTTTTGATGGCCTGAATTTTCCCTTAAAAGCTATGCAGATGTCTGATATTCTTAGGGGGAGGAATTTCTGTGATAGTCGTGACCTTTGCAGGGTGCACTTCTATTCCTCTCCATGACACAATGAATCCTAGTAATTTCCCAGATAGCACACTGAAGACACACTTCTTTCGGTTAAGTCAGACTTTGTAATCCCTTAAATGCTGAAAGATACACTGCAAAATTTTTGGGTGTTCCTCGTGGGTTCTAGACTTAGCTAGTATATCATCTACGTAATCTTCCATGAAATCACTTATCATATCATGAAAGATTATAGTCATGACCCTTTTATATGTAGCGCCTATATTTTTAAGGCATGACTTGGTAACAAAACATACCCAATGGGGTTGTGAAATACGTCTTATGTTGATCTTCTTCCTTAATACTTATTTGATTATAACCTGAGAAGCCATCCATGGGTGAAAAAATCTCATAACCTATTGTAGAATCAATAATCATGTCAATGTTTGGAAGAGGAAAATCATCCTTAGGACAAGCTTTGTTTATATCCTTGAAATCAGGACACACTCTAATACCAACTAACTTCTTTTGAACCGAGACCACATTGGAGATCCACTCTGAGTAGTTGATAGGCTTGATAAAGCCTACTTATAGTAACCTTTCTAGCTCTACCTTTACCAGTAAGGTAATGCGAGGATGCATCTTTCAAAGCTTTCATTTAATGGGCTTGAGATCTGGTGTACCACAAGATTGTGCACCACTAGTGCAACATCAAGTCCAAGCATGTCAGCATAAGACCAAGTGAATATGTCTGCATACTCTCTTAAGAGTCCTATGAATGTATTTCTTCTTTGGTTGAGAGGGAAACTCCCAACTTAACTATCTGTAGTAGTTCCTCCGTGTTGATATTAACATCTATTATATCTTCCACTAATAACTTTGATTCATCCCCCATGTGTGTAAGATCAGGAGGGATATTGAGATCCTCCTCTATCACAGGTGGTTCAGGGAGCTCTTCATATTAAATCAGGTACATTATCATTTCCAAAGGTTGTTCTGCCTATTTTTCCACAAGGGCTTCAAAGATGTTTTCGCTATGGGACTTCTCCTTTTTATTTCCACAAGGATTTTATTTGGAATTTTTTTCCTTGCTCCCTTTTTTACTTAAATGCCTTCATAACTCTACTTCCTCTCCAAACTATGTGCATGTGTTAAGTTGAATGGAGAACCCCTTCTTGTGATCATTTCTTGGAATGTCATTTCTGATTCACAGGAACTCACCAATGGCTTCATCATTTTGAAACACGTCAATAGGTACGTGTCTTTGTTGATCACAATTCATGAGTGATGCGTAGGTGAGGGTTAATGGCTGAGTTATAGGGCATATGATGGGCCTAACAGGGGTTATAGTAAGGATAGCCATATTGGTGAATAGGTTCATAGAGGCAAGGTCTTTGTAAAGACTACATTGGGAATCTATTTCACTTTCATTTCCAGACAAACTATCCTCACTCTCAGAAGAGGCATACTTGTCATCTGAAGAGCAAGACTCATGTAAATGGATGCCTATACACGACTTACATACTATATGACAAGGTATTACAATATCCTCTAATGGGCCTTGATCTTGGTGGCCGCACCTGTGTCCTTTATACCTCATGGCAAGCATTATTCGATTGTGAATGGGATACTTAGGTGATTTATTTCATGTAGCCATGTCATCATATTCAGGATGGAACACAATGTCCATAAGAAAATTTTCATCTTCTAGCAAACCGTGAGGAGTAAAATTCTTGAAAGGGTAAGTATATCTTGATATCTGAACTTTGAAACATAGCCTACCATGCACTTGGGTTGATAATGGCCCATTGTGAACCATTAGGGTATGTTTTAGATTATACTCTCCACAACCACTTAGTTTGACCTTCATCTCCCATGTAGAAAAAGGATTTTCTGAGGTGGAAGCACCATTAGCATTGATAGATAGGGTATCTGGATCTACTCATGAAGCTAGGGCCTCTAACTAGATAGGAATAACAAACTCTGTAGATGGACACTCATATATTGTAGGAAAAAAATTCCGAACAACGCTCTACAATGAGAAAATGGTTGGGGGTCCCCATGTATGGTAAGTGTTTGTCCCTCATATTGTAACTTTAAACACTGATGATACATTGATGGCATGGCCTGCATGGTGTGAATCCATGGGTGACTGAGCAAGATATTGTAAGGGAGTTCGTGGTTTAAGACGTGGAACTTCGTATCATGTGTTATGGGACCCACTTCCAATGAGAAAGTGATCATTACAGTTGATTATCGTTCTTCATTTTCATATGCCTTAATGGTGATAACCTTTGTTTCTAGATAAGCTTCTGTGTAGCCTAATTGGTGGACTAGTTTGAGAGTATATATGTTAAGACCTGATTTGTCGTTGATACACTCTCTTAACCTTCTTACGTTAGATGATAACCTCAATATGCAAGGGTAGGTTATGTGAAGGATCTTCAACTAAGGATTCTATAGTGTTGAAGGTTATATGTTCCTAAGGAACAAGTTGTGCTACCATGGCTTATAAATGTGTTGGGTTAACATCAGTGGATACTCCTGATCCTTTTAAGGTTTTGTAAAGTATATCCTTATGAATGCTAGAGATTTTTAGAAGGTCTAAGATGGAAATATTAGCCGTAGTTTTTTCTAGTTGATCTAACACATCATAGTGACTCTCTTGAGGTGGAGGGGGGGTAGGTTTAGAATTTATAATGAGGCGAGCCTGCCATGTTTCCACAGTGCACTCTCTTGTCTTGATTCTAACTGTATTAATTTTCTCAATGAGGGGGTCAACACAACCTATTAAGGCATCAAAATGGTCTTTGTTTGACACATTTAGAATTCTTATTATGAGATGATTGTCCCTAATCCAAAATTTTATTTTCTTCGTGATTTGGAAAAAGATTTTTTAAGATCCCTAATTTTTCATTTGGATATTTTGCAACTGCAACGAAATCTACTTCAATATCATTATTGTCGGCTAGGTCTTGAATATAGTGTTTTAATCTTAAACACTTGTCCGCTTTGTGAAATTTTACACAGTGGAACTCACAAAATTCATTCTACCTAAACCATTATGGTTTAGGTGTATCATCCCCGTAGGGTTGTGTTTTAGAGTATTTTACCATGTTTACGACCTTTAACTATTTTAGTATAGACGATATGGATTCAGATAGAGGAGTAAAAGTGTGGCGTTATACTCGGTAGATGGATTACCCTTTGTAAGTTTTAAAGGTGTGTGGTTCTACATGGCTTGTACCCGCTTAGAGTCTACTATCCCATCACTAACGACATTTTTTCTTCTATTAGTAACAAACATTGTTTTATCATTAGATTTAGAATCGTTGTGTTCACGGGAGAAAGGTTTTAGAGCCCCCCTAGCTAACAATGACTTTTTAATTTGACTCCCTTTTTTTGTTACCTCTTCGAACATGTTACCAAAATGCATTTGCAAGTGAAATGTAATGTCTAGATGGAGCTTGGGAGCAAATATGCCTATCACCTACTTTTTAGGTAGGGAGAAAAGGAAATGATTAGTTAACCTTCTACATCTTTGTAAAAACACAACAAATTTTTCATTGTTTCGTTGCTTGGCATTGCAGAGATCTAACATGGTAACATCATTTTCTATATTGAAAGAGAAGTTTCATACAAAACTTTCTACTAGTTCTGGCCATGTTGATATGGATCCCTTAGGGATATGCACAAACCATTCTAACATTGTTGCTCCTAAAATTCATGGAAACAAGCGCATAAGATAATTGTCACTATATGTAACTTCTTGACATGCCATATAAAAGTATTTTATATGATCTCGAGGGTCACCTTTTCCCTTATATTTATCAAATTTTGGAAAATAAAAATGTCTTGGGAAAGGTACATGTAGCATGGCTTTATCGAATGAGTAAGGACATAACTCATCGAACCGATACTTCTTGTTATTGTTACCAGTTTGGCCCTCTCATAATGCTTGAAGGGTGTTCTTCATTGTTTACCACTCTTGATTAAAAATTGGATCTTGTGTGGGTGGCGGCATAGGTCTATACAAAGGGTTAAGCCTAGGTGTATGCCCACCCCTATTTTCAGAGAAAATTCCTCATAAGGATCCTTTCGTGTCTCTCGTCGAGGAGTGTTTATTGGGAACTCGTGAAACGAAGCTTTAGGTTTTACCTTTGGTATAGTTTGTTTCACAACTTTTGGTTGTTCCTTTTGTATATGCGAAGCCAAATTTGTTGATTGCCGAATGAGTGTTTGGACCTGTTGTTCTAACGTAACCTCTTGAATGGGTATTTCGTTATGATCTTTGTTAGGGGGAGGTTGTGCATGATGAACATGTTCTTCATGGTCTATGCAATGAATTTTAATAGGAGGTAAATGATAGTCTCCATCATTTTCAAAAGGTACTTCCTCATTATTTTGTCATGTAGAAGTAGAGGTGTGACCTGGGTTTAATATGTCATCTATATGGCGATGAGGACGTTCCACTTCCTCTTCCCCTCGAACCATTTTGATAATGAGAGAAGGGTCCACCGTGGGAGGTAACCTAGCTCCTTAGTTCCATAACACACATAAGAACCTCATGTTTGTTTTGAAAAATGTAATCGTCAAAATTCATGGGAGGATGCTCTATATTCATACGAGGAGACTCTTCCTCTCCACCACTATGGTCAACCATGATATTATCCTCTAAAAGAGGGTTTTCACCTCCAAATATATCGGTTCCTAATCTTTAGGATCCCATCCTCGTAGTAGGCATACTCAAGATAGGAAATACAACGTGAAGAATTTCCACTAAGGTTTACTAAAAAGGGACCTTAGTCAAATTTGTGCAGCGTAATGACCCTAAGTTGTTAAAAAAAGGTAACTATAGAATAGCCACAAAATTGATAAGTCAAAATGAATTTATAAATTAAATAATAACAAACAAGATACTCTAGCAAGGTAATATATGACACAAGCTTTCCTTAGAATAATACAATGATGTAAACCGCTCAAAATTTAGTTACACCAAATAGTTTATTCTCTAATATTTTGTCTAGATAGGTTTTCAATGAAATAGTGACAACACAACATCACCAATTAGGTCAATTTTGCAACAAACAAGGCCTAAATGATAAGAGAATGTTGACGTGATATTCTAACAAGATATACTAAAAACCATTTTCTAAACACTAACAAAGTCCAAGTCTTGTAAAATGGATGATAACAATGTGAGTAGCGTAATGAGACTATTTATACACTTGAACCAAGCATTTGGGAAAGTAAGATTTCTAGTGTCAAAATGATGTTATCGTGATGCTAAAATTGTATCCTCAACACTCACAAAACTCAAGACAAAGTTAGGATGTAAAAACTACGTCTAAGTATAACAAGAAATTTCTATGCGTGCGAACAACGTAACTCTACAATATAGAGATTTAGGCCTAATTTCACAATGGAAACAAGACGTAAATATCTCAATTGTATGGCTACAATGTGGGCAGCGTAACAACTCAAAAGAAGATAAGGATGAAATCACCTAATTACAATGATAATAAGTCTCAAATATGAGTTTTTGAGACAAGGGGGACTACTAGATCGTGAGTGCGTACCATGTAGACTTTTAACACTTGCACTCTTGCATTGCAACCTATTTACGTAAGTAGAATACAAAAGTGGTGGACACGTGATATCTAGTGGTATCCATATATGTTGTTTCATTTTTTCCAAAAATGGGCAACAAGAAAACAAGGGTGTAGACCAAGTTGTGTTGAAATAAACTTGGTGTTATTTTGGTAGAGTTTCACCTTGTCTTAGGACAAGTGAAAAACTAGGAAAAAATGACACTAAGTAGATTTCGTGATGAAAATCACGCAGTTTCAAATTTAAAATATTATTTTCCTTGTTCAAAAAACAAGAGTTTGAATCTAACAAAGTTATCACTTTGTGAGAGCTCTCAAGTATAACAACTAAGACAAAAACAATGGCTCCAAGCCGGCAAGCTTCCTAGGTGGTTCTCTCACTAGGTGTCACAAGATATCTAGAGCGAGCTCTATTTACCAAGGTTTCCCAAGGAGTATCTTGGCTTTAATTTACCCCCTTTCAGTATAATGAGCACCGAATTGTGTTTAGTTATACTTTCACTGGGATCACGATATGAATATCTTTGACGCAAATCTCATGAAGGCATACTAGACAAGTTGATAGTGTGGAGCACTTTCCTGTTTCGTTCACTAGGTTCCCTCTTACGTGAACTACTTTACGGTTCCTAGGACCACCCCCATTTTTGTAACTTAAGGCTTATGCCAAAGGGGTTATGTCCTAGTTGAGCGGATGGGCCATAGCTCTTAATTGAAACCTACAAATACAATGTGATGATTGTGGTGTATTTTTTATCTTTTAGATATAATGTGGTTTTTGTCGCACTCCTTTTGGCAACCTACAATCACACGTGTGGTTATAAATTTTTAAGTCCTCCTTTCTTTGACTAGCGTTAGGTCCTTCACAACATGGTTACTAGTTTTAAAATAGATTCACAATATCCTAAGAAAATAACAATGTAAAATACTTGTAAATCAACTAACTACCATCAAAAATTTGCAAAAACAAGGTTTATTCCCAATTAATCCAAGTGCTTCTTAATGAAAGACTAAAATTGCTTTTGATTCCCAAGATCACACTAGGTGGAAGGGAACAACATACACAAATTTTAGCCTTGATTTCTTTATTAATTGAAAAATATCTTAAACTTAAAGATTAAGCATGAAGGTTTACTCTTAAGCACAAAATGAATTATAATTGTTCCTACTTACTCCTAAGAAGCAAAAAGAATGTTTTAGAGGTGTTTTTGGTTCTCAAGATCACACTAGGTGCAAGAGAAGAGCATACAAAACTCTATTCCAAACTTAATCAAATTATGAAAACACAATCACTCCTCAAACATTAACCCAATTTATTCAAAAATATTTTTTCAAACTCTAGGAAAATTTATTTAGGAATATTGCTCGAAAATCAATAATTTGACAAAAACAACATCTAAAAACCCTTAAAACTAATAAGAATCATAAAATTGAAGTTATGGAATTTTGAATTTGTTTTACCTTGATGCTTAGGCAGCCATACTAGTGCACAAGCACTCACAGTCATGCACAGGCACCCCTCTATCATCTTTCACATAGTCCATGATGCACAAGTGCTTCTAGTGAGGCAAATGCACTCACAGTCATGCACATGTGAATTTTTCCTTTCAATTATCAAAAATTTGAGTTATGAAGATTTTTTTTTATAAAAGGTCTAATTTGTGGGATTTCTTGGAAGTTTTGACATGGCTTTGCCTCCTTATATCTTTCAAAAAGAAAGACTACACGACTTCTACCACTAATCGAGTTGAAACAAATTTTAAAAATGGAAATTGATCTAAAAATTTGAAAATTACTCTAAAACTTTGAAATTAATCTAAAAATCTTGAGAAACTAATCTAAAAAGCTTAAAAGTACACTAGAAATCTTGAAAGTAAACTAGAAAAACTTTGAAATTAATCTAGGAAACTTGAAACTAATCTAAAACTTTGAAATGAAAAACTTTGAAACTAAGTTTAAAAGCTTGAAAAAAATGGAATGCAATGGGGTATTCTCCCACCGAGCGTGCCAAATGAAAACACCCTAAACTTTACAAAGAAAATTGCATGACTAAATAAGGAAAGCTAACACCATTTCCATCCATCTAGCCAAGGTTCTAAGTCTAGGAATGTAACATTAAGATAGAAGCTTAAAAGAATGCTTAACTAGTATGAAAATAATTCAAAATCTAACTAAACATGACTATTAATATGCTTGAATTACCTAACATGGGCCTAAATAGACCCAAGAGGGAAATCGAATGGTTATGGTTACTACTCCAAACAAGGTGAAATGGCCTCTCCAAATGACTACTTAGTCATTTTGGATATCCATCTACTAACCCCATTGAAGGCTTTAAGCAAGGATTGAACTTGGTTATATATCATATTTATTATATGAGATGCAAATCAAAGCATGGTGTAAAGTATAAAGGAATGAGGTGCACTTTTTTTATAGTTTTCTTTTTGGGAGCCACTTGTATTTTGGTGCATAAGGGACTAAAATCCCAAAATTACATTAGAATTGTTAATCATGATTAGGCCTTCCTAATCACAATTAGTGAATTACTAAGTGATTAAGAGGTGTGAAGCCTTAATCAACTGCTTAGGGTCAACTAGGAGGCTAGGATAAGCTTTTAAAGCTTGTTGAGACGTTGTGTAGGCTAATGGGGTGATTTTACATGGTTGGAAGAGGGGTTTAAGCCAATACTAGGGTATATTGACCAAAATAAGGGCAAAATAGGCTTAATTAGCTTATAAATGCTAATTGTTTGTTTTGAAGAGGATTTTGACTTACGATTTGTCGTAAAGTTGCATCTTGAATGTGAAAGAGGTTTGGTGATCAATGAAGTGCTTGTTAACCATCCAAAGTGGCAAGAAACATTAGTTAATTAATAAAGAGAACTAATTATAATGGAATTGGGAAGAATAAGAGTGATTTGCGTGCATTTTCACAATAACATTGTAAAAGCAGAATTTAGGTGTCTACATTTGCCCTTGTTTGAGGTGAATTTAATGACATCACTTCAAACATAGTAGAAAAATGTAAAATAGGTACATTTTTGAAGAAAAATTAGTAGGATGAAGGATGCCCACTCGAGTGTCGAGTGGGTGATAGAAGAAGTCAATCGACGATCGAAAATATGATTGAAATGGGTAGAAGGAAATAGGTTAAAACAGGCACAAAAACCTTGGGTATTGAGAAGGAATAAGAATGGGGATAAACGTGGTTATTTATTGCCCCGAGTAAGTTTGAGGAGAAAAATTAGTAATCATAATAAATGATAAATGAGAAGAAATGATTAATGGAGAAATATAGGACAAGTCCAACCTTTGCATCCATCCTTTGCATAAGCAAGTGGTTTATATCATTTTTCCCCATAGGTCTACATCATCGGCCTTTATTTAAAATAAACAAAAGTGTAAGATAACATGAAAAGCTAAATTACTAACAATTGTTTACTGCTAAAAATACGTAACTCCATGCAACATACATTATGCAATGCAATATGAGAAAGTAAAATGATAATTATTTCCATGTAACATACATTTATGTAATGCAATATGAGATAATAAACCAACTAGGCTAACAAAGAAACTAGTGTAATCAAACGTATTCAAACAAATAACGTGTTACACCCATATTTTTGTTATCAAGTTGCAGTTGCAAAATGTTCGTGCTGTAATGAGAAAGGTTTAAAATGATGCCCCAAGCAATAACACATACAAGGGAAAAACAAAGGACACAAGTAGTCCTATGAAAAAACCTTCGTGCACTACGACACAGTCTCTGGCAACTCACTGTTGTACGGGAGTACCGACATAGTATGCAGTTGAGCTTTTGTTAATGGGGTAGATCATGATGATCCACAAGTTGTTTGAGACCAAAACAAGAAAGAACCATAGAAGGATTCTTTTGTAAGACATATTCCAACGTTCGAGGATGATGCAATTGACATAGGTTTTAGCTGCATATATGTTGTTTACCATTTTTCTTGGAATTTTTTTTTTTTTATAAAAGAAATAACAAAGTCATAAGACAACATTAAAAGTGACCGCAATGCAAAAAAAATGCCCTGGGTAGTAGAAAAGGTCACCAGGAAGCAAAAATATGCCCCAACGTAGCAAAAACATGCCAAATATATATATATATATATTTAAATCATCACGACCAGTGTTAGAGGAGTTTTAGAAGATACAAAGTGGTCTCGAGGCACTTTGGGAGTGAGAAACACACCGTAAGAGGTAGAAATGAGTATATATGCCACTGCGGAAAGTTATTTTACCACATTTCCTTATCATTTGACTACTGAACTGAGCTCTGACCTACGAGAGGAAATGGCAAGGATAACGAATCGAAGGCACTGTGCAGACCTCGTGAGGGGCTATCTAAGACTTCCAATAGATTGACCATAGGTACACACTTCTCCCCTTTTATCCTGATAGTTCAAATTTTTGAATTTCTAATGGAAAATATGCATTTTTAGGTTAAATTTAGGGAAAACCTAGGGGGCCTATGCTAGGTTTGTTTATGTATTTTTTTGTTTTACTTTCCAGCATGGGCGCTTGGGTGAATATGCTAGCTTTCTTTTTGGCTTTTGTGAAATTTGTGTGTCAACATAGGTGCCTAGGAACCTGTGTTGAGTAATTTAAAAAAAAAAATTAGATGTGTTGGCCAACATAGGCGCCTGGATGCTTGTGTTGAACAACATTTTCAAATTTTTGAGTTTTCTTGGCTAGCATGGGTGCCTAGACACCTGTGTTGAGCCATTTTTTTATTTTTTGAGTTTTGTTGGCCAGCATGGGTGACTAGGCACTTGTGTTGAGCCAATTTTGAGTTTTTTTGCATTTTGTAGGCTAGCATGAGTGCTTAGGCGCTTGTGCTAAACCAGTTTTTATTTTTTTTTGCATTTTGTTGGCCAACATGGGTGTCTGCGTGTCTGCGCTGAGCCAGTTTTAGAAATAGTTGAGATTCTTTGCCAGCACGACCACCTAGGTGCCTGTACTCAATAACCTTTGTAAATTTTTAAGATTTCCTTGCCATAATGGGTTCCTAGGTGCATGTGCTGAGCAAGGTTTGCAATTTTTTACATGTAGTGAGCCAGCATGGGCACCTGTGCTAACCCAGTTTGGGTTTTCTTAGCTTGTGTGAGGAAGCATGGCCGTTTGGGTGCCTGTGCTGAACCTATTTTTGATTTTTTTGTGGTTTTTTTGGGTACGATGAGCACCTGTGCTGACTCTATTTGTGATTTTTGATTTTTTGTGCTGCACCATGGGCACCTAGGTGCCTATACTGGAAATGTTTTTTAATTTTTTTGATTTTTTGAATACGCATGAGTGCGCGGACGCCCATGCTTAGAGCATGATGTTGGTGCACACACAAGGGGTGCTTACGCATGAAAGGAAATTTTAAAACTGCTTTTAGGAAAAAACTTAGTTTTTAGTAAACCCCACGTAGAAGAGAAAAAAGTGAACTAGAGAGAAATTTAACGATGAATATAGAAGAATAACACACTAAACTTAGAATTTTTTAGAAGAAATTGTATGGTAGAATATAAAGATAGATTACAACAATTGACTTAACTGGCGCTGCAACTGTATTTGGACACGCTAGGGACGCAGGAGCGACATGCATGACTTCAGACTTTTGAGGCGATGCTTGGACGTTCAGACCAATTTTTCCTAGAGATCACCTTGGAGGTGACATGTTTATCCTATATAGCACGTATGCCCCATATCTCTTTTGATCACAGTCTACTCACAACCTTAGCTGAGAGATGGCGTAACAAGAGTCAAACCTTTTGACTTCTGACCGGTGAGATGAGCATGACACTGGAGGATGTTTGGTAGATTCTGCGAGTTCTGATCCAAGGTCGTTTAATTACTTACAATGGTCACTCGAACCGAGTTGAGCGCTAGATAGCCATGATATTTGGATTGGCTGACATTTCCCTCTGAGGCCCTGGTAAAGATGTGGTTAGGAGATGCATGGCTGATACGTGGCTAGGACAGGTCCCTGTATACTTATTAGCTCTTATCAGTGGCGTGTTGTTACCTGACAAGACTAGTGCCTGATTCTCCCTGGGTCTCATTAGAGTGATCCACGACCTGCTTCAGTGAAGAGTCTACTATTGGGGTCAGTGTATACTGGCTCACTTATATTTTGACTTACATTTGATAGCCTATCATGGAAAGAGGACACTAGGCCCTACTAATTTGTTATAGATCTAGGCTTTTGACCACATTGCCATTAGATTCCCTTTAGGAGCACTGAGAGCTCGAGTTCTTGGAGAGCATTCTCTCATGGGCTGGGTTCTTAATGGAGATGATATTCACAGCCACAAGGGGGACATATATTACTTCCGGCAAGCATTCGATGAGCTACAACCCCACATGATCACATAACAACCATATAGGCTATATCAGTGGCCACAAGATGCAGACAAGTTGGGGAAAGTTGTAGTAGACCACTTTATTATTGGGAGTAGGAGCCACGTCTTAGAGTGGTATAGGGTGGACCAGGTTCAGTGTCAATTTGGTCTTATTTAGGGGATTCCTGACAATGAGATGTGGTATGCACACTAATACAGAGATATTTTTGATATGGGACCGCAGATTAGGTTAGACTAAGCCCTTGCGAGATTTTCATAGGTAGTCTCACATCCTTGGGTACAATGGGTGCAGATAGTAGATCTAGGTACTACACCATACTATGCAACGTGGTATGCACTAGTACTGCCATGTTGATTGTCTATTCCTCAGGAGATATTGATCACAACTGAGCATGATGATTAGGATTCAGATTCACTGGTAGAGGCACAGGCACATAGACAGGTAGTACCATACATAGGGGTACTAGTGCATGATCTAGTGCAAGGACCTTTATCACCCCCTCATGTGAGTCCACGACATAGTCCACCAGGGGGTGGAGGAGAGGACTGACATGATGAGGATATGGAGGAGGAATTTCTAGATATTCATGATACACAGGATGTGCAGGCCATGCATGATATAGAGGATATGTAGGATATACCTGATACACAAGATGCACAGGATACATAGGATGTGTAGGCCATGTATGATATAATGGATATGTAGGATATACCTGATACACAAGATGTGCAAGATACATAGGTTATACCAGATACATAGGTGACTTCCTTGTAGCAACAGCTTCAACAAGTGACAACCTTATAGTTTCAAATGGTAGTTGAGAGAGATCAGGCCATTATTGAGAGAGATCGGGCCCTTGTAGATGGGGATAAGCTTGTGACAGAGTGAGACTAGGCTAGGACAGAGTGAGATCAGGCCTTTACAGAGTAACATTGAGTGATGGTAGATAGCCTACAGTCACAGGATAGAGAGATCAGCGCTATAGCAGAGAGTGAGATCAGGCTACAGAAGAGTGAGATCAAGTGATGGTAGATAGCCTACAGATCAGCTACAGCGAGATCAACTATAGGTAGAGTGAGATCAGCTATGGGCAGAGTGGGACCGAGTGATAGCAGATAGCCTACAACTATAGGTAGAGCGAGATCAGATTATAACAGAGTGGTCACAGCTATGGATAGAGCTAGCTAACATTAGGACAGAGTGTGATACACTGCTGCAGGAAGATATGTCCTCAGGGATGTAACTGATGATTGGGCATAGTGCTACTATAGCAGGTGAGGCCACCTATTATAGGATGTAGTACTACGTGGTTGTTCTGGCTGAGCGGAGAGTTCCTGAGTATAGTCACATAGTAGGCAAGAGGTCACGATCCAGATCCCATAGACCATCCCGATCAGTGTGATCTGTAGAGGGTCCTTTGGGACAGGTGGCTTCAGAGCAGCATGGGTCAGTTCATCCTGGGTTAGCTCATCCTGATGCAGTTCCTTCTACATGTTCAGCACCTCGGATGCCCCCACCTAGCAATATTCTTGGAATGGGAAGTCTTGGCATGAGTGAGAGTCATGGTTGACTTTCTTATTTATGTGTCAGATGTATTACTTTATTTTTGGTGTACCACCTCATGATGAAGCCATACTTTTATACAAATGTATGTATATTGTTTTTTATCATGCCTTGTGATGAAGGAACTTTTTTTTACAGATGCCCATGATGACTTGTTATATCAGATGTATATGGACACTTATATTTTTGATGATATATATGATGATAGATGGATTACCGATGTATCACATGTTGTATGAGATATCATGCTTAATTTGTTTCTTTATGTTTGTATCACCTGTTAGATTATGAGATAGCCTTAGCTGATATCATATTGTACATTAATGAGATACTTTGAGTAAAACATGTTTATATTTTTGATATTGGTGTGGGGGGATAGATTTGTGATCATGTGCAACCCCTCTTGCCCCATTGGTGATATGGTATTTGATGATTAGCTTTTAGTATACATGCATGATGTAGACTTAGCATATTTTTTGATATATGATGTATAGATGTGATGGATATGTGTGATATGATGATGAAATGATAACACAATGTACAAGTAAAAATTGACAAGCACAAGTTTAAACAAATATAATCCAAACAACACATTTATTTACAAGTGTGCAATATAAAATGGACTTAATGCAATACACTACAGACTAAAGTGACATTTAATCTAAGTAAGCAAGTAAATCCAATTTAAAGCATACAATATGAAAGAGAAATGCAACCAAAACCATTCAAACCAACAACTAAAAGTAAGCAAACCACTACTTTATTTTCGCGAGACAGTTTTGGGATGTTTTTCACTATTTTTGGTTTCCAAGACAATTTTCTATTGTTTTGGAGTTTTCTACAAAACGTATTTGAATGTTTTTGGTTTTTCAAAAGTTATACAAATGTTTTTGATGTTTTCTCTACAATTTTCCAAAGAAAACATGCAAGGAAATGAAGAAATGTGGATGCCCCTAGTGTTAGATGGGATGTACAAGGGTAGAATGCCACAAGGTATATTCCAGAAGTGATGCTGTGCAAGTTTCCCCCAAGCGTGAGATGGGTTCATTCAATGTTAACTTCTCCATGCTCAAAAGGTTAGATTATCTGGATTAGGGAAAAGAAGGATAGGCTCACAAGGGACTCAGATGAAGGTAAAGATCAACTTAGGATAAAGTTTATGTACTCCTTAAACCTGGATTGCTTGTAAAAAATGGGCCCTCCCTTGGCACCGGAAAGCTTTGTTTTCACCAAATAACTTGTCCAAAGTTCCACCATTGCGTGGTTTTCACTATTGGATGTACTTGTTTATTTATCTTTATCTTTTTCTATTTTTATACTTTTTTGTTTTACTTTTCTTGGTATTCTGTAGAGACCCCATACTTAAGCATAGAAGTGCTTAAGATGCATTACATTTATGGGTTCTCAAAGCTCTTGGCCATCTGAATAGGCCAACTTATATGCACCTGAACTGAATTTGGAAACCACAATGTATGGTCCTAGCTAGTTGGGCTCAAATTTCCCTTTCTTTTCTCGATCTTTATTGGTGTTCTTCTGATTCTCTTTCAACACCATGTCCCCTACCTCAAACTGACGAGGTATGACCTTCTTGTTGTAGCTCCTCCACACTTGATTGTGATACACTTTTAGGTGATTGAGGGCGCAAAGAAATTTCTCTTCCAATAGCTCCAACTCTACCAGTCAGGCTACTCTATAGTCCTCCTCTTCATTCAGGTAATCCCTTAGCTTGATACGTAAAGAAGGGATCTCGATCTCTAAAGGCAAGATGACTTCTGAACTGAATACTAAAGAATATGGAGTTGCACCTGTAGGAGTGCAGATAGAAGTTCTAAATGCAAGGAGAGCAGGGTGAATTTTTAGATGCCAATTACGGCCTGTGGTATTCACCATTTTCTCCATAATGTGAATTAAGGTTTTGTTGGAAGCTTTGGCCTGCCCATTACCTTGAGGGTAATAAGGGGTTGAAAACTTAAGGGAAATTTGAAAGCATTTGCAGAGTGCTTTCACATTTTTATTTTTGAATGGCTTACCATTATCAGTGATAATAGAAGAAGGGATTACATATCTGCAGATGATATGATTCATTATAAACTTAGAAATTTGGGGACCTTCTGTATAGGTTAGAGGAACAACCTCTACCCATTTTGTAAAGTACTCAGTGGCCGTTATAATGAACTTGTGGCCATCTGAGGAGACATGATTAAGTTTCCCTATTAGATCGAGACCCCACTTTGAGAATGAATAGGGTGTCGTGATTGGTTGCAAGGATTATGCGGCACATGTATCAAATTGTCATACTTTTGACAATCCACACACTTCTTCACATGTTGACAATAGTCATGCTCCATGGTAGGCCAATAGTAGCCTACTCTGAGTATCTTCTTTGTAAGGACAATCCCATTAGTATGATCTCCACATATGCCCTCATGTACCTCCTTGATTGCTTGGATAGATTCATCAGAATTTAAACAGCGCAACAAATTCCCATCGTAGCCTCGGCATAAGAGGGTGCCCCCAAGTAGGGTATAGCAAGCTATACACTAGATGAGGTTTTGACTTTTCAACAGGGAAATTTTCATAGGGAAGGTTCCATCATGGATATAATTAAATATTTTCATCGTACGATGGTGAAAATGAAACAACAACTTCACACACTAAAAAAGAGTCTAGTATGTCATATGTCGATGTTCTTATATTTTCAACAAAGAATGGCATATCATTGTTCTCTGGTGGAATGCTCAACATAGATCCTACCATATCCATGGCGTCTACCACTCTATTTTGAGCTCTTGGTATTTACTCAAATTTTATCTTCTCAAATAATTATTTCAAGGAATCGACCATTCTTTTATATGGAAGTAACTTTTCATCTTTAACTTTATATTCATCTATGACTTGTTTGATAATAAGCATTGAATCACCAATGTATTTTACTTGTCTGATATCCCATTTGATGGCTAGCTTCATTCCTGCAATGAGAGCTTCATATTCTGCTATATTGTTCATGCAAGGGAATCAAATTCAAAATGCCTACGGAATCAAGTCTCCCATGGGAGTGATTAGAACAACTTTGGCACTTGAACCATGAAAGGTAAAGGAACCATCAAAGTACATTTGCCAAAATATAGATTCTTTGAGGTACATAATGGATGCATCTGGTAGTTCTAGACTCAAGGGTTCAGTACCTAGTAGTGGAGCTTCTACCAGTTGATCTACTAACACCTATCCTTTTACTGACTTTTGATGAACGTATTCAATGTCAAACTCACTTAATAAGATGATCCAATTAGCCATCTTTCTGGTTAATGCTGGTTTGGACAATAAATACTTCAAAGGGTCAACCTTTGAAATAAGCTTGATTTTATTGTTAAGAATATAGTGACAGTACTTCTGGAAAGTAAACACCACGACTAGGAAAACTTTCTCGATTTGTGGATAATTTAGCTCATATTCTACCAATGTCCTACTTAATTAGTATACAACATTTTCTCTATGTTCTTTGTCATACTGGGCCAACAGTGCTCCAATTGAAAAATGTGTAGCAGAGATATAAAGTAACAAGGGTTCTCTTGTTGTGGGTGGCATGAGAATAGGGGGGTTGACCGAGTATTATTTTAGCAAAGAAAACACTTGTTGTTGTTCTAGTCCCCAGTTTAAATTAACATCCTTCTTAAGAAGATGTGTAAATGTATGACACTTGTCTGCTAGCTGTGAAATAAACCTTCTGATGGCCTAAATTTTCCCTTGTAAGCTACACAACTATCTAATATTCTTAGGGGGAGGCATTTATATGATATTCATGACCTTTTCAGGGTCCACTTCTATTCCTCTCCATGACACAATGAATCCTAGTAATTTCCCAGATAGCACACCGAAGACACACTTCGTTTGGTTAAGTCAGACTTTGTAATCCCTTAGACACTGAAAGATACACCAAAAAATTTTTGGGTGTTCCTCATGGGTTCTACATTTAGCCAGTATATCATCTACGTAATCTTCCATGATGTCATTTATCATATCATGAAAGCTTACAGTCATTGCCTTTTGATATGTAGCACCTACATTTTTAAGGCCAAAAGGCATGACTTGGTAATAAAACATCCCCATGGGGTTGTGAAATCCATCTTGTGTTGATCGTCTTACGCAATATTTATTTGATTATAACCTGAGAATCCATCCATGAGTGAGAGAATATCATAACCTGATGTAGAATCAACAATAATGTTGATGTTTGGAAGAGAAATCATCCTTAGGACAAGATTTGTTTATATCCCTGAAATTAGTAAACACTCTAATACCAATTGGAATCTTTTGAATTGGGACCACATTGGAGATTCACTCTGAGTATTTGATAGGTTTGATAAATCCTACTTCTAGTAACCTTTCTAGCTCTGCCTTTACCAGTAAGGTGATGCAATAATGCATGTTTCAGATCTTTTGTTTGATGGGATTGGCATCTGGGTGTACCACAAGATTGTGCACCACTAGTGCAAGATCAAGTCCTCACATGTCAGCATAAGACCAAGTGAAGATGTCAGTACTCTCTTAAGAATATGAATTTTTTTTCTTTGGTTGAGAGGGAAGCTCCTAACTTAACTATCCATGGCAGTTCCTCCATGCCGATATTAACATCTATTGTATCTTCCACTAATAACTTTGATTCATCCCCCATGCATGTAGGATTAGGAGGGAGATTGAGATCCTCCTCTATCATAGGTGGTTCAGGGAGCTCTTCATCTTGAAGCGGGTACATTATCTTTTCCATAGGTTATTTTGTTTGTTTGTCCACAAGTGCCTCAAAGAGGTTTTTTCTATAGGACTTCCCCTTTTTATTTCCATAAGGATTTTCTTTGGAACTTTTTCCCTTGCTCACTTTTTTACTTAAATTCCTGCACAACTCTATTTCCTCTCCAAAGTATGTGCATGCATTAAGCTAAATGGAGAACCCCTTCTTGTGATCATTTCTTGGAATGTTGTCTCTGATTCCCAGGAACTCACCAATGGCCTCATCATTCTAAAACACGTCAATAGGTACATGTTTTTCTTGATCCCAATTCACGAGTGATGGTAGGTGAGGGTTAATGGCTGATTTATAAGGGATATGGTGGGTATAATAAGGGTTATAGTAAGGATATCCATATTGGTGAATATGTTCTTAGAGGCAAGGTTTTTGTAAAGACTACACCAGGAACCTGTTTCACTTTCATTTATAGAAAAACTATCCTCACTCTTAGAAGAGGCATACTTGTCATCTGAAGAGTGAGACTCATATAAATGGATGCCTATACCTAACTTACCTACTATACGATGAGGTATTGTAAGAGCCTCTAATGGGCCTTGTTCTTGGTGGCTATACCCACATCCTTTATACCTCATGGTAAGCATTATTTGATTAGGAATGGGATACTTAGGTGATTTATAAAATGTATCCATGTCATCATCATCAAGATGGAACACAATTTCCATAAGAAACTTTTTCATCTTCTAGCAAATTGCCAAGAGTAAAATTCTTGAAAGGGAAAGTCTCTCTTGATCTCTAAACTTTGAAACACGACCTACCATGCACTTGGGTTGATAGCAACCCGTTGTGAACCATTAGGGCTTGTTGTAGATTATACTCTCCAAAACCACTTGGTTTGACCTTCATCTCCCATGTAGAAAAAGGAGTTTCTGAGGTGGAAGCACCCTTGTCATTGATAGACATGGTATCTGGATCTACTCGTGAAGCAAGGGCCTTTGACTAGATAAGAATAGCAATCTCTGTAGATGGACACTCATAGATTGTAGGAAAAAATCCTAACAATGCTCTACAATGAGAAAATGGTTGGGGGTCCCCATGTATGGTAAGTGTTTGTCCCTCATATTGTAACTTTAAACATTGATGATATGTTGGTGGCATGGCCTACGTGGCGTGAATCCATGGGCGAATGAGGAAGATATTATAAGGGAGTTCTAAGTCCAAGACATGGAACTTCATATCATGTGTTATGGGACCCACTTCCAATGAGAAAGTGATCATTCCAAGTGATTGTTGTTCTTCATTATCATATGCCTTAATGGTGATGACCTTTATTTCTAGATCAGATTCTGGGAAGCCTAGTTGGCATACTAGTTAGAGAGTGCATATGTTAAGTCCCGATCTATCATCCACAAGAACTCTCTTAACCTTCTTACATTTGATGAAAACCTCAATATGCAAGGGTAGGTTATGTGAAGATCTTCAACTAAGGCTTCTATAGTGTTGAAGGTTATATGTTCCAAAGGAACAAGTTGTGCTACCATGGCTTACAAATGTGTTGGGTCAACATCAATGGATACTCCTGATCCATGTAAGGTTTTGTAAAGTATATCCTTATGGACGCTAGAGATCTTTAGAAGGTCTAAGATGGAAATATTAGCCATAGTTTTTTCTAGTTGATCTAACACATCATAGTGACTCTCTTGAGGAGGAGGGGGAGTAGGCTCAGAATGTATAATGAGGCCAGCCCACCATGTTGCCATAACCCACTCTCTTTTCTTGATTCTAACTGTATTGATTTTCTATATGAGGGTGTCAGCACAACCTATCAGGGCATCGAAATGGTCTTAGTTTGACATATAGCATTCTTATTATGGGACGATTGTCCATGATCCATATTTTTCTTTTCTTCTTGATTGGGAAAAGGATTTTTGAAGATACCTAATTTTTTCATTTAGATATTTTACAGCTGCAATGGAATCTACTTCAATATCACCATTGTTGACTAGGTCTTGAATATAGTGTTTTAATCTTAAACACTTGTCCGTTTTGTGACCTTTTACGTGGTGGAACTCACAAAATTCATTCTCCCTAAACCATGATGGTTTAGGTGTATCATCCCTATAGGGTTGTGTTTCAGGGTATTTTACCATGTTTACGGCCTCTAACTATGTTAGTATAGATGATATGGATTCAGATAGAGGATTAAAATGTGGCATTTATACTCAGTAGGTGGATTACCCTTTGAAAGTTTTAAAGGTGTGTGGTTCTACATGGCTTGTACCCACTTAGAGTCTACCATCCCATCACTAACTATATTTTTGTTTCTATTTAAACAAACTTTGTATTTATCGTTAGATTTAGAATCATTGTATTCATAGGAGAAAGGTTTTAGAGTCCCCCTAGCTAACAATTCCTTTTCAATTTGACTCCCTTTTTCTATTACCTCTTCAAACCTGTTACCACAATGCATTTGCAAGTGGAATGTAATGTCTAGATAGAGGCTGGGAATAAAATATTCCTATCAGCTTCTTTTCAAGTAGGGAGTAAGGGAAGCAACTAGCTAACCCTCTCCATCTTTGTAAAAATGTAGAATGAAGTTTTTCATTGTTTCGTTGCCTTGGCATTGTAGAGATCTAACATGGTAACATAATTTTCTATATTGAAAGATAAGTGTCATATGAAAATCTCTCCTAGTTCTTACCCATGTTGATATGGATCCCTTAGGGATATGCACAAACCATTCTAGCATCATTGCTCCTAAACTTCATGGAAACAAGTGCATAAGATAATTTTCATCTCTATACAACTTCTTGACATGGCATATAAAAGTATTTTATATGATCATGAGGGTCACCTTTTCCCTTATATTTATCAAATTTTGGAAAATCAAAATGTCTTGGGAAAGGTACCTATAGCATAGCTTTATCAAATGGGTAGGGAAATAACTCATTGAACCTATACTTCTTGTTATTGTTACCGGTTTGGCCCTCTCAAACTTTGAAGGGCCTTCATTGTAACTCTTGATTAAAACGTGGATCTTGCATGGGTAATAGGTCTATACAAAGGGTTAAGCCTAGGTGTATGCCCACCCTTTTTCAAAAAAATTCCTCATAAGGATCCTTTCATGTCTCCCATCGAGGAGTGTTTATTGGGAACTCATGAAACAAAGCTTTAGGTTTTTCCTTTGGTATAGTTTGTTTCACAACTTTTGGTTGTTCCTTTTGTATATGCAAAGCCAAACTTGCTAATTGGCGAGTGAGGGCTTGGAAATGTTGTTTCTAATGTAACCTCTTGAACAAGGTATTTGTTAATATCTTCATTAGGGGGAGGTTTTTCATGATGAATGTGTTCTTCATGGTCTTCGAAACAAATTTTAATAGGAGGTACATGATAGTCTCCATCATTTTTAAAAGGTACTTCCTTATTATTTTTGCATTGTGCAGAAGTAGAGGCATGACCTGGGTTTAATATGTCATCTATATGGTGATGAGGATGTTCCACTTCCTCTTCCCCTCAAACCATTTTGGCAATGAGAGAAGGGTCCACCGTGGGAGGTAACCTAGCTCTTAGTTCCATAACACACATAAGAACCTCATGTTTGTTTTGAAAAATGTAATCATCAAAATTGGTGGGAGGATGCTCTATATTCATACGAGGAGACTCTTCCTCTCCACCATTATGGTTAACCATGATATTATCCTCTAAAAGAGGGTTGCCACCTCCAAATATATTGGTTCCTAATCTTCGGGATCCCATCCTCGTAGTAGGCATACTTGAGATAGGAAATACAACTTGAAGAATTTCCACTAAGGTTTATTAATAATGGACTTTAGTCAAATTTGTGTAGCATAACGACCCTAAGTTGTTAAAACAAGGTGACTATAGAATAGCCAAAAAATTGATAGGTCAAAACGAACGTATGAATTAAATAATAATGAACAAGCCACCCTAACAAGGTAATATATGACACAAGTTTTCCTTAGAATAATACAATGACGTACAAAACTCAAAATTTAGTTACACCAAATAGTTTATTCTCTAAGATTTCATCTAGATAGGTTTGTAACCAAATAGTGACAATACAACATCACCAATTAGGTCAAGTTTGCAACAAATAAGGCCAAATGATAAGAGAATGTTGACACAATATGATAACAAGATATAATAAAAAATAGTTTCTAAACCATAACAAATTCCAAGTCTCGTAAAATTGATGATAACAATGCGAGCATCGTAACGACGCAATTTGGACACGTGAACCAAGATTTTGGGAAAGTAAGATTTCTAGTGTCAAAATGATGTTATCATGATGCAAACAATGTATCCTCAACACTCACAAAACTCAAGACAAAGTTAAGATGTAAAAACTACGTCTAAGTATAACAAGAAATTGTTATGTGTGTGAACAACATAACTCTACAATATAGAGATTTAGGCCTAATTTCACAATGGAAACAAGAAATAAATATCCCAATTGTATGGCTACAATGTGGGCAGTGTAACAACTCAAAAGAAGAAAAGGATGAAATCACCTAACTACGATGATAATAAGTCTCAAATATGGGTTTTTGAGACAAGGGGGCCTACTAGATCGTGAGTATGTACCATGCACACTTTCAACACTTGTACTCTAGCATTACAACCTAGTTGCACAAGTAGAATACAAAAGTGGTGGACACACGATATCTAGTGGTATCCATATATGTTGTTTCCTTTTGTCCAAAATTTGGAAACAAGAAAATAAGGGTGTAGACCAAGTGGTGTTGAAATAAACTTGGTGTTATTTTGGAAAAGTTTCACCTTGTCTTAGGACAAGTGAAAAACTAGGACAAAATGACACTAAGTAGATTTCATGATGAAAATCACACGGTTTTAAATTCAAGAGATTATTTACCTTGTTAAAAAAAAAAGAGTTTGAATCTAATAAATTTTTCACTTTGTGAGAGCTCTCAAGTATACTAACTAAGACAAAAACAATGGATCCAAGCTGGCAAGCTTCCTCGGTGGTTCTCTCTCTAGGTATCAAAGATATCTAGAGAGAGCTCAATTTACCAAGGTTTCCCAAGGAGTATCTTGAATTTACTTTACCCCCTTCAGTATAATGAGCACCGAAGTGTGTTTAGTTATACTTTCATTATGGTCATGATACAAATATCTTTGACACTAATCTCACAAGGTGTACTAGACAAGTCGGTAGTGTGGAACACTTTCCTATTTCATTCACAAGGTTCCCTCTTGTGTGAACTAATTTAGGGTTCCTAGGACCACCCCCATTGTTGTAGCTTAAGGCTTATGCCAAAGGGGTTATGTCCTAGTTGAGCGAATGAGTCGTAGCTCTTAACCAAAACCTGTAAATACAATGTGATGAATGTGGTGTATTTTTTTTATCTTTTAGACTTAATGTGGTTTTAGTTGCACTCATTTTGGCAAACCTACAATCACACATGTAGTTAGAATTTTTTTGTAAGTCCTCCTTTCTTTGACTAGCATTAGGTCCTTCACAACATGGTTAGTAATTTTAAAATAGATTCACAATATCATAAGAAAATAGCAATGAAAAATGCTTGTAAATCAACTAACTACCATCAAAAAAATTACAAAGTAAGGTTTATTCCCAATTAATCCAAGTGATTTTTAATGAAAGACTAAAATTACTTTTGATTCCCAAGATCACACTAGGTGCAAGGGAAGAACATACACAAATTTTAGCCTTGATTTCTTTATTAAGTGAAAAATCTCTTAAACTAAAATATTAAGCATATGCAAAAAAAATGAAGGTTTATTCTCTTAAGCACAAAATGAATGATAATTGTTCCTACTTACTCCTAAGAAGAAAAAAGAATGGTTTAGAGGTGATTTTGGTTCTCAAGATCACACTAGGTGCAAGAGAATAGCATACACAACTCTATTCCAAACTCAATCAAATTATGAAAAACACAATCACTCCTCAAACCCTAACCCAATTTACTCAAAAATCCTTTATCAAACCCTAAGACAATTTTGTTAGGAATATTGCTCTAAAATCAAAAATTTGACAAAAAAAATGTCTAAAAACCCTTAAAAACTTATAGGAATCATAAAATTGAAGTTTTGGAATTTTGAGAAAATTTTACCTTGATGCACAGGCACCCTACTAGTGCACAGACACTGCACATGGTGCCCCTCTATCATTTTCACACAGTCAATGCACAAGAGCTCAGTGAGGCACATGTATAGATGCACAGGTCACTTTTTCCTGTAGATGGTCAAAAATCCTGAGTTTTAAAGCAAATGTTTTTGAAAAAAAGTTCAATGGGATTTCTTGCACATATGCTTCCAGTGAGGCACATGAACTCACAATCATGCATAGGTGCCTTTTTCTAGTAGATGGTAAAAAATATGAATTTTGAAGATTTTTTTTTTTGAAAAAAGGTCCAATCTTTGGGATTTCTTGACAATTTTGATAGGGCTTCGCCTCTTATATCCTACAAAAAGAAATAAAACATAGCTTCTACCACTAATCTAGTTGAAACTTGAATTTTAAAAATGGAAATTGATCTAAAAACTTTGAAAACTACTCTAAAACTTTGAAATTAATCTATTAAGATTGAGAAACTAAATCTTAAAATCTTAAAAGTACACTAGAAATATTGAAAGTAAACTAGAAAAAAATTGAAATTAATATAGGAAACTTGAAAATAATCTAAAACTTTGAAACTAAGTTAAAAAGCTTAACAATTGCAATGGGGTATTGTCCCACCAAAAATGAAAGCACCCTAAACTTTACAAAGTAAATTGCATGACTAAACAACAAAAGCTAACACCATTGCCATCCATCTAGCCGAGGTTCTAAGTCTTAGGAATGTAAAATTAAGATAGAAGCTTAGAAGAATGCTTATTTTGTATGAAGACAATTTAAAATCTAACTAAACACGCCTACTAATATGCTTGAAACACCTAACATTGGCCTAAATAGACCTAAGAGGGAAATCAAATGGTTATGGTTGCTACTCCAAACAAGGTGAAATGGCCTTTCCACGTGACTACTTGGTCATTTTTGATATCCATATACTAACCCCATTGAAGGCTTTGGGCAAGGATTGAACTTGGCTATAAATCATATTTATTATATGAGATACAAATCAAAGCATGGTGTAAAGTATAAAGGAACGAGGTGCACTCTTTTTATAGTTTTCCGTTTAGGAGAAACTTGTATTTTGGTGCATGTGGGAATAAAATCCCTAGACTAAATTAGAAATACTAATCATGATTAGGCCTTGCTAATCACAATTAGTGAATTACCAAGTGATTAAGAGGTGTGGAGCCTTAATCAACCGCTTAGGGTCAACTAGGAGGCTAGGATAAGATTTTGAAGCTTGTTGAGACATTGTGGAGGTGAATGGGGTGATTTTGAGTGGTTGGAAGAGGGGTTTAAGCCAATACTAGGGTATATTGACCAAAACAAGGGCAAAATAGGCTTAATTAGCTTATAAATGCTAATTGTCTATTTTGAAGAGGATTTTGACTTACGATTCGTCATAAAGTGGCATCCTGAATGTGAAAGAGGTTTGGTGATCAACGAAGTTCTTGTTAAGACCAAAGTGGTAAGAAATGTTAGTTAATTAGTAAAGAGCACTAATTATAACGGAATTGGGAAGAATAAGAGTGATTTGTGTGTGTTTTGGCAATAAGATTACAAAAGTGTAAATTTTGGCTCTGTCATTCATGCTTATTTATTGGGGATCTGTGTATGTTGTGGGATTCAGGGGTTCATTGGTGAAACTTTTGGGTCTTATGGGCCTTAGTGATTCAAGTGAACAGTGTATAGTTCCTTGTCTTCATTTATTTTGTGCCTATGTTTATTCCTCTTTGGTGTTTTTTGTTGCTTAGTATTTTTCAATCTCAATGTGTTGTGATGCAGTTGTGATCTTTTGTTGGACTCCATTGCCCAATGGATAGGAATTTTTCCTTCTCCTCCCAAGGTTTCTTCTGGTGTTCTTGGGACACCCACAGGGGGTGTCCATCCCCAAGCTGGAGTTGATGTTGGTGCCCATAATTGTCAGGTTTTATTTTAGCGTCATATCATTGGATGTGCTCTTATTTTCAATTTGGATATGTGCTTCATATTGGAGTTTCCAAGTTTCCTTGCAAGTCTTTATATTCGGACAAAAAAACAAGTGCTCATATGATTATGTGTCTGCTTGAAGTTTCAATGTTTCTAGAAGTTTGAAGTAAAAAAACAATGAGTACTTTAGAGTATTATCAGGATAATCAGTTACTTCTATATGATATGAGTATTGTTTACAAAATGTAAATTTTCCCCGGTACCCATGGAAAGGAAGTATTTTGGAAACCGTGATAAAATAATAATTATGTACTTTATATCCCTTCAGAATTCATGTGAAAATCATGTTGAGTTATTAACCTCACAATGTAGAATAAAATATAAAGTGAACACCCATGGGAAGAAGAAGTGATGTCAAAGTGTTCCCTGCACCCAAAAATGTGTAAATTGTCAGTTTGACCCTGAGGTCCAAACAAGTATGTTTGAATAACCCGACACGTGGTGGATCTTCGGAGTCTAGAACTGAATTTGCATTTTACCTTACCTGGAAATATTTTAAGTATGGTTCGAGGTTTTCATCGTGGGCCCGGACTCCCAGTCATATAGTTGGCTAATGTTTAATGCATTTTCATGGTTGTTCTGGTGAGTAGTAAAATGAAGGAGAAGTTTTTAATATTTTCTAATGGAAAATCCAAGATTGGTTAAGTAGTTAATGGATAGATTCATATTATAGGATAAATTATAATTGTGTGTGTAATAACGAGCATTATGTAAAATGATTAATTGTGTAAGTTTTTTTATGGTGTAGTAACTGTGAATGTGAAGTGAATTGTGTATCTCAATGGCACTAAAACAGAAGAAAGAAAGACATTCCATACAATAAAAAATAAAATATACAAACTGGAGTAATATATCTTATAGACAAAATGGCGTTCTATTGCAGGGGCCCTTGTACTCAAAGAGATATATACACACAAAAAAGGGAATTTAAAAAATTGAAGTATTACATTTGAATAGGTGGCTAGTCCTTTATATTCATGGACTCCCCTAGAAGTAATGGGTGGTGTGCCATAATTTTTTCCCTAGGAAAAATAAATTATTCATAGGTGACTGCACTGAACACAAACTAGATATACATTGTCGGGTCCCTCTACATTCCTCTCACCATTAATTCTGGCACCCCAATCCACAGCCCATTCAAAATTCGACTGAATTCCTCCCTCCGCTCAAGCAATTTTTACCACTCACAAAGGTGAAGACCCCCCTTCAAGTGAGTTCTTGAGTTGCGACCTATCGATACTCGACTTACAGAAGCACATGTAGTATCAACAACAAGAGCTTGTGGGATAGCCTTCTGCATCTTCAAGGGAGGAGGCCCAGTTGCCACTTCAGTAGCTTGAAGCTCAACCACTATAGCTTCTAGTGTAGTGAGACGCTCCTCTATGTCATTGAATCACATATCCAAAGGCAGTTTGTCCCCTTGAGGTGGACATTTTATGGTTGGGGAAGGAAGTTCCACTTCTAACAGGAAAAGGATATAGTAGGTCGTATACATGTGCCACTTCTAATTGTAAATCCTTGGATGATGGTGAGACCACTGGTGTTTTAATTGGTTTGTATCTAGGTAATAATCAAGAAGCAATAGGTGATGATGTAAGGTCTGATAAATGGGAAAGGACACACATAATTTGGGGAACCTATTCAGAAAAGACATTACCAATGCATTATGGGAGGAACCATCAAGGGGATTGGTTCACACATTTGGAACATTGAAATTTTTTTTGATGAAGGCCTCATTCGGCCTAGTTTAGTGAAAAAATCCACTTAAGTTCTCAAGCTTGAGACCTCATGGGCTATATCCTAGGACTAATAGGGCTATGGCGGAGGGGCGATGTGCAAGCAAGGAAATATTGAAAATTCTGCAAAACTTGACTGATAAATTGTGATTAGTTGGAGAAATATGTGGCATTTAAATAGGTAGTTTGATTTTGATGATGTGCACCACCCGTCGTGTAGCCTTAAATGTTCATATGCTCCCCAAATCAGTTGGTACAGATGAGATTAAATTAGGGAAAACCATTTATGAAAATCATGTCATTAGTGGATAAATAAATGTCTGTATTTTTATAAAGGTATCATCAAATTAAACGCCTTTATTTTCCATGTCACATTTAATCTCAAGTGGAAAATAAAAACAAAAGAAAAATAAAATCAATATGATGTGGAAAGGTTTTCACCTGGTTGTGTTGACATGATGGTGACAAGAGGGTGTTGAGAAAATTTGAAGGCTGTCATA
Organism: Taxus chinensis; assembly: GCA_019776745.2. Classification (NCBI taxonomy): domain Eukaryota; kingdom Viridiplantae; phylum Streptophyta; class Pinopsida; order Cupressales; family Taxaceae; genus Taxus; species Taxus chinensis. The sequence continues at coordinate 284,160 of CM034151.1, read as the reverse complement.
AAGTGAATATTTTCTATTATTTGTTAGAGGCCTGGAAGGATGGCCTGAGCATGAATGAATTGAGATTCAAATGAAATATTTACTAAAACCTGATGTGGATAACATTGTATATAGAGATGGGGGTTTTAGAAAAAAGAGGAGAGTATTATTTTTTGGGAAGAGGGAGAAATCTTTGGAGGAGCTCTTGGATTTTCAGGTGTATGATTCATCCATGGGAATTTTCACTTTATTGGTGTAGGTATAGTTATGTTCTCCATTTTCTTGGAATTCATACTAAGGTGGTTACATATGTATAATCATTAGTAGGTTTTGAGAGCATGTGTATATGGTTCTCTTATTTTTTATAAATCAAATGGATCTGTTCAAATAATATACTATAATTATTTTGGTCATACCTTTCTTGTAAAATGATTTTGGAAGTGGGGTAATGTGTTTTTTTTAAGATCTTGCATGGGTTATAGTTGAAGCTCTAAATAGTAATACTTTGTTGATGGTTAGTCAGTTAGGGTGGTGGAAAATAATGATGTCCTTCAGGGGTACTTTGGGATGTCATCTGTGAAGCCTGTTAAATTCCTTACTAATCAAACAATGAAAAGTAATGTGTTTATATATCTTGGGGGTTCCTTGTTTTCATAACATTTAGCATAACTCATACACAAAGCTTTAGTCTCAGGGGTCGAGGTTATTTTTTCTCTTGGGGATTCCTTGTGACTGATTTCTTGTGGAAGGCTCATTTTATATTACTCCCATTTCATGAAACAATAAAGGTGTTATGAATTGATGGATGATATAGTTCCTGATCTTTCTTGCACCCATTGATATCTGAGTTTTTCTTCCTCATAATTCCATCTCCATCTTGTGAATCTTCAACAATTAATTTGATTACCATGAGTGTCTCACAAATATCACCTTACTCATTGATTTCATACAAGATATGTTGGTGAAATACACATTCAATGTGTAGTCACTAAATCACACACTTGGAGTCATTATTTAGTATCGGTCTCATACTACTATTCATATGGTTCTTGAGTGAAGAGAATACTAATTAACCCATGTCTTTGGCCATTTTACTTTTCTTTCTATCATCCTATCTTTAACTAGGGAGCCCAGCCAGGACTGGGGCGCCACAAGCACCCTGATCCCCTTAGGGGTACCTTAATCCTCTTTACACTTTACTCTTATCTTTTGGGCACTTTCTATCCATTTGATCTTTCTATATTTTTAGTGGTCAACCTCTTCAGGGTTAATTATGAAATTAAACAAGAGAACCATATAAATATAAAGTTACGAGACCATAATGAGGGACCAAACACTAAGAACTAGTATTTCCACCTAAGGTTGCATCTATCAAAGGCATATAAAGCTACATTTACATCCATCTAACTCTATCACAAGGCACACAAGGCTAGTTCATCTACATCACACTTCATAGGAGGGGAGTCTATTGTTTCCATGCACACATTTACTACATTCTACAACTAGTTATTTTCTTGCTACTTCACAAAGTATGACCGACACAAGGGCAACCTAGGGCACGATTTGCACACACACACTTAGAACTACATTGGATTTGAGATGTAGTGCAATGCTTAGTTATAATCCCACCATTATGGTCATTAAGGAAAGTCTGGCCGCTTCATATGCATATTTATTTTTTTAGGGTTTTGATGCTTTGTTTAGGGTTTTACAGGTATCTTCTTCATCTCTGATTCGTAGTGACATCCGAAAATGTTCAACGACATTCACGTGACAAAAGGAGAACATATGATATCATTCAATGAAACCTCAGAGGAAATTTCCTGGTCATTTTTGCAAACCAGGGCACCCAAATCTCATACTAGGGCACCCCAGGCACACCCCAGTCTAGCCAGAAAACTCATATCTGTGAGTTTTTGAGATCTTGTATGGTCATTTCCTCCTCCTGTTTAGTCAGTCTCCTCTGCAACACAGTCCCAAGACATCTTCAAATTAACTAAGACCTTTCTAACCCTCTTTGCACTTAGGATTTCTTCATTTCTTTGCTTAGATTACTTGGGTGTGTTTCAGTATTTTATTACTTCAATTATTCAGTCATTTTACTGCTTTTATAACTTTAGATTACATTAGATTATTTACATTTTAGTTAATCACAATGTGCATACCTCAAGTGTTTTCATTCATCATCAAAGATCCTTGACATTAACTTAGTTTGACAAATACAAACTCTTTGGAGTTGATGTCGAGATCACATTAAATTTATCTTTAACAACCTATGTCAGAGTTTTTCAGGTGCTTGCAGTGCTTCGTGACCACTCTTTCGAGTCAACACTACATGTGACAACTACATCTGGCCTTTGATTGACCTTCTCGACCAGACTAGGAACTTGTGCCCAATTTCCCCCTCTTTCTCAACCCCTTAGACTATACCTCGGGACCTCTTGCCCTAACTTAGGTAGAGTCAAAAGTAGCAGGGTAGTCATTCGCACCCTATGTTAAGGTGCCTCTCCGTAAATCCCAAGGAGAGAGTGGGCAGGCGAGCGAAGGAGGACCTCATCCTTATATACGAAACAAAAACTAATGGGTCCCTTCCCCTCACCTCTTGCATTATGCATCTATCAATCTCTCTCCCCCTGGGAGTGTCATCCTAGGAGTCAACAATCTATAAAGAGAAAGAGCACCTGCAAAATCCCAAAACACATCAAATCCTAAAAATAAAAATATGCAAATGGGGAGTCAGAATGACCTTGGCGGTCACCTGACTGAGTGAACTTATGATCCAGGCATTTTACTACATTTAAGACTTAGCTAGATGTAAAGGATGTAAATAGATTTTTACATGCAAAAATTATCTTCCCCTCATATGCATGTATGCAGAAATAACAGTCCCTTGCCCATTGTGTGAAGCTAGATGGAGTGTTGATGCTCTTGGATGCAACCTTAGGTATTTATAGTAAATTCTTAATGTTTAGTCCTTTATTATGGTCACATAGCTTTGTATTTATATGATTCCCTTGGTTGAATTTCCTAATTAGCCACTAAAAGGTAAACCACCAAGAAAATAAGAAGCCCAACAGCCAAAAAGGACCCAAAATATGTGAGCAAGATAAAAAGAGGTCAGGGGCACCCAGAGGGGATGGGGGTGCCAAGGTGTTGGCGTCCTGGTTGGGTCTTGGTGTTAAGAATCATCAGAAAAATTGAAGTGTCAAAAGTCAGACTGGGCAAGAAAGTGTGTAAAACCAAGAAGGAAACCAGAAAGAAAGAAAAGAGGCTAAAGACATTGGTCAATTAGTACTTTTCTCACTTATGAATAATAGGAATAGTGGTATGTGACTAGGACCTAGAAATGTACCCAAAGTGTTAGATTTAGTGTTTACAGTATCCTGAGAGGGATTATAAGATGATCCATATTGTATGCCCCCATTTTATCGGAAGGGTAAAGGGTGGAGAAATTAGCACTAAGCCAAAAGCAAGGTTGTAAAAAGGTGTAATGGTAAATTAGGGGTAGTAGAGAAATTGTGATCTGGATGGTGCAAACATGGAGGAAAACGGAGTAACGAGGCTCAAAAAATGAGCGAAATTGTGTGTTGTGTATTAGTTGTAAAAATGGTTGCAAATAGTGACTATAATATATGGTAAATCAAAATTACTATATTTAGTAATATTGAAAAGTGAATAGTAAATTAATTTGTACGGAGGGTGTTTGAGAGCTTTGAGTTATGAGAATGGCATGCGTTAGAGCGGCGAGTCTTATGAGATTTTAGACAGTAGCGGTGTTTGTGGTTTCACAAACGACCGGGGAGTTGGTTTGTGTGACTTATTTTGTAAAATTTAGTCAAATGGGTTTGTTTTATCAGTTTTAGTAAAATTTACTATTGACATGCATGTCGTAAATGGAAGAACAATAGAGTTTTAGAGCTTCTATTAGCTTAGAAGTCAATGTTATTTAATATAAATCATGAACCCAACTAGGAAGAAATATTTTCTATTTCAGTTTGATACAATTTATTTATAAAAAATTCCAAGTCGAAAAGAATATTGTGATCAAGAACGAGTTCCTAGGAATGACTTGTATCAAAGGATTGCATGAGATGCAAATGATAATTTTGGAGATCCTACTTGAAAAAATCTTCATTTGAAGCATCTCTTGACAGATCATTGAGCACAGAGTTTTATTTTTGAATAAAACGGACGTAGCCATTTTTACATGTTTGGGACGGTTAAACGGCCGTCAAATTCTTCTTTTCAAAAGCATCGGTCATTATCATTTTAAAAATCCATGGCAAACTAAGTTTAAATCATCGACGGGTTCTATTAAAATCCATGTGATGTTAATTTAATCGTTAAATTTCAACTTCGATAAGACAGAACTATGTGGCGGCATATCAATGGTTCAAAAAGGGTGTAACGCCCACAAAATACCCGCTCAAACCCGCGATAGATTTCAATAATTAATTAGGGAGAACTATGGAATTTTTTTTTTTGAAAGGGTAAGGCATTAGCTAAGATTTAATTAAATCCCAATTATAAAATTTTATGCACTAACACGATAGTTGGATAATAATTAGCCATTAGTTAGTATTGACCCAACTCCCAAAATTAATATTACGTTTTAAATTCTCTTATTAAGTCCCAATATTTTATTTAAATATTGCTCATATTTACTCTTCAGTATTTATCCCCAATAATCCCCTTTCAAATTTATATATTTAATGACCCCTAATAAAATTTGAAATTTAATTTGGTAAGACTAATAATCCTCTAGTCTAGAATTAGACCATGCACATTAACATTTAGTTTATTACTCAAAGGGTTTAAGGGTGCACAACTTGGGTATAACCCCCTTAGATCCCATTCATCCCATTACCCATACTATATTAATTTAGTTTAGATTCCCATCAAAAATACTTATCCAACTTAAGTGGTGGATGGTTAAATCCTAGGCCATTGGATTGAATGTATCTTAGTCACTTAGATTTAGGATAGACTAAGGGAACCCTAAAAATCCTTATAGCTTACTTTTATATTCCCATTCTTACCCTAATGCTCTCATTGATTCTGCTCAATCTCGATTTACAGGTTAAGGAGGAGGAGAAGAAGGTGAAGCCATGGATACTATGATGAGAGGGTTGGAAGCTTCATTTTTTTATAACATTTTGTGCTTAACAGAAGTATCTACCCATTTCCTTTGTGGGTATTGATCTCCCTTCAATATTTGTTTTTGTATGGTATATTAGTTACAAGTCCAATTGTGATAAACAATGTGTATATACCCATTTGGGTAATAACCAAGAAACCCTACGTATTTATTATGTATACATACATACATACACACACACACACACACACACACAATAATGTATATATATAGGGAAATATTTATTTAATTTAATTTCATAAATAACCCAAAATTTTCCTTGAATATATAAAAATGGTTATCTGTGTGTGTGTGTCTATATATACTGGTCGCATATAGCACAGGTTCATACCCTAGCTGTGGGTTTAAACATTTTACATAATGTAGATAAAACATAGTGGCCGCATTTTTTTTTTGGTGTAGCACGGTTTCATAAACTAAGGGGGGGGGGGTGTGGGGCAGAGGTCACCGACCCGACCCCCACCCCATAGTAATATGGGGTGGAGGTGGGGTTGGTGACCTCGCCCCCCTCCCCAACTATTACATTCCAAAAATTTACACAGTCGTGCGAGATAATCTTGTTCAAAAGTGATTTAATTACTTTTTTATGTTTGTTTAATTAATATAATCATTACTATATATATCATAATTTTATCGTATTTACTATATATATATACATATTGATTATTTAAATAAATGTTTTACAATATAATTTTATCTTGTTTACTATTTTATTACATATATATACATATGTGTGTGTGTGTGTGTGTGTGTAAATCAATATATCATTATTTAAATAAATATTTTACAATACAATTTTATCTTATTTACTACTTTAATATATATATATATATATATATATATAAATTTTTAATTAAATTTGTATAATTAAATATAGTTATAATTGTATATATACCTATACCCATTTTTTTGTTATTAGTTAAATGTTCAACAAAAATCATATAGTGTACGGATAAGACAAGTTATGGCAATTACAAAATTTTCACCTATTCAAATAAAAAGAAAATTTGGGAAGAACTAGTGAAATTTCCCAGTTACTCTAATATAACTTGCAAAGAGGTGATTTTCCTTCATTCTAATAATTTTAAACTACTTTCTTTCCTTCAAGAAAATATGGAATGCAACTAAAATTTCAACCTGTTTAAGATGCCTATTTTTTTTTTATAAAACAAGAGATATTTCCTTTCTTCCACATTGAAATAACTAACAAACATTTAAAAAGTAAACTAAGAATCATTTGAAAACTTTTCTAGTTCCAAGACAACCATTTCAGTTAAAGTAATACAAGAAAGTATAATTTTTATTTTCAGTTTTGAAAAAGAAATACATTTTCCATTTGACTACATCTTTCAATTTTATCTTTCCATCCTTTACAGCTTTACAACTATGACTATATAACAATGTAAATATTTTCTCAAAAACTTGATACATTCTTACAATATGATAGTCTCTCTTTACAACAAATGCAAAAGAATAAATTTCAAGGTCTCCACTTTCATTTACAATAAAGGCCAACATCACAAATTAAATACGTAGAATATCCAAGAACTTTTCTTTTAAAATGCAAGTTTACAAGCCTTCCTCTTTGAGAGGAAACACCATGAAAACATTTTTACAATGAGGAATCTCCCTTTATTTTCTGCAAGTGCTATCAAGACCAATGTTCACTTGAGCTCCACCATCTTCATAAAAATCAAGCACACAACAAAAAGGGGGAGTAGGCAACACTCTCCACCCAACCAATAATCCATTGAGAGAGAGAAGACTTCTTCCTCATTGGCCCTAGCCCCAACAAGGAAATAATGAGGGGTATAAACAACCATTGACAACTCTACATGGCTTCCACAATGACATTCAATAAGGCATTTAACACAATAAACACAAGATCAAGATCACTTAAACATGCAAGTTCCCAAGTACAAAGACTTAATGCACAAGCCAAGAAGGAGAAAGGAACATGATGATTCTTCTTATGCCTCGCAAGGGTTTGGATGTCCACCTTAAAGCCTCAAATAATTCAATCACATACCCACAACACTCTCATGCCTCCCTCAATAAAATACACAACTCTTATGCCTCCCTCAATGAAATAATCAAGGTAAGCACAAATCTTACTTATCAACAAGGTGGGACATCCCAACCCAACTCCCTCCTAAAATACCCAATAAAAATCTTATGCCTCCCTCCAAGTTATCCCTATTTCTATTTTCTCCTATAACCTAAAAACCATTCTATTTTCCACAATCAAAATCATGCAACAATCATCCATGAGCACCATGAGCACAACAAAATAGAAAAGGAAAACAAGGGTTAAGGTCTACCTTACCATTGTAAGAGGATCAATCCACAAGCAAGCTCCAAGCCTTCCAAAATCCTAAGCAAGCACAATCCACTCCAAGCTCTAAACAACCATTCCAAAAACAAGCTTTTCCCCCAAAATTGCAAGAATCCAAAAAAATGAACAAATAACCCCAAACACATCCAAGAAATATGAGTAAATAGAAAAGAGAGGAGGAAGAGGTGGTGTGGCTCCAGGTAGGATGCCACATCATTTCTCCTCCATTCCACATCACAAGGTCAAACCCAAACCCCAAAGCACAATAAATTTGTGGTTGAGGGAATGACAACCCTCTTACACACTCAAACCCAAACCCACACCCCTAAAGGACACAATTAAAGGCTCTTGTAAGAAGAGTGAAATTAATTACTCTTTTTCTCCATTAAAACACACAAAAATTCCTAAATAATCCTCTCACATCATAGGCATAGTGGGTGGGTGACTTTAAGAGGTGTGGGACAAGCTTAACTTGTCCCATAAGACTCCAAAATTGGCTTGAAATTCAAAATCCGAAAATTGTATCCAAGGTTGAGTGCACCACACTCAAAAGTAATTAAATTCATTCAAATCAAACACAAACCAAGATTATCAACTCACATTAATTACCCCCTTATGTCACATCCTAAAATACACTAATTAATCAAGTCTAATTAACTTAAATGGAGCATTTTAATTAACACTAATAAAGGTGACTTACAAAACTAAAATAATTCAAATACTCACCAATAAATAAAACAAAAAGGGAAAACAACAAAATTACCCAAGGTCATATTTGAGGTCACCTCCCCAATGGGGACCTCCTAACAGTCTAACAACAACACACAACATACAATTACATGAGTTGTCATGGTGACCTATTGCTAATACCCCAAATTCCTTCACTGTTGGTCTCTTATCCCCTTTTGTTTGTTGTGTTGCAAATGCCTACAAAAATCAAAACAATACCTTTCAAGCCTTGTGGCCATATTAACGACATTGAGATAATAAAATGCACATATATACATATCGATTCACATCATCAAATATCATAACTAAACCATCACCAAAACCAAGTAATTCCCCAATTGTTTAAATTTCCAACATTTCGATTCTACTAATTCATCAATTTGCAATAAGATCACAAAACCAACTAGTCATCTAGCAACATCTATTTATCAAGTCCAATGTGTCAGTACAATAGTAGCACTAGATCATCAAATATTGATATGTCAATCCATGCATATAATCCATCGTAAAAATCATGCCATGTCAAAATTCTAACACATCCATATTGTTTATCAAATAAGCTAATCAAATCATATACAATAATGTACATCAAAGTCCACACTAGAACCATACAGTCAAAATAACAATCAGAACACAATAGTAATCATGATGTCATGCGTATCTTATCAGTTTGCTAACTAGAATATAGCAGTAGGGTTCAAGATTATTATCATCCGAAATTGAAATCATAGTTCAATTAGTGTTGAAGAGGAAAGGGCATTACATAGGGGCTACATGGTGGCATTCCATCACACTTTTAGTAGATGGACATTGGGGGACATAAGGCCGCAGAATGGGCTGCAATTTATAAACTTTCAAGTTTAGGTTGTGGTCATCGAGGTTAATGGCTAAGTGGGAACATCCTATGGAGCCAACAATGACAACTTCAAAGCTAAAAGGCAGAGATACATGGAGCTTCTCTATTAGCTTGCGTTTCACAATATGACAAGGTCTTTTAAGAAAGGGTTGACACTGCGAAGATTCGTGGGATGTTTCTATTGGTTCGCATTTCACAAAACTCATTGAAAAGTAGATTGTGAAGGGTGTGGAGCTGTTTTATTGGTTTAAGATTTGCAATGGTTAGTTGAGTGAATTGTGAAAGTTCTTGGATCCTTTCTATTGGTTCATATTTCGTAAAACCCAGTCAAAAGTCTAATTTGTGAAAACATAGACTTATTCTATTGGTTTAAGTTTCACAGTTGTCAGTGGAGCAAAGGAAAGTTTGACACTGTGAAAGTTTCTGGAGCCTCCTCATTGGTTAATGTTTTGTTGATGTCAAATGTGGCTATCATAAGGACTGACATTGCAAAATATGTGGAGATTTTCTATTGGATCATGCTCTGTAATTTTCAGTTTAGAGCTAAAGAAAGTCTGACATATGAAGATACATGGAATGTTTTCATTGGCTTATGATTCATAGATGTCAAAAGGGCTAATCAAAAGGACTAACATTGTAAAGTATGTGGATCCTTCTCATTGTCTCACACTTTGCAATGGTTAGTCAAAGGGATTTTGAAACAATATTTTACGAAGAAGTGTGGAGTTGTCTCATTGGTTGATGTTTCAAATTTATAAAAATACAGTCTAACAATTACGAGGAACGTGGAAATTTAGTATTGGCTCACATTTCTAAAAAGGTAGACCCACTTGCAAAGGAAAAAGAAGAGAGAAAAGAAAAGAATTAAATCCTAAATTTGTGAGCCAAACAAAGGAGGAAACATGTCAAAAAGTTAGAGAGGCAGACACGTGAGAAAACTCAATCCCCGAGAAAATTAGAGGCCGCCACGTGTCTCTCTATTGTTCATCCCAACAATATTAATTTCAAATGGCCATATCTTTTGATCTACAACTCCAAATTCAGCAAAATTGGTCTCATTGGAAAGCTTCAAACTACTCTTCATGTTGGAATCATTAAAATCAGAAATTGATGGCATTTAGCAAGAGAAAAAGGGAAAAATGATCTTGGCCCCCGTTTTAAGCATTAGTTAACTCAAATTCATGCCAAATTTGACTCTGAAGGCACAAAACAAATAATTTTGCATGGAAAAATATATATTCCATGGAAAAAGGATTATTTTTATTCTTCTATAAGGATAAATATAGAATTATTTTATTTTTAATCAAATTGTGCAAGGATAACCAATTTTAGCTATTGCTCAAAGTTATTTGTATTCTCTACATGTCAGCTTGCATTGGATTTATCTCCAAGTGGGTCTTGATTGTTTTTGTAACTGAAGTTGATGAGCAATTCAGCTCCACTTCATTTTCTTATACATACTAGTACTTTTGAAGCATTATAGAGAGTTCAATTGTTGTAACTAATTGTTGTAGAAAAAATTATCAGCAAGTTCCCACTGATAAATAGAAGTGGATTTTCCTTTTTAGAAATTATTTTGCAATATTATGCTTTTAAGATAGTTTATTCTTGTGATCTTTCCCTAAATTTATTAAGTTATCTGTTTATGCTACATGCCCTTATTGCAATAAGAGGTGATTGTGTGTTAATTTTAGTGTGTCATGCATATTATAATTTGTATATTTTGAGTCATCCTTTACATAGCTTTCTCAATTACTTTTACCTTGAAATTTCACTCAAAATCCTCTAGTTTGTGTAAGTTTGTTCTATTCCATTATCAGTTTTGTGCACGTCTTCATATCAGTACAGTCTCCAACAAATCATGGTGTATCACCCCATTTTTATTAAATCTTTCTTTCTAATCTCTTACCCCCATCAATTTTAGTAAGAGATACACTGAAAGGGAACCAACCATTCAAATATGGAGATCTCACCTCACATCTAGGGATACCCATAACCCGTGAGGTGTTTCCATTATCTATCCGTAAAAGTGAGGAGAGAGGGACAGGAGAAAAATCTACCAATCCTCACAAGGGTGCACTTCTGCTAGATAACAGTTTTTAGCATTCGCCTGATGGAACCACATATCAAATGAAGTGATTACTTTGTAGTGTGTAGATAAATATGGTTTCTTTGTCATGGCTGTACCTAAAATTTTGGCTGCTTCAAGATCAAACAACCTGGCCTATTTCTTATGCAGGAGTGATCAGACACTCGAAGAATAGATATAAATGAAGATCTATGAATAACAATCATTTAAGAACCGTTCAATCAAAAGCAAGTGCTTGTCTACGTGGATTGTTCTGAATGGAGCATTTTGACAAATCAACACTGAATATAGACGAAGACTAGCATGCTATGCTAGAAGGAATTAATTTTAGTCATAAACTCGAAGATTCAAAGAAAAACATATTTGGCGACTTTGAAAAGTCTGATTTCAAGACCAGTACTTCATGTTCCATGCCTAAGGTGACAACAAGGTCTTCAGTTAGAGCTATTCCCTTTGAATTCTTGTAATTATCTCTTAAAACATCTAGAAGAGCAAGATTTAAGAAATAATTTCCCTTATAACATGCCAATCTATCCCCTATTGTTTTTTAATATTTTTATGATTCAAGCTTCCCTACATTCCTCAATTTTTGCTTCCCAGAAGTGAACCTTCATGTTATAACTTTCATTGGTGGTAGCACCTTTGTTGTTTCATAGTATACAATGACTCTACACCTATCAAGTTCCCTCAAAGAGTTTTACCTTATTCTATACTAGGGAAAACTTAAACAACTACCTTTTGAGCATATAAAATACGTTATCAAATTTGTGTTCTGTATTCATAACATAACTCAAGAGAATGTAGTCATTGAGGCTATCCTTGCAACATCTTTTAAGGGACAAGCCCTAGTTAATGGTATAAAATTTTGGAAATAGGAATTCTATTACTACATGGGACCAATTGGGGAAATACCTTTTGTAAGCCAGTTTGAGGACAAATATGACAACCTTGTCCCTGATTGGTAGAACTGAGTAACAACAATCAAGAGAGCCCCATCAGGAATTTATGGTTGCCAATTTAAATTTGAGGTTTCACTAGAACATGGGATAGAAATTCCTCCAGACCAGTAAAATCTTACATTTGATCATACTTTCCTTGTACTATTTGAAGAGCACTAAATAGTGATATTGTTTTCAATGATTCAGGTCTATGGGTGGTTCTACACTCCCCACAGCTTATGACATAGCCATAAGGGCTGAAAATAACCTCATTCAGGATGATAAACTAGCTCCTAAGACCCTCAATGCCCATTACTGCAGAGTTAGCTCCTATTCCACCAACTCTAAAAAGGCTAGAGCATGTTGTTTCTATTCAGTCCAATGATATAACTAAAATCATCCGAACCTTGTAATCATTAAGAAGTGATGTAACAACAATGAAAAGGCAACTAGCTCAACCTAACAAGCCTTATCAAACACCTTATCAAGTTTTTAGACCTCCTTATCAGCAAATTCAAGAATTGTAGAGCTCCTTATCAACAAAAATCAATTGATCCTAAATCTCATCCTTCTTATTATAATGCCCTTGTACGAGTCAATATTTCCCAAGAATACAAATTATTGTTTTCCTTGTAATCAACCCCATCCTCAAGTTTCTGTTCCTAAATGCTAACTTAAACCTAATCGTTATTTCCCAATCTCAATTTGAAACATCTCATATGCCTCAAATGGAAGATGGACAACAAGAAACTCAGAGTCAAAGGATACTAAAGCAAGAAATGATTAATTATGAAGAAGGTGAGCATTGTGTAGTTTTGACCAGAACTAAAAAGAGGTCTCTTGAGGAAGAACAAGGTAAAGAGAGGGGTACACCTTCCACATCAAATATAACTACTTGCAGTTCTAGTACAGTTCAGAAGGAGAAAGAAGCACCTAAAAACCCAAGTTTCATGAGCGTTTTTATACCACATATTTCCAAAATAGTAAAGTCAAAATCTTCCCTTTCCGAGGCTCATTCAAAGAATGTTACTGCTTCTTTAGATATTGTTGAATGTATGAAAAAGATTAGTGTTAATATTTCTTTGTAGGATGCTTTAAAAGTTCCAAGACAGAAGAATATTCTAGCCAAGGAACTTGCAAATTTGCAGTTGTCTTCTAAATATGCATAAAATGAACCAATTAAAGCCGATATGACGCTTACAAACATACACCAAGAAAGAATGAAAGAATTAAAACAGACGGTGCAAAATCTACTAAATGCTATAGATGTCAAGAAGCCACCTCCTTTTTACTTATCACTCATTATTGGAGATCACTTGGTTCACAACTGCATGGTGAATAATGGAGCAAGTAGCATTGTCATGCCAAAGGCCATAACAAACAAGCTGGGACTAAATTATGAGCCAACTACAAAAGGAATATTAGAGATTGATAGGACAATAGTAAATTTTGTTGGTGTGATCAGTAATTTAGAGGTAACATTATATTCATGTCCTAATGTATCAATTCTACAAGATGTAAAAAATGTAGATTTGCCTCTCTACTTTTCTCTTTGCTTATCCAGAGAATTCACAACAAATATTGGAGGGTACCTCTCTTCATATTGGTCTTACCTTTCTTCACTACAATTTATGCTACAAAGGATACTATCAAATCAAAACCATTAGCGAAATTTCATATTGAGCCTCATTACTTTGATTTTGTTGTTAATTATGTTGTAATTGATCAAGTGGATTTCGATAGTGATGTTGAAGTTCCTTCTTTAGATGGTGTTTCTAAATTATTCATGGATGAAATAACACAAGAAAATTATGGTCATGATCCTTACAAATAAATATAACAAGAACTACTTGGAGTGTAATTTCTTCATGAAGAAAACACTTCATTGCCTTCATTATCCAAAACATAAGATTTTGACGAAGGTATGTGGCAGCTCTATTTTGATGGAGCAAAGAACAAGAAGGGAGAAGGTGTTGGTTTGGTGTTGCATTCTCCATAAAAATAGAGGTAATCTAAGTTTATAGTTTGGTTGTATGTGTAATTTTGTTGAGTACGAAGCATTGATTCATGGCCTTTAGTGGGCCAGATCAAAAGAAATCAATTCACTGCAAGTTTTTGGTGATTTAGAACTAGTTATCAACCAAATAAGAGATTTGAATGTGTCCAACAATCCATTTTTGAAGCCCTATAAACATATATTTTGGGACTTGATAGAATATTTTTAGTTTTTTAATATTCAATCAATCCCAAGGAATATGAATAAACAAGCAGACAAGCTTGCAGTAATTGGAGCCAATTTTGATGTTCTAGAAAAATTTCAAAATGATAAATTTTAGCCACATATAATGCATTTATTAGACCTTAAATACCTGATAATGAGGAGAATTGGCAATTTTTTTAAGGTGACAAGCATATTTGTAGATTTATGCAAGAAGAAGCTAAGTTTTCATTAGCTAATCAAGCAAATTTGCAGCAGCAATATAGTGACCAAATTGTGTAGTTGAAGACTAACAAAGTTACCCCAAAGACTTTCAACATTGGAAAACATCTTTAATACCGATGATCATCTGAGAAGAGACAAAGGAAAGATGTCTACTCATGCTGATAAATATGAAGAAATATTAGTTGAAGAGGGTAAATCACTACAGATTGGAAAGGTATGTTCTACTTTTGAAAAGAAAGCATTCGTTTATTTGTGCAAAGAGTTCATAGATGTGTTTTCTTTGAATCACCAAGGCCTTAGAGGTTTTGACCCTAGTTTGTCTCAGCATACTATTAAGTTACATCCTGATTCAAATCTTGTAATGTAAAATAAAAGGCCCATCAATCCCAAAATAGATCCTTTGATGAGAAATAAATTATCTAAGCTAATTGAATCAGACATAATCTTCCCTATAAATCACTCTAGTTGGGTATCCAACCTTGTACTTGTGAGTAAGAAAAATGGTGAAATTTGCTTGTGTGTTTATTTTAGAGACCTCAATAAGGCCTCATTAAAAGACCATTATCCACTGCCCCAACATGGATCATATTTTAAGGACAATTTCAGGCTGTGATAGATTGTCTCTTTTGGATGGATACAGTGGCTATAATCATATTCTTGTAAGAGAAGAAGATAGGTATAAAACAACCTTCACTACAAAATGAGGGACTTATGCATATAGTAAGATGCCTTTTGGCCTCTCTAATGTTAGTGCTACTTTTTAATGTGCAGAGGATATGGATTTTCAAAGCCTTTTCATTAAATGCATACTTGTGTATTTAGATGATGTAACTATTTTTTCAAAGAATTATGATGATCATCTAATACACTTGAGGCATACCTTCAAGATTTGTAGGTAGTTATGGATCTCTTTGAATTCCAAAAAATCAATTTTTTCAGTGCATGAAGGAAATTTTCTTGGTCACATTGTTTCCAAGCAAAGTTCAGCAATTGATCCACAAAGACTAGATTCAATTTTGCAATTGTCTCTACCACACCACAAGAAATATCTTCAAAGTTTCTTGGGGAAAATTAATTTTGTAAGAAGGTTTGTACCAAACTTTATTGTTTTGGTCAAGCAATTTAATTTTATGCTCAAGAAAGATTAAGCTTTCTCATGGACTAGTGAAATGAAAAAGGCTTTTGAAGTCATCAAGGTGGCTATCTCTCAAGATCCTACCTTAGCTAATCAAAATTTTAATAAATATTTCATTATGCATGTTATTGAAGGATCAGAAACTAGTTCAACCATCCTTACTCAGGTAAATGATGATGATATTGAGAAACCAATTACCTTTTTTGGGAAAATTCTTCATGATTATGAAACAAAGTACACATTTCTTGAGAAACAAGTACTTGCAGTAGTTAGAGCACTTAAAAAATTCAAGCATGTGATCTTAAATAACAAGATACATTTCTTAATATCTCATCCATGTGTGAATTCTTTCTTGTTGAAAAAATAATTGAATGAAAATAGGACTAGATGGATCACTAAGGTGATGGAGTATGAAGTTGACATCAGAGTAGCCAAAATAGTCAAAGGGAAAGGAATTTGTGAGCATTTAATTATAGATATGGAAGCTCAAAATGATGTAATTTTATTGCAGCCAATAGATCAACATCCTAAACATGATCAAGAAGCACATTTTTCAAGTTGGATGGAGGATATGATCAATTATTTGTAGCATGGAACATAACCTGAAGGTGTGGACAAGAATAAAAGAAATTACTTTTGTTTACAAGTTATCCCTTTTGTTTATATTGATGGAATACTTTTCAAAAAGGATATAAATGGGATATTGTTGAGGTGTGTTGATTGGGATCAAGTTCAGTAGCTAATAAAGTAATTTCAGGAAGGATCTATAAGTGGCCATTTCTCAGCAAGAACAACCCTTAAGATCATGAGAGTTGGTTATTATTGGCCTAGTATTTGTAAGGACTGTTATGAATGGATTAAGAAAGGAAAATAGTGTGCTTTATTTGTTGGAAAAGAAAGGTTAGCAGCTCTTCCCCTTTAACCTATTTTAGTTGAGCAACATTTCATGCAGTGGGGCCTTGATTTCATAGGTGTATTAACCCTCATTCATCTCAGAGGCACAAGTGGATTTTAATAGCCACAAACTATTTAACTCATTGGACTGAAGTTGTATCTTTCAAAGAAGAAAATGAGACATCCATTATTTCCTTTTATGAAGGTATTGTTTCTATATTTGGTGTTCCAGCTACAATTATTTTTAATAATGCCCTATCTTTTCTTGGAGCAAAGGTACTTGATTGGGTTGTTAAGCTTGGTATTTACTTGATCACATCATATAATTATTAACCTCAAGGTAATGGATTGGATGAAAGTATAAATAATAATTTGCTGAGGATAATTAAAAGAACACTCAAAGAGAATCAAAGATCTTGGAGCACACAATTGAATGCAACACTATGGGCTGATAAAGTAGCTCCCAAAAGGTTAATTGAGAATTCACCTTACAAATTGGTTTACAGAAGAGAGGCAAGGATGCCTATTTATACAAAGCTACATGCTTTAGATTTATTGCATCAATTTGAGTTGATTGAGAATGAGCCTATGCATGTCAGATATACAGATCTAATGGAATTACAAGAGTTAAAGGATCATGCCCAAAAGAATATGGAGAAACATAAAGCACAGGTTAAGAGAACCTTTGACAAGAAGGAAAATATATGATTCTTCCAAAAAGGATAAATTATTTTGAAGTGGGATGAAGACAGGGTAAATCCAGACAATCATACAAACATTGATACTATTTGGAGCGGTCCTTACATGATTTCACCTTGCAAACAACATGATGTTTTTTAACGTGTGAAAATGATTGGAGAGGAACTTCCCATTCCTTTGAATGGTATGTTTCTCAATAATTGTTATTGAATATTTCTCAATGCTAGTTAGAGTAGGTTAGTCAGGTTTTCAATTCAATAAGTGCTTATACACACTTGTAGGAAATTTTATTTTCCCTAAGTGCATTTCATGCATAGGATCTGACTCTTCCCAAATATCTTCCTGTTTTGTTTTGTTTGTTTGGAAAGGTAGAAAAATTGTTTTAAGGCAAAAAAAAAATTGTGCTTTGACTCCATGCCCAATGGATACATCAAGCCACTAGATCATTTCAGCTAGCAAGCAGCTGACCCCATAGAATATCTATAAATGTTGACATTTCTGACACATGTGCAAGCAATCCAACTCAAAAATTTTGTTTCTTAGTTTTTAGAGCTTTGGGAATGACATGCAGGTGGTAAATGGAAGAAAAAATGATTTTTAGAGCTTTTATGATCTTGTAAGTCAATGTTTTTTATTATAAATCATGAACCTAGCTGGGAAGAAATATTTTCTATTTTAGTTTGATGCAAGTTCTTTATAAAAAATTCCAGGTTAAAATGAATATTGTGATCAAGAATGAGTTCCTAGGAATGACTTATATCAATGGATTCTACGAGCTGACGATGATAATTGTGGAGATCCTTCTTGAAAAAATCTTCATTTAAAGCATCTCTCGACAAAGTATTAAGCACATAGTTCTATTTTTGAATAAAACAAACTTAGCCATTTTTACATGTTTGGGACAGTTAAACAGCTGTCAAATTCTTCTTTTCAAAAGCACTGACCATTAGCATTTTAAAAATCTGTCAAAGACTAAGTTTAAATCATCAGCGGTTTCTATTAAAATTCATGTGACATTCATTTAGCCATCAAATTTCAACACCACTAAGACAAAGCTACGTGGTGGCAGATCAATTGTTCAGACAAGCGCTATGTGGCGGCATTCCATCACACTTTGAGTAGATGGACTTCAACATACATAAGGCCGCAGAATGGGCTCCAATTTATAAACTTCCAGGTTCAGGCATTGGTCAGTGAGGTTAAGGCCTATGTGCTAATATTCTATGGAGCTAACAATGGCAACTTCAAAGCTAAAAGGTGGAGATACATAGATCTTCTCTAGTAGCTCATGTTTTGCAATCCGATAGAGTCTTTCAAGAAAGGGCTGACACCGTGAAGATTTGTGGGATGTTTCTATTGGCTTGAATTTCACAAAACTTGGTCAAAATTGGATTGTGAAGGGTGTGGAGATGTTTTATTGGTCTAAGTTTCGTTGCGGTCAGTTGAATGAATTGTGAAAGTTCATGGAGCCTTTCTATTGGTTCAAATTTTGCAAAACCCACTCAAATGTCTAATTTGTGAAAGTGTAGACTTATTATATTGGTTTAAGTTAC
This sequence comes from Taxus chinensis, assembly GCA_019776745.2. Classification (NCBI taxonomy): domain Eukaryota; kingdom Viridiplantae; phylum Streptophyta; class Pinopsida; order Cupressales; family Taxaceae; genus Taxus; species Taxus chinensis. The sequence continues at coordinate 265,352 of CM034151.1, read as the reverse complement.
ACAGTTGTCATTGGAGTGAAGGAAAGTTTAACACTACAAAATTTTGTGGAGCCTCCTCATTGGTTTATGTTTCATAGATGTCAAATGTGACTATCATAAGGACTGACATTACAAACTATGTGGAGCTTTTCTATTGGTTCATGCTTAGCAATTTTCAGTCAAGAGCTAAAGAAAGTTTGACATGTGAAGATACATGGAATGTTATCATTGGATTACGATTCATAGATGTTAGAAGGACTAATCAAATGGACTGACATTGCGAAGTGCATGGAGCCTTCTCATTAGCTCACACTTCGCAATGGTCATTTAAATGGTTTTTGAAAAATCATTTTGTGAATAAACATGGAATTGTCTCATTGGTCGATGCTTCACAGTGGCCAATGCAAGCATAAGATAGTCTGGTAATTGTGAGGAACGTGGTAATTTAGTATTGACTCGCATTTATAAAAAGGTAGACCCACTCACAAAGGATAAAGAAGAGATAAAATAAAAGAAGTAAAGCCTTAATTTGTGAGCCAACCAAAGGAGGACACATGGAAAAAAGTAGTAGGGAGAAAAAACACATGAGCAAACTCAGTCCCTGAGGAAATTAGAGGCCACCATGTGTCACTCTCATGTTCTTCCCAATAGTGCAAATTTCAAATGGCCATGTCTTTCGATATATAGCTCCAAATTTAGAAAAATTGGTCTCATTAGAAAGCTTCGAACTACACTTCGCAATGGTCATTCAAAGGGATTTTGAAAAATCATTTTGCAAATAAACATGGAATTGTCTCATTGGTTGATGCTTCACAGTGGCCAATGCAAGCATAAGATAGTCTGGTAATTGTGAGGAACATGGCAATTCAATATTGACTGGCATTTATAAAAAGGTAGACCCACTCACAAAGGAAAAAGAAGAGATAAAATAAAAGAAGTAAAGCCTTAATTTGTGAGCCAACCAAAGGAGGACACATGGAAAAAAGTAAGGGAGGAAAACACATGAGCAAACTCAATCCCTGAGGAAATTAGAGGCCACCATGTGTCACTCTCATGTTCATCCCGATAGTGCAAATTTCAAATGGCCATGTCTTTCGATATATAGCTCCAAATTTAGAAAAATTGGTCTCATTAGAAAGCTTTAAACTACTCTTCATGTTGGAATCATTAAAATCAGAAATTTACGGTGTTTGTCAAGAGAAAAATGGAAAAACAAGCTCGGCCCCTGTTTCAAGGCTTAGTTAACTCACAGTCATGCCAAATTTGACTTTGAAGGCCAAAAACAAATAATTTTTCATGGCAAAATATAGATTGCATAGGAAAAGGATTATTTTTATTCTTCCGTAAGGATAAATATAGAATTGATTTATTTTTAATCAAATTGTGCAAGGATAACCAATTTTAGCTATTACTCAGAGTTATCTTTATTCTCTGCATGTCAACTCGCATTGGATTTATCTCCAAGTGGGTCTTGACTATTGTTTTAACTGAATTTGATGAGAAATTCAACTCCACTTCATTTTCTTATATATATATTAGTGATTTTTAAGCATTAGAGGATTTCAGTTGATGTAACTAAGTGTTGCAAAAAAAACTTCCAGCAAGCGCCCACTGATAATAAGAATTTTTTACCTTTCGAGATATTATTTTTAATATTGTGCTTTCAAGGTAGTTTATTCTTGTGATCTTTCCCTGAATTTATCAAGTATATGTTTATGTTACTTTTCCTTATTGCAATAATTGGTCATTTTCTATTTTTTATAGATAAACACTTTTGACCAGAGCTATGAATCAGAGGGTTTCCTGGGACCCCACCCATTACAGCCAATATCATGAGACAAGATATTACAATTAGATCAACCCAGACTGTGACCAGTGAGCCTGCACCGACAATGTAATTTCCGCCACTATCATTTTTAGAGCCACCGGCTACCTTGAACGCTAATTCCAACGATGCAAAGTCTGCCACCGATGAGAATAACTGCTATTCATTACCACCGGTGATGCAACATCTGCCACCACCGATAACCACCCCGAAGGGATTGCTCCTAGTGGGATTTGAACCTAGGTGGATCCAGACACAACCGTCCATCTTAACCGATCCACCCAAACCCCATTAGCATCATTTTTATATTATTTTAATGTGCATGAATATTGTAAGTTGTTTATTGTGAGTTACTCCTTAATATTTTCTCAATTAATTTGCCTTGATATTTCATTCAAGATCCTCTGATTTGTGTAATTTTTTTCTTCCATTATTAGTTTGTGCAAGTCTTCATATCAACAGTCTTCTAGAACTCGTGTTGTATCACCCCCTTTTATTCAAGCTTTCCTTCTAACCTTTATCCACATCAATTTTAGTTGGTGATTCACTAAAAGGGAACCAACCCTTCAAATATGGATATTCACCTCACATTTGGGATACCCACATCCTGCGACGTGTTTCTATTGTCTATCCACATAAGTGAGGAGAGAGAAATAATAATAAGATCTACCAATCCTCACAAGGGTGCACTTTTATTGGATAACATTTACGTTTTTGTATTTTTTGGTGTTTCTCACTAGGATGGAAATGGACATGGCATTTCATTCCTTTGGGACACTAGCACCTAGTTCCTGGCGCTAATGACTTGCTTCTGGATGTTAGTGACCTGATTTTGGGTGTTAGCATCAAAGGGCATGGTTTTGGCACTATTTTGTGAAATGTTTGTATTCTACTTAATTTGGTGTTATGATGAGCGATTTTGTAGTATTTATGGTGTGATAATATAATAATTTTGTTACGATTTGTATTGTGTAGAGGGATATACACTCTGGAGAGTTTCGTGTGGGTCTTCGCTTGAGCACTTTACTTGTATTGGGCTTGTCGGAGGAGGAGTGGGATTTATTGGCCTACAACACATTGCTAGATTGAGGGAGATACCCCATAATATGTCATTATTGATTTCTTTGTATGTTAGATGTTCCGTGGATACTGGTACATTATAGTTGCTGACAAGTGAGATGATGGTGGCATTAAAGGATGTATATAGGATGTTACGATTACCTATTGTGGGATAGGATCATGGATATATTGGATGCTCGTAGCTAGATGAGAGTGGAAAGATGGTAGTTTATAGGGACACGAGTACAGGATAAGACATATATTAATCCCAGATGTGATTATGAGATCCAGAGTTCCATGGTCATGGAAATTTATTACAATTTTTATAGCTTTTTTGGTGGCAGTGGAGGGTGGTGGAGTTGGGATTTTGTACAGGATGCATGATATTTGTTGCAATATAGAGGAGCATGGTTTTAGATATGCTTGGGTACGGTGTGTATTGGCCCATTTGTATAAGGATTTGTATATATTTACTCAAGAGGATCATGGAGGTGGATTAGGAGCTACTATGTTATTGCATGTATGATCACATGAGCATATAGCTATATTGAGGCCACGCAGTGGTCCACAGACCGATTGGGCTTAGACGGAGATTTTGAAAGCTAGATGAGTAAGCACCCACAACATGAGGATGGGTACTGCGGCATATAGGTTGATGCTAGATTAGATGGACCCTAGGGATATTATATGAATACCATACAAAGATTATGGAAAATGGGTGGAGGAAAATGTTGAGTTGTGGTGCATACGGTTCACCATGTGGCTAGAGGACAGCTTCCCAAGGGTAGAAGAGTTAATCCAGGGTGAACGAGTTTCTAGATAGTTTGGCATGGCCCAGGATGTGCCCTTAGAGCCATATATGGTGTTAGTATACTAGGGCAGTGAGATGACCAAGGGTGAGGTCGAGTCCAACAGGAGCACACATAGTGCATCTAGGTCCAGATGAGGTGGATGTGAACATAGCACCTATATAGGTCAATGGCGCGGGGTGCACCTAGGATTATAGTGAGTGGTGGGTGACACACCGATGGATGTTTCTATTTCTATTGGTCATAGATGTGGTTGGCTAGCCAACAGTTAGAGGAGTAGAGGGGAAGGCATCTACCCTCGATGTAGATGATGTAGTAGTGGCACGAGAAAAGTGTAAGTATCATTCATTGCTATTTGTGAGTTTTTTGTTGTTGTTATAGTGGATACATGCAAAGATGTATAACAACTGATGTTTTTTGTGTGATTGCAGGTCATTTCTATTGTACATTGATTGTAGATTCTTCTATATGCACATTGAGGGAGAATGTACCCCCAAATGTGCTCATGGGTGGAGGGATGCTAGAGTTGTAGACATGATTATGGGAGATCATGCCCATTCGTTTGAGACAGTGGCTATAGCAACAGCCACGTGTATTATTTTCTTGATCAAACGTGATGAGGCTTCGGTAGAAATAGAGTAAGCGATATAAGGTGTTGGAGGAGGAGGCTTAGCTCAAGATGTATTTGCACACTATGTGGAGCTACATGTTCGATATGCAAATCAGACAGCTGAGGTTACTGTATTATAGAGTCAGCTAAAGAGGCATAGAGGTCAAGATAGGTAGCAAAGAGTCAGTGTTAAAGATTCTAGTTCTATATCTCCCGTGATTATATATAGTGATAGAGAGGATGATATATGATGTATTAGATGTGATGTTTTGATACATGAGAGGTTTCCCCCCAGTTATTGTTTTTTGTAACTATTATTTTTTATGAGATATATATAGTCGTATATTGATAGCATACATGTTGTTGATTTGTATTGGTATATGATGTGATGGTTTGGATTTTCATTATGGTTTTTGAGATTCTATATGCAATATTGAAATGGTTGTTTTGATTACTGAATGTTGAAATGTAGTATGATGTGAAAATAATAGCTAAGTAGTGAATTGAATAGGATGTGTATTTGAATGAGAATGAAGAGTATAGTATACGATGAATACAAATATATGTATGTGATGTAATATTGTAGATAAGTACAAGTGGCAATGTGATTTTGACAGTATAAGAGAATACAATATCAATGTGTTTATAGTTGTATAATGAGAAGATGTAAAACCATGTCCGTGATTGTATATGATAAGAATGAAAGGGAGGGAGAAGAGTGATGCCCCCTACTATGATAATAGGTTCATTTTAGTAAAAAATTCCCTCAACAGTCATATATGAACCTTAATAACATGAGTGCGTCATCGGGTAATGATATGGAAAATGGATGTCATCTACCAGAGATGAAGATGCCTATAAGGAATGTTAGGAGCATGTGAAGCAGCAACGGTGTGAGGATAAGTGTCGAATTGGACGTCAATGGAAATGGTGCCAATAATAGTGGGTTTGGTGATAGTAAGTGATGAAGCAGGAGGCTTATGAAGCCAATGAGATGCAGTAGCAATGTGAGGAGCGTGAAATAATGTGGCTATAGGTGGGACAACAAGAGGACATGGATGAATGATGACCTTAGGAGGTGGGCAAATGATAACCTTAGGAGGAGGTGAAGGATACAAGTGAACAGTGGTAGAATCTATCTTATGTGGAATATGAGAGATAGAGAGAGCACGCTCACGAGAGAGAGAGAGAGAGAGAGAGAGAGAGAGTAGAAGGAAACGAAACCTTTGTCAACCACTTGAGACCCAAGAAACAACCTAGGGTTAGCTAGAAAATTATGGGATAATTTTTTTTTTATTTGAAGTGTCTACAACTAAGTTGCAAGACATCAGTTTTCACTAATAGGTTCAGAACAAATCCTGTTTACCAAAACACAAGTTTCCTTTATTAACTTATAACAAGTTTACAAGGTTCAAATTTTAGGGTTACATGTTTTAGTTAGGTTCAAGGAGTAATCTTACCCCCATGCCTGCTCTCAAACAGGCTTAGAGCTTCAACTAGATTTTTCTCCTACATAATGCTCCCAAAATTTCCCTAAACCATTCCCAATGGATAGGAAATTTTCTCACCTTTCCGGTGATATAAAGAAGTCCTTCTAACTCCTTACAGAACTCAAGTTATGAGTGGGCGGAGTTTCTAGGGAAAATTTTCCCTAGAGGGACACGTGGCAAGAGGAGGGGGAATGCACCTAGGGTGGGTTGGTGGGTCGCGGGGTGGCATTGGGAAATTTTCCCAATGCATGGCTCAAAGGCACAAAACACTCCGTGCCCCCGCGGGTCCCTAGGGGACACGTGTCGAGTCCTGGCACCGAGCGGAGAAGGGAGAAGGGAAGGGCGGGGCGGCGGGTGGATTTAGCGCTTTGCGCCACGAAGGGGAAAAAGGGAGAAAGAAGTGCGTGGGTCCATGCACTCACTAAGGGACAGAGTCTGAGAGGAAGGTGGAGAAGTGGGCCATGGGAGAAAATTGAGAATTTTTCCCCAAAGGCCAAATAAAAAAAAACAAAAGTCAAGGGTCTTCCGCCCTACCCGCCGCCACCCCCACAGTGCCACGTGGCACGCTTTCATTGGCCGCGGGCCGGCGGGGTCAAAATGGGAAATTTTCCCAAAAAATTTAAAAAATTTAAGTCCAAAAGGAAATGCGTGCCCCCGCCATAGCCACAAGGGGACACGTGGCGCCCTCTGGTTGGCTGCGGGCCGGCGGAGGTAAAAGTGAAAATTTTCCAAAAATTTTCAAAAGGTTTAAGGGTGAAGAAAAATCCGCACCTCCGCCTCAGCCCCTGGAGGACACGTGGTAGCCTCTGATTGGCTGTGGGCCAGTGGAGGAAAAGATGAAAATTTTCCCAAGTCAAAATTTTCAAAATATTTTCTAAGGCAATTCGACGGGAAATTTTTGGGTTGCGGGCCCACCAGGGAAAATTTTCCCAAATTTTCCCGCCAAGGCACAAAAACTTCAAAGTGCCATAACTTGAGCTAGAAAGCTCAGTTTTGGGAAAACAAGGACTTTTTGGAAATATCTCAATGCCCTCTTTGCACAAGAAGCATAAATTTTACTTTTTGATAAGTTTTAAAGGGTCAATTTTACAAAAATGATCTGCAGGATTTTAATTGGCAAACTGGCAATTTTCAACTTTTCAATTTGACTAAATTAGATCTCCTCCATCACTCAACATGCCAACAGACATGGAGAATTGATCTAGGGAGGGTTTAAAGTGTTTTAGAGAAGTTGATTTGTTCAATTGATTCAAAATTGAATTGCTCAACAAAAGATAGAAAACGGTTGAGGAAGAGATTGAGCTCAATTCTGCAATGTTTTAATTGTTTCCCTAAGTGTTTCCTTTGTCAGATTGAGTTCCTTGATGTCTTAGCATGCTAGATTATATCATTTTCCAGTGGATTATCAAGTGCAGGTCTGAACTGTGCATTTTAAATGAATTATTGCCAGTTTTAAATTTAAGGCAGAGGTCAATTTCTTGAGGGATTTAATTGCCATTTCTTCCTTTCAACCAGAGATTTAATTATCTCATTTTTCCATACAAAGAAACATTGAATTCAATCCATGGTAGACTTAAGTGTTTATCCTTTTTCCATTTTCCAAACAACAAGGATTCCAATCACAATTTGATACTCCAATTTCATCACAGTTTGATGTTCCAATACAATAACAACAATGCAATGAGAGATGAATTTGCAATCCTCTATTGACTTCAATTATACAACTTACATCTTTCAATGTTGGAAAACAATAACAGAATTCTCTTTCTTTCTCAATGTACAGAACAGAATGCAAGTGTCTTTCACATTTCAAATATATAACTTCATAATCAATTACAACATCATTTCTCCATAACATAACTATTACAATTTCATCCACATCATGTGGGAAAGGATTACAAAGGAATGGGTTTCCACAAGGGATTGTCAAACTGTACATTTCTCTTGCGCAAAAACAGCAGCATGCAACTTCCATTTTCTTCCAATTTGATCACAACAAAAGAAGGGGAAAGGCAACGCTCTCCACCCAACCAAGATATCCAATGAAAGGAGAAGCCTTCCTTCATCATTGGCCCCCGAGCCCCAACCAAGATACAATAGAAGGTGTAATTCAACCATGGTAACAAACTGGCTCCCACACACAACATTCTTTCACATACACATTTCCTTTTTTTAAAAAACACAATTCAACACAAAAACAACAGTTCACAACTGCATTTAAAATCATTTCAAAATAGAACTCAGGCTTGATCTTGCAAGCCAAAGGAGCAAGGACTATGGGGGAAGCTACTTATGCCTCCCAATTGGGAATTGGGCATCCACCTATAATCATACCACCAATATAACATATCATACCCCATAAACCTTATATCTCCCAACCCCCCCTTATGCCCCCCCCCCCCCCCAAAGTTTATCCCTTATGCCCCCCCAAGAGTAAGAAATGCAAGCTATTTCTTTTCCATGGTGGATCCCAAACACAAAGTCCCTCCACAAAATTTTTATGCCAATGGCATTCCCTTATGCCCCCCCACATGGATTCCCCATAGCCTTCTCCTACACCATTCCTATGGTAGTCTACCCAAACAGCCCATAAAACATGCAAAACATTCACCATTCACAACAACACAAGAAAGAAATGACAGCAATAAAAGAAGGAATAAACTCCTACCTCCCCATGGAAGGATTTTCTCCACACAACAAGCTTTGAATGTCAAAAATACAGTCCAAAACAGCAACTCACAAGCATGCAAAGCTTTCTCCAAAACTTCCTCCAAAAACAAGAGCTCCAACAAGAAAATGCGCCCCCAAGGAAGAATGCAAAAAGGTTCAACAACCAAGAAAAAACTTCACCCAATCTACTCCAAGGTAAGAGCTCTAAACACAAGAAAAAAATGTGCCCCAAGCTTACATACAAAATGCTTCAACCCCCAAAAACAAGCCAAGAGTTTTCATTATATAGAAAAGAGAAGAGAAGGGGATGATGTGGATCCATGTAGGATGCCACATCACACATCCTCAATTCCAACACTAAAGTCAAATTCCAAACTCCAATGCACAATAAAGAGGTGGGTCAAAATATGACAATCTACTTGCACACTCCAAAAATCCCACACCCCAAAGGACTGAAAATTAAATAAAATGTAAGAGAGTGCAATCAAAACAATGCAACATGATTAATAAAATACATTAAAAATGTCTAAAATCAGTCCTCCAACCATAGGCATAGTTGGTAAATTAAATTGAGAGGTATGGGACAAGTTTTACTTGTCCCACAAGCCTCCAAAAACAGCCCCCAAGGACAAATTCGAATTTCCATGGAGGTGGAGTGTTTCATACTCCAAAATCAGACTTACACAAGCTCTTACACAACTTACACATCACTTACAAATTTATTACAAAGACAACAACTTCTATAATTATTTTCCCATATCCCAATTTGATTTATTTATCTTTTAACCATATGTTTTCTCACATTAATTTTCCACAACATAATTAAATAAAGAAAGGAAACACATCACTAATAAAACACATACAACAATAATAAAAAGTAACCACATTAATAAAATATACAAACCCATGGTCACATTTAAAGGTGATTCCCCCCCATGGAAATCCCTAACAAAACAACACACACAAAACACGTTGCCATGGTGACCATGTTGAATTCACCTAGAATTCCATTTTGGTTGGTCTCCGATCCCCCGATGTTTTGTTGTGATATATTTAACCTGCAAAATACAAATACCTCCTTCGGCCTCGTGGCCATATCAGAACGTCCAAAATGAATATATAAAATAATCACAAAATCATCTAAGTATGTGAATCACAACAACATCAAGGCAATTTAACAAAATCACTCACAATATGTATCAGCAACATCAAAGTAACAACTATATCATTTGTAAATTTATTCAGCAATTATATCATCATCAAATAATTTCCCTTTTCTAGGTTTACTCATAATCTCCAAAAATCACCTGTCTGAATAACTTCCATTAAACATCCATGTCAATAGTATATCATCATCCACATATGAGTGTCTCTAATAATCACCATGCATTATATATAATCAGATTCAACAATAATCCAGGATCTGACATCTAACACCATACTAAATCAAAACTATTAAAATGTTCGTCATATAGTCTACAGTATCATGATCGGTAATAAAAGGTGCCAAAGGGAAGTGGGCACTACATCCCCCTCCCCTTAGACTCGACTTCCTCCTGGAAGTCACAGGAAAGAGAGATAGGAATAACTGCAACAGAAAAAGGATCACTCCCATTATGGGATTTCTTGCTTCAAACAAGTGTGGATCTACCGAACTCCAGTTTGGCCCAATGTAATTTAACAAGAAGAAGGGAGATTGCAAGGGATGAGTTCTAAACTTTCTGCATGCAAGGCTACGAGTATTTAAATCTAAGGAGTAACTTTACTCTATCAAACAAGATACAACACATAACAATATGACGAGAAGAGTTCCAAAAGACTATTAAGAGTAACCACCAAGTAAGAGAATTACAGGGAGAATTAACATAAACTCGAGATGACCACACAGTTTCTCATTGATACACCTACCACATTAATAAAAGTTAAGGTTCCTACATGATTAAGCCATGATTTCAAGGTTCGTTGCCTAGACAAGGCTAGCGAAATCAACTATGACCAAATTTGCATGAGGACAAGTCTACTCAAGGTCCACAATTTGAGGTCATACAAGATGAGGTTAATCAACAAGGACACCTAAATCAGCAGAACATTTACAATCAAGGAACTATTCAAGGAAATCACTTCTGTAACTTGAGAGGGCACAATTAACTTTTCATGGTAATGCAAGCGAAGTCAAGACCACAAGGTTTTCCTATAGTCTGATTTTTTTTTTTGTTTTACGAATCGAGAACACCAAACAACCAAACTAGAGAAGTCATCTGTCTAGCCAAAGAAAACATGTACATATATTTATATCTCCCTTAGCAACTAACATAACAATACAAGTACCATACCTTATATCACAATGGGGACTATTTATCTTATTTCCTACTCAAGCTCGGAATAACCATAAAGAGAGCACAAGAAACACCAAGGACCATTCAAGGTTGCTAGGGAGAAGAGCAAGTAACACGGGGTCCAATCAAATCCAAGGGTGAATAACATCATCTTGCACTTTCCATCTTAATGGGAAAAAGGGCTACAACAACAAGGTGACCCAAGAAAATATGAAGAAAAGAAGACTTCCCGAAGTTATTTTATATCCTTAACATATGTTGCCTTAAAATTACAATACTTAGGTCTCCAAGGACAAGATAACATGCAAGGAGGTTGCTTCTCAAACAACAGATAGGTCTCAATCCAAAAGGACCACAACTCACATCCATCGAGCTACAGGATGATAAGGGTGTGATGACCCAAATCTCCCACAAGAACAACACATACATCTATGGACAAGGAGTAATAAGCAACTAGAACACATTACTATCCACCGGGTGTTTCACAATTTCAGGTAGGTGACAGAACTACAGGTTCCACTATGTATTACACTCAATACACATAAATTTTACCCATTTTATAAATCAACTTATTAAGTCAAAAGTTATAGCTTTTCTTGATAAGAACATTCCTTTCATACTTCCTTAGTTACAAACTTCCTTCTATTATGACATCATCAGTTTACGTTATAAGGAGCACCACTAAGGTGGGCATGATGTCTCACCATTCTGTATAGGCAGAGAGCATTTAGTTTACTTGCAAGGAAGGTGGATGGACAAGATTTCCCTTCTATTCTTCTACATGGTTTTTATTTCTTCTATTAATCTACCAAGGGTATAACAAGGATCACTTCCCTTTTTCTATGCTCCAGTTAAGTTCCAAGGTCAAATCTCCTTAATTATAGTTTTATGGTGTTTTGGTTGAGTCATCTTATCAATCAAATTTTAATGAGAATGATGGTTCAAACACATCACAAAATTACTTTCATGGGAAGGAGATACAAATCAACACACCACATTTTGATTCTAAAGGAACAAGAGACATTCAACATAGAAAACACATTATTAATTTTCTGTAAGAACTTAGGAAACAATGAACCAACATGAATCACACCAAGATTTCAAAAATTCACCAAATAATTTCAAGCATCATCAAACATTCATAGTGGGTCTCCACAAGTCTCACAAGAAATTTTCAAGAAAGGCTCATTAAAGAGGTATAATCTTACTTTTACGAATCTATTAAGGTTTAACAAAAAAAATTTGTGGTTTAGGATGGTAACATTTTACTCCCCTAATAACCAAAGAAGGTTTTCCAATCAATACTCATGTCCCCACAAGATAACACCAGCCAAGCAACCAGATGACAATGCAGCTTTACTCCAAGGAACCACATCCACACTAAAAGGCATCCAATGCAATGGGGCAACCAAATAATTTACCAAACTAACATTTCTAAGAGAAAGATCCAAAAGACCCAAAGCATCCATAAGTGTTTCCAAGTAACCCAAGGATTAATAGGTCATAGAATGTTATTCATAGTAAAGGAAATTTAAGGTAAGGGTAAACTTATTTATAAGTCAAGAGAGAAAAACAAGTACACTTAAATAAACACACTACCTGAAAGGCTTAAATCTATCCATAATTACCAAGATGCATACATTCCACGAGTCAAAACTTTCTATGATGCAACCAGGAACCCAAGATACAATTTAACATGCCATCGATGAAAAGTCACTATCAAAACAAACACTTTTCCAGTAGCATTTACAGTCAACCAAAGGCAATCCGATCCTAACAAAATCTAAAGCCCATAATTAAACACTTCTACTCCGACGAGTGTCAAGCCCTTACCAGATTGAAATAGAATCACCACTACCACTGTCAGACTGCCCTCTAGAACACACTACACATCAAACTTTCTTTCTAGCAAGGTCAAGCAACAAAAAGGGTCACTCTAAGACCTTAGACACACTCAAGGTTCCATGCATCCATAACCAAGGCATGAATTTTAAGCATCTAAAAGGACATTCGAGACACCCAGGGTGTACCCCCATATGACAATTGTCACCATACATGAAGCATAGAACCAGCTCAACAACATGCAAGAAGGAAACCACGTAACGTTTAGCCAAGTAGCCAACAACATCATGAGCTCCGAGTCATCAATCAAATGAAGTCCAAGAAATATCGGCAATCAATAAAAGTGGCTAAGTAGCCACATTGCAAAGTTTGAAAATTCTTGCAAAAATTATAAATAAATAAAAGATCCTCAGAGCTTCTTCAATCCAATCATAAAATAAGATGTTGGTCCTTGATAAAATACACAAGATTACGAATGTAAAACACAAAAGTAAACACCACATTCACTCCACAGCCCTTCATGGCCGCCAATAGGGGTACTCTACCTCGAGGTTAGTTCCAAGAACACATACACAGGATTGGGTCCTAGACGACACCCAGACTTAGTGTCCACCCTCTCATATGGGTAACAACATGGAAAACTGACAACCAGACCCTCTTTCTTAACCACTCAAGGAAGGAAGCTCTAAACAACTTCTAATTAGCTCTTCCTGACCCAGAACACAACCACTACTATCCAACCACAAGGATCACATCATATAACTCATCAGTCTAACAAATCCCATAAGTAAGGGTCTCAACAAAGGGCTTAATGTATCATACAATTAAATCACGTTTTGGGACTTGTAAAACAACACGTTTTCAAAAGGGAACCAAGTTTTTCCATTATACTAGAAGTTCACCAAAAATCAATTTAATCCAACATTCTTAGTTACCCCAGGTTCAGACAAAATGTTACTAAGCAAGCACAACAACTCAAACAACTTGTCATTTTTATTATGATTTTAATTCTGGCAGTTCAAATGAACAGAGTAATGTAATATTTCTTCATACTTATTTCTTCTTCAATTTTCAACAAGGTTGTTTTCTAGATTTACGAGTGTGCTAGGTTTACAGTTCATGTCTCAGGTTTTCTAGTGTGCCCAATGGTCCAAGATTTTGAACCACTGCTCTGATACCAAACTGTAGTGCCCGTTTAAACAACCACTTGAGACCAAAGAAACAACCTAGGGTTAGCTAGAAAATTATGGGATAATTTTTTTTTTATTTGAAGTGTCTACAACTAAGTTGCAAGACATCAGTTTTCACTAATAGGTTCTGGAAAAAATCCTATTTACCAAAACACAAGTTTATTTTATTAACTTATAACAAGTTTACAAGGTAAAATTTTAGGGTTACATGTTTTAGTTAGGTTCAAGGAGTAATATTACCCCCATGCCTGCTCTCAAACAAGATTAGAGATTCAACTAGATTTTTCTCCTACATAATGCTCCCAAAATTTCCCTAAACCATTCCCAATGGATAGGAAATTTTCTCACCTTTCCGGTGATATAAAGAAGTCCTTCTAACTCCTTACAGAACTCAAGTTATGAGTGGGCGGAGTTTCTAGGGAAAATTTTCCCTAGAGGGACACGTGGCAAGAGGAGGGGGAATGCGCCTAGGGTGGGTTGGCGGGTCGCGGGGTGGCATTGGGAAATTTTCCCAATGCATGGCTCAAAGGCACAAAACACTCCACACCCCCGTGGGTCCCTAGGGGACACGTGTCGAGTCCTGGCGCCGAGCGGAGAAGGGAGAAGGGAAGGGCGGGGCGGGGTGGATTTAGCACTTTGCGCCACGAAGGGGAAAAAGGGAGAAAGAAGTGTGCAGGTCCATGCGCCCGCTAAGGGACAGAGTCCAAGAGGAAGGTGAAGAAGTGGGCCATGGGAGAAAATTGAGAATTTTTCCCCAAAGGCCAAAAAAAAAAAAAAAAACAAAAGTCAAGGGTCTTCCGCCCTACCCGCTGCCACCCCCAGAGTGCCACGTGGCACGCTTTCATTGGCCGCGGGCCGGTGGGGTCAAAATGGGAATTTTTCCCAATTTTTTTTAAAATTTAAGTCCAAAAGGAAATGCGTGCCCCCTCCATAGCCACAAGGGGACACGTGGCACCCTCTGGTTGGCTACGGGCCGGCGGAGGTAAAAGTGAAAATTTTTAAAAAATTCAAAAGGTTTATGGGTGAAGAAAAATCCGTGCCTCCGCCTCAGCCCCTGGAGGACATGTGGCAGCCTCTGATTGGCTGCGGGCCAGTGGAGGAAAAGATGAAAATTTTCCCAAGTCAAAATTTTCAAAATATTTTCTAAGGCAATTCGACGGGAAATTTTTGGGTTGCGGGCCCGCCAGGGAAAATTTTCCCAAATTTTCCCGCCAAGGCACAAAAACTTCAAAGTGCCATAACTTGAGCTAGAAAGCTCAGTTTTGGGAAAACGAGGACTTTTTGGAAATATCTCGATGCCCTCTTTGCACAGGAAGCATAAATTTTACTTTTTGATAAGTTTTAAAGGGTCAATTTTACAAAAATGATCTGCAGGCTTTTAATTGGCAAACTGGCAATTTTCAACTTTTCAATTTGACTAAATTAGATCTCCTCCATCACTCAACATGCCAACAGACATGGAGAATTGATCTAGGGAGGGTTTAAAGTGTTTTAGAGAAGTTGATTTGTTCAATTGATTCAAAATTGAATTGCTCAACAAAAGATAGAAAACGGTTGAGGAAGAGATTGAGCTCAATTCTGCAATGTTTTAATTGTTTCCCTAAGTGTTTCCTTTGTCAGATTGAGTTCCTTGATGTCTTAGCATGCTAGATTATATCATTTTCTAGTGGATTATCAAGTGCAGGTCTGAACTGTGCATTTTAAATGAATTATTGCCAGTTTTAAATTTAAGGCAGAGGTCAATTTCTTGAGGGATTTAATTGCCATTTCTTCCTTTCAACCAGAGATTTAATTATCTCATTTTTCCTTACAAAGAAACATTGAATTCAATCCATGGTAGACTTAAGTGTTTATCCTTTTTCCATTTTCCAAACAACAAGGATTCCAATCACAATTTGATACTCCAATTTCATCGCAGTTTGATGTTCCAATACAATAACAGCAATGCAATGAGAGATGAATTTGCAATCCTCTATTGACTTCAATTATACAACTTACATCTGTCAATGTTGGAAAACAATAACAGAATTCTCTTTCTTTCTCAATGTACAGAACAGAATGCAAGTGTCTTTCACATTTCAAATATATAACTTCATAATCAATTACAACATCATTTCTCCATAACATAACTATTACAATTTCATCCACATCATGTGGGAAAGGATTACAAAGGAATGGGTTTCCACAAGGGATTGTCAAACTGTACATTTCTCTTGCGCAAAAACAGTAGCATGCAACTTCCATTTTCTTCCAATTTGATCACAACAAAAGAAGGGGAAAGGCAACGCTCTCCACCCAACCAAGATATCCAATGAAAGGAGAAGCCTTCCTTCATCATTGGCCCCCGAGCCCCAACCAAGATACAATAGAAGGTGCAATTCAACCATGGCAACAAACTGGCTCCCACACACAACATTCTTTCACATACACATTTCCTTTTTAAAAAAACACAATTCAACACAAAAACAACAGTTCACAACTGCATTTAAAATCATTTCAAAACAGAACTCAGGCTTGATCTTGCAAGCCAAAGGAGCAAGGACTATGGGGGAAGCTACTTATGCCTCCCAATTGGGAATTGGGCATCCACCTATAATCATACCACCAATATAACATATCATACCCCATAAACCTTATATCTCCCAACCCCTCCTTATGCCCCCCCCCCCCCCCCCCCCCCCAAAGTTTATCCCTTATGCCCCCCCCAAGAGTAAGAAATGCAAGCTATTTCTTTTCCATGGTGGATCCCAAACCCAAAACTCCCTCCACAAAATTTCTTGATGCCAATGGCATTCCCTTATGCCCCCCCACATGGATTCCCCATAGCCTTCTCCTACACCATTCCTATGGCAGTCTACCCAAACATCCCATAAAACATGCAAAACATTCACCATTCACAACAACACAAGAAAGAAATGACAACAATAAAAGAAGGAATAAACTCCTACCTCCCCATGGAAGGATTTTCTCCACACAGCAAGCTTTGAATGTCAAAAATACAGTCCAAAACAGCAACTCACAAGCATGCAAAGCTTTCTCCAAAACTTCCTCCAAAAACAAGAGCTCCAACAAGAAAATGTGCCCCCAAGGAAGAATGCAAAAAGGTTCAACAACCAAGAAAAAACTTCACCCAAGCTACTCCAAGGTAAGAGCTCCAAACACAAGAAAAAAATGTGCCCCAAGCTTACATACAAAATGCTTTAACCCCCAAAAACAAGCCAAGAGTTTTCATTATATAGAAAAGAGAAGAGAAGGGGATGATGTGGATCCATGTAGGATGCCACATCACACATCCTCAATTCCAACACTAAAGTCAAATTCCAAACTCCAATGCACAATAAAGAGGTGGGTCAAAATATGACAATCTACTTGCACACTCCAAAAAGCCCACACCCCAAAGGACTGAAAATTAAATAAAATGTAAGAGAGTGCAATCAAAACAATGCAACATGATTAATAAAATACATTAAAAATGTCTAAAATCAGTCCTCCAACCATAGGCATAGTTGGTAAATTAAATTGAGAGGTATGGGACAAGTTTTACTTGTCCCACAAGCCTCCAAAAACAGCCCCCAAGGACAAATTCGAATTTCCATGGAGGTGGAGTGTTTCATACTCCAAAATCAGACTTACACAAGCTCTTACACAACTTACACATCACTTACAAATTTATTACAAAGACAACAACTTCTATAATTATTTTCCCATATCCCAATTTGATTTATTTATCTTTTAACCATATGTTTTCTCACATTAATTTTCCACAACATAATTAAATAAAGAAAGGAAACACATCACTAATAAAACACATACAACAATAATAAAAAGTAACCACATTAATAAAATATACAAACCCATGGTCACATTTAAAGGTGATTCCCCCCCATGGAAATCCCTAACAAAACAACACACACAAAACACGTTGCCATGGTGACCGTGTTGAATTCACCTAGAATTCCATTTTGGTTGGTCTCTGATCCCCCGATGTTTTGTTGTGATATATTTAACCTACAAAATACAAATACCTCCTTCGGCCTCGTGGCCATATCAGAACGTCCAAAATGAATATATAAAATAATCACAAAATCATCTAAGTATGTGAATCACAACAACATCAAGGCAATTTAACAAAATCACTCACAATATGTATCAGCAACATCAAAGTAACAACTATATCATTTGTAAATTTATTCAACAATTATATCATCATCAAATAATTTCCCCTTTCTAGGTTTACTCATAATCTCCAAAAATCACCTGTCCAAATAACTTCCATTAAACATCCATGTCAATAGTATATCATCATCCACATATGAGTGTCTCTAATAATCACCATGCATTATATATAATCAGATTCAACAATAATCCAGGATCTGACATCTAACACCATACTAAATCAAAACTATTAAAATGTTCGTCATATAGTCTACAGTAGTCCATGGGTGGGATATGGAAAATACTTAGGTGTATGACGATGAGATAGTGGGGAAGGAAGAAACTTACGTGGAGTAAGAGATGGAAATCATGAAGAAGGGTTAAGGGATGGAAGAGGATTGGAGGTCGTATGCAATGGAGGAGTAGAAGAAGTAGAAGGATGTGTTATAATATGTTTCATAGTTAAATCTTATTCTAAATCAATAATTTTTTAGCATAAAAGAGTAAATAACTCATTTGTATCATATAAGATCTTTTCTTGTAATGAAGGAATTAAACCATGACAAAAGATAAATTGCATTTCTAAATCAATTGGTTGAAATAGTAATTGATGCATGAAAGAATTGAAGCATAAAATGTAATCTAAAATTGGTTCTTTCTTTCCTTGATGTAAAGAAGGAAAGCATTCATACATAACTCTAGGACCATTGTTATATATAAAATGCCTAAGAAACTCATCCTCCATATCATAATAAGTACTAATAGACCCATTAGGCAAGTGAGTATACCATTGGATAGAATGATCAACAAGGCTATGACGAAATTCTTTGAGTAATAATGGATCATTGGAATGAGAATCCATGGCTAAACGATAATGTTTGAGTTGATAAGGTAGGCAAGATGAAGCCCTTAGGAAAATCAAAATGATGAATCTTCTTGGGAATTGGATTGCTAGGAAGGAATTTATTGTCAATAAAAGAATAAGAGGATTTACTTTTGAGGGTAAGAGAATGAATTTGAGATTACAAATTACCAACAACATGCGTGAGGTATGATCGGAGAAGTGAGAGGCACATTCAAAGGTTGGATATTTTCATTGTGAGTGATCATGGGAACTTGAGAAGGAGGAGTGGATGTTGAAGGAGGAGAAGGAGGTGTGAGAGTAGGAGATGAGCATGGAAGCTCTACAGGGATGCTAGGTGTAGGGTCAGGAGACATAGTAAGAGGTGTACTAGGGGTGGGAGTGGAGTCATCATGGGAAATATTGGAAATAAATTCAGAGGTAGAAGAAAGAGGGGTGGTAAATTCACATTCAGTAGTTTTAAGGGAAGCAACATCATCACTAACATGTTCATGATCGGAATCATAATCAAGAGTAATATCGGTCATATTTTTAAAAGAAGGATTTCATCAAGGTTATCATCAGCATACAAAGAAGTTGTAGGATTAATAGCATCAGATTTATCATGGAAATCATTGGAAACAATTCCAGGAATAGGAAGAGTAGGAGATAGATATTTACATTCATCTTGACTACTAGTAGAAACATCATCATTCACATTTACATTGTCATTGTCAGAAGTAGAATTATCAGCATTCATGTTGTCAGAAATAAGAACCTCTTCATGCAAAGAATCTATATCAATGTTATCATTTTCTATAAGATAAGGAGAAGGAGATGAAGCATTATTGGTAGCTACGGTACATGAGAGAGAACATTGGGAAAAAAATTGGTTGGGGGAGACCATGCAAAAATCATGGGTTTGGAAGCCAACAGGAAGGGTTTTTTTTAAGTCAAGGAGTTTTTGGAGGACTATGGGATCATATTGAGGATTGTGCATGAGATCAGGAAATTTAGATTGTTCAGAGGCATTGGAAAAAACTAGTTACATGCGTGTATAGGTCATATTGTGCTTTGGAGTTGGAAACCTCTTTTTAGCCATGAGGGTTTTGGGATCCTAGGGAAAGGAGTTTGAATAAGAGTAGGGTTCACCAAATGGTTGGATAAAAATAGAATTTAATCTTATTTCATAGTAACTAACAATGTAAAATCTAATAAAATACAATATAATATAAATTCCAATTGCTCAAGCAATGTAAGATTATAATAAAATGGAAGAGATGCATGACTAAATTGGTTTCTGTGTGATCTATAAATGGTTGGGACTAAGTATCTATTAGATCTAGCTGGAAATGATGTGACAGGATCTTGCTAAGAGTTTTAGAGCTTTGCACTAAGCTAGAAAGGGGTCCCCATAGGAGTATAGAGGCACCTGGGTGTTGGTGTCTGACTCTAAACGTTGGTGACTATGTGAATCTTCAAGATATGCTTCATTTATGGGACTGAATACCTTTACTCTAATATTTTCTTTGTCACTCTGAATTCACCATTAGGGTTTCAACAATATTTGTTCATGCAAAAAAAGTGTATATACCTACACAAGCTCACAAACACATTAAATTTGAATACAATATGCATTATGTGAAGTCATACTAACTCCAGCGGTCACCCAATGAGTGAACTTAGTACTGAGAACCGCACTACATTCCAGACTCCATGTAGTTCTTTGTGCTTGTGTGTGAAATAGTTTCCTTAGGTTTTCCTCGTGCCAATGACGCCGAGATAATGGGCTATATATAGCTTTGACGCAAATGTGTGGTATGAAATTCAACCCTTCCCCTTCTTATGTAGTGTATGCAACCCAAAAATGTAGTCCCTTTGATAGTAGTGATAATATGTAGATATGATACTCCTTTTGAATTGTCAGCCAAAATAATAGTGTGTATGTTGTGTATATATTTGAATCTCTTGTTTGAATTTTGACACTATTGATAAAAAAGGCCAACTATGAAAATGGTATAAGGATAAGAAAACTAAAAAGGACAACCACAAATGTCAAAATGTGTAAAAAGAATAAGTAGGGTAGAAGTGCCCAGAATGGATACCAGCGCCTGGACACCAGTGTCTAGAGTGGGCACTAGTGTCTTCGGATAAATGACGACAAATGTGAAAAGACATACAAACATGGATCCCTGTGACCCGACCAAAAGTGGATATAGAAATGACAGATTTCTAAGAGAATCACCATAAAAACCAATCAAAGAATACATACAGACAAAATATTTTGTTAGTAGTGAATACTTTTCTTACTTAAGATCCATGTAGATAACATACTAACGACGTAGTAAAATAGTAATATGTGTGTGATTTTGTATCTACCACAGGCCAATTGTGGGCACGACTGGAACCTACATTGAAACATCGTCAAAATAGTGATGTCGTGAGTTATACTAGTCCTTTATGATGTACCTTTACCTCTAAAAACCTACAATACCAAAATATGTGAGCAAAAACTCAAATACGGGCTTAAGTGCACAAAGAGTCAAGGGTGCCAAGAAGGTAAAATAATGGAGGTGAGTGGCGATTTATAGTTTTTGAATGCATCAGGGATTATGACGCATATGGGTGTAATGTGTATAGATGGGTGAGATGATAAGGGTCCATAGTACATTGGGCATGAAAATGGGTAAGTGGGACTAAAAGAATTAAATGTGAGTGGGTGAGTGTTAGTAAATGAGTGGTGAGGTGTATTTTATCACCATTTTGTGGGGTTTTATAATTTTTATTTTCTTTTATGGGATTATTTGATTTTTTTATTATTGTGTTTTATGATGTTTTTGGTATTTTGAATAAGAGAAATTATGTGTAAGGTACATTTTCTAGTGTTTACATTTTTTCCTTTTTGGGTTAGGTGTTGCAGCAGGTAAGATGTAGCGTAAAAATTGAAGACGAGATGGGGGTTGTCTCACCCTATGATAGTGGTTTTCGTAGTCGCAGGCTTAGATGGTTGACTAAATAAACAAGAACCTAAAAATGTGATCGATGGGACATTTCAACTAGAGTCTGTGATGGGATCGATAGGTTGATTTCACGAGGTAGATATTATTGATTTAATTGAATAAGATGATTTTATTATTAGGTTTCATAAGATTAATGAGAAGGATTTTGTGTGGTATCCCCCTCAAGTGACACTTTTTAGAGATGCAGGTTTCCCTGGCATAACACGGGATGAAAAGTGGCAATCGATAATGATAGAAAATGAACCTTGGTGTAGACATGATGAGTGAAAGCAAATCTAATGTTTCCCTAGCCGTGTGTAGGTGAAAATTTGATGATAGATGTGTACAAGAATGGATGCAAGTTAGGGAGCATGATAGTAGTGTTGCCCTAACCTAAAGTGATGAGAAATGATTACAAGGTCAATGAAATGAAAAGTGGTGGTGATGCACAAGTGTAAAGAAGGAAATGATTTCACATGGATGCTCATTCCAAATGAGGTGGAATGTAAATATGAAAGTGGCATCGTTACAATAATGGAATGCAAGAGGTTTGTAGGTGTATGAACATGGTTTGCAACAAGATTGTATTTCTATATACAAAGTTTGAAACAAGATTATTCATGAAATTGTGATGAACTAGAAGGCACAAGTCATGAGACAATGAGTGAGCTAAAAAAAAAATCTTGAAAGAGGTCTAAAAATGACAAGGTGACATAATAGCCCTATGTCTTGTTGAGATCCAGTGTGTGCGGGTGAAAGTTAATTATTCTTTGAAGTGAACATCTGTAAGATAATGAGTGAAAACATGAGCCAATGTGTAGTTGTGATTGAAATAGGCCATTGGTGATAGAGGGAATGGAAAAAAATTGTAATATGTGCATTTATTCATTTTCAGCCAAGAATCTATAGCCCTGACGAAGATACATTTGATTCTAGGTGCAAATTTTCTCTACCACCATCCAAGCGGCCATAGCCCCATTAGAGATACTGGAATGTCCCCTGAGAGAGTGTGTTTGTTATTTCTCTTGTTTTTTATTTTTATTTTTGAAGTGTGAATATTGCTTTTGATTTTTCTATTTTTTATTTGACATGATATCTAACTCTCTCATTTTGACAAGCGGTTTAGAACCACTAGTGGCTTGGTGGAGGGAGTGGAAATGATTATTGATATAACATTGGCAAGCATCCAAAAATAATGCCACAGGGCCTTCAAGAAAAGTTTTTAAGTGTGTGTGGATCTCTAAGAGGATAGTCATTCTTAATTCACTAAGTAAGGAGATATCGAGTTAAAGTAATTGTAGTAGATATTATTGGCTCACAAAACATGACAACAAGATAATTAAGAGTTCACCAAAAGCTGTGAAGTAAACCAAGACATGGGATTTGAACGAATTATAAGTGAAGTATGTATTAGTGAACCGATAATTGGAATGACATATGGATGAATGGAGAAAATGTGGAATAACATGCATTAGAAAGCGTTGTTTATTACAATTTTTGGGATACATAGAATTTATATTTTGAAAGAAGTTTAGCTATTTTTGGATGTTTTGTGTTTGTGTCAATGGTGATAGAACAAAATGTGTTGATAATTAGGGCATGTTTTGAATCCATGTCGAATGAAGAGAAGTGGAATGTATGGATCACGTAAAATTTAGTAGTGAATATAAATGAGAGTACCCCTAGTCCGTGTATAGACTATATGAATGAGAGACATGATATATAGAAGAAGGTGACAACTGAGGTAGATGATGGGATTGGATTGAAGGATGTGGAGAATGAGTGAAGTAATGATGAAAAATATAATCCATGAGATGGTGTTGAGTGGAGGAAGTGGGTATGGAGATGAAGAAAATAATAAATATGTCAAGTGTGGTGAATGTGTGATAATATCTGTTGGACGAGAACATGAAAATAAATCAATGGTAGAAGATAAAGTGATATGAAGGATGATGCTAGTGATGATGTCAGGTGGAGGAGGAGTAAAGAACATATTGATGTTTGAAGGATGTGTGAGAACCAAGGGTGTGGTCTTGTGATGAATGGGTGTGATGAGAGGATGATAATGTGGGCTAGGAAAGAGTATGTAAGAGTGGATGTCAAACAAATGAGAATGTGAGATAAAAGAAAAATGGTGTGAAAGCGTAATTGGATGTGGAGGAGGCTTGTGAGGAAAATGTGTAAGAACAAATGGTTGTGTGGTTGTGATAGATGGTGTGAATGAAATAGGAGCTAGTAATAAGAAATGTGCTTGATCAAGTGGTGTTGTAAGCAAGAAGGTTAATGTAGAAGAATGCTCCAAAAGAGGTGAAGCAATGAGAGAAAGTTTAGATGACTTACCAGGAAGAGATGGAAGCACAAGTGGATACAAATGATGGGGATTATGTGTAAGATGAATTTGAATGAACACAATAGATGGTATAGGATGTAATGGTGGTGTCAATAGTAAGAAGGCTTCCTGAATGAGTGATGATGAAGTCAATAAGATGTTTATGGAATAGTGCTATGAAATAGATGAAGTGATGAGTGAAGAAATATGTGATAAATAGTGCAATGCAGGTGTGGGAATCGGGTATACTATAATTGGGGTGGATACGATCAAAGAAAGTGATGTATTAGAAGATGTGGTGGTCAAGAAATAATCACATGATGATATAAACATTGGAAATGTAGATAGATGTGGTAATAATGTGGAGGACTCTGGAAAGGATGAGGATGAGACCATGTCCAAAGTAGAAGCACCTGACAAGATAGATGATAAGACACTAGGGTAGCATGATGGTGTTGATTCCCAGGTGAAAACATGTGATGATGTGTATTTTGGATTGGATGACATAGATGAGGAGGCACTAGGTTCACATGATGATTGAGAGGCAATGGGAAATGATGAGTTAGATAATGGAAACACGACACATGGATAAAAAGTGGGAATAGTAGTAGTGTGTGAAGTCATTGGATTGGTGTAAGTAGGTGAAGTTGGAGGATATGGAGGCATGATGCTGATGCCACCTTTGTCGAGAAGATCTTGAATGATGTTGCGGAGCTGGGGACATGAGTCATTAGAAAGACCATCAATACGATGATAGGCACATGTTTCATGGGAGGCATGCCATAATGGTGGGGATGGTATGGGAGGTATAGTGATTAGATGGGTGTCAACCAACTTGTGGAGGATAAAATAAATTGATTTGATCAAAGGAGTAAATGTGCGAGTGGGTTCTACGAAGAGATGAGCTCTAGTAGAATGGGATGAATGCAAAGATGTGTGTGTAGAAGGAGATGTAATGTGAGGAGGATTCATTTGGATGACATTATGAATATGGAGGTGTGATGGTGGAATAGGTGAAGGAGAAGTTGAAACATATGGTAAGGTAAGAGGACGATCAAAATGGACATCCTTGGGGTGTTGTGCCATGTGCATGATCTCATCAAATGTGCATTGTGGATGAATTTATAAGTGGTGTGAGATGTGAGGGATGAAAATTTTAGAAAAATATGTCAATGAGTTTAGATTTTGGGAGTGGAAATGAGAGGTAGTGAATGAGTACATTTCAACACATGAAAAAGTCAAGAATAGACTTGTTATGGAATTGTCGAAGCGTGTGAAGGTCAACTAGTGTTGTGGGTTTAATATGGATGAAGAAATGGGATAATAATATGTCAGTAAGTTGTGTGAATGTGTAAATACTATGTTGTGGGAGATGTGAGTACTAATCAAGTGTTTGGCCAGTGAGTGAAAGTGGGAAGGTGTGTAATAAGATTGTGTCATCATGTTAAATGAGGTGGCATCTGTAGAAAAATAGATACAAGTGGTGTTGGGGGTCTTTGGTGCCATCAAATTTTTCAAATGTGGGAAGTTTTAAATGTTTTGGATAGGGGTGGCATAGTACCATTAGGTGAATAGACTCATTAAAAATTGTGTGATAATTCGGTGTGGGTGGAAGTCCTCCCAAGTGTTAGGACTCAAGCTTTGCAATGTGGTCGATGAGTTTTTAGTGAAGCAAGTTGGAGTGTGAATAAGCCTGGAAGTGAATATATGCCATATTAAATGACTACGTAGAATGGGTGGGTGGAGAGTATGTAGGGTGAGGCTGGAGCGCACATGGAGTGAACTAGAGCGTGCAAGGGGGTGAAGGGTACACAGAGCGGACCGGAGCGTGCAAGATGAAGAGGTGGGGATAATAAACCAGTCGAAATCCGTTGGGAGACCCCTGAGGGTGTGGGTCTGAGGTTAACTACACTGAAAAAATAGACCTTTTTTTATGTTTTGAATTCCACATTAATGAGTCGATCGCGCCCGCAACCAACATAAGGAATAGGGGCCCAGATCGGTTTCGACCGTAACTGGGGCTGTGTAAATTTTTATTTTTTATTTTTTATAATGTTATTTATTTATTTTCTTCTTGATTTTTAGTACGAAAGGCCAGTTTCGAGCGCAACCAGCATGGGGAAGGAGGGGCTCGACCCGGTCACAACCGCAACTAGGAAAGTTTTTTTATTTTTGGTTTTTTATTTTGTGGTCATGAGCGCGACCTAATAGTCAGGACTTGGCCATGGCCACGACCTGGGAGTGTGGGTCGAAGCAAGGAGGGAGGAGTGGTAGCAATTTAGTGGGAACAGAGTACAGTTGCACCTGTGATTGAGTGAAAAGGCAAGGTGTGGGGTGAAGGCATAGGGAAGAGGATGGTGTGAGGTGTGGGTTAAGGCCTAGTCACAAATACAACCCAATAGAACCATAGTGGTCATTTGAGAGTAGAGGGGAAGGAAAGCATGGTGATGTCATGGTGTGGAGGTGAGGCAAGGGTGAGGTCATAGTCACAAGTACAACTGGGATGGTTGTATTCTTATGGCGTGAGGGAAGGAAGAGAGAGATGGGTTTTGGGTGGAGGTTGTCCATTGAGTGGAGGGGCTAGGGGTGGAAGAAGTAGTGACAGAGGAGTGAGGGGTGTGGATATGTGGCCCGATCACAGGTGCGAATGGGTAGGAGGTGTGAGTGGTGAGAGTCAGATTGGTGGTAGAAGTCAGATTGGTTGGGGGACAAGAAGGAGGTAATAGGATAGGAAGGAGTTGAATATAGGGTGGGGAGGTAGACATCACGGTTGCAGGTGTACCTGGGCAGAGGTGTGCGACCGTAGGGTAGAGGGTGTAGACGAGCTAGGAAAGGTATCGAACAAGGGTTGTAATGTGGTTGCAAGCAAGCTATAGGGAGGTCATGCCTGCGACTAGAGTGAAGTGAGGATATGGGGAAAATGATAGACTGGATCGTGTAAGCGACCAAAGTACACAAGAGGTAGACCAGAGCACACAAGGGACTAGAGCGTGCAAGGGGAAGACTAGAGTGAGAAAGGGTCTGAAGTGTGCAAGGGGCAGACCAGAGCATGCAATGTTAGGAAATGAACTATTTACCATGAACATTATATGGTAATATATTTGTGGGTATACATATATGTGTATTTGTTACATGATTAACAAATGTATTATATTAACATAATATTGTTATAAACAATATTACGTAAATAAGTTTATAGAGAGATTTAAGGAGTTAGCTCAAACAATATAATCCTTAAATATATGAGTTACAATTCCTATATATATATATACTCTGTCTTGGATGAATAATAGAGAAGAACGAATTCATTTTTCCTTATGTCAATTTGTTGTTTCTCCTTCATGTGGTATCAAAGTGAGACAATCTGTGTAACCTATGAAATGATCTAGATTTTCTTATGAGAGTCTTTTTGGATGTATGTCGGTATGAAAAGCTGTGAGAAATCTTATGCAAGCATGGAGGATTAATACCTTGATTTCGTGCCTTGACCATATATGTCATTCATCTACGTGTAAATATCTATAGACCAATTTGTACTTTTCCTATAGGAAAGGTGTTAAGGATGAAATAAGTGTGGGAGGAGGCTCCAATGCTAGATTTTGATGTTCAATGTTACATGTCACAATAATTTTCTTTGACGATTTAAAAATTTATATGGATGTCATTTGACATTCAAAATATAATATGCACGTCAAATATTTTTTTATAATAACTATTATAAAATACAAAAATTGATTAAAATTTTACATCCACAAGATTGAAACAATAAATTTATATGACTTTCTAAGATTAAATTGAAATAAATAACTATAATATGAGTGCAAGTTCTCCAATTTCACATTTATTGCAATAATTGCAGTTTCCAATCTTTATTTGTAAAAAATCAAACAAATAACAATAAAACAAACAATTACAAATCAAAAATCAATAGAAAAAGCTAAACAAAAAAGCAAATAAAACTAAAAAGGGAAATCAAACAAAACTAATTGAAAATCAAAATTAATAGATGTTTCTATTTCATAATCATTAATAAGATATTAAGATTTTATTATTTTTATTTTCTTTATATCTGAAAATTTCTATTTTTATTTATATTGTATTTTTCATGAATCTAAAAAAAATTGATATTTAATTTATTAACTTTCTTTTATATATATATATATATATATATATATTTAGACAGTTAAATTTGTAATATGCATGTCATTTTGACGTTTAAATTATATATTTACATGTCAATCATGATAGTCATATTTTAAAAGTGGTTGTATTTTGACATCTAAAATGACTAAAAACGTCTAAACGCCTTGAAAAATCCAAGCCTGGGAGGAGCTTACTCTTGTAGCCTGTCTGATCTGTATGTGCATGCATATCACCAAAGTCAGTATTGACAGAAGTAACACCTTGTGTTGACTATATTGGGTGCTCCTTTACCTACCATGACCCTTTAAATGACTCATCCATGGCGATGGATCTTCTAATGTAGCCATAAATATTTTTAAATCCATCATTTCATGCGCTACACTGCAGTTTTAATCCTTACAATATTCACACTGATCTAGTTTCAACGATTAGGTCTATATTTAATTTTCATTTCAAAGTTAAAGTTGTTCAATTAAATATTTAGCACATGCATTCTATTTGCACTCTATCTATTGTCTTTTCCAATTGGTACTAGTCGATTGTATCAAAGATCTCCATAAAGAGACAAGTTGTCAAAACTTGCGCTCACATTGGATGAGGATCTAGTCTTCAACATTGCCTAGTGTCCACTCTTCCTTCAAACCACCCAATAATTTATCTAAAGTGAACGACATTTTCCAATGTGTCTTGTTTTATTTTATTGTTTAATATTTCATATTAAGTCTTCGTTTCTAAAGTCCACATTTTGTTAAGAGATCGATTTATGGTTATAGGTTGTGAGTTGTTTATATCAAAATTTTAATAGTTTAAAAATTGTATTATCAATGTCTTACCTTTTAGGAGTTATTTGTGTGTATTATTGTCATATTTTCGTCTTTGTTATTTCATATTTGATCAAAAAAAAAAATTAGTTGAGTATTGTGTTATTAATGTCAAAAGTGTCATCAAAAGTTGTAAAAATAAAAGAAATAAAAAAATTCCCTCACATTTAGTCGGACGCACTATTGGTGGAATCCGACGTTCGAGTCAAAATTGATGGAGGCATTTCAAGCTGATCTTCATGTTCTCATTCTACTAAGCTAGCAGTATCACACTGGAGGTCAAAGGCAACAGACGATGGAGGGTGATCAACACCTCTTGTCAGTCACCAACGACAGGGCCACATTTTGGTATGGTGGCATCTCTTTTTCAATTGTGTGGTGTGTGCCGAATAAAATGGTGTGTGGTTTCCTTCCCCTGTTATGATTGAAATGAGGAGAATGTGCATTTTGGATGCTAAGAACAGTTGTACAGGAGGACAGTTGAACTGGACTGGTACTCTGACTGCTGAGATTTATTGGTTGTCATACTTCTAACATCAATCATCCGGTGAAATAACGTTCACTAGAAGTGAAAGTGGGAATTGTTGAGTTCGCAAGTGTAGGTGAATTGGTGGATGTGTGATATCCGATAAGGGAATCACTGTAGTGAAGCAAATAGGTCATGTGTAGCAAGATCTAGACAACAATATCCAAGCAAGCAATATGCAGACCTAAAAGTATGCAGAGGCATATGATTTTGTTTCCACTTCTTGATATTTTCTTTCTTCCCATGTTCACACTAAGGGGGAAATGTTAGGAAATGAACTATTTATTCTGAACATTAGATGGTAATATATTTATGGGTATACATATATATGTGTGTTTTTTTACATGAGTAACAAATGTATTAGATTAACGTAATATTATTATAAATAATATTACGTAAATAGTATTATAGAGAGATTCAAGGAGTTAGCTCAAACAATATAATCCTTAAATATAGGAGTTATAATGTGTGTGTAACCAGTATTGGATGAATAATAGATAAGAACGAATTAATTTTTCTTGTGTTAATCTATTGTTTCTCTCTCATGCATGGGATCAGAGCACACAAGGGGAAGATCGGAGCATGCAAGGGGATAGCCATATGCGCAAGTGACAGAAGTGCGTAATGGTAGACTTGAGCACACAAGGTACTTGTTGGTGAAATAATTTATCGTAGGTAGATTATTAGGTTTCTCTAATGATCGTGGGGATATGCCCCTCCTCATTGGTATGGGGAGGGTCACATTTATTGATTGCAATAGCTAAATAAAATTGTGGGGTGGACACTATGCCAAAAATCACACAGGAATACTCCACTAAACTTGTGGCAAAGTGTATTATATAGTTTACTAGGGAGGAATTTTCTTGGAAAGAGGTAAAGGGGAGGTAGGAAAATAGAGAGAAGGGGATTAATATTGTGAGTAATAACTTGTATATTCTCATGAATATTAACCAGAGTAGGTCCAAATTCAATAGGAAAAAATCAACCATGTAAGAATGTAACAAGACTAATAAATCAGAGACATAAATTTATATGGATTCATTAATCAAAGAAACAAATTTCCTTCTTGGTTGTACAAGATTACAATGCTTGCAAAGTTGGAAAACCTAGAGAGTATGGAAGAATATAAGAAAGGAAATAGAAGAATGTAGCTTATTACTTGTATTACTAGGGAAATCCAACAACTATTAATAACCAACAAATTCTAACCCTTTTGGAATGGAGAAGCCATCCCAATTTATAGCTTATAAATTGTCTCTTCCTTTCCCGAGATGTGAATTTTCATCTTACCACTACATGTGACCTTTCACATTCCCTAGGAATGAATTCCTTTTGTTATTTTTTCAAAAGGTACTTTTACCATACAATATTAAGTCACTTAAGTGAATAAACATGAAAGAGTAAAAAAGTACATTCCCAATAAATCCTTAAATATAAGGTTATAGAGCGATGGAGGGGGGAGAGAAGAAAATAGAGAAGTGAAAATCTAGAGACAGGAAATCCTCTTGTTGATGAAGATCCTACTTCTGATGGATTTTTGAGGAAATTCTTCATGAATGGGATTCTTTGTCTCTAACCTCCTGTTGGATTAAAAAAGTGTGATTGCAACTTATTTCTTCTATTAGATGTGGACACCTTCCAAGGCATTGAATAAGTGTTCAAAAACACTGCTAGTGTGACTTACACTTTTCCTGAAATTAAGATGATTAGGCCCATTCCTACAAACATGATGATCCTCTTTGAACACAAGGTCAAAGTTAGGACACGGAGATCATCACCTTATCCCTCTTGGATTCAAAATTAACACACGAGACAAATATGTCTCCTTTTTTAAAGGAATCATTCTCGGAATGTTTAATCACCTTCTTGATGATCTATTATTCATTGAAAAGGGTCTTTTCCTCTAGACGGTAGAAGGATTGCTCCCTTATTCCCAACTTGGAATGCATATTGTGAAACCTTGAGTCTAATCCAGTCACCTTAATGTTCAGCAACTATTCTAAACATATCCAGGTGATCTTTCTTCAGCATAAGAGGCTCAAAATCCTTGTTTCTAGACTGATACCTCAACACTTACTATTTTTAGTAATCCTTAATTTAAAAGTTTGTTTTTAGTCACTAGTTGCTCAATTTGACACTTTTGATTTTTCCTAATGTGTACAGGAGAAATGACAACTCTGATAACGAATTGTTCACAACACTTACTATTTACATAATATGACAGCTTATGAAGTCTTACTATTTTTAGAAGTGGGTCTTCCCAATGTCAAAATGGAATGAGGGTGGTCTCATAAGTTTTATTATTTCACAACGATGATTTTTTCCAATTTTTAAAGGATTTCAATTTCCAGAACTCCATAGATATGAAAAATGAATTTTTCATTTATAGAAACTTTGTTTTGTCTGACCATTAAAAATTAATTTATAACACCATTGGATGCAAGGTTGGGATCATTTGAAATATTTCTTTGAGACGTTTCTGTTAAAATCTCATGGGGATCGAACAAGGGGTTTGGGGGGTTTGAGACAACTTTCCATTTTTAGAATATGAGGTCTTTGTCAAGATTTTTAGCAGCATAACAATACCTGAGAGTGATATTTTAGGGGGGAAATGCGATATTTACAACATAAAAAATGGTGAATTGTTTGAACGTGAAGCTTTTTGATCTCACTTGCACACTTTAACTCGAACTTGATTCAAACAGGCTTAACCAGGATTGAATGAGGGTTGATGTTGAGAGAGGGAGCACATTTTTGTGTCCCCATATCAAGCCATAAAAATGGGAGACAAGTGTGATCTTTACATGGGACCAACTTCAAGTGCAATTTAAATCAGGGTCATGGCCATTCAAGTATTAGTGGAAGTGGTTTCATGTGGATGCAGATGCATGAGCTCTGGAAATTTCACTAAGGGCAGAGTTGTGATTTGCAAGTTAAAAGGATAGGGGCATCATGGAGGACTACACTTTTGTTTCACCCATGTAAATTTTCATGTTGGAGACAATACAAGGGGACACAAAATGCTCCAAAATGCGTCATGGGGTCCTAGGAACATGATAAGGGGGGCATATTTGACTAGACTTTAAGTTACACCTTTAACACTTGTAACACTTGAAGTTGATGTTTTTAAGTGAAGAAAACTTGCAAAAGGAAAGGGGCATAGTTTTTTTCCCCCATGGCCCTTTGCAAATTAGGTAAAATCCAAGGGGAGACAACATGCTCCAAAATTCAACAAGGGGGAGTTCATCATGAGAAAGTGGCATATTTTTGCATTGTGCTCACTTAACCACTTAAGTCACAAGTTTTAAGTGACGAAAACATAATATGCATAGGGGAGAAAAATTTTGTGTCCCCCATGTCCCTTTACACCTTGGGGACAAGTTAAATGGGACAAAAAAACCTTGAAAACTGCACCCAAGCCTTTAAGTGATGCTGACATCATCATCCCAACGTGAAATTAAAACATGCAACTTGCCTTTTCTTTCCCGAGAGCAAAATTTAGAGTTCATATGTGAAATATTATATGATTTTGGATCAAAATCATCCAATGAATTAATTACCACCACTTTCAAGAGTTTATTCAGCCTTCAATTTGATTTTTTGCACCATTCACCCTTTTAGTACAAAGGAACAATAGTAGTGACTTGAGCTATCATTAAAGATATTGAATACTTGGACAAAAAATTATGTGTCCATCACATGGATAATTCCAATATATTTCCATGGATTATTTTATGAGCTTCCAAATCCTACTAGAACTCCCATAATCTTTTGAACAAGTTGACTTTCTCCATTAGAGCCTTCTTTCTATGTACCCAAAGTGACCCGATTTTTCGTAACTTGTTCCTGACATCA
This sequence comes from Taxus chinensis, assembly GCA_019776745.2. Classification (NCBI taxonomy): domain Eukaryota; kingdom Viridiplantae; phylum Streptophyta; class Pinopsida; order Cupressales; family Taxaceae; genus Taxus; species Taxus chinensis. Next base: position 231,873 of record CM034151.1, on the reverse strand, counting down.
ATTATCTCCCAATGTTTTCCCTAAAATACCTTAGATAACGTCATTTATTTCTTCTACAACATCTATATAGATTGAGTCTTACCTATCATCTTCTAGAGGATGTACTTATGCTGCAATATGACTAAAATAGCCAATTTACTGCTTCAGAGAGCACTATTCCACCTCAGAGCTTAGTCTTATCATGTAATCAATCCATGTTCATTCCCATGCACATGATACACACTTAAAAACCATGTTATCATGTTCCTCTTAGCCATAATGAGGATGACATAGACTTAGAGGGGTTGTGTGAGCTGATGGGTTGGCTAGAGGAAAGGTTCACAATAATCGAGAGAGGGGTTTTCAAATAGTGGGCTTAGTTATCATGGTCAAATTTTTTAATTTTGAATTATAGACATTTTTCATGACAACGGTATTGGAGCATGCTAGGGGTAGACTGGAGCACATAATGGGCCGAGTAGAGCACGCAAGGTGCAAAACGGAGTGCATAAGTGATTGTAGCGCATAAGGGGATAATCAAAGCACACAATAGATCAGAGTGCACAAGGGGATGACTAGAGAGAAAATGGTAAATGGGAGATAGGATATGATGTCAAATAGGTGTAAAATGTCAAGGATGTAAAAAAATGGAAAAATGATATGACTAAAAATTGTAAGGTAATTGTGCCTACGACTAAGGTAGGGAAATTTTTTAAAATGACATAATGTAGGAAATGTGATGTAGACAAGATCTGAGTAAAGACAGATTGCAGAAATGTGACTGATGGAAAAATTGAAGGGTATTCATGCCTAAAACTGGGCTTGGGAAAAATATGAAAAGGATAAAAATTTGCAGATGATGTAGAAATTTGAGGAAATAGTGTTGGATGTCAAAAATAGTCGCAGATAAGACCGAGAAGTGAGTGAATGTGGCTGAAAAGAATGATTTCGGAGGGTGACTTGTTTTTGTAAATTTTTTATGTTTCTTAAATGCAATATGTTGTGATATAGATGCAAATATGGGCCCCAATCAGTTAGGATAATTAAAGGTTTTAAGGATTCTCTCTGGACACCAATGTTGTCTAAACGCATACCACTCACTTACAAATATTTGGTTACGGACTTACCCCTTCATCAATTGAGATGGGGTCATTACCACTGGCAGTTCTTAGTTTACATCATGGGTGAAAACTAGTCAATCAGGATGGGGTGTTTCCTTTTTCACCAACAGGTCCTCTCAATGATCCAGCTACTTTGGGGTTCCTGTGGTACTCCGAACAATGAGTTTTAAGGCTTATGCACAAATACTTCCCGCAATTATTAGGAAGGGTATTTACCCTTATCTGAACCTGTAATGAGTATGTAATAAATTTTCCTTCCTTTAAAAAGAAACGAAATGTGTTTATTTGTATTTTTTTCAAAAACAAAATTACAAAACGGTCGCATCTGCGACTACCCTGTAACCAAATTGTTAGATTTTTTTACAAAAAAATTACAACACAGTTGCATTTGTGACTAACCAATGACCAATGTTTTTAGCAGATATGCAAAACTAAGTGTTATATTTGCAACCAAAATGTTAGTGAAAAATAAAACCAAACTAAAAGGACTATAAAACCCTAAAGAAGACACGATTAGATTAAAAAACAAAGAAAGTTACCCACAACCAAAATAGTCCCACAGTGGTCGTCAAAATGTATGCCTGGATTTGGATCACCTGCAAGATGTCTTAGTTAGTATAAAATCTCCAAATCAATGCTATTAAATAAATGGGATTATACTGCTATTGAAAAGAGAAGGACAATCATGGGTTCTTTCAATGAATTAACTAGGTAAAATTCCTTATCTGGATCTATAACCTGCAAAAAAACACACTTAGAAAAAATTTAGATTTTTTTATTGGGGACTTTTCTCAGTCAAATCCCTAACCATTTAATAAGAAAAAAAACATTTATCACAGAAAAATGAAAAAATAATGCATAAATGTATACTACGCAGAAGAATATGTTTACAATAGTTATCTCTGCAAGGAGATGTGTGTTCTTCCTTTGCGGGTTGCATATACTTATATATTAATTTTATAAATATGAAGAGACATCTATAATAATTTGGAAGTTCACCAATCTCAAGGGAGATGAAGTGGTTCACCTTCTGTGAATTACATATGTGAATATTTTTAGAAATTACTATTTTTAGACAACACTACAAAAATTACATTTTAAGGCCTTTAGAAGTGGATTTCGGGGGTCAAAATTTTTCAAATAGAGTTGTAGACCCTTTCATTATAATCTTCACATTCCAATCTTTCCAACGCATTTAGAATGGAGTCACTCAGAGCTATGATGCAAATTCTATGACTCTGGGATGTTTTCCCACTAGAATTGTTGCATGGGTTGTATTCTCGATCATTCATCCCTCCTTCAGAAGGAATGGTCCCCATTACGCAAAGGGGTCCCATTAAGTATGCAAATGTTTTCTTTATCTAGAACATGGTGAGCCACTCACCTTGATGATTGATATTTCCTTTCTTGATCACCTGATAGATCTGAATAGGACGTCCTCTAGTGGTCTTTGTCCAAGTGTCCACAATTTGATCTTCTTCAACTGGAAAAAAAAAATTCTAGGTTGAGTTCGGATATGTCCAATTGTTATGCTATGACCAAGGTATCCAAAAGAGGTGGAAGATATGGGTTGAGGAGGTCCACATTGAAGATAGGATGTAGACCAAGGTAGGGTGGAAGATTCAACTCGAAAGCATTTTCACCTACTTGTTTGGTGAGAATGTAAGGACCATACCACAGAGGTCAATTTTTCTTGTGTGGACCTACAATCCTTTTCTTCTGAAGCTGCAATCAGACCTTATCACTAACCTTGAAATGATGTGAACCCTATGTTGATTATGGTGTTGTTTATACTTTTTGTTCATCTTCTGTAAAATATCGTGGACCTATTGTTGAGTATATTAAATATGTTCAGCAAACCTTGTTGCCTTTTCTATTTCAGTTTTTCCATGAGGTGTGTATTCCATTGTATACACCAAAATGCATACATCAATGGGTGTCATAGGCTGGAATCTATAAAAAATTTGAAATAAATTGTGTTTGGTGGAGTTGTACAGGGATTTATTGCATCCATGTTGTATGTAGGGTAGGGGCTCACCCCATATACGTGGGTGTTTTGAGTGATAAATACGAAGCATGTGGACAATTTGGAAATTCACCACCTTTGTCTGTCAATTAGTCTATGGGTGAAGGATTTGGAATTCATCAACTTAGTATCCATCATTCCCTATAGGGTAGACTAGAATATTCTCAAGAACCTGTTGCCCCTATCAGAAATGATATACTTGGGAAGCCTAAAGGGGATCCATACAAGACTAAAATAGAGTTTAGCATTTTATTTAGCAGAAATATTTTTCTTACAAGTAATCATTTTAGCCATTTTAGAAAATCGATCAACTAAAACCAAGACATAATCATTTCCATGTTTTGAAGTTGGAAAACCTGAGAGTAAGTCCATTGAGATGGATGCCCGAGGCTTGATTGGTTTTGGAAATGGTGTATACAATCCTTGTTTCTTATTAACTAGTTTGGAAATTGCATAGGGGGTGTAAGAATTTATGTACTTAACCACATCATTCCATATATTGGGATAGTAAAAGTGATTTTGAAGCAATGTCAGTTTGTTTTCCATGCCAAAGTGTTTAGTTATCCTGCTAAAGTGTGCCTCCCATATCATCTTCTTTTTTTCAACAATTGGAACACAAATGTGTCCCATGTGGCAAAGGAGGTTATCTTGTAGAGAGAAATTAGGCAGATTGTCCCCCCCCCCCCCCCAAAAAAAAAAGCCTAATATGTATTTGAAAATTTGGGATTTTTCTCATACAAAGTGCACCAACTAGAAGTCTCATGTCCACAGAGGTCAAGGATATTTGTGAGGGCTGCAATTGGAGGGTGGCCTAGGAAATATGTTACTAAATTGGAACTTCCTTCTTATGTTTTATTATCAGGTGGAACTGTTGTAAGTTAAAGTTGTTCAATTAAATATTTAGCACATGCATTCTATTTGCACTCTATCTATTGTCTTTTCCAATTGGTACTAGTCGATTGTATCAAAGATCTCCATAAAGAGACAAGTTGTCAAAACTTGCGCTCACATTGGATGAGGATCTAGTCTTCAACATTGCCTAGTGTCCACTCTTCCTTCAAACCACCCAATAATTTATCTAAAGTGAACGATATTTTCCAATGTGTTTTTTTTTATTTTATTGTTTAATATTTCATATTAAGTCTTCGTTTCTAAAGTCCACATTTTGTTAAGAGATCGATTTATGGTTATAGGTTGTGAGTTGTTTAAATCAAAATTTTAATAGTTTAAAAATTGTATTATCAATGTCTTACCTTTTAGGAGTTATTTGTGTGTATTATTGTCATATTTTCATCTTTGTTATTTCATATTTGATCAAAAAAAAATTAGTTGAGTATTGTGTTATTAATGTCAAAAGTGTCATCAAAAGTTGTAAAAATAAAAGAAATAAAAAAATTCCCTCACATTTAGTCGGACGCACTATTGGCGGAATCCGACGTTCGAGTCAAAATTGATGGAGGCATTTCAAGCTGATCCTCATGTTCTCATTCTACTAAGCTAGCAGTATCACACTGGAGGTCAGAGGCAACAGACGATGGAGGGTGATCAACACCTATTGTCAGTCACCAACGACAGGGCCACATTTTGGTATGGTGGCATCTCTTTTTCAATTGTGTGGTGTGTGCCGAATAAAATGGTGTGTGGTTTCCTTCCCCTGTTATGATTGAAATGAGGAGAATGTGCATTTTGGATGCTAAGAACAGTTGTACAGGAGGACAGTTGAACTGGACTGATACTCTGACTGCTGAGATTTATTGGTTGTCATACTTCTAACATCAATCATCCGGTGAAATAACGTTCACTAGAAGTGAAAGTGGGAATTGTTGAGTTCGCAAGTGTAGGTGAATTGGTGGATGTGTGATATCCGATAAGGGAATCACTGTAGTGAAGCAAATAGGTCATGTGTAGCAAGATCTAGACAACAATATCCAAGCAAGCAATATGCAGACCTAAAAGTATGTAGAGGCATATGATTTTGTTTCCACTTCTTGATATTTTCTTTCTTCCCATGTTCACACTAAGGGGGAAATGTTAGGAAATGAACTATTTATTCTGAACATTAGATGGTAATATATTTATGGGTATACATATATATGTGTGTTTTTTACGTGAGTAACAAATGTATTAGATTAACGTAATATTATTATAAATAATATTACGTAAATAGTATTATAGAGAGATTCAAGGAGTTAGCTCAAACAATATAATCCTTAAATATAGGAGTTATAATGTGTGTGTGTGTGTAACCAGTATTGGATGAATAATAGATAAGAACGAATTAATTTTTCTTGTGTTAATCTATTGTTTCTCTCTCATGCAAGGGATCAGAGCACACAAGGGGAAGATCGGAGCATGCAAGGGGATAGCCATATGCGCAAGTGACAGAAGTGCGTAATGGTAGACTTGAGCACACAAGGTACCTATTGGTGAAATAATTTATCGTAGGTAGATTATTAGGTTTCTCTAATGATCGTGGGGATATGCTCCTCCTCATTGGGTATGGGGAGGGTCACATTTATTGATTGCAATAGCTAAATAAAATTGTGGGGTGGACACTATGCCAAAAATCACACAGGAATACTCCACTAAACTTGTGGCAAAGTTATTATATAGTTTACTAGGGAGGAATTTTCTTGGAAAGAGGTAAAGGGGAGTAGGAAAATAGAGAGAAGGGGGTTAATAGTGTGAGTAATAACTTGTATATTCTCATGAATATTAACCAGAGTAGGTCCAAATTCAATACGAAGAAATCAACCATGTAAGAAATAACAAGACTAATAAATCAGAGGCATAAATATGTATGGATTCATTAATCAAAGAAACAAATTTCCTTCTTGGTTGTACAAGATTACAATGCTTGCAAAGTTGGAAAGTAGAGAGTATGGATAATATAATAAATGAAATAGAGGAATGTAGCTTATTACTTGTATTAGTAGGGAAATCCAACAACTATTAATAACCAACAAATTCTAACCCTTTTGGAATGGAGAAGCCATCCCAATTTATAGCTTATAAATTGTCTCTTCCTTTCCCGAGATGTGAATTTTCATCTTACCACTACATGTGACCTTTCACATTCCTTAGGAATGAATTCCTTTTGTTATTTTTGAAAAGGTACTTTTACCATACAATATTAAGTCACTTAAGTTAATAAGATGAAAGAGTAAAAAAGTACATTCCCAATAAAGAAATATAAGGTTATAGAGCGATGAAGGGGGGAGAGAAGAAAATAGAGAAGTGAAAATCTAGAGACAGCAAATCCTCTTGTTGATGAAGATCCTAGTTTTGATGGATTTTTGAGGAAATTCTTCATGAATGGGATTCTTTGTCTCTAACCTCCTGTTGGATTAAAACAGTGTGATTGCAACTTATTTCTTCTATTAGATGTGGACACCTTCCAAGGCATTGAATAAGTGTTCAAAAACACTGCTAGTGTGACTTACACTTTGTGAAATTGAGATGATTTCCCATTCCTACAAACATGATGATCCTCTTTGAACACAAGGTCAAAGTTAGGACACGGAGATCATCACCTTATCCCTCTTGGATTCAAAATTAAACACGAGACAAATATGTCTCCTTTTTTAAAGGAATCATTCTTGGAATGTTTAATCACCTTCTTGATGATCTATTATTCATTGAAAAGGGTCTTATCCTCTAGATAGAAGGATTGCTCCCTTATTTAACTTGGAATGCATATTGTGAAACCTTGAGTTTTTCCAGTCACCTTAATGTTCAGCAACTATTCTAAACATATCCAGGTGATCTTTCTTCAGCATAAGAGGCTCAAAATCCTTGTTTCTTGACCGATACCTCAACACTTACTATTTTTAGTAAGCCTTAATGTAAAAGTTTGTTTTTAGTCACTAGTTGCTCAATTTGACACTTTTGATTTTTCCTAATGTGTAAGGAGAAATGAAAACTCTAATAACGAATTGTTCACAACACTTACTATTTACATAATATGAGGCTTATGAAGGCTTACTATTTTTAGAAGTGGGTCTTCCCAATGTCAAAATGGAATGAGATTGATCTCAAAAGTTTTGTTATTTCATAAGGATGATTTTCTCCAATTTTTGGAGGATTTCAATTACCAGAACTCCATAGATATGAAAAATGAGTTTTTCATTTATAGAAACTTTTTTTTTTCTGACCATTAAAAATAATTTATAATACCATTGGATGCAAGGTTGGGATCATCTAAAATATTTCTTTGAGACGTTTCTGTTAAAATCTCATGGGGATCGAACAAGGGGTTTGGGGGGTTTGAACAACTTTCCATTTTTAGAATATGAGGTCTTTGTCATCTTTTTAGCAGCATAACAAAAATGAGAGTGATATTTTAGGGGGGAAATGAATATTTACAACTAAAAAATGGTGAATTGTTTGAACGTGAAGCTTTTTGATCTCACTTGCACACTTTGACTCGAACTTGATTCAAACAGGCTTAACCAGGATTGAATGAGGGTTGATGTGGAGAGAGGGAGCACATTTTTGTGTCCCCATATCCCTTTTTCTATTGGTATAGTGTGATCTTACATCACCAACTAAAAAATGTGTCATGGGTCATGGCAACATAAGGAAAGGGGAAGTGGTTAAAACAGGATGCAAGTTTGATGTTTCTTAGGGGCAGAGTTGTGATTTGCAAGTTAAAAGGATAGGGGCATCATGGAGGACTACACCTTTGTTTCACCCATGTAAATTTTCATGTTGGAGACAATACAAGGGGACACAAAATGCTCCAAAATGCGTCATGGGGTCCTAGGAACATGATAAGGGGGGCATATTTGACTAGACTTTAAGTTACACCTTTAACACTTGTAACACTTGAAGTTGATGTTTTTTAGTGAAGAAAACTTGCAAAAGGAAAGGGGCATAGTTTTTTTCCCCCATGGCCCTTTGCAAATTAGGTAAAATCCAAGGGGAGACAACATGCTCCAAAATTCAACAAGGGGGAGTTCATCATGAGAAAGTGGCATATTTTTGCATTGTGCTCACTTAACCACTTAAGTCACAAGTTTTAAGTGACGAAAACATAATATGCATAGGGGAGAAAAATTTTGTGTCCCCCATGTCCCTTTACACCTTGAGGACAAGTTAAATGGGACAAAAAAAACCTTGAAAACTGCACCCAAGCCTTTAAGTGATGCTGACATCATCATCCCAACGTGAAATTAAAACATGCAACTTGCCTTTTCTTTCCCGAGAGCAAAATTTAGAGTTCATATGTGAAATATTATATGATTTTGGATCAAAATCATCCAATGAATTAATTACCACCACTTTCAAGAGTTTATTTAGCCTTCAATTTGATTTTTTGCACCATTCACCCTTTTAGTACAAAGGAACAATAGTAGTGACTTGAGCTATCATTAAAGATATTGAATACTTGGACAAAAAATTATGTGTCCATCACATGGATAATTCCAATATATTTCCATGGATTATTTTATGAGCTTCCAAATCCTACTAGAACTCCCATAATCTTTTGAACAAGTTGACTTTCTCCATTAGAGCCTTCTTTCTATGTACCCAAAGTGACCCGATTTTTCGTAACTTGTTCCTGACATCAATTATCTCCCAATGTTTTCCCTAAAATACCTTAGATAACGTCATTTATTTCTTCTACAACATCTATATAGATTGAGTCTTACCTATCATCTTCTAGAGGATGTACTTATGCTGCAATATGACTAAAATAGCCAATTTACTGCTTCAGAGAGCACTATTCCACCTCAGAGCTTAGTCTTATCATGTAATCAATCCATGTTCATTCCCATGCACATGATACACACTTAAAAACCATGTTATCATGTTCCTCTTAGCCATAATGAGGATGACATAGACTTAGAGGGGTTGTGTGAGCTGATGGGTTGGCTAGAGGAAAGGTTCACAATAATCGAGAGAGGGGTTTTCAAATAGTGGGCTTAGTTATCATGGTCAAATTTTTTAATTTTGAATTATAGACATTTTTCATGACAACGGTATTGGAGCATGCTAGGGGTAGACTGGAGCACATAATGGGCCGAGTAGAGCACGCAAGGTGCAAAACGGAGTGCATAAGTGATTGTAGCGCATAAGGGGATAATCAAAGCACACAATAGATCAGAGTGCACAAGGGGATGACTAGAGAGAAAATGGTAAATGGGAGATAGGATATGATGTCAAATAGGTGTAAAATGTCAAGGATGTAAAAAAATGGAAAAATGATATGACTAAAAATTGTAAGGTAATTGTGCCTACGACTAAGGTAGGGAAATTTTTTAAAATGACATAATGTAGGAAATGTGATGTAGACAAGATCTGAGTAAAGACAGATTGCAGAAATGTGACTGATGGAAAAATTGAAGGGTATTCATGCCTAAAACTGGGCTTGGGAAAAATATGAAAAGGATAAAAATTTGCAGATGATGTAGAAATTTGAGGAAATAGTGTTGGATGTCAAAAATAGTCGCAGTAAGACCGAGAAGTGAGTGAATGTGGCTGAAAAGAATGATTTCGGAGGGTGACTTGTTTTTGTAAATTTTTTATGTTTCTTAAATGCAATATGTTGTGATATAGATGTAAATATGGGCCCCAATCAGTTAGGATAATTAAAGGTTTTAAGGATTCTCTCTGGACACCAATGTTGTCTAAACGCATACCACTCACTTACAAATATTTGGTTACGGACTTACCCCTTCATCAATTGAGATGGGGTCATTACCACTGGCAGTTCTTAGTTTACATCATGGGTGAAAACTAGTCAATCAGGATGGGGTGTTTCCTTTTTCACCAACAGGTCCTCTCAATGATCTAGCTACTTTGGGGTTCCTGTGGTACTCCGAACAATGAGTTTTAAGGCTTATGCACAAATACTTCCCACAATTATTAGGAAGGGTATTTACCCTTATCTGAACCTGTAATGAGTATGTAATAAATTTTCCTTCCTTTAAAAAGAAACGAAATGTGTTTATTTGTATTTTTTTTAAAAACAAAATTACAAAACGGTCGCATCTGCGACTACCCTGTAACCAAATTGTTAGATTTTTTTACAAAAAAATTACAACACATTTGCATTTGTGACTAACCAATGACCAATGTTTTTAGCAGATATGCAAAACTAAGTGTTATATTTGCAACCAAAATGTTAGTGAAAAATAAAACCAAACTAAAAGGACTATAAAACCCTAAAGAAGACACGATTAGATTAAAAAACAAAGAAAGTTACCCACAACCAAAATAGTCCCACAGTGGTCATCAAAATGTATGCTTGGATTTGGATCACCTGCAAGATGTCTTAGTTAGTATAAAATCTCCAAATCAATGCTATTAAATAAATGGGATTATACTGCTATTGAAAAGAGAAGGACAATCATGGGTTCTTTCAATGAATTAACTAGGTACAATTCCTTATCTGGATCTATAACCTGCAAAAAAACACACTTAGAAAAAATTTAGATTTTTTTATTGGGGACTTTTCTCAGTCAAATCCCTAACCATTTAATAAGAAAAAAAACATTTATCACAGAAAAATGAAAAAATAATGCATAAATGTATACTACGTAGAAGAATATGTTTACAATAGTTATCTCTGCAAGGAGATGTGTGTTCTTCCTTTGCGGGTTGCATATACTTATATATTAATTTTATAAATATGAAGAGACATCTATAATAATTTGGAAGTTCACCAATCTCAAGGGAGATGAAGTGGTTCACCTTCTGTGAATTACATATGTGAATATTTTTAGAAATTACTATTTTTAGACAACACTACAAAAATTACATTTTAAGGCCTTTAGAAGTGGATTTCGGGGGTCAAAATTTTTCAAATAGAGTTGTAGACCCTTTCATTATAATCTTCACATTCCAATCTTTCCAACGCATTTAGAATGGAGTCAATCACAGCTATGATGCAAATTTTATGACTCTGGGATGTTTTCCCATTAGAATTGTTGCATGTGTTGTATTCTCGATCATTCATCCCTCCTTCAGAAGGAATGGTCCCCATTACGCAAAGGGGTCCCATTAAGTATGCAAATGTTTTCTTTATCTAGAACATGGTGAGCCACTCACCTTGATGATTGATATTTCCTTTCTTGATCACTCGATAGATATGAATAGGTTGTCCTCTAGTGCTCTTTTTCAAATTCTCCGCAATTTGATCTTCTTCAACTAAAAAAAATATTTATGGGTTGAGCTCAAATAAGTCCAATTTTTCTGCTATGAATGAAGTATCCAACAGAGGAGGGTGATATGGTTTGAGGAGGTCCATATTGAAGATATGGGGTGCAAAAAAAGGTAGGGTAGAAGATTCAACTCAAAAGCATTTTCTTCTACTTACTTGGTGAGAGAGTAAGGACCATACCAAAGAGACTGAATATTCCTGTGTGGACCTACAAGCCTTTTCTTTTGAAGTCACAACAAAATCTTATCACCAACATGGAAATAATGTAGAACCCTCATGTTGATCATAGTGATGCTTATACTTTTATTCATTTTACGCAAAATATCGTGGACCTAGTGTTGAGTATGTTGGATCTGTTCAACAAACCTTGTCACGTTTTTTGCTTAATTTTTCCACGAGTCATGTATTCCATTGTAAGAATTGGGATGCATACATCGATGTTTGTCATAGGTTGGAATCCATAACAAACTTGAGATGGGTTGTGTTTAGGGGAACTATGTAGGGCTTGATTGTATCCATGTTGTATGTATGGCAGGACCTCATCCCATTTGCGGGAGTATTTGGAGTGGGACATACAAAGCATGTGAACAATTTGGAGGTTCAAAATAAAATCATCCTTCTATTTGTGGAAGGATCTAGAATTAATGTCCATCATTCACCAGAAGGTGGACCAGAAGATGCTAATGAACAATTTATCCCTATCAAAGACAATAGACTTGGGGAGCCCAAAGTTGACCATACATGACTGAAATTAAATTTAGCAGTACCTCCCATCACAAGAAACAGTTGCCAACAAATCCCACTTAAGATGGCAGGGGCACTAACCATACACAAAGCACAAGGAATGACGCTCAAGAAATCCATAATATACATTGGTGGTGCCGGCCATCTAGGGCTCACATTTACTGCTATTTCACGAGTACATCCCCTTTCCAATTTGATTATTTCTCCTCCCTTCTCGTTTGCACAGTACGCATGCATAACATTCAACAAATATGTGCCTAACCAGAAAGAAGCCAAGTACCAGCTCCACCTAAAAAACATGGCCACAACTGGGATAGTAACCCTCTTATAAAACTCCACCCCCCGTTGCACTTCCCACCACACCTCCCCTACTACCAGGTACGCTACACCTACCACTGCTTGTAGCCCCCATTTTTCTGATATCATTACTATGTGCAGGTCTATCTACTACCCTCTAAAAATCAACTTTGCAAAGAACAATGCACAAACTAGGTGCAACCCAACACCTGAACAACACTTCAGTTTCCAACCAAACATGCTCACTTGCCACTGCCAATGATGACTACACACTCAGGTATAATCCCATATACATAAATATTTCAAAAAAGGGAATTTCTTTTTTATAAAATCCAACTTGTCTCTATTTAACATTGTTTATTATACTAATAACATACAAAGGGAGAACTATAGGCGTCACCTCTAATACACAATTCCTCATCAACCCTTCTATAATCAAGGTTAATGCACTATGGGATTAGTTTGATTCCAATGGTATAGAATTGACATCTCCATAGGTAAGTGTTGACATTTGATTGCAAAGGATTAGACAAGTTTAAAACAAAGGATATCAAAGGCATAAAATACTTTACTGTAATGGAAAATCACATTGGATTTTCTACTATGAAAATAATCATCCACTTCAATATGACATCATTTGTTCATCCTATTTACATTACACGTGTAAACAATAACCAATGTAAGAAAAAACTTGTTCACAATGCAAACTCCTCTTGGCATTATCACAAATGTAATCTAGATGTCGCAGATTGTGAATATAATTTTTTATTACATTTTGTAATAGAAGACACCATAGGAGCAACATGGGTTAATACTTTTTAAGACCTCACTGCATCGATCATGGGTGTAATAGTGTAAGAATTACATTTGTTAAATGCAATAGCTGATAAAATTTGGCTCATTGTTAAGTTAGTTATCTTTTATAGGTACCATTTCACACTCTCCATAAATTTAGAGGCTTGTAATGAAAAAAAAAAAAGTTTGATGTATTGTTCTCACTGCACATAAGGACATGAAATTTCACTTGTGATCATGTGCTTGCATATTTTCCAAATACATTGACTATAACATTCTAAATGTGCAAACCAACTTGAAATATTTTTTTATTTAACATGTCCCATCACTCAAATTTTAGTTACTGATTTTCCCTTGCTCGATACTATATATACTTAGAAAATGCATCTTTACTAGATGCCATAAGAATTTGTCCCTAAATAATAAGTTTGATACATGTACACTTCCCTTATTCCATGTACATCTAGTGGGCTTAATTTTTTCATCATGTTTGCACTCAAACTAATATATATGTATATAAATATTATGTACTTTCATTAACTAGTTGCTCACAATGTTAGTTAAACTCGCCTTTAGTATAGTTCCTAACGTGTATTTTATACCCCCTCTTTACTAATGCATATACCTCCATTTTACCATTTCTTCTTTCCATGTTATTTTCCCAATGGTGAAATTTTGTTTCACCTAATCTTTCATTTTAAAAAACTCATGGAAAATTTTTGAAAGAATTTTAAGGGGACTGACCATTACAATAACAACAAAATGATAATAAACGAACATCATCACCATATAATTAACATAAAATGTCAAAAATTGAACATGCTTAAGGCCACATCATCTTCAAAACATAGGGTAGATCTATTTCCATCAACCTATGATTGGCTCATGTTCGTTTTTTAGATGCTCAAAAAAAATTTTACACGGTAATAAATGACCTCTCATTGATGCAACAAATGATTTATACACAACGAGTTATATCTTGCAATACAAACAAGGGTCTTTGAAAATGGTCAAGATTATCATCGATGAATTTTTGAAAAGAATGGCCATCACTTCTTGAGGGGATGAATAACATGAACCCAGGTGTTCATCATGTAGTATTACTCATATGTACTCATATGAGGAAATGTCTCTGTCAAGAATAAATCCCATATTGCAAGTAACACATGTAAGAGGAAGGTGATAAAAATATAGTGACTAAATCATTTTCTTCCCACAGTATGTTTCCTCCATTCCTAGACATCTTCCATGCCTAGTTAGGGATCTCTTACATGCCAAGTTCATATAATCTTGGTTATCAAGAGAATTGGGTCTACAAAACAAGATTTTGAGTTTTTGTTAGCAAATATCATGTTTTAGTTGTTTTGTAATTATAGTTACAAAATTTATGCACTTGTGTGCATTTCTAGGTCCTAAAAGCATGCTAGCATTTACATGATTCCTAAGCAAGAAAAATAGTAATTGAAAATTCCCTTTAGCCTTTTTCTTTATCTTCTGTACTTTTATTGGCTTCATTCATCTTACACTCTTGCCAACATTTGAATTTTTTAATCTTTCTATGGCCTTGGACAGTAGCGCCCAGTTGGGACACTAACGTTAGGTGCTCATATCCTCCTGGGTGCCCCCTGACCCTCTTTACCTTTTTCTTACCCTTTTAGACCCCTTTCACTTCTTAATTAATTTTTATTGATTTGGGTCAGCCTTTTAATTTTCAATTACAAAATTTAAACAAGGGACTCATATAAATACGTAGTTATGTTTTCAAAATAAATGACCAAGCACTAAACATTAAATATTATCACCTAAGATTGTGTTCAAAGGCATAAGAGCATCAAAGGCATCCATTTATCACTCATCCATAAGGGAAAAGGGACTACATCACTTTTTTGCATACACAATCATAGGAGGGGCAAGTTTATTTTGTTTCCATCTCACACATCTACTATACATTTGATACAGTCTAGATCTAACACCGTACTATCACTATGAAACTTGTACACAAGGGCATTCCTAGGGAATCATTTCTATCACACACGCACAAGAACTACATGGATTATGACATGTAGTGCAACACTCGGTCATAAGTTCACTCAGTTGGGTGAATGTTGGGGTCAATCTGACTCCCCAAATTACATCTTTTATTTTTGGGGTTTGATGTAGTTTGAGGGTTTTGTAGGTCATCATATTTTTGTAGGTTACAAGAAAAAATTTTGATCATAGTGTGACATACAAGAAACCAACAGTGACTACCAACGACCATCTTATGACACCAGAAAATTAGATTCTGATCTCTTATGCATTCACAAGCACCTAGAATCAAAATCTAGCACCTAAGCACCTTTGACCAAGCCCAAGCACCCTAGTCCAAGCTCATCCAGAAAATCCAGAATTTATTTTGCATAGTTGTGATAGTCGGCCCTTCCTATTCATTAATGTTCTAGTCCATATCGGTTCCAGGGATAGCGCAAAATCAACTAATTCATTCTTTACCTATCTTGCACTTAGGATTTCATGTTTTTTAGCTTATTTTTTGTGTTATCTACATTCTAGCAGTTTTTTATCATAGTTTACAGTTGTTACCCTACAATATTAGGGTTTTACATAAATTTATTTTTGTACAATCATTTGGTGAACCCATCACTTGAACCCACCCTTGCTTCTAGGTATTTTTCCCTCTTTTCATCGTGGTTGACACTCATACACCCTTTACTAATTAAGAGCTTTGTGAGCCTAATGCTTATCTTGTTGAAAATATGCAGGATCTATATTTGCTCTTATTCGTTGCTCATGAGGAGGCCAACAATCTTACTGAGCTTAATATTCCTATATCAACTTCCGCTTCTATGCATATTACTACTCAACCCCCTAATTCCACCCTTCCACTTATTTTAATCATTCATGTATTTGTTCCTACTCCTACCAACCACTTCACTCTGCCTCTTATTTACCACACACAATAAGTCTCTTCTGCTAGCACTCAAGATCTATCCTCTCTCTATCAAGATCTACAATTTAAAATTTGTCAACTTCAAATAGCTACTTCTCATGTATCTCCATCTCTTGATTCCACCTTACTCCTTCATACTCCTTTCACACCCACCATTTCCACTTATGCACTTCCTCCAAACTTCGTCACCACTAAGCTTCCCACCTTCAATAGCCATGGTGACCCTCAAGATCATCTCTGACCTTTTAATGTTGCATGTCTAGATTATACGGATGATCATACATTATTATCTAAGCTATTTCCATGGAGTCTCTAAGACTATGCAATGCGTTGGTTATATGATCTACCTTTCCATTTAGTAATATCATTTACACATTTATCTGATGATTTTCTTGCACATTTTTCAATCAACATCGGTTCTAAAATATTCTATGCTCAACTTGCACAAGTAAAACAAGGATCTAATGAACATCTAGTGGATTGTGTTACAATATAAGATCAACTTAGATAAGATGTCCAATGTACTTGAATATTTTGAACTGTAAAATATTTTTGTCCAAATTTTGTTATCTCCTTTGCAAGAGAGCGTCATCTTTAAGACCTCTTCATCATTTGATCAACTATGACATGCTCTTAAGTTATGCAAAAGTAAACTCTTATATATGGTCAAGCCCTAATATCATGATCAGGATTCATGTCTTCTAATTGGTTCTATGTCAAATATAATTTTAAGCCATCTCCTATGCCCGTTGAAGCAACAAATATTCTTAACGTTGTTTCTACTCCTGAAAATCTTCAATGGAAACCTCCAAAGTGTACATTTACAAGATTTCCTATTATTCCTCGTCTTCTATTTTCAAAAATTATTAAAAGCAATATAATTATGATTTCACCAGCACTGAATCTTGACCCATCTCACCCTAAGGGACATAATTATAATGAAAATTATAGATGTAACTATCTCCAATGTGTTGGGCATTCCACCTATCAATGTTTCAAACTTCAGCGCATCATTCAAGATCTTATTGACAATAATGTAATTGACCTCCCTGAGCATTTAGCATCTAAGTCAGACAATCACGAAAAAAAGATCAAAATATTCAACAATCCATTTCCTAAGCAAGTTTTTTATTCTTCATCTAATCATACATATCGCATCATGCCTCCTCCTTCATCGGGGGCTCTTGATTTTCTAGTTTCTCATACTGATGCATCTCCACCACTGATTACTTTCTTTTATCACAATTATCATACTACATTCTCTTCTAATACACTACACATCAATGCTTCTATCAGATCTTATACTTTCAATAACACTATGATCAATTCATCATCCCCTATTTGTGTGTGCTCTCTTGCAAACCTAGTCGTTATCAAGCTTACAATTTTAGTTGTTTCTCTCACCATGCTTATGTCATTCGTTGTGGCACCTTCAATCGAAGGTTGTGACATGTTCTTAGGTATTCATTGGCTTTGATCTACTAAAGATATCTTTTCTATGATATTTTTGTGTCTCAAATTCATTCACAATAAGAAATTTTTCCTCTCAAAGGTGTTCCGCCATCCACACCGTTGCCTCTACCTCCTCTTGAGTTTATCCTTTCACTATCTATAGGATCTAGGCCCCTTGGGCCTATCAAATCTAAGGCATCTTATGCACTTAGCTCACCTATTTTCTCACAACCTACTCATCCTCATTGGTATGATACTCTATCTTCTCAGCCTAAATCTCCTACTTAGGAATCCCTTTCACATAGGATTTCACCACCTCCTAGGTCTCCTTCACATTTTTATGTTGTGGAGATTTTTTTCATGTGTGGAAGTGTTGAAGATTGTATACTAAAATTAATCTACACTCTCCACAATTTTCTTGTCGGGGTTGAAGGTCGAGCCCCTAGGAAGGGTCTGGGGGTGTAGCCCCCGATAACATGGGTTCAAGGGAGCGGCCCCTAGAAAAAAAATATTGGCCTTGAAAAATGTGCTTGATATATCGGGAAACATGCTCTTCTCATATGGGCAGTATTTTTGTCCCATAGGTTTATGGGGTGGTTTTCACCCATGGTTTTGATACCCATAGTATTGTAAAATTGCTTAAGCAACTGCCTATTACTGTACTTTTGATATGTGAGACATATCATTATAGATGTGTGTGAATTCAGGTGTGAATTCAAGAGAGTTTGTTGAGCACATCTCCAAACAGATATGGGTATTGTATTGAGAGAGAGGTGGCTTGTAATAAAATCTGAGAAAGTGATTCTTGGTGGACGTAGCCCAAATTGGGTGAACCGCGTTAAATATTGTCTATATTGTGTTCTTTTATTTTCTACAGTTTTATTTCAGATCTGTAATATTTTCTGCATATTAAATTCTACTATTGTGATTATGTGTGGGATTGTTTTGCATATTGTCCATTATTTCCTTACACACATAGGTTATCATCACCTCCTAGGTCTACTTCACATAGGTTTTCACCACATAGGTCTCCTTCATCTATACAACATCCGTCTCACACACCACCAATCTTAGAGCATAGTCACATGCCTTTATCTCCTCACACATCGGGTGGAGGACCCTTTCCCTTCAATTTTGTTGGATATTTTGGTCGTCATCATACACTTGGGGGACATCATGCTTACTTCTCTCCCTCCCCCCTTCTAACATTGTCAAGTGTCTACCATTTCTACTCTTACGCTTTGTGTTTCATTCTTTCTATTTCTAGGTAATCTTACACAACATGATACACTTTGTATCGTCATTACCCTATGATGCACTCTTGTGCTAAGGTTCAAACTTAATTTTTGAGGGAATACTACATCCATTAACCTCACATACTACACATTTCATGCTCTGCACTTCACGATACATCTTTCCAGCATTTCCTTCTCACACATCATAGTACCCTATGACGCACTCTAGTTCCACGGTTCATACTCGACTATTGACGGTCTCAATTTGAAATTAACCTCACCTATTCTACAGTTTACACTCTATGCTTATTGATTATATATTTATAGCACACACTATCAACCCATTTACCGATAACACACTCTTATTCTATGGTTCATTATTGATTGTTGAGGGGTATTTTATCAATGAACCTCATTTCATACTCACACACATCCATTGGAGGGAATGTTGCTCCTATCACATTCACATTCTATATCATTCCATCTCACTCATACACATCATATTGCATATCTTGGTTACACATACTCTTGCTTGCCTATACTAGTTACATGTTGCACTTTGCTCACTATGTTAGATGGATATCCAATATGTATTTATCTTTATCATATATACATTTGCGTTCACTTGTTCTCTAGTTGTGAATTCAGGCTTCCTACAGATTTTACATGCAACAATGATGTTGGGAAATGTACCTCTTACCAGTCCCACCAATACACCTGGGGGAATCTACATTTACTACTCTTACATACTACAGGTGTTATTGTTTCATTTTATACTACTTTCTATTATTACTAGCACACCATACATACTTTGACATACTCTTCATCTTTCTAACATGCTAACGGGTGTTATCAGAGAAGCGCCACAAATCTACTAGTTCGAATAATATACAGGTGAATGATGTGATATGTGAATTTTTCAAATACAAAACAATGCAAGCATACAAGACTACAAATTACGAAAATAAAAGAGAGATAATTGCAATAACACATAAATAGATCCAACTCAATACAATCAAATAGAATAATGTAAGAGATGTACATATAGAAGGTGAATGTGTAACCTCCTCCTAGAATCATGGAAATCTCCACCTAGAATGAAGGTGATTGTTGTCAATTTTTGCACCCTTACATAAATTGAACAAATTGGATGAATGTGGACTTGAGAACTTGATGAATATTTGAAGTTAGTGAAGCTATGGGCTGAGGAATGTGGGCCGCAGAAGGATTTAAGTATGTCGCAGGTGTAAAATTATAGCTGCAGCCAAAGGAGAAAAAGTCACCAAAGTTTGGAGCTTTCCGCGAAGGTGTCGAGTGAGCTGTGATGCATGTAAATATAAATCCACTCATAGTAAGAAGTCCCGGAGTGAAGCAGAAGAGATAGAAAATTCATAGGTTGAAGAAGACAACCTACAATTCAAAGAGTAGGCCATAGGCACATTGAAGGAGCCATGAAATTCTAGAAAGCCATAGCCAAAAGAACAATAGCTGCAACACATTATCAAAATCCATGAGAGCTAGCAAAACCAATGCATCAAATTAAAATGATAACTTTCCTCGTGGATGTAAAAATGGATATAACTTTCAATCTAATTATCTAATTCATAGGTTGAAGAAGAGATAGAAAATTCATAGGTTGAAGAAGACAACACATTATCAAAATCCATGAGAGCTAGCAAAACCAATGCATCAAATTAAAATGATAACTTTCCTCGTGGATGTAAAAATGGATATAACTTTCAATCTAATTATCTAATATTTACAAATCTCATATCATTGGATAAGTCTCAACCTATTGTATGTAATAGAAGTTGTATTTTTTATTTCAAATGGAGGTGGGTGGGTGGAAGAAAATAAAGTGTCTTCAACATGCAAAAGGTACAGTTTCAGGTAGCTCAGCCACCAGAATTTAACGCAGCATGGATGCCCATTTCTTCTCTAGCAAGGCAAAAGGCATGGGGAAATGAATTTGTAGAGGTACTCAGACTTTTTCAGAGAATTTAATGAAAGTGATTGGTGGATGGAAGGAGGAATTCGAATTTCCCTCTACTTTCTTCTTCTTCTTCTTCTCCTATTTTTCTATATATTGTAAAATGATGCCCAATTGTAATGTTGGATACTTTGGGAATGCACGAGCATCATTTTAATGATGCACAACTGTTCTAAGAGTTACATGCCTTGGATCAAGATTCTGTGAATGTTTTACATCTTCTTCCCTCATTTTAATATTCTGTACATAATCTGTATGCAATAAAATTACTAATTTTGTGGCTCCTTCCTTCCTTAGCTGATATTTCATTGTGTTTCCTTGCCTTTTCATTTACTCATGGGTATGTTGTGTGTATTATTCCAGAATCTATATCTATTGTGCATCATGGAAATGGGAGTTTAAGAATTATCTCGAACTGTGGTTATCATTTCAGCCTTCTTTATCATCTGTTTCTCCCATTTTCTCTCTTTCAAAAGTATCTTTCCCCTTATTTCTAGTGTTATCACCTTCTCTAGTTTAGTATTTCTATTTTATGTATCTCCTTCTCACCCTAGTTCCTTGGAATATTAGAGTAGAGTTAGATAGTTACATTTCAATTCCTAGGAGTAGTTTAGCATTAGAGTTATGTAGAGGAATCTGGCCTTCTTCAGAGGTGTGAGTTTGAGTCCCACAACTTGGAGATAGTCCTCTCCCTAGACTCTTGTGATTTAGGACAAGTGTAATTTTTATTTCCAACAATTTTGGCACGCCCGGTGGGACTAGAGATTAATATTTCTAGTTTTATCAAGTTTGGATGTGTATTTTGGTAAAATTCTAGCCTTCAAAGGCTCTACAGCAACACATCTTGTCACTCCATTCAGAAAAATAACTAGTTTCAGTAGTACTGGTGGTTCAATTTCATGAGATGGATCCAAAAATGGTCTAGAACAAGAGAGGAGGGGATATTTGAACATTTGCAGCTATCACCAGGTAGAGGAATAAGAGGAAGACAAGTTCAGAGATCTCCATCTCCACCAAACAGAAGCCTTTCAACACCTCCACCTGGTAGGCCCTTCTTGCAGTCAACAAAAGTTCTCAGACCTATCTTAATGTCTCAACAACCACTAAATCTATTTTTTAATTTCACGGGAAGCAATCCACTTTCCCTAAATGCCTAAAATCCCATCCCAGTAACAGCATTGAAAAATATCCCATTCTTCACAGAAGAAAATCACACTATTCCAGCTGATCACATCCAGGATATTGCAAATGTATGTGTTATTCATGAAATTATTGAGATGGATGTAGCTATAAAACTTTTATCTTCTTCTTTCAAGGGAAAATATTTGCAATGGTTAAGAAGTATGACAGCAGGCTAAATTCAAAATTGGAATGCATTATGTATAGCCATGTGCAATCTATTTGGAGAAAGAGAAGATAATTTATCCCTTTTGGAGTAGTTGACTACAATTAAAAGAGCACCAAATGAACAAATGGAGGACTTAAACTTCACATTCCAGAGAACATGGGACAAAATTCCAATCCCTATAAGACTAGCTGCTCAAGGTGCATTTCTCTTCTTCTTAAAACCTTTAAATTCTGATATAGTTGTTATGATCTAATTTATGGGGGGAATAACATTTCCAGGATCCTATACACTAGAAATTAGAGCTAAGAATAGTTTAATCTAAGCCGGGAAATTAGCCCCTAGGCCACCCATGCCTTTATATCCTAAATTTCCCCAAGTTATTCAACCTTCTATTGCTCCTATCCCTAAGCGAAATCCACAACCTTTTTCTTCTACATCTCAAATTCCTACACAACAAAAGGAAGATGAAATATGAAATATCTAATCAGAAACTTCACCAACAAATTTATATCCCTAGAAAAATAGCAAGCCCAATCCTATAGAAATTATCAAAACTAGGGGAATCCTCAAATCAGGGATATCAACCATATAGAAATCAGCAATCTAATCAAAGGTATACACAAAGTTAGCAAAATAAGTGATGACAAGGCCAAAATGCTCCTCTCCCATTGGAAAAAATTCCTCCTCCACGAGCACTTCCTGCTCCTAGCTCAAGCTAAGCATTGGTTCCAGTACAAAACAATATGGTTTAATAAATTGAGTGGTATTTTCCATGTCATCTACCACATAACCAATTTGGTTGTGAAAGGGAAATGCACCTTCAAGCTTATATGGTTCAAGGATCTTCCAGTCAACAAGAGACACTTCTAGAAGCACCCAACTCAAATGTAGAAGCAGTCAAAGAGACCAATACTGATGTCAATCTTATGTTCTTTGGAGTTGATGATTTTTGTGCGGTCAATCAAGTGGCATGTAGTTCTAACAGACCTCAAATCAATGTTGTTGATAATACAAGGTATAAGAAAAGGGTGTTGGAATCTCAGCCTTCATCTTCTGCAGGTTAGAGTGATGTCGTGGCCAAGGAGAAAGAGGTTGGATTAGACAGGAAAAAGTTGACTGAAATTCTTACTAAGTCCATCTCAAACAAGGATGTTGTTGTTCGATCAAAGCTGCATATTCAAACATTGCAACAGCAGAAAAAAGGATAATAACATGCCGCAAATGTAGAAACCTGCGGGTCTTCCATGTAATATTGTTGAGCAAATGAAGAATACCAATGTCAATGTGACAATGTGGGATGCATTGGCTATTCCATCACAGCACAATATCTTATGTGAATCCCTCAAACAACTGCCTCAGGAAGATCCGGTGGTGCAAAAAAATCATGTCGCGGTTCATGTATGTCAAGCAAAGGAAGACCAAGTAAATTTTTCAAGACCCCGCCCTTTTACATGTCATTAATTATGGGAAAACGCATGGTTCATAACTGTATGATTGATCCAGGGGCTAGTACTTTTGTAATGCCCAAGAAGATTGTTGATATTATGGGACTTAAATACAACCCTGTTTCTAGGGGAGTTTTGCAACTTGACGGGTCCACCATGGGTAGATTGGGAGTGATAAAATATATTTATTTAACCCTCCATTCCTTCCCAAGCCTCACCATAACCCATAATATTTCAGTGATTGACTTTCCTCCCATGTTTCCCATTTTCTTGTCTAGAGCTTTCACTGCTAAGGCAGGCGGTTATTTGTCTTCAAATTGGACTCACATGCTTCTGAGAACTGGATATGGTACAAGATTTACAATACAAGTTGAACCTATATTTTCTTACCTTATTGAGTCATATGATCCTACCCCTATCCAATCAAATTGTCTAATCCAAGAAGAGCATGAACAATGTTCAGTTTCAGATGAGCAGCATATTCCTCCTTCCATGCTTGATTTATTGCTAGATGAATGCGCTGAGAGAGATCACCAATTTGATCCTTATGCTAAAGAGATTTGTAGTCACAAAATCATGCACTTTAGAAATTTATTTATCCTAGTCTCATAATACTATCTAGAAGGTTATTGAGTGAAGAACGTACTAATTAACCCCCATCCTTTTGGTCATCTTGTTTATTTTATTTCATAATTTGTGACCTATTGCACCCATATGCCCAACTATTTTCTTACATTCCATGTTATTTTAGCCTTGGCCGGGCTGCCCAGATTTAGTACTAGGGTACCCATGGGCGCCCTGGTCCCACCTGAGGGCACCCCGATCCTTTTAGCACTTTCCCACCGCTTTTTGGGCCTCTTCTAGTCATTTTTCATCTTTATCTTTCTTTTGTTTGGCCTTTTCGGGGTTAATTACGAAATTAGAGAAATATAACCCTATAAATATAAAGTTATGAGACCATAATGAAGTACCTAGCATCATCTACTACCATCACTCATCCAGAGTTGTATCCATCTATTGCATTGGCATCCACATAGCTCCATCATCAAGGAAAAATCTAGGACATCTGCATCACACTTCATGGGGGGGATTATATTCTATTCCATGCACACATTATATTACATTTTCTACATTTAGCTATTGCTCTCTATTTCACAAAGTATGACTGGCACAAGAGAACCTAAGGCACAACGTGCACACACTCATCAGAACTACATCCGAGTCTAAAATATAGTGCAACACTCAATTAGTAAGCCCACTATTGTGGCAATTGAGGTCAGTCTGGCCCATTTATTTGCATCTTTATTTTTTTTAGGGTTTTGATACTTCCTTTTGGTCTTTTGTAGGTTATTTATTCCACTTTGAATATTTGGAGCGTTCAGCGTAGTACAGAGAAATTAATGCAACAAGCAGTGAAGGTTATCAGTCATCTCCAGGACCTGTGAAGACTAGTTCTGGACCTTTTTCCCAGACCAGGGTGCCTGCTTTTCTTACCAAAGTGCCTGTGGGCGCCCCAGTCCTCTCCTAGGTGCTCCAGTCTAGCCATATCACCCAGATCTATCCTCTGTGGAATCCTGGCATAGTTGCTCCTGATTTTGATTTATCTATTTACTTTTGCAACATTGTTTGATAAGCATCTATTAACAGATGATTTCTTTTCTTTTCTCTCTTACATATTAGGGTTTAGTATTTGATTTTATGTATTTTTTTAGATCATTAAAATATTTCATTACTACATTTATTTACTTCAGTACAATTTTTCATAGCTTAGATTAACTATTTATATACTACATAGTTAGTCCATTTTTAGTTAATCATTTTGGTGAACCCGACATGAGAGCACTCTTAGATCCTCTCTTTTTCTCCACCTTATTATCTTAGGGTCCTTTCACCATGAAGGTATCTCTCCATACCTTTTTGCATGATAATTTTGATTGTCAAAATAAAATCAGATCTTTTTTGGCTAACACTTATATTCATCCTCACACCTCTCCCAAATATATATACCATAGGTTTACTACTGCTTTATCTATCAATGAAGAGCATATCACATTTACGTCTACTGAAATTTCCTCTTGTTATATCTTAAGTAATGATTCCCCCCTTTATATTGAAGTTTGTATCAATAACATAGGATTTAAGTGCGCTTTAGTTGACAATGGATCTAGTCTTAACATTTGTAATCTCACGTTTCTCACACAACTTGGCCTATCTAAAGCCTCCTTAACCCCATCATCTATTTCCATTCATGGCTTCGATAATGTGCCTAAACGAGCCTTAGGTACAATCACACTTCCCATTACTCTTGGCTCATACACTATGTCTATCCCATTCCATGTCATTCCTAACAATATTAACTATAATCTTCTCCTCGGATGGCCTTGGATCCATGCCATGATCGTTGCCCCTTCAACCCTTCATGAACGTATTAAATTTCTATATCAAAGTGTGGTTTATGAAGAATTAACAAATCCATATCCATTTGTTTATGGCAACGCTATTGATCATTCACTACAATCCCATACTTCGTCCATCTCTCCTCCTAACTTCGAACAGTATGGCCCTGGGTATCGGTACCTATGCCACTATGGTTTCAACGAAACCTCTTTTCATTCAAACACAATCCACCAAGCTTAGCCTCACATATCATCCTGAGCTTGTTTCTTTTGTTCCTTCCGCATTTCCTCTTGAGGTATACACCATTTCACATGCTCGTTATCACAAGAAGAAATTTCCATTTGTTCTTCCTACCACAACTTATTTTGGTATGCCAACTACTCCTAACTCGTTACCACATCCGCCACCATGGCATGTTTTTTCTTCCATACCTGGATAGATCAGTACCTTACACACACTTGGGGGGCATGGCATCTAACACAATAGCCCCTCCTCATCTTAGCATAGGTGCATCTCTTTCATCTTTGGATTATTATTCATAGGCATACTCATCACATATATTTTCATTGTCCATCACAACATAACATACCTCTAACATACACATCTTGCATCGTTATCACATTGAGTGTTCATCACACTTATAGTAGTATTGTCATTACCCGATGACACACTCTTGTGCTTTGGTTCACACTCTACTATTCAGTTCTTACTACACTAGACCCCACACACTACACCATAGGCATTACACATTTCACTTCATCATACATTACGCTTCATTCACCCTACATTATACTACAACATTTTGACATTCACGTATTCACACATCCTACCTTATGATAGTCATCATTATGCATACACCATTATCTATGTATCTTACATCCTACACATTGCATTATCCATTTGTCTACATACCATAAACTACTTATCCTACACATTTTCTATGTATCTTAGCATCCTACACTACTACACATTGCATTATCCGTACACTACATATCATACACATTGCATTATCCTACACATTGCACCACGCATCTTCACACATATTCTACATGGTATACTAGTCTTCATCATATAGGAGTCTAGTATTACATTATTATTCTATCTACATACATTACATGTCATTTTACGCATTACACCTTACACATTTTACGCATCTAGCATTGCATTCTACATACTTTATGCTCTTACACATATCACACCTAGTACATGCATTACTATACATTGCACACAGTTATATATTCTATTCACCTTGAATTTTACATCTTGTATTGGCATATTTACACATTCCACCCATCACATAGTCAAATTTTATCATTACATATGCTACATTGTCATCTACACATTGCACTTACTACCCAATGACACACTTTAGTTCCTCAGTCCATACTCGACTACCGACGGTTTAAAAATAAAATGGACCTTACACATTTACTACTCGACCTTTCACCATGCAACATTCCTAGGCTAATGACATACGCTTTAGGATAAATCATCACCTATTCTATCATTCATGGTATACACCTTAGGTTACATCACCACTCCATACTATCCATCTCGTAGTGACATATGCTTTAGGCTAAAATAGTCACATAATTATATCATTTCCTAGTGTTCTACATCGTAGATTACATCACCACTCCCTATCCTTTCATTTTAGTAGTGACATACACTTTAGGCAAAATCATCACCTATTCTACCATTTTCTAGTGGTCTACACCTTTGGTTATATCACCACACCCTCCTCACATCTTGTAGTGTTATATGTTTAGTGTTAAATCATCACTCATCCATTCATTTTGTAGTGACAAATGCTTAGTGTTAAATCATCACTCATCCATTCATCTTATAGTGATATATGCTTAGGTTAAATCATCACTTATACATTCATCTGGTCGTGATATATGCTTCGGCT
The DNA here is from genome assembly GCA_019776745.2 of Taxus chinensis. NCBI lineage: Eukaryota > Viridiplantae > Streptophyta > Pinopsida > Cupressales > Taxaceae > Taxus > Taxus chinensis. The sequence goes on along the minus strand of CM034151.1, from coordinate 204,018 downwards.
ATAGGGTTCACACACACATTGTTGTTAGGTCACATTTCATCACTACACTTACACATTCATCACAGTGTGTTAGACATAACATACACCTCGACCATTTCCTGATGACACACTCTCGTTTACGTTTCATTCTTGACTACTATGGGGGAAAAAAAATGAACCTCACTACATAAATTTCCATCCACTTGGGGGGCATGTGGCTCCTATCACTCCATTTTGCATACCATTTCATCCATCCATAGCATGTTGCATATTATGGTTGCTTATACTCTTGCTTACTTTTGTTGTTCATGATCACTTTACTACACATGCTAGTTAGCTTACTTGTATGTCATTTATTTATACCATCCACACATGCGCATTCATGATTTTTTCTAATTGCAATCACATATACATGTCTCTTCCATGCAACATGGATGCTCGCCTTATACCCTTCCTACATTGGGCGCTAAGGGCATCCACACATTCATCTCTTCCAAGTGGTATTGTTTCATCTTTGTACTTAGCACTTTTCATTATTCGCTTATACATGCTTTTGACATACTAGTTATCTTTCTAACATGCTAATGAACACTTCATGTGCAGCATTTGTTATGCAGGGATATTAGTTTACATACTTATTTGTTACATTGTATGCTCTTGTTTGCTATTGTTTTTGCAAGCCTTTCTCCTATGTTTGGTGTGCACATTACTTTTTTGTTATGCCGCAACATGATGTGTAGCTTATACATGTCTTGTGACATGTCTATGAGTTTGATGTCCCATGTTTGCATCCCACTTTTTGTGGCTTACTTGTCATGTTTTATATTACTTTTTTTGGTAGCTTACACACTGTTTGTATGGCTTATACATTGTTTTCTACATGCATGAGTTTTTACACTTGTTTTTGGCTAGCCTTCTTATTTGTGCATGCCTTGGTATCTACCAAGCACTTTTCAGATGTTACAACGTATACATGCGGTTGGTCCTCTTTTGGGCCACATGTCTCCTATCAGCAACATCACATGCGAAACCCAAAGAGGGGTTGGCATCATTTGGGGGTTTTACATACTAACACAACATATTTACACTAGTTCAATTTAGTGCACTTTCACCTCTTGGCATTATGGGTTACATACAACGAGTGGGTTCAAACCAGTCTACGAACCCCATACACGACATGGATTTTATAGGACATGGTGTCCTTAGCATTTCTGGGAAGCAGTTATAGGCTTGGAGGTTACAGTGGGTGTGCCTCTCTACACTACTTCAGCCAGTGGCATCGGATCGCCCAAAAAACTAGTATTGTATAGAGATCTCTACACACAGTTTAAGGAAGTAGTTAGAGCTTGAAGGATACAGAGCATTTCCTCCCTACACTTCTTCGGCCTATGGCATGATATCGCCCCAAAAACTCACAGTACAGGATATCCTTATACACTTTCTCTCTCGACATGGATCAGGTGCACATGTTCCATTTACCTTTACATTTACATTAGCATATTTTACATACACACGTCATCTTTCACATGGCATGTTTTATACATTTACATAAATGCATATTTGACTACTTCATCCTTTTCTCCTTGCAAGTCCGGTCATATGAGAAACAAACAGTCAAATGGGGACAACAACCAACCACAACAACAACATTCTGCAACAACACACATGCTTTACTAACCATGCAGGTACACTACACACTGCGGTACCTACACACACGCATTCTACCCTAGGTTCACTCTCATCAATTTTTCTTTGCACATTTTTCATCTATAGTTTCCACGCTCCTCCATCTTTTTGGTCATTCCACACTTTTCTCTAGTCCTTCGGCACATTTCTACTACACTCTTAATGGACATCAGGTACACATCTCTATCTAATTTATGTTACCTGAGATTTCTACTCACCAACATAAAGTGGGGGGGAAAATATAGTCACAAAATCATGCACTTTAGACATTTATTTATCCCGAGTCTCATACTACTATTTAGCAGGTTCTTGAGTGAAGAAAGTATTAATTAACCCCCTTCCATTAGCCATCTTGTTTATTTTATTTCGTAATTTGTGACCTATTACACCTAGATGCCCAACGATTTTATGACATTCCGCGTTATTTTAGCCTTGGCTGGGTCACCCAATATTAAGTACTGGGGCATCCATGGGTGCCCTGGTCCCACCAGGGGCGCCATGACCCTTTTTGCACTTTCCCGCCACTTTTTGGGCCTCTTCTAGTCATTTTTCATCTTTATCTTTCTTATGGTCGGCCTTTTCGGGGTTAATTACAAAATTAGAGCAAGAGAACCCTATAAATATAAATTTATGAGACCATAATGAGGGACCTAGCATCATCTACTATCTATCACTCATCTAGAGTTGCATCCATCTATTGCATTGGCATCCACATAGCTCCATCATCAAGGCACAATCTAGGACATTTGCATCACACTTCATAGGGGGAGGTATTCTATTCTATTCCATGCACACATTCTATTACATTTTCTACATTTAACTATTGTTCGTTATTTCACAAAGTGCGACTGGCATAAGAGCACCTAGGGAACGACATGCATGCACTCATCAGAACTACATCTGAGTCTGAAATGTAGTGCATCACTCAGTTAGTAAGCCCATTGTTGTGGAAGTTGAGGTCAGTCTGACCCATTCAATTGCATCTTCTTTTTTTTAGGGTTTTGATACTTCCTTTTGGTCTTTTGCAAGTTATTTCTTCTACTTTGAATATTTGGAACATTTGGCACAATACAGAGAAATTATGCGACAAACAGTGAAGAATAATAGTCATCTACATGACCTCTGAAGACCAGTTCTGGACCTTTTTCCCAGACCAGGGTGCACGTTTTTCTTACCAGAGTGCCCGTGGGTTCCCGAGTCCTCACCTAGGCGCTCCAGTCTATCCATATCACCTAGAATTGTCTTCTGTGGGACCCCAGCACAGTTGTTCCTGCTTCTGATTTATCCATTTACTTATATGACATTGCTCGACAAGCATCTGTTATCAGCTGAGTTCTTTCCTTTTCTCCCTTGCATATTAGGGTTTAGTATTTCATTTTACATATTTATTTAGATCATTAAAATATTTATTTACTACATTTATTTACTTTAGTACAACTGTTCATAGCTTATATTAACTATTTATATACTACATAGTCAATTTTTATTTAATCAAGCTCAAGACCTTTAAGACTGGTCTTGGTACCTATTGCATTCTCCAAGAATAATCTATTATACCCACTCCATTCAAGCAAGAGGGAAAAAATTCTTGTAGACTATGACAGATGTTTTTTTATTGTTCTAGAATTCGAAATGGAGTTGGGGTGGGTGTTGTGTTGATTTTTCCAATGAATGAGAGGTTCTTCTTTACTCACAGATTGCAATGTGCATGTTCTAACAATGTAGTTGAATACAAAGCATTGGGGCATGGTCTTCTAATTGTTGAGAAGTGGAAAATCAAAGAGTTGTAGATATTTGGAGATACTAAATTGGTTATTCACTAAGTCAAAGTAAATTATGCCACAAAGAGCAAGTTTTTAAAGGTTTACAAACATAGAATCTAAGACCTACTAGATAACTTTGACATCACTAACCTTCAAGTTGTGCCTAGAAAATTGAACAAGGATGTTGATAAAATGGCGGCACTTGGTTCTCAATTCTCACCCACTGGATTTGATCAAGGTAAATACGCAACATGTCAAGGTAGTGGTCAGAACTTCTATTCCAAATAACAAGACCAGATGGTAGGTGTTTGACAACGATGAACAAATTGTGTAGTTTATCCATAATGAAGTTGAGTTCTCCTAAAAAATACAATCTAATTTGTCTGACAGCTATGGTGATCAAATTATTCAACTGAAAACAAACAAATTTTCGGAAGGATTGGTCACGTTGGAACATATTTTTCAGTCCAGATGATGAATTCAAAGGCAATGAGGAAAACATGGCGGCAAAACAAGAAGAGTGTCAACCGGTTAAAATTTCTCCAAATAAAGAACTTCTTGGAAAGGTATGTGATGAGGATGAAAAACATGTTTTTGTCTCCCTGTGTAAACCATTCAGTGATGTGTTTTCATGGGACTATGAAGATTTAAAATAATTTAATCTAGATATAGTTTAGCATTTTATTGATCTTGATCCCAATATTAAGCCAACTAGATAGAAACAGAGGCCAGTTAATCCAAAGATTGAGCCCCTCATGTGAAAGGAATTTTCCAAACTCATTGTGGCCAAGATGAATTTTCCTATTAATTACTCTAATTGGGTGGAAAATACGGTTCCAGTGAGGAAGAAAAATGGAGAAATCGAGCTTTGTGTCAATTTTAGGGACTTGAATAAAGCATCTCTAAAGGATCATTATCCTTTACCTTCCATGGATCAGATTCTAAATACGGTAGTAGGAGCTGGGAGGTTTTCCATGCTCGATGGATATTCTAGTTTCAACCAGATTAAAGTAAAAGAAGAAGATCAGTATAAAACCGCATACACCACCAAATGGGGAACACACGCATACCAGAAAATTCCCTTTGGCCTATCAAATGCAGGTGCCACTTTTCAAAGAGTGATGGACATTACTTTCAAGGGGTATATCAATGAATTCATCTTCGTTTACCTAGATGACATTACTATCTTATCAAAGCATAGCACAGATCAAATGAAGCACCTAGAGAAAGTATTTGAGAGATGCAGGGAATTTGGTGTGTCCCTTAATCCCAAGAAATGTAACTTTGCAATCCCTAAGGGTAAGATTTTGGGGCACATTATTTCAAATGAGGGTATTACCATTGATCCAAAAATAATTTCAGCCATCTTGGCTCTTTCCTTGCTAGCTCACAAGAAGGATTTGCAGTCATTCCTTGGGAAAATCAACTTTGTTAGGTGTTTCATTCCTAACTTTCCAGGTTTGGTAAAGCCTCTTACTCTCATGCTCAATAAGGATTCAGCTTTCAAGTGGACTGTAGAGGGGAAAAATAGCTTTGATAGGATCAAACAAGAGATTTCTCAAGCTCCTACATTGATCAACTCTAACTATGCCAAAGATTTCATTTTATATGCCTATGGGGTTGAATCTAGTATAGTCTTGGTCTTAACTCGGGAAAATGATCAGGAACTAGAGTACCTATCATCCTTCTTCAGTCAAACACTAAATAATTATGATCTCAAGTACAGCCACATTAAAAAATAGGTGTTTTCCATCATGAGAGCTTTGAAGAAGTTCAAAAGCATGATTGTTGCTAATTGCATCAAAGTTTTAGTATCACATTCCAACGTCAGAGACTTCATCATGGGAGTAGAAATCAGTGAGAAACGAGTTGGATGGGTGACTAAAATTATGGAATATGACATGACTATCAAGGCTACAAATTTGGTGACAGGAGGGGAACTTTGCAAGCAATTGGCTTTAGATGCTTAGGATCACCAAGAAACCTCTCTCATGAATGAAGAGCTTTCGCATGATGTTGATTTTCAACACGCTGAAGGATATTTAGCATATGATCAGTTAGATTACTGATATGGCTAGGTTCTTGTCTACCGGTGCATATCCTCTAGGATTCAACATAGAAAAAAGAACACATTTGAGTTTGCGGTCTATTCATTATACATTGATTAATGGTATTTTGTTCAAAATACATATTGATGGAGTATTGTTCACGTGCATTGAAGGTGAGCAATGTGACAAGGTTCTTACTAAGTTCCATGATGGTTTCTTGGGTGGACATTTTTCTGCTAGAGCCACAACCATGAAAATCATAAAAGCATGATACTTTTGGCCTACGTTGCTTGTTGATGCTCACAGATGGGTGAGGAAATGTAAGGAATGTGCTCTATTCGCTGGTAAGAAAAGATTGGTTGCTCTCCCACTTCATCCAATTCAAGCTGACCAACCATTTGCACAATGGGGTCTTGATTTCATTGGCATGATTAATCCTCCATCTAGTGTTGGTCACAAATGTGTTTTAACAACAACAGATTATTTCACCATATGGACAGAAGTCACACCATTAAAGGAGGCCACTGAATCAGCTCTCCTGGACTTTCTTGAAGAAATTTTTACAAGGTTTGGTGTCCCTCAGACCATCATTTCTGATAATGCAAAATCTTTCCTGGGATCAAAAATTTCTGATTGGAATCTTGTTCTCAAGATTTATCTTAAGACTTCTTCCAATTACTACCCCCAAGGTAATGGATTGGCATAATCTACTAACAAGAATCTAATCAGGATCATGAAGAGGACAATGGACATCAATCAAAGGTAGTGGCACACAAAGGTGAGAAATGCTCTTTGGGCGAACGGGATAATAGTGAAGAAAGTTATTAGCATTTCCCCTTACAAATTGGTATATGGAAAAGAAGCTAGACTTCCTTTATCACTTGCATTGCCTTCACTTGAATTAGCTCAGTAGCTATAATTTGAAGGTGTGGATCAAAGAGAAATTCAAATAACGGAATTAGTAGAGCTTGAGGAGTTTAATAATTTTTTCATGATCAAGCTAGAACAACATCAGAAATCAACCAAACAATGGTTTAACAGGAAGGCTAGAAATCAAACATTGGATATCTAGTTTTGAAATGGGACGTGGATCGAGTTAAGCCAGGAAGACCTCCAAATTTGATGCAATCTGGAGTGGACCATACATCATCACCGCTTGCAAGGCATATAACTCATTTGAGTTGTCTGATCTTGATGGGAATGTGTTTCAAATCTCAGTCAATAGGATTCATCTTAAACCCTCTCATTAAGATATTTCATTGCATCTTGCACATAGTAGATTAGTTTTCAATTCCTCCAAGTGCTCTAGCATGTTGTTTTTTTGGTAATATAGGTATCTTTCCTTAAGTGCTTTGCATAGTATTGTTGCTTCAAGATGTTCTTATACACAGTTTTCATCATATTTCTAAGGTTGCTGAAGGAAGAAGTTCAAGATAACAAGGATCAGTTACAATCATCTCTGGAAAAAAAAATGCATAGCAACTAAAGTCGGATTTGGAAATTCAAGTTCAAGTTCAAATCAAATTACAAATTGTCAGGCTGACTCCATGCCCAATGAATGCTTCAGGATATTAATCAGTTCATCTAGCAGGTAGATATTCCCTGTGAGTCACCAAAAATGTTGTCCATTTTTGCACCTTTGCATAAATTGAATAACTTGGATAAATGTGGACTTTAGAACTTGATGAATATTTTAAGTTAGTGAAGCCACGGGGTGAGGAATGTGGGCAGAAGAAGGATTTGAGTATGTCGCGGGTGTAAAGTATAACCACAGCTAAAGGAGAAAAATCTGCCAAAGTCTGGAGCATTCTGCGAAGGTGTCAAGCGAGTTGTGATGTATGTAAATCTAAAACTGAGCATAGCAAAAATCCGCGCAGTGAAGAGGAAGAGATAAAAAATCTACGGGTTGAAGAATACAACCTGCTATTCAAAGAGCAGGCCATGAACATGTTAAAGGAGCCAGGAAAGTCTAAAAAGCCACAGCTAGAAGAACAATAGCCGCAACACATGAGAAAAAGTCATGTATCAAAGGAAAATGATAGCTTTCCTTGCAGTAATAAAAATGGATAGAAATTTCAATCCAATGATCTAATTTTTGCAAATATTATATCATTGGAGAAGTCTCAACCTCCTCTTAATGGAATTTGTATTTCTTAATTCAAATGGAGGTAGGTGGGCAGAAGAAAAGAAAGTGTCTTCAACACGTAAAAGGTACAGGTTCAGGCAGCTCAGCCACCAGAATTTAATGTAGTATGAGTTCCCATTTCTTCTCCAATAAGGAAAAAGGCGTGGGGAAATGAATTTGCAGAGGTACTCAGAATTTTTCATAGAATTTAATGAAATTGGTTCGTGGATGGAATGAAGAATTCGAATTTACCTCTATTTTTTTCTTCTTCTTCTCCCTTTTTTCTATATATTATAAAATTATGTCCAGTTGTAATGTTGGATACTTTGGGAATATGAGGGCATCATTTTAATGTTGCACAAGTGTTATAAGAGTTGCATGCCTTGGATCACGATTCTGTGAATGTTTTACATCTTCTTCCTTCGTTGTAATGATTTGTGCATAATCTTTAAGCAATAAAATTACTGGTTTTGTGGTTCCTTCTTGCCTTAGTTGGTATTTCATTGTGTTTCCTTTCCTTTTCATTCATTTTTGGGTATGTTGTGTGTGTTATTCCAGAATCTATATCTATTGTGCGTCATGGAAATGGGAGTTTAAGTGTTGTCTCAAACTGTGGTCATCGTTTAGCCCTCTTCATCATCATTTTCTCTCTTTTTCTCTCCTTTCAAAGTATCTTTCCCCTTATTTCTGGTGTTATTGCCTTCTCTAGTTTAGGATTTATGTTTTATGCATCTCCTTCTCACCCTGGTCCTTTGGAATGTTAGAGTAGAGTTAGATAGTTGGATTTCAATTCCTATGAGTAGTTTAGCATTAGAGTTGGGTAAAGGAAGTCATCCTTCTCCGGAGGTCTATCTCAATTCAAGTCCCACAACTTGGAGACAGTCACATGTTACCTCAAAGCCTTAGATTCTTTTAATTTAATACAGGTGCAATTTTGAGCTCCAACAGTAACCAACACCTAGAATGGTGTATTCAAGTAGTAACCAACACCTAGAATAGTGTAGTTAAGTGGTAACCAACACTTAGAATATTGTATTCAAGTGTACACCTAAGCAAACATATCCCATAAGCGTAGGGAAACTCCAAGTGAGGTGGAATATCCTGAGTAGGATAATACAAATTAAGTGAGCAAAATAAATCCTATACTAACACCGCCCCATAAGCACATCTTAGGTGGGTGGTGAAAAACGAAAGTGGGTCCCGGCAACAAGGCCTAATGAGGTACTCGGTACAATGCAATAACTCATAAGATAGAGTAAAAGGAGAAAACCCACTAGGAAAAAATCTCCCTAAAAGAGAGATAAATAAGAGAGGATAGGACTAGAAAGCCCCACTCAAAGCTACAACCACTTGTAGCCACCCGGTATCCTGCAAAGTAACCTCATATAGTGACTGTGGCTCAGAAATAGATGCAGCGAAGAGTGGATCACCATGGAGAAGTGAAGGTATCTGTCAAATGTCTGATGGATATCCAACCAAGGTGTTGTTCCTATCCAAGGAACTATGCTCCTCATACATGGTAGAAGTGTCAACTACCCCGTGAAGGAATGATGTATCTAATGCAGAAGTGAAGAAAGAATGTGGAGGGTCCTGTAACTGAGTAGAAGACTTCCTGATGTCTGATGAGTCCCGAATCAAGATGTCTGCTCCCTAAAAATTCAGAGGTGGACCAGAAGTAGGTGGATCAAGAAATAACTCCTCTAAAATTTGAAGGTGACAAGGAGATGTTGGAGGTAGGTCGTCATCACTGTTGTAGTCATATGTGCCAAAAGAAAATTTCTCATCAGAAATTTTCTCAAGCTCAAAAGTATCATCAAGTACAGGTGATTCTGGTGAAGAATATGAAGGAGGGTCAAAGTGAGAGAAGGAATATAGCCGAGTATGATGATCAATTATATCCACTGCAATGATAGTGTCACTGTGTAGCTCTCTGGCATAGACTGAATCTAGAGTGAACTCAACCTACATGCCCTGAATAAGGTGAGTAATCTGGTAGACTGATGAGAGATTAGTTGATAGTGAAGGAATATTAAGAATGTTATTGAATGTTCCTCCATTCACTTCAACAAACCCTCTCCCAAAAACCTATGCAAAACTGCTATCACCCAATCATATAGTAGACATGTCACGTGGCTCTAATGAAGTGAACTCCACATGTGAAGAAGCCATTGATGTGAAGCACCAGAATCAATAACCCGTGTAGGAGGTGGTGGTACAACTGCAACTAGGGATCTTCCTTTTTTCTCCTTTACTATTTTTTTCTCTTTCACTTTTCCATTAGTATTTATATTAGAGGATTCATTGGTTGGTGAAGACTATTTGGAAGACTCAGGTTCACATATCATGTTCTTCTCAAGAAGACTTGTGAGGTGGTCAATTTGCTTCTTAAAACATTTGCTTTCATCATGTCTTCCTTTAGAATACCCACATTTAATCATTTTTTTCTTGGACTCATCACTCGTAGAGGAAGTTTCAGAGTTTGATGTAGAGGTGGAAGAATGTTGATCCTTCTTTCTTTCTTGATCTTTATTACTTTGTTTATACTCTTTGTCTAATGAGGCTTTATGTTTCCCATCCTTGGCAATGAGAGCTTGAGGTTTGGAGGACTTCAAGGTACCCATTTGTATTAACTTGTCTTGCTCCTTAGTCAAATCAACAATAAATTCATCTAAGGATGGCATTTTCTAGTTGGCTCCAATGGCTCTCTTGGTGGCATAGAAAGTAGAGAAAAAGATAGAGTAGTCAGGACCTAGTTTGGCAAGGACTGAAAGAACTAGTTGTTCATCCTTCTTTTTTGTTCCACATTATTTTAACTGTAATCGTAAGGACTTGAACTTGGTAAAGAAATCTTCCAAGGTGTCAAATTTGCTAGGACTTAAGCTAATAAGTTCTATTTCTGGCTCATGACCCCTCATAGTGTCAACTTTTCCATATAAGGTTTCTAAAGTTTTCCACACCTCGTTGGGAGATGTGGTTGACTCTGTGGGAAAGAGGATTTCAAGAGACACTGAAAAACAAAATGTTAAATCCTTCATCACTCTTATTAAACCACTTAACTTTGTCTACAGCTCCATTAGACTCAGGTTCTAACCCCATTGTGATACGATACAACCATGTTCTCCGTAGTGCAACAGTCATTTTTTATTTCCGTTTATGGTAGTTAAAAGGTGTAAGTGGGTTAATTGTACTTAGATCCATGAGTGCAGAAAGAGAAGTTGTGTTAATTGTTGTAGAAAACAAAGAAATATGTGGAAAGAAAGAATTTCCACGCAAGAGAGGAAACATGTTGTACACCCCCCCCCCCCCCCCCCCCCCCACAATTTTGGCACTTTATAACTTGATGCATTTTACAAAAAAAAATAGGTCCAATGCTTTGGGAAATGAAAAATATTTAACTTTTGCAAAAAATGGCACTCGATATCGAGCTACCGATCAAAAGTTTTACAATAACTATTTCTTGTAAATAAGCCCTATTTTAAATGAATTTGCACTAAACTTGAAATGCACTTTTTACTAAAATACAATTTTAGAAAAAAGGAGGGTTTTGATTATTTGATTAGACTACTTTTTGTTTAACGATATGTATCATCCATCTTCTTATAATAGTTACAAGGACTGAAAAAATTTAATAGCATTGAATATATGTAAATTTGTTAACCTTGTATCTAGATAATCAATCACCTTAATTATAAAATTTTCTCTCAATTCAATACAATCATCTAGTGTCTTTAATCTTGGTCACTTATGCAAGCTATCAAATCTCAATGCATGTACACGTATCATACATGTTCCATCTACAAACTCAATAGATCTGCCTTGTGTTCTACTTTTAAAAGATGGTATATGTATAATACCTCCTCCAAATATGTCTCTTTCAATCTTCTATGAAATATGTCAATTGTAACATCTAAAATAATGTCAATGGAAATAATGGCAACATGATCCCCTTAAAAATATTATTTAACATATTTGACTCAATAAGCACGTCTAATAAGTAAATGGATACAAATTTGGACTTGAAATATTGTTGCCAAATCCTCCATTGTTTTCACCTCTAATTCACATTCTTTCAATAAAGTAGGCATGAGCTTGACAGGTATTTTCATGACCTTTCATCTTGAAAACCACCTAATTTGAAAAACTTGTAACACCAACAACTTGTTGATTTGAAATGACTCCATTAGTTTTCTTAATGTTTCATGTCTTTTAACTTTTCAAGCCATGAGTATATTTTATTTGAAAATTTATCAATAAACTGCAACTCTAAAAAAATAAGATAAAACAATATTTGTTATTAGTGTTTCTCGATGAAATGTGCAATGAATATCTAATAAATGAGAAGTGTCACGCAAAGCTTAGTAGATAAACCTTAACAAATACCCCTCGTGGCAAAATCCCTGTCTGATCCAAATCCAATTACCGTTGTCGAGGATAAATTCATCTTTTTTTTTTAAATGATCATTGCATCATACATAGCTTGAGTTGTTCCATCCTTTATTTGAAGGGGGCATATGAGTTTTATTACTCATTGACCTCTACCTTCAATTGTCAAATACGTAATATAAACAATCAAATGTTGTTTCAAAAATTGATCAATACTTTCAACTAAAATAGAGTAAAACTAATTGCAAAAAATATCATCTTCAACCTTTTCTAATATGCCTCTTTGGCAACTTGTAGAAACTCTCTTTCAAATGTTGTATTTGTATACGCAGAGTACTCATATGTTAGAGGCATGTGTGGAATGTCTTCATACATGTTCAAGTCACAAATTGACTTATTGAATTCTGTTAGAATATGCAAAAAGAAGAAAGAATACAAAAGGCAAAACTGCGATGTCCAAATGATACAGGTAGAGGTTTATTTATAATATGGAGGTGGTTACAATTTGGTTACACAGTTGCAATTGCATAACTGTCGAATAGGCTATATAAGCATCGTCATTTTAACACCCCCTCTTAATGACTAAACTGGAAACAAGACAAAGTTTGTCCTAAAATTTTACAAATTTCCTAAAGCCCATATGTTTAGTCATTACATCTACAGACTGTGCCATAAGTTATACTTTAAAATCAGCAATCTTGGACTGTGTTGTGGTTGTTGAATGAAGAACCGCAAAACAAAAATCTGGTCCCATGAACAAACGATATGACAAGTGGTCCACTGGTTCTCTGTTTCATGATTCATTGACCAGTGATGAATCACCAATGGCTGAGAGTGTCAGCCCCATCTCCAGAGTGCTGAAATCAGAACCTCGAAGATGTGGATTAAAAAATCTATTCTAGGCTTGTGTAGCCTACTGGAGTCTATACAAAGACTCAATTATCTTGTAATCGAAGTCACCTCAATCACGTCCTTGCACCACCATGTAGTGCTCATCCGAATTTTTCAAGAAGAGGAATGTGACCATTTGTGCAGGAGTTAGAACCAACTTCTCAATAGTAGGAGAAATAACCATCTCCGTCTCAGCAGTGGTCTCCATCTCAACAGGAGAAATAAACATCTCCATCACTGCAGTGGTAGGAGTGAGAACCAACTCCTCCATCTCATCTATTTGCTCATCTATCCCCCTCTATTGGGAAAGATTGTTCACAACACAATGAGCAAACTGGTCATGCTCTACTATCCTTCGAGCAAGAACCTCTGAGTGAGTGGCTGGGCATGCCATCTCACCATGCACCATCAATGCATTTGGAATAGTGGAGTCTCTGTCCACAACAAATTGTTCTTCAAAATGAGGAAATTCATCCTCCCAAGGCATGTCCACCTTATGTACACCTAGTATAATGGATATTCCCTCCACAATAGGTGCATGTAGGTTGACTGTATCCAAGTCAACAGATTTGTGAGGAATGGCTTCCTCCCAAGGTATTACAACCTCCTACACATCCTGAATGGTGGAGCTATCCTCCACTCGTACATTCATGTAGATCGCATCCGGATCAACAAGTCGATACTGACCACCTTCCCCAATACCAAGGGCAATTATCCGTCTTTGTTTCACATCAGAGACAACACACTTCTTTCCACAGAAATCCACAGAAATATTGGGATTTTCAGTCAATTGACGAATAGATAAAAGATTCTTTTGTAAAGAAGGTACATATCTAACATTCCGTACCAACAATTTATGAGCATTATTCAATACAATGCATATATCTCCTATCCCTTCTACTGCAAGCAATTCTCCATCAGCTAGTACTACTGATTCAAAACAAATATTTGCAGTAAATGAAACATACCAGTCCCTACGACATGAAAAGTGTGCAGACGCACCAGAGTCAATGATCTAGCAACTGGTACCACTATCATTTGAGCATGATGTCGTAAGACAATAAAGAGCATACTCGTCATCTGAATCCCGTTCTTCTGCAACTGCTGCCACATGTTCCTCATTACATGGCTTTTTGTTCTGCTTCGAAAGATCATACATCCACTTCCGGCAATCCTTCTTGAGGTGCCCAACCTTGTGACAGTAATAACATGTGACCTAGTACCGAGTGGAAGATTCACCAGATTGACGTTTCCACCTTCCCTTTGACTGAGTGACAAGAGCACTCTCTGCATGGTCATAATTAGATTCTGCCTGAAGTTGTCTCCGCTCCTTTTGCAACAGGTAGGAACTCACCTTATCAAACGTGAGTGTTTGACTTTCAGCCATTAAATGGAGTGCCTCCACAAATGACTCATATGAAGAAAGTAAGTTGTTCAAAACCAGAGCCACCATATCATCGTCGTCCACCTTTTTATTGATGGAAGATAACTAGTCTCGGAGGTCTTTCATCCGAAGTAGGTGCTCAGACAGCGATCCACCTTCTTGTAACTTTACGGAAAAGAGCATATTTTTCAGGTATAAAACCCGACTCTTCTCTGACGTCTGATATTTATCCCTCAGACTGGTCCACAATGTGCTTGCCACAGTGGCATTCTGTACTTCCGGTATCAAATCATCCGACACTGATAACTTGAGAAGCAATAACGCTTCCTTATGACGTTTTTCATAATCCTCGAAGTTCGTCGCTAGTCAACTTTCATCACCCTTAATGATTTTATCGCAATCACGAAACTCCGCAACAGTTAAAATCTTATGACTCCAAACATTAAAATTCGTGCCCGTTAACTTTTGTGTCTTCGGCAACGTCAAGTGTGATATATTTGCCATTTTATTATTCCAAAAGAACGAAAATAATAAAATAATAGTATTACCCACACTCAATAAAATAATACTTATTCCACCAAAAGTATTACTTATTCCAATAAGCAATATTTAAAATATTAAAATTAATTATGCAAAGGTGAATGAATAGCTTTGTTGAAAATAATATTATTTCACCGACCTTCTTTCAAACGACTCTGCCTTAAAGTGATTTTTGCAGGTACCTTTGATTTTTGTTGTTTGCTGGTGTTGGCCACGATAGGATTCTCACGTCTTCTCCTTCCCTCACTTTTGTGCACTCTACCCCCACGATTGCAGACTTTACACAAGTTTGCCCTCACGAGTTTATGCATTGTGCCCTCGTTTTTCTCCCTCCACGATTTTCGACAGCAACGGGACCACGATTAATGTGCCCTCGTCGTATTTACTTGCAACTGTATTTCCGTCGAAAAAACGTGACTGTGATACGAAAAACGTGACTGTTTTGTGTATTCTTTCACACGATTTGCGATTGTTGTGCTGGTGCCCACGATACTGGTGAAAATGGCCACAATTTTTGCGGTTCTGCCCTCGTGCTTCCAACGTTTTTCTTTCACGATTTTACGAAAAATGTATTTTCTTCAACGACGATCCACGAATCTGCCAAATTTGTGCCTCTTAGGGCTTCCCTCTGCCCTGGATCTCCACGATTCTACCTTGCATCGACCGTACTTTTCGTCGACCTCTCCTCTCACCAATCACGATTTCAAGTTTCACAAAAAATGACTGGGCTTCAAACTTCTTCTCTACAATTCGTACCCATGTCGGGGCTTCCTCGAACCTCATACGACACTCCCGTGCTCGTCCAAAAGCTTCCTCGAGCAAGTCGCTCTGATACCAATGTTAGAATATGCAAAGAGAAGAAAGAATACAGAAGGCAAAACTGCGTTGTCCAAATGATACGAGCAGAGGTTTATTTATAATATGGAGCTGGTTACAATCTAGTTACACAGTTGCAACTGCATAACTATCGAATAGGCTATATAAGCATCGTCATTTTAACAAATTCTGAGGGTAAATCGTGCATGTCAATAAAATACGTATTTTCCATCATTGATATGATTCTCTCCTTCTTAACATCTACATTTAGTTGTACATGTTTACTAATTGAAATCCTAATTTCTTTAGTTTCTTCCTCGAAACATTTTGAAACAAATTTATGAGGATTTTGATTCTACATGTAAATACCACTAATTTAAAGGTTGGTTATAAAACAAAATTATGAGGATCTTGACTCTACATGTATAAATACCACTAATTTAAAGGGTGGTGCTTCCATTTTAAACAAATAGAGTTTCTCTTTTATATTTTACACACCAAAAATACACTATACTTTCAACACCGTTCAATTATTTACACCATAAGCCCACACAAATCTTCTTTTCCATTTGGCCATGACTATTCTTTTTTTATTTTTACATTCATTGTTGACCAAAATGTAGAGGGAAACAGAATGCTCTCTTTTTTTATTTTTACATTCATTGTTGACTAGAATGTAGAGGGATACGGAATGCATGAGCAAATGATAATTGTTTTTTATCCTTCTTAAGACAAACAATAAGCCATTTTCTTACAACTTATTCAATCAAATATACAACTAAATATAAAAATATAGTTTCCAAGTGAATTTACATGTAGGATAATAAACATTAAAAGAATCACTGTTTAAAAGTATGTTCAAATGAAACTAAAAAAGATTTGATCATTTAATAACATTTTTTTTAAAACCCCTCTAACATTAAATGGAGAGTTATATTTGAACCTCAAATAATAATAAATATAAAATCAAAAAATAAAATACTCCTATGAATTCCACTAAAGAAATTCATAGTAACAAACTCATTTACATATACTATAATGTTGTAAAACCATACCTTTTGGGAATAAGACAGAACCCTAGCTAGTTAGGCAAGGCAAAGGGACGGCAATTGTGATATCAAACCCTACATGGAAAGGCTAAATTCATTACAATTTACAACTAGGACCCTATTGCAAGGTGAATGATATCATAGGTATGCCGTCCAAAAAGCCTACACTAAAGTTTTAAACAGCCCATGTTCATCCTAGTCCCGATCATGCGTTTCACCGTCCTATTCAAGGTATAAGAGCTGTTTATTGGTTTCAACTTTCAATAGCATAATGATTGGGAACAATAAGCTCCGCTTGATTCTGTGATTCAATGCAAAGGACATGGTCAAATGAACATGAAACCAAAATATGAACTTGATTCCTTTTCTATGTCTTCCCAGTCAGGGCTTGCTTCGTTCTCTATCTATTCCCATTGCTCTAGGGTCCTATTAACAGCTTTGCATTGCTTCTTAATTTGAACATATGATTTGTAATATTTGATGCACACTTGTAAAAGCACTACAGAAGTTTTAGTTAGCTCTCTTCTTTCTTATGTTTACTTTCCATGGCAGCTTACGATTTGTTCCTAGACACGTCATTTCCCTTGATGAATAAACTCTATTGTTTTTATAGGAAGGCCACTCCCTTGCACATTGTGTGCTGCATTGCTTGGAATCGCCTGAACCACGTAAGTTGGGAACAGCAAATAAGAGTATTTTGATTAAGTACAGATCAAATTATATTTACTGTTCGGGACGAGAAAGTTATATTCTTCAGATAGCAATCAACATCAAATTTATGAACACAAAGATGACATGAAATCCGCTTTAAAGGCAAACAAACGCAGCAGACAATATGATTAATTATATGTTTACGAGATGGTAAGTGACATATCAATATACTTTTTAATACTACGTAGAAAATAACCCTGAAGAGGGCAAATATAAACTCGACAAAAAGTGTTAACAAAAAGACCAAACCTGCAAAGCTAACTTAAACTAGCGATTCCGAGCTTGCAAGGAGCCTGTAACAGAGAGCCCAAGAACACTATTTATTTCGACTGCCCGAGGATTTAAAATCTGATATTAATGAATGAAAATATGATACCATGATTTGTAGGTATATTAAGCTGCAGGCAGCATCTTTGAAGTTTGCATGGACGGATTAAATTTGATAAGTCACCACTCAACCTGGGTCTTCCGGTCCTTCACAATAAACTTCGAACAATATACTATTGATAGTGTTAAGCTGCATATCAAGAGCAAAGCAATGCAAACTGATTAATCCCGTCAATTGGACTCCCAAGTTCTTCCAAAATACTAGAACCCTGTTTTTCCAAAATACAAATAGTGAGATGGTTGAATCCAAAGAAAATGTGTGGATATATGTTTGGGTTTGGTGAGACAAGTTAATGAGAAAAGAAATGGTGGGTACTAGTCCACCAACTGCATTTGCCACTCATTAAAAACGTTAGACATTGGCACAGGAGGTTAAGTCTCAATTCTCCAAGACTGAATAGCATAATTTGGGGCATTTGGGTGTTAGACAAACATTCACCCTTTCAACAGATTAGAGCATCTGATGATGATAAGAGAGGGTTCTTGAAGAAAGAACATCCAACCTGCAGAATATGAGTCTAATATGCAAATCCAAAGGGCTCAGAGAATGCACTAAAATCTATATCATCCACCAGACAACTGTCATGAAGATTTATATAGATGGATCTTCCTATTATTATTAGTGTAAATTGCAATCATGAATTTTAGCAGTATTCTAAACAGATGAACCCCGTACCATGAATTCAGTTCTCTGGCATCTCAGCCAAAGGGACTGGGTGCAGTAAACAATTGTAATCCGAACTCCATTTAATTCCAGATTCAATTTCCACTACCGCCACTCAGACATCATTAAACACTTTTAAATTTGCCATCATGCCAAAGTTTTAAGATTGAAATGACTACTCAAAATATCTTTCAAAAAATAGCCTTCTCATTATAACAAAAAAAATTGATTTATATAAAATATTAAAGAAGAAATTGTAATACTTGTATGCTACGTTCAGCATAAAACCAAATTTTTATTTTGGGCTTTTTACAAGAAGCTCATAATAGAAACATCACATATCATTGTTATAGTACAAAACCAAATTCAACATGGCACCATGATCTCATTATGGGCTGTACAGTATGCTCAAAATGGAAGCAATCAATAATAATTATAGTGCTACTAATTCGAATAGTAGGAAGACCATCTATATAAATTTTCATGACCATCAATAATAATTATAGTGCTACTAATTCGAATAGAAGCACGAATAGTTGTGTGGTTGTTGATCTAGATTTTTGCACTCTCTGCGCCTCTTGAAAAATGCATGTGGAGGAACATGTAACACAGCCTGTCTTCACTCATATTCTGCATGTTGTTAATGTTTTTTCTTCAAGCAACAAGTCTTTCTTCCCCTTTTTCTACCATTTCAGACTAGGTCCAAGCTCTCTTATCATCATCATACGCTCAGATCTGTTGAAGATTCTAAACGAGACTTGCCCAGTTTGCAATCATATAAGAATCTCCTACAATGAATTAAGTTCTGGTATGTCAACCATAGGTATGGATGCAGTAAACAATTTGTAATTCCAAACTCTGCTTTACTCCAGATTCCATCATCTCCCCTTGACAACCACACAGACAACATTAAATGCTTTCAAATTTGGAATCAATGCAACATTTTTTAGATTGAAATAACTGATCAAAATACCATTCCAAAAATAGCCAAACGCAAATTTTGTCTTGTCAGAAGCAATCCCAAAGTGATTCAAAAGGTTGGTCTGTCATGCTCAGACATAGCATTCACTCAAATGGAGTCTCTTAATCATTATAACCAATAAAAAAACTTAAAATCAGATTTATATAAAATATTTAAAAATTATACTTTTGGGGTCAAAAGTCAAAAAAACATCAAAATTTTGTAACTATACTATTTTGGGGAATGAAGAAGCACGAATTTAGAAATTGAGTAATAACAACACAAATAAAATAAGAACAATAGAAGCAAAAAAATGATAAATTAAATGGTAAATCTATCCAGATCATCGTTCAAAATAAAACCAAAATCTCATTTTGGGCTTTTACAACAAAGCTCAAAATAGAATCAATCAAATATCATTTAGTTCTAGAACAATACAATGTTCAACATGACACCAAAATCTCATTTTGGGCTTTACAACAAGCTCAAAATAGAAGTAGCAAACAAATATCATTTAGTTCTAAAACATTGACACCACAACATCCTGTGTGTCACAGACCAAGTTTTGTTCGGCGCCAATGCCTGCGCTTTGCATTGTACCTGAAATAAAAGACCAAGTTGATGTTAGGATAAAAAATATGAAAAAAGTAACTACAATAAAAAAAGACATTACAATCAAATTGCCAAGACTTGCCTGATAGTATTATCAGTCCTCATCCTGATCCAATGAGGAATAGGCCTGTTCTGTCTCATCTTCTTGGCTAACTTCTTCTTGATTATGAAAGTCTTGTGTGACGGCTGCAAAAATATTTTGTTGACAACAATATAATCACTTGAAAAAGTAACAAAAATGCAGACTTTCTTTTGTGGCACACATCTACTATGAAAAGTGCATAAATCCAGTGGCTCGCATACTTTGCAACATTGCTCTCAGCTTTGACTATAAATTAGCAAGTTCCACTTGACTAAATCAAAAACGAAGGCCGATAAGAAAAACTTAGTAAAAAGACTATAAATTAGCAAGTTCCACTTAAATAAATCAAAAAACAAGGCCGATAAGAAAAACTTGGTAAAAAGAATATAAATTAGCAAGTTCCACTTAACTAAATCAAAAACCAAGGCCAATAAGAAAAACTTAGTAAAAAGACTATAAATTAGCAAGTTCCACTTGACTAAATCAAACACCAAGGCCCCTAAGAAAAACTTAGTAAAAAGTCTTGTACATAACACATCTATATGCAGGGGATTTATCATTCATCGTGGAATTTCACAGGCTCAAATTGTGTATGTTACCGCCTTTCATCGTAGCAACTTCAAAACTCTAGCTACTGCCATTTTATTGAAGTCCTCGTATAAAATCTACTCATAAGTGAAATGTACCATTTCTCAGATGCAATCCTTATGTATCTCCTGAGAACATTGATTTATACTTAATAATCAAGTAGACTACTTCAAAACTCTTTACTACTCGCATTTGAATAAAAGACTCAGTCCACATGATAGCTCATTCACTTTATGATTCATATAAAGTATCACAAGAAGCAAGTCTAAATAATACAAGAACGCAATTCCAAAGAATGCAAATGGCACGACAACCACCAACAGACTGCACAGTGACATAGCCGGCAAATTTGATACCATTAGCTCTCCAATCTGCAAAATCCTGAAGTCGTATAGATAATAGAATCAAAGCATCTCATGAAAACATTGACATTTACTAATCTATCAGATAATTAAGTCGACTATTTGATGCAGGTGCATCATGGTATAGAGCACATTCATGGCACTGTTTGCTTTGGAAGAGGTGTGATAAGTCTTATTATGTCAATAAGAAGACCTACATAGGCTTCAAGTTGTGGTTTGTAGTCATTTAGGGGTGTTAAAAGATTTTCCCTCCAAAACCAAGAATTCAAATTTTGAACCGTTTTGGACTATTTGAAGAATTCTAGAGTCTTTCAAGGATCTTGGTCGTTAGGTGAGTGGTTTTTGGAGTTTAGTAATGTGAATTAAAAGTCATTTATCTCTCAAGTTGGTTGTAAATAGTCAGACTATAAATTAGACCATGATAAGCCTCATTCCAACATTGAGAAAGACCAAATCAAGCATGTAAAACAACTTTAAAGTAGTTGAGAGATTCTTGGGATCTTAAACCATGTTTGTAGACTCAATTTGAGAGATTGTAAGTCGAATCAAACCTGGGTAGGCTTGAAAAAGCTTTTTTTTTTAAAAAGGAAAAAACCAGTTTTACAAGGTTGGAATGTGAAGGTTGCAGGGGTTGTATGGTGTTTACAAGCAATGAATGAACCAAAGAAGGCTTCCTTAATATTGTTCATGCTCTTGCAGGTGTGATTGATCCATGTTTGATGAATTTTTGACTTGATCTAGCTTGTATGTGGTTGTTTGTAGAAGGCAGGGTTAGAAATGATACAGTTTTGCATACACAGACCTGGTAAATCTGTATTTTCATGCATTTCATGATAGATCAAGGCCTCTAGATTGTTTTCCCAGGTGTATCAAGCCCATACAGACCTGATCCAAGTGGAATTTCAGAAAAACAATCCAAAAATTGGAAGTGATGGTTTTTTGAGTGCTTGCTGGTCTGTGAACCCTGAGCTAGGGTTTAGAGTACAAATAAGGGTGTAACTGGAGTTTCCACCGTCAGAATCTCATGAAACTTTGTGAACAGGTTAAATTGGACCTAAGAAGAGTGTCTATAGAATTTTATGTCATTTGGAGGTGTTTTGATCATTAAAAACTTAAAAACTCGGAGCTGGTGTTAAAAAGACGTACCCAAAACCCTATTTGGGTTTTTGGGAAGACCAAAAGTGCCATACCTTAAAAACGCTTGATCATAAACTCTTGCAATTTTGTAGGTGAGTTCCTTATGATGTTTGGCAATTGATCCTTTCAGGTCTTGAAAATATGTACAGCAAAAGATATTGATGACAGTCTGTCTGCAGGTCAAGAAAGAGGTCTAATTAGGGGCTAGTTTGAGAAGACAGTTTTGCATTTCTTGAATTGTGCAAGTGTGTTGAGGTTGTAATTGTATGTTTGAATCTATATGACATGTTGAAAGATGATACAGCCCTGAAGAAGCATAATGGGAGTAACATTGAGTTTACCTTTCAAGATTGCTTAAAAGGTTTTTAGGGAAGCCTTAATAAGGATACTTGTCAAAGTACAAAGTGTTGTGTGAAGTTGTGTTAACCCCTGCGTCACTATTTCAAAACTGTTAACATTTGAATACAAGAATGAAATTCTACAGAACATATATGGCATGACAACCACCATCAACAGACTGAACAGTGACATTACTGGCAAATTTCATGCCATTGGCTCTCCAAACATTCAGTAGGTAATAACCTAATTTTTTAAAATATGTCTCTTGAACATATTAATTGACCAATTAATAAATTATAATTATCTACTCCTAAAAAAAAAATGGTCCTACATTTATCTAATTAATAACTTTTATCGTAGTAAAGCAATTTACAAAATAATTATACATTTATTGACATTTTTCCCTTTGGCAAGTAAAAAAGACTTGTAGCCTCCTTATGATGGGATTCGAGGTGATTGAATACAAGAATGAAATTCTACAGAACATATATGGCATGACAACCACCATCAACAGACTGAACAGTGACATTACTGGCAAATTTCATGCCATTGGCTCTCCAAACATTCAGTAGGTAATAAACCTAATTTTTTAAAATATGTCTCTTGAACATATTAATTGACCAATTAATAAATTATAATTATCTACTCCTAAAAAAAAAAATGGTCCTACATTTATCTAATTAATAACTTTTATCATAGTAAAGCAATTTACAAAATAATTATACACTTATTGACATTTTTCCCTTTGGCAAGTAAAAAAGACTTGTAGCCTCCTTATGATGGGATTCGAGGTGATTGAATACAAGAATGAAATTCTACAGAACATATATGGCATGACAACCACCATCAACAGACTGAACAGTGACATTACTGGCAAATTTCATGCCATTGGCTCTCCAAACATTCAGTAGGTAATAACCTAATTTTTTAAAATATGTCTCTTGAACATATTAATTGACCAATTAATAAATTATAATTATCTACTCCTAAAAAAAAAAATTTGTCCTATATTTATCTAATTAATAACTTTTATCGTAGTAAAGCAATTTACAAAATAATTATACATTTATTGACATTTTTCCCTTTGTCAAGTAAAAAAGACTTGTAGCCTCCTTATGATGGGATTCGAGGTGATGCCTGTAAGGTCAAATGAAAAGGCCTACCACCACCTAAATTCATTTAACTAAAACCCTGCCAGGGAGGCCAACTGTAACCCCAGAAAAAATTGGGGCAGCCCAATCGTTGAAATGTACACTTTCAATTAACAAAACACAAATCATAACGTGAGGAAGAGCACTATAAAGAAAACTCACACCACAGGTGACATATAATTCTTGATTCCGAGCCCTAAACTGTAGGCAGATAATATTAAAGTCATCATTTAGCTTGGATAGGTAGATGTCTACACATCCTTGTCTAGTAGGACTTGATCTGTGTGAATCCTACCAGAGTACATCAAACTGTAAGCAGCTTCCCCCTCACTGGTTGGATAAAACTAACAAGCTCTGCGGTGGACACTCAGAATCTCAATGGAATCACGCATAAAGAAAGATTATGCAGTACAAGGATGAGGAAAGCTCAAGTCTAACCAGCACAGGGGAATTTTAGATTGGTATTATTTTTTCACACCATTTTAGCTCTTCCTCCTTGCTCTCTCCAGATATTGTGCCTGTGTCTCTCTAGACAGATCAATAGTAACTAAACCTATTGTAAAAAACCAAAAGCGAAAATATAGGCCAGGCAAAGGGTTAATTGTAATTTATTTTAAGTTTCAAATGCATAGAAACCCTAAACATCCTTTTAAGAAGAAAAAAAGTTCATAAGCCGGTTTCATGAGGCCTAGAAGGCAGTTTTATGGAGGTTTCCTCTACTATGTATTAGGCTGGGGCTGACAGTGATGGTGACAATAAAGCGTGAGCTCCAGTTTACAGAATGTCCCTACATTCCAAGGTCAAATGAATTAAAAGAATGTGTATGTTGACAATAGTCCAAGCCTTTTCTCCATGCATCATGGATTTAAATAAAGCAGTATTTAAACCTTAACCAATATCAAAAGATAAAAAACACAAACTCAAAGCACAGCCCTTAAGATATGAAAAACACAAAAGCACGGTTCAATTATATTGTTATTATTATAGCTGGCAAATAGTAAAGCTGGGTTTAATTATATTGTATTGTTACTTCATGTTTCTTTTGAGCAAAAATGAAAAAAAAAAAAAAAAAACATAATATTTTCCTATTTGTTAAGCCAGAATTTCTATATGCACGCTATGTGGTTAATTTCACTAATTTCCTATTTATTAATGTGTACTATAGTGTCATTGCCTTTTTATCCAGTAAGAATTTCTATATTTTTTGCATGGCTCAACCCAAGCTGTGTGTCCAAGGCAAATTTTTGTTATTTGCTGTATTGGCAAATCCAACCCTGAATAAGTAACTAGCTCGCCTATACTGTTTAGTGAGGCCCATTCCCACTGTAATGTGTATTGCAAGTAGTGTCTCTGTTCGCATATAGTGTTCTGCAATGAACAACAAAGTGTGTCCTTGCCCATACAAGTGCCAGGCATAGTCCTGCACGGTGTTATGTTATAGTCAGTTGAGCATGCCTTGGTAATGAACAACAAAGTGTGTCCTTGTTCATACAGATGCTAGGCCCAGTTATGCACATAGTGATATGTTATAGTCAGTTGAGCATGTCTATGTTGACACAGTTGTGTGCAAGGGATGGAGTGTTGTATTCCATGTAACTTGATGTTCATGAATGAATTAATAAAGGGGGAAATGTTAGAAAGCTATTGCACCATATAAATAAAGTATTATTTCGATTAGTTTATAGGTTTTAATAATTATAAATTATTAAAACATTGTGTATTGGTTAGGTTGTTGAGTGGTGGTTGCAAAACGTAACTAGAATACAATAAGTGTTTTATAGCTACACCATAATTGATGTAACATAAATAAATTGATTAGTTAGATTAGGATTCAGGTTTTAAAAATTATAAATTATTAGAACAATGGGTATTGATCTAACAAAAAACAGGGCAGTAAATAGATATGGTATGCATCTGATATGGATGTTGATATGTTCATGATAGGACTACTGTCTGTATACAGCCGGATATGTCTGCAGACCCATCTGGTTGTATCATAGGGATATCTGGGGCAAAAAAACAAATTCTTTATTTTTTCATTTTTTGTCAACATTAAAACGTAAAATGACCCCCACTCCGCCCCAAAATAAAGCACTATAAAATCCCTGAAGGATCAGCAGGGCTGAATCTTCATGTGATCATCCTATCCATCTTGGAAGCAAATCTGACCAGGAGGGAACGAAGCACAATGACCCAAATACTCTCTATCTGATCACTTACAGGCAGATATTGAATCCTGTGCAAGGAACTATTGTGAGAGTAAACCTAAATACAACTACAAATCTGATTTTCAGTTATGTGCTGCTATGAAATCAGAAAAGCATGCATCTTGTGTTTTAATGATCACATGAAGATTCAGACCCTGCTGCATTCTCTTTAAGCTAATTAGTCCTAATTTTGATGTAATAATAAGGCTATATTGTTTTTTATATGCATACTATGGCGATTTCTTTTTATCAGGCTACAATATATACATATATATATATATATATATATATTATATGTTTTTTGTACTGTCATACCTGAGGCTGTATCAGGGAAAAAAGAATTTCTGTATCTGTGTATCGGATTATTTATATCTGCATATCTGTATCTGAAACGTATTGGCTACTTAGGTATTGATTAGGTTGTAGAGTGTGCGTTACGTGTTACAACACTCACCTAGAATAGAAATAAGTGTTATGTAGAGAATAGGATAACAAGCACCTATGTATTGTATTTATCTGTTTGTGTTTTCAACAAAGTTATCATGATACAGGCTTAATGTTTGTATAGAGAATAGGATCAGAAGCAGCTATGTAATGTATTTATCTGTTTTTTTTTCAACATAGTTATCATGATACAGGCTTAATGTTTGTATAGAGAATAGGATCACAAGCAGCTATGTATTGTATTTATCCGTTTGTTTTTTCAACAAAGTTATCACGATACAGGCATAATGTTTGTAAAACTGCTTAGCTGCAAGGGAATACTTTTCTCTGGGGAGAGAAGAAAGTCATTGGCTTGGATGTTGAGAGTGATATGTAGAAGCAGCTTAAGGATCTCATGTTGGCAGGCTTTGGCATCTTGAGATCACTCAACTGACAGTTTGAAATGGCCTTTAGGCACTAGATTGCATAGGCATCACATAGTTTAAGGGTTGGGGTTGAGGGTGTTTTGCTTCCTCCCCCTCCTTCGTCTCTCTTGGGGGAGTGCCTCCCACATCTCCCTTGAAGATACTGGCATTTTATTTAACCCCAAGTAAGGAGCCGTTTTTTAAAGTCCTGCGATTTACTCTACCTTTCCTCCAGCTGCTGCTAGACAAAGTTAGCAAAATGAAAATGGTGAAAAATGAAATGGCATGATCAGATGAAGATTGCACTAGGGCATGCGAACTGGTACAGAGTCCAGACTTGCACCTTCTCCTGTGGTGATATTTTTGGTGGTGTAAATGACATGTTTGTTGCCACTTCATGGTGAATATTGCATTTGATTGAACGGCCCAAGCAAACATGAATTGCCCAGTGCAAATCTGGGCTACCCAGGGAGAATCTGGACAGAACCCATGAAGAACCGGAGCAGTACCCTGAACAGGAGACATGTCGGAGCAAGGTCCTGCTGCATACCACAGAGAATCAATATCTTAGCAAATGAGTACAGTGTACACGCATACTATTTGCCAGTTATAGTAGGATTGGGCCTCACTAAACATAGCTTTATGTGTTGGACTACACCTTGGACTTGTATGAACAAAGACATGCGTTGTTCATTACCAAACACTATATGAAAATAGGAAGTTAGGAACACACTCAAACTTTTTTCCATAGTCAGTATAGTGGGAAAGGGCCTTACTAAACAATATAATTATACACTAATGAGTACACACATTACATTTTCTCAATGGGAACATGGCCTCACTAAATAACAACACAAATCTCACCTTCAGATGAAGTTAAGCCTTGCTGGACTTAAGACAACATTTTATAAATCTTGTGCGAGAAATACCCAGCAAGACAAAAAACCAAAATACCCATTCAGTTTACATTGACACACTGTAACAAGGAACAGTCTTCAAATCTTCCAAGAATAATTTCTTCCATTGCATAGCACTCAAACAAGTCTCACAAACATTTTGATCATTTAGCAAACAGAGCTTTCTCCAATATGAATGAATAGGGTCGAGGGATATCAATGGATGGTAGTCTGATAGAATAGCACTGCGCTCAATTGAGCACATTGTTCATCATCAATAAAAACAGTGGTTTTCGCCTAACCAACACATTACTGATTCACATGAGTGCTCAACCACCTGTTGCATTTACACACTCAACCAACCTATCATTGGAACAACAGTCAAGTTCTTCCATCGACTAAGAGGGGCGAGGGGTTGCGCAACCAAGAATTGAGCCCCTTGTCACATCATCCCCCTGTCACAATGACTGATTGATCAGCCTTTCAACGAGAAAGCCCACACCTCTACCTACCAACTCTGTGGGTCAAAGCCTATCTATTTATTTGACTTCCCTTAGTATAAAGATTTACGAGAGTGGAGAGAAGGGAAAAAGGCAAAGGTACCCTTCCAATACATACCAATATTACCTAATTTTACAATATATAAATGCTCTAAAATGGTTAGATTCTTTGGACATAGGATAACCAATATTGCCCTCAAATGAGGACTAAATAGGTTAGGACGAAGAAGTTGAAAAGGGAGAGGCTCCCAAGGTCATAGGACCCATCTCTAAACTTCATAATTGTAATAGAAACAACATCCAATAGTAGCATATTCAGACATGGGCTTTATGTTCCTTTTCTCCAAGCACCCCCAGGGATTGCAACATATTGCATAAATATTCACCTTGGAATGGAAATATTTAGAGCCAATGAATATAGGTTACCCAATAATGCCCTTTAATGCAGCCGCATACAATTAAAATGTCTTGAGTCTAATCCGCGTCGTGCTGCACCCTTTTGATACTAATCATAAAGGGTATTAAACAGCACCATAGCTGCATGTTTCCTCGCTTCTACTTCAATTTTGCCCATCTTTCCTTGTCACCCCTAATTTCCTTTCTGCTGCATCATATTGTAGACCTGCACTTTACCACAAAGCATCTCCCCAAACCGCAGAACGTTATCTGTAGCTGCAAAGGTCTACAAATCCTACAGATCATTATGTGAAGTTGTACATTCAACCTTTTCACGCTACACTTCACCCCACACTGCATAACACTGTCAGCTACCACCATCACACTTCTCAATTTACTAACATTTTGGCAGCCTGCAACATAATATCAACTACCACCATCACCTTCAACACAACATTCTCTATTTTGCATTCTTCAACTCGCAATTGCCTTCTCCATGCTGCCATGTAATTGGAATTGTTCGTTCACATCTTTTCATTAGCCACTGTCAACCTCCACTTATGTATTGAGCTACTCTTCAGTGCTCCACCACAATGGTTATGGAGCTCAGCACTCCACCTTGAATGATTATAGAATTAAATGATCAACCTGATATAATGCAAGTGGGGCATTGAAGAGACTCCTAAAACAAAGACTTTTAGGTCACCACTTGAATAGTTGTTTGTCCCCTCCAAATTTTCCAATTGATGTCAAAATCTCGGATTACCTTTCAAGATCATATCTTTACATCTCTTCAAGATCCAAATTCTTTGCATCCAAGGTGGTTTGTTGCTCTTCATTCATGACACCCTTGACTTGTTTCTCAAGTCTCTTTTGCTTGTTTTTCCATAAAGAGCAAAGGTTGTTTTGTTCCAAGGGTTCTCTCTTTGGAATTCGCTTGGATTCCCATCTTCTATATATGATGTTTTAACCTCTATGTGAATGAATGTAATGCATCCAGGGCCTCATTTCGCAACCTAATATAGCCCTACTCTTTTCTCATCTTCCTAGATCTCTAGTGGATAACCTTATCTACTATTGTGTCGTGAATTAGTGTGTGTGGGCTATATTTGCATTCATCTAATATATCATGTTCTTCTCAAACACAAAGCTAAAGGAAGATCCCTATTTCACTCTTGGTGCCTTACCAACCCTTTCTCATTTGTCCCCTTCCCCTAGCATTTGTTAGATTAGGTAATTATTGATAGCATTGAGGGTAAAAGTAGATGAGAACCAACTTTCTCTGGAGGTTTGCTTCAATTCATAAGTCCCACACTTAAGAAGCAATCTCATATTTTGATAGTAAAGCAATCTTCCCAGGGAAGCACTTTCAACCACCACAAATGGGTTAATGTCGAGGACATGACAAATGAAAAGAGAGAGGCTCACAAATTGAGGTACATATTAAAATTTCTATTTCTCCAAACACTCACAAGAACTGCAGCATATTGCATAAAATATGAACCTTGGAGTTTCGAGCACTTTAGAGGGGAAATCATCATAAATTTCTATGCGAACACCATTACCCCATACTATTAGAAAAAGAAAGCATCTACATATATGATTTTCTTGGATTGTAAGCATACCTAGATTCCATTCAAATTCTCACAAAGAGATGAAGCTGAAGAGGGCAAAGCTGATTATGTATAAAGAACACCCACGTATTCCCTTTGTGTCGAGGAATCACCCCACTAATCTTCTCAACCGCACCCAGAGTCAATGCTTATCTATCTAATTTTCTATGACAAGAGGCAAGAGGAAGAAAAGCTAGGATGTACTTTACCCTTGAAGAAATGCATAATGTGTTCCAATTTTACAGTATAAAAACTATAAAATAGTTGTATTCTCAACATATGAGATAAAATAGTTGTATTCTCGACATATGAGATAAAATAGTATAGATATCTTAAATATATTCATCTCAAAAAATGCCACTAAATATCAACCTTAAGTATAGCTTGGGACTGTCACTTAGTTTGTCCTATTGAAGAGATGCTTAACAATGTTATCACATTCTCCACAAATGTCTTGATGACTCATCATGTATTGCCTCAATGTACCTACACTGCTAGGATGATTTCAAAAAAGGCTTTTCAAGAAGAAAAAAGGGCTCGAAACTCAATTGCATGCCAAATATATTGCAGTTTTGAAATTGCATTCTTTAAGTAGGAATTAAAACTACTAAATGACAATCCAATACAAGTCATAGTTAAGGTTGGCCAATTTTATTGACATCTCACACTATTGCACTGCATTATCATCTCACACCTATTCACATATTGGTATGGATATCTTCAAAAAATATCTATCTGAAATACAAGTCACAAGATTCGGCAAACTTTTTGCTTGAAATTCAGAATCTGCTGAACTTTCACAGTCCAAAAAATTCGGTCAAATTCGACCAGTTCACCTCAGGAAAAAAGTTTTAAAGGCGGGATAAAAATGCAGGAAAAGCCCACCGACAGTCCTATAAACCCTGCTGATGTTTGCTGCGAAATACACTAAACAAATTGAGGGTTTTATTTGCGTCCTGAGTCAAGCGAGATTGAGTATGTGCATCACATATGAGAGCTGCAAAGTGTGACTTCGGCGGTCTGTTTTCATAGAACACAGGCATACAAAAAGATAAAGCTATAACCGTGCAGCCAGATAATTATAAAACAGTCCATTTGGTGGGTATTGCTTAGCTCTGGAGGTGATCGTGGGTGTGTGGACTGCTGCTCAGCTGTGGAAGAAGCACCGTGGAAGAAGAAGCACCGTGGAAGAGGGAGCACCCAGGAGGAGGGCTGCAACACCATCGCTGCCGGAAAATCTGCACAGCCACAAAGCCAAATAAAAAAGGCAGGGTTCACAATTTCTTTAAACAAAACTTTACTTTTTAATTTTATTTTAGGGTTCACGGTTCTTAAAACATAAAACTTTACTTTATAATTTGATTTTACTTTTAATTAAGAAATCTTTGCTTTTTTTAATTAAGAAAAGCTTCACTTCTCAATTTTCAGTTATACGATTAAAATTTCATTAAGTTCAATGATACTTTATTTTTATTTTTTAACTTGTTTGTAAACCTTAATTTATTTTTTACAATTGAATTTAACTTATTATAATATTTTTTAAATTTATTTTAGTTTTCATTCAAAAAATTAATAACATTCTATACAATGTTTTTATACAAGTCTAAATAATTAATTTTTTTACATCATATTTATTTTTAAATTTAATTTAATTAAATCTTTTCTAATTTATTTTGATTTAATTTTTTATAGTTTAATTATTTGTAAAAATAACATTGTCTGTCTTTTATCTCACTTTACCTATTTTTACATTAATTTAAATTTTATAATTTGTTTTTATTGTTAATTTTATTTTTAATCATTTTTTTTTTTAATTTTAACTTAATTTATATTATTTACTTTAGTTTAATTTTTCATATTTTAATTAAACTTATTTTTGTAATTTTTAATAACGATTTCTATGATTTTACTACTTTATTTATTTTTTACATTAATTTAAAATTTTATAATTTGTTTTAATTGTTGACTTTATTTTTAATCATTTATTTAAATTATTTTTCTAAATAGGCTTTTTAGTTTTAACATAATTTATATTATTTAATTTAATTTTTCATAGTTTAATTATTTTTAAACTTATTTATTTTTATTTTTAATAAAGTTTTGTATGATTTTTTAATTTTATTAGTTTATTTGTTTTTATTGTTAATTTTATTTTTAATCATTTGTTTATCTAAATATATTTTTTTGTTTTAATTTAACTTTTTGTAATTTTGTTTATGTATCAATTTAATTTTTTAAATTCATAATTTATCAATTTAATTTTAAAAATTTAATAGTTTCTACTTTATCAATATAATTTATTTAAATTTAATAATTTATAGTGTATCAATGTAATTTTTTTAAATTTTAATAATTTGCAATTTATTTTCTTCTAATATATTTATTTTAGATTTAATATAATTTGTTTCAAATTTATTCATTGCGTTTTTATTTATTTTTATTTGTAACTTTACTCTTTATAATTTTTGATAATGTAAGTAATATAGCTATGTTTTCATTTAAAAAGAATTAATTCAAATGCATTTTGACAAGTGAATATTCCATTTAATGTGGCAGGTGATTACATGGCTCCTCAAAAGTCAAACGCTGAGGGATGGAAGCATGTGACACACAGAGGGACTGGAAATAAAATCAAATGTAATTTGTGTAACAAAGTTTTTATCAACAAAATAACCAGGGCAATGGACCACATGCTTGGGAGAACGGGTGAGCCCGGTGGCAGCGTTAAAGCTTGTCCAAATGTCACGCCAGAGATCATAACGAGAATGGAGAGAGAGGAACAACAATCACTTGTTGGAAAACATATAGCAACACAAAAGAAACAGAGAATTGAAGTTGTTTCCAAGAACAAATCAAAAGGCTTTTCCTCGAGCATGTCATCATCATGTATGCAATCAAACACGTGTGGTAATGGAACACTTCTTGGCATGTGGAATCCGATACAAAAACAAGATGTAGATGATGCATTAGCAGATTTGTTTTATTCAAGTGCCACTCCATTTAATGTGGCAAGGAGTCCTTTTCTTAACAACACAATCAAAAAAATGTCTGAAACATATAGTAACACAAAAGAAACAGAGAATTGATGAAGCTATTTCCAGGAACACATCAAAGGGCTTTTCCTCAAGCATGTCATCATCATGTATGCAATCAAACACGTGGTAATGGAACACTTCTTGGCATGTGGAAGCCGGTACAAAAACAAGATGTAGATGATGCATTAGCAGATTTGTTTTATTCAAGTGCCACTCCATTTAATGTGGCAAGGAGTCCTTTTTTTTAAAAACGCAATCAAAAAAATATCTAAATTTGGCAAAGGATATACTCCACCTACTTCAGAAAGGCTCAGAACTACTCTTTTGAAAAGGTCAAAAGAGAGGGTAACTAGAAACATGGTAGGCATCAAGGTCTCTTGGAGTGTAACAAATTGCAGTATATTGAGTGATGACTAGTCTAATATGTGTCAAAGACCCTTAATTAAGGAATATCTTTTCTGAAATTGGTTGACACCATGAACCTCAAGAAGACTTCGGAGTTTATTTTCAAAATATTGGATAAAGCAATTCAGGAAGTGGGTGAGGAAAATGTAGTTCAGGTTGTCATTGATAATGCCACTAATTGTTTAGTCGCTAGAAAAATGATAATGGACAAGTATCCTCTAATCTATTGGAGCCCTTGTGCAGCTCATTCCCTGAATTTGCTACTTCAAGACTTGGTCAAATTTCCATGGGTTCATGAAGCAATTCAAAGGGGGAGGACAATTGCAAACTTCATAAGGAACCACCGCCTTACATTGAGCATTTATAGACAACATGCATCTAAGGAGTTATTCAGGCCTTGTGAAACAAGGCTTGCCTCTTTTTATATCACTTTAAAAAGAGTAGTTGAAGAAAAGATAAGATAAATATATTAATGTCCAACAAATGACCACAGAAGTAGGTCAATGGGACTACAGTCGGACTACAGTCCAAACAATATACAAAGTGCAAGTGGGGAAGACTCAAAACAAGTTCCCAAGAACAGAAGAGAGAAAAAGAGAAGAACAAGAAAAAACCCCCAAGGAAGCAAAACCCCCATAGACGGGGATAATGAGTTAAGGGGGAAGGAAAGCGGAGAAGAGAATGGAGGGGGCTGATCAAGAGCTGTCTGCTCAGAAATGGTAGTCCCGTCCCTCCTAACATTCAAAGCTAATAAGTAGCTACTGATGGAATGACTCCTCAAAGAGGGGGGCGAGGGCCCGCTCCCCCGCAGAGAACTAAGATTAGAACGACTACCAGGGAGGCGAGTAGGTCTGGATTGCCCTCTGAGACGTGTACGCTGCCGAGCCGGCTGGTGGCCGCTGGGGGAGCTGTGAAGGTCTAGCCGGGAATGAACTAATCTATGCCCTGTAATAGGAGCAGAGTGGCTCTGTCGTTTAGTACCACCCACTGCAGGTAGAACCGGAAAGAAAGATGTAATCCGTCTCGTGGAAATGACTCTTGGAGGTGGGTGAAGAATCTGGTCCCAGAGCTCCAGAGACTCACAAATATAGAGGGCAAGGCACCGCTGGTCAATATATCTGAAGAAAATCGGGAGGGTCTGAACCCCTCTAAAGAGGCAATGAAATCGTCCCCTGATCTCATAGTATATGGGGCAGCGGAAGATTAAATGGTCCTCAGTCTCAACCTCTTGAAGGCTACAGAGCCTGCAAAGTCTGTCACCATGGTCACTATGATGATCCGTCTCACAACGCAATCTATGGGAGCCCACCCGAAACTGACCCAAGGGTATTCGGAGGGCATGCATCCAATGGCGAATGATGAGTCCGTCACTGATCTCAAGAAAATGCTCTGCATAAAAGGCCATCTTAGGACGCAAGTTGCCATGGGGGTTCACCTAAGTAGTCTGAATAAAACACTTGTAAATATCCTCTCTAATGGACCTATTCAACACCTGCTTGGTGGGTAGAAGGTGACTGGGAGCATTCAGGGAATAATGAAAGGGGGGAAAATAATCCATTTGAATACCAACAGAACCCAACAAAGCCGAAGTATCGAAGAACCAACAACGTCCTCTATCCTAAGCAATACTCATGGAGGAACAATAGGCGAGATATGGGTACCTATTCCGCTCATCGGGAAAATCCCCAAACCTCCTGATGTGGTGGATGAACGCTGAAATGTCAAAAACGGTCTCCAGACGAAAAGGTTTGGCACCGAATTCGACTAGCATAATCAACTGAGGAACCGTCTGCTTGCATCTGATGAGACGACGAAGGAGGAGAGTCTGCACTCTCTCAACTAATGCCCAATCCGTAGCTAAGAGAAAGATACAATAAGGTCAGTGATTTGTTGCAATGAGTGGGAAAGATCTACCCTTTCAACAAACTCTAAGGGAAAGTATGCAGAACAGATTATTCTAAATAGCAATTTTTGGGAAAGTACAAACAAAGTTCTAAAAGTTTGTGAACCTATTGTGGATGTGCTTCGCATGGTTGATGGTGACACTCCTTGTCTTGGCATGCTTTATGAGGCTATGGACCACATTTTAAGGAAACCATTCAAAGGCATTCAATGATGTGGAGGTAGATTACAAAGAAATATGGGATGGCATTGATGTAAGATGGAAAATGATGCACACACCCTTACATTCAGCAGCTTGTTATCTGGAGCCTAGGCTCTTTCATATAGATAAAGAGAGTGATTCTGAAGTCATGGGTGGGCTTTATGAAGCCGTTGAGAAACTTGTTCCAGATCTTGAACTTACAAGGGCACCAAACAAGGGCATTTAGGGCAAAAGACAGGGTATTTTCAACACAAGGAGTCAAGGATGATAAGCCGCTTCTTGAGGGATACAAATGGTGGAAATATTATGGATCAAGTGCAAAAGAACTACAATGCTTTGCTCTTCGAATTTTGAGTCAAGGAGAAAGTGCATTAGCATGTGAAAGGAATTGGAGTTATTTTGATCACATCCAATCTAAGAAAAGAAACTGGTTATTGTCAGGAAAGTTAGGAGATCTTGTTTTTGTTCGCAGCGATTTACGGATGTGCATGAAAAATATGAAAAAAGAATTTTCTTCGCAATCCCAACCTGTTTGAGCAGATTTGAAGGATGCAAATGATCCTGACTTCCTTTGTGATGAATCTAGTAATGATGACAATGTTGATTAGCCAAGTGCTCTTGATGATATGGAACTTTTTGATGTAGCAAGTAGCCTATAAAGCTATAGAGTATTTCCGGTCTTCTATCATATTAAGGCTATAGTATGGTTAGAATTAAGTCTAAAAACTTAATATTACATGTTTAAGATTATGGTTTGACATATTTTCATATGTTTTTATGTTTTTCTATTTTTGAACTTAATGGCAAAAAAAAATTTGAACTTTATCCATTGGCCAAACTTGAACCAAATTTTATCCTTGTCAAACTTGAACTCGAACTCGAACCTAGTGACTTAGCACCAAAGGATATCAATCTCAAGATTCTTATCTTGGATTTTCCACATACCACATTGATTAATAACTCCATTACCTTCTCTACCAATTTTCCATTAACTAGTGACAAATGAAAAAATTTAAAAGTTAAAACTCCAAATTCTACAAGCAAAAAAAAACTTCTAACAATCAATACAAAATCAAATTGAAGGTTGAAATCGCCCTATGATCAAATAGACAAACTTAGGGTCAAACATAAATCTGAACAACTCACTACATTACACTCCCCCCACCATCATTGTATAGTGCCTATTAGTGCAACATTAATGCCCTCTAATTTGAACTTTATAGATTTTTAAAAAGGGTCTAGGGTTTAGGGTTATCTCTACAATTCATATGAGAAAACTTGTGTTGGAAACAACATCCAATTGACAGCAACATGTAGCATAGATAATCATCTTGAATTGGAATTTGCTAGAGCTAATGAATCAATATTTGATAAGACATCACATTTCAAAAAATTCCGAGGAAAGCACTTAAAAATCTTTACATGACCAATACAATATCATAATCATATCTTGGGTCAAATCAAACTGTCACAAATAGATGAAATTGATAGGGGACAAAACAGATTATATCCGAAGGAATGCCCCTGAATTTATACATTGTATTAAGAGAGGAGCTAGTAATGAAGCGTGTTTTTTGAGAGATCGTGAAAAAGCATTGATGAAGCTTTGCGTCTGAAGAAAAAGTATGGTCAGAGTTTTCTTGCTCTCAGACTTTTTGATGTAGGAGCATCATTGACGCTAAGAAATTTAGGTGTCAATAAGTTTAGGAATATTGGCAAAATATTTTCCCTCCACAATGGAGTTGGTCAAATTCAAATATGTATGTAATTTGTTGTTGTAAGGGTAAATAGGCTTAGTTAAGTAGGTATATGCCACACAAGGCCGTATAGGACTGTGTTTTGCAAGATTTGATCTTTTTTTTACGTGTTTTTGCAATCTGTTTAGGACTGTGTGTTTGATCTTTGTTCTCAGACCGAGACCTAGAAGAATGACAGTGACGGAAAGTTGCAGGTAGACTGTCACAGAGATTGATATTGAAGGTTTTTGGTTGCATGGGATTCCAAATCTTGGAATCAAGTTATGAAACTGGGTATACATCACACTGTCAACATCTCAGACGTGGATCTAACCAGTTTCAGGCAATATCTTATTGGTAAGGGTCGCTATTCTAGTTGCATAGACAAAATAAGCCTAATTGGCTGAGTAGCAAGGTATGGAAATACAATTCCGTACAAAGGAGTCACCACTGATTTTCACACGAGCAGTAAATCCCAAAAGATTACTTGAATAACCTTGGGTTTTTTAGAGACTCCCAGTGCATAACTAGATTCAACTCAGCTTGTGTCTTAGGAGACCTAGTAGGTCTTAAGGGCTGATATGAGAAGTATTCAAGAATGCTATGGTTTGACTGAACCAAAGGCCTAAACACCCTATGCAACGTAGAATAAGAGGTCTCAGACCAATCTTGGATGATAAGAAACATAGAGGAGAGATTTGATGTAGCTATGAAGAGCCTCATTAGGCTGTGTATGAAGTGTGTACATGTGAGAGTAATTGAAGTTGATAGATGAAGTGTGTGTGGAGTACAATTGAAATTATATGGTAGATGGAGCTCAGAGCATGGGGAGTAGGGATAATGACAGTTTCATTAGTGGAGATCTAAAGTTGTCATCTTGTTTGGGAAAAGGCCCGCATATTTCTTGACAAAGCACCTTTGCAGAACTATAGGTTAGACTGCTTAGAGTATCATTTGCAAGTTAGTAAAGGAGGAGTATTTGAAATGATCCTCAGAGCAGCGGATATAAGAGACAAGAGTAGGAATGTGATCTCAGAATTGAGTGTAGGCCTTCAAGCTTAAAGAACCTAGATAGGAATAGGACAAGCTGGGACATGATTGAGGGACATTTTACTAACAAAGACAACATATACAATTTGGAACTAGATCCTCTACACCACTTTTGTTGCTGTTTGAGGTACATTTTGGATTTATTGTTGTTGCTTTCTTAACACTAGTTTATTTTCAACCTCTACCCCGCAGAAACCTACCATTAAACATTAAAAATAACATGAAATTAAAACAACTCCTGAAAGTGGCTAAGAAATGCAAGAGAGCAGAATGTCTACCAAAGCATCACTGCTTAAAGTAAGAAGCTTATATTTTGAATTTTATTTAAGTATTTTAACATTTTCCATCATTGATCAATGACCTATATATGACATTAATATTAATTTTCCTCGAAACAGTTTTTCCAGAAATATCCTTTCACTTAATTTTAAATTTTATAAAAGCACTGCTTAACATTTTATATCCTGGAGCAATGACCTAAAATGTTAATATTGATATTCCTTAGAATAGTTTTTATCAGAAATATCATTTTCAGTTACTTCTTCTTAAATCTACAACACTTGTAAAATTTTATTTGGAATGACACAGGTTATCTAAAATTCCAAATACCAGACACCACATTAAATATTATTTAAGAACTGTGGCCTTTTAAATCTATAACACTTGTAAAATCTTATTTGGCATGAAACAGATCATCTATGACACAGATTATCTAATCCCAAATATCAGAGACGCCATATTAAATGTTACTTAAAAACTGAATCCTGAATTTTTAAAGTGAGCCCAAAACCCAAATATGCCCCCGGAGAATTAAATAACCCCATCTCAAATTACAGACCCCGGAATGAATTTTATTTCAGCAGAACTGCATCTGAAAATCTTAAGCATGCCCAAAACCGCAAACTGCCCCTGGATAATTATACAAGGTTACCATAGTTTTCCGCTGTCTTCAAAACCCCCACACCACAACATCTAACATATTTAAGTGAGCGCTCACTTAAAAAGACTAAAAAATATCCAATTGAACTATGAGAGAATGCCTTATAAAACCCCAGCCGACTACATATTTCTATAAGCAAGCATTTCAGAACCAGGGTACTAGACGATTTAACACTTTTAATTAACATTAATTCTGAAACAGCGACACTACAAACATCTTATAGAATAAATATTACGTAAACACGTAAACATAAAATTTAGCACACATCCGCAAACAACTTTTCCACTAATATTCGATACATTTCTGATCAAATTAGTTCATCACAATAATCTTACCCTTACAAATAAAATAAGATAAAAGCGCAGACAGAAGCGAAAAGTTATACCTAAGCAGTTTATTAACTTCTAAAAACCCTAATCAACAGAAATAAAATAAAAGACCAAGCAGAGTTGAGCAGAAAATCAAATTTAATCATACCATGAGCAAAACATAGAAGCCGCTACAGGAAAGGAAAAAGGATGAGTACCATTGCTTCAGCTGTGTTGTCGATAATCACCTCCTCTGTGCCGCTCTCCTATGGCTCGTTAAAATGTCGATTTTGTGAAACCCTATACACTTATATAGACTGCTAGGTGTGTTTCTAGGGTTTCACTCGTACTGATGTTATTTAATTATAATGTTAAAACAGTGCTACTTCTAACGTGTAAGTGTATAAAAGGGTGCCATGTCAAATGAAACAAGCTTGATGCGGCATTAGTACCTCGTGTTTAGTACCTCGGTGGTGAGGGTTGATTACAAGCTCGTCGTTTAAACTCGCATGCATGTGATGTGAATCTTGAAAGGGATATAATAATGAAAGAAAAATTTGTGGAAAAGGGAAGGAAATGAAGAAACATAGTTGTTGGCTAAAGTATTTAATTTGTCAATAATATGGAGGAAAAGAGAGTGGAATAGAAGTTAAAAATAGTACAAGTGGTGGTGTATTGTGTGGCAATGTTACGGAGGAGTAACTATTTATGGTAATTGTTTAAAGGCACTTGAAATGTGAATGCATCGGAGTAAGGATTGCAATTGGATGGTATTTAATTTGTCCAATAAGACAAAGACATGAATGAAAAGTTAGAAAGAAGGCGGTAATTAAAAAACTACGTGTCCCACACGTATTCCATGGCTGGAATAGTGCTTATCAAAATAAAACTTGTTATATGTGCATGACATTTTTGTCTCCATGTCACTTGCATCATTTAAGTGAGTACAAGTTGTGATTAAAGAGTCAAAATAGAAAATGTGGAAATTTTGATACTTGTCTCATTCAAAACCCAACCACAATGCTTTCTCCTTGGTTGCCCCCTTTCAATTGTAAGGTTGAGTAAATGCAGGAAAGCAAGAAATGTGCAAACAACCATCCCTGAATAAAACTTATGATTCTTTTCCCCAATTGACAGGCGTATGTGAAAACATGATATTTGGTGGACAAGAGTCTCCTCCATGCCTAATGGAGTTGATTAGAATTCAAACTTTCACGTCTAACATTTCCAGATTCGACGGCATTATCTCCAGCCATCGATAGTTTTGGTGGCACCATCCATCTACAGGATCATTGACAAGGATCACAAATGGGCAGACTTCAATTTGTTAGAAAAGACAAATATGTGAATGGAAAGTTAGAGAAAAGGTTGGAATTAAATGCATACATGCCCGACACTTATTCCATGGGTGAAATCATTATTAACAAGATAAATTTTAGTATATATAGCTAGCAAGAAAAGGACAAGGGTTTTTATCCACATCGTTTCTAGCGACCGCAGTCATAAAAAATTGCTAGCCTAAATGATACAACAACAGTAGTCAGGATCATACCTAGGGGAATTTGACGAAACGGATTCTCTTCATTCCTTGGTAATTAAGGCCAAGAAATATCTGTAAGCTCCATATTGGATTAAAAAGACCTTGTTTATACAAAACTTAATGTTCACTTTTGTATAATACTAAGTGTATTTCAAGCTCAAGAGCGCTCCCCCGGTTCTTCTTCTGCGGGTTCCTGTGTTTTCCTGCACATGGGCTCACACCTGTGATGGTTGATCCCCTAGGCCCGATCCCTAAGGGCATCAAGATCGATGTAGATAGGCCCCCCTTGTCGGGTCATTAGGTCCCTGTGATTGTCTTTGGCCCTCTCATGTCCTTTTTTGTTGGCCCTTCTTTGTCAATAAAACCTATGTTGAAGGATGATAAGCCATCTCTGACTATCCCCCCTTCGGTTACGAAGGTCGTTGTTACTAACAGAGAGCTTTCCTTTATTGGGATCCTAGCGTCCACTACTTGTTGGACCATGTCCCCCATTAGAAGACATCAAAAAATGGGCGCGTAACATCAAATGGGCTCCTAGCAGCACTTTTTCGGTTGTCTTCCCTTCCTAATGGATTCATCCTTTTCTCTTTCAGTCCTGAGAGAATATTTCTCTCGTGCTCTCCTCAACAGTCCTTATTTATTTGGATTCATGGAGATTTTATCTTCGTAAATAGTCCCCAAGATTCAACGCTTTTACTGAAATAATGAACGAAGCATTGATCTAGGTTTGCCTCATGGGCCTCCCTCTAGAGCTCTAACAGAAACTGGTGATAGAAGGCATTGTTGAATCCTTAGGGACGCTGATAGCTATGGATCTAGTGACAAAAGCCAAATCTCGTCTAAGTCGTGCCAAATTTTATGTCATTGTGGATGTAAGTAAACCTCTCCCCTCATCTATTGACTTGATTTCCTGCTTTGGATTATGGGTTCAGCCCTTTGAATATGAACACATCCCCAAAATGTACTCCTCTTGCAAAGGTATGGGCCATCGTGCTTTAGCTTGCCCCTCTAATCCTCATCCTAAGACCAGCTCGATCCCAAAAAGGAACATGTCTACTATCTCTCCCAATGGTAAGGGCAAGGGTGTCCTTAAGATCTCTCCGAAGACCTATACTTCCAATCCCTTCATTACTCTATCTATGGAAGAATCTCCTCAAGTCTATCCCCTTTGGAGCAAGTTTTGGACCCGTTGCACCATGCTCTGCAGCTGCATCTTTCCTTTCCCCTTTTGCACCCCTCCTCCCCCCTCCTCTTTTTCTAGAAGATGGAGAGATTCCCTCTAACCCTCTTACTCTGTCAAAGCCCTTTATTGTCTCGTCTATTCCCTCTCCCCCTTTGCCCGATTCCTGCCCATCGGCTCCTATCACTCCTCAAACTCTTGACACAAATGGAAAGAAATTTAGTGTCCCCCCTCGTGATGACTCCAGCCAAAGGTTGACTAGAAGCGTCATCAAGAACAATGATCTTGGATTCACCAAACCTAAAGGCAGACCCTCAAACTCCTCCAAGATGCACCAAGAAGTTGACCAGGGAGTGACAAACGGTACACAGATTGTTCTAACGATTTCTAGTATTCCCAAGCTAAAAGTTTCAAAATGAAAGCTCTCCCTTAGAACATCATAGGCATCAACGCCTCCCAAAAAGTCAAAAATTTCAAGG
This sequence comes from Taxus chinensis, assembly GCA_019776745.2. Lineage (NCBI taxonomy): Eukaryota > Viridiplantae > Streptophyta > Pinopsida > Cupressales > Taxaceae > Taxus > Taxus chinensis. The sequence goes on along the minus strand of CM034151.1, from coordinate 161,123 downwards.
AGGTGTGTTTGATGCATAAACTTGGTACTATTGTGCTACAAGAAACAAAGTTAACAGAAGATAATAACATTCACAAACTTTGGCCCAAACTTGCCTTCATTAATCAAGCTTCTTCAAGAAAATTGGGAGGCCTATGAGTATACTCTTTGGGATCCTTCAGTGTTCTATGGGGAATGTATCTTCAAATCTAGCTCTTTTATGGTGGTCTTCTTCCAAGAGATAGGGTCAAATTTTAGTTGGATTGCCTTATATCTCTACGCTCCTAACTCTGAACCACAAAGAGAGAAAATTTGGCAAGACATTCTGGTTATGAATCAAAATTGGGGATTTATGCCTTGGTTCATTGCGGGTAACTTCAATACTCCCATGTTCAATGATGAAAAACATGGGGGCATTCCTGCAAGCGAGAGCAACATGGAATCCCTCCAAAATATTGTCAATTTTGGCTCCCTTATCGACTTGGAGCTTCGTGGAAACAAATTCACTTGGTCAAATAGAAGGTTGGGCAAAAATCATATACAGATGATACTTGATAGAACGATGGGCTCTTTAGAATGGATCTCTTACTTCAAAGAAGCATCCCTTTAATTTCTCTAGAATGAATCCTCTGATCATTCTCCCCTCCTCAATGTGGCTAAGGATGGTAGCCTTTATTCCCCCCTTTCACTTTGAGTTGGCTTGGTTGGTCAATCATGATCTGATCGTTAAATGGTAGTCTCTGGAGATTAAAGGTTCGGCTATATTTTGTTTCGTTGAGAAGCTTTATGAGGTTAAAAGATAGCTCAAGAGATTGAAAGTAACATCGTTTGACAACATTAAGGAAAGGAAAAATTGTATCATTTAGGAACTATCTAAGGTGTCTAGAGAGATAGAAGTCGAGGGTAGACTTCCGGATTTGCACTTTATGGAATTAAACTCTCTAGCAAATATCCATAACACAATCAAAGAGGAAGAGATTGTCTGGCAGAAAAGATCTAGAGCCCTTTAGCTCAAAGAGGGAGATAAAAACACAAATTTCTTCCACTTAACTGCTCAAAAACACAAAACTAGAAATAAGATTACTGAGTTGATTTAAGAAAACAAGATTATCATTGCCAAGGAAAAGGACATCATTGAGGAAGTCACCCTTTTCTACCACACGCTTATGGGTTTTGTGGATAATGGCTCCCTAGCTAAAATGGATGAAATGTTGGCTTTTATTCCAGAAGTTGTCACCGTGGAGATCAACATCTCCCTCACCCGCCCCTTTGAGATGGAGGAGATGACTAAAGTTGTATTTGATATGAATGGGGAGAAATCCCCAGGCCCTGATGTCTTTCCTATTTCTTTATTTCAACACTTTTGGGATATTATTAAGCAATACCTTCTTTTGGCTGTTAGGAATTCCAAATCAATGATGTCCTTCTTGAAGAATGAAACTCCACCTTTGTCACCCTTACCCCAAAGTCTGCTGAGGCAAAAATATTGTCTGATTTTAGACTTATAAGTCTATGTAATATCTCTTACAAAATCATCACCAAAATGATGGTTAATAGATTAAAACCCTTCATATCCAAGATGGTTTATGATGGTTTATGATTAATATGGCTTCATCCAAGGTTGGTTGATTCAAGGTGGCATCATTAATGTCCATGAAGCTATTCACTTGGCTCACCTCGCCAACTCAGTGGGTTATGTGCTTAAACTTGATAAGGAGAAAAAAATCGACAAAGTCGGCTAGAGCTTTCTTATCAAAGTTCTCAGAAAATTGAACTTCATCTAAAAATGGATAAGGTCAGTCCATTGTTGTATCTCCACTACCCATTTCTCTATTTTTGTCAATGGTTATCTAGAAGTGTAATGTCCCCAAGAGGACACTATTGACCCCCACTTGGATTTTTAGCAAACAAAAACCCCAAATGCAATTTTATAAAATATATCAAATGAAGCTCTTCAGATCTGAATTATATTCTATAAAATGCGACTAGGGCATGGAATAAAATACATAAAAATATGCCCTTATATTATGAGATTTTCACTCCAATCTGTCCTATTATATTTAGGAAGCCAATATATGAGAAAATTATTGATTTAGAGGTACAAAGAGTGCTGAGATAAATTTATTAAATCTGCAAACAATGTTGCACATAGAAATTAATAAATTGGTACCTTTTTTAACACCAAAATATCTGAAAATGACCTGATTCAAACTCTAAAAATCAGCTTTATTAGTGACTTTTCAAAACTAATCAGAAATGACCTTCAACAGATCATATTTGCATTATAAATGGGTTGTCCCTTATGAAATAAGACTTAAATAATCAAGAACACACGAGTACAAACTTTACTTCAAACCCTTGATCCAAGATCTACAAATTTGAACCTTCAACAGCTAAAAAAACTTTGAAAATTATTAACAATTCGATGAAACACAATGGAAACCCCAACGGTGGAAAATCCCCTTGAACTCTTGGAGGATTTTCTTCCTTAATAACGTATTTCTAAAGGGTTTCATCTTTAGAAATTTCTTTGACAAAGCATGAAAGCTTCAGAAAAAAATCAACAATAAGAGAAATTTTCAAGTGTGTGAGACTAACACAAGTCCACTTGCATATATAGCCTTGTGACCCAAATAACCACCTTCCATGACCAGTCAACTCTTTCACCATTAAATGCATTTTCCCCTCCAAATTGCCTTCCTAATGCAAGTCTCATTTTTCAAGAATAAATAACTTTGACCCATATGTTTTTTACTTTATTTTGTATTTTTTTCCCATTTACTATTGCTCCATAAGAAAGTTGCACTTTTCTATGGATAATTTATTTTTTCTAAGAGTTTTTCCCTTTTGTTTGTTTTTTCTATTTTAAGTTGTTAATAATTTATTATAAGTGCATATAATGTTTTCTTTTTTTTTTCTTTTTTTTTCACTTTATAATAAAATATTATAACTTAAGTCACCCTTATTTTAATTCCTTAGTCGTCGGGTAGACAAAATAGGCTAAGGGTCTTCATCATGATTATCCTAGGAAGTGGGACATTACATTCATCCCTTCCTAAGATTACTTTCCCTCGAGCAATTATGATTTCACTTTTCTAAGTGTCATGCACAAGAGACAAAACATACTGAAGTGTTTCAGGATCCTGACACATACACCTATTAAACGGGCTAAAACTTGCCGCCACTTGTCATTCACACGATGCTCATAAATACATGGTTGCATCCAAGGTATAACATAATGCAAATCGTATATTTTATCATCTATATCATCACTCTTCTAAAAAAATTTGATTACGAAACATATATGACATTAATTTACTTGTATCATACCTCATGAAGTCATCATGATCCATAAAAGGTTGAATTTCATCATAAATCAGCTAATGCAATGTTATACCTCTTGTGAGATCTGCCCTTCTTGGAATACTACAATCATGCTATCAGTTTCCATTCTTCGAGGAACTCCCTTCCTCATATCAACCACTTTCAGTTTAGAAGTGTGCACACTCTTTTTACCTTGAAGCACAACATCCCTTTCTTCTAAGACTGTTGTAAGGACAACTGTAAATGCATCGTGATTGTTACCATTTCCCAAAACATATAATGAAAAACCAAAATCATACCTCACCCATTGTTGATCCCGACACAAAAATAGTGTTATAGGGGTTGGAAATGATCTCATACCATGTGCCAATGATGTTACAAACTAAAAATTAGCACACATTTTGACTGAATTCTCTTGTGAACTTACCCACATGTCCCTATGAAAACTAGAAATGTGTATGACAACAATATAAAAATCAGAAATGATGGAGCTATTATTTATGCACATACCTTCCTTGACTGAACTATCATCAATACAAGTGCTCAATTGAAAAATCATCCTCATTAGTGGTCACATCCCGTTGTATGGTAGTCATTTTCAATATTGATTATAATGGCAAAAAGTATAGCAATATTCACATTCACCTTTGCATGCCAAAACATCAGTTCAAAAAATTTGACACTTGCCTTCTTTTCTTCCATGTCTGACTATGTTGTGTGGCTAAAAATGGCCATGAAGTGTCCATCAAACACCCTTTCTTCAACCACCTTATTAAGCCCTTTGCTTCCTAGCATGGATGGGCTCTTCCTAGCCCCATACATTATGCAGAAGGATGAAAACAACCCATGCAATGATTGTTGGGTTACAACTGAAATAAGAGAGGGACTTACATCATGTTTTAGTGCTCCAAAAAGTGGTGGTTCAACTCGGGATGACTGTTGTAGCAAAACTGAACTTGGAGGGTGACTTATACCACTTTCCCATGCTACGAAATGTGGAATTTCACCTTGGAAAGGTTGTTGTATCAAAATTACATGTAGAAGTTGCCTCATATCATGTATTACCATCATATGGGGTTGATTTATCCCTTGGAAGGATTGTTGTTCCAAAACTGAATGTAGAGGATGTATCATATCATGTTTCAACACTACAAAAGGTGAATTTACCTCTTCTAATGATTGGTGTACCAACATTGCATGTATGAAGTGTTTCCCACCATGTAGTATCCATGCTAAGGGTTGAATTCCCCTACAAAGGTACAACATGTTAGAACTGCTTGGAAGAACATAACAACTAAGATTTTTTGAGATGGGATCAACATTCTTCTTCCTCTTATCTTCACCCAAGTTTTGATTGCACTTATGTGGGTTATCTTTGACAATCTTCCCTTCATGCATATTTGACTTCCTTGCGTCATTTGGTCATATGCTAATATTAGTAACCAAGGAAATATCGTCAAATATCAAAGGGTTTTTACCTTCTTCTTTTCCTTGCAAGATTTGCTTAAAGGGTGTGTCAACCACTCATTTCTCCTCATTGGTGTTCGGAAAATCACCTAATGGCTTCTCTTCTAATCCACCTTTAGGATCACTAGGTGACCATTTATGTATGTGCATGCCATTAGGAACTTAAAAGCTTAGCATTTCCTTTAATATCATCTTATCACTACTCAAGATATGTCCCAATGAATTCAAATATGGAAAAAATAATTTGGAAGTGTACATACCAATATGTGGGCTATCTACCAATGTTATTTTATCTAATGTGTTTCTCCCTTTGAGGTTATGCCCCTGTTGAAGACACTTACCTTCAACAAATGGAGCTACCTTTGTTATGTAATCATTTGTACTTTGTGCACATGTGTATGTATCGTCCTCATAGCTTGTGCTTGAGTTACCAACCTCATCCTTTTGCTTCATAAGGACTGCAGTTATAAAAATCCCGGCAAACTTATCGTCCTCATATCTATTAGGACAAAGGTTTCCGATCACCAAAAGTTTTCTCTCTCCCCAACATCACAAAGTTAGTTTATTCTTCTTGCCT